>JARYZH020000015.1:4231798-5625664 GCA_030021035.2 Notholithocarpus densiflorus | reverse complement strand
AGATAATTACAATATGCTGTTAATTTCGTAACTCAAACATATTTCCTTTTGGACCCCAAGCACTTTGTGCATGACCCCAAACACTTTGTGCATAAGGAGATGCCAATTAACTACAAGGCCTTCTAATGATTCAAAATAATGATTGATAAAATGAAATCTATAATATAGATATATAATCTATGATTCTATAATCTATATAAAACTAGAATAGATTGATGTTTTTATTGATCTTGTAATATTACATAAGCTTTTGAGGTTTCACAATTTTATACATTATTATTTTATATTTTTATAAATTTAATTTAAATTATATATTATATTTAAATACTTCATTTAAATCTTGACATATCATATATTTTTAAAATGGTAAAATATAAGTTTCATTTACAAATACAATTTTAATAAATATGTATTAATAATTGGCATAATTATCAAAATTCATATTTTGAAAATTAAATAAATGTGAAAAAAATCGTATTATATTAATTTTTTTTTCATTCATGACAAGTGTCACTTAGGAGTAGTTTTATAATGACCAATGGCTTGTTGTGTGATTTTTTTTTTTCCAATTTCATGGCTATTGTTTTTAATCATCATATGGTTTCTCAAACAAAAAATAAAAAAAATAAAAAAAATTAATCATCATATTAAACTATTTTTTAAATATAGATGAGATTTGATCTTATGTCCTTTTATTTATTTATTTATTTATTTATTTAAATTCAAGAGGTACAATTGACCTTTTGGGGAGGAGGGTATTTGAACTATAAATTTATCCTATTCAATTCAGGTTTCTTAGGGTTTTGGGAGAAGATCTAAAATCGAACTGTCAGTGTCGAATTTTGGAGAAATAGACCTACCGCCGACTATCGGAATAGTCGGATCAGGCGACGGTCGACCTGGGTTCGATCGGAATTACGTGGAGGGTTGGGCCACCAATTGAGTGGGATAGCCCTACAAGAGATATTATCAATTACTAGCTACCACATGATACATTTTATATAAAAGTTGTTTTGTTGTTATGTTGCAATATTATTGATATGTTTACCTGAAATAATAGATCGATAGTAGTTATATGGAAAATTATTTGGTATTCATGGAGTATTAAGGGAACGATGCTCTCTTTTCACAAATTAATAATAAATCTCACCATAAATTTAATTAGGTGGAGTCCATTATTATTTTTTTTTATTGAAAAAAAAGTTAACGGATATCATAAGGGTATTAATTTAAAATTTTATTTATTTTTAATTAAAATGAGGGTGGAATCCATTGTTTTGAGTCCTGGGGAAATACCCATACTCATGTAATAATCAGTAATTACTCACCAGTTATTCATAACAAATTTTAAAAAAAATAGTTTTTTTTTGGGACAAAAAATAAAAACAAAATCATAGCTGTAGTGACAAATCAAGTATGCAAAACACGGAAAAAACGTTGGTGAAAATTAAATCATCCTATAATAAATGTATTTATAGCGAAATAGAAGTCCAACGGCTTATAACTTCATAATAAGAAATCACCAAGAACTTTCTCAATTCACACCAAAAATCACACGTTGCATGAATAGAACTCTTCTCACAAATATCACCCAAAAAAAAACCGTGTCAATTATTAATTAACCCCTCACGCGGTCCCTTAATTGTAATCCTCTCCTTACCAAACTGAAATTCTAACTCTCTGCGCCTTTCACGTCCTATATATACACCACCCACTTCTCACTCTTTCTACATCACAAAAAAAAATCTCTCTCTTCTTAGCTCTCAAACCAAAAGTACAAACTTTCTTTGTGAATACAAGCCATGGGAAGAAAAGATAGCTCTGGGTGTTGTTGCTGTTGTGAGTGGCTTTGTGGCTGCCTTTTCAGTTGCATCTTGAGCTGTATTTTCCAAATCCTCTGCACAATTCTTGTCATCGTTGCTCTCGCCGCCTTCATATTCTGGCTGATCCTTCGTCCCAACGAGGTCAAGTTTCATGTCACCGATGCCTCATTGACCCAGTTCAATTTCACCACCAACAACACCCTCCACTACAACTTGGCTCTCAACGTTTCGATCAGGAACCCCAACAAGCGAATCGGTTTCTACTACGACACCATCGAGGCCAACGCTTATTACCAAAGCCAGCGTTTCGATACCGAAACCTTGACACCCTTTTACCAGGGACACAAAAACACCACCGTTGTTAACGCGGTTTTTCAAGGACAGCAACTGGTTTTGTTGGGCACGGAAGAGGTTTCCCAGTTCGATTCGGAGAAAACTAATGGGGTTTTTGGTATTATCCTGAAGCTGAATCTTCGGATCAGACCGAAGTTGGGTTGGATCAAAGTTTGGACCTTTAAACCCAAAATCAGGTGTGGCTTAAACGTTCCTCTCAAATCTAATGGGACATCATCGACTGCGTTTGAGACAACCAAGTGCAGCTACGATCTCTGATCAAATGTTGTTGCAGATCTTCTTTGATTTCTTATGGTTTATTCCTAATATTCTTTAATTTGTTTTTTGTTTCAAGCATTATTAGACTATGTCCTGGTTTTAGAGGACTTCTTCTATGTTTTTATTTTTGGTAAATATATATGAAATAGTGGTTCTTTTTAGTTTTTTCTGGCCTCTAATGATGATCCTCATATGGATTGGTATTATGTGGATTGTTTGTTTTTTGTAATTATTTTGATTTTGAAGGAATCAGAGAAAAGTTTTGGTTTAGGCAATCAGATTGATACACGTGTAATAGTTGTTGTATTCGTGCGATTAAAGTGAAAGGATATGACCGTTGGGCATTGGCCCACTTGCATCGTGCTCTGCACTGCACAGCACATCAGCACATGGCTACATTGGCGTGAGTGTAAAGGCCCACGACCTTAAAAAAAAAAAAAAAAAAAAAAAATTTCTATAATTACAATATTTTCATAATAAATCATTGATGGTTAGTTGTTATTGATTCAAATTTGAACCTTACACTAAAATTACTTTTTTTCCTAACAATAACAACCAGTAGCAAGGTACCACTTAAGATTTATTGTAAAAATATTGTAAAAATGTTATAAATATACATTTATCTTTAAAAAAAACACTTGAAGAAATTAATCAGGAGTTAAGATGGGTCCTAAACGACAAGGTTTTATGCAATTATGCTGTAAGAATTTTTATGCAACCAACATTATTGGCGGTTAAAAAAACCATCTACACTTTTTTGGTGAAAACCATCTACACTTATTATTTAAGTAATATAAGTTAGGAAGTATATATTCTTTAGTTAGAGTGTCCTGTCAAAATTGTTTCATCGTGTCATACTCGTTTCTGTATCTGGATTCATGTCATATAAAAATTGTGTTATTGTGTTATTACGCTATTGCAAGATGATTTTTTTTAATAACAAGTGACAATTAAGATTTGTGTGATTCCTGTGAAGAGATGAGGTTTCCACTTTATTTCACTTTCGAATTTATCTTCTATCTTAGATTCGAAATCCTTTTGGAAACACTAATGGCATGAATGAAGTGCTTCTGGATGGAAGTCACTTTTGTTGTGGAAAAACAGAAAGACATTCTAAGCTATTGGAAAAGCGAAATAAAATCTTGATTTCGTCGCAAAGAGAATGGATCAAATTAAAGTGACATTATTAATTAATTATACAATGAAACAACTCGTCTTTATTCTAAAAATTGCAAATTTGTATATATTCAAATTAAAATTCATTATTCTGTTAACTTGACCGGCCCGGGCAATGGGTCGAATTCATATTTTAATAAGTCATGTTTGGGTCAAAATGGCCCACTTATAACGGGTCCATCTTTCTTGAACCCAGTTAACCTTTTTTTTATTATTATTATTATTATTATTATATAAACCGAAGCCTCTAGAGCTGCCATAATTTTCCACGTCACCACTATTTTTTTTCTTTTTATTCTAGGTTTTATGTCTTATATATTTATTATTTCTCTTCAACGTATAATTATCTTATAAAGTGTCACAATAGTTTAGTTCAAGTAAAACTCTATTAAATATATGTTTCAAGAGCTTGAAAATTCTAATTTAACTAAAATTCTATAACAAAAATTTCAACAAATATAAACCTCCTGCCAAGGTCGAAACCCTTCATACTCACTCGAATTTTCACAAAAAAAAAAAAAAAAACACACACAGCAAATTAAAGATTTTGCAAAGAGGGTACAGACTTCGTGAGAACTAAACACACGCAACGTTTTGAAACCCATTGCTAAGGATAGCTTAGTGGTTCAACAGCGCCAGGTGGTTTGTCAGCTAATTAATGCAATGAGTTTCATAAAAATTTGCACTACACTGCACTATTTCAAACTTTCTACACTGCATTATTTCTCTTCTATTAATGTTTCTTGAATGTTGGCTGAAAATTGGATTCTTATTGTTTTGCAGGGAGGGATTTGGCATTTTGTTATCTGGGTTATTTGGTAATACAACTACAAGACAAGGACAGTCAGGTATTTACCAATCTCTCATTTATTCTGTACTGTTTCTTGCATATTTATTGGTAATATGTTTCTAGAAATAATTTGAAATTGGAATGTAATTGCATATTTAAGTTTCTTGGTTATCTCAAACTTGGTTTTATGTTTGGTTTAATTGTTTCATTTCAAGATTGCCATTGTTTTTATTACCTCTATGTACAATTTGTATTTTATCGAAGAATCATGTTTTTTTTAAATTTCTATATTGCACATTTGTATTCTGAAGTTAGTACATGGATGCTATATTGTGTATTTGCCAAAACCTTTTTCTAGTCATGGGCAATTGTATGTTGCAGTGGCTAGGGTTACAAGCAGAAATGGACTAAAATTTCTGAAACAAAAAATATTGTGTATAAAGAAGTTTTTACCGATCTTTGAGTCAAGGAACCAACTAATAGAGGTAACATAATTTATATTGTAAAAGTCACTCATAATTGCTTTGCATTTATATTATTTATTTTTGTGTTTATCTCCTTCTCCAAATTGATTTAGCCACTTTGTTTGGAGTAGTTTCTATTTAGGTCTTTAAGTTATGTTTTTCTCTTTGCTTTTTGGTTTGTGCATTAAATATGATCAAGTTTTTTGATATTTGTATGGATTGGTTTTAGTTTAGGTCTTTAGGTTATATTTGGTTTTGATTAAGGTATTTGAGTAAAATTGGTTTTAGTTTAGTTATTTTTGTTAATTTGTTTGTATTTATCTATCTATGGTGACTGGGTTAAAACACAGAGGAGCGGATTTAAAGAACTTAAGAGAGTCTTAGTCTCTTTCGGGCACTTTGAATATTGAAATAAAGCAGGAGTTTATTCTAGACAAAGTTATAAGCAATTCAAATCAGGTGGGAATGAAAAAGTAAATTAGGCATTTTCCCTTAATCTATATAAGTAGTAACGTGAATCTCTGTGGAGGGAAGGCTTTTCAATTCCTTTAATAGGTTCTAGCTTTCTTTTAAGATTTTTTGTGTTGGCCGGTAATGATTTTTTCCAAAGGAATCTTTGCCTAAATATATATTTTTTAAATTATCAATATATATTTTTTGCTTCAGTTTCGGAGTTTGGTGGGCTTAGACATCATCAACTATAGATTTAGATGCTCTAAAAAACACTTTTATGGTGACATGCTACATAATATTTAACAATGCTATTACTTGGTTCTCTTTTAGAATAGCATTTTGTTATTGCCTATCGGCTTTTCTTTCATATATGGCTGTTAGAGAAAATTTTGTGATGCCATCTCTAATCACCTATCCTCTAGATCATTTGAAATCGTATAGAATCCCTATAGTTTTTTTTTAAAAAATAAGTCCCTATAGGTTTTAAATGCTTATATTGTGATTGAGTTATATAATTTCTTGTATGTATGCAATAAATCTTTTATTTGATCATATTGTCACACCATTCTTGAATATTTAAGAAAAAAAATTAAAGCTATTTATAGTTTCTTTAAAGTGGTTTCTAAAACAATTTTACTCTTGAGGAAATTTTCTTGACGATGGGCTGTAATTGTTATAGTTGTTATTGTCTTATCAATGTTGGTGCTAAATTTGATGTCTAAACTTCTTTACTGTTTAGATGAAGAAGTATTAAAACAAAGAACACGGAACTGACTACAACCATGATTCTCTACCAAATTGCTTCCAAGGATATTCTCATCATTTACTGTTTTCTATCTTTGACAAGCTAATTACTTTTCTCTATCTTTGTTATACTACTTTGTTTTGTTTGGGTTCAATTTTGTTGTGTTACATTTGCAGAGTAGTATTTATTCTATGGAGTATCTAAATGAAAGTTTGAATTATTATATAGACAAACAGAAAGAAAATTAGAAAGTCAAGAACAAAGTATCAAGGATATGGGATGCAATCAACTCAAAAAATAATGAAATTATTAGTTTAGATATGATTTTAATTGATGAGCAAGTTTGTTTTTCTTTTATAGCTTTTAATATTGTTCGATCATTATATAACTTATGTACTCTATCTATATAAAACTGATGCACTTTACTTGCAGAATAATGACTATAATCTCAAGTATGGATGGGAATTCTTCAGGAGGTTCACTCTTTATCTCTCAAGGAAGTAATTGAATTCATGTTTGATTAAAGCAGATGATGCAGAAACTTAGTGTTAGTTGCATTGTGATAATTGGTAGCTGTTGGCATTGTACTAGGAATTGATGCAAAGTTTAGGATGTTTTGGTAGATATTTGGCAAATTCTTAAAAAAGGACTTAGTGAATAGTGAGAGATATTAATACGGGTTGTGTTTGCTTGCTTCATGTTAATAGAAAGTTGCAGGTTTATTCAAATGTTAATAAGATGAATTGACCATCCCACATTATGAAATCGGAAAGCAATAAAATTTTATATATTAAATGCAGGAGAGTATAACTTATCGTCAACAAGTGGAGCTAGACTTCATATTGATTTTGAAATTCCTAAGACTGCTAATTTCAAAGATTAGTAAGTGCTTTGTTTTGGATTCATGCTTTTTATGTATTTCAGTATTTACAGTCTCTACAATCCTATGTCTAATATCTTTATGTATTATAACGAGCTGGTGGAAAGTAACCAACCAATAGTACAAATGCCAAAACAAATTAAATCACAAGTGACAATTCAAGAAGAGATGAACATCAACAGAAGAACCATAAGTGAAATAACCAAAATTATGTGGGAATCTGATAACGAGGTAAGAAGAAAGAAAACCTTGAACAATCACATTGTGTCCTTAACATTGCTTTATGTACTATAGACTTGCTTTTACAAAATTTAACTATAAAATTGTGAATTGATTGATATTCATTAATTAAATGGAAAATCTAAGTGGAAAAGAATTTGTTTTCCAAATAAACTAAATGACTATAATCTCAAGTATTGATGGGAATTCTTCACCGTGAATAAAGTTTTTGAATCTTTTGAAGAAACAGACAAAGCAATTCAGTTTGATAAAACGACAAAAATACGTATTCTTTAATATAGCAAAATTACAAATTTGATTTTTAACTTCAATATGTTGTAATAGATTTCTCCACCTGTTTTATTGCCAGGCTTACATTAGTGATACTTCAAATGAATGTAACAACAACTTATCAAGTGATGTGCAACTCACACCAACATCTGTAATCAAGGAAAACAAAAGGACATATCTAGTGACTACTATGAAGCAATAAAGGAAGAAGATACAAAAAACACATTAAAGTTTTCTTTCAATTTATTTGAAATATTGATTAAGTAGTTCTTTAAATTTGTGTTTCATTCATTTAATGGATAATTGAGGATGCAAAGGATTTGATTCTTCCTTTTAATTTAAACTTAAGTTTGATTTCTATTTTTCATTACGTAATTTATTGTTTCATATCAAAGATAGGAAACTATGAAATTGGAATCCGAATGTACAATCAATGAGGAAGAGAAAAAGAATAGTTTACATCTTTATAGAAGAATCCAGTTAACCCTTCATGGTCTAGATTCACCTACCAGGCCACCATGACGCACATAGTTTTTATTTTTTATTTTTTATTTTTTTATTTTTTTCACTCTTAATTTATGTTATATTAGTTAATAATTTTTTATTAATATATTGTGAATCATATCTTATGATAACATTTTTTATATGTTTTTAACATGTGATAGATGTCATCACTTTGATAATGAACTTGTAACAAAAATGAGAGAGAGAGAGAGAGAGAGAGAGAGAGAGAGAGAGAGAGTCATTTGGTGTTAATTGAATAATTCGTTGATGCATCCTTATTTAATTTTAATCATTTTAATATTCACTTTTATATACAAATTTATGTTGACGATATTTTGCTCACATTGATAAAAATTCTCCAAAATAAAATTGCTCTAAGAGATTTAGGCGAATTAGACGTATTACAATTATTTTTTATATTCATATAAGGGAAAAGTTAACGGGTACCATAAAGGCATTGATTTATGAGTTATTTTTAGAAACATACTTAAAGTCAAAGTTGAGAGAAAATCCAATTAGATTCTAAATTGGATTCTAATTGTTATCTAATCTGGGTTTGCCTTACCTTCAGTACTTTTTAAAAATGAATCTTCTTTTTGTTTTAATGAGAGACTGTCATATCATCCACTAACTAAATAAAATGTGGAGATTAAAACCAATTACCACTTGTCATTGTATATTTAAAATAAAATGGCATGTCCAGTTAAAAAAGTACTAGAGGTAAGCCAAACTCATCTAATTTTATGACACATGTCCTATCTAAATTTAAAATTTTTTTGTTCTAGGTGAATTAACATTGCGCAAAAAACGAAGAGTCTAATATAAATAAGCCATAAAAAGCCCAATAAAAAAAGTGAGTAAACTCATGTATATCCAAAAAAACTAAAATAAAAAATTAGAGAGAGAGAGAGAGAGAGAGAGAGAGAGAGTAAAATTCTTCTATGACTATATATATAATTAAAGTCAAAGTTGAGAGAAAATTCAATTGGATTCCAATTGTTGTCTAATTTTATACCACGTGTCTTTTTTTTTTTAATAAATATTTTTGTTCTAGGTGAGTTAATGTTGTGCAGAAGACAAAGAGTCTAATATATGTAACTATCAAAAACTCAATAAACAAAAAAGAAAAAAAGAAAAAAGAAAAAAGAAAAAAAAAAGAGTAAACTCATGTGTATATAAAAAAAAAACTAAAATAAAAAATCAAGAGAGAGAGAGAGTAAAACTCGGGTTATGTTGGGGAGATAACTACCTTGTGGAGTTTCTTTGAGTAATTAATATAACATAGAGAGACACTTTAACCCAAAAGGCCTAAGCCCTAATGGGTATGTGCTCAATTATGTTATATTAACTACTCATTCTTCTCATCATTATTCAATGTGGGACTTCACCCACACGTGTAACCCAACAATCTCCCCCTCACGTGTGAGTCTCTGCCTCTTTGTGAGCTTTAAGACCTCTCTGTGGGCCTTTCCCTTCACTAGTGCATCATTCATGGGCCTCCACGTATCAACCCCGCACGTGTTTTATCCTCCATGGGAACCTTGCACATCATCGTAGTCTAGCACCATTGGCAATAATACTCCTTTGTTGGGCCTTTTTCAAGATCATTTGTGTGGGCTTTATGGGTTTGCTTGGTGCAATATATCGTTCCCACTCTAACTATAGAAGGGACCCGCCCCGCTCCATTTGCAAAGAGGCTTCAAGTAGACACACCTCGTTCCCACTCCAACTGTAAAAGGAACCTCGATAACCTTGCCACCTTTATCCCCACACCACCATAGGCTTTAATACCACTTGTTAGAGGTGTAACCTTGCCACCTTTGCCACACACCACCATGGGCTTTAATACCACTTATTGAGGAGATAAACAACTTAGGAAGTTTCCTTGAGTAATTAATATAACATATAGATACACACTTTAACCCAAAAGGCCTAAGCCCTAATGGATATGTGCTCAATTACGTAATATTAACTACTCATTCTTCTCATCATTATTCAATGTGGGACTTCACTCACACGTGTAACCCTATAGGTTATATGCTAGTTATATATTTAAAGCCAAAACTGAGCGAAAATTTAATTAGATTCTAAATTTGATTCAAATTTTTGTCTAATTTTGCTTCATGTGTAGGGATGGCAATTTTGCCCCGCCTCGCTTGACCCGCCCTTCTCCGTTTCGCCTCACGCGAGTTTTTCCCGCCCCGCAAAGGCGGTGAGGTGGGGATGGGGTGAGATTTTAGCCTCGCACTATGGGGCGGGGCGGGGATAGGTTTAAACCTTTTAGACCCAACTTGCCACGCCCCGCTCCACATTGATAAGGGTTAAATTGTAAAATTTTCATACTCTAAAACCCTACTATTTAAACAAACATATCATCAGCTTATATTATTCTACCTAACAAGGATTTCTACCCCTCTTTTTTTTTTCTCTAGCAAGGTTGGAAATAAGGTACCAATTTTAACAATGTCTTTTGTCTTTATTATAAACAAATTTATATACTATTGAATCATTGATTTTGTATTATGAGATTTTTTTTTTTGTTGTGATATTGTCTTATTAAACACTTTAATAATATTATTCAATTTTTGCTAAATATTATTCAATTTTTGCTAAAAATTAGTTTGATTTGATGGGAGAAATTTATTTTTAATTTCAAGTATATTTTTATTAACGAAATAGGTTTTATTAAAAACAATTGCAATAGTTGTGGGTAAATTAACAAGAAGTAGAGTTTTACGGGGTGAGGCGGGGCCCCAAGGGGGGGGATAAGGCAAGAAAATTTTTCCTGTCATGCGGGGCGGGACGGGGATGGGGTAAGACAAAACCATACGGGGTGGGGGCGAAGACCCCATCCTTCGGACCCGCCCTGCCCCATTGCCATCCCTATTCATGTGTCCTATCTAAGTATTTTTTAATTCTTTTTAGGTGAATTAGCGTTGTGCAAAAAAAATGAAAAGTCTAATATAAATAAACAATAAAAAACCCAATAAACTAAAAAAAAAAAAAAAAAAAAAAAGAGTAAACTCATGTGTGTATCCAAAAAAATAAAAAAATAAAAAACTATATATAAAAAAAAAATAAAAAAAATAATTCTCATTGTATGGACTAGATTTGAGTCCCTAGCCCAAAAAGTGGATGGACTTAGGCCCAAAAAGCCCAAAACAATGAATTTGTAGAGAGTGGGTTGAAAAACTGGGTCAAAGTGGGTTAAACAACAAATATAGTGGGCTCAAAGGATAAGAACAGGAAGATAGACTGATTCCAACTAAAGAAAGTCGTTCTCGGCCGGGTCCAAGGAGATCAGTTTGTGTATATTTATCTTAAGTATGGTTACAAATTTATTTCCTGATTGCTACAGTGTTTCTCTCTTGATTTTTCAGTCTCCCCTTTGCCAGGGATCCCTTACATTATATATCTCCCTTCTAGTGATCTTGGCCTTCCACTTGTTGAACATCCAAGCCACCACTTGAGAGCTTGTCCCATCGTTCACCCTTACAGGCCCTCTGTAAGTTGGGGCAACCAAAGTAGAACTGTTCAGGGGTCTTCTCAACATAAATGCGGCCAGAAAATTAGTTGCAGAACATTCAATGCGGTGGCAGCAGCTTTTCCTTAGATGTTCCCTGGCTCCCATTCTTCCAGTAAGTTCGTAATGCACGCCCCTATCAGTGGAGTTTCCTACAAGGTCACTTTGAGTGATAGGATATGCATTCGATCTGCGCTTCATTTATCCGAGGAGACGTTCCTCCTTGGACCACCTTTCCCAACCTTTCTGTTTGCCTGTTATTTATGGGGTTTTAAGCTTAACACCCTTACTACTGTTTATTCCTTCTCGGACCAATCAACGTCCTCGGCCAAGGCCCAAGGCCCAATATATGATTTTTGGCCCTTATCCCTACATTCATGTATATATCTATGACTTAAAAATTATGTAACTCTTACATGATCTATAATTTGAACACATATACGTGTAATTATAATTGTTTTATACTATTTCTTTCTTAACAGAAGACTTAAACAATGCCATTAAACAATCAAACCCTTGAGTCCTTGACAGCTTCCACTAAAATTACGACTTCTCGTGTGTTGAAGCATTAATTGAGGGAATAGCGTTTTCTACTTCTTCTTCTTCTTCTTCTTCTTTTTTTTTTTTTTTTTTTTTTTTTTTTGACAAAGTTAATTTAGCGAGGGCCAATTCCTTGGAAATGCTCTAAATAATGACTAAGAAATTAGTTTCAACTAACGAAGTAGGGCGCACCAACCCTTGAACCTTTGATAATTAAAAAAGTGAGCAAACGATCACCCAGTCCACCTAGCCAACAGAAGTGGAAAAAATCTAAGGCTTCTTTTGTGTGGGTCTATTAATGCTGCTGTTTAACTCAAATTCTCCCCCCCCCCCCCCCCCTTGTATTACAAGTGAGAGAGGAGGTTCCACCCGGGTTCACATCAAAGAAAAGATGAGATAGTTGTTGAACTACATGAGTACTCTAAGTAATTAAATAACTTTAACTTATTCTAATGGGTAGATAAGTTTAATCAAACAATTGTTAAAGTACTCAATTGTGATTTGTGGAGAAAAAGTAAGAGTATGACTCATAAATATCAGTTGTATTCACCACTCACAGTCAATTATGTATTTTAAAAATCATATAAAAAAATTACGAAAAAATTTGTGTCCGTAGCATTATGGTATTCTAATGGATAGATAAATTTAATACACCATAAAATATGTAGTATATTCTTACTTTATTACATGATTATCTTCAAGAGAAGAAATAGACAAAACTCATCCTCTAAGTTTTATTAGATTCATTTCAGTTCTCTAACTTTGCTTTCTTTTATTTCAATCCTTTAAGTGTCAAATTTATTCAATTAAGGTGTCTCCATGACTCCATCAACTTCAGCTAAATATTATGATTAAGTATCCAAATTTTTAATTTTTTTTAAAAAAATTTTAACGAAAGCTAACTTGTAAAACTTAAAGAGTAGTGAAACTTAGAAATTAAGTTTTGCATTGTATATAGCTGAAAAATATAATATTATCTTGGTCTGCAAAATCCTTTTATAGAACATATATATAGGAAAACATTGCGCGTATAAAAGCTATTTTCTATTTTTGCGGTGAAGTAATCCTCTCGACTTTTGTTAATTGGAGTAGGACATAATACCTAAAGTCAATGGCTTTGGAAAGTTCCAAGTTCACACAGCATCTACACACAAACACACACATAAGATAGAGCTTCCAACAAAGCAACCGCGTTAACATAACACCTACCTCAGCCCGCACACACTGTGGCTTACCAATTCAACAAATTATCAAGTTCCTTTCACATCTCTAAAATCTCCTATATATAAATTCAAACCCCCCCTTATTTCTAGATCAATTACATTCGTATCTATCCACTTCTAGCTTTCCTTTTTTCCTTTATAAGTCACACGAATCTCAGCTTAATATCCATGGCAGAAAAACAGGGTTTGAACGGTGCCTACTATGGCCCTTCAGTCCCACCGCCACGCAAAGCCTACCACCGCCCTGGCCGTGGCAGTGGCGGCGGTTGTGGCTGCTGCGGCTGCCTATTTGGCTGCCTTTGCAATTGCATTTTCAGCCTCATTTGCAAACTAGTTTTCACTGTCATCATCCTTGTGGGCATTGCCGCCCTCATCTTCTGGTTCCTTGTTCGCCCCAACAACCTTAAGTTCTATGCCACTGATGCTTCATTGACACAATTCAATCTCACCACGGACAACACACTTCAATACAACCTTGATCTCAATCTCACCGTTAGAAACCCCAACAAGAGGATTGGTATATATTACGATACCTTCCAAGTCAATGGTTATTATGAAGGCCAGAGATTTGATACACAGAATTTGACACCGTTTTACCAAGGCCACAAGAATACGACTGAGTTGAGCACTGTGTTTGATGGACAAAAATTGCTGGTGTTGGGGGCTAGTGAGGTTTCTAGCTATAATTCTGAGAAGAATAATGGGTACTATAGCATTGATGTGCAGCTCAATCTTAAGCTTAGAGTCAAGGTGGGTTGGATCAAGGTTGGGCACTTCAAACCCAAGATCAATTGTGACTTATCAGTTCCTTCGAGTGCAGGAGGTACCTTTCAGACTACCAGGTGCAAATTGAAGCTCTGATGATCATCACTGTAGGGCTAGCTTGTTCATCTATGAACTTTGATTGGGTCTTCTGATTTTTAGTTTCTATTGTATTATCATATACTTTTTTTTGGGGGGAGGGGAGCATGTATTTTTTTTTTATATTCCCTATGACATTATATCATGTTTTTGTCATTGAGTTCTATTTGTCACATTCGTTGGTATATAAATAAAATATTGCATTTGGTGCTTCTTTTCTAGTCTATGATGCTTTTGTTGAATGAAACTAGCGTATTTTTCAAGTAGCAGGTGAACAAATCAATTCTCTAGAAGATACTAAATTGATCAAATGAATACACCATTACACCTGCTCAACGTGTCAGAAAACAACAATTGCTTGTAAATTTAGCCAATGAAAAGTCTTATGAATTAAGAAATTCGGCTGCACTTTAATTTTAGAGAACGGAATCAAAATTATTATTATTATTTTTTTTTGAAAGGTAAGTAAACGGAATCAACTATGTAGCTCAACTTTAATTATTATTATTGTTATTATTATTATTGTTGTTGTTGTTGCGGAGTCAAGAAGCCCAGTTCATGTTTGTAAGACCTTTAACCTGATGGCCCTGATGAACTGTAAGAAACCTGCCCAAAACTGCTCTCAAAATGCATATCTTTGATGTCTGAAGAGGTATTAAAACTTTATAGCCAGTTCTGGCTTTTGGCCTGATATATTGAATTATGGAGTGTTGAATTTTTTATTTTTTATTTATTTTTTATTTTTTGAGTAAATGGAGTGTTGAATTTGAATGCATTATTGATGACCAAAATAAAATGAGTATATATCTATGAGACTTTATATAGGGTTATTCCACGTTATAAACTACGCCGTCATAATCTAAAGAAATGTTGTTCAAGGAGGTGCTTACTACTAGGGCAAGACACACAAAATCCACAACCTAAGAACCTTTGGAGTAAATCCAAGAGCATGGGAGAAAGGTAGAGAGAAGGAATTTATTTTCCATTATTTACACAAATGAGATGTTATGCCCCTTTTGTAACCCACTCCCATATAATTTATGTCACATGAGAGTTAATCTGAATTAATAAGGCCAATTTGATTGGCTGGGATATGTGTAGGGAATTAACCCGAAATTTCCAAACCCATGAGAAACAAAATAGAGAAAACACACGCCAAAGAAAAATAATCACACGCACAAGACAGTATTTATGTGGTTCGTCAATTTGTCTACGTCCACGGAGATGCAGGGATTTCACTATTATCAGGGAAAAATACAAAGAACGACAGTACAGTTTTTTTCTCTCTCAAAAACTACAACAACAAACCCTAATCACCAAAGCAACGTTGTCCATGAGCGCTATGGCTTGGGCCTGTCGGCCTAAGCCTTCGTTCCATGAACTAAGCCTCAAAAAATCTTCCATTAAAAACCACGCAACATTATTCGGGTCAGGTCGGGTCGTCAACCAGATCAAACATAACTAGGCTCCACAAAGCCCAACAAATCTCCCACTTGGAGACTAGTTCAATCACTAACATCAGCCGCAATCCTCCAAAAGCAATCCCTCATCCCTGCAACTCATCCTCCTGTCCTCAAGCTAGAAGACCAACTAAAGCTGCACATAGCTTTAACTTCTCAATAGTGAGACCCTTAGTCAACATGTCTGCTGGGTTCTTAGATCCACAAATCTTCTCAAGTATTACCAGCTTATCTTCAACAAGGTGACGGATAAAGTGGTATTTTGTTTGTATATGCTTCGACTTTGAATGAAAAATTGAATTTTTAGCAAGAAAAATTGCATTCTGACTGTCACTGTGTAAAATTCCCATCTCCTGCTTCTTACCTAATTCATCTAAGAAGCCACGTAGCCAAATCATCTCCTTTCCAGCTTCAGTTGCTGCAACATACTCAACTTTGCAGTAGACAAAGTAACAATCTTTTGTAGATTTGAAGCCCATGATATAGCTGTACCACCCAGAGTAAATACAAACCCAAGAGTACTCTTTCTACTATCAATATCACCAGCAAAATCAGCATCTACATAATCTTACAGTTTCAAACTTGCACCTGTGAAGCAAAGACATGTATCTGATGAACTCCTTAGATATCTCATAATCCACTTGACTGCCTCCCAATGCTGCTTTCTAGGCCTACTCATGAATTTGCTCACAACTCCCACTACATGTGCAATGTCTGGCCTTGTACACACTATAGCATACATCAAACTGCCAATAGCTGAGGCATAGGGCACCTTGCTCATATGGTCCATTTCTTTTTCTGTCTTCGATGATTGTTCCTTACTTAGTTTGAAATGACTACCCAAGGGTGTGCTCACTAGTTTAGCTTCATTCATGTTGAACCTGCTGAGAACTTTCTTCACATACTCTGACTGTGAAAGCTTCAATGTACCATTAGCCTTGTCTCTAATGATTTTCATACCAAGGATTTGCTTTGCAGCTCCCAAATCCTTCATTGCAAATTGTTTTGACAATTGCTTCTTTAGATCATTAATCTCCTCAATGTTAGACCCTGCAATGAGCATATCATCCACATACAACAGTAAAATGATATAAGAATTGTCAAAGAACTTAACATAGCAACAATGATCAGCTTCACATCTCTTGAACCCAATTCTATGCATAAAACTGTCAAATTTCTTGTACCACTGTCTTGGAGCTTGTTTTAGGCCATACAAGCTCTTTCTCAATTTGCAGACTAGATTCTCTTGTCCCTGAACAATGAACCCTTCTGGCTGAATCATGTAAATGTCTTCCTCCAAGTCACCATGAAGGAATGTTGTCTTCACATCTAACTGCTCAAGATGTAAATTTTCTGCAGCTACCATTCCTAGTACCAGTCTGATTGTTGATATCTTCACAACTGAAGAAAATATTTCTGAGTAGTCAATGCCCTTCTTCTGCTAGAACCCTTTGACAACTAATCTGGCCTTGTAACGCTTGTTGCCATCATGCTCATTCTTTATTCTGTATACCCATTTGTTGTGCAAAGCCTTTTTTCCTACTGGCAATTCAGTCAATTCCCATGTCTAATTCCCTAACAAGGAATCCATCTCATCCTTCATAGCTAACTTCCACTCTCTTGAATTTTCATCCTGTAAGGCTTCTTCATAACATTCTTGCTCACCATCATCAATTAACAGGAGATAATTTAGAGCAAGTGAATAACGCTATGGAGGTTTAATGGTCCTGGAAGATCTACGGACTTCAGCTACAGGTGTACTCTGATCTACTTGTGAATCTACATTCTCCTTATCTTCTTCACCCATTTTCTGGACAGTACTTTTAGTCAATTCATCTAAGTTGACAAACTCAGACTTATTTTAATCTATCTCTGTAACGTCTGGCACTATAGTTGACCTGTCCTTATATATAACCTGTTCATTAAATATCACATTTCTACTTCTGATGATTTTCCTGTTTTGTTCATCCCAAAACCTATAGCCAATGAAAAAACATATTTTAGACTTTGCATCAAGTTTACTACGAGCATCAGAATCAATATGAACATAGAAAACACAACTAAAAACTTTTAAATGGGAAAACTTTACCTCTTTACAGCTCCAAACCTCCTCAGGAAGTCTGAACTCCATGAGAACTGATGGTGCTCGGTTTATCTAAGCTGCAGTGCTAACAACATCAGCCAGAAAGTTTTTGGTAGTCCAGCATGCAATCTCATACTCCTAGCACGCTCATTGAGAGACTTGTTCATGCGCTCAGCCACACCATTCTGCTGTGGTGTCCTAGGAATGGTCTTCTCCATCCTAATTCCTTGTGCAGCACAATACTCACTGAACCCTCCATCTATGTACTCTCCTCCATTATCTGACCTCAAACATTTTACTTTCAAACATGTTTCTGTCTCAACCATGGCCTTCCACTTCTTAAAAGTTTCAAATACATCAGATTTATTTTTCAGAAAATAAACCCATACCTTTCTGCTTGAGTCATCAACGAAAGTGATGTAGTACCTTGAACCTCCAAAGGATGCAACCGGAGAAGGCCCCCATAAATCAGTGTGCACTAACTCCAATTTTTCAGCCTTCGGTGTCCTGCCAATTTTCAAGAAGCTCACATTTTTCTACTTTCCTAAGATGCAGCTTTCACACATGTCAAAATCAATGGACTTCAATTCTGGTAGTTTTCCTTTTGACAACAGCATCTTTATCCCTTTCTCACTCATGTGACCAAGTCTGCGGTGCCATAGGCTTGTATCAGTACTTGCTTCAACAACTGTAATTGTGTCTCTTGGACTTGAGGTCATATATAGAGTACCATTCTTCTTTCCACGAGCCAATACTCTGGCTCCCTTTGTAACCTTCCAAGTACCACCAACAAATAGTATTACATGCCCTTCATCATCAAATTATCCAACAGAAATCAGATTCCTCCTCAAGTTAGGAATATGTCGAACTTTCTCCAGTAACCAAACAGACCCATTGGGCAACAATATCCGGACGTCTCTCATACCCACAACATCCAAGGCTGCACCATCAGCCAAATACACCTTACCAAAATCACTTGCAACATAATTTTGTATGATTTCTCGGTGTGGAGTGGTATGAAACGAAGCTCCTGAGTCCAAAACCCAATCATCAAGTGGACTATCTACTGCAAGAAGTAATGCATTCTGTACCTCTTATGTTACAGCATTAGTAGAATCATCTTCATTCTTCTTCTTAGGACTTTTGCATTGCCTCCTAAAGTGACTTGTTTTCTCACAGTTCCAGCATTGTACTTGTTGGCTTGATCTAAATTTACTTCTGTTCCGATTAGAATTTTTAGATTTTGATCTGCCCCGATTTGAATTTCTGTCATTACCTCTGCTTCTTGTCTCAAGGTTTAGGGCAGAACCAAATCCTGAGATTTCACCTGCATCTCTTCTGCGAATCTCCTTAGCCAGAATTAAATCTCATATGTCATTGTACTTCAGCTTTTCCTTTCCTATAGAATTGCTTACTACCATCCTCATTGCCTCCCAACTGTTTGGCAAGGAAGCCAAAACGATCAGTGCACGGATCTTATCATCAAAATCAATTTCTACAGACGACAATTGATTTGTGATAGTGTTAAATTCATTCAGATGTTGTGCTACTGATGCGTTCTCTGCCATCTTCAAATTGAAGAGCTTCTTCATTAAATGCACCTTGTTATTTGCTGACGGCTTTTCATACATACCAGACAAAGCCTTCATCAGATCTGCTATGGTCTTCTCCTTTACAACATTGTGTGCAACAGACCTAGACAGAGTTAACTTGATAACTCCCAGTACCTGTCTGTCAAGAAAAGCCCATTCCTCAGCCTTCATAGTCTCAGGTTTTTCCCCTAGAAGCGGCAGATGCAACTTCTTCCCATAAAGATAATCCTCGATTTGCATCCTCCAAAATCCAAAGTCTGTGCCATCGAACTTTTCTATTCCAGATGCCTTTCCTGCTTCCTTTGCCATTGCTTCCACTCAAACCTAACCCTAGGCTCTGATACCGGTTGTAGGAAATTAACCCGAAATTCCCAAACCTGTGAGAAACAAAATAGAGAAAACACACGCCAAAGAAAAATAATCACACGCACAAGACAGTATTTACGTGGTTCGGCAATTCGCCTACGTCCATAGAGATGCAGGGATTTCACTATTATCAGGGAAAAATACAAAGTGCGGCAGTACAGTTTTTTTCTCTCTCAAAAACTACAACAACAAACCCTAATCACCAAAGCAATGTTGTCCATGAGCGCTACGGCTTGGGCCTGTCAGCCCAAGCCTCCTCTCCATAGACTAAGCCTCAGAAAATCTCCCATTAAAAATCACGCAACATTATTCGGTTCGGGTAGGGTCGGGTCGTCAACCGGATCAAACATAACTAGGCTCCACAAAGCCCAACAATATGCCTACTAATGGGCGACCCAGTTGGCCAAATTCTATAATGACTTCTAGAGCACACTAACATACAATTTTATTATGAAAACATACGACTTCTTAAATAGCCTCGGATTTAAGTTATTCAACTGATGAATATCTAGTCAAGGACCTTTTAACTGAATTGGTACCTTTCATACACAAAATACTTGTAGGGAGAAAAAGTTCAAGATACGAAATTAACTATTTATAATTAGTTAAAGATTACCACATGATTTTATTTATTTCAACCATAAATGTAGATCGCATCCTACCTACAATTTCAAATTATGGGTCGTAAATAATTATAAATCTTAAGATGAGTACGTGAGTTCCGGTTAATATTATACATTGGTCAAATTTTTTCTTCAAAAAAAAAAAAAGTTCGAATCTTTTTTTTTTATACAAATTAAGTTCGAATCTTTTTTTTTTATACAAATTAAGTTCGAATCTTACTTACTCTAAAACTAATGAGAAAGGTAAGTAAACAAAATCAACTATGTAGCGCTATGTACCTCAACGCGCAAGCAACCTATTTGTCTATCTAGTACTTTAATTATTACTATTATTTATATATATATATATATTTATATTTTTTTTTTTCTCTTTCTTCTTTTTTTCTTTGGGGTCAAGAAGCCCAGTTCATGTTTGTAAGACCTTTAAAGTGATGGCCCGTGAATTGTATGAAACCTGCCCAAAACTGTTCTCTATATGCATATCACTCAATGGTTAATATAACTTTACAGCCAGTTCCGGCTTTTGGTTAATATATTGAATTACGGAGTGTTGAATTTTTTTTAGAAATAGTTTCAACCTATAATTAGGTTAAACTGATACCAAAATAAAATGAGTAATATATCTATAGGACCTTAAATTAAATTGGGTTATTCACTTAATCTAAAGAATTGTTGTTAATGGAGGTGCTTACTACTAGAGTAAGATCCATAAAACCCACAACCTAAGAATCTTTGGAGTAAATCCAAGAGCATCGGAGAAATACATGCTCTTGGATTTACTCGAAGGAATTTATTTTTCATTATTTACACAAATGAGATGTTATGCACTTTTTGCAACCCACTCCCATATAATGTATGTCACCTTAGAGTTAATCTCATTTAATAACGCCAATTATTTTTATTTTTATTTTTTTGAGAATCTATTGAAGAAATAAATTTTAAATAGCCTCTTTATATATAATTAGTGTGTAGCTCAATACACGTGCATGGACACAATTAAAAATAATCATAATTTTTTTTTTGAGAAAAATGCAAAACAATCACAATTATATGGTTCAAATTATACATAGTTATAGCTTACACTTTTTTTAAGCCATATATGTCTAAAATATGTAATGGTTTCTCATTATATATATATATATAAATTTAAAATTTAATTGGTTTTAAACTCTTCGGTTTTTGCACCCATAATTCACTTGCTATAAAAATTAAAAATTTAGATGGACACGTGGTGGAAAATTAGACATACTCCAATTGAAATTTAATTTAGAATCTAATTGGATTTGGACTCTTCGATATTTACATTTAATAATTCACTTGGTACAAAATTAAAAATTAAATTGAACACGTGGTGCAAAATTGAGAATCCAATTAAAATCTAATTGGATTTTCTCTAGGTTTTGGCAATTAATATATATATAGATTAAGTGTAGGTACATATATGGCTGGGTTTGAGTTATTCAACTCTCTCTCTCTCTCTATATATAATTTATTGAAGAAATATATTTTTTTTTTTTTGAGAATCTATTGAAGAAATAAATTTTAATTAGTCTATGTATGCACAAATTTTTATATATATTAAGTTGCAATAAGCGGATAAAAAGATAATATCAGTATTGATTCACATAAAGTATGATTACCACATTATTTTAATTGCTTCAACTATAAATGTAGATTGTATTCTACAAATTAAATTATTTCAAATTATGGGCCATAAACAATTATAAATCCTAGTAGGTGAGTTCTATTTAGCATAATACATTGGTAAATTGAAAAAAGGCTATTAGGTTCGAATCTTTCCTACACAAAAACTAATTAATATCTCTCAGTTCAAATTTATTGTAGTCATGAGAAATTTGTTGTTATTTGCACCAATAATTAGCAACACATAGTTGCTGAAAGCCTGAAACCACCATATATACATCACATTTATATGATATAATATATATTTTATTTTATTTTATCTGAGATAGAAATCCACTCGAATCTAATCTAAGTGTATATAAAGCAATTTTATGGAAACTTGAATTCTGGCATTTACCTCTTTCACCCTATAAGAACTTATACTTATAGAGTAACCATCACAACAAGGATATAGTGTGGTATATATGATACTTTCTCAATTCTTCAACAATATCACACTTTTTTTTTTTTTTTGAGAAGGAACAATATCACACTTTTAAACTTTTGTCTATTGATATCAAGCAATAACGTTACATTTTTTTAATTGATATGTATATATATATATATATATATATATATATATATTCATTGAATTTAAATTGATTACCACCAGTTGAATGCACTTATATCTTCCCAGAAAACGAAATCTCAGTAGACTAATATGTCCAGTAACATACGCAAGTCAAGGATTGAAATTATCTGATAATTTTTTTTTTATAGGAAATTATTTATTAATGACCTATGAGTCATTATTATTTTATTTATTATATTTTGACATAATACCCAAGTCTCCAGTCTCCACATCAATAAAAACAAATCATCAAATAAAATAACATATTACAATTGTTTTCTATAATCATTTATCTCTATTGGTTTATAATATCAATTTTTTTCTTTAAAAAAAAAACGAAACTTCGTGTAAGGTGCAATAGCATGAGTTCTCAATAAATAAATAAATATATATTTGGTTGCAAAGTTCTCAACATCGCGTTTTTTGTAGTATAGGTACTAAATATCCAACGTAACACAAATATCCAACGAGGACTTTTACAAAGCAAACGCGTTATAAACCGACGTGAGTTCTCATGCAATAATTGCAGCCGTGCCGTATGTAACCACATAGAAAACCTAATCCGCGGCTTTACCAAATACTACGAACATTCCTATTCCTTTCCTTTCTCAAATTCAATTCTCCACCGCAATCTTAATTCTCTCTATATATATATCACACGCATTGTACCCTTACCTTCAATATCTCTATTCCTCTTCTAACTCTTCCATCATCTTCTATATCAAATACTAGCTAAACCCTTGTTTTCTCTTACTTTCTTGCTCTTATTTTTGTTCTCAACCATGGCAGAGAAACAAAACCAACCCTTGAATGGTGCCTACTATGGCACCTCAGTCCCGCCGCCACGCCAAGCCTACCACCGCCCTGGCCGTGGCAGAGGCTGCAGCTGCTGTGCCTGCCTTTTGAAATCCATAGTCTCGTTGGTTGTCATCGTTGGCCTTGCTGTTCTTATCTTTTGGCTTATCTTCCGCCCCACCAACTTGAAATTCTACGCCACGGAAGCGTCTCTTACCCAATTCAATTTCACGTCCAACAACACTCTCCAGTACAACCTTGCCGTCACCATCACTGCCAGAAACCCCAACAAGAAGATCGGAGTCTACTACGATTCTATAGAGGTTAGGGCTTCCTATGATGACCAGAGGTTTGGTACCAAGAGTTTGCCACCGTTTTATCAAGGGCATAAGAGTACGAATGTTTTGAACACTGAGTTTTCAGGGCAGCACTTGGTGGTGCTTGCGGCTGAGGAGCTTTCTGAGTTTAATTCCGAGAAGACTACTGGGGTTTATAACATTGATGTGAAGCTTTACCTTCAGCTTAGGTTGAAGGTAGGAAAGTTGAAGACTTGGAAGTTGAAGCCCAAGGTTGACTGCGAGTTGAGAGTTCCATTGAGTTCTAATGGAAATTCAGCCACTGGTTTTGAGATTACCAAGTGCGACATTGATTTTTGATTGGCACACCTTCGACATGTTTGATTTTATATATTATTTTTTTTAGTTCTTTTTTTATTGGGATTTCTTCATTCCTTTGTTTTCTCTATACATTATAGTATTAGGTTTGCGAGAGATGGACTTGGTTATTATCTTTTATTTATTTATTTAGATGATTGGATTTTATTATGATATCTTCTTTGTTACTTTCGTTGTGTTTATAAATAAATAAAGCCACGACTATATATATAGCCGCTATTCTTGATTTTTTAATGCTGCCAATGTTGCTTAAGTATATTGATGTGATCATTAGACTTTTGATTCTGATCAAGTCATTGATTTCTATATATATATATGAGAAAAGCTATTGGCCCCTTCAACAGATTACATGTACATATTAAGCAACCAGTATCTTTGAGTCCGTCAAACATAAGCGCAACAATATTAATCCCAATTAAATATTTCAGGAACCTTCTCAATTTGTTCAGTTCAGCAACCCAGGCTAAAAGAAGTTTAGAGATTTTTTTTTTTTTTTTTATAATCTGGTGCACTAATTATATTAGAAATAGTTATCCCATCTTGAAAAGAAAAGAAGAAGAAGAAAAATGTGTCACTCCTTATAAATGGAGAGCAAAGGCTAAGCTTTATCTATCTAGTGATAGACTAGGTTGTTTTTTTTTTTTTTTTTTTTTTTTTTTATATGGGAAATATGACAAAACTTTATTAATAAAAAGAAATAGCAACTACATCTTGGTTGAGAGCTTGTTCAAGGAAACAAGTTTGCAATGTCTAAAGCATGTCTTGCAAGTAAATGGGCTGGCCTATTGCTATTACGACTAACATGGGAAAAGTCTACACAACGGAAAGAATGGGACACGGCAACTGAGCTATTACATTATAGTGATAGACTAGGTTGATAGTGAATTTCAATTAGCATTGCCCGAGTATGTAGGCTTCAATAAGTCAACTTAATTGCGTTAATTTTTGTATATTGTAGTTCTTGTAATTTATTGTTTAGGCAGGGAAGAGCAAAGATGTGTAATCAAGTCAAAAGTTATCAACATAATAGAGATATAATTAGGGAATTAATATTTTCCATAGATTTTAGTGCATCCACCATAGAGTTCCTAAACTTCTATACATCTATTTTGAACCAAGTGAATCAAATTTTGTCGTACCATCAACATTCAAATAAATAGTGTATTATTATTATTTTTTTTTTTATCTATTAAGATTATTGATAAGTGGTAAATAAAATTGATAAATAAGTTTTTAAGAAATTCATGATAGAGTTACTCAAAGAACTATAAATGATCTCAATATGAAGAGTAATTATTCTGATTCATGGCTATTTTTGGAACATGCTTCATGGTGGGCCATAAGGGCCCAAGCTCACTAATAAAATATGTGTTGGGCCACTAAGGCAACGAAATCCTTTGCGGACAAGATGAAGGCCTCTTTCGGCCAACTACTCACTAGGGCATGAAGCCCTAACTAGATATGGGCCTTATACTGCATATCCAAAAGGACACGAAAGGGCCAAGGAGCCCAACTCAGCCACGGATGCTCTATTGTAATATATGTAATTATGTATTGATTAATCCCAAAAAATAATTTGACTTCACCATTGGGACAACAAGAAGTCAAATATAGGGTGAGTTTTGTTCAACTTTTTGAAACTGAGCTTTTTGAAAAAGTGGAGTTTTCAAAAAGTGTGGTATGAAACTGGGCTTTTTGTAAAAGCTGAGTGTTTAGTAAAAACTGTTAAAAATTGCTTTTTGAAAAAAACTGAGTGTTTGGCTAGCACTTATAAAAGTAGCAGTTTGAGAGATAAATTACCAAAAATGACAATGTATATATAAAGAGAATTCTTTGTTTTAATTACCTCTCTTAATGCAAGTTATGAACACAATATTTTCACAAAAATTTCACAACAAAGTCTATATGACAAGTTGTTAATGGTAAGAAAAAAAAATGTCACTAGTAGGTCTAGATGAGAACTAATAACAACTTACTATATAAACTTTATTATGAAATTGTTATAAAAATATTTTGTCAATAGTACTATTTTTTTTCTAAAGAAAAATAGTACTAATTTAAAAAATTTAGAGATATAATAAAATGTCACAATATTTTCATAATACTAATTTAAAATTAATCTTTGTAAAATAAAATTTTATTAACATCACAGTTGTGAAAAAAAAATTGTGAAATAATCTGTGTTCCTACTCTCTATATTTTCTTCCACGTTGCTTTACCCAAACCCAAAAACTCTTAAACTTTTTTCTTTCACTTTTTTCTCATCCACTCGTTCACTTCTTCCTCATCTTCTTATTTTCCTTTTCTTTTACTTTCCTCCACACAAAGCCCCCACACACTCCACCACATATTAGTAAAGGACTTCAAGATTTTCAGAACAAGATCTTCAGCCTGGGCTGCCTTGTTGTTGTTGTTGTCTCCAACTGACTTATTAAGCAAAGAACATAGCTAATTGTTGGATATGTTTAAAAATTTTAAACCTTTTTCTTAGAAGCCCAAGTGAATGTTTAACTAGCCCAAGCCCACGATATAGGGAGTCAGCCAGCACGTGGAGAGACTTAGCAGAAACAAATCCCCAATAACATCTATTCCCTTTTATAAGCCTCTGATCTGGGCAGCTCCGGTGTCAAAGGGATGAAATTCCTCAAATCACCCCTTTGTTGGTAGAATTTCCCAAGTCTACAATCCTTTTCTTTCCTTATTCACTCTTGCAAAATTCATTACTTTCAACATTCGAAAAAAACTACTCGCTGCAATTGGGGAATTTTTTTATGGAAAGTAAATCACAAATGGAGCCAACCAATTGCGTAAGTGCAGTTAATTCTTTTATTAGCTCTCCTTTATAATACTGTCCCAAAAAGGATCAATACAACCACTCTGATATTTTATACTCTTACTATTATATTGAAAATTTTCTCTTTGGGCATTTGAGACAAGTTCGAAATTAAACTTTGTTTGTGAGTGCACACTAATAGAATTGCTGTTGTATCCTGGAGAGCAACCGCCTGAGCCATATGCACCCTGTGGAGGCGAAATTGTTTCTTAAGGATAGCGGATTTAGTTCTGTGCCTCGGCAATAATTTCTTGTTAAATCTGAATTCTATGTGCTTTTACTCTTGTTGATTTTATTAAGTTGATCTTAGCATATTCTTGTTTTATTATACTGTCATATTACTTATATTGCTTTGTAACTCTGTTAATCAATTTGAGCAATCTTCCAAATTATATTTCCTACAATTTGCAATATCACGGCCTTGAACAAGCTCTTCTATTGCCTTTTTCTTGCTAGAAGGTAAGCTCTCAGGCCAAGTACACTCCATTGTTGTGTGTGTGAGTTTTCAGTGTGTTTTGAGACTTTTGTGTTTTGTGTATATGTTACTATCTTTTGAGCTTTGAGTCCCTTGTGTTTGAGCTCTTTATTTTACCAGCCAATGTGAAGCAAAGCAAGAGGGTTTTTTGAGATTAGATATGTAAGACGTAAATATTAAAAAAAAAAAAATAATAATAATAATAGAGAAGAGAAGAAGAAGAAGTAGCACGGAGAGGCTTGTTCTGAAGATGAGATGAGAGGAATATGTGAGGTGAGCTACAGACCTTGATTTATCAAAGGGCAAAATTGGGTTTTCAATAAAATGTTTGGCCAATTTGGTAATTGAAGACAACCTCTCAACGGTAATATTTATGAACACGCTTTGGTTTTTGCAAAAGCTCTGAAGAGCTGTGGTGTGTTAAAGTGAAGTTGCTTCACATTTCAAAAAGTAGCATTTTCCAAAAGCAGGTTTTATTTGGTTTACCAAACACATATATTATATATTTGGTTTCAAAAAGCACCTTTTGCACTTAGAAAGTGCAAACAAACAGGCGCATAGTGTTAATTGTTAAAGGTAAAAAGAAAATAAGTGAACACAACTTTTATACCACAATTCTTGCTACAATATTGATGCGGTTGATTATGAGTTATGAGTTCATGTAAAAGTGATAAGTAGTCACTCACAATCTGCCACGTCAAAATTGTGTTAAAAGTTATAACAGACTACTGTTGCGCATGAATGAAATAGATTGCAATTACTGCATATCGTTTTATGTGGAAAATCTTCAAAGGTTAAAGGAAGAGCAATGGCACAGGTCAGTCCAGAAGATTAAAACTTGACTTAGTGCATTGTTTGATGTAGTGACTAAGGCTTGGGTCATATGTTGGGCCTTACTTTGAACCCAATTCGAGCCTGATTCCCTCCAGGGTCTAGCCATCACCTTGTTGGGCCCTCCCACGCAGGCCTAACCTTGACTTTGCATATTTGCCAAATTCCTTATGGGTGGCGTTTATTTTTTTATTTTTTATTTTTTATTTTTTTGGAGAATGATTGTTTTGATGTAGAATCAACATGTTGGTCATGCAATTAATTAATTACCTTTAAATATTCACATAGATGCCCACCCACATCGGTCAATAGTTTGTGAGAAACCACCCACATGTGAGACTTATCTCAAACAAAATCAAACTTGAGAGAGAGAGAGAGAGAGAGAGAGAGATATTTATTTATGAGACACACTTTTGATTTTTTTTTTGATTTTTTTTTTTTTTTTTGTTTTTAGTGAAAATTGATAGTCAATTGTCCTTTTGAAAATTTTAATTTACATATTGAAAGAAAGGAAAGTCGATGGTTTTGGGAATTGAATGTTTATATATATACTAAAAATGCTGAAATGGAGCAAAGTTCCAGCCCAAAAAGGTCACAGCAAGAGGCTTGAAAGTGGGCAACCAGCCCTTGTTCATCCCTAACCAAAGAAACAACTAGAGATCCCTACAAGAGAACCAAGCCTTTGAGGATGAACTAGGGGCTATCCCATCAGTTTTCTACCACCCTCTACCTGACATGAACAGTGCCCAAGGGCTGTCATATCTGCTGAAGTCTAAAGGATGATGGGACTCCATCATCTTCCTCAAGACTGCACCTTCAACGGAAAGGGAGCTGAAACCAAATTATCCAAACTTCAACAAATTGATGCTATAAATGTTAAAAATGTTCAAGGAGTGATTCATGTGCCAAGCACATGAATCCTAAAGGGGAAAAATTGGGAACATGTGATTTGGAAGGCATAAAGGGATCTTCAGCGGAACCCTTTGAAGTGAGCTTAAACTTTGACATCTGGCTTGGGGTGTTGAATCCTACTTCCTAGGGTCCAAATCTCAGTTGCAGCACTAAGATTCTTCCTTAATACTTGCCTTAATCCCATTGGCTAAACACAAACTCAGCAATTTTAGCATTTAATGCAAGATTACCCCAAACACTCCAAAGTCGCATCATCACCCAAAGAAGCAAGGCAGCCCCAAAAGCAAATCTCTCATTTTTTAGGCCAGATCCAAGTTATTAATTCAGCTGTCTGGCTCCCCTGAATCAGGCCTACATTTTTTTGGATTCTTGTTAATTAATGCTTCTCTAAAGCTCCATTATAAAAGCATAAGCATCTCAGCCCACAGGGGGGACAACCACTCCCTCTGAAACTCTTGATTTGTTGGCCATTTTGTTTGTGGTTTAGCTCTCCTTAAGCTCACCACTCATTCCTCTTAGGCCACTACTCACTAAAGCCTTAACCTCAATATTAATCATATCCCACTCACTCAAAACATCCCACATTGCCTCATTAATGTCTTATGAACACACATACTCACCAAAATCTTAGTTTAATATTTGCTGCACTGAGCTAGGATCTCTCTCTCCCTTCATTCCATCATATTTTTCCTCTTTTATTTGTAACTGTGAAGCCTTTAATCCTTGTTTAGTATTATTATGATGAAAGCCATAATGTTTTGGAAACTATGAAAGTGTTCCCTTATGTTGACTTAATAATAATAAGAAAAACATATGATTTTTACTATGTAAACACATTTATTAACTTGAAATTACCTTACAGCTGGAGATTTTATTTCACTTGAACTATCAGACCAGGACCACTAATGTACTAATTAAGTATTGTAACGTGTTTTTCATTGGGCTTTTGTTGCTGTTTTGTCAAGTGCAGCCTTTGTTTCTTGCTTGGATAGGCTTTGTCATCACACCGAAAGCCTTTGGGTACCATCTCAAGAGCCCATAGTCGAGTTTCGGCTTGGCTTCCCAACATCTTAGATAGAGGCATCAATTTCCCCCTCAACACAAACTATGCAGAATTTTCATATAGAAAGGGTTGCCCAACACTCGCATGATATCTCATTCAAAACAACTTGTCCGAATTTCAAATAGGAAGTCTCGCCTGCTATTCACTAGACACTCTCTCAAACGAACTAATGCAAAATCATTTCCTCATTTCACAATTGGATTCTTGTTTATTCCAACTTCTAATATTACAACCTACTATTACAACCTACGTATATTTATCAAATTATATGACAGAGAGCACAGTCCAAGACTAAATGGATTGAATTGGAGATGGGTCCTAACACAAACAAGTTGTCTAACGGGTAGACTCAGAAGTTAAGGGTATGGAAATGAGTTGAAGATAATTTCACTGAGATAGTTGGAATTGGAGTTGGATCATGGATGTTGCCGGTTGTGATGTTTCAGGAGAAAAGGGAAAAAAAATACATTGCCAAACCGTTTTCATCATTTTTTTTTGGATGGTAAAACAATAGAAAACCAATTTAAAGAGTAAATTCTCAAAAAAGTTATCATTAATTTTTTGAACAAACTTAAAAATATATATATTAACAATAGTCTCCATGAAACACCCTAAATCTTAAAAGCTGAGAACGTGAGTGGTAAAACTTAAAAGCCGAATGAATATTTTACGTTCCCCAACAAATCAAGCACCACGCTGAAACGCATCAATGTCTACATAGTGCTTGCACCACTAGACTCCCTTTTAAAATTAGAAAGTTTAGAACGTTTCTGTCGAACAATTGATTAAATTATTGGTCAATAATGCAATCACTTTATCTCTTACTACTTTTGATACATCCCTTACCTTTAATCATAAGCTCATAAGATTTTTGTGCCATGTTTTTTGTCTTGGGCTTAAATCTTAACCATGTCAACCAAACCAGAACAATATTTTATGCAATGAACATTATTTCCACTGTTGGGAAAGCACGTAGCTGAGGTTCCATCTTTTCTTCCATTTGCAAGCAATTCTTGTTGACAAAGAAATAGGAAGTAGAAAGTTAAGCAAATGATCATTAGAAAATTTCATAAGAAAATTGCCAGGTATATTTCTGATCGTCTTTTTGAGCAAGTGGCCACTAGTAAATTGGCAATCAACAAGTGCGCTCGACATTTTGTCCAATTCAAACCTCAAAAATAATACTTACACAAAAGTTATATATAGTGTGTTATCTTTAAAATAAAAGCGTAATAATAAGGAAAATTATTTTTTATATTATTAATGTAACATTAATAATATTCATTACTACATCAATTTATAAATTTTTTGTAATAAAATTAGTAGTATTTTTTGGAATAAAAATCTTTTGTTCTGTTTTTGATGTTCTATTTTGTATTTCACCAACTACAGTTGTCATGTGCTTTTTTATTTATTTTTAAAATTTGACTTGTAGAATATACTTAAAAATATATACAATTTTATTAACAAATAATAATTAAATGAATGATTATTACATAATTTTTACATATGTTAGGAGCATCTCACCAAACAACTATGCATAATCTACTATCATGTGTTAAGCATAAAGCTCAAATGGTGATGAAACACAACGGCATCGTTTATGACAAGCGTGTATGTTTTAGTTAATGAAGACACGTGTGGGAAGTTTAGTTTAAAACTCACGTGTAGTCACTAAGGGGGTGTTTGGATCATCAATTTCCATAACTCATAACTCTGTTTTCATAACTCATAACTCAAAAATGGTGGGACCCATAGCTAAAAGTCTGTTTGGTATCACCATCACTCTGTTTCCATAACTCTGTTTCCATCACTCAATTCTCTGATTTTTGAGTGATGAGTTATGGAAACTGAAAACACATTTTAGCTGTTTTTAGTTTCCATATCTCTGTTTTCAATGGCATTTTCGTAATTATACACACATTGAGGGTCCCACAGTCAGACTTTTGCTCTCTCCCACACACGTTATCTTCTTTTCTTTTTCTTTTTTTGTCTTTCACGCTGGTCTGGGACACACCTCTCTGCTATTCTCTTCTTCTTCTTCTTCTTCTTCTTTTTTTCTTCTTTTCTTTCCTTTCCTTTTCACGTTAGTTTCTGGGTTTGGTTGCAAAGGTTTTTTTTTTTTTTTTTTTTTTTTTTTCACTGGGTTTCTGGGCTTGGGCTCTCTTTTTTCTTTTTTTTTTCCTTTTCACATTAGGTTTCTGGGTTTGGTTGCAAACAATCAGCCACACTTCTCAATCATAAAAAAAAAAAAAAAAAAAAAAAAAAGGCATCACCAAACCTAGATTTCTCCACAAAAAAAAAAACCCACACTTCTCAAACAATCTCCAAAAAAAAAAAAAAAACCCAAATTTCTCAATCATAAAAAAAAAAAGAGCAAACTCAAATCCATCAGCCGGGTCTTCGTCGGTTACAACCACACTTCAGCCACAACACCACAAACCCATCGCACCACCAAACCCACCAATCAACGACCACCGTGGAAAGCCATCCACCACCGTCAATGAACAAGTTGTCTCGAACCCAGTCCACCGATCTATGCATGAGAGAGAACAAATATATATATAAAAAAAAAATCCTAAAGACGAAGGGAAAAAAAAGGATGGATTTCCAAACGAAAAGTAGAGAAAAGTTCAGGGGAGGCAGAGAAAGACGAAGGGAAAAAAACAGGGGAGGCAGAGAAAGACGAAGGGAAAAAAATGAAAAGAAAAAGGAGAGGCAGAGAGAGTTATTAGGGGTTGTGTGTGTGTCAAGCATGGGTCCCACAAACAGTGTGAAAAATAATGAGTGATGGCAATGAGTGATGGTGCCAAACGGGTGTGATATTTTAAAGTGATGAGTGATGAGTGATAAATGATGAGTGATGAGTGATAAGTGATGAGTGACGGAAATTGAGTGACGAAAATTGAGTGATGAAAAAAAGGGATCCAAACAAGGCCTAAGTTACATGACACCAAATTGGACTAAATGCTATTGTTAAGACGGTCTACACAAGCCATAACGAAAAATAAAGGAAAAAAGATAACAAATTAAAATACTACCAAATTGCATCAACTTAAAGCAGTATTCAACACAAAAAATTCATCAACCTAAAATAGAGATGCAATCAAGAATTTGAAATCTACCAAAATCCAAAAGAAATGAATATATATATATATATATATATATAAATAAAGAGAGAGAGAGAGTATTCACATTTTGTATGGGCAAAATATAGATTGAATGGAAGAGAGAATAACAAAATTTATAAAAAAATAAAATGGGAGAAGAAGAGTCAAAATAAAAGAAAGATGAAGAGATGGAGGAATTGTAACGCTAAGATAAAGAGTAGTGGGAGATAAGAAGGTAAAAGTGAGGAGGAAGTGTTGGAGAAAGTGTAATTGTAAAGTGAAAAATTAATAAAGAGAAAAATAGTTAAAAATGAGAGAGAAAATGCTAGAAATAAGAGGATGATGTGGTTGCTAATTTGGCTCCGCTCAACCGGAGCCCAGTAACAATAAATACTACGTTGTAGCTTTTAGATATACAAGAGCAGCAACGTTTTTGGCTTTTGAAAAACTTTTTTCACATATTATTTTTGAAAGTTTTTATTTTCTATGGAAATTTAAGAACCTAAGTTAGGGTTAGGGTTGAATCCCTAATATTGTAAGTTGTCCAGAATCAAAGCATGTTTTTAATGTTGAAATTATCGAAATCAATTGTTCTCTTTTTATAATTGTTTTGTAAGATTGATGTTTAATTTCTAATTCTTTCATAAATCTATTTTTGAATCTTCTTGTTGTTAAAATAGGGTTTTATAGTCTTTCTAGCAAACCACATTAATTTTGTTAGATATTACCTTTGTCATTGTATTGCCTTTAGGGTATGCGATATTCTTGGGTTTTCTGAACAAAGTTATTATTGTCGAAACTAAATTTTTGGAACAATTAATTGATAGAATCAACCAAGAGTTTTACTAACTAAGCTTATTTCTAAATCTTCTAATTGGGTAGTTTATGTGTTTACTTACCCAATTGTGTACTAAAATTGGTAGTAGATGCTTAATGTTATTGGTGGACAAATCTCGACACCCTAGTGATTTTATTTATTGATTTTTATCACACTTTTTTTGTGCTAGTTTCAATTATATTTGTCCATATATAATTGGTGCTTTTGACGTGTTCTTATTTTCCTTTTCTCGATGGAAGGACAACTTTAACTACACTACAATTTCCGTTACAAAATTAGATGACATCACTATGAAATGCAATAAATTAAGTACGCTAATCATGTAAATTTTGTATAAGGAAATTGAATATTATTATAAGTCTTCAATGCAGAGATACTTTAATAGAAAGATATTTTTTTTCATAAAACATAATTTATTTATTTTTATCACACCCTAATAGTATCAAGATTCATATCATTTTCATATCACACGATTCATTTTGGTTGGTGGGTTGCAAGGATGATTAAGTTTTCCACATGTTTCACTTACAATTAATTTTTTCTAATTAATCATGTTGAGCATCAACTCATGCTAAGATTGGAGGATGATGTATAGGATTGGGTCCTTTTAGTGACTCCCAGTTAATTCTTGCTCGATGATTCTTTAGAGGATCAGTCAATGAAGAGACCAGAGGATTATGTATAGGATCAGGTCATCCTAGTGTCTGCTTGTTAATTCTTGCTTGATGATTTTGTAAAGGATCAATCAATGAAAAGACTAGAGGATTATGTATAGGATCAGATCCTCCTAGTGTCTGCTTGTTAATTCTTGCTAGATGATTCTGTAGAGAATCAATCAATGAAGAGATTGGAGGATTATGTATAAGATTGAGTCCTCCTGGTGTCTGCTTTTTAATTCTTGCTTGATGATTTTGTAGAGAATCAGTCAATGAAGAGATTAGAGGATGATGTATAGGATTGGGTCCTTCTGGTGATTCTTTGTTAATTCTTGCTCAATGATTCTGTAGAGGATTGGTCAATGAGGAGATTGGAGGATTATGTATAGGATTGGGTCCTCTTGGTGTCTGCTTGTTAATTCTTGCTCGATAATTATGTAAAGGATCGGCCAATGAGGAGATTGGAGGATTACGTATAGGATCAGGTCCTTATGGTATTTGCTTGTTAATTCTTGCTCGATGATTCTGTAGAAGATCCGTCAATATAGAGATTGGAGGATTATGTATAGGGTTAGGTCATTCTGGTGTCTTCTTGTTAATTCTTACTCGATGATTCTGTAGAGGATCAGTCAATGAAGAGATTTGAGGATGATGCATAGGATTGGGTCCTCTTGATGCATAGGATGATGCACAAAAGTTTTATTTTTATTTTTGGCGTAAATGCACTTTTGGTTCCTACATTTTGGGCCATTTGATTTGGTCCCTAAACTGATTTTGCTCCTAGGTCAGTCCCTGACTTTTTAAAATCGTTTTTAAAATAGTCCCTACCGTCAACCCAGTTACGGAAAAAGCTGAGGTGGCAAACAGCGTGTTCTACCTGCTGACATGGTGCTAACGTGGATATTAAAATATTATTAAAAAAACTTATTTAGCATTTTTGAAATGCCACGTCAGATTTAAACTAATAAAAAATTAAAACAAAAATCCAGGTCAGAAATTTTAAAATAAATAAATAAATAAACATCAATTTAATTAAATTAAGAAAAAAAAAAGAAGCTTTTTCAGTTTAAAAAATTGAGTTCCTATCAATTCAAATCGAAAAGAAAGGGCCTTTTCTCTGGAGACAAGGAGGTTTTGGTGTCGTGCTAAGTCTGAGTGGTCATGACTGCCAAGTTCTCCATCTTGTAGCCCCTGTACTCCGATCTCATCGGCGAAGGAGGAAGACTAGCTGGCGAGGGAGGAGGGAGGACGAAGTCGAAGTTAGTCTTGGCTTTGGGACCACGGAGGCTGAGGGCGGCCTCGTTGTAGGCTAGAACGGCTTCCTCCGCCGTGTCGAAGGTGCCCAGCCATTTATGGGTCTTCTTCCAGGGGTCTCGGATCTCCGCTGCAAAACGGCCCCACGGCCTCTTCCGGACGCCTCTGTAGTGCATCTGGTGCTTAGGAGGCGGCCGTGTGGTGGCCACTAAAGAAGAGTCTAGGCGGAGGAGGGGAAGCACGTCAACACTAGCAGTCGCAGGCATTGAATTTTGATTTGACTCTCACACGGAGAGAGAGAGAGAGTGTGTGTGTGCGTGTAACTGCGTATTGTGTTTGTGAGAGTCCTATCAAGATGATAGGTGTGCTGTGTTGTTGCGGCCCAGATCGGCGATGGTGCTGTATTGTTGTGGCCCAGATCGATGGTGGTTTTTTGTTGTTGTGAAGCCCAGATCGAGTGCAATATATGTGAATTTCTATTATTTTGATTAATGTGGACTCATAAAAGGTTTAAATTATAATATGCTAGGGACAGACTATTTTTTGGGCGGGCCAGGGGGTAGTCCCCCCTCCCCCCCTAACTCCCCTAGCTTTGCTTTTGTACCCATGGGTTCCTAATATTTGATATCAAAGTCAACCACCACCCTAATTAATTGGATGTAGCTCATTGAATATGTGATCAAATAATATAAATATGATTTTAAGAAAGTTAATCAAAAAACTCAAAATAATCTCAATATGAAAACTAAGGGGCAGACAAACTCCAACACATGTTTTCAATTTTTAAACAACATTACATGCATTTCCATATATTTTTTTACCCACACGTATTTTCACACATGTTTTCAAATAACAAAACATATATTTTTAAACACATATACCAAACACCCCTAATTATTTGGCATTTTTTAAATGTCACATCAGATTTAAATTAATAAAAAATTAAAAAAATAAAATTTTAACTCCTCAATTTTAATTTTAATTTTAAAAAAACAAAAAAACAAACAAAGGCTCCACCATTCTTTTCTAGAAGAGTTTAATCTTTAGTTTTAAACTTTTTTTTTTTTTTTTTTTTTCAGAAGATTTTTCAGTCGCCTCCACCATTCTTTTCTCCTCAACAGTCAACACCAAAGGCTCTCTTCTACCAACCCCATCTCTTAAACCCTAACCATTCCCAAGTCCTTCAATGGCCTCTGCAAACCCCTCAAATCCCAATCCTCTTGCTCAATTTCTTTCACTTCTCGTTCTCACTCGCGATGCAGCAGCAGCTTCGTTTTCAATGCCTCTCACTTAAACAATCTCTCTCTCTTGGTTCAAGCTCTCTCATCTTCTTGATTTAAGCCACCGCCACCGCCTCTTATGGCCGAAGCCCAAGATAATAGGTTGAACACGATGATTCCACCGACGACCGAAAACCTAGATCTTTCATCTTCTCAGTTCAATCTCTTGATGTCTAGTTCGTTCTCTCTCTAACTCATCATCTTTGTCTCTCTCTTTAATCCCATGGCCAATCGGTTGTGATTGGGTGGTCTATCGGTCCAGATCTAAAAGAGAGAGAAGCATGGAGGACCAGGGTTTTCTTTTAGGTTTGTTGAGGATCTGTGGTTTGATGATGTAATTTATGGATTTTGGGTTGATGATTGGGTTTTCTCTAGGGTTTGTTGATGATAAGTTGTCTAATTGGTGCTATGTTGTTTTGTTGTTGATGTTGGATGATTTAGATGTTTTGTTGTTGATTTAGAGGGGTTTTGATTTACTGGTTTTGGAGATATATTTGGGATGCAATTCTATGTATTTAGTTGAATTTGTGTTATGAGAAATGTTGGAAAAGAAAATTTTTTGAGTACTATGTTCTTTGTTCTTGTGAGCTGATTTTGTGTTCTTGTAATTTGGGTTTAAGTTCTTGTTTATTCATGATCTTCGACATAAATTGAATTTATGTGTTTTTACATTTTTAATTTTTTTTTTATGTTTTTTAATTTTGTTAAATTTGATAAATTAATTTTTAAAAATAAGATGTTGACGTGTATGTTGATGTGGATGCTGATGTAGTATGTTTTAAATATTACTTTAATAGCCACATCAGCATTTCTTGTGCCAACTATGCCTCCGTCTGCCACATCAGTATTTTCCATTAGTGGGTTGATGGCAGGGATCAAAATAGAATCGATTTTCTTTTTTTAGGGATTACATTAGTAGCAAAATCAATTTTGGGACCAAAATGAGAATTGACCTAAAATGTAGGGACCAAAAGTGTATTTTTGCCTATATATGTATGTATGTATGTATGTATGTATGTATGTATCCTAAAAAAAGAGATACTTTAAGAATATTGGTTTAAGAAATATTTTACAAAAAAATTATGGAAAACGAAAAAAATAACTATTTTTTTTTATTAAAAAAAAAAATGGTAAATTTCACTAACTACCCTTAAGGTTTGGGCTAATGCCAACCAGTTCTAAAACAATTCAAAACTAACCATTTTAGTCCTTAAACTTAAAACTGTTTTAACGAATTATTTATTTTAGCTTCTCTATCATACCTTTCTTCTCTCTGGTTCCTCAATTTTCAGTTTTCACTCTTTGACTCTCTAATCCCTCTCACTCTTAAACCTTTCTTACTCTCTTGTCCCACTCTCTTCTCTCTTTAGTGGTCTTTGAGGCGGCGGCGTGGCATGGTTAAGTGGTGTTTCGTGGGTTTTGGTGTGGTAAGTGGTGGTTTGTGGATTTTGGTGTGGATCAGCATTGGAGTCTCTCCCTTCTTTCTCTTGTGGTCTTTGCGGTGGCGCTGTGGTGTGGGTAAGTGGTGATTCGTGGGTTTTAGTGTGGATCAACATTGAAGGGTTTGGGTTTTCTCTCTTGTGGTGTTTGTGGCGGTGCCGTGGTGTGGGTTAGGGATGGTTAGGTTTCGATCGGCTGTGGTGGGTTTTTTGTGGGAGTGGTTGGTGGTGGATGGTCACAAAGCCACAGAGAGGAGCAAAATTTTTTTCTTGCTGAGGCCCATGAATTTGGGGGTTTTCTTAAAAGGATGTTTTGATTGATTGAGTTTTGGTTTTGGATTAGGATTTTGAGTTTAAAAGCCTTAGAAGGTTTGGGTTTTCTCTCCTATGTTGTTTGTGGCAGTGCCGTGGTGTGGGTTAGGGGTGGTTAGATTTCGATCGGTGATGGTGGGTTTGCTGTGGGGGTGGTTGGTGGTGGACGGTCACAAAGCCACAAAGAAGAGCAAGTGTTTTTTCTTGCTGAGGTCTGTGAATTTGGGGGTTCGGTTAAGAGGATGTTTTGATTGACTGAGTTTTGGTTTTAGATTAGGATTTTGATTTGAGAGGCTGATTTTTTGTCACAATTCTTGATTCTTGATTGCATTTTCTGTGGTTTGGGTTTAAATTTGTTATGTTTTCCTCCTCATTCAATGAAAGTGAGTTTTGATTGTTGGTTTCATCCAAGCATTTTTTTTTATTTGTTTATTGAGAAAGTTCTTGTTCTTCCTATAGAGATTTTTTAATCAAAGTTAGAGAAACAGAAGAGAGAGAGAGAGAGAGAGTTAGAGAAAGGGATGAGAGGTGAGTTAACAGCATTATAGTCCGTTTGGACTTAGGACTAAAATTGTTAGTTTTGAATTATTTTGGACATGATTGGCATTAGTCCAAACTTCAGGAGTAGTTAGTGAAATTTATCAAAAAAAAAAAACTTATCACACCACCCATACATGAATTATTTTTACAATTACTAATTTGCCCTTCACTCTTTGATGACGTTTATTTTTCCATTCAGCTATTTGATTCACTTAATTTGCTAAAAAGTAAAAATGCTTAATTGGGTCACTCAAGAAAAAATTAGCTTTTGTATTTTGTTATGTTTCTCACAAAATTCAAGAATAGGACGATCATTTTTGCAAAACTTTTTGGATTATTGTCGTTAATTTCCTTATATGTCATGGTTGATGTGAATTTTTCTTACTTATTAAAAATTTAAAAGTTGGAATAGTCTACTTAAGACCGGTACCTCAACACTAGAGTTTGGTGATATTCCTAACTTCTAGTTAAATATATATATATATATATATATTTTTTTTTTTTAATTAGGAGGAAGTAAAAGTTATTTTTAACAACACTGTTATACATGTAACAAATTTTGCTTAAAAATTATTTTTTATTATTATTTTAATTATTTTTTTTAGAAGAATTATTTTTTTAATTCAGTAGTTATAAACTTATGATTACGGGGAGAGTACGGTTTTCTCTTAATACATTCCTATTGGTTCCATTAAATTCAATTCGCGTGAAATCCATTTCCGAGCAACGCACGCAAGTCCTGTCAAAAATCAAAATGGACATTGTCCAAAAAGAGAGTTCAGAGTACAGTGCATTAATTCACACAGAACCAAAATCGGAACAGAACTTTTCCAAGGCAAACGCGTCGGGGAGTATCATTTGTATGTAAAAAGAGTATAACAAAAAGTCAGCAATCTATGGGGGCAACTTTTCAAGTTGTTGGGTTGCTCTCAACTCTCGACCCTTTTCATTAACTCATTTGCAGATCTGTTAGCTTTATGGTGTATGTGACAGAGAATATACAAGGTATTTTGGATGCATGCATCCGAAACACCTTATACCATCTCATATGGATGTACGGTCCATTCACACTCCAATAAATTCTTTTAATCACATACCAATTCTAATGCCAATGCACCATGGGTTGTTAGCCAATTAATCTCCAAGCTAAGTCTAATCCATGCATAATAGCCCACAATTCAACAATATTATTAGTTGTGTTACCAATATGCAACAAGTAACCTCTCACCCAATATTTATTTTAGTCTTTAAGAAACACATTTTAAGTTTTAACTCACATCACACTCATGTAGCCACATATTGCTAAACCTCAGCTTACGATTTACCAAATTGGAAATCCAAAATTACCACTAACATTCATTTTCACTTTCCATTGCTATATCTAGTTATAGGACAAAATTTGGGTCCAGCTGCTCCTGTGCACCCAGAGCCATTGCGATGGTAACACGTGGCTAAAAGAAGACATGTGTGCCATCACAACAAATCCAATGCCTTAAAGTACTAGATCCAAGCCAAGTCCCTAGTCTAAATACACACTTACTCTTCCACCATCTTCTAAAGCATTCATTGTTGTCCATGTTTTAATTTGCACTGTTGTTGATTTTGTTTTTGCTTTTGCTTTTCTTTTTTTCCTTTTTTTAAAAAATAGGGAAAAGTATCCTTCGACACTCGTTTACATATACTATTTTGCATCAATATCTACAATTGATACATGAATGTCCACATTTTAACAGATGAAAGTGGATGTAATAGTGCACTAAAAAGCTTTAAGCATTTGAGATTAAAGTTTGGAATTCCTTCATTTTTTTTTCAATTTTAAGGAAAAAAAAGTTTTTTTAACACAAGGGTAAATTTGAGGTACACTTCCTTACTAGGCAATATACTTTAAATTTTCACAATAAATTAAAAAACATATTTGTATTGGGTTCAATTGAACTTAGAAATGATAACATTGTTTATATTGCATTGGTCAATACAACCTAATATCTTAATATAATTACAAAATTAAACTCCACACCTAAGAGTGTATAACTTTTGAAAGGTTTTTTTTTTTTTTTCTTTTTTTCTTTTTCTTTTTCTTAGAAAAAAGGAATTTTAAAACGGCCAAGAGCCTTGTATATAACAAACAATCCGACACCTATTGATGTTAAATTATTTAGGTTCAAATACCCCTTTATCTAATTATCAAATTTAAATAAATATATAAATCTTTAAATCCGGTCCAATGTAATCCCAAAGTCAAAGAGGCCCAGACTATTTTATTTTTTTGAGAATCAATTGTAGATAAACTTGAATTCGGTAATGTTGGCCCAATCCAAAGCCGCCAAATGAATTCGATATTGTTGGGTAAATCCACCATAGATAGAGAATGGAAATTGGAAGGTCAAGTTTTGAAATTCTAATCTCTTCCAAATATTGGATTTGGAGCAGAACTTTTCCAAACCAAACGTGCGTTTCCTATGTCACAGTATCATGCAACCCCGCGTAGCCAAACCGTAGCTTACCAATTTGGACAATGGAAATTGCCACCACCTTTCTTTCAACACTACTCGTCCACCGCTATATATATATACACACACATCACACTTGTAAATTGTACCATTCTTCCATCATCTTCTATTAGCGTTAATTCCTCACCAACCAAAAATAAAAACAAAAAAAAAGACCAAAACTTTCTCTTAGTGAATTTCTTGAGCTTAATTTTGTGATCAACAATGGCAGAGAAAGAACCCCACTTGAATGGTTCCTACCCCGGCCCATCAATACCACCACCAAACCAAGCCAACAAACGCAAAGGCCGTGGCTGCTTTTGTTGCCTTTTTGGCTGCCTTTGGAAAACCATAGATGTGTGGTGTAGGGATCGTCCTCTTAAGAAGGTGTTTCCAGATTTATATAATATTAGTAGGACAAAGGATGCTTCGGTCTCTGAGGTTATGCATTACGCAAATGGGAGAATCTTTTGGGACTTACAGTTTTGTCATTCAGTGAATGATCAAGAGTCACAATTTTTAGATTTGTTTATGGTTTTGATCTATTCCACGAAGGTGTAGGGTGTTGGTTCTGACTAACTTTGTTGGAAGCCAGCCAGCGGTTGAGGTTTTGAGGTGAGTGGGTATTATCATTCTCTATCTCCTTCTACTGTCGTATCTTTCCCGTGGAAAATGGTGTGGCAATTGAAGGTTCCTCCTCAGGTAGCTTTTTTCTCTTGGACTGCTGCTTTATGCAAGATTCTAACTACGGATAATCTTCGGAAGAGGCATTTTGTTGTTCTTGAGTGGGTTATATGTGCAAAAGGTGTGGAGAATCTGTAGATCATCTGCTCCTTCACTATCCTATAGCATATGAGATGTGGAGTATGGTCTTTTGCTTGTTTGGTATTTGTTGGGTGGTGCCACAAAGGGTAGTGGATTTGTTGGATTCTTGGTCATGCAATTTCAGGCGACATCGCAATTTAGCAATATGGAGGATTGCGCTGCATTGTTTGATGTGGTGTATCTGGCAGGAACAGAATACTAGAAGTTTTGAGGGATGCGAACGGACCATTCTTGAGTTTAAGTGTTTTTTCTTTTTTGCTCTTCTCGAATGGTGTTTAGTTATACCATCTTTTTCTTGTTTTTCACTTACTGTTTTGCTTGATCATTGTAATTTAGTTTCGTTTCTTGATGTTTTTGCCCCTTTAGTACATTTCCTATATATTGGGCTATGTTTTTTTTTAAATAAAATTTTTATGTTACTTAACAAAAAAAAAGAAATCCAGGCTATGTTGCCCTCTACATTCTGAAATTTACATGGAATTGAGTACGTTGCTTTGTTGTCTTGTCCTTGTAGTGCATTCCTATAGTCTGACAAATTTAGACTCTTTTAGTATAGAATAACTTCAAGATGTAATATATTACAAAAATGAAAACCTAGGATTAGGGATGTAAAAGGTATGAAATAGAAATAACTTCATTCTTTCCTTGTATACTTATAATACGATTAAATAAAACTAACAACTTCAATTATTATGAAAGAAGCAACGTGGGTTGTGAAATATAATTATCACTTTTTTTTTTCTTGTTGTGTGAGTTAGAATGGTATATATACACTAGAAAAATTATTTTCTATCCCCTAACATTGCATATTGGGATAATTGCTAAGATATATCAAAAAGCTATTAGTTCTGTATTTTCAATTTTGTCAAATTAGTAACCGTTACTTTTGCACCAAACAAGTTAGTGTAACATAATCTTGAGCTTTCTCAAGTTTTTAATAACTTTTTTTCTTTCGTCAATCATGCAGTGCATTAGCAAAGGTTATAGCCATTGTGATGGATACCGCAACAACTGTCCCCAATTCAAGTAGGCTCCTAACTGCGGTGTTGTTGTTCACCTGTGCCTCATGAATATCAGCAGCAGACTAATATATATAAATTATGCCTGTGTTTAGAGTTTTTTTTTTTGGAGTAATTATCCATTTGAACAGTGCTTCATTTTAAATTACTTTGTTAGTAACAATTTGGTGTGATATATTTATAAATATACCACATACTAGAAATGTTTATTAACAATTGATACATTAGTTGTGTTCATTGTAACCTTTTAGATGTTAAATATAGAGATGGAGAGTAGGAGACAATTGTGTAGGTTAGCCTGCAATGATTGCTAATAGCATACACTTAGCTTATGGTTCATACGATTTATTATTGCTTCTAAAAATTTTATTTTTGAATCATAATCTGCGTGATTACTTGCGTGATTACCATGCAAGCATGACTTGTGTCTAACTAATTTGTCAAAGTTGCGATGATATATCGTATTAAAGTTGGTATTGGCTCTACCATGTGTGTTGATAGACTTGGAATTTTGTTCTTATACTTGGGAAAATGCCAAAGTGATGTATTGTAACAAATTGCAATAGGTCAAAATTGGATTTTCCACCGCTATTCAGTAAAATAACAGTGAGATTGTGGACATTGAAAGTTTGAAAGCGCATGTAAAGTTTACAAATGTTTGGTCTATGAAGTCAAGTAAGCGTTGCATTTCATAGGTGTTCTAAGTTGGGTCCAATATGAATAAATCCCTAATCTGACCTCATTCTATAACCAGCTTAGCATTAGTCAATTTAATCGTTTTGGTTTCTTTATTTGTTTGATTCTGTACATTTGCTTTCTTCTTTTCTTTTCTATCTTGCTTATAGCATTCCCCCCCGCCCCCCCCCCCCCCCTTCTCTTTATGATAGGAATCCATTCAATATTGAATTTTCTTTTGGTATAGATGGGATTCTTTGCCACAATCTTAGTGTGCATTTGGCTTCAGCTTAAAATGCCAGTTTATTTTGCTATTCAGTTTATTTTTGCTACTATTCATGGGTCCCACTGCATTTTTTGGTATTATTCATAGGTCCTATTATACCATTTCAACTAAATTTTATCTTTATCTACAATATTTTCAGCAAAAATTTTCAGTTTTAACAAAATAGGCAGATCCTAAACAGACTCTTAATGTGATTGATTATGATTAGCAGAGAAAAATTGTTGGGTTCATGTGAAAGTAGTAGATAACTAATTACAGTTTGTCACATCAAAATTATTACAAAAGTTGTGTTCTTGGGAGCTTCAATAAAAATATGTAGTGATAATGTGATATCTAACAATGAGAAGAATCAAGGAAAAGTATGTACACCAATTTTTTTACACATTTACTTTTGTTTTTGTGTTGTGGTCTCAATTGTTAAAATTCAGTTAATCAACTGGTAAAATTTTGTGAGTTCCAGTGAGTTTAATAGGTAAAGTTTTTTGTTGTCGAATAAAAGATTTAGGGTTCAACCAACATTCACCAAAAATCAAGTAGTGTTTTGATCTAATCATAAATCGCAATTATCATAGGGTAGAATTCACGAGTTAAAAATTTGTATCTATCCAAAAACAAAAAGGTAAAATTTCAAGCAAACAAATCGCCCTGCAGAGTCCTTTGTTTGGGAAGTCTACTTAGTGAGTATAAAACCAATGACGAAGGGGGCCCAAAGGGGCCAGAGCCCCCCTGGAATTATTGGAATTGTTACAGTTATGTAAGAGCACTACTCTTCGGATTTAATCCATTACACATGTGAGTTAAGATTTGTCCAGCTGCTGGAAAATTCTCATGACTAATTGTGTGACATCACTCATGTGGTGCCACCATTTTTATCCATGAGTGGTCACCATTAATCCAAACTAGTAGTGATTATACTGAGGCAAGTAATCTGGAATATATATTATACTAGTTGCAAACTGTGCGAAGCACGGGAGAAATTGATTGATAATAAGATCAAATGAAATTTTGAGATAGGAAATTGAGTTAATAATTTACACATTATAGACATTTTGCAAGAAACAATTTTTTTTATTTTTTAAATTGAATGGTCATAATAAAATAAAATACAATTAATACCAGACATTTTTATGAATAGTTATACCAGGCATACATATGTGCTTATGTTGTTTACAACTCATTGCATGTGCATAGTTACTAAAACTTATAAAGTAATTCACAATTCTTAAATTAATAAAGTAAAACTCCCAAAAGTTTATATATATGCACACTTAGAATTAATACTGTTTGAACACATACATATTTAAAAAAAAACAAAGTTTAGTTAAAAAATTAGTTATAGTCTAAGGCTAGAACCTTGCTCAATTTATTTTTATTGGAGGTGAATTTTGCAACATCCACCATTGGATTACATTTTCTTCTTATATCCTCCATGCTTGCAAAATTTTTAGAAAATTAAAAATCAATAGCTATGTTATCAATAAATTTTTAAAATTGCAACTTTTTATAATTTAAAATTGTGCATAAAATATAATTTTAAATCATATAGTAAATAATATCTAATTGACACAAAATTTGATATGTGTATTAAAAGTGTAAAGAACATGCAATGTAACGGTTAGATTTTCAAAATATTTAGTAATGTAAATTTTATTAAATAAAATTATAACCTTAAGTTACAACTAATTTTGTAGCTAAATTTTGTCATATTTTAAATCCTAATGTGAGTTTTTTTTTTTCCTTCTTTTTGGGGAATCCGAATGCAAGCCTCTTTAATATTGCAGTCTAATTAAAGAAATTATTATTTTTAATCCTAATCCTAGTGTGAGTCTCTCTAATCTATATCATATACTATATATAATAGCAGAAGCATTTTCTTGTTATTAAGGCGGTTACAACATGTAGGAGAAAAGACCCCTTAAAAATCTGCCACATTACCAATCAAAAAACATGGAATAAAAAGCGAAACGTTGTGCTTTTCGCGTCTTCAGGATTTAAAAACTTGGAGCTAATGAGCTTGACTTCAATGAGGAAAAAAGTGTTGGGGTTTATAGCATTGATTTGAAGTGCTATCTTCGTATTAGGTTCAGGATTGGAGATTTCATTGGTTGGGATCACAAGCCCAAGGTTAAGTGCGGATTGAAAGTTCCATTGAGTTCTAATGGAAATTTATCAACAGCTCGATTTGAGACTACCAGGTGCGACGTCCATTTGTTCTAATTGCCCGAGACCATTGTTAAATTTGATTCAGGATGGTATAATTCTTAGTAGTTCTTTATTTTATCATGGTTTCTTCAATGTTTTGTTATTCTGTGTAAAATATGCACATGGGTTTACGAGATATAGAGCTGGTGATTATCAGATTATGTATGCTTTCAGTCTTTATAGGTTCTATCTTTGTATGATTTAAAAATAAAAATAAAAAATTTAATTTAAGAATAATTGTTGGACTTCCTTGTTATATATTGTTAGCGTATCATGCATATCATATTGAGTATATATTAATATTTTGGAATATTAATTGTGTCTTAACCATAAATATTAAAGCACGTTTGAGCAAGTAATGTTACATTAAGTGGCACTCATACTTTGTTTTTTGTTTTTTTAGGGGGAAAAACGTGAAATGCATTAAAATAACCTTGCTAAATCAGCCTGTAAAACAGCCGTAACATGTGGTGGAACATTCTCCATCCCAAAAAAAAAAAAAAAAATCTGAAATATCAATTGCATATCTTGCCACATTATGAGCAACACTATTACATTCTCTCCTTGTATGAGAGTATAGTAATTGAAAAAAACTATTAGAGTAGATCTCTGCATCTTCAATCCAAGGGCCTATAAAGGATAGTGTAGTATCATGTTCAGTTAGTGCTTTGATAACCACCAACGAGTCGCCCTCCAATATCGCTTTGGATGAAAATACATACACATAGCAATATGTTACATTAATTAAAATTGACATTATTCACCATGTATTGTTCTGTTTGTTTCGATAAAAAACCTTGTATAAAGATAGTTTTACATGTTTTTCAGTATTTCGTAGCCTTAGAAAAAATTAGTCAAAAGAAAAACTATCTTTGGTAAACATAAAAAGAATAACTTATTTTTAGAGATTATTTTCTACTAATTTTTTTTTGGAAAACAACTCTATTACATAGAAAACTAAATAACGGAAGTTAGAATATTGTTTTTCAACTCATTTAAGGTTGCTACTAAACATAGGAAAATAAGATAATTTTATAGAAAATAATTTTTAGAAAATGACTAATATTTTTAGAATTTTCAAAACAAGCATAGGGGAGAATATCACGACATTATACTTCGAAAATGCCTAATAATTTTCTAAATTAGTGTGCTCAGTTCTTATCATTAAGAACTTATTTATAGAAAAATTTTAAGTGTGTGGCCTCTGAAACACACGCATTGTAGGTATAACTTTGTTTCTCAAAAAAAAAAAAAAAAAAAAACTTTATAAGCATTTTTTTTTTTTTAATGAAAACTTTATAAGCATTTAAGAACAAACGAATGGCACATTTTATACTCTTAGAAAAAATTTAAAAAAAAAAAAAAAAAAAAAGAATGATTCGTTTTATTGCTAAAATTCTTCCCATAAGGTACAAGTTCAACCACCAAATTTGTATTCTATTGACATAAATGTTCCCTCAATGCCTCATGGCTCTCACCTTTAATTACATTTACTACTAGGTTTTACTTATCTCGTGGCACACCAAATGAAAACAGAGCATTATCCTCTCCATGTATTTAATATTAAGATTTTATTTTCTGAATTTTATTTTTTTTGAGAAACAAACACATACACAAGGGAGTGGGAAAAGAGTCTTAACAGACTATTTTTGGATTTGATAATTTACAGAATGCTATATTATTTAAAATTTTAAATAGTTTGGCCACTAGATATACTTTTAGATTTATAATATTTAATTTAAACCATGAAATAGATTAATTTTAAATGGAGGAGATCAAATCCTCCATGTTAATTTCAATCATGAATGATACTTTTTTTTCTTCTTCTAAATAAACGAACTTTATTGAACAAGGAACCAAGTTAGAGGGGAAGGGTTTGGCTTATCTCCAATAGTTTTTCAATCGGACATTTAGTTAGTTTTTCTTTGAGATAGAATGATGTGATAGAGGGTTTTAATCTTCATCTTTTGTTTAGTTAGTGGGTGATGTGGCAGTTTCTCATTAAAATAAAATGAGATGTCCAGTTAAAAAACTATTGGAGGTAAACCAGACCTAATTTATATTCCTAAATACATGAGAATCAAGAAGAAAACTAAAAAGACAGTTGAAATGAGTAGATCTTAGTACTTGTATTCTCTACCGATCAATGAGGGTGAACTTGGGCTGTTTTATAATGCCGGCCGGGATGATCTTTATAATGCCGGCCTGTCTTCAGTCTTTGCTTTGCTTTTCTGGTCACTAACAGAGCTACTCTTGATTCTGTTATCAGTGGTCAGTTTAGTCTATTAGCTTAGTCCGAGTGAACTTTATATTTGCCTTTAGATCTGCCAATAACACCCAGGCTAGCTTTGTCTTTCCCAATTGTTGCATTACTTCTCGATGGTTTTTGAAGACACTTATGATTTGCCCCGCAATTCTCAGAGTCAGATCGCTTATAAGTTTTACTTAGAGTATTCATGTTCATCCATGCTTAAAAAAGATTCCCTTCTCCCTATTTCCTCATACATTTAGTTTTTTTTTTTTTTTTGGTAAACTCCTCATAATTTTAGTTGGATGTATAACATATAGAATTTATTTGACTTTTAAATGCAACATGTTTTATATCTAAATAAAAATTGAAGGATTCAATGGATGGGGATCTAGGGTTCAAGTGATAATCTAATGCAGTGGCGGACTAGAATTTTAGTTCAAGAGGACAATATTAATTTACAATATTAAAAAAGTAACATATAAAATATTAATCGATATATATATTTATATAACTAATAAATTATAAACCATAGTAATTGTAATACAAAGTCTAAGATAAATGTAAACTATAATTTCTTTCTCTGTTTTTTATAAATGATTAAAAGTTGGGGTTTATAGCAAAACCAAACTTTGAAACTGTGAAAAAGTAAGAGGTTGAGGAAAAATTGGTAGGGGGGAGAAAACAAAGTGGCGTGGATGGCCAAATAGGTGTGACAAGTGAAACGTGTAACAAATTTACTGATTAGCTAAAAAATAGTGAATTAGTTTGGTTTTTATTTTTATTGTGTTAGAGCAATTACATTGGGCTTCCTAAAATAGGGTAAGACCTCAAATTAGATAAAAGCCCAAAAAAAGCCTGACATTAGGCTTCTAAAATAGAAAATGACATCATGTGTATTATCTCGTATCTACAATTCAAGCCCCCACTTATTCCTCCTCCATTATCTACTTATCTAAGGGTCCGTTTGGTTGAAGGAGTGGAAAAGTTGGAGGATGGAAAATAATTAGTTTTTCCTCTTGTGTGTTTGGTTGGAGGGGTGGAAAAATGGGAGGGTGAAAAACTCTTTTATTTGGTTGGAGAGAAAAAAGGAAGGATGGAAAATGTAATCTATATAAATTGACTATTATACCCTTATTATATAATAGGTAAGAAATAGATTTATTTGTACTCATTAAATAATATAAAATTTACCACATCATCACTTTTACAAAACACTCACATCAGTTTATCTATTATACACACTTTTTTATTAAAATAATATTTTTTTCCTCACTTTTTTTATTATTTCCCACCTACCCCCACCTAATTTTAATGAGAAGTGCTATATTCTTAACATTTTACAATATTTTCATAATAAATTATATGTAGTAAGTTATTATTGATTTTAATTTGAACACATCACTAAAATATATATTTTTTCATCTGTATTAGTTAGTAACAACCCACCACTTAAGAATTATTGTGAAAATATTGTAGTAGCATTTCTCAATTTTAATTTCTTATTCTTTATTTTATTTTTCCCTTATCTTTTTTTTTTTTCATCCACACATTTCTTTTCTTTCTTTTTTTTTTCCTCTTTTTTTCTCCTCCACACCTTTCCCTTATCTCTATCTTCACTTTTCTTTTTTTCTTTTTATCTATAGCACTTCGTCTAGAGCTCTCCTCTTTATCTTCACTTTTCTTTTTTCTTTTCTTCTCCTTTTCTTCTCTAGCACTTCGTCTGGAGCTCTATCTTCAATCTTCACTTTTGTTTTTTTCTTTTCTTCTCTAGCACTACGTCTACTCCAAAGCATTCAAGAAGCACCACTGCATGTCCTCCTTCCACCGAGGCTCAGATGGGTCAGCTTTGCTCTTTTTTTTTTTCTTTTTTTTTTTCTTTTTTGATTAGTTTTAAAATTGTGATTTGAGTTTGTATTTTGATTGAGAGCTCTTCTTCTTCTTTGCTGAGTTGCTGTGACCGTTGGGAAAGAGAGGGCATTTGTGTAAAAGTGTTGTGAGAGCACTTTTCTCTCCAACATTTTCCTCCCGATTTGGGAGGATGAAAATTGTGGGCCCGGGAGAGAAAACGTTCTCCCGATTTTCCTTCCTCCCTATTTTCCTTCTTTTGCCAAACAGTGGAAAACACTGTTTTTCACCATATTTTCCTCCCTCTGTTTTCCATCCTCCCTATTTTCACCCCAACCAAACACAGTGTAAAAAAATGAGAGAGAGAGAGAGAGAGAGAGAAAGAAATACTGCATCATAATTAATCATAGCAAGCAATGATGTATTATACTATTGACATATCGTATCTTGACATTATTATATCTTTCCTTCATCAGAGTTTTGACTCCATAATTTCCAACGACATTGTACTACATTTTATATACTATTGGAATATTGCATATATTGTGCATTTGTATAAGAGTAATGCTACAACTACAAACTATTTTATAATATTTTTACAAAATGTTGATGTGGCCAACCTCTTATTGGTTTTCATATAAACCCATCATTAATATTACATTTTTATTTACCAATAATCACTCACCACATCAGCAGTTTGTAAAATTTTTTATAAAATAGTTTGTATCTTTAGCATTATTTTTTGTATAATAAGATGAGCTACGGTAATTTTATTAACATCATGTGCTATGGTGATTTTAGGTTTATTATAATTATCTTATTATATTCCTTTATATATATATATATATTTTTGATGGATTATTGTTATTATTACATGTTAGTGTGCTATAGTTATATTATTACATAGGCCAAATAAACTTTTGTAAACTCAAATTTTACACCTTTTTTTTTTGTTGATTATTGTAACATGTCAATTTAAACCAATTATAATTCACTGTTTTAATGCAAATAAATCAACAACTTGAGGGGTTTTTATTGGAGAGATAAAATATCCTTCCAAATCCTCCTCAAACCCCTTTTAAAAGAACATCTTAAAAAAATAAAAAAAATAAAAAAAAAAGCATCAAGAGAATGATTCGGAGTGCTTGTAGAGTGGAACAATGTAGTGCCAGACAAGAGATAGATCTTCCAAAGAACAAGGCTTTTTTCTAATAAGGAAATTCTTTTGGGACCCTACGGATCCACTTTTTTTCCTATTCAAAGATCCGCCTTTTGTCTTTGTGTTTTCATATCGAGAATTCTTTGCAGATGAAGAGATATCAAAAGGGCTTCTTACTTACAAACAAACCTTCCTACATTTATATATAAACACTGGTTTGTTAAGAATACGCAAGAAAAGCACTTCGAATTGTTGATTTATCACCAAAAATGGCTTAGAACCAACGACAACTTGATATATTTCGTCTAGACTTCAATTTTTCAGGAACCAATAACATATGTTGTTAAAAACTTTTATACAACAAAATCAAAAATCAAGTGTACTCTTCCATTATCTTCTATTAACAATATTGACTCATATACCTTTATTAAAAAAAATTGTGCTCAATTAAAAAAAAAAAAAAACTATCAACCAAAAAAAATAACCCCACCAAGTTTATTAAAAAAAAAAATCATGCCCAATTAAAAAACTAAAAGCTAAAATAAATAAATAAATAAAAATAAAAACCGAACCATGCCCAGTTAAAAAAAGAAGAAGAAGCAAACAGCCATAATACCATACACACGCCCATTTAGCAAAGAAGAAGAAAAAAAGGCAGTGCATCAGCATTGGTGGTGCAAAAAATTTAGCAATTTGGCATTGCAAAAAGTTATTTTATCTATTTTACCATCTTATTTTACAAAATACCCAATGTAAGTGGGTTTTATTTTAGCATTTATCAACATAATAAAATAATATAAACAACACAATAAAATAATATATCTACTACAATAAATAACAACCACTACCAACACAATAAAATAATATATCTTTTAATAAAATATTATTTTTTTACCATCTTAGCTACAGTGCACAGCCATCTTGAAAAAATATGGCTTTTGCTCCAATGATACATTAACCTTTTGTTCCACTTTTGTTATATATAGTTGCTAAATTTAACATTTTACCTATTTGTCTCCACCAATACTAATGCTCTTTACTGCATAGTGATAAAACCTAAAAACAAAAACAAATGAAAGAAAAAGATAAAAATGGATGAGAGTAAAAAGAAGTTTTTTTTTTTTTTTTTTGGAGAAACAAGTAAAAAGAAGCTTGTATAAGATAAGGGGTTAATTTTGTTAAACCAATTGATAGCGAGTTTTCCACCCTTTTTTTCTCTATGTTTTAGAGAGATTAATTTTTGGTTTGGGGAGAAAATGTCTTAGTCGCACCAAAATCCTTCCTATTTTCCCTTCTTATCAAATTATCCGAAAACCTATTTTCTCTCATATTTTCCCTCATCCATTCTATTTCTTTTCTAATCAAACACACCCTTATTGAATTTCCTGCACTTAATTTTTTTGATCAACTATGGCTGAGAAACAATCCCAGCTGAACATTGCCTATTACGGTCCATCAATACCCCCACAAGACCAATCCTACCAACGCCTTGGCCGTGGCCGTAGCCGTAGCCGCAGCTGTTGTTACCGCCTTTTCAAGTGCCTTTTGAAAACCACAGTCTCCGTGTTTCTCATCATTTTCCTTGCCTACATCATTGCTTGGTTCATCCTTTACCCCAGAAGCTTCAAGCTCCATGTAACGGATGCCAAACTCACCAAGTTCAATTTCACAACCAACAACAACATTCTCCAATACAAACTTGATCTCAACATCTCTCTCAGAAACCCCAACAAGAAGGTGACTATCTACTTCGACAAAATCAAGGCCAATGCACTCTACGAGGGCCAGAGGTTCGATACAGAGAGTTTGACGGAGTTGGGTTTTAAAGTAGACCGCAAGAGTACGCATTTTTTGAATGCAACTTTTGCAGGTCAGCAATTGATTGAGCTTGATGCTCATGAGATTTCGGACTTCAATGAGGAGAAGAGTGCTGGGGTTTATAGTATTGATTTGAGGTTCTATCTTCGTATTAGGATCGGGATCGGAGATTTCATAACTGGGAAATACAAGCCAAAAGTTAAGTGCGAATTGGAAGTTCCATTGAGTTCTAAGGGAAATTCATCAACAGCTCGGTTTGAGACTACCAGGTGCCACATATATTATCTAATTGCCCGAAACCATCGTTATGTCTGATTCAGGATTGTAATATATTCTTATCATATGTATTTTTTTTTAAATTATGATTTCTTCATTATTTTGTTATTTGGTGTAAAATAAGGACTCGGGTTTGTGTGATATAGATCGAGCTGGTGATTATCATATTTTATATATGCTTTCAGACTTTATAGTCATATATATCATGGATTTTATTGGGATATCATATTTGGATTTCCTTGTTCTTTCTTTCTTTCTTTCTTTCTTTTTTAAGTAAGAATCATATTTGGACTTCCTTGTTGTACATTGTTAGCGTATGAAAGCACGTTTGGGCCACATAAATCTTAACCACATAAAAGCACGTTTGGGCCAAGTAATGGTTAATGGTGGGATGATTGAAATTTGGTGAAGGCTGCAAAAAGTGGCTCACATTGGGCTAAAAAATTGGTGTGAGAAAAAAAATGGTGTTGATAGGTGTGACCGTGTGAAAAGTGAAACATGTTACAAATTTACTGATTAGCTAAAAAAATAAAAGGAAACAGTTTGGGTTTTTTCTGGTGGTGTTAGAGCAATCACATTGGGCTTCCTAAAATGGGATAAGACCCCAATTTAGGGAGAAGACCAAAAAAAGCTTGATATTGGACTTCTAAATTAGGTAATGACATCTTGTATGGTGTCTCATATCTAGGGTTTAAACTCCTCTAATCACTTTCTCATTATTTACTTATCTAAAAAAAAATGAAATGAGAGAGAGAGTCATTATCTACTTATCTAAAAAATAATGAAGAGAGAGAGAGAGAGTACATCATAATTAATCACAATAAGCAAAGTGGAGTCAAAATAAGTCCAGGGTACTTACTTCGAACATATGTCATATGTATGTTTGCAATTATACTATTGACATATTGCATCTATTTCTTTTGCTGAATGAAAAAACGGGGCTTCTGATGTGGACTCATCGAACCCACAATCCATATCATGTAACAATAATAGGTAATACCACATGTATCACCGGGCTTTGATGGAGGTATCATCGTGAGCACAATACATTTATTGAAGCACCACTATTGACATATATAACACATCTTGGTATCGTTTATGTCTTTCCTTTTGAGAGCTTTGATTCCTTCCTAATTTTTGACGACATCATGCTACATTTTAAATAGAGAGGTGCTACGTCTACAACATTTTTACAACAAATCATAGGTGGTTAGTTGTTATTGGTTCAAATTTGAACCTAACACTAAGATTACATTTTTGCCCCAACAATAACAACCAGTAACAACCTGCCACTTAGGATTTGTTGTAAAAATGTTGTAGACATAGCATTTCTCTTTTAAATATATACTATTGGAATATTGCATATATTGTGCACTTGTATAATAAGATGAGCTACCATAATTTTATAACATCATGTGCTAGGGTAATTTTAGGTTTATTATAATTATCTTGTTATTATATGATTATCAAAAATAATTATCTTATTATATTTACTATATATATCCTTTAACGAATTATTATTTATATTACTATTTAAGGAATTTCCTCAGTTTGGGATCCTCATTTTTTTGGTTCAAAAATGCCTCTGCACTCTATATTTAAGTAGAGACAAAACTAAAGGACAATTCGGTAAAAATTCAACTCTAAATCCCACTAAAATATTGCCTAAAAAATAGGATTACTCTCCGGTTGATTTTCAAATTCCTTTATCAGCTTATAAATTAGATTCTCAAAATAAAAATTATATATATAAAATAAAAAACACAGTTTTTTTTTTTTTTTGGCTACAAAATAGGACCACTAGTTGTTATTATTATTATTATTATTATTATTATTATTATTATTATTATTATTATTACATGTCAATGTGCTATATAGTAATATTATTACATGTGCCAAAGAGACTTTTGTAAACTCAAATTTTACACATTTGTTTTTGTTGGTTTTTGTAACATGTCAATTTAAACCAATTATAACTCACTGTTTTAATACAAATAAATCACAACAACTTTATATATTTCATCTCCATGCATATGTTTTGTCAAAATTCAAGTGAGGCTAGGGAAGTTTCCACGAAACACCTCCATGATCCATCACATAACTTAAGTAGGAAGTCTTTAACACACACAACACTCTAACGCAGCTCTTCCGTACTTCTTTCCACATTAGAAGTTTAGAACACGTTTTCTCACAATCACATAACTTCATTATTTTGTGTAATTATTTGAAACATCATCGCTTTTATGTAAAAAAGAATATTGCATGTAACTATTACACCAATAATATCACTAACTCCATATAAACACACACTTATAAGTTATACTCTCTCACTCCAATTATCTTTCTCTCACACTTTGACATACTCTCTGTGTCCCTCTCTTTCTTAGTTGCCATGGAAGAGAAACAATTCCACTTGGATGAAGCCTACTACGGCCCTTCAATCCCACCACCAACCCGATCCTACCGCCGCCATGGCAGTGACGACTGGTGCGACGACTGTGGCAGCTGTTGCTGCCTTATTAGCTTCCTTTTACAACTCATTGGGTTAGTTGTTGTCACTGTAGCCCTTGTGTTCCTCATCTTCCACCCCAGCAAGGTTAAGATCCATGTCACTGACGCCTCGCTTACACTGTTCAACTTCACCACCACACTCAACTACAATCTCGCTCTCAACATCACTATCAGAAACCCCAACAAAATGATTGGCATATACTACGATAGCATCGAAGCCAGTGCATTCTTTGGGGACCGGTGGTTTGGTTCAGTGTCTCTGACACCGTTTTACCAAGGCCACAAGAACACGACGATTCTTAGTCCTGTGTTCGAAGGGCAACAATTGGTTTCGCTTGGGGCTAGTGACCTTTCGGTGTTTAATTCAGAGAAAAGTGCTGGGGTTTATGATATTAACGTTAAGCTCAACCTCAGGATTAGGTTTAAGTTGGGTAATAAGGTAAAGACATGGCGGATTAAGCCTGAGATCAAGTGCGACTTGAAGGTTCCTTTGAGTTCTAATGGAAAATCTGGGGCTGGGACGTTTGAGGCTACAAAGTGCCACACCAGTTTCTGATCATTTGAATCTTATTCATGTTTGATTGAGTCTTTGATTATGTTTTACTATCATATATCGATGAGGGTCTAGGTTATTTTCCTAGTGGATGAGGTATACAGATGATTATATATAAATATATATATATATATATATATGATTATTGTTTCATTTTACATGGTTTTTCTTTTCATGATTTTTTGTTATTTTCTTTTGTATAAAATTATAAATACATAATGAAATGAATGAAATTGATGGGTTTTTTTTTTCCCTGTTTTCTCGATGATCATGATTGTGCATTGATTTTTTAATAGTACGGTGATTATATTTTGTCTACTCATTGTATTTCGTTACTAAGAGTATACTGTAAGTGATCTGATTCTAAACTCGAAATACAGTGATTATATTACAACCAAAAAACAAGGAAAAAATGGTGTGGAATTGGGCGGTATATGGTGCTGATATCTAAAACTTGAAATGTTATATACCCATAACAATAAATCCCAATTTTTATAAAAATAATTATAATAAAGACGTAACATTTAGCTGAATATCATGGAGTAGGTAATTTGTCACATTGAAAATTTTAATCCGACAAGAAGTCGATATTGAATTACGAACAAGTGAACAAAAAAAAAGGTACGAACAAGTGAACAACATATTTCATATCTGCATGATTAGATCGAGGGGGTAAAAAATAGTTGGAGCACCATAAGAAATCCATCTCTCAAGGCCCATGGTAGTTTAACCCCTATGCTCGAGCCCACTCCTACATTCCTTGATAAATGTTCGGCCAACCTGCAGCCCCCAAATCATCCCTAAGAAGTCCATTAGGCAATAAAAGCCCGGGTTACCCAAGTAGCCTAAACATTTGCGCTTTTGACATGGGCTGATGGACGTAGACATGGAAAAACGGGCGGGTCGGGTCGGATTTGGATCGGGTCAATCGGGTTGCGGGTCGAGTCGGGTTGGGTCGGGTTGACCCGTATTTTTCACATGAATTTTTTTTTTTTTTTTTTTAAAGAAAACAACATGTATTTGCTATTTGGAAAGTTATGCAACAAATTATTTAATGTAAAATGCATTATTTTGAATTCACCACTTATATCAAAAATGAACTCAGTTAAACTTATTAATACTTATTCAATAATTTTAAAATTATACAAATCCTAACATTGCTATCTAAAACAAAATAACACAAAGATAAGTAAAAAAAATACACAAGTTTTATTTCTACACAATATCAACATCCCAAAACATAAAACAAAATTACAAATGATTTATTGGATAACTCATTTGATAAAGAATAAAAACATATAAGAAATTTGCAATCTTGAAAATTAATTTTATAATCTATTATCAATTGTGGTTGACATTCTATTTCAATTTGAGATATACATTAAAGTTTGATTGCTTACTTATTTACACATAGTCTTTTTTATGAATATCATATCATTGTTAAGCAACACATACTCTAGGAAATATCATAATTTATTTTGAAAAGCCGTTTATTTTGGACATAAATTGTTAAAAAATAGGTCTAAACATTCATAATTTATGCTAATTTGATACTTTGGCTTCACTATTTTCACACTTGTGAATGTTTCTCACACATGTCTACAATTTTAAATCTATGTTTTTAACTCTACAGATTATCTTGGCATGTATTTTGCTATTTGATATCAAAAAATATTTACTCATTACAGAATGCTCAACCACATGCATTTATCTTTCAATTAATTTGCATACAATTATGTAAATGTATCAATTGTTTCCTCAAAGTTCACAATAAACAATTAAACCAATATTGTCTTAATTTTACTATTTTTTTTTTTACCAAAAAAAAAAGTTTTAAAAAAATGGTTCGGGTTCGGGTCGGGTCGGGTTGACCTGCAAAAAACACGGGTCGGGTCACAGGTCAACCCGTTTTTGCTTCGGGTCAGAAAAATTGGGTTCGGGTCGGGTCGGGTCAGAAAATTCTGACCCGTTTTGCCATGTCTAGATGGACCTAATGAGTTAAGGGTTTTTTTTTTTATCCTTAGTATATATAGTAAGATAAGTGGGGAATGATATGTGAGATTTGAGTCACATGCATGAAACAATACAAAAGATACCATTACTATTTAGACTATTACTTGAATTTGTTAGACTATGTAAAGCTTATTTTGTACTTGATTCGGTTTGTGGCCCAATCTAACTTGGAAGCATGATGGTTTTAATTGGGAATTGAGAGATTTTCTAAGACTTTGTATTTTGGTCATTTTGCTTCAAATTGGGGTTTAATGTTATATTGAAAAAACGAACGTCCTTATATTTTCTCAGTAATTAATAAAATAAAAACATAACAACTTTGTAGATTTAGACAAATTGTTAAACTAAGTAAATTTTGTGTCTGTGATTGTTTTTTCTCTTTGCACATTTTTTTTTCTTTCTATTTTTTTTTTTTTTGTTTCTCACGTGTTTCTCACATGAATTAGGTAATTAGGTGAAATTCCTATCAGAACCCAATTTGTGGGGTATTTGAAGCAGTAAGATATTCCATGTCAAAATTGCGGCTCTTCGTTCAACATTAGGATACGCCCTATCACAATTCTTTATTCTCAGTTGACTTAATTCTCTACCCACCCCAAATATAAACACACACTTATAAGTTATATACCATCCCTTCTTTAATTTACATCAAACACTTCTATTCTCTTTCACCCTTTCAAAAACTCTCTTTGTGGCCCTCTCTTTCTTTGCTTCCATGCCAGAGAAACAATCCCACTTGAACGGAGCCTACTATGGTCCTTCAATCCCGCCACCCGCCCGAACCTACCACCGCCCTGGCCGCGGCGATGGCTGCGGCTGTGGCTGTGGCTGCCTTATTTGCTTCCTTCTCGAACTTATTGGCACAATTGTTGTCATTGTAGGCGTTGCGGTCCTCGTCTTCTGGCTCATCTTTCGCCCCAACAGAGTCAACTTTCACGTCACTGACGCTTCTTTTACACAGTTCGACTTCACCACCAACACCAACACGCTCAACTACAATCTCGCTCTCAACATCAATATCAGAAACCCCAACAAAAAGATTGGCATATACTATGATAACATCGAAGCCAGTGTATTCTTCGAGGACCAGAGGTTTGGTACAGAGATTCTGACACCGTTTTATCAAGGCCACAAGAATACGACGATTCTCAGTCCTGTGTTCAAAGGGCAACAATTGGTTTTGCTTGGGACTAGTGAGCTTTCTGTGTTCAACTCTGAGAAAAGTATAGGGGTTTATTATATAAAACTTAGGCTCTATCTCAGGATTAGGTTTAAGTTGGGTAAGGTTAAGACATGGCGGATTAAGCCTAAGATCAAGTGCGACTTGATAGTTCCTTTGAGTTCTAATGGAAATTCTGTGGCTGGGACATTTCAAACTACCAAGTGCCGCATCGGTTTCTGATGATTTGAGTCTTTAATTATACAGATGATTATATGTTTATTGTTTCATTGTATTTTGTTCTGTTTTGTTTTTCTTTTCATTAGTTTATTTTTATCTTTTCTTTTGTAGTATAAAATTATAAATAAATAAAGAATGAAACTAGTTGTCTTTTCCCAATGTCCTCTATGATGATTGTGAATTGATATTTTAGTGGACTTTTTGTGTATTCAATGTTGTTCGTTTCAAAGAAAATTTAGAAAAGATTATAGTAAACTCATTCCAAACTCAGGTTTTGTCATAAGCTGATCGATTATATTACAAACAAGAGGGTAGAAGAGGTAGGTGTTGAATTGGCCAGTGGTGCTGGTATCCCAAATTTTATTAAAATAATATTGATATTTATTAATAAAGACGTAATATACTAACATTCATCTGAATATCATGAAGTGGGTAATATGTCACATTGAACAACGTAATCAGACAAGGCGGTATTGAGGTACAAGTGAACAATATTAATATTACATAGTCAATCATGATTAGATAATAATAATAATAATAATAAAAAAATAGTTTTTTTTTTTTTTTTTTTTGTTGAAAAGACGATAATATTAAAACTAAGCACCAGTACAAGGTTCAGGACATATCCTGTTAAAATACGTCCCATTGAGGTCACCCTCAAAAACATCTAAAATGTCCACAGGTGGACTATCATAAATAAGAAAATCAGTAGTCATCCTAAAGCTTACCCTAGCTAAACTATCAGCACATTGATTGGCTTGTCGGAAGCAATGATTAATATGGACTTGATGGAAGTGGGTAAGCAACTGCCTGCAATCATCCAAAATAGGTGATATAATGTTGTTAGCATAATCTGCATTCCGTAACACATCAACAATAGCCTTGGCATCCATCTCAACTACAAGACAATGAATATTCAAATTGCAGCACAGTTTGAGGCCCTCACGCAACCCCCACAACTCAACGGCAAAGCTGTTGGTGACCCCAATCCGCTTACTGAACCCAGCTACCCACTGCCCATCCTCATTCCTCACCACTCCCCCACAACCAACCAGGCCATGAAGCTCACTGCATGACCCATCAGTGTTCAATTTCTTCCACCCTTGCACAGGACGCTCCCACCTAATTCTCCTTAAGACTCTACGGCCTTGCATCCTTGGAGCAACCACACAATGAAGATACTCCATAGCTTGATACACAATATCCAAAGCCAAATTTTGATTCCGACCTTTCCTATTGAAAACGATGTCATTCCTACTCTTCCAAATGCTCCAAAGAGCAAAGGGAAAAACAAGTTTCCAAGGGGTACCCGTGACATGCAGCTTATCATTAGTTCTAACATTAAGAGACAACCAATCCAACAAATTAACATGCCAGAAATCATAATTAGAAGCCGTGACCCCTAGCTGGTTCCAAATATGTTTTAGGTGAGAGCAATCTCTCAAGGCATGTAAGATAGTTTCAACACCATTACAGAAAACAGAGCACACTTCATCTTGAACCACTCCTCTTCTTCCTAAACAAACCTTAACACCAATACTATTGTGAGCACACAACCAAAGGAACATTCTAACCTTTGGAAGCAAATCTGCCTTCCAAATCCATCTAGCCATAAAAGCAATCTCATTGGAAGACTCCATAGCAAAACCATATGCGCTTTTGACATCAAAGGACCCATTAGATGATCCGGCCCAAGCCAATTTGTCCGAGCCACCTCCTAAGGTCGACATGGGAATTGCACAAATCAATCCCTTGACTTCATCCGGTAACTCAAAGGTTGTTTTCTCCCAATCCCAGCCCATATCAAGCATAATATCTTTCATTTCCAAAAGATTAGCTTCTTGAGAAATAGGCCCTTGGAACAACTTTCTAAGGGGTCCCCCATTCGTCCAATTGTTATGCCAAATATTCAAAGTGCTATTTTTTGTCAGCAACCATCTACAACCCTTGTTAAAAGTGCCCATCCCTTTCTTCATAGCTGCCCATATTGAGGAGCAAGGGAGATTATTTGCATTAGCGGTTGCTCTCCTTCGTTGGTTGCAATACTTCATCTTCAACACATTAACCCACGGTGCCTCCCCCTTCGTATGAAATCTCCAATTAAGTTTGGATAAGAGCGCCACATTCCTACCCTTGGCTGTTTGCAACCCCAAACCACCTTCCTCCTTGGATTTTGTCACCTTCTCCCAACCAACCCAATGAATCTTCTTGGCTGAATCTATAGACCCCCAAAGGAAGTTCCTATTCACTCTATCTAGTCCATTCAATACCCTTCCCGGAAGGTAAGAGTACTGCATAATGTATGAGGGGATAGCAGCCAATGATGACTGAATGAGCACTCTACGGCCAGCCAAAGATAAAAGGATAGCCTTCCACCCGGAAAGTTTTTGCTTCACTCTATCCAAAATAAAGTCATAATCATGTGAAGAAGAACCCGAATGTTTTAGCGGGAATACTTACCAAGATACGGCGTTGACGCAAACCCCAAAATGTCACAAAGGGACTCCTTAGTATCCCTATCGACATTTGGTGAGAAGTACACCCTAGACTTAGCTTCACTCACTGTTTGGCCAAAAATGCTACAAAAGGTATCCAAAACAACTCTAATGGCCGCACAATTAACCCAATCGGCTTTGGCAAAGAGAATTAAATCATCTGCAAAGAATAGGTGGGAAAAAGCTAGACCACTCTGAGATGCCTTCACTGGCTGCCACAACTTCCCACTACACTTCTCTTCAATGAGCTGCCCAAGATAGTCCATGCACAGGATGAACAAGTATGGAGATATCAGGTCTCCCTGCCTTATATCCGTAGAGGGATAGATCGAGTCAAGGGCTTCTCCATTGAATAAAATAGATGTAGAAACTGTAGACACACAACTCATTATGACATCTATAATATCCATTGGAAGATTAACCCAAATAAGCATATCTCTAATGAAATTCCATTTAAGCTTATCATATGCTTTCTTCAAATCAATCTTAAGCGCCATATACCCAATCCTTCCTTTCTTCTATCTATCTCTTAAGCGCCAATTAGTTGAAGCACCATACTAAATCTATCTCTCATGGGCCCAGGGCCCATGGCTGTTTTACCCCTAAGCTCGAGCCCAATGCTACATTTCTTGGTAAGCGTTTTACCAACATGCCCCCAAATCATCCCTAATAAGTCCAATAGGCAATAGAAGCCCGGGTTAACTAGGTAGCCTAAACATTTGCCCTTTCAACATGGGCTGATGGACCCAATGAGGTGGCATTCAAATTATAGATATAAGACATTACAAAAGATATGATTAACAATAGGTTATTGCTTTTTTTTTTTTTTTTTTTGAGAAGGAAAGAATAGGTTATTACTTGAATTCCAATGAATTGAGTATTTAACGATGTAACTTATAAGATATGTCATATTAAAATTGCGGATTGGGAATAGTAACCCTTATGTGAAGGGAAAAAAAGTTGTCCTATATCATTCGGACCCAACAACAAAAAATTCCTCCATCTCGAAATAGTGATGAGACGATGAAAATATGTGAAATTTTTAATTAAAAAAAAAATGAAGTTTTTCCTTTAATTTTTTATATTATCCTTTAAAAAAAATCTTATTAAAAGCATCTCTGGGTGGCATGGGGAAGTACTCTTTGGAGAAAAACAAGGAGCAAGACGAAGAATAAGGAAGATATATTAAAAATATCAAAATATTTTTATAATTTTATTAATAATAATGTCATTTTAAATTATATCTTATATAGTGGAACCGCCTTAGCATTCTAGTATAGTAAGTCAATTTAGTCATGAGCTTGTACTTGTACTTGTGCCTATACCTACCATTCCACGCCTCAAAATTGCCATTCTCAATTTTTGCATACTACATGCACATAGGAATGGCAATGGGGCAGGGCGGGTCCAAAGGATGGAGTCTTCGCCCCCGCCTCGCATGGTTTTTTCTTATCCCATCCCCGCCCCGCCCCGCCCCTTCTCGCATGATGGTGAAAATTTTCTTACCCCATCCCCGCCCCTTGGGGCCCTACGAAGTCCCACCCCACCCCGTAAAACTCAAATTTTTATTAATTTTCCCACAATTATTGCAATTGTTTTTAATAAAACCTGTTTCGTTAATAAAAATATACTTGAAATTAAAAATAAATTTATCCCATCGAATCAAACTAATTTTTAGCAAAAATTGAATAATATTATTAAAATGTTTAACAAGACAATATCACAACAAAAACAAAAATCTCATAATACCAAATCAATGATTCAATAGTATATAAATTTGTTTATAATAAAGACAATAGAAAATGTTAAAATTGGTACCTTTTTTCCAACCTTGCTAGAGAAAAAAAAAGAGGGGTAGAAATCCTTGTTGGGTAGAATAAAATAAGTTTATGATATGTTTTTTTAAATAGTAGGGTTTTAGGGTATGAAAATTTTACAATTTAACCCTTATGAATGCAGGACGGGTTGGGTCTAAAAAGTCTAAACTCATCCCCGCCCTGCCCCGAGATGCAGGGCAAAAATCTCACCCCATCCTCCCCCACCACCTTTGCGAGGTGGGGAAAACCCATGTAGGGTGAAGCGGGAAGGGGCGGGTCAAGTGGGGCGGAGCAAAATTGCCATCCCTACATGCACAATGCATTCCAAAAATCAAATGTCCCCTCTTTATTTAATTATATGGATTTAGAATTTTCATACATGTATTTTACGGTTATATGTGTGTCTTCTTCCCCCAAATTACACCAATCGTCTTATGATTTCACAAAATGCCACCCTCAATCGTTTCAAAAAATGACACTCTGATTCATGAGGTTTGTATAACTACAATAAATAAATATACTTATCCTCTATTACTTTCTTAATGGAAAATTGCGATTTAAAAAAAATATTATTACCCAAACAATGAGTAACATGACATTGTTTGTTGAGGTTTGTGGAAAATGACAATGGCACTGATCCTTAAGGTTGTACGAATAACTATATATAATAATCCATTTTGGGAAAAATTTTATAAGGAATTGAAAAAATTGTCAAAATAGTTCATCACTTTTTCTTTTTCTTTTTCTTTTTCATAAAAAATTTTTTAAAATAATTTACTAATGTATACCCTAAAAGCACACGTTAATAAAACTTTATATAAAACTTTATATATATATATATATATATATATAAATGAAATATTCCGTTAGAGAATCAACTGTTTGAGAAAACATGGTTTATCTCTTGCATTTAGAAAGACGTTAAGGGTGTGACTGCCAGCTTTTGAAACGCTTAGGGGGAGATATCATTTCGTGAAACCTTAAGAGAGGCCCGTTTCTAACTTGCATCTATCCACCAAAATGTTGGATCTCAAGCATGTGGTTGGTTCCACCTCTTAGCTTTTGAGCTACTATATATGTATTCACAGCAAGGGTAGACTTTTTTCTTCTAGTTATAATGTTACCCCTTAGTGGTTTTGATCCTTCGGAGGTGGGTTCTTAGATTGCATACAATTTTTTTTAATTTTTATTATTTTCCGATTTTATTGTTGTCTCTCCTTATATATTTGGATAGACTTGGCTTGTGATTTTATTTTTTTTCTCTGAGAGTCTAGTCTCTCCCAACATATATGATTCTTATAACTCTCGTCTTTTACATCTAGTTATTTTTATTTTAGCAACAAAATATTGTTGTTCACTCTCTTAGAGGGGAAAAAATATCAACCATGGTAGAATTTTTGGGTATGGAACCGAATGACAAAACTTAACATAGCCATTATAGAAGAAACTGGTCTCTCCTTTTTATGTAAATACTCTTGTAGTTGACTAAAAAATTTGGGGTTTAATTTTATCCATGTCTTCACTAATAATTAATTGATATTTTTGTCAAATGATAAAGGACACTCATTAGAACTGGATGCCATAAGTTGTAAATCTCTCTAAAAAAAAATCAATTAAATTTAATAATATGATTGTATTGGTCAATAAATTCACTACAAGAAACGAGGGGCATAGCCGAGTTTGAAAAACGCGGCTATAGACCCCAAAAACACAACTATATGGTATAGCTGCGTTTCCTATAACCACGTTTACAAATGCAACCTATACTGCGCGAGGATAGCCCCTGCGGGTCTATAGCCACGTTTTTTTAACCGCGGCTATAGGTTGAGTCCTATAAAACATCTTTAAGCTGTGTTTTTAAACTAAAGCTTCCTGCATTTGTAAAACCTATAGCTGCGTTTTAAAAACACGGCTATAGGTTTTTTTTTTTTCCTTGCTAAATCACAACTTCCTGCCCAAAATCACAATTTCTTACTAAATCATAACTCAAAACCAAACAGCCACAGCCACAAACAGATACTTAAATTGAACCTTAAACATCACAAACAGATACTTAAGGATTTTTTACATCACAAAATCACAAGTTCCCAACAAAAAATTGCCAAAAGATTTTTAACATCACAAAAAATATACAAGAAGGATTTTTTACATTCTAAACTACCCTCAAATAGACACAGCCAACAAGCAGCAACAGCACTTCCAAACTGCCCTCAAAAACTTCAAGAATTTGCTCTCCTGAAACACACCCAAAAAGAACAAACACAAGTAGCAAAATATACCAAAACATGAACCTAAATATTTTTACCATTCAAAAATAACAAATTAAACATAAAATAACTCAAAGTTATTCAAATTATTCAAATTATGTATAATTGATTTTATACTAAATTTGCAACAATTTCTCTTTTACTGAACATAACCTTGTGTTTGTTCATGTAATGACCAAATACAATAACAAAGATTGAGAGTATTAGAACCACACATGTCTATTCACAAAAAACTAAAGTACAACATGCTTACAATGACAAACTTGACAGTGTATATTTTTAGAGAAATTTTGTTTTACCTAAGGATTCACAGTTTCATTCCCATTATTTATGTACCACCCTGAATATATTAAAGGCATTGTATTAATATCACATAACAATGCATTGCAAAAGTAGTGTTTCACTAAATAACATTTGTTTGCTACCTGAGAAGGATTTGAATCATGCATATGTCAAATACAAATTTACATATCAAACATCAACTACTTTTTATTAATTTAAAGTTGGAAAAACATTATGGTTCTAATAAATATAAAATGAAAAGAAAAATTATGTTTTCATATAATTAATATGTGAGGAACACAATATTAATTTGTAATGGTTAGTTTGTAATGGTTAGGCATACATGGAATACAAAACCATATAGGAAATGAAAGTTGGACATGATTTAAAAAGAAAAGAAAAAAACTTGATCTAGAGGTAGAAGGTCATCAAGTTTAGAAATTACATTGAATATCAACCTGTGTAAACCAGAAAAGCGAGTCTGGAAATTTTGGAAATTTTGGGTGGAGATTATGTTTGATTTTGGGATTTCGAGATAGAGAAAGGTAATGGGATTTTCAGATGGAGAGAGAGAGAGTTCTGACCTATGATGGTTGAGAGAGAGAGAGCTATGAGAACGAGGTTCTCGGCGGTGGAGCGAAGATGGAGAGGGGAAAAGGGCGGAGAGGTTCTCGGCGGCAATGGTGGCAATCGGTTCTCGGAGGTGGCGGTGGTGGCGTGGTGTTGAGAGTGATAGAGAGAGAGTTTGTTTGAGGGTTTGTTTGAGAGTACTAATAGAGATTGATCTGGGTTTGTTTGGTGGTGAGGGTTTTTTTTTTTTCCATTTATACCAAGTCTATAGCCGCATTTATAAAACGCAACTATAGACATTCTTTAAGCCGCGGTTAAGAGAACGCAGCTGTAAGAAGGCTATAGTCGCGGCTATAGGTCCTTTTTAAATAAAATAAAATAAAATAAAATAAAATTTGTTCAACCTAGAGCCGCGTGTGCTTAAAACATGCAGCTACAAACAATAATATAGCCACGTTTCTCATAAATGCAGCTCTAGGTATGTCTATGGCCGCGTTTTTTTTTTTAAATGCGGCTTTAGGACATATTTAAAATTTAAAAAAAAAAAATCGGATGGGTATAGATAGCCGCGTTTTTAAAATGCGGCCTAAGCCCACATAAACGCAGCTGAAACATAAAAAAAATGCGGCTATAGATCTAGAGCTGATCTATAGTCGCGTTTAGTAAATGCGGCTATACGTCTAATGGTGTAGCTGCTTTTTTACCAAACGCAACGCAAAGCCACTCTATACAAAAACACAGCTAAAGCTCGCGTTTTTGTAGTGATTACATAATTAAATTTAATTATTCCCCAGAAATATAGCATTGGTCAGTAGTACATTCATGTATTTAAATTTAATTAAAAAACTTAATACTTAAAAAAAAAAAAGTACTTGAGGACTGAGGTATTCAAGTTTTTACTGTGCAACCGTGCAGGCAGATGAACAAAGGAGGTATTATTATTATTATTTCTCTGTTTAGTCCGAAGAATTAGGAATTCAATGGCTCATTACTGCGGCTACATGGGTGAGAGAGTACAAATATTGTAAGCCCTAAGTCATAACTTCTTTTATTTTCTCATTGTAATGGCAAATCTTATAATAATAACTTGCAGGAATCAGAATCATTTATCTCATCGCATCACATACTTCAACAATACGACAACGTAAGGCTTGCAGATTTACTGACGCCTTTGCATGCATTACTTTTACAGCCATGCATGCACGATACAAATCTAAACCTTTCACCTGGATTATTAATTCATTAATGAAGCAGCAGATTGGAAATGACACCAAAATAAATGAGATGAGATTTCAGGCCGAGTAGTACTAAGCTCAAATCAATCTTACCAATAAGTCCATGGAAACAGAAAACTTCACGCAAGTTTTCATACCCTCCCATTTGTTATTGAGTTTTGATCGGTCCAGTCGCATGGGTGAAGTGACAATGTTATGTAAGGGAGGATGAGAAAAATTCGGTGCCTTAGCACAACTGCAAATCTTAAGCTAATAAATACATATTTTTTCCGCTAAACTAACTAATAGATGCATATTATCTTTCATTCCTTCTCATAAAATATATACGTATTATATCCCTCACAATATAGAAGACATGTATATGAAAGAAAAAGTATAGACCGAATGAATAAAATAAATTTTAATATTGAAAAACAAAAGTGGTGAGGGTGTTGGAGGCTTCTTAGTACTCCACAAAATAGGGACAACAATAGGACAGAGTAAAGTTAAATCATAAGTGCCCTATCTCCTCTTCGTAACAGGAAAAACCTACGCAGGTCGATAGCGGGATAGATCATGTTCACGACGGGTTAGAAATGTTATATTAATCCTAATAAGATGGCTTGCTTTGATAAGATAAAGATGATACATAAAGTGAAATGGCAATTGCAAGAGTACTACAAAAGAAGTAGCTAGAGACAAGTGTATGGAACATATTAGTAATAGAATATGTATAAAAATATACATTATAACTAGGATATGTATAGAATTAGATTCTGTTTATAAGTAAAATATATATTAAATAAAATGTATATATACATTTGAGGCGAGCAAATCTCATTTCTACCCCATCATGCCTTAGAGGTGGAGAAAATCTGAATAGGATAGAGCGGGATAAGGCAGATCTTTTTTACCACCCCTATTGCAAAATACCCTAGTGTACAAGAATATTTTTTTCAATAGGTTCTTTTGAGAGAGAGAGAGAGAGAGGGGTTGTTAAAATGGAATTCATAAAACTAAAAACTAGTCTCTATAGTACAGTAAAAGTGTAAAACTGTTGGGCTTTATGGAGCCTAGTTGTGTTTGATCTGGTTGATGACCTGACCCGACCCGAAATAATGTTGCATGGTTTTTAATGGGAGATTTTTTGAGGCTTAGTCCATGGAGCGGAGGCTTGAGCCAACAGGCCCAAGCCAGAGCGCATTGTGAATCCTGTGCGCAGGATATAGAAGCCGTTTTTAGTGATTAGGGTTTTGTCTTTGTTGTCGTCTTGAGAGAGTGGAAAAAACTGTAACCGCATTTTGTATTTTTCCCTGATAATAGTGAAATCCCTGCAACTCTGTGAACGTAGGTAAATTGCTGAACCACGTAAATATTGTCTTATGCGTGTGATTTTTTTTTTTGGCGTGTGTTTTCTCTATTTTTGTTTCTCATAGGTTGGGAATTTCAGTTTAAATTCCCTACAACTGGTATCAGAGCCTAGGGTTAGATTTGAGTGGGAGCAATGATAGAGGAAGCAGGAAGGGCGTTTGGAATAGAAAAGTTCAATGGCACAGACTTTGGATTTTGGAGGATGCAAATCGAGGATTATCTTTATGGGAGGAAGTTGCATCTGCCGCTTCTAGGGGAAAAACCTGAGACTATGAAGGCTGAGGAATGGGCTCTTCTTGACAGATAGGTACTGGGAGTTATCAGATTAACTCTGTCTAGGTCTGTTGCACACAATGTTGTAAAGGAGAAGACCACAGCAGATCTGATGAAGGCTTTGTCTGGTATGTATGAAAAGCCGTCAGCAAACAACAAGATGCATTTGATGAAGAAACTGTTCAATCTGAAGATGGCAGAGAATGCATCAGTAGCACAACATCTGAATGAATTTAACACTATCACAAATCAATTGTCGTCTGTAGAAATTGATTTTGATGATGAGATTCGTGCTCAGATCGTCTTAGCTTCTTTGCCAAACAGTTGGGAGGCAATAAGGATGGCAGTAAGCAATTCTACAGGAAAGGAAAAGCTCAAGTATAATGACATACGAAATTTAATTCTGACTGAGGAGATTCGCAGAAGAGATACAGGTGAAACCTCAGGATCTGGTTTTGTCCTAAACCTTGAGACAAGAGGCAGAGGTAATGACAGAAATTCAAATCGGGGCAGATTAAAATCTAGAAATTCTAATCGAAACATAAGTAAATCTAGATCAGGCCAACAAGTACAATGCTGGAACTGTGGGAAAACAGGTCACTTTAAGAGGTAATGCAAAAGTCCTAAGAAGAAGAATGAAGATGATTCTACTAATGTTGTAACAGAAGAGGTACAGGATGCATTACTTCTTGCAGTAGACAGTCCACTTGATGATTGGGTTTTGGACTCAAGAGCTTCATTTCATACCACTCTACACCGAGAAATCATACAGAATTATGTTGCAGGTGATTTTGGTAAGATGTATTTGGCTGATGGTTCAGCCTTGGATGTTGTGGGTATGGGAGATGTCCGGATATTGTTGCCCAATGGGTCTATTTGGTTACTGGAGAAGGTTTGACATATTCCTGACTTGAGGAGGAATTTGATTTCTGTTGGACAACTTGATGATGAAGGGCATGCAATACTATTTGTTGGTGGTACTTGGAAGGTTACAAAGGGAGCCAGGGTATTGGCTCGTGGAAAGAAGACTAGTACTCTATATATGACCTCAAGTCCAAGAGACACAATTGCAATTGCTGAAGCAAGTACTGATACAAGCCTATGGCACCGCAGACTTGGTCACATGAGTGAGAAAAGGATGAAGATGCTGCTGTCAAGAGGAAAACTACTAGAATTAAAGTCCATTGATTTTGACATGTGTGAAAGCTGCATCTTAGGAAAGTAGAAAAATGTGAGCTTCTTGAAAACTGGCAAGACACCAAAGGCTGAAAAATTGGAGTTAGTACACACTGATTTGTGGGGGCCTTCTCCAGTTGCATCCCTTGGAGGTTCAAAGTACTACATCACTTTCATTGATGACTCAAGCAAAAAGGTATGGGTTTATTTTCTGAAAAATAAATCTGATATATTTGAAACTTTTAAGAAGTGGAAAGCCATGGTTGAGACAAAAACAGGTTTGAAAGTAAAAAGTTTGAGGTCAGCTAATGGAAGAGAGTACATAGATGGAGGGTTCAATGAGAATTATGCTGCACAAGGAATTAGGATGGAGAAGACCATTCCTAGGACACCACAGCAGAATGGTGTGGCTGAGCGCATGAACAGAACTCTCAATGAGCGTGCTAGGAGTATGAGGTTGCATGCTGGACTACCAAAAACTTTCTGGGCTGATGCTGTTAGCACTACAGCTTACCTGATAATTCGAGGGCCACCAATTCCCATGGAGTTCAGACTTCCTAAGGAGGTTTGGAGCGGTAAAGAGGTAAAGTTTTTACATTTAAAAGTTTTTGGTTGTGTTTTTTATGTTCATATTGATTCTGATGCTCGTATTAAACTTGATGCAAAGTCTAAAATATGTCTTTTCATTGGCTATGGTGATGAGAAATTTGGCTATAAGTTTTGGGATGAACAAAACAAGAAAATCATCAGAAATAGAAATGTGATATTTAATAAACAGGTTATGTACAAGGACAGGTCAATTGTAGTGTCAGATGTTATAGAGTTAGATCAAAAGAAATATGAGTTTGTCAACTTAGATGAATTGACTAAAAGTACTGTCCAGAAAAGGGGTGAAGAAGATAAGTAGAATGTAGATTCACAGGTAGATCAGAGTACACCTGTAGCTGAAGTCCGTAGATCTTCCAGGACCATTAGACCTCCACAACGTTATTCACCCACTCTAAATTATCTCCTGTTGACTGATGGTGGTAAGCTAGAGTGTTATGAAGAAGCCTTGCAGGATGAAAATTCAAGCAAGTAGGAGTTAGCCATGAAGGATGAGATGGATTCCTTGTTAGGGAATCAGATATGGGAATTGACTAAATTGCCAGTAGGAAAGAAGGCTTTGCATAACAAGTGGGTATACAGAATAAAGAATGAGCATGATGGCTGTAAGCATTACAAGGCCGGGTTCCAGCAGAAGAAGGGCATTGACTACTTAGAAATATTTTCTCCAGTTGTGAAGATGTCAACAATCAGACTAGTACTGGGAATGGTGGCTGCAGAAAACTTACATCTTGAGCAATTAGATGTGAAAACGGCATTCCTTCATGGTGACTTGGAGGAAGACCTTTACATGATTCAACCAGAAGAGTTTATTGTTCAGGGACAAGAGAATCTAGTCTGCAAACTGAGAAAGAGCTTGTATGGCCTAAAACAAGCTCCTAGACAGTGGTACAAGAAATTTGACAGTTTTATGCATAGAATTGGGTTCAAGAGATGTGAAGCTGATCACTGTTGCTATGTTAAGTTCTTTGACAATTCTTATATCATTTTACTGTTATATGTGGATGATATGCTCATTACAGGGTCTAGCATTGAGGAGATTAATAATCTAAAGAAGCAATTGTCAAAACAGTTTGCAATGAAGGATTTGGGAGCTGCAAAGCAAATCCTTGGTATGAGAATCATTAGAGACAAGGCTAATGGTACATTGAAGCTTTCACAATCAGAGTATGTGAAGAAAGTTCTTAGCAGTTTCAACATGAATGAAGCTAAACCAGTAAGCACACCCTTGGGTAGTCATTTCAAACTAAGCAAAAAACAGTCACCGAAGACAGAAGAAGAAAGAGACTATATGAGCAAGGTGCCCTATGCCTCAGCTATTGGCAGCTTGATGTATGCTATGGTGTGTACAAGGCCAAACATTGCACATGCAGTGGGAGTTGTGAGCAGATTCATGAGTAAGCCTGGAAAGCAGCATTGGGAGGCAGTCTAGTGGATTCTAAGATATCTGAGGGGTTCATCAGATACATGTCTTTGCTTCACAGGTGTAAGTTTGAAACTGCAAGGTTATGTAAATGCTGATTTTGCTAGTGATATTGATAGTAGAAAGAGCACTACTGGGTTTGTATTTACTCTAGGTGATACAACTATGTCAAGGGGTTCAAATCTACAAAAGATTGTTACTTTGTCTACTACAGAAGCTAAATATATTGCAATAACTGAGGCTGGAAATGAGATGATTTGGCTACATGGCTTCTTAGATGAATTGGGTAAGAAGCAGGAGATGGGCATTCTACACAGTGACAGTTAGAGCGCAATTTTTCTTGCTAAAAATTCGGCTTTTCATTCAATGTCGAAGCATATACAGACAAAATACCACTTTATCTGCTACATTGTTGAAGATAAGCTGGTAATACTTGAGAAGATTTGTGGATCTAAGAACCTGGCAGACATGTTGACTAAGGGTGTCACTATTGAGAAGTTGAAGATGTGCGCAATTTCGGTTGGTCTTCTAGCTTGAGGACAGGAGGATGAGTTGCAGGGATGAGGGATTGTTTTTGGAGGATAACGACTGATGTTGGTGATTGAACTAGTCTCCAAGTGGGAGATTTGTTGGGTTTTGTAGAGCCTAGTTGTGTTTGATTTGGTTGACGACCCGACTCGAAATAATGTTGCGTGGTTTTTAATGGGAGATTTTCTGAGGTTTAGTCCATGGGCCCAAGCCGGAGCGCATTGTGAATCCTATGCGTAAGATATAGAAGCCGTTTTTGGTGATTAGGGTTTTGTCTTTGTTGTCGTCTTGAGAGAGTTGAAAAAACTGTAGCCGCACTTTGTATTTTTCCTTGATAATAGTGAAATCCTTGCAACTTCGTGGATGTAGGCAAATTGCCGAACCACGTAAATATTGTCTTATGCGTGTGATTGTTTTCTTTGGCGTGTGTTTTCTCTATTTTTGTTTCTCACAGGTTAGGAATTCCGGTTTAATTCCCTACAAAAACAACATTAGAAACATCACAGTAGTGCAACATGAGTTAGTGAGAAACGAGTTCAATGCAAATACAAATCATCAATTGTCTTTTAATTTTATTTTAAGGAAGGACATCGATTAAATGGTTTTTTATTTTATTTATAAATTTATGATTGTAATTACATGTTAATTTTTGGTGACTTCATTTGAAATCTAATGGTATACTAATAAATTCTATAAAATATAAAAATTGTTAACAATTAGTAAGTTATTCGTGTCGGTACTCAGCAAACATGTTGACCAGACCATATGACTTATTTTTTATGTCAACCCTAATACGACCCAAATATTAAATATAATATACATACAAGTTGTGTTGTGTTAATTTGTTTAATAAAGCATATCAAGTTGAGATTGAGAAATCTTAACACAATTAATAAACGTATTGTATACGTGCCACATATTCGTGTCTACCGGTATAGTTGAATGGTATTATTCAGTCCACATAACCTTAAAACTGAATTGTCACACTTGAGAGTTGTTGCAAAACAAAGTTATCAATCTTTCTCCTACAATCGGACATAAGGTCCGCAAAGCTACCTTAATTTGACCATTCTTTTTCCTTTCTTTTTAAAGAAAATTTGACCATTCAATTTTTTTTTTTAGAAGAATTTGACCATTCAATTGAGATGCACAAACAGTGCCATTACCCAAAAAAGTCCGTCAATAATAGTTAGTTATTAGTTTTATTTTTCTTTTCTACAAAGAAGAGTTGTGTACTAATGTATTTTTGCTATAATATGCCGATCATAGTCATCTCTTACTGGACCCTTATCCAAAACTTGAACAAGGGGCTAGTCCACAAACAAATTTTAATGTGGCCAATATATATATTATTACTAGCATAGTGTCATTTTGTGATGTGACAACAAGAAACTTGGCCTGTAAAGACAAAAGAGTCTCAATCATTCAGGTCAACCGTGCTTGTTACGCCCTGAAAAGATTGCCGCGTGATTTCATCTTTTTAAATAACACAGTAGTAATAATAATAATAATAATAATTTTGGCCCTTAATTAGAATTCTATTTAAGCTCGGAATTTAAATTTATGTCCACTAATCAGGAACCTAGATGTGATTTGTACGGTAATTAGTCCCACATATTAAATTTCAACAAAATATCTATGATCTAATCTAAACAAATTCCCCACAAAATTAACCCTAATAAGGATAGTAAATTGAATTTACTCACACACTTTTGCTTTCCAGCTATGCTTTTGTACGAGAAACAGTAGTAGAAATAAATGTTTGCACTGTATAGTTCCCCTACTTTCCCTGGTTGAAGGGGCACAGTGACAACAGAAACACCATTAAAAACCAAAGAGATATGAGAAAGAGTTCAGCTCTAGGTACGTGGGCGGTGGCAATATCACATCATAGTAGATGCTAACTGCTAAGTTGTAAAGTACAAACTGCAGTAATCATGTGACGGGATTATACAAATTTTTAGACAACATTTATGTACCGCTATTTTTTATTTTTTTTTAATATGAGTATATTTAATTTAAGTACAGCAATCCATAATTACTCAATTAAATTGTCCCGAGAAGGGTGGCCTGTTGGTTGGAATCCGTGAATCAGATTTGTGCACTCTGGTTTGAGCCCGAATGTGTACTTGGGAGAAATTTTGGTATAAGAGTCCTTGATTATCAACTCTCTCGAAGTGCTAGAGTAAGATCTGTAATCACCCCAAACCATATTAACTATAATTTAATCCAACATTCGTAATAGAGAATGCCCTTATAGTCACGTTCAGGCTCAGGAAGTGAGTCACAATAATCACCTCGCCCTCCCCCTTCTCTCATAAAAAAAAAAATTTTTTAAATAAATTAATTAATTAATTAAATTCATTTATCAACCTCATCCATATGCCTTACGTTGTTCCATAATAAATTCCAAAATTTGTTTCAACGTTAAACGGCACATTAAATTAGAATAAAAACAATACTATATATATATATATATTTTTTTTTTTTGAGAAGTATTTTTTTTTTTTTTTTGAGAAGTAGTGCACCTGTTTAGAAAAAAAAAAAAATTAAGTGGAGAACCAATAATAAATAGTTAATAAATCACATATCAATCAGCTTTATTAACATCTATTTGAACGGATTATCATGTATTATTATCACGTCAATTTCTTGAACTTTTATAATAAAATTGGTGATAAATTTGGAAGCAAACAAGCAAGAAAAGATGGTGACACGCTCGTAGGTCGTAGCATTTTTATTTTTGTAATCATTAATATAATTTAGTGCAATTAATACCAATGAAATTAAAAATTAGACACTTTATTAATGTATGCCCGGCATGTAAAAGTAAAATTCATTATCAATTATTAACCAGTCAAAATCCAATTTAGTAGAGACTACCGAGGCGTATTGTGTCGATTCAAATCAAGTAATCAACAGTAACAGAGAAACGAGCCAATGGAGAAATGAAAGCCATTTCTATGGCCTACGAATACATCTGAAAAGGCACAACTTTTTTTTTTTTCCTTCTTCTTCTTCTACTTACGAATTTACTTTACAAAACTGTTCAACAAGTTCCATTGGCCAAAGTATACCGAAAAGTATTCAAACGTCGCCGTTTACATAACTATGCTAACAAAGGGCACCATGTCCGACTCACCACGATCTGGAGAAGCCAAAGGAGTGTAGTAAGGTGGCGAAGCACAAGGAGTCGAAAACGGCGTCGTTGCTTCCTCATCAACAACCTCAATCATCACCGCAGCTTGAAACGACGTCGTGTCAACCCCAACTCGCTTTTCCTTCTTCGTAGAAACCGCTTTCTCCGAAGAAGAACAATTCTCAGAATCCACACCTTCTCTATCTTCCTCCTTTATCGTGAACAAGACCCTCGACGACCCGTACAGTTCTTGCCACTTCAAAACGTCATCGGCCTCCGTCGTTTCATCGCTTTGTGGCGGAGGCGAAGCATTAGGAAGAGGAGGCGGAGGAGGAGGTGGAGTTCCCTGGGGTTCGATGCGAGACTGGTTTTTCCAGCAGAAAAAGTAGAGGAGCTCTTTGGTGGAGGGGCTGTAGAACGTGTTTCCGGCGAGGTTTTGTCGCCGGAATCTTCTCCGGCGACGGAGCACGCAGAAGAGCTCGACGAGTAGAACTACAAGAGTGACTGCAAACACTACGGTGAGTGCTGTGCCAAGCTTGTGCAGAACTACCATTTCTGAATAAGAGAGAAAGCAAAGAAAAGGGTTTGTTTTTTCTTTTACTTTCTTTTTCTCTTTGTGGTTTTTGTGTTTGGCTTTAAGGGATTGTTAACCGGTAAGTGACCGGGAAGCTTGAGGTATTGGAAAGGAGTATGAGGGTTAAGGGAGGAGCTGGGTTTAGCAGGTTGCCGGTGGTGGAAACGAATAGTAAGTCATAAAGACACAAACAAAAGTGAAAGACTTCAAAGTTAAGGCTTGCCTAGGTTTTGGCTACAGAGAGTTTCTTTGGAAGAAAATTAATTTATGTTCTGCCTCTCTCTCTTTCTAGGAAATGTAGGTGGAAAAGTTGTGGCTAAGAACTCATACGTAAGCTATAGAGTTAATGATGACGTGGACGTCGAGGAAATGAACTGTGATGAAATGGACTTGTGCAATTAAATCTTGAATCAGATAGTTGGTATAATAAAGACTAGTGTAAAGCAATTGGTAATTAATATCGGTCAAGTAGGTATAATAAAGACTAGTATAAAGCAATTGGTAATTAATATTGGTTATATCTTAAGAGCATTCTCATCAAAGTTTATATAAGTGCTAAAATCTTATTTTTAGCATCTAAAATCATAAAATGCTGCTCCATTAAGCATGCTATATCTTAAAAAATTTACAATCTTGCTACAATGTGCTCTTATTTTTTAGAGCACACTGTAAATGAGAATGCACTGTAGCAATGTGCTATCATTTTTTTAATATTTTTCTTTCTCTCTCTTCAAACTATCACTCTCACTCTCACTCTCTCATTCTCGTTCTCTCTCATCTCTCTTTCTCAGATTCTCCCTCTAGTGGGTCTGATGGGTCTCGATGACTGCAAGTGGGTCGTGGGTCCGTCGGTGATGGGTCCGAAGATGGTTGGGGTTGGTTGAGACCATGGGTTGAGTTGGTTGAGGCCGTGGGTTTGTGCCGTGGGTTGAAGTTGGTTAAGGCCGTGGGTTTGTGCCGTGGGTTGAGGTTAGTTGTGCCGATGAGTTGAGGTCGTTGGTTGTGGGTTTGTGGTGGTTGGGTTGCTGGGTGGTGGTCATTGGAGAGGTTGGGGTGGGTTTTGGCTGTGGTTTTGTGGTGGGTTCAAATTGGGGTTGAGGTTTAGATCGGGGTTGTTGGGGTGGTGGGTTTTGTGGCAATTTTGTGGCGGTTTTGTGGTGGGTTTTGGCTGCGGTTTGTGCTGTGGGTTTTTTTTTTTTTTTTTTGGTGGTTGGGGGTTGAGGTTGTGATTGGTGGTGGTGGCTATGGCCGTGGTTAGAGGTGATGAGCTTGAAAAGCTCAGGCCATGGAGGTTTTGAGAGCAAATATTAGAGAGAGGAAGAAGCTTCTTGATTTGTGTCGTAGGTTTTTTATTTTTTATTTTTATTTTATTTTGGTGGTTAGGGGTTAAGGTTGTGGTTGGTGGTGGTAGCTATGGTTGTGGCTGTGGCCGTGGTTAGAGGTGATGAGCTTGAAAAGCTCAGGCCATGGAGGTTTTGAGAGCAAATATCAGAGAGAGGGAGAAACTTCTAGATCGGGTTGAGAAAGATGGAGAGACAGAGGAAGAGTGAGAAATAAAAAAAAAAATGAATAAAAAATAATAATGAAAGAATATTTAAATGAAGTGTTAAAAAAAATAGAAATTTTGATGTAAGGGATATTGTAAAGTGGTGTGTTATATGTTATAAAGTTGGTTTTTGAGATGGTAAATGCTAAATTCTTTAGAAGCTTTAATGAGAATGCTCTAAGTACTTTAAGAAAAAAATATTTGTATATCACCGCGTACTTTTGGTGCGACGGTCACTCCACAAGTATAAGTACTTGTAGAGTGTAGAGGGCAAGGGCTAGACTTCAAGTTTTTAGGAGGGAGTTTCACACACATATACACTTAGATTATGTTAGAGTATAATTTTTATCTTGTATAAAAATAACAATAAAAAAATAAGTGTACAACCTTTTAAATTCTAATGTGAGCTCCCTTAGAGCATACATTAATCATCTGTTTTAGGAAATTTTTATAAGAAAATGAAAAAGTGACTAACTAGGTGTGAGTTTAGATGTTGCTGAAAACTGAAAGTTTAGTGCGTTTGGCGTTTTTCAATGGGTCCCATGAACAGTGCACGGGACCCATAAGTACAAAATTTAGCAAATTTTAAGTTAAAACTGGGTTTTACGGCACTATTCACACAATTAAAAATTATTTTACTACAGTATTTTCAGTTTTCAACAATAAGCGATATCCAAACAGATCCTAGGTTAGCACAACCCTTCTAATATTGGTTATATATTTAATACCTAAAGATGATGGAGGTGGAAGGTTCAAGTTCCTCACTAGTTTCCTAACATGTACTTGTTTAATTTTGTTCGATTGGATGGTTATGAATCTTATGATGGAGGAAGAGATCGTCTAAGGTTCTTGTCTTTGATTAGGGATGGACAAATGAGGTAAACAAATGATCGAAGCATGTAAGCCAACAAAGTAAGCGACCCAATGTATGATCATGATGATCGAATGACATCAAAGATAAGGATGACCTCTCGAATAAAAATGACATCAAAGATAAGGATGACCTCTCGAATAAGAAAATGTGATCCATAAAAATATGGGGTTTATATCTATAAGAACAGGGGTACAAAGATTGAGACCTACACCACGATTAGAGATGCTTCTCTAGAGTTTTCTTGTGAGGAGTCAAATAACAACCTCCTCAACCATGATTCATGTAAGGATCGAAGCAAATGAGTGAAACACACCAAACAAGACCTATAAATCCCCATCATCTCTCGTGGAGGAAGGTATGAAAATTTTAGTCATTAATTAACATCCAATTTTATACCTCTCTAGAAAGGTGAGTACTGTTTTAGGTATCAAAGTGTTTAGGCTAGTATCACATTGATAACACCCTAACCTTCATATTTATTTGTCTGTGTCACTAGGACTATTGTGCAATCATAAACTCATCAGGTTGATTTGGTACTATAATTTATTTGAACTACCAAGGGGAATTTAAAAAAAAAAAAAAAAAAAAAAAAATCGTGCATGTGGATCCATGAACCCATGAAGTTTTTTACCAAGATTAATTTGTATGGGTTTTTGGAAATGTTTCTTTAACTGAACTTCATTATCAAGACTATTGCAATTTTTCTAGTGAACATTAATATCATAATTTCCCCATCTTTCCAAACAAAAGTGCTAAAGAGAAATAATATGAGAGGTGTTACGTCCACAACATTTTTATAATATTTTCACAACAAATCATAGGTGGTTAGTTGTTATTGGTTCAAATTTGAATCTAACACTAAGATTACTTTTTCGCTCTAACAAAAACAACCAGTAACAACCTGCCACTTAGGATTTGTTGTAAAAATGTTATGAAAATATTGTAAACATATCATTTTTCAAATAATATATATAGGGCAACCTTATGTGCTTTATTAGTATGCGTAGACTTCAAAATTCAAATATGTCATTATAGTCTAGTCTATGTGGAAAGTAGGAGTGTAGGACTAATCCAAATCACAAACAGGAGACTCGTAATTTTTTAAATGTCATTATAGTTTAAGTGACTAATAATTTTAATTTGTTCCTACGGTGAACAACTCAGAAAAAATGACCGAGCATAAGCATAATTAAGTCTAGGAAATGAGACCGAGATGAGATTAACTAATACAAAGCAACTGTATATGCATCCATAGCAATCAATCATTATGTGTAACTGTCCATATAACAATGTGTATTGGGTCTATCTAGTAAAATTTAGATGCAATTCTTATTTAACATGTTAAATTAATTGTGGGCGTGGGCTTTTAATAAGCCCTGTTCAATTCCTGCTTTTGGGTTTTTAATTGTGGGTTTTGAACACTAAATTTCTTTTGGATCCCACATTTGTAAACTAGTTTTCGCTGATTCCCAACATAATTAGTAAAATACGTGTCCTGTATTGTATATTAGGGAGAGATGTTAGCTTTTGGGTTTAGTGGTAGTTTATAGCGACACACCCCAAAAAGAAAGTAAGGATATGTTTGGTAACAATTTTTATTTTCTATTTTCAAAAACTTGTTTCTGAGAATAGAAAGAAAAAACAATTTTCTTGTATTTTTTAAATCAAAAACATTTTTGGTTAGTTGAAATAAAAAAATAATTTTTTTTTGGTAATTTTAATGATGCTGAAACAAGATTATATACTTTTTATAAAAGGAAATTGCAAATTATTATTCATAGTTAAAATGTAGCACGTATAGTGATTACAAATTTACAAAGAAGCTATATGTTACATGGTTTATACTCTGTGCACAAAGCTATATTGTATCAGTTTTCAATGGACAATGCACAAAGCTTTTGGCGATGCACGTGACAGTACAACCAATTTTGACATTAAAAATAGAAAAATTATTAGTTTACATTTTACTATTTAGAGTAACTATCCATATAATAATGTGTGCTAGGTCTAGGGTAATTTTTAGGTACTCCCGGAGTACGGAAAATAGTGCTCATTTCTCTTATATTCATGGTGGGATCTACTCATTAAATTCATAGTAGGGTCCCCTGTGAATGTGAAAGAAGGGAGCACTATTTCTTTGTACTCTTAGATTTCCTAAGAATTTTCTCTCGGTTTATCACATAAAATTTAGATGCAAATCTAATTTTAACATGTTAAATTTATTGTGGGCATGGGCTTTTAATAAGCCTTATTCAACTCCTTTTTGGCTTTTAATTGTGGGTTTTGAACTCTAAAAACTCAAAAAAAAAAAAAAAAAAAAGTATCTATTGCAATCAATCATTACGTGTAACTATCCATATAAAAATGTGTGTTGGGTAGGAAAAAAACTATAAATGCGTACTTCTTCCTATCACATGAATAGTGGGTCCCACTAATTAAATTCATAGTGGGACTCACCATTCATGTGAGAGGGGGAACTATGCATTTATGATACTCCGAGAGTATCTAATAATTTTCGGTGCTGGTCTATTTCATAAAATTTAGATGAAAATCTAATTTTATCATGTTAAATTAATTGTGGGCATGGGCTTTTAATAAGCCCTATTCAACTCCTTTTGGGCTTTTAATTGTGGGTTTTGAACTCTAAAAATAATATGGTAATAAAACTAGATAATATTTATTTCATTTCATTTTTTTTAAAATTTTTTTAAACATATTAAACTCATCACATAAAAAATAAAATAAAATTCAGTCTTTAATTCTTTTTGAGAATCAATTTTCATTTTTTATGATTTTTTTTTTGGCTGAAAGTCTTCTATGAAATTTGATTTACCACATTATTAGTTCATCAAGTGTTTTATGGATTGGCAATGTTTTGATTCTTTGATATTTGTGAGTTGCTGCATTCGTATTTGTGAGATTACTATGGTAGTGCTGTAGCTTTTGGGTTTGGTGAGAATTTGCTTTGTAGATCTCTCTTTGATATACGTGGGTGGAACCTAGCATGAGATACCATAGAAGATGCGGTGCTTAATAATGAGAGAGATGCCACTAATCATGTACAATAGCTTTAAGAGTAAAGTTAAGATCATGTGGACATATTAATATAATTCGTGTTTTTATGTCATTCTCAATTTTAGTATTTGCTACAAGCAATATCATACACAAAGAACAACTCCATCTAGACAGATAAATTTTTTGAAATACATTTGAGACCTAAAAATCTTAATAGCAGAGTTACAGAATTCCTTCACTACATGCTATTTGCAAAATAGAGTTGTATACATTACATATGTTCATCAAAATAAAGCCATAAACTGACTCTTTCATTCCCTAGAACCAAAATTGCATTTGGAATTGGCCAATTGATGAATCTCCCCAAAGACTACACATCTTGCATATAAAATTGCTTAGCATTACACTTCAAAGTTTCAAACTGTTATTTACTTATTTTCACAAACAATTTTTATGCATTTCCAAATCAAAAATAAAACAAAACAAAATAAAGAACTAATGTCAATCCCAAACTGCAATACAAAGGGATTATATTAAACCCAAACCACAATAGGAATGGGTAATGGGTGAAGCTTAGAAAACCAAACAAAATTGTTAAATTCATGTGTTTCTAAGCTTCCCTACGTTGTTTTCTATAATCTTAAACTCAAACCAAATTGTTAAATTCCAATGAAGTTGATTTTTTGCAAAGAAATCAAGCAAAAAAATTCCAATGAAGCTTCTTTGAAAGGGATGACCTTTGGCAAAGAAATCAAGGATAGGGGAAAAAAGATCATAATACTAGATCTATAATCACATTTATTTTTGGGTGGGTAGCTGAAACACTATTGGTGCACTATGGTGGAGAAGTAACCAGAGCATCACTGGTGGCTTATTGAGAGAGAGAGAGAGAGAGATTCTGAAATTTTTGAATGGGGGTAAGCGTGAAGAAGAAGAGAGAGGAGAAATTGAAAGACCAAAGAGAAATGAGAGCTCACACGAATTGTTGGCATGTCTAAATGAGGTGTCCAAATTTTGAGCATTAGATCAATTCAATGGCTAGGATTAAAGTAATTGCACACAGTGCAATACCTAACATGTTAAATTAATTGTGGGTGTGGGCTTTTAATAAGCCCTATTCAACTCCTTCTTTTGGGCTTTTAATTGTGGGTTTTGAACTCTAATTTTAGGTTTGGATCTCACACATTCTGAGGAGAAATATGCATACATATACATATGATTCATAAGATAATGATTATTGTCATACATCTCCACAATCAAGCCATATGTTTGTAAACTAGTTCTTCACTCATTTCCAACATAATTAGTAAATTAAGTGTACTATATGGTATATTAGGGAGAGATGTAGATTTAAACCCTGAACGCTTCTTTTAAAAACACTACAAGATACATGTTGAGTTACAAGGCTCTTAGAAATATTTACCATATTATAATTATACAAAAACTTTTTTTGAAAGGAATTATACAAAAACTTCAATGTAACTTAACTTCAATACTTTTCTATAGAATAATTCTTATTTTGTTAAGGTGTGTTATTATACATGACAATGAATTTATCAAATTTAATATTTTTAATTACAAAAACATCAACATTTTCATATTTTCATTGTAATGTCGAATTTTTTATCTAGTATGATTTTTCTATAGTTTGAGTGATTAGATCTTATTGCCATATATATAGTGTATGTGTGATAAATGTAAAAATAAAACATAAATTGTAGAACTGAATGATTACAACTTAGTTTGTTATAAGTTTGTTATTAAAATTGTTCTTCACCTCATCCCTAGTATTCTTTCATTTTATCACAATAATGGTTAAATACCTAATTTAATAATTTTTTATTCATTTAAGCTTGTGTGACTTTATTTTTTTTTTTAAAGAATAGCTTGTGTGGACAATTGATAGTTTATCATGATATTAAAGAGCTTTTGTGTTTACTCTACGTCCTATCTAAAAATTTAAAGTTAAAATAATTGTTAACTTTTGGGTTTAGAGCATTCACACCAGCTCTTGGTAAAAATTCTATCCATTTTACAATAAGAACCTATTTTTTTCTATTTTACACAACTACTTTTCAAAACACCCACATCAAGCAATTTATTTTACACTACATTTCATTAAAATACTATATTTTTTCCATTTTTTTTTTATTATTATTCTCTTAACTTATATCTCTCTCTTCCTCAACCAAAAACCATGGCCCCATAAACCAAAATTTCCAGTAGGAAGCAACACCAAAAAAAAAAATATTAGTATCCAAATTTTTCTTTAAAAGATTAAAAATTTCTTAGAAAACAAACATAAGCTAAAAATATCAAAGCAAAACTAAAACAAACCCATAAACTTGACAAAATCAAATTATGATTCTATTGCAACTAGTAGCCAAATTTATCATTGATCCTCAACAAACCCACCAACTTCTCAAATATCAAATATTCATACCCAAATCTAAACCAAAATAGATACCCAAATCAAATCATTGATCTCACCCAAAAGACATTTCCGCTCAAAATTTATGCCATGGACATTTTCTTTCAAATCAACCTTCTTCTGCTCCAATCGCTCAATAAAATCCCCATCCAAATTAACCTTTCTCTGCTCCAATCGCTCAAAAAAACAAAAACCCCTTTTTTCCCTCACAACGACACCCTAACTCCGACTTTAGCAACAACAACAATTTGCACGATCACAAAAGTCTATCTCAAAGGATCAACAACACCACCTTGAAACACAAAATGCCATGGAGAAAATCAAAGAAGCCTCCTTTGTTCTTGTAAATCTTAGTTAAGGTCATTCACAACAATCAAAAGAAATCGATCTAGGTATAAAGAGGGATGGGCATAGAGTGATTGTTGTTTAGAGAGAGAGAGAGAGAGAGAGAGAGATGAAAAAAAGAAAAGACTAGAGAGTGATGGGTGAGAGCTTATATGGGAGAGAACGAAGATGAGAGAGAAGAGAACGAGAGATATTGGTTTGCAAGAGAGAGAAAAAGCAAGTGAATAAAAGTTGTGAGAATATTATAAAATAGGATATTAATAAAATAATGGTTTAGACAGCTACAATAGCCATGTAAATATACATGGTTACTATAACTAATTTATATATTTACACACTTTTACACCGGCTAATGTGGGTTAGTTTTAAGTCATATTGTGTAAAATTTTCCACTTTTTATATTTTAGTTTAACTAATGCAATTTCTCTTAGTGGTAGTTTGTAACCACCCGCCCCAAAAAGGAAGTAATCTTTCCATGGTCAAAGGAAAATAGTGTTTTTTATTTTAATGGAAAGGGAAAATAAAGTTAAGTATAAGTAGTATGAAATTAGCAAATCGGAGAATACAAATAATTGAAAGCACGTGCAATTTCAAGAAAATGAAAGAAAGCTTGAAGACTCAATAAAAGAAATGTAGAATTCACCATACATTAGAGAAACTAGCAAGTTGCCCGTGCAATGCACAGATAATGCTATAAGCTTTTATGTAAGATGATTTTGGAAAATGTTGTACATATATTATAACACAAACGGTGGATATTTTCATTACTAAAATCACTTACAATTATAGCTGAAACTTCAAAGCAAGTAGGAATATTTTGTTCCCTACCCTTAGTTGATCATGAACCCAATTAAATGCAAGTGTATGTTGTACATATTCGACTCGTTGAACCTATCACTTTTCATATTTAATTTCTAACCAAGGCATTGATCTCATCAAGCATTCTCAATAATATTTTAACTATATATAGCAGCGTCAAGGTTGCATAGTAAGTCATGTCTAAGCAAAATAGTTAGCCCGTTATCAATCTCATTGGCTATGCAAAATAGGGTTTTTCTCCAACTATCAGAGGTAACGACCCAATTTTATGGTGGTTTTGGACATTTGATTGAAAGATGTAAGGACTTTGTCCTTCATGAACATGGGCATCGACACTCTCTCTTATAGAAGTCATTGAAACATGGAGCTAAGCCTCCTTATATTAGCCTTGTAATGTTAATTTAGGATACTTTGGGTATCAGCAATTCTGATCTGCATAAATATAATTCCACCTATTTTAAATGAATATAATAAGATATAATTATCCTAAAACCTGGTCCAAAAATTTGTTCTTAACCCACAATCCATCTTCAATACATGTATTACAATAAACTAATTACTGAGTATAGGCACTCAACCAATTACTGAGTATAGGCACTCAACCAATTACTTAAATTTGAAAACACTTTATAGGAAAGCAAAAGTACAAATACAGTATTTAGAAAGTCAATGTTTGATTTATGATAAAAAGAAGTGGCAAAGTGCAGATCTAGATAGAAGACCAAAAAAGTTTGTATTTCAAACAATTGGCAAATTTTGCTATATTACCTTTCTATAAAATTCATGCTTATAGTACTGTTGGAATAAATAATAGTCACACAAATAAAAATAAAAAAAATGGAAAGAATTGACTTGTAATACATACACACACACACACAAAAACAGAGGAAAGATTTGAAAAGCTAAAAAAAAACATTAAAGAGTGGAACATACATGGCTGTCACATCTAAATTGATGCACAACATCTATTCCCAATTGTCACCACAATGATCAGCACCCACTCAATTAGGTGATGCATTCTTCATCTTTTATAAATTCCTAAAAAACTAAAAAAAAACTAAAATTAGAGAGTTTTGTCTATCAATTTTTTGTTTAAATATAATTAGACAAAGATTGATAATTGAAAGATAGAAACCTATTTGAATGAGACAATTCCACTCCCATAACCTTGAAATAATCATTTTACTATCTTTGTAGTTTGCAATAAATCTAACAAAATACACATGAATGGTTTTTCTCAGATCTAAAAACCCATTTATCAATTAGATTTACCAACAAAGTAATAAGACGTATTCAACAAACATGACCATCTTTTTTCTTGTCAACCCTTTTCATGGGTGTTTCCATCAAACACATGAAAACATAGAGATACAATTATTTGGATTAATGTTATCAACAAAATAGGGAGCAATAGACTTTGCTCAAATGCAAACCATTGTAAAAGATTTCATACATATGGTGTTGTTTTAATCTTTCATAATACATATCTAGGCAACAAACATACATTATCTATTTCCCAACATCGTCCACTTGTCTTACCTACACATAATCATAAATTATAATAAAATTGAAAAAGGAAAGGAAAGAAATAAATGTGATGAGAATCAATCAAAATATTAATTCAAAGGTCAAAGTGGAATCTTACATTTTCCTATTGAGACCAACAGGAAGTTCAGCAGCAATCATGACCATCAAAACCATGTGGCACATAGGATCAACGATTAACTTTGGACCCTTTATGTCATGATTGATCTCTCCTTTCCTTTTTGTAGTCTACAACCAACCAATTTACTCTTAAATATTTTGAATTATTCTAATATCACTCACACATACACAATCAAAATGTTGCAAAATGGGCATTGAATGTTCAAATAGCGTATAAAACACCCTTGAATGTTTAGACCCCTAATTTATAAATTACCAATTCAAGCTTAATATCAAACAATTAATGTGCGGAATATGAACATAAGCTTAACACAGAATTGATAAACAATCTAAACTATAAATGATCACAACCACAGCAGTAATTAAATGGCAAAGATTAAGGGAAGAGAGATGCAAACACAAAGACAACACAGCGATGTGTTATCGAAGAGGAAACCAAAGTCCTCGGCGTAAAACCTCTCCGCCGCCCTCCAAGCAGTCAATAATCCACTAAAGAATGAAGTTGGGATACATGAATAGTAGAAGACCCTCCAAGCCTAATCTACCCAGTGTACCTAAGCCCTCCAAGCTCCTACTCCAACGAGGTTACGCCAAACCTATTTCTTCTTTAACTTACCGGATTCCGCTACTGACCATAGCATCAACCAATGTGAATTGGTCCCTTCCTAATTGCTTCCCAAAGCACCAAAAAGCCTTCTCATAGATATAGGTATGGTGAGAAAATGATTTGGCTAAGAATCTCTCAAGGATGTAACAATGGAGAGGGTGAGAGTAAAGGAATTTGAAGAGTCTTTATGTAAAGATTGTGAATGAGTCAATCTTGTTTTTCTCTAGGGTTTCTCTCTTAAAATTCTCTTTGGAAGCTCTCTACATTTCGTGGGTATAAGGAGTATTTATACAGGTGTGAGAATGGAATGCGAAGAGTCAGTTTTTCCCAAACAGGGTGTCTTGGCGACTTGGCCTCGCGACTTGATTGAGTCGCGAGTTCAAGTCGCGAGATAACTGCCTGGCCAGCTTGGGACTTTTGTCCTGTAGTGCAACAGCTGGCGTGACTCTTCAGCTCTCCTGCATGCTTCACACGTGTGCCTGCTTTTGGCGACTTGGAAGCCGCAAGCCACCTGCGAGATCCAGTCGCGAGTCTTTGCAGTTTGCACACTTCTGAGCTTTTCTTCACACTCTCTCACACACTTCCCTTACATGATTCCCACCTAAATACAGGGTTTCTAAGTGCCGAATTACAAGCAAATTGGCACGGAATAAAGCCAACAGAATGGTTGATTAAATTCAACCTTACAGGCATCATTTAACATAAATTTCATAGTTGCAGAATTATTTTGTCTTGTTTTTTATTTTGTTCTTGGTCTAGTAACAAAATTATCAAGTTAAGCAAACCATAGACATTATAGAAAAGAAAGCAAAACCAAAATAATGTTTATTTTAAGCAATTTACAGCGTCACCTCTAGCACATACCATATTTATTGTGTATTGCTGCAATTTACAATATGAGCACATGAAAAATAGTTTGCTATTGCTGCATTAATTGTTGTCTACAGCAAAACACTCAACTATTTTATCAAAAAATTTGCGTGCATGTAACTAAAAGGCAGTTGCATCCAAACCAGAATTATAAAGTAAAAATTAAAGAGATCAAAGTAATAAAGCAAAACTTTAAGAGAGTAACAGAGAAAGGGTTGTTTTTTAGAGATTATATACCCACCTTTTAGTGGAAGAATTACCTTACGATTCAATTTGGGATCCGAAGCACAACTCCAAGAAGAAGATATAACGGTTGAAGCAAATTGGCATCAATGGAGCAAGAAAGGGCAGAGTTATCTAATGGGATTTGAGTTATTTTCCAAAGAATTATTACATTGATTTATTTTCCAGCAAGCTCTAAGGGCTATAGATATGTATAGATATTGATTTCAAAAGAAATACATTAGTGTGCATTTAATTTGAAGGGCAACTAAAGAGTTAAGAAAGAGAAAGAGGTGAACTGGATTTTGGTGAAGCAATAAGTAATATGCATCTTTTCAATTTCTAAAAGGATGCTGGAATTTAGTTTTTAAGCGAAGGTGATTTGGAAAGTCAAATGCAATAATTGCTCTAATAAATTTCTAATAGAGCGTCACATGGCAGGACATCGTGCTCACTTGCAAGAAGCCTCTACTTTTATATATAATATTGATATTGATCGATGATCATCATAGAATTTAGAAGAGCATTACAACAATACCATTATATTCCTACGCTAGAAGATCAACTTAGTCAAATAAAATATGCTTAAACAAAATAATAAAGTAAAGCGTTTTTAAGGGACAAAATTATCGACTTAAGCATTCATCTGCCTTGACTTTTATTCCCTAGCTTATAAAAAGACCATAGAAAACTTTGTTATACATCACCTGATGATTGACTTGTTCTCTGATATATGTTGGATCAACTTCTTCACATTCGTGTAAGAAGATCCCCCTTCTTCAACTGACTTTTTAGCGATTTCTCCAAGCTTTCTAGCTCTCTTTCTTGTCTCTGCTGCTTCTTCTCCTTTATCCATCAACTGCTCTATTGCCTTCTTCACATCCTCACTCCTCACCAACACCCTATCCTTCTCTTCCCCATAGTCCGCAGAAGTCTTAACTCCTACACTCACACCAATCCTAAACACTTCGACAAGTAATTTCTCATTGTAGAACTGCTCAGCAAACATAGGCCATGTTATCATAGGCACGCCTGCACTTATTCCTTCTAGTGTAGAATTCCAACCACAATGCGTTAAGAACCCTCCAGTTGCTAAATGGGATAGTATTTGAACTTGTGGTGCCCATCCTCGAATTATAAGACCTCTCCCTTTAATCTTCTCTTCAAAATTTTCTTCAACTAACCAATTTTCTAATTCTTCGGAATACTTTCCCCTTTTAATAACCCAAATGAATGGATAGTCGGATGATTCTAAGGCCAAAGCAAGCTCCACTAATTGTGAAGCTAACATTTCAGAAAGATTTCCAAAGCAAACATAAATGACAGAGTTGGGCTTCATTGAATCTAGCCAACTCAAGCAATTGCACTCATCAATGGAAGTCTTGTTTCCTATTTCAAACTTATCAGAAACCGCTTTGTTACATAAAGATAGCGGCCCTATGCACCAAAGTTTCTGGCCCCCTTTCTGGTATTCTTCCACGTATCTTGCCTCTAACTCTTCAAATGTGTTAACCACCAACCCTTCTGCAGATAGCTTAGCCGTTTCAAGTTGGTTCATATTTTTTTTTGGATTCATCCGAACTTGTTCTCTTATCTGCAGGTAGCTGGGCCTTAGTGAATTCAATCCTATCTGGGATGTTGGGCACCAAAAATGTCTGAGAGTCAGATGTGACTCCCTCGAGCACCTTAGAGCAAGATATGTTGTGATTACACACTAGACAAAAGCAACATGTTGTATAGAAGACAAGCCTTGGAATCTTGAAATTGAGGCCAATCTCTGTGGTCCAAGGAAAACATATATCAGAAATAATACAGTTAGGCAAAGATTCTAACTCTTCTAGCCACTTTTCAAGTGGTTATTGTAGCATGCTACTTGCTGCAAAAAATTGTAGTGTTAAGTTGAGAGAAGGGAGGGCGTCCATGTTTTCGCATCCTTCAGGCAATCCGGCTTCTTGGCCAGGAAAACGAAGTGAAACGAATTCAATGTTGAGGTTTGAGGCTTTTGCTTGTTCAAGGATTGTATTGAACCGAGCTGCATTAAGGGGTGTGAGGACAATGGTAACTTTTACGCCATGGTTTGCAAAGAGTTTGGCCATTTCAGTGAAAGGGATGAGATGGCTTTGGGACATTAAAGGGATAAGAAGGAAGTGAAGCTGGTGAATTTGTGACTGTGAGGCCATGACTGACTTGGCTCTCTCTGATTTCTTTAGTTGTTTTAGTTTGCAGTTTTATTGTGCAAGTAGTTTAGTTGTTCAAGTTTGCAGTTTTATTTTATTTTTTATTTATGCTACTTTATTTCTTTGTCCAAGGTTACAACCTACCAGAAGGTCATACGCGTATATTATTAGTATATATTAATAATATATAATAAATATAATAATGATCATTTAAATTTGGTTTAAAAAAAAAAGTATATTACGCATAAAAATGATAAAATAATATAATGTGTAAGTGGGGATCTTTGTTCGGTGATAAAATATCCACCTCTTACAAGGATACTTTTGCGACTCAAACTCAAGTCCTTGGCTCTGATACTACTTGTCAAACTGTAATTTGTGCTGCTCCTTTTAAACCAATTGGTGATAAGAAAGACATACTAGAGTCTTTATAGCATTCAATATCCCACCCCATGGCTCTATTTTTAGAGCAATTGTAAAGAGTCGAATTGTGATCCCCCATGCAGTAGATAACACTATCATAGAAGTTTTTAAATCCTCACTTAAGACTTATCCACACGTTAATTTTGATAGATAAAAAAAATTTATAATGATATGAATCTGTTACTACTATTTAGAAGATATGCAAATTTTTAAATATTTGCTTAAGAGTTATCCACACGTTAATTCTAATTGATCAAAAACTCTTATATTGATGTGTCATTGTTGTTTAGACTTTAGAAGATACAAATGATATAAATATTAAATTCTTGGCTGTTTTTTTGTCTTTTTCAAAAGCATTGACACAACATTGGAGGGGATGACCGTAGATGTGTTCTTGCTCGCCCCTAGGTACAAATACTCAAGGAGGTGCCATTAAACTTGATAAGCCAAAAACGTATTGACCCCTTGTGATGAATTAATTGATTAATTAGTCAAGTTTATTAATTAATCAAGTTAACATGCAATATGCGTGATAGCACAAACAAATCACCAATTAAACTAAGTATGCAGCAGAAAATAAATTGACACGGTGATTTGTTTACGAATGGGGAAAACCTACACGAAAAAAATTCCACTAAGTGATTTTAAGGTCACCACTCCCGAGAATCCACTATTATTAAAACAAGCGGTTACAAGTAAAGGAATCCTAGTACCTTATACCAATCTACAGTTGAACCCTTACACCAATACCTAATTGGGCTTGTTCTGTAGTGACAATCTCTCCTTTTCAATGCACGGCTCCTAGTACGCGATTTGATCACCAACTTGAGAAGGATGTTGGCTGCATAGTTCTTCAGTTCATCACACGATGAAGATCATGAAGTTGCTTGGTCACAAAATCCTACGGTGCACAAAACACAGCAGCTTCTTCAAGAGAAAGAAAAACTAGGGCAAACTAGGTTTCCGGTCACACCTTTCTTCACACTTGTAGAATTGCGCTCTTATGCAACTTCTGTAACCTTTTACAGCCCTCAAAATAATCCTTATATATGTTTAGGGTTGTGAGAAAAGAAAGCCCAAACATACATTCATGGATTGGATTGAAATTAGCTCTGAAAAATTGAATTTCATAAACCTCGATAGATAGCCATCTATCGAGCTAGCTGTCGAGCCACAGGATTCAGCAACTTTCAAATCTCGATAGATGCTAGTTGTCGAGTTTTAAAATCTGGAACTTCATTACTTGATTCTTGGACAGACTTGTATGGCTTTAACATTTGAACTTGAAACCTTGTTTCTTGAAGCATTAAACACATCCTAGATCTACTCAATTACAAGTAAAGTGTGTTTTGTCAAAGGATTAGCCAATTACATAAAATGTTGACATATGTTTCTAACATTGAATCACATATGTCCTAACAAAACCACTAAGGTCATTGGCTAGGTGCGTTCTTCTCTAACTATGCAAGGGAAAGTCATAGGGAGATACTAATCATAAACAACTAAAGTGGAGCCACCTAATTCAAAAGTGGAGTTACCTCTAACTCAAAATATTTTAAGTTTTTAAGTTTGGATTCAACTATATTATATTAACCATTCATTCTTGATACTTTTATTCAATATGAGATTTCACTCTGTATTCTCAACATGTAAACGAATGAGGTAGTTGTTACCTCATCACCAATGTCAATTATATCATGCTACTATCTAATTTATTTGACATCGGAGAGGTGGAACAAGAAGCAAATGACGTTCTTGGCCCAAACATTCACATAGAAATGGTAGCTAAACCTTCAAGAGTTCAAGTTGAAGTTCCACTTCCACACATTAACAAATAGATGTTAGTGGTATAAGATAAACCTTTTGCATTCGAAAAACTTCAGCCACATATTCTTTTTGTTGAAACATTCAACCACCAACTCTCATTCTTCAATCAATCCCAAGTTCCCAACAACAATTCTAATCCCTCTGTACGTTTTAGACCCCTTAAAACACAAGTTGTTTAACCTAGTTATTTAGCCAAGTGATTACTTAGATAAATTATTCAGATCTAGGTTAACACAAGTAAATCATATCATGTAAATAATGCAGAAAGATAAAGAACACAATGATATGATAATCCAGGAAAACCAAATCGATAAAAAACCTGGGGAGGATTTAACCTAGCTATCCTGAAGGTAAAACAGATCCATTATGAAAGAATTGAAGTTTATACAATAAGACTTAGACCACTAACATCCTATTGCTACCTCGAGTAGAACTTACTACCACAACCACATGACAGCTCCAAGTCCACAGACTACATCTTTCCTTGACCCATAGCAACCACAAGTACTCCCACTTGTGTTTTTCTTTAAGCTCTTGAAACAGCAACTGAAGAGATCACCAAGTTCTCGACATCAATCTTGATCTTGATAACCCTAAGTGTGTATGAAGGTAAACACCTCTAGATCTCACAAGAGATTCACACACACAGCATATCAACAACCTCTAAAATGTGGCTAGGGTTTTTCCTTTTATACTTGAAGCAATACATAAAACCCTACACGTCATATTGGCTTGGGCTGAGTTGGAAATTCTGCAGAAAAAAATAATTTGCACTAGCCTCGATCGATCGAGTCTAATTTTCGATCGATTGAGCCTTGCAGAAATTGAATAGTAATTTCCTGCAATTACTCAATTCCAACTTTACATATAACCACACTTTGAGCAGCCTAAATCTAGACTAAATGTTTTGATCATGATTTGCCAACATTACACATTGAAGTTCTAATACATTTAGATCCTAAAGTCTTAGAACCTAACAAACTCCCCCTTTGGCAATCCGTGACAAAACACATATCAAAACAAAAATGCTCAAAGTTACAAAACAACCCATTAAACATCATACATGCCCAAAATCAATTCAACCTAACTACTATCTATCAGTTGCCAGTGTAGACAGCAGTATGACTAAATAAACCTGTATATTCCTGAAACACTCAACAAACACATAAACACATGTGTGGAAAATACAAGTAAAACAAAATAAAATTTTGATTTCACAAAACAGAAAAATAAAAGACAGATATCATGAATAACCTCATAATATAAATCAATAGCCAATGTAGCACATGTGAAACAAGAAACAATAATAGAAATAAAAACATAGTGTCTCCCCCTAACATATACATCCCATGGAAAAAAAATACATCAAGATAAATACATCATGAGCCAAAAAATAAATACAACATGAAGCACCTAGATACAATCTAAAGCTTCATCAATATGTACTCCCCCTTTTTGTGACAAATTTCCAAAGGGCAATCAAGGCTCATCATCAAAAGGAGGTGATGGAGAAGACCACCGAATGCTCGCCAAATCTGCACGCAATGCTTGAAGCTCCGTAAGCACATCCACCAAAAGCTGTCCATGTGCAGCCTGAACGGTCATGACAGTATCTAACATACTTCGAATGGATGATACACCCGAAGCAGAAGGTGGAGGATCAACTGCGGCAGTGGGATCAACATACTCCTTAGTTGTGGGGTCACCAAAAGAAGGAGGATGAGATGCAACACCTGTGGAAGACTCTACACAAGGGCATTTAGAGCTAGCTTTCATCTGAGCTGCTCTTTGCCTAAGGAAGGTGGCACCTATGGGATCTATAATATGTACGAGCTCAGATGCGGGAAAGTCCTCTAAACCTAGATGTAACAAAATCCTATGTATAAAAACAGGGCAAAAAAGACCATGTGCTGTAGAACTACTCCTATGAACTTCAACCAAGGAATGAATGAAAAGAGTAGGAAAACTCATAGGAGCATCAGTCACAAGGGCATACAAAAATGCACATCTCTCAATAGGAATGGTGTGCAAGTGAGAGATGGGCCATATAGAATGACAAGAAATCCTAAAAAAAAAATAATGAATCTCAGTAAGCTCATGGGAGGTAATACGAGGATCAGTACCCCACTGAATGGAAGTATCGATAAGATATGACATAATGTCTTCAAGAGGAGGGGTCTCATTATAAGGGTAAACTGGCTGTCGTACCAAAGGTACCCCAAGAGCAGAGGCCACTACTGAAAGAGTAATGATATACTCTTCACCCTTTATCCAACTCATCACATAGTGAGTGTTGGAATCATTAGAGTGGACAGAGAGGTTCGAATAGAACTCTCTAATCAAGGCAGTCAGAGGAGGATGAGAAATATCCAACAAAGATAACCAACCCCTACGCTTAAAGTTCCTTCTAATCTTCGTATCTAACTCATCTAAAATGACCTTTCTCTCAGCCCAGACAGACCTAAATGTGTTCAGCTTCTTATAGGTTTCTTGGTTTTTCTTAAACCTAAACCTCTCACTATCGAAGGCTGGAGTAGAAGTAGAGGTGGAGGTGGTTTTCTTATTGGCTCTAGTCTTCCTAACCATGATGCTAAGGGTTGGAAAGGATAGACAAAAACAGAAACCAAAGAAAAAAACAAAGAAAACCAAGGGCAGACTGCATTAGAGAGAGATAGAGCACAAAAATCACAAAAAATAACAATCTACATGATGCATGTAATGAGTGAACATATGATGCATGCACTAATGCATTGAATTTGGTTCAATTTTACTTTAGAAACCAACAATTGACTTGAACATAGAGTTTTAGAACAAAACCCCCAAATTTTGAAAAACCCAATTTCAATAATTTAACCAAATTGAGTAATTAATCATTACACTAGATAAAAATCATCATATAATGACATAATCAATCAATTACACAAGTCAATTTTACCAAATTAAACCCAATTGAACAAAATCCCCAATTTCATGTAGTTTCAAGCCCTAGAATTTCAATTTTTTTCCAAAACACAAATTTAATCAAATTAAAGCATGGGAATCATGTTAGAATCATCTAGAGACAAAAACCCATGAAACAAATGTGAAAGAAAACAACCCAAAAATAAAAAATCCCAAAAAAATTGAGTTCGACAATTTCAACTAAAATGCATGAATAATGCATGAAAATTGTGAATAAAATGAAAAAAAAAAGGGGGTAAAAAGGTCTTACCGGCACTTGAAGATAAAAACCTTGAGAAAATTTTGAAAGAAAACGACAAACTTTGATGAGATTGGATCGGTCGAGCAAGAGAAGTCAAAAAACTTTTGAAAAGGTTTGAAAAGTGTGAAGAACTCGTGAGAGAAAAACCTTTTTAAAAACTCACTAACTGATTTTCGATCGGTCGAAAAATAGATTCGATCGATCGAAAAGCACTTTCGATCGATCCAGCACCAATCGAGCACTGATCGAGCCAGGCAGATTGTAACCAAAGTTTTTATTGCATTTTCGATCGGTCGAGCAACAAGTTCGATCGATCGAAAATCTAGAAAAAACAGATTTTGGAAAAACAGAGCATTTTAATGCAGAAACTCCTCAAAGCACATTGTTTTATGAATAAAATGCATGAGTATGAGATAAAAAGTGTTAGGACATATGTGATTCACTTGTTAGGAACATATGTCACTATTTTATGTAATTGGCTTATCCTTTGAAAAAACATACATTAATTGTATTTGGGTAGATTTAGGATGTGTTAAATACTTCAAAAAACTTTGTTTCAAGATCAAGTGTTGAAGCCATGCAAGTCTGTCCAAGATTCAAGCTGAAAAGTGCAAGTTCATTAAAGCATGACAGTTAGCTTGACAGCTACCATCTATCGAGCTTGAAGAATTGTTCTAGCCTCGTGGCTCGACAGCAGCTCAACAGATAAGGTATCTGTCGAGGTTTATGAAAAACAGAATTTCAGTTCTGTTTTGACTCTAATCCGTGATTGTATGTTTGGGCTTTCTTTTCTCACAACCCTAGACATATAAAAGGATTATTTTAAGGGCCGTTAAATGTGACACAAGTTGCACAAGTGTTGAGCAAAGTTTTTTCAAGCAAATTGTGACTGGGGACAGAATTTGCCCTAGTTCATCATTCTTGTGAAGAAGTTGCTTGTTTGTGCACTGTAGGGTTTTGTAACCAAACATCTTCTTGATCTTCATCGTTTGGATGAACTAAAGAACTTTGCAGCCAACAACCTTCTCTAGTTGGTGATTGAAGTCGCATACTGGGATCCGTGCAATTGGTTAGTCATATACTGGGAACCGTGCATCAAAAGGAGAGATTGTCACTACAGAACAAGTCCAATTAGGTATTGGGGTAAGGGTTCAATTGTAGGTTGGTATAAGGTACTGGGATTCCTTTACTTGTAACCGTTTGTTGTGATAATAGTGGATTCTCGGGAGTGGTGACCTTAAAATCACCCAGTGAAGTTTTTGCCGTGTTGGTTTTCCCCATTTGTAAACAAATCACTGTGTCAATTTAATTTCCGCTGCACTTAGTTTAATTGGTGATTTTTTTGTGCTACCACGTGTTTGCATGTTAATTTGATTAATTAATAAACTTAACTAATTAATCAATTAATTCATTACAAGGGGTTAATTCGTTTTTGGCCTATCAAAAAGATTTTCAAAAACACTTGAATTCAACCCAAATCTTCCAAAAACAAGATTTTCAATCAATTTGTCCTTAAAGCTCAAATATTAAACACATTTTGCATTAAAATCAAGGAACTTTTAATCTTAGATGACCACAACAAGATCACACACAATATCATGTACTAAGTTTAGCAAAGAATAACTTGTGTAGTGTGTGCAACTAGCAATAGCTTGAGATACATGTGAGGTGATAAGTAAATAGTGATTAATCACAATTTCTACAAAATTCATCACATAAGTTTGAAAGTGACTATCACCTAAAGAGTTACATCATATAACTCTCACATCTCCTAGAAAACAAGCTTGCAATCATGTAAGTTTCTTGTTTTGCCTCATAATGTACACACCAATTTTATTTTAATTTGAATTTATTATATCCCAATAATGTACACACCAATTTTATTATTATAAGTCGAGGCTACACCTTATGTTCTTTTTGTGCATGTGGTACATTTTCTCGAGCACAAAATCATATGATATGCATTAAAGTGTTCATGATTGACTAGTAAACAATGGTGAGATGGTTATTTATGCCTTTCTCTTAGGATTTTTTAGTGCTTACAATCAAAAGCATGTGACTTCAAGATTAAGATCATGTGATTAAAAACTATAAACAACTCCCACATAACATGCACAACAAAGCTAAAACTAGTAAAGTGTAGTAAAATAAGCTCATCCAAGCTAAACAAGGTACATAAACATGTTATGTAAAGATAATATGGCTAGCCTTGATAACAAGTCCAAGAAAAATAATACAAAACACATTTTTCCTTCTTTTCTTTTTTTTCTTTTTTTTGGAAAAAAATAACAAAAACAACCTATCATGAAATGCATGAATGTTATGCAATGCAAATCCTAAAAACAAAGAAAACAAAACAACAAAGAAAAATGGTCACAAAGAGTAGAGAGATGAAGCACAAGAGCCATGTCAGAAAGACTCAATTAGATTGAGCCTTTTGAATCCAAAAGACTCAATAATAACTCCACTGCAACTCTTGCAGTGGAGTTATTATTCATATTAGAATGATGAGCAACTCCAAGATTGGTATAAATTTTTAAAGCCTTTACCAACTCACCAATAAGTACCATAGGATCTTGTGCTTGAGGCACATGTACTTTTGGCTTATTTGCTCGCTTAGTAGCTTGCAACTTGAAATAGTTTGGATGAATGAGTCCAGTCTTTCCACAAAAATGACAAACCCATACAGGTCTATCATGCAACTTATCCTTAGAAAGGGTAGGATTCTTAGGCTTAGACTCTTTAAGATCAACCCTAATCTTCCTAGAAGGTGTAACTTCTACTGGTTTGACAATCTCACTCACGGGGGGCTCAAAAGAAGAAACAAAGTTTGTGAAATGAGTCTTAGGCACAAAGATGCTATCTTCAAAACCTAGACCAGTTTTGTCTAAGGGAGACTTCTGAATACTCAACATGTGTTCAAGTTTAGAACTAGCAAACCTATTTGTTTGTTCTCTAGCAACAAATAATTCAAGTTCCAAGTTCTTAACTTTATCAAGCAACAACATGTTCTCAGTCTTCACCTTATCAAGCAATTCATTTGCATCAAACAATTTCAAGAGCAAATTTTTCTTATCAAGTTCAAGAGAAGCAACTTTCTTTAAATCTAAATCAACATTCATATAATCCTTTGCAGCAACTTGCACAGCTTATTATAGGCTTCTTGCAAATCAGCATTCTCAGAGAGTTTCCCATCAGAAGGGTTCTCATCAACCACAACACTTTCATCAACTATAGCAATAGCTGTGGAAGCAATGAAGTTTCCATCCTCATCACTACTAGATTCATGATCAGAAACTTCATCATCACTAAAGGTTACAGCCATAGCTTTACCTTTTGATCTTAAGAATGTGGAACATTCTGATTTCACATGACCATACTCTTGACAACCAAAACATTGTTGACCCATGGAATTATTAGAGGTTTGACCTACTTTCTCTTTAGGTTTATCAGTATTGTTCACTTTATTGGTTTCATTCCTCCTAAAATTCCTAAGTTCAGCATTGTTTTTACCTCTTGCCCTTCTGTTATTGTTCTTAAGAAAGTTTCTAAAGTTCTTGGCAAGATAGGCAATCTCTGTTGACGAGAGTTCATCATCAAATCCATTATTGTCAACATCATCAACTGACTTAAGAGCCATTGATTTGGATTTATTTGTCTTAAGTAAGTCTAACTCATAGGACTGGAGAGATCCTACAAGTTCATCAACAGGAATGGAGTCCACATCCTTACTTTCAGTAATGGTAGTCACTTTGGGTCTAAAGTTTTCAGTCAAGGATCTAAGAATCTTCCTAACAATCTTAGGTTGATCATATATTTTACCCAAATTATAAGTAGAGTTAACAATATCATTCAGCTTAGCATAGAATTCATCAAAACTTTCATCATCAGACATCCTAATACTTTCAAATCTAGTTGTTAACTGCTGCAGTTTGTTAATCTTAACTACCTTTGTGCCTTCATGCACAGTTTGGAGAATATTCCATGCAGTATGAGCGACCTCAACATTAGAGATTCTCTTGATTTCCTCCAAAGAAACAGCATTAAAAATAGCATTCATGGATTTTCTATTAAAAGCGACTGCTTCTTTCTGAGAAGTTTGCCACTCGCTCACAGGAGTAGTCGGTTTCTCCCATTCATATTCAACGGAATTCCAAACTCTCTCATCAATAGATTTTAGGAATGCTTTCATCCTTACTTTCTAGTAGGCATAATTGTTCCCATCAAAGTGAGGTGGCATCACAAGAGAGTGACCGTGTTCCATGACAATAGGGGGTCAAGGATTAACTCTTAGATCAAATGATCTAATTACTAGAGCTAACCCGCTCTGATACCACTTGTACGTTTTTAGACCCCTTAAAACACAAGTTGTTTAACCTAGTTATTTAATCAAGTGATTACTTAGATAAATTATTCAGATCTAGGTTAACACAAGTAAATCATATCATGTAAATAATGTGGAAAGATAAAGAGTACAACGATATGATAACTCAGAAAAAACCAAACTGGTAAAAAACCTGAGGAGAATTTAACCTAGCTATCCTTAAGGTAAAATAGATCCACTATGAAAGAATTGAAGTTTATACAATAAGACTTAGACCACTAACATCCTATTGCTACCTCAAGTAGAAAACTTACTACCACAACCACATGACAGCTCCGAGTCCACGGACTACTTCTTTCCTTGATCCATAACAACCACAAGTACTCCCACTCGTGTTTTTCTTTAAGCTCTTGAAGCAGCAACTGAAGAGATCACCAAGTTCTCAACATCAATCTTGATCTTGATAACCTTAAGTGTGTATGAAGGTAAACACCTCTAGATCTCACAAGAGATACACACACAGCATATCAACAACCTCTAAAACGTGGCTAGGGTTTTTCCTTTTGTACTTGAAGCAATACATAAAACCCTACACGTCATATGGGCTTGGGCTGAATTGGAAATTCTGTAGAAAAAAACAATCTGCACGAGCTTTGATCGATCGAGTCTAATTTTCGATCGGTCGAGCCTTGCAGAAATTGATTAGTAATTTCCTACAATTACTCGATTCCAACTTTACATATAACCACACTTTGAGCAGCCTAAATCTAGACTAAATGTTTTGATAATGGTTTACCAACATTACACATTGAAGTTCTAATACATTTAGATCCTAAAGTCTTATAACCTAACACCATCCATTCAAACTTTAGAACTTTCCATTCCTTGTATTTTTGTGGGACTTATTTGTATTGGATTTAGTATTAAGTGGTGGAGATTTGATCAAGACAGCTAAAAGTCACATGAGGAGCACATGCAGGAAGCTGATGGGTCATGACAGCTGAAGCACTACAGGACAAAAAGTACAGTCTGGCCTGACAGTTAAACTCGTGACTCAAACTCACGACTCGTTCTAGTCGCAAGAGTGAGTCGACAGAATGCCCTGTTTATCAGAAATGTGACTTTTCGTATTCTCTCATCACTCATCCTATATATACCCTCATTACCCACAGAAATGGTAAGGAGCATATTGAGAGAAAACTGCCTATCAACAACATCCAAAGATTCATGCAACATTGCATCACAATCATGAGGATTATCACTCATAGAGGCATTTTCACAAACACGTGGCATGTTACATTCATCAACATCCAAAACATGCATAGAGGCATACAAATCACTATCCATGGCAAATAAACACAAGGGGTCAAGGATCACACTTAGGTATTTAAACCACAACAAGTGTACCTGCTCTGATACCAATTGAATGTTCAAATAGTGTGTAAAATACCTATGAACATTTAGACCCCTAATTTACAAATTACCAACACAAGCTTATAATCAAACAATGTATGTGCGGAATATGATAATAAGCTAAAACAGAATTGGTAAAACAATCTAAACCAAAATTAATCACAACCACAGTAGTAATTAAAAGGCAAAGATTAAGGGAAGAGAGATGCAAACACAAAGACAACACAGTGATGTGTTATCGAAGAGGAAACCAAAGTCCTCAGCGTAAAACCTCTCCGCCGCCTCCAAGCGGTTAATAATCCACTAGAGAATAAAGTTGGGATACATGAATAACAGAAGACCCTCCAAGCCTAGTCTACCCAGTACACCTAAGCCCTCCAAGTTTCTTGCTCCAATAGGGTTACGTCGAACCCTATCTTCTCTAGCTTACCGGATCCCGCAATCGCCCATTGCATCAACCAAAATGAATTGGTCCCTTCTGAACTGCTTCCCAAGCACCAAAATACTTTCTCACAGATATAGGTATGGTGAGATAAAGATTTGGCTAAATGTACCTCTCAAGGATGTATCAATGGAGAGGGTGAGAGTAGAGGAATTTGGAAAATCAAAGGATGGAGATTGTGGATGAGTCAATCTTGTTTTACTCTAGGGTTTCTCTCTCAAAATTCTCTCTGAAAGCTCTCTACATTTCGTGGGTATAAGGGTGTTTATCGTAGGATGTGTACGGAATGCGAAGAGTCAATTACAACCAAATAGGGTGTTCTAGCGACTTGAGCTCGCGACTGGAACAACTTGCGAGTTTGAGTCACGAGCTAACTGCCTTGTCAGATGGAGGTTCTGTCCTATAGTGCAACAACTGGCGTGAGCCTTCAGCTCCCCCTGCATGCTTCACACGTGTGCCATTCTGGCGACTTGCCAATCGCGAGGCTCTTCTTAATTGCACACTCTTGACCTTTTCTTCACACTCTCTCATACACTACCCTTACATGATTCCCACCTAAATACAGGGTTTCTAAATGCTGAATTACAAGCAAATTTGGTACTGAATAAAGCCAACTAATGATTTTGTTCCAACTTGTCACCATTGTGGTGTGATTGGTCATATAAAACCTCAATGTTATAAGTTGAAGAGAGAACAAAACCATGTTGCTAGATCACTTCCCAAAAAGCCTAGTGGACCTAAACACATTGTTTGTCACCATTATGGTGCTTTTGGTCATCTAAGACCTCATTGCTTTAAGTTTCATGCTCTTAAAAGAATCAAAAGAAAAGAAAAACTTGAGCTTCTTGGAAGTTGTGCTATGAAAGCAAAACCGGTTTTGGGGGAGAATGGTAAGTTGTTGAAGAAAGTTTTTAATGTTCTTACCTCCTTGTCTATGTGCATCTCTGGTTCTCATTCTTCCAGCCCTCGTCTCACATCTCGTGAGACATTCATTCCAAACAATTGTTCTGTTTGGATGAGAAAGGGTTCCTATGGTTAAGCCTTTTGATCTTTTGGTCCTTGATCTAATTCTTTCGATCTTTGTAGGACCCTTCATGCATTGAATGTCATATCTTCATGCATTTTGTGCATCTTGCATTTCTTTGTATGCATTGCTTTTGTTTTTTTTATCTTACTTTTATGTTTTAGTTTTGTGTGAGTAAAACATCCAAAACCACATAAAAAGTGAAAAATTCAAAAAGTTTAAAATTCAAAAAGTTTGATTGTATATGTTTGAGCACATATCTCATGTGAGTTTAGCCTTGTACCTCCGTACTAATGGCTTAGTGCATTTATGAGCTTAGCTTGTTATGTATGCACATCTATCTTTGTGGGAAAAATCTTGACATCGATGTGTGATTGTTGTAAATCGATCTTCAAGCTTGTCATGAATGATTAGTTAATAGTCATGTTGGTTTTGATACATGTGTTGACTTGTGCCTATATCTCTTCCTACTCTTTTATGTTTTTACTAATATAGCTCAACAAATGTCAAATCTCGAAAAGAGATAATGAGCTGCAAAAGCCGTTGCACATACTAGTATTCGACTAGGAAAAAGGGAAAGCGACATATATTTGAAATGTATGGTGCCTAAAAGCCAAAGGCTTGTTCATTAAATTGAAATATCAAAAATTTTAGGGATCGATCTCAAAAAGAGATGTAAAAATAAAAAATGATCAAATGTTATGAATTGTAAAGAAGCCAAATAAAAGCTTCAAAGATATATAATCATTTTCTTGTGGGAGGTCATATATGTTCATTTCTATAATTGAGATAGACCACTTGACTTAGTACTATTTGTGTATGACTTGATTGAATTGATCATTGAAACTTTACTCTAGACTAAGGACTATTCCACATTTGATACACACACACAACACACATGCCTAATGTTCAATGAATGCCTTATTCATTTGTTCGATTGTACTTGTTTAAATGTGATGTGTGTGTCCTTAACTATATATGGATCAAAGCAAAAAGATTTTTTTTTATCATTTTATATGTATTTGGAAGTGATTTTTATCACTCTTTGTGTTCATGTCTCATGCTTACTTTGTTTTTCATTGTTTTAAGCATGTTTTATGTTGAAAAACAGGTGTCAGAATTTTTGGCAACTTGTTCTGGCTACTCTCGCGAGTAGCGAGTTTTGGCTACTTATTTTGGCGACTCTCCCAGTCGTGAAATGCAAGTCATGAGTTCATCTAGAAGTTTTCGCAATTCACCCACGACTTACGAAAATTTTCGCAACTCAGCTCGCGACTCGCTAGTCGCGAAACGCCCAGAAACAGCTTTTTAAAGAGCTTTTCGTGAGAAACCTGTTTTAAACCTCTCCCATCCTCTCTAAAACCCCTCTTTCAATATTTTTACATCAAAACTCAACCAATCTGAATGGTTTTTCATTCCATTAACATCTCTAAGGTAATTTTAAACTCTTTTCATTGATTTGGATCCTTAGATTATGTTTTGGAGAGTTTTGTACTCTTGGTTGGGATTTTCATTATAGGGGTTGGGGAAACTTAATTTTTGTCAAATTTTTGTATGGGATTGGTTTCTTTTGATGATTTGCTTTGGATGTTGGCCCCTTGTGGCAAAAAGAACATGTATTAAGGGTGGATTTCATGATATTCATGCATTGTTTTACATTGTTATTCATAGTGTACACGCTAAGTGTTTGATAAAATGCCTTTTAAGCATTTTCTCACTTGTTTGGACTCCGATGAGTATCAAACTTTGGGGTTTCTCATGTTTCCTCATTAGGAACATGTTTGGATCATTGGTTGTGTATTTGACACACCTTGCCCCACATGTGCATTTTCCATGCTTTGGTCATGCATTGCACATAGCCACCTCTTGCACAAATCTTTGCTACCCTTGTCATGCATTGGTCTATACCTTGTTTTTTCATCCTAGCATGTCATGTTTACCTTATACTTTGCAGCATTTTGTTTTGTCTTTTGTTTGAGTTTTATTTCTTATTCATCTTGCACCCCTCATGCATCATTCTCCTTGTTCATACATTCATCTCTTGCCCTCATTTCTCCTTGACCCTTTGTCTATTTATGTCAAAAAGGGGGAGAGTATACTTTTGTCATTTTTATATGACTCTTGTGCACATTCTTAAGGGGAGAAATTCTATTTCTCTTGCACATTTGTAAAGGGAGAGATATTCCATAGGGGAGATGCATATATCAAGGGGGAGAAGACATTGGGTTAATAAGAAAACACTTTGTTTTTTTTTTTTCTTTATGTTTGTTTTCTTGTTTGCTTTATGGTGCTTTGAGTTATGTTTAGTATCTTTGCTTTGTTGTTCTCATTGCATCATATTTGTGTTGGACATGCATACATCCTTATGCTATTGTGCTTCATTACATGCATGTTTGGATGATCATTTGCTTTGTTATGTGATCATTGTAGTCATTTCTTTATGACGATTTTGGTGTATGGTCAAGTTGCTCATATGTTTTACATCATGTTTACTTGATTACAATTTACTTGTCCTTTTATTACTTGCTTTACCTTGAGGGTCTAATGTGTTTTGTGCAGGTGTTTCAGGTTACAGGTATATATGTTCCAAGTTCATCACAACTTCTAGATTTAGGTGTGAGTGAGTTTTGCCACCGTTCCTAAACTCACGTTTAAGTCTAGAGTCTGTTTTAGGGTGCTTTGTCATGGAATAGCCAAAGGGAGAGATTTTTAAGTTATGATTTTTCTCATAACATTTGTATTGGCTTATTCCATGACAAAAAGGTGTTGTAATTGCATAAATTTATTTCCTTGTATTTTTGTGAGACTTATTTGTATTGGGTTTAGTATTAAGTGGTGGAGATTTGATCAAGACAGCTAAAAGTCTCATAAGGAGCACATCTTGGAAGCTGAAGGGTCATGACAGCTGGAGCGCTACAGGACAAAAAGTGCAGTCTGGCCTGTCAGTTAAACTCGCGACTCAAACTTGCGACTCGTTCCAGTCGCGATAGTGAGTAGCCAGAATGCCCTGTTTAGCAGAAATGTGACTTTTCGTATTCCCTCATCACTCATACTATATATACCCTCATTACTCACAGAAATGGTAAGGAGCCTATTGAGAGAAAAACCCTAAGAAAGGTTTCTACAGCACACGCACCTTATTAGAGAGAGAGCTACTCATTCTTAGAGAGAAATCTTTATAGTCTCTTCTCATTCCCTCTCCCATTGATATACCCATTGAAAGGAGATTTGTACCCAAACACAACCCACACCCATTTAGAGTGTTGAGAGTGTTTTTGGAGCTTTGGGATGCATTGGAAGATGCCAAGGATGGCAGATGCAATATAGAGCTTATTGCGGGATCCGGAAAGGTAGAGAAGACACGGTTAGGCTTAACCTTGTTAGAGCAAGAAGCCTAGAGGGCTTAGGTGCATCGGGTAGATTAGGCTTGGAGGGTCTTTTGTGTTAGGACATATGTGTTTCACATGTTAAGAATATATGTCATGATTTTATGTAATTGGCTAATCCTTTGACAAAACGCACTTTACTTGTATTTGGGTAGATCTAGGATGTGTTTAAATACTTCAAGAAACCATATTTCAAGATCAAGTGTTGAAGCCTTCAAGTCTGTCCAAGAAAACAAGCTAAAAGTGCAAACTCACTAAAGCTCGACAGCTAGCATGTGTCGAAGTTTAAGGAGTTGTTCAGCCTGTAAGCTCGACAGCTAGCTCGACAGATGCTCGACACCTCTTATTTGTCGAGATTTAAGAAAACAGCAATCTAAACTATTTTTCTTGGGATCCGTGATTATGTGTTTGGGCCTTCTTTTCTCCTAACCCTAAACATATAAAAGGATTGTTTTAAGGGCCGTCAAAGTGTACACAAGTTGCACAAGCATTGAGCAAACCTTGTTCAAGCAAATTGTGACTGGAGATAAAGTTCTTACCTATGTTCATCTCTTTCTTATGAAGAAGTTGCTGTGTATTTGCACCGTAGGGTTTTGTAACCAAGCATCTTCTTGATCTTCATCATGTGGATGAATTAAAGAACTTTGCAGCCAACAACCTTCTTAGTTGGTGATTGAAGTCGCGTACTGGGATCCGTGCATTGGTTATTCACGTACTTGGGAGCCGTGTATCAAAAGAGGGGAACTGTCACTACAGAACAAGTTCAATTGGGTATTGGGGTAAGGGTTCAACTGTAGGTTAGTAAGGTACTTGGGATTCCTTTACTTGCAACCGCTTGTTGTGATAATAGTAGAGTTTTGGGAGTGGTGACCTGAAAATCACCCGGTGGGGTTTTAGCCGTTAGGTTTTCCCCATTCGTAAACAAATCACCGTGTCATTTATTTTCCACTGCGTATTTAGTTGTTTGGTGTTTTGTTTGTACTACCATGCATTTTGTATGATAAATTGATTAATTAATAACTTGGCTAATTAATTAATTAATTTCAATCACAAGGGGTCAATATGTTTGTGGCCTATCAAGTGGTATCAGAGCAAGCATACTCTAATTAGGGTTTAATCTTTGTTATGTTGATCCATTGACCCCTGTTTGTCATGGATAGAGGACAGTCGTTAATTATACCTCATTTATTTGATGGCACTAACTATGAATACTGGAAAGTACGCATGAGAGCTTGCTTGCAGTCTTTAGATGAGAAGGTGTGGCAAGCTGTGGAGATAGGCTAGACTAAGCCTACAGAAGTGCCGGTCGATTGGGATGATGCAAAGATAAAGGCGGCAAACTTCAACAGCAGGGCATTGAATGCTTTATTCAGTGCAATCACAAATGAGGAGTTCAAGAAGATATCCTCTACTGAAACTGCTAAAAAGGCATGGACCATTCTCCAAACAACCTATGAGGGTACAAAGGCTGTCAAGGATTCAAAGTTTCAGAGGCTCACTACAAGCTTTGAAGAAATAAAGATGGAGGAGGATGATTCATTTGATGAGTTCTATGCCAAGCTGAAGGACATAGTGAACTCTGCATTCAATCTTGGGGAAACCATTCCTGAACCCAAGATTGTGAGAAAGGTGCTCATCTCTGCCTGAGAGATTCCATGCCAAATTTACGGCGATTGAGGAATCAAAGGACATTGACAAGATTTATTTGACAGAGCTAGTTGGTAATCTGCAGACTTACAAGCTAGGGTTTACAAGGATTGGTAAGTCAGGTAAAAGCAAGAGCATGGCACTGAAGGCCAAGAACAGTGACACAGATGAGTCTTCAGACGATGAAGATTCCAAGATAAAGTCCTACATCACCAGGCAGTTCAAGAAGTTTATGAGGAACGCCAATGGAAAGGGCTTCGACAAGGACTGTAGACAATCCAGTTCTTCTCAGTTCAAGACCCAAGATAAAGGGAAGAAGGATGCAAGGGATGGTGGTCAGTACACTGTTCCAGCAGGACCTAAGTGCTTTGGGTGTCAAGGCTTCGGTCACATGAAAAATGAGTGTCCTACATATCTTAAGAGTATTGGGAAGAGCAAGGCACTTGTTACTACTTTGAGCGACACCGAGCCTGAGGAAGATTCCGACAATGAGGATGATGGAATCTTGAATGCCTTCACTGCCACTGTCAATCCTACTGAAGGGATTGTTGAAAGTGTGGATGAAGAAGAGGACTTGGTGGAGTCAAATTTTGAGAAAATGGATGATCAAGATGATATCCATACAGCCTATGAAAAATTGTACAAAGTTTCTGAAAAACATAAGAAACTTTATAGGCTGGCCACCAAGAAGCTCAGTGATGTGGAACTTGATCGTGAAGAGCAATCCATAAAGTTTGATGAGGCTAATCAGACTCTTGGAGCACTGAGATTTGAGAGCAATTTCTTGGCTGAGAAGACCAAGAAGCTTGAAGCAGAGCTGTTTCAAGTCAGAGCTCAGTTGGAGAGGACTTCAAGTGCAAAGCTTGATGAGATGCTAAATCTTCAGAAATCTGCTTCCGATCGAACAGGTTTAGGGTATGGTCTTTCTTCCTCTAATATTACCTCTACTAGTTCTACTGTTTTTGTTTCTCCTGCTAATAATGTTGAAATTAAGAACAATGATGTTAAAACTGTTTTAGCTAGTGGGAACTTAGACAAGAATAAATCTATCTTAGGAGCACCCCTTAAGCAAGATAAGAAAGAAGCTAAGAACCCTAGGGCTAAAAAGGCAAACTCTCAAAAGCCTAAACAGAAGAAGCAGCATCTTTGTCATCATTGTGGAGTTGTCGGTCATACTCGACCAAATTGCTATAAGTGGTTTGCCACTCAACAGAGCAACGGCATGATAGCATCTGGAAGTCGGAATCAGCTTCAATCCTCTCTTGCTCCTCTTGGAGATGTTCTCAAAGCCCTCATGTTCCTTTCGAACTTGAACAGTTTCAATTCTTCCACCTCATCGCCGGTTCAAGGGTTTAATCAAAGGAAAGGTTCTTCTAGAATGTGGAAGGAAAAAGGCTCCAAGTGATTCTATCACTTTCTTATTTCTCTTCTTGTTTTTGTTTGCATTACTTGTGTGTTTTGCTTTACTATTTTGAGTCAGTCTAGTTTTATACTTTGTTTTGTTTAGCATGTTTTTGTTTGTTTTTCAATTTTGTTTATTTTGTTTTTCATATAAATTTTTTTTTTTTAAAAATCAGAAAAATACAAAAACAGTGTGTGTTTTGTGTACATTGGTACTTGTTTACCTTGGATGGCCATTGAGACAAAGTTTTCTAAACTTTGTATCTCTTGTAGCTTAGATGAGCATCTCTATGCACAACTAAGCAAGTGAGCTTTGTGGCTCGTGTTTATGATGAGTAAGATTAAGTTGTCTCTTGCACTTAACACTCGTATCACTCTTTTTGACGGGAAGGATTAGAAAATCCTAAGAGAAATGCATAAATAACCATCTCACCACTATTTCCCGCCAATCATAATGACATTTGTATGCTTCGGCATAGCAAAAGTGCAGTGTCAATGACATTTGTGTGCTTAGGCATAGCAAAATTGGAATGTTATATATCATTGGGTATTTCTTTTCTCTCTCTTATATGCTCATGCATGATATGCTTAAAAGAAAAATATGCAAAGAAAAATAAAGCAAAAAGATAAAAAATGCTTTAAATATGATTGCAGGCGTGTTTTCTAGGAGATGTGGGAGTTATAGGATGTACCTCGAAGGTGATAATCCCCATCAAACAGTTATGATTGTATGTGAGTTAAAGTGATTTACTCATATCTCAAATTGTCATAACATGTTGACACATTTGCATTCTTACGATGTTTTTCACACACAACACACAATATTCTTTGCTACTCTTGATACATGTGCAGGTACAATGTGATTTGGCCAACACAAGGTTTTACATGTGTTAATGTATGCTCACTAAACTGTCTTAACTTGTTTTTGAAATGTAAAATTGGTTAGACTTGTTTAGTGTGTGCGTGTGTTTTTGAAGATCCATGTGCTTAAAATCTTTGTTGAGAGATGTTTTTGAGAGCTTAATATGTTGATTGGATCATTAGTTGAGTTGCATGCTTGATTGCATTCATATCTGTGTTTTTCTCTTCTCGAAAAACTGTTTTGAAAAGCTGGCTCGACACCTCCTCGATAACTGGCTATCTATCCAGCTTCTTTAGCTTTCTCTTATCGTAATCTCGCTAGCACCTCGACACCTGATGGATCGATCGAAATTCTGTTCTTGTTTTTGGTGGTTCTTTCTCGACACCTTCTCGATACCTGAAGCTGTCGACGACCTTTTCCTCGATACCTCCCTCAACAGATACCTCGATACCTCTTGACACCTTCATCTGTCAAGATTTACTGAGGCTCTATTTAAGCATCTCGTGCGATCCGCCTCTCATTTTTGTCGATCTCACTCTCGATTGCTCTGACTTTTCCTCTCCCAAACACTCTCATCTCACTCCAATCTTGATCCTCAAGGTTTCTTCAGGCTTTTTCAAGATTTTCTTCATCTTGGTAAGCTTTCTTTCTCTCATTCTACATGCATTCATGTTTTTGAAACCTAGGTTTTGGAATTTTTTGAAATATTTTGGGGTTTTTCAAAATTGATAAGTTTTTGTTGAAATTTTGGGATGGGTTTTCAATTAAATGAGTTTAACATCTCATGCATTGCATCACATTTGCATTATAATAGTATTGTCATGCATTTAGCTGTATGCAATCTCTTTGTGTGCTGGTAGGATTGGATTGGGTTGAGTCCATGATGTATTTACTTTGCATGTCACATGCTCATGCATTCTCCATGCATACGTACTTCTTTTCACATATTCTTAATATTGTGAACTGGTTTGAGACTTTTCTTATTGTCTCTTTCTCTCTCTCTCTCTACTGTTGGCTACGTTAGTAGTGTCTATGGCACCGAAACGTAAATCCGCTCCGTCCCGGAGCCCTCTTCGTTCCAGGGCATCCCCTTCATCTTCAGATTCTGCCCCCCTATCTCTTCGGTTCAGTGATGATGATGCTCATAAAGCATTCTCGGAGAACTTTTCTAGACGAGGTGTTCATTCGGAACGCCAAGTCATTCTGGCAGATTTTGCCGACACTGACCTTCCCACTGTCATTCACAGTCGGGAATGGGAGTCACTGTGTGATGTCCCGGTCACTTGTCCTCTCGTGCTTATTCAGGAGTTCTACTCCAACATGCACGGGATTGACCGTTCTGTCCCTCACTTTATCACTCGTGTTAGGGGTGTTAGCATTCCTGTCACATCGCAGCTTGTTGCGGATGTGCTTTGGGTACCTAGGATAGTGTTTCCTAACTATCCGAGTTGTGATCGTCTGAGAACTGTGTCCAAGGATGAGCTCATGACTGCTTTTTGTGAGCATCCCTCTGATTAGGGTGGTCGCCAGTTCACATCCTGTAAGGACTTTGCGAAAGGTCCTAGGTTTTTGAACATGGTGATGACTTTTGTACTCCATCCACTCTCTCACTACAACTCCATCACAGAGCCTCGTGCTCGATTTTTGTTATCTCTTCTTGAGCATCTGACTATAGATTTCCCTTCTCATTTTATTCTTTCTATTATAGATGCTCATCTTTCCTTCCGCTATCAAGAGGATCCTACGCCATTTTTCTATTCCCTTTCCCTCGTCCGACCATTTTCTTTCATGTGTGCCATAGATTACGCTACCATAAAACGTAGTGAGATGCAATTTAGGTCGCGACAGCTGAATTCAGCAGCTCCTCCCTCCCGTCCTGCTCCATCCAGTTCTGCTCCTTCCACATCCGTTCCCTCCTCTTCTACAAGCGATGTGTCACTTGGAGACATCATAGTGTAGCTTCAGCACATGGATGCTCGCCTCGATACACTTTCCACGGAGTTATATCAGGTGAATGTCTGTGTTGGCCGCATTGCTAGACGGCAGGCGACCATGGGCGGCTTTGCTCCTGAGGCTACTCCTTCACCACCTCCTCCTGTGGGTTCTGATTCTGAGGATGATGATGGTGATGACGATGATGCTTCGGATACTAATGATGGAGATGCTAGCTCTACCGATGAGATGTCTACTTGACACTCTTACCTTTTGTCACTCGTGACAAAAAGGGGGAGTAGTTTTGGTTGGATATGAGAGTAGTCATTCTTAGGGGGAGAGTTAGTATAGGATCATTTTGTTAGGGAGAGTGTTGTTACTTTTTGAGGGATGTAGTGAGGATATTATGTATCTTTTCTTTTCTTTCTTAGATACATTGTTCTTGTACTTTGGGTCTTGTGACCATTTTTATGACATACATTGTACTTATTTCTTTCTATATGTTGTTGTATGTTGTTTCTTTCACCTACCTCTTACATGTGTTGTTTCTTTTCTCCCTTTATACACATGATTCTTATACTTGTATGCAATCTATTATTTCTGTTTCACACTAAGATGCCTTATTGAGTTTTGTTTAAAGTGTTTCAGAAGTACAAGTTGTCAAAGTCTACTTGCCATAAACTCTCTTCTTGCAAAGTTTTTCAAGAGTTTGTGTTAGGATAGATTTTATTGTATTCAACAAGTGAATATGAGTTGAGTGATTTATGACTTCTCTCATATGATCATTTGTTTGTTATGGTTTTGTCACAGATTGCCAAAAGGGGAGATTGTTAGGACATATGTGTTTCACATGTTAAGAATATATGTCATGATTTTATGTAATTGGCTAATCTTTTGACAAAACGCACTTTACTTGTATTTGGGTAGATCTAGGATGTGTTTAAATACTTCAAGAAACCATGTTTCAAGATCAAGTGTTGAAGCCTTCAAGTCTGTCCAAGAAAACAAGCTGAAAGTGCAAACTCACTAAAGCTCGATAGCTAGCTCGACAGCTAGCATGTGTCGAAGTTTAAGGAGTTGTTTAGCCTGTAAGCTCGATAGCTAGCTTGACAGATGCTCGACACCTCCTATCTGTCGAGATTTAAGAAAACAGCAATCTGAACTGTTTTTCTTGGGATCCGTGATTATGTGTTTAGGCCTTCTTTTCTCCTAACCCTAAACATATAAAAGGATTGTTTTAAGGGCCGTCAAAGTGTACACAAGTTGCACAAGCATTGAGCAAACCTTGTTCAAGCAAATTGTGACTGGAGACAAAGTTCTTGCCCTTGTTCATCTCTTTCTTGTGAAGAAGTTGCTGTGTATTTGCATCGTAGGGTTTTGTAACCAAGCATCTTCTTAATCTTCATCGTGTGGATGAACTGAAGAACTTTGCAGCCAACAACCTTCTTAGTTAGTGATTGAAGTCGCGTACTGGGATCCGCGCATTGGTGAGTCGCGTACTTGGGAGCCGTGCATCAAAATAAGGGAACCATCACTACAGAACAAGTCCAATTGGGTATTGGGGTAAGGGTTTAACTGTAGGTTGGTAAGGTACTTGGGACTTCTTTACTTGTAATCGCTTGTTGTGATAATAGTGGAGTTTCGGGAGTGGTAACCTGAAAATCACCCGGTAAGGTTTTTACCGTTAGGTTTTTCCCATTCGTAAACAAATCACCGTGTCATTTATTTTCCACTGCGTATTTAGTTGTTTAGTGATTTGTTTGTGCTACCACGCATTTTGTATGATAAATTGATTAATTAATAACTTGGCTAATTAATTAATTAATTTCAATCATAAGGGGTCAATACGTTTGTGGCCTATCATTTTGCTATTCATGTATCCCAACTTTATTCTCTAATGGATTATTTGTCCGCTTGGAGGGCGGCGGAGAGGTTTTTCGTTGAGTTCTTCAGTTTCCTCTTCGATAACACGTGCCGATGTTATCTTTGTGTTTGCATCTCTCTTCCCTTACTCTTCACCTTTTAATTGCTGCTGTATTTGTGATTAATTATAGTTTAGAGTGTTTCATCAATTTGGATATAGCTTATATTCATCATTTCGCACATATATTGTTTGTGTATAAGCTTGTGTTGATATTGTTGAAATTGGAGGTCTAAACATTCATTAGTATTTTACACACTAATTGAACTTTCACATTTGATTTTTAAAGTATATAGAGATTTACATTAATCAAAAGAGACATTAATTTTAAGAATTTTGATAATTATGTTGTAAAAAGTTAATCTTATTCACATAAGAATTTTGATCAACCACAAAGTTAGGGTAACTATTTAACATATAAATATTTATTTAACTATAATAGTTTTTTAGTACCTACTTGCTAAAGACAATATATCTACTCTCTAAAAACTTCTAAGAATGATAATGAATATCATCATCTTCCAACAATAAACAACTGAGTTTTGCTAAGAAATTTAAAATAAAAAATAACAAAATGATAACAAAAGGCATGTGTCATCGAATTTTTTTATTAGATAAATTATAAGTTTTGAAAATTTAAACCTAGAAAATCAACGTTCTTTAGATAACAAGTAAAACTCCTAATATCATCATTCTAACTTTCTAAGAATTTCTATCATTTAAAACTCAAATTACTTGCACAAAGTTATATTTGTGTTACTTACTCATTAGTTAAATCATCGTCAATTGTTGTTACACTGATTAAAGCCTAGTTCTTCTATCCACTTTCTACAAATTTATTGTATTGGGGCTTGTTGGGCTTGAACTCACTTATCCCTTAGGAATAGTGCGTAAACCCAGTCCCTACAATTGGCGCCATCTGTGGGAAGAACTTGTGTGTTAGTGAGTGCAACAGTTAACCATGGTAGGGTCGAGCCCACACCAACAAACCTCGCGCCAGGCAGGTCCCCAACGAACAGAACCCGCTGGGTCCCAGCAACAAGGTCATTTTCATGGCCTTGAGCATGAACAAAATCAGGGGAGTGAAAGGAATCGAGAGGAGAGCGTGCATACCACCCAGACAAGCAACAGCCACTCCCAAGTGGGTAGTCGCGTGTCTCGGAGACAAAACCATAATCAGACCATGCAGAAGGAGATAGATGGCTTGAAGTGAAAACTGTGCCACGCACAGCGGAGGCGGCCTCCTTCCAGTTCTGACACATCCTCTAATGATGACGGCAATTACAGACGGAGATCAAGAACTCCTCCCAACGAGACCTTCTCTTATGAAAACGTGTACCATCCTAGACGAAAACACCAGGGCCCATCTAGTAGAGGCTTGGGTAATGATGCCAAGAGTAAGGCTCTAGATCAAATTTCTAAGTCACCCTTCACGCAGGATAGAGGGGGTTAAGCTACCTCAGCGTTTCCACCAGCCTATGTTCACCGTTTATAACGATCGAATGGACCCTGTGGAACATGTGAGTCAGTTCAATCAAAGAATGGTTGTCCACTCCAAAGATGAAGCTTTGATGTGCAAGGTTTTCCCGTCCAACTTAGGACCCGTAGCGATAAGGTGGTTCAACGGCTTAAAAGCAAATTCCATAGATTCCTATAAGCAACTCACCCAGTCCTTCAGCTCTCGCTTCATTACGAACAGCAGGGTTCCTCAGCCTCTGAGTTCGTTGTTGTCACTGTCCATGCGCGAGGGAGAGACCCTAAAAACTTACTCGGATAGGTATTGGGAGATGTACAATGAGATGGATGGCAACCATGATGACGTTGCCATTAGCACTTTTAAGAGCGGGCTCCCAACTGAGCACGGCTTGAGGAAGTCCCTGACTGGCAAACCAATTACCAGTGTATGTCAACTTATGGACCGGATTGACAAATATAAAAGAGTGGAAGAAGACCAACTGCAAGGGAAGGGAAAGGAGAAGGTTATCCCTCAAGAGATGAGAGATTTCAGGTCGAACCGATACAACAATAACCGTCTGAGGAGAGATTTCGCAGGGCAATCCGGACCAACCAGCACGCAGGTAGTTAACACCGTATTTAGAGAACCGGTACATTGGGTTTTAGAAAAAATCAAGAATGAGCCATTCTTTAAGTGGCCGAATAAGATGGATGGAGGCCTCATGAAGCGCAATCAAAGTTTGTATTGTCAATACCACCAAGATCACGGGCATACTATAGAGGACTGCAAGAACCTTTGGAACCACTTGGATCAGCTGGTCCAGGAAGGGAGGCTGAGGCATCTTTTACATCCTTCCAGTGGTCATTAAGGTCAGGCAAACCAGGAGCCGCGGAGGGACAATTCCTTAAGACCACCCGTGGGAACGATAAACGTAATTTTTGCTGCTCTAGGGAGGACGGGCTCATGCCCTTCTAGAGTAATTTCTGTAGCCTGACTACTCACCGATGACCCTGGTCCAGAGCCAAAAAGACCCAGAGTGTATCCGCATCCTGTCTTGGGTTTTTCTGAGGATGATAAAATTGGAACCATCCAACCCTACGACGATGCGTTGGTGATAACGCTTCGGATTGGGGGTTACGATGTGAAAAGGGTAATGGTAGATGGTGGTAGTGGGACCGATATCATATACACTGATCTCTATAAGGGGCTGAGGCTGGCATCGGAGGATTTGACGCCCTACAGCTCCCCTTTAATGACTTTTGATGGGAAGATGGTCATGCCGAAAGGCCAGATTAGATTACCTGTGCAAACCGGCCCAGAAATAGTGGAGGTTGTCTTCATTGTGGTGGATACTTACTCCCCTTACACTGCCATCGTAGCAAGACCTTGGCTTCATACCCTAGGAGCTGTTGCATCCACTCTGCATCAAAAGGTGAAGTTCCCTTCCGAGGGTAGGGTCTTGGAAATTCCAAGATGCCAAGCAACGACAAGGGAATGCCTGGTGGCTGCCATCCCATATCGGCCCAGAGTGGAGTCCTCGGCCAGCATGGAGGGAAGCTCAGAGCAATCAAAAACCCCAGCATCACCTACTAATGCATCAGCCGAGGAGGTAGAATGTGAGGATTTAGAAAAAGTAATCATTGGCGATGACCTGGAGAGGTTCTTCTAGGTGGGATCTCAACTGCCCCCTCGGGAAAAGGAGGAATTGATAGGGTTCCTCAGAAAAAATGTTGATGTGTTCGCATGGGACGCTTATGACGCCCCAGGAGTTGATTCGAACTTCATATGTCACCACTTAAATGTAATTCCATCTGCTACTCCCAAGAAACAACCTCTTCGGCGCCCATCTAGGGAGCACGCCGATGCTATCAGGGACGAGGTGAGAAAGCTCAAGCAAGCAAGGGCTATCAGGGAGGTGTTCTACCCTGAATGGTTGGCTAACACTGTGGTTGTGAAGAAGAAGAATGGGGAGTGGTGGGTTTGTGTGGACTTCACAGACCTCAACAAGGCATGTCCAAAAGACCCATTTCCCATGCCTCAAATAGACCAGTTAGTGGATGCAACTGTAGGCCATCCTCGGATGAGCTTCTTAGATGCTTTTCAAGGCTATCATCAAATACCACTAGCCTTAGATGATCAAGAGAAAATAGCATTCGTGACTCCTATTGGAAATTACCACTATAAGGTGATGCCCTTCGGTTTGAAGAATGCGGGGTCTACCTACCAAAGGATGATGACTAGAATGTTTGAGCCACAGTTAGGCAAGAGTATTGAGGTTTACGTAGATGACATGGTAGTAAGGAGCAAAGTGGTGTCTGAGCACGTAGAAGACTTCGGAGCCATTTTTGACATCTTAAGGAAGCACAAGCTGCGTCTCAATGCTTCCAAATGCTCGTTTGGTGTGGGGTCTGGCAAATTTTTGGGCTATATGGTAACTCATAGAGGAATTGAAGTAAGCCCGGATCAGATCAAAGCAATTCACAATTTGCAACCTCCTCGGAACCCCAAAAAGGTCCAGAAACTCACTGGGATGATCGCAGCCCTGAATTGGTTCATTTCCAAGTCTGCGGACAGGTGCCGACCCTTCTACCTTCTAATGAACAAATGGAAAGGATTTGAGTGGTCCGAGAACTGTGATTTGGCCTTCCAGCAACTTAAGGAATACCTATTCTAGCCACCTATCATGTCCAGCCTTGAGGAGGACGAGGTCTTGCTCGCCTACATTGCAGTGGCCCCTCATGCTGTTAGCTTGGTGTTGATACGAATTGATAACGGCATACAACGGCCAGTCTATTATGTGAGTAAGTCATTACATGAGGCCGAGGTGCATTATTTACCATTGAAGAAGGCAATTTTGGCAGTAGTACATGCCACGTGAAAGCTTCCTAATTACTTCCAAGCACACAGTTGTTGTTTTAACTCAGCTTCAACTTAAGTCAGTACTCCAAAGCGCCGAGTACACAGGAAGAATTGCCAAGTGGAACACGGTTCTAGGGGCTTTTGTTGTCAAATACATGCCTCGGACCTCTGTCAAGGGCCAAGTCCTAGCTGATTTGATAGCTGAATTTGTCGAACCCCTAATAAAGATAGTAGCAGGAGAGCAAAACATGGATGGAAAATCGGTTGGCACAATCTCTGTGCAAGGATCCTCATGCTGAAAAGTGTATGTGGATGGTGCAACAAACCAAAGGGGGTCCGGGGTGGGATTAGTTCTAATATCTCTTGAGAAGATTACCATTAAGAAATCATTGAGACTGGGGTTCGCAGCCACAAACAATGTAGCCGAGTATGAGGCTTTATTGCAGGGAATGCTCATGGTACAAAAGATGGGGGGAAGGGCATTGGAAGTGTTCTCGGACTCGAGATTGGTTATGAGCCAAGTGAAGGGGGAGCTAGAGGCCAGGGATGTGAGAATACTGGAGTTCTTGAGTCAGGTCAGGCGCTTGCAATTGGATTTTGAATTCTTCGATATATCACACGTCCCAAGGACTGGAAACACGCACGCAGACTCATTGGCCATTCTTGCAACCTCCTCGGCGCATGGTACACCTCGGGTTATCCTTGTCGAAGACTTATGCAGAGCAAATAGAGTCAAGGAAGACATGGTTCAGATCCTTTAAATCAGAGTAGGTCTAAGTTGGATGGATCCTATAGTGAGTTTTCTTAAAGATGATATATTACCTGAGGAGAAGTCAGAAGTTGAGAAAATACAAAGAAAAGCTCCTCAGTTCTGGCTGTCCGAGGATCACAAGTTGTATAAGCGCTCTTATTCTGGGCCATATTTGCTGTGTATACATCCCGAAGCATCAGAATTGCTGCTCGAGGAGTTGCATGAAGGGATTTGTGGGAGTCACACAGGAGGAAGATCTTTGTCTCATAGAGCCATCACCCAAGGATATTGGTGGCTGGGTATGTAGAAGGAAGCCCAAGAGTATGTCAGGAAGTGTGATCAATGCCAAAAGTTTGCCCTAAACATCCACCAACCGGGTGGGGTGCTCAATCCTTTCTTTAGTCCTTGGCCATTTGCTCAGTGGGGCTTGAATATTGTAGGCCCTTTCCCTAAAGCGATAGGAAATAAGAGGTACCTGTTGGTCGGCACAGACTATTTCACCAAATGGGTCGAAGTCAAACCCCTGGCTAACATCAGGGATGTGAATGCTAAGAAGTTTATCTAGAAGAACATCGTTACTCGATTTGGAGACCCCCATACCCTCATCTCGGATAATGGCCTCCAATTTGACAGCAAGGCCTTCAAAAAATACTATTGTGATCTGGGAATTACAAATAGATATTCCACTCCTGCCTACCCTTAGGGAAATGGGTAGGCCAAGGCTGTTAATAAGGTCATAGTCGCTGGGTTGAAAAAGAGGTTGGATGATGCAAAGGGAAGATGGGTGGAAGAGCTGCCGCACGTCTTGTGGACATATCGGACTACACCACGTCGGTTAACAGGGGAGACCCCCTTTTCCATGACTTACGGGGCCGAGGTTGTCATCCCCCTAGAGACCAACTTTCCAACCCTAAGAACGAGTACCTTCACTCCAAGTAACAACGATGAACTACTAGCAAGGAGTTTGGATTTAGTTGAAGAGAGAAGAGAAAAAGCGATGATCCAGCTAGCCTGTTACTATCAGAAACTCAAGCAAGGGTATGATGCCAATGTGAGGCTACGGCCACTAGCACCAAGGGACTTGGTGCTGAGAAAAGTTGTGAGTAGTGCCAAGAACCTGGCCTGGGGAAAGTTAGGGCCCAATTGGGAAGAACCATATCGCATAACTTCAGTAGCAGGAATAGGTGCATATTATCTAGAAGACTTAGAGGAGAAAGCTGTACCCCGCCCGTGGAATGTAAATAACCTAAGAAGGTATTATTATTAATGAAAGCAGCCCTGTATGCACTCTGATTTGTTGTAATTGCGCGCCATATGGTCCTCTGATATCTATTAAAGTATTAAACAGAAACTAAGTCATGTCGGGTTCCTCGGACCACAGACTTACTGGAAATTAATGCCCTTAGATATCTATTGAAGTATTGAACAAAATCTAAGTCATGTTAGGTTCCTCAGACCACAAACTTAGTGGAAATTAATACCCTTTACCATCTATTGAAGTATTAAACAGAAACTAAGTCATGACAAGTTCCTCGGATCACAAACTTAGTGGAAATTAATGCCCTTAGATATCTATTGAAGTATTGAACAGAAACTAAGTCATGTTAGGTTCCTCGGACCAAAATAGCTATAACATGGCTGATCCTCAAAATTCTTTGAGTGGCTCATTTGATATTACTACTTATTAGAACTAAAATTGAACGTCGTATCAAATGTGAAAGCAATAAATCAAGCATATTATCACCATGTAGCTCTTTAACTTTAGATATTTCACAAACTATAAACAAAATGTGAATAAAAAGAGATTATGATGAAATCCTTAAACTGGAAAGATTAGTTAAAAAAAAAAAAAAAAACAGTTTTCCAATATTGACTAATATTTGATTGGGAATATACTCTTTCATTTTTTATCCCATTAAGACGAACCAATTGTAGGAAAATCAAACTCTTGACTACTAAGCCACATACAAATGTTCCTTCTAAAATATTTTAAGGATTAATGCTCCTTAGTTTGAAACCCCATCTATAGGATTAGCTTCAGCCAATACCCTTTACCATCTATTGAAGTATTGAACAGAAACTAAGTCATGTTAGGTTCCTCGGACCACAGACTTAGTGAAAATTAATACCCTTTAACGTCTATTGAAGGAGTAAACCAAAATTAACTCCTGATTTCTTCCCTCGGATTACAAGGTTTGTTACCACACAGCAAAGACGTAAACTGAAATAAGCCCATGACCATCACTTAAAGTATTTCAGGGTACTATGGACTTTGCTGTTGTTAGAATTAATAGATTCAATGTTAGTTTTGATCCGCCCTGATTACCAATTGAAAATATATTTGAACTTTGTTTTCCCTTGTGTAAATAACTTTGCACTTTTATAATATATGGTTATGATCAATCAAAGAACATTCAAAGTGAAAATTACATAAATGAAGAAATTAACCCATACAAATTCGAGAAAGTAAAATGCTTATTTCATTAAAACATGTCTTAGGAAAAAGAAACTTCATTACATAAATTGTGACTACACTAGAAAAAGGAAGATTTATTGCTTTAGTTTTATCTGAAGCTTATCCTTGGAAGTTTTGCTAGCCTGTTTGGCTGCTTTAGTAGGGATCACTTTTTCTTGCTCTTTGAGGGCTTCCTCAGCAGGCATGGTAACTGAAGCTAAGGCCTGTTGAAAGCCTTGGGAAGCTGCTCCATCTTGTGGAACCCCTGCAGCCTTATCCGAGGATATTTCCTCGGGAGCTTCAGGGTCTTTTGTTTGCTCCTATTGACTGGGAGGAAGCGGATCCTGAGGCTGTGTTGTCTCAATAGGGTCAACAACTATGGAGGCTGCTTCACCTTGGGCGGGAGGAGGATCTGAGGTTTGTATGGCTGGTAGGTAGTAGATACTTTCTGGCTTTCTTAGCTTAGATGAAGCCTCAACCCTAGCTCGGTTGAGGGCTTCACTACAAGTTTGAGCGCAATAGGTTCGGCATACGGCTAGGACCTCTGCCCTGAGGGCTTCCTTGGTCTCAGCTACTCCGACGTCGTAACCATGCTGCTCAGCCTCGTCCCTAGCTTTCTCAGCCTCCATTTTAGCCTTCTCGGCCTCCCTTCTTAGCTTCTTGGCTTGATACTTAAGCTTTTGAGCTTCCTCCAATTTCTTCCAGAGGGCCGTTATTTGCTCTTTGGAGGAAGCCAACTGCTCCTTCGCATCGCGCAAATGCAGCCTCTGCTCCTCGGCTTGCCTCTGGGTACTCTCTAGACTCGACTCAGCACTTCTCCTAGCCTTTTCCTCCTTAGTCAACTTCTTCCTTAAATCTTTGTTGGACTGATCGGTGATGTTGAATGATTTCACAGCTGCCACACGCCTATTCCTTTCGTCGCCCAGCTACCGGTAGCAGGAATTGGTAATCTCCTCGGCCCTGAAAGTGGCTTGAACAGCCTGAAAGAAAAGGGTTAATAACCTTACACTAGCAAAAAAAAAAAAAAAAAGAAGGGGGGGAAATAGTAACATACCATGCCCAGGTACCTTTTGAGGTTAAGAAAAACCTCATTCTTCCTGACAGACCGCAGCTCGGCCATGTCAGTAGGGAGTAACAAAGCCTCCTCCAAGGCCGAAGCCACCTGACATCCAACACCTCCATAGAAATCCCTGATGGATGCATTAGCTCTCAAGGGTTCCCCATTAAGCATTGGGGGTGGAAGCCAAGCCTGGAGCTCAAGTGGCTGATTATCCACCCTTTCTAAGCCCTTCTGTCCTGATTGGCCAATCTTCAGCTACTTCGTAGTTCATTGGGCCTCATCCTCATCCACAGGCCAAGATCTTCTTGCCTCCACTACTTCCTTTCCTTTTTGCTCTCTTTTTCTTTTCGGGTCGGTAGGGTCAGGCCTGGGTGGCAAGGATGGCTGAAGAAGAGGAAGAGGAAGTTTGGGAGGAGAAGGAGGAAGTTTGGATTGAGTAGGCTTCTCCGGTGCATCCTTTCCGGGCTAGGACTCTATTAAGTCCAGCAAACCTCTTTTAGGTTTCCTTTGGATACCCATCTTGTCCAAAGTGACAATGTCTACCTGTTGCTGATGGTTAAGGTCAACTGATGTATTCTCAGGGGATAGGGGTCTGTTGAACACCTCAAATTCGTCCTGAAAGTCTGACAGGTCTACAATCCCCTCTGGTTCTTCTTCTCTTTCTTCTTCTTCTTCTTCCTCATCTTCTTCCTTAACAATGGGTTGAGATGAGGATGCTCCTACTGAAGGGACGCCCACAAAGAGTGGCTGTGTAAGTGGTGTACCCTCGGGAATTGGAACGCCCTCAGGAACAACGAATCCTTCAAAGGCCACACTAATGCGGCGAAGACGAGGATCTTTGGCTCTTATCACACACTTAGGAGCTTGAAATCCAAGGGAAATCGGCTTGTACCCAAGGATGAGGTGCGCAGCTCGTAATTGACCGTCGGCTTCGTTCACGAACACCTCGGACCGCAGAATTTTGTCTAGGCTTTCTCTGTTGACTAAGTTGAGCCGAGGTCTGGTGGAACGTCTGTCTGTAAAATCATTAAAGCAAAAGGAGAATTTGTCAAAACCAGAAATGTCACAGAATAAAAAGGGAAATATAAACCAAAGTGCATAAATTTACAACTAGACCCCCACCTGGTGTTCCCTCCTTAACCGGACAGGGTAATCCATTGTGCCATTCCTCAGAAAAAATTAAAAAATCTTCCTTTAGCCCCTTGTTTGACATAGAGAGGCATTGAATTAGCCTCACTTCGGGATACCTTGACTTAAGGTAGTATCCCTGCCCCTTCAAATGGTGCAGGTTGTATACCCAGTTGACATCATGATGTGTCAATCCCAGGATCATTCTCTCATTTAGGGCTTCTACGCTTCCTAACACTCTGAACATATTTGGGGCGCATTGTGTGGGGGAAAATCTAAAGAATCTAAGATAGTTCCTTATGATTGTACCCATAGGGATGGTCATCCCTCCCTCTATGAAGGTGATCATTGGGATGACCACCTCTCCCCCTTTTTAATCGTCTACCCATTCCCCTTGGGCAGCGTATCTCATGCCCACTGTTGGCGGGATCCTGTACTTAACCCTGAATCTCTCTCTATCCTCCTCGGATTCAACTAAACACTTGAATCTACCCATTTTCTAGGAATATTTGAGAAGAAACTAACAATTTTGAAACGAAAAACAGAGACGAGAAGGAGAAAGTAGGATGAAAAGAGAATATATGGAAAGAAATGAAGTTAAGAAGGTTCGAGGAAACTTACAGGTTTAAAAGGAAGTCCTCGAGCAAGTTTTGGTATTTGTAGACGCACAAGTAAGTGAGAGAGAGGGACAGGTTCAGTGTATGAACTCTAGGATTGTGTAGTTGCTGAAAGTAGGGAAGGGAGTTGATTTGAAAAGCTATTTATTGGGGCGCAGAATTTACAAGCGGGAAAATTCCCGCTCGCAACCCCAGAAAATCCCCCACCGTTAGATTTGCATCGGGCCATTGAACGTAGGGGACACAAGTGCCGTCAAAATTTAATGAGGGCGCGCTCTGGACGCCAAAGCGTCAAAAGTGTGCCTTGAGAAGATAAAAAGTCGTTTGGGCGGTTTAGATAGAAATGGTTTAGCTGTGGGACAAAGTGGGCTGAGAATATCAAAATCCTTCTTTCCTCCTGAGAAGTCGAAAAGCAAGATTTTGAGGGGCTATTGTGGGGTTGTAGAATACCGATATATATATATATATATATTCACCTTTCGTACTAGGCCTAAGGCCCATGCCAAGGCCCATAATCGTATATGAAGAGGGCAGTGGTGACTATTGCAACCAGGAAACCATGCTGAGAACAATTCTATCATTGGCTAGCCAATGCCGAGGTAGAAGAGAGAAGATTTTTTCGGCTGAGACAATCTTCCAAAGCACTCCAATAAGGAAAATATGGGCAGCTAGAAAGCGCACTAGAGCATGACAGTAGGGCAATTTCAGGAAAAGCTGCTGCCTCCACATTAAATGCTCCCCCATCTAACACTCTGACTGCATTAATGTGGAAGTGACTTGAACAGTGGCTCTTCAGACTCACAGCTACCACCTAAGAGCTTTGGAAGGAGGTTGATGTGACAAAAACCGACAAACAGCAGATCAAACCTGCACGTGTATGGTTGAGATGAAGAAGGAAACTAGTATATAAGGAGGAAGGAGCTCTGGAAAGGAGGATTGGGATTTTTACCGGAAAGAACACTGTAGCAATTTGAATTGACTTTGTAACCATTTTCACTATCACTTGAGAAATCATAAGTTAAAACTTCTTGAACTAGTGCCAAGGACCGCATTACTTGCACAAAGTTATATTTGTGTTACTTACTCATTAGTTAAATCATCGTCAACTGTTGTTACACTGATTAAAGCCTAGTTCTTCTACCCACTCTCTACAAATTTATTGTATTGGGTTTGTTGGGCTTGAACTCACTTATCCCTTAGAAATAGTGCGTAAACTCAGTCCCTACAACTTTCATTAGAGTTTAACTCAGAAATTAACAATATGACATATTTGCTATTTTCCAAAATATTAAGGGAAAAATTGCTTGATTTTAAAGTTTAAGGAAGAATTGTAAACTACCCCAAACATAAAGGATGAAAAATGTTTTTTTCCTAAGTTTTTGTTTTTGTTTTTGTGTGTAAAACTATGTGTTTTTACTTAAAATAGTTTGTAAAGAAAAAAATATATAAAAAGTCAACCCAAGAAAATTGTATGTGGAATAGTGAATTTTGGCTCAACAAAGTTTATTAAACCAACAAAATTTTTCTAAAAATACAACAGATTGACTTAACATTTTCATAATACTTTTATAATTTTGTTATATTTTATTTTAACTTGTAAAGAATTGACAGCTCAGCAATTTTGAAAATATTATGACGACATCAAGATGTCTTAACATTTTTCACACAAAAAAATGTTATGTCCATGACATTTTCACAACAAATCATAAGTAGTAGGTTACTACAAGTTGTTATTGGTGGGCAAAAAAGTAGTTTCCTTGGTAAGTTAAAATTAGAACCAATAACAATTTGCCATATTTGATTTGTTATGAAAGTGTTGTGAAAATTATTGTGGATATAGCACTTCTTTTTTACAATACTTTTATTTTTAGTTGTAACTGGTTCTAGTATGATATTTTTTTATTTTATTTTGACCTATAATGAATTAACACCTCAACAATTGTGAAAATATTTTGCCAATTTGTGATGTTAATATTTTATTATAATGTGAAACAACGTGAATTGGACAAACCAAAAATAATATAGCAAATATACTACAACTTTATGCATTCACAAAAAAAAAAAAAAAAAAAAAAAAAAGCGGTCAGCAAAACAATGAAAGTTGAATAAACCAAAACTATTGCAGCTTTTCCCATTCACTCTTTTTATATATAGAAATATACATTGCACTTACAATGTAAATTTATATTGTAAGCACATAAAAATTGGCAAATGTTGTACACATTTGCAAAATTTGTACAATTTTTTTTTTTTTTTTTTTTTGCAAATGTATATAATATTTGCTACTTTTTGTGTGTATACAATGTAAGCTTACATTACAAGTATAAAGTAAACATATAAAGATCCTTTAAAAGAAAAAAAAACAAGCTCAAACCAAGTTGGTGAACTTGAAAAAATAAAAAAAAATAAAAGGGAAAAAGGCAACTCACAAAACCAAAAATACTATTCATAACACTGTTCATGAGCTTATTAAATGTATATAATATTTGCTACTTTTTGTATGTATACAATGTAAACTTATATTATAAGTACAAAGTAAACATATAAAGATCCTTAAAAAAAAAAAAAAAAAAAAAAAAAAAAAGCTCAAACCAAGTTGGTGAACTTGAAGAAAAAAGGGGGGGGGGGAAGGCAAGTCACTAAATCAAAAACACTGTTCATAATACTATTCATGAGCCTATTCGCTCTTTTTATATATAGAAAAAAGAGCACAAATCGATGACTTAAAAAAAAAATGATGAACAGTACATATTAAACAAACCAAAAGTACTGCACCTTTTATACATTCACCCAACAAGTGTCAACATTTTCACAAAACATTTATTTTCAGTTGTGGTTGGTCACAATTTCACATTTTATTATTTTATTTTGACTTATAAGAAATTGACACTTCAATAATTGTGAAATTTATTGTGTCAGTATAACAATATATATGCGGGTTCTTATAAATATTTAAAAGAAAAAAAAATACAAACAGAAGACTGAAGGAAGGAAAAAAAAAAAAACGGTAGCTACTGTAGCTACAATGCCACTTGAACAAACCAAAGTGGCACTGTAGCAACTGTTCAAAAAAAAAAAAACAAACAAACAAAGGCACTGTAGGGACATTGCTGCTTTTTATATAGCTAATAGATGTAATATAACGTGAACTTATATTGGCACGTGATTAGTGAGGTTAAGAGTTTGTGCTATTTCAGAATTCCAAAGGCTATCACCACAATGCACCCTTGACGCAATGATCACTCTATAAGTATAAGTGTTTTTAGAGTGTGAGAGACAAGAGCGGGGGTTTAAATCTTTAAGAGGGAGTTTCATACACATATATACACATAAATTAAGTTATAGTAAAATTCTATCTTGTTATAAATAAAAAAAAAAAAAAAAAAAAAGGAATTCCAAAGGCTATCTGATTATGATAGAGAGCTAGTCACAATTACAAATCTCTAATTAATCACAGATTGATTGAGATTCTATAATGGATTGATTACGGTAATAAATCATTTAAAGGGATAAGAAGGAAGTGAAGCTGGTGAATTTGTGACTGTGAGGCCATGGCTGATTTGGCTCTCTCTGATTTCTTTAGTTTTTTTAGTTTGCAGTTTTATTTGCGCAGGTAGTTTAGTTGTTCTAGTTTGCAGTTTTATTTTATTTTTTATACTTCTTTACATCTTTGTCCCACGGTAATAGGTTAATCTAACAGATAGTCGTTCAGGAAATTATTTTTCAGAATCTCAATACTTTCAAGCACTACTTTTCTTCATCTTGTCATTTACCATTAAATTAGTATATATTAATAATATATAAATATAATAACGATTGTTGAAATTGATTTTTAAAAAGTATATTATACATTTAATAATATAATGTATAAGTGAGGATTTTTTTTGGATGATAAAGTGTAATTTATTCTTTTTTTTATTATAAAAGGTTAAGTGTAAGTGATTATTTGATTATATAATTTTGTATGTATTCAATAATTGTTGGTCTAATTTTTTAGTAATTTTTTTATTTGATTATTTTTTATAAATTCAAAGTGTGAGTTGTGTCACTTTACCTTAAAACCAATTGGTGATGAGAAAAATACATTAAAGTCTTTATGGCATTCAACATCATGCCTCGTGATTCTATTTTTAGAGCAGTTGTAAAGAGTTGAATTGTAATCCCTCAACAGTAGATAACACTATCAGGCACTACTTTTCTTCAACTTGTTATTTACCATTAAATTAGTATATATTAATAATATATAAATATAACAACGATCATTGAAATTAATTTTTAAAAAAGTATATTATGCATAAAATAATATAATGTGTATGTGGGGATTTCTTTTGGATGATAAAGTGTAAGTTATTATTATTATTTTTTTAAAGATTAAGAGTAAGTGATTATTTGATTATATAATTTTGTATATATTCAATAATTGTTTGTCTAATTTTTTAGTAATTTTTTATTTGTTTATTTTTTTTTAATAAATTTGAAGTGTGAGTTGTGCCACTCGACCTCAAAATCAATTGGTGATAATAAAAACACACTGGAGTCCTTATGACATTCAACATCACATCCCATGGCCTTATTTTTAGAGCAATTGTAGAGAGCTGAATTGTGATTCACAAACAATAGATAACACTATTATACAAATTTTTAAATCATCGCTTAGGACTTATCCACATGTTAATTTTGATGGATCAAAAAGTTTTATAATGATATGGATCCGTTCCTACTATACAGAAGATATCATGCAAATTTTTAAATTTTCGCTTAAGGTTTTCCACACACGTTAATTCTAATTGATCTAAACTCCTATAATGATGTGAATCTGTTATTCTTGGCCTTTTTTTTTTCGAAAGCTTTGACACAGCATTGGAGGGATTGACCATAGATGTGTTCTTGCTCACCCCTAGGTACAAATACTTAAGGAGGTGCCATTAGAACATTAAGGTCATTGGCTAGATATGTTCTTCTTTAGATAAGCAAGGGAATGACATAGGGAGATATTGATCATAAGTGACAAAAATGGTTTGTATTGTAATTTTTTTGTTTTAGTTGGGGTAACAAATAGAGTTGAATCACTATTCTTTAGTGCACTCTTGTTGTGTTGGGGAAATAATATTTTGGAAAACCTTAGGTTCTAAAGATTTAGGATTAAATGTTTAGAATTATATTTTGTATGTGTTGGCAAACCAAGAACAAAACATGTCTAGTCTATGTGTTAAGCATTGCTCAAAGGTGTATGTTTCAAGCTTCAAGTTTGAGCTGACTGCAGAAAAGAAGAGTCAGAATCTGCCAAGCTCGATCGATTGAAAATTAGGTTCGACTGATTAAGAATTGTAGAAAACAGATTCTGCAAAAATTTTTAAACAAGGCCCAAGCCCACGAAAACGTTTAGGGAAACCCTAGCTACGTTTTGGAAATTTATTTTCACTTTTGGAAGACTTGAGTGTTACTCCTTGTGAGATCTGAGAGGTGCTGTACTTTTTAACTACACAAGCGTCTATCGGAGCAAGATCTACAATCAAGCATTGGTAGAACCTAGTTGCTGTTACAAAGATCAACAACTGAAGGTGATCTGAAACCTTTGAGTGGGATCTCAAAGTCACAAGCGTGGGTGCTTGTGTAGCTATAAATCCAAGAAGAGAAGGAGTCTGTGGATTTGGAGCTTGTACGTGGTCGTGTCAGTAAGTTACTACTTGAGGTAGCAATAGATTTAGGATTAAATCTGATTGTAAAAACTTCGATTCTCTTATAGTGGATTTGCTTTACCTTGAAGATAGCTAAGTCAAATCGTTCTCAGGTTTTTACATTGAAATGGTTTGTTTCATTGGTTTTCCTAGGTCATCATATCATGGTGTTATTTACTTTTCCACTACTGTGCATGATATGATTTATTATTGTTTAACCTAGATCTGAATAATTAACCTAAGTAATCACTTAGCTAATATATTAAGTTAAACAATCTGGTTTAAGGGGTCTAAATAAACAAACAACCTTCAATTGAGTAGTTAATAAATGTAATATATATGGACGCCACGTAACTCAAAAGACTTAAGTTTTTAGGTTTGGGCCCAATATATTAATCACTCACTCTTGTCATTCTTATTCAATGTAGGATTTTACTCACATATATATTCCCTAAATGTTGTAATAAACGAATGATCTAGTTGTTACTTCATCACCAATGTCAACTATATCATGCTACTATAAAGTTATTTGACACTTTTTTTTTTTTTTTTTACAAAAATAAAACCTAATTAAACATCGGAGAGTTGGAACAAGAAACAAATCACGTGCTTGGCCAAAACATTCACATAGGAATGGTAGCTAAGCCTTCAAGAGTTCAAGTTGGAGTTCCACTTCCACACGTTAACAATAGATGGTAGTTGATTTAGGGAGAGATGTAGATTTAAACCCTGAACACTTTCTTTAAAAACACTACAAGATACATGTTGAGTTACAAGGCTCTTAGAAATATTTACTGTAAGGACGTGAAATGAACTCAAGCCCACCAAGAACAATGGACAATGGCCCACTAAGCCCAAAACAATGTATTTGTAAGAGAATGGGTCAATCCAAGGAAAGATCTTACAAGAAAAGTGGACCATAGTTGAAAGGACTTAAGACAGTAAGATTGACACAAATTAATGGAAATAAAGCTCCTCGGTCTAATCCGAGGATGTGATGTTCTTATATTCAATACAAGTTTATGTGAATAAACTATGTTCTCCTTTTGTTTTCTCCTTTTTAGATTCCATGCCCCTTTTTCATGGTGATCCCTTTCTTATATAGTCCTTCAACCCTTCATCCCAGCCTTCCACCTGTTGATTTAGCAGAAAATCCCTTGGATGCTTGTCCCATCAAGACCTCCTGGAAGTTTTGTTAGTAGCTGTGAGCTGAGTTGCCACTGTTCAGGTGTCATTTCTCCATAAATGCGGTCAGTTCATTGGGTGCAGTGCATTTAATGTGGTGGTGGCAGCCTTCTTCCCAGATATTTCATCTTAGCGCTCCTGAGGTGGCCCAGATCCTCGGAAATTAGAGCTGACCCATCATTCTTTTCCTTTTTCCTCGGCTCATTGACCCAGGCCCAGCAATCTCATTAACCATCCTCAGGCATATTATCGTCCTCAGGCATGGCCCATAGCCCAACACGCCTGCTCGAACTTCCCATCCCCACATTTACCATATTATAATTGTAGAAAAACTTCAATGTAACTTAACTTCGATACTTTTTTGATAGTATTTACCATATTATAATTATACAAAAACTTAAATGTAACTTAACTTCGATGCTTTTCTATAGTATAATTCTTGTTAAGGTGTGTTATTAATTATTATACATGACAATGAATTTATCAAATTTAATATTTTTAATTACAAAAACATCAACATTTTCATTATAATGTCGAATTTTTTATCTAGTAAGATTTATCTATAGTTTGAGTGATTAGATCTTATTGCCATATATATATAGTGTATGTGTGATAATTGTAAAAATAAAACATAAATTGTGGAACTGAATGATTACAACTTAGTTTGTTATTAAAATCATTCTTCACCTCTTCCATAGTATTCTTTCATTTTATCACAATAATGGTTAAATACCTAATTTAATTTTTTTTTTATTCATTTAAGCTTGTGTGACTTTTTTTTTTTTTTTTTTTTTTAAGAATAGCTTGTGTGGACAATTGATAGTTTATCATGATATTAAAGAGCTTTTGTGTTTACTCTACCTCATATCCAAAAATTTAATGTTAAAATAATTGTTAGCTTTTGGGTTTAGAGCATTCACACTAGCTCTTGTAAAAAATTTCGCTAATTTTACAATAAGAACCTATTTTTTCTATTTTACACAAATACTTTTCAAAACATCCACATCAAACAATTTATTTTACACTACATTTCATTAAAATACTATTTCTTTACCAATTATTTTTTTTTTTATTCTCTTATATCTCTCTCTTCCTCAACCAAAAACCATGGCCCCATCAACCAAAATTTCTAGCAAGAAGCAACACCAAAACAAAATATCAGTATCCAAATTTTTCTTTAAAAGATTAAAAATTTCTTATAAAACAAACATAAGCTAAAAATATCAAAGCAAAACTAAAACAAACTCATAAACTTGACAAAATTAAATTATGATTCTACTGCTACTAGTAGCCAAACTTATCATTGATCCTCAACAAACCCACCAACTTCTCAAATATCAAATATTCATACCCAAATATAAACCAAAACAGATACCCAAATCAAATCATTGATCTCACCCAAAAGACATTTCCACTCAAAATTTATGCCGTGGACATTTTCTTTCAAATCAACCTTCTTTTGCTCCAATCACTCCATAAAACCCCCATCCAAATTAATCTTTCTCTGCTCCAATCGCTCAAAAAAACAAAAACCCCTTTCTTCCCTCACAACGACACCCTAACTCCGACTTTAGCCACAACAATTTGCACGATCACAAAAGTCTATCTCAACGGATCAACAACACCACCATGAAACACAAAATGCCATGGAGAAAATCAAAGAAGCCTCCTTTGTTCTTCTAAATCTTAGTTAAGGTCATTCACAACAATCAAAAGAAATCGATCTTGGTATAGAGAGGGATGGGCATAGAGTGATTGTTGTTTAGACGAAGAGAGAGAGAGAGAGAGAGAGTGTGAGATGAAATCAGAAGAGACTAGAGAGTGATGGGTGAGAGCTTATATGGGAGAGAACGAAGATGAGGGAGAAGAGAATGAGAGATATAGGTTTGCAAGAGAGAGAAAAAGCAAGTGAATAAAAGTTGTGAGACTAATATAAAAATAGGATATTAATAAAATAATGGTTTAGACAGCTACAATAGCTGTGTAAATATACACAGTTACTATAGCTAGTTTATATATTTACACACTATTACATCGACTAATGTGGGTTAGTTTTAAGTTATATTGTGTAAAATTTTCTACTTTTTTATATTTTAGTTTAACTAATGCAATTGCTCTTAGTGGTAGTTTATAACCACCCACCCCATAAGGAAAGTAATCTTTCCATGGTCAAAGGAAAATAGTATTTTTTATTTTAATAGAAAGGGAAAATAAAGTAAAGTATAAGTAGTATGAAATTAACAAATCAGAGAATACAAATAATTGAAAGCATGTGAATTTCAAGAAAATGAAAGAGAGCTTGAAGACTCAATAAAAGAAATGTAGAATTCACCATACATTAGAGAAACTAGCAGGTTGCCCGCGCAAAGCGCGGTAATTCTATAAGTTTTTATATAAGATGGTTTTGGAAAATGTTGTACATATATTAGACACAAACGGTGGATATTTTCATTGCTAAAATCACTTACAGTTATAGCTAAAAGTTCAAAGCAAGTAGGAATATTATGTTCCCTACCATCAATTGATCATGAACCCAATTAAATGCAAGCGTATGTTGTACATGTTCGACTCATTGAACCTATCACTTTTCAAATGAAATTTCTAACCAAGGCATTGATCTCATCAAGCATTCTCAATAATATTTTAACTATATATAGCAGTGTCAAGGTCGCATAGTGAGTCATGTCTAAGCAAAACACTTAGCCCATTATCAATCTCATTAGCTGTGCAAAACGGGGTTTTTCTCCAACTATCAGAAGTAACGACCCAATTTTGTGGTGGTTTTGGACATTTGATCGAAAGATGTAAGGACTTTATCCTTCATTAACATGGGTATCAACACTCTCTCTCATAGAAGTCATTGAAACATAGAGTTGAGCCTCCTTATATTAGCCTTGTAATGTTAATTTAGTATACTTTGGGTATCAGCAATTCTGATCTGCATAAATATAATTCCACCTATTTTAAATGAATATAATTAGATATAATTATCCTAAAACCTGTTCCATAAACTTGTTCTTAACCCACAATCCATCTTCAATACACGAATTACAATAAACTAATTACTGAGTATAGGCACTCAACCAATTACTTAAATTTGAAAACAAATTATAGGAAAGCAAAAGTACAAATACAGTATTTAGAAAATCAATATTTGATTTATGATAAAAAGAAGTGGAAAAGTGCAGATCTAGATAGAAGACCAAAAGAATTTGTATTTCAAACAATTCGTAGATTTTGCTATATACCTTTCTATAAAATTCATGCTTATAGTACTATTGGAATAAATAACAGTCACACTATAAAAAAAAATAAAAAATGGAAAGAATTGACTTGTAATACATACATACACACACACACACAAGAAAAAATTGAAAAGCTATAAAATTAAAAAAAAAAAAAAAAAAAAAAAAAAAAAAAAAAAAAAAAAACATTAAAGAGTGGAACAACATGGCTGTCACATCTTAATTGATGCACAACATCTATTCCCAATTGTCATCACAATGATCAGCACCCACTCAATTAGGTGATGCATTCTTCATCTTTTATAAATTCCTTTAAAAAAAAGAAACTAAAATTAGAGAGTTTTGTCCATCAATTTTTTGTTTAAATATAATTTGACAAACAATGATAAGTGAAAGATAGAAACCTATTTGAATGAGACAATTCCACTCCCATAACCTTGAAATAATAATTTTACTATCTTTGAAGTTTGCAATAAATTTGATAAAACACACATGAATGGTTTTTCTCAGATCTAAAAACCCATTTATCAATTAGATTTACCAACAAAGTAATAAGATGTATTCAACAAACATGACCATCTTTTTTCTTGTCAACCCTTTTCATGGGTGTTTCCATCAAACACATGAAAACATAGAGATACAATTATTTGGATTAATGTTATCAACAAAATAGGGAGCAACACACTTTGCTCAAATGCAATCCATTGTAAAAGATTTCATACATATGGTGTTGTTTTAATCTATTATAATACATATCTAGGCAACAAACATACATTATCTATTTCCCAACATTGTCCACTTGTCTTACCTACACATAATTATAAATTATAATAAAATTGAAAAAGGAAAGGAAAGAAATAAATGTGATGAGAATAAATCAAAATATTAATTCAAAGGTCAAAGTGGAATCTTACCTTTTCCTATTGAGACCTACAGGAAGTTTGACAGCAATCAAGACCATCAAAGCCATGTGGCACATAGGATCAACGATTAACTCGGGACCCTTTATGCCATGATTGATCTCTCCTTTCCTTTTTGTAGTCTACAACCAACCAATTTACTCTTAAACATTTTGAATTATTCTAATATCACTCACACATACCCAATCAAAATGTTGCAAAATGGGCATCATTTAACATAAATTTCATAGCTAGAGAATTATTTTGTCTTGTTTTTTATTTTGTTCTTGGTCTAGTAACAAAATTATCAAGTTAAGCGAACCATAAACATTATAGAAAAGAAAGCAAAACCAAAATAGTGTTTATTTTAAGCAATTTGCAATGTTACCTCTAGCACAAACCATATTTATTGTGTATTGCTGCAATTTACAATATAAGCACATGAAAAATAGTTTGCTGCTGCTGCATTAATTGTTGTCTACAGGAAAACACTCAGCTATTTTATCAAACAATTTGTGTGCATGTAACTAAAAGGCAGTTGCATCCAAACCAAAATTATAAAGTACAAATTAAAGAGATCAAAGTAATAAAGAAAAACTTTAAGAGAGTGATAGAGAAAGGGTTGTTTTTTAGAGATTATATACCCACCTTTTAGTGGAAGAGCAAGAAAGGGCAAAGGTATCTAATGGGATTTGGGTTATTTTCCAAAGAACTATTACATTGATTTATTTTCTAGCAAGATCTAAGGGCTATAGATATATATAGATATTGATTTCAAAAGAAATACATTAGTGTGCATTTAATTTAAAGGGCAACTAAAGAGTTGAGAAAGAGAAAAAGGTGAACTAGATTTTGCTAAAGCAATAAGTAATATGCATCTTTTCAATTTCTAAAAGGACGTTGGAATTTATTTTTTAAGTGAAGGTGATTTGGAAGGTTGTTGATGCCTATTTTTGACAAAAAGGCCCAATGGCAGAAGAAGCCCAACAATATGAAAAAGATGGAAAAAGAGAATAGTAAAATAAAGACCATTAGGCTAGAATGACAGGAATAATGGTTAACAGGCCCACTAAAATAATAAGTGGCCTGAGAGAAAGCAAACGGGCCGAGAAAGCCCCAAGGAATGTAGTAGTAAGCCCATGGCAATTGTAAGAGATGGAAAGAAAGTAAAAATGGGCCAGGGAAGCCCAAAGAAAGGAATTAGTAAATGGGGTTGGCTCAAAGGCCAATAAGCCCAAAAGTAAGGATGTGGTAATTGGGCTAGGGAAGCCCAAAAGATTTAGCAAAAGATCATGGGAATGAAAGAGGTAGGAAAGGATGAAATAAGCCAAATATGCCCAAAGAACGAAATGGGCCGAGGAAGCCCAAGGTATGGAATGGATTGGCCGAGCAGGAATACTAGACAGTAAAGACCAAAAGAAGGAATAAGGTAAGAAATTGACATGGCAGGTGCTTCAGCCCGTAAGCCCAAACGCAACAACAAGGCAAAAAGACAAGTGATATCACAACGAGAACAGTGCAATGGCATGGCAAGAACACCAATTAGCCCACGAATGTAGGGTAAAGAAGAGAAAGTCCATACCCAAGCAACGCCCAACCCAAAGAAGAGATGGGATGCAAAGAATGAAAGCCCAAAGACTCATTCATGCCACAAGAGTTAAACGAGCACTAGAGCATACAGCAGAATCAGACAAAACTGAAGGCAATGGCAAACGCGTGAGAGCCAAAAAAGCAATGGACTCATATTGAAGTGGAGCATGCACACAAGGCTCAGGCACCACTTACCTGTACCCAGCAAATACAGGGGGTGGGCCACGAGTCAGAGGTATGAGAGGGTGTGGTTTGGCGATAGGGAGAAGGGGGAGCCTATTTTGGGGTTTCCGCTCAAGCTCTTTTAGGGAAAATGTCCTGCTGTGGTGACATCTCATCCAAAAAAGGTAAACATGAGCTATAATTACTAGATGCATGCTATAGAGGTTGGTAAGAGAGAAGTTTAACCCTTATACGAATGGAAGTATCAAGGGGAGTAAGAGACAAAACAAAACCACTTTTATCTGAGGATGAGGCATGGCACAGCCAACATAGTGTAGTGGCGGTGGCTGGGCAGCCGGCAGACCAGTGGACAGTCTTGGACGGACACCTACAACAGGCCAAAAGCGGTTGAGGGGTAAAAATAGCAAATCCTGTTACAGCAGGCGGTATAAAAGGCCATAGATGTGCACAGTGAAAAGGGGGGGAGGAAAAAAGGAAGAGAAAAACGGTAAACAAGAAATATAGAAAAACACAAAGAAAGAAAGAAAACAAAGCAAACAAAGAAAGAAAGAAAGAAATAAAGAGTACCGAAAAACCCAAAGTAAAGGAAAAATATGAGTGATAGGAGCAAAAGCATGCATCAGTAGGCAACCTACTTCTCTCCCTCTCAATAGCCCACTCTTAATAGCCCACTCTCAATTTCAACAATCGTTTTTAATGTGTAAGTGGGGATTTTTTTTGGATGATAAAGTGTAAGGTTTTTTTTTTTTTTTTTAATTTTAAAGATTAAGTGTAAATGATTATTTGATTATGGACAAAATTTAGTTACAAAATTGGTTGTAGGCTGTAGTCTAAGGCTACAACCTTACTCAATATCATTTTATAGGAGGTAAATTTTGAAAATTCCACCATTGGATTACATTTTCTTCTTATATTCTCCATGCTTGCAAAATTTGTAGAAAATTAAAGATTAATAGCTATGCCATCATTAAATTGTTTAAATTGCTAGTTTTTGTCATTTAAAATTATGTATAAAATATAAGCTTATAGATCTTATAGTATATAATATAAGATTGACATAAAATTTGACATGTGTATTAAGAGTGTAAAGAACATGCAATTCAACGGTTAGATTTTCAAAATATGTAGTAATGTTTATTTTATTGAGTAAGATTGTAGATTTAGACTACAACCAATTTTGTAGCTAAACTTTGTCATTTGATTATATAATTTTGTAAGTATTCAATGATTGTCTAATTTTTTAGTAATTTTTTTATTTGTTAGGGGGAGTGTTGATATTTGAGGGATATAGTGAGGATTACTTGTATCTTTTTCTTTTCTCTATTTTAGATACATTTATTCTTGTACATGGGTCTTGTGACCATTATTGACATACACTGTACTTATTTTCTTTATATGTTGATGTATGTTTCTTTCACCTACCCTTACATGTGTTGTTTCTTTTCTCTCTTTATGCACATGCTTCTTATTATTTGTATGCAATCTATTATTTCTGTTTCACACAAAGATGTTTTGATGAGTTTTGTTTAAAGTGTTTCAGAAATATAGGTTGTTAAAGTCTTTCTTGCCATAGACTCTCTTCTTGCAAAGTTTTTCAAGAGTTTGTGTTAGGATAGATTTTATTGTATCCAACAAGTGAATATGAGTTGAGTGATTTATGACTTCTCTCATATGTTCATTTGTTTGTTGTGGTTTTGTCACGGATTGCCAAATGGGGAGATTGTTAGGACATATGTGATTCACTTGTTAGGAACATATATCACTATTTTATGTAATTGGCTAATCCTTTGACAAAACGCACTTTACTTGTATTTGGGTAGATCTAGGATGTGTTTAATACTTCAAGAAATCTTGTTTCAAGATCAAGTATTAAAGCTATGCAAGTCTGTCCAAGATTCAAGTGCAGAAAGTGCCTGTCATTAAAGCTCGACAGCTAGCCATCTATCGAGCTTGAAGAGCTGTTCCAGTCCCGTGGCTCGACAGCAGATCGACAGATAGGGTATCTGTCGAGGTTTATGAAAAATAGAATTTCAGTTCTGTTTTAACTCTAATCCGTGATAATTTGTTTAAGCTTTCTTTTCTCACAACCCTAGACATATAAAAGGATTATTTTAAGGGCTGTCAAAGGTGATACAAGTTGCACAAGTGTTGAGCAAAGTTTGTTCAAGCAAATTGTGACCGGAGACAGAATTTGCCCTAGTTCATCATTCTTGTGAAGAAGTTGCTATGTTTGTGCACCGTAGGTTTTTGTAACCAAGCATCTTCTTGATCTTCATCGTTTTGGATGAACTGAAGAACTTTGTAGCCAACAACCTTCTCTAGTTGGTGATTGAAGTCACGTACTGAGATCCACGTAATTGGTTAGTCACGTACTGGGAGCCGTGCATTAAAAGGAGAGATTGTCACTACAGAATAAGTCCAATTGTGTATTGGGGTAAAGGTTCAACTGTAGGTTGATATAAGGTACTGAGATTCCTTTACTTGTAACCGCTTGTTATGATAATAGTGGATTCTCAGGAGTGGTGACCTTAAAATCACTCGGTGGGGTTTTTGTTGTGTAGGTTTTCCCCATTTATAAACAAATCACCGTGTCAATTTATTTTCCGCTGCATATTTAGTTTAATTGGTGATTTGTTTGTGCTACCACGCGTTGCATGTTAATTAACTTGCCTAAATTAATTGGTTAATTTATTACAAGGGGTCAATACATTCTTAGCCTATCAAGTGGTATCAGAGCCCGGTCATAGGTTCGAATCGTTGGAGCCGCATTGTGAGGGAGGGATTGTGAGGGATTTCACAATTCGCTCCAATACCAATGGGCTTGGTCTGCGATCGAATGATATAAAAGATTTGTGCCCCCTCATCCTTCATCAATTGGTCGTTGGATGGATCGGTAAGGCACATAGTCCGACAAGGGCATACTCTGATTAGGGTTAATCTTTGCTATGTGATCCATTGACCCCTGTTTGTCATGGATAGAGTACAGTCTCTAATTATACCTCTTTTATTTGATGACACTAACTATGCATATTGGAAAGTACGCATGAGGGCTTTCTTGCAGTCTCTAGATGAGAAGGTGTGGCAAGCTGTTGAGATAGGCTGGACCAAGCCAAAGGAAGCGCCAGCCGATTGGGATGATGCCAAGATCAAGGCGACAAACTTCAACAGCAGGGCATTGAATGCCTTATTCAGTGTGGTCACTAATAAGGAGTTCAAAAAGATATCCTCCATTGAAACTGCTAAGGAAGCATGGACCATTCTCCAGACAACCTATGAGGGAACCAAGACTGTCAAGGATTCAAAACTTCGAAGGCTCACTACAAGCTTTGAAGAGATCAAGATGGAGGATGATGAGTCGTTTGATGAGTTCTATGCCAAGCTCAAAGACATAGTGAACTCAGCTTTCAATTTTGGGGAAACCATTCCTGAACCCAAGATTGTGAGAAATGTGCTCAGATCTCTACCCGAGAAATTCTATGCCAAGATCACCGCGATTGAGGAATCAAAGGACATTGACAAGATTCCTCTGATAGTGCTGGTTGGTAATCTGCAGACCTATAAGTTAGGTTTAACAAGAATTGGCAAGTCAGATAAGGGCAAGAGCATGGCATTGAAGGCCAAGAGTAGTGATACTGATGAGTCCTCAAATGATGAGGATTCTAAAATGAAGTTCTACATTATGAGGCAATTCAAGAAGTTCATGAAGAATGCCAATGGGAAGGGCTTCGACAAGGACCGTAGGTAATCCAGTTCTTCTCAGTTCAAGAACCAAGACAAAGGGAGGAAGGATGCTAGGGATGGCGATCAGTACACTGTTCCCACAAGACCAAAGTGCTTTGGGTGTCAAGGCTTCGATCATATGAAACAAGAATGCCCTACATACCTCAAGCCCATTGGGAAGAACAAGACACTTGCAGCTATGTTAAGCAACATCGAGTCTGAAGATGATTCCGACAATGAGGATGACGGAATCTTGAATGCCTTCACTGCCACTGTCAATCCTACTGAGGGGATTGTTGAAGATGCGGATGAAGAAGAAGAATTGGTGGAGTCTAAGTTCAAGAAGATGGATGATCAAGATGATATCTATACAGCCTATGAGAAATTGTACAAAGTTTCTGAAAAGCATGAGAAACTTTATAGGCTGGCCACCAAAAAGCTGAGTGATCTGGAACTTGATCGAGAAGAGCTTTCCACAAAGTTTGATGAAGCCAATCAGACTATTGGAGCACTGAGGTTTGAGAATAACTTCTTGGTTGAGAAAACCAAGAAACTTGAAGCGGAGCTATTTCAAGTCAGAGCTCAATTAGAGAGGACTTCAAGTGCAAAGCTTGATGAGATGCTCAGTCTTCAGAAATCTGCTTCTATTCGAAAAGGTCTAGGATATGGTTTCTCTTCTCCTAGTATTGCTTCTACTAGTACTACTGTTTTTGTTCCTCCTGCTAAAAATGTTGAAATTAAAAACAATGAAGTTAAAAATGAATTAGCTAGTGAGAACATAGATAAGGGTAAGTCTATCTTAGGAGCACCCCCTAAACTTGCTAAGAATGAGACTAAAAACCCTAGGGCTAAGAAGGCTAACTCTCAAAAGCCTAAAAAAAAGAAGCAGCATCTCTGTCATCACTGTGGAGTAGTCGATTATACTCGACCTAATTGCTATAAGTGGTTAGCCACTCAACAAAGCAACAACATGATCGCATCAGGAAACCAGAATCAGTTTCCATCCTTTTTTGCTCCCCTTGGAGATCTTCTTAAAGCCCTCATGTTCCTTTCAAACTTGAACGGTTTCAATTCTTCCCCCTCACCATCGGTTCAAGGGTTCACTCAAAAGAAAAGTTCTTCCAAGGTGTGGCATAAAAACAGATTTATTATGACCAACAAAGAACAATTTGGTCTAATATGACCAACAACACCACAAAGGTGACAAGTAGGCACAAAAACAGATATATTATGCTCTCTAACAGTAGGTTTAGACATAGGTTTAGAAACTTCAGCGTCTACATCAGAACTTTTACCTTTGTCTAACCTAGCAAAATAAACCTTTTCTTGATTATTCCTCTTGAAATGAGGGATATAAACTTTCTCAGTTTAGGCTTAAGAGAAATAGAAACACTTTTGTTATTAACAGCAGGCTTGGTACTAGTCAAATTTTCAATTTTAGCTTTAGATTCAACTAACTCTTGTAACAAACTTTTCATCTTCTCATCTTGAGAGGAAATTTGATTTCTCAAAAATTTATTATTTTTATTAGATTCATCTAATCTAACAAACAATTCCTCTTTTTCAAGATTAGCCAATTTTAACTCTTCCTTGAATTTCTTAACAATTTTCATAGATTTCAATAGTTCCTTACGAAGAGTTTCACAGGCATCAATAAGATCAACAGAAACATGAGCAGAAACATGATTAGAAAGACACTTCAAATTATCCATGACAACATGGGTCAAGGATCAGCTCTTAGATCAAAAGATCTAAAACAAAAAAGCTACCCGCTCTGATACCACTTGTTTGTTTTTAGACCCCTTAAAACACAATTGGACTAACCTTGTTAATTAGCTAAGTGATTACTTAGTCCAAATTTCAGATCTAGGTTAACACAATCATATAAAGAACACAAAGATATGATGACCTAGGAAATCAAACCGGTAAAACCTGGGGAGGATTTAACCTAACTATCCTCAAGGTAAACCTAAATCCACTATGAAAGAATTGAAGTTTTACAATAGTGACTTAGACCACTAAGATCCTATTGCTACCCACCAGTAGAAAACTTACTGACACGACCAAGTGCAAGCTCCGAGACCACAGACTCCTTCTTTCTTAGATTCTCCAGCAAGTACAAGCACTCTCGCTTGTGTATCTTTAAGCTTTTATTGCAGCAACTGAATGATCATCAAGCTCTCAATGAAATCTCCTTCTTGATAATCCTAAGCATGTGTGAAGGCAACCACCTCTCAGATCTCACAAGAGATTCAAACACACAGCATAGAAAGCAACAACAAAAACGTGGTTAGGGTTTCCCTTTTATACCTAGGGTAAAACATAAAACCCTACACGTCATATGAGCTTAGGGCTGAGTTAGAAATTCTGCAGAAAAATGTTCTGCTCGACTTTCAATCTATCGAGTCTAATTCTCGATCAATTGAGCCATTCAGAATTGCACACTCAATTCTGCAATTAACTCAATTCCAACTTTACATAAAAGACCTATACTTTGAGCAAGTCTAAACAAGACTAACATCTGTTTTGATCATGGTTTGCCAACAATACAAATTAGAGTTCTAATACATTAGTTCCTAAGTACTTAGAACCTAACAAACTCTCCCTTTGGCAATCCATGACAAAACACAAACACAATGCTCAAAGTTACAAGTAAAAGCCCTTTACAAAAATAATGCCCATTACAAAAAAAATTCAACCTAACTACTATCCATCAGTTGCAAGTGTAGACAGCAATATGACTGAATCAACCTGTATATTTCCTGAAATACTCAACAAATGTATAAACGCATGTATGGAAAATATAAGCAAACAAAAATAAATTCTTGACATCACAAAACACAAAACAAAGACATATATAATGAATAACTCATAAATATAAATCAATGAGCAGTGAAACAAGAAACATATATCATCAATGTATCTCCCCCTAAGTTAGATACAACAAAAAATTTTCTCCCCCTAAACAAAACAAACATGATTCCCACATTTCATATTCCCTCATTTCATCTATTTCTCCCCCTTTTTGTCACGTATTGACAAAGACAATCCAATCAGAAGGTTGACAGAAAACATACGCAACAAAGAATAAGAGAAAATAGAGAATTAGGGGAACACAAAACAATTCAACTCTATAGAAAATAGAGACAACTCCCCCTATGAAGAGCAACAAAGATTAAAAACTAGCTTCTCCCCCTATAAAAATAGGAAAGACAAAAAAAGTGTTGGGAAAAACAGTTTTGGGGAAAATATAGGAGGTGGGGAAAAATAAAGACACAAACCAAACTTACAAACTAAGTTGAGGATACACGTGAAGAAAAATATTCTCTCTTTCAATAAATTCAAACATGACACTATGTGACCCATAAACAGTGGCATGAGTAGAGAAAAATATTTGTACATTGATTATCCATCATATCTCTTAAGAAAAATATTTTCTGCAATTCACACATAAAAATAGCATATACTAAAAAGTACATAACTCAAAAATTAATCAATCAATTTTTAAATCAAGTTGAGTACCCAATTTAGCAAAGCGTATGCATGTTATGTATGAAAACAATGAGAGATATGACTGCAAAACTGCAAAATGGATACAAAAAATAATATAATGCATGTGAATCCTAAACACAAATGATGCAAAAAAAAAAAAAAAATTAGATTGGTCAAATACTTAAAAAACTGAAAATTTTTCAGTTTCAATCGATCGAATACCAATCGAGCCAAGCAGATTCTAACCAAAAATTGTTATCGCAATTTCGATCGGTCGAAAAACAGGTTCAATCGATCGAAAATCTGGAAAAATCAATTTTTTTTTTGAAAAACAGAGCATTTTAATGCAGAAACTCCTCAAAGCACATTGTATTATAAATAAAATGCATGAGTATGAGATGAAAAGTTTTTCAAAAACACTTGGATTCAACCCATATCTTCCAAAAACAAGATTTTCAATCAATTTGACCTCAAAGCTCAAACATTAAACACATTTTGCATCAAAATCAAGGAACATATAATCTTGGATGGCCACAACAAGATCACATACAATATAATGAACCAAGTTTAGCAAAGAGTAACTTGTGTAGTGTGTGCAACTAGCAAAATCTTGAGATACATGTGAGGTGATATGTAAATAGAAATCAAGCACAATTTCTACAAAATTCATCACATAAATTTGAAAGAAACTATCATGTAAAGAGTTACATCATATAACTCCCACATCTCCTAGAAAACAAACTTGCAATCATGTAAGTTTCTTGATTTGCCTCATAATGTACACACCAATTTTATTTGATTGAATTAATTTTAGTCCAATAATGTACGCACCAATTTTAGCATTTAAACCGAGGTTACACCTTATATTCTTTTTGTGCATGTGCTACACTTTCTCGAGCACAAAATCTTATGATATGCACTAAGGTGTTCATGATTGGCTAATAAACAGTGGTGAGATGGTTATTTATGCCTTTCTCATTAAGTTCAAGTCCGACTATCAAAGGCATGTGACATCAAGATCAAGATCATGTGATAAAAAACTATAAACAACTCCCACGCAACATGCACTACATAGCTCAAACTAGTAAAGTGCAATAAATAAGCTCATCAAAGCTAAACAAGGTACATAAACTTGTTATGTAAAGATATTATGGCCAATCCTTGATTATAAATCCAAGATGTGAAATACAAAACACAAAAATCTTTTTGGTTTAAAAAAAAATTATGACCAAAAACAAAAAGCACACATTATGCTAAATGAACAATGCAAATGCAATGCATGACAGTGCTTAACTAAGCTAAAAAGGGTACACAAACAAGAAATTGATCAATTTCTTAATTAACCCTTGAGTACATGTACAAATTAGTACATACTCACACAAAATCAGAAATAACTTAGCACTTATATAACACATACTATTCAAGTTTCTCCACAATGTCAAGCATATTCTAAATCAAGAGAGAGATATCATAACTCATGTAATCCTCAGAACAAATAAAACAAGACAAGAAAAAACAGAATCAAAACATGTCCACAAACAATTGAAAGAATTAAATCAGGGACAAGTCAGCAACACTCACCTTAGAGAATCTTTTCTCACCCATATAGCACGAGTTTTCGGCTTTGTAGGTGAAAATCTATGAGAAGCAGAGTGTATTTGAGGAATTACACCAATCTTCTGAGAAAGACTGAAATCCTGCAAATTCCTTTCACAAGCCAACAAGCTCAAATTTTTCAAAAGAATATGAAACAATTTAAATGGACTTATGGTAGGAGAAATATCATCACATATCCTAGATTGAAACACAGAATGCTTAAATTTCAATTTATGACAATTAGGACGAATGTGACCGGAGACACCACAAAAGTGACAAACAGGAACACATTTAGGAACATCAGTATTCTTAACAGCAAATCTAGTCTCAGATTTTGGTTTTTGCCTCAACAAAGAACAATTTAGTCTAATATGACCAACAACACCACAAAGGTGACAGGTAGGCAAAAAAACAGATTTATTATGCTCTCTAACAGTAGGTTTAGAAACTTCAGCGTCTACATCAGAATTTTTACCTTTGTCTAACCTAGCAAAATAAACATTTTCTTGATTATTCCTCTTGAAAGGAGGGATATAAACTTTCTCAGTTTTAGGCTTAAGAGAAACAGAAATACTTCTGTTATTAACAGCAGGCTTGGTACTAGTCAAATTTTCAATTTTAGCTTTAGATTCAACTAACTCTTGTTCCAAGCTTTTCATCTTCTCATCTTGAGAGGAAATTTGATTTCTCAAAAATTCATTCTTTTTATTAGATTCATCTAATCTAACAAACAATTCCTCTTTTTCAAGATTAGCCAATTTTAACTCTTCCTCAATTTTCATAGATTTCAATAATTCATTACGAAGAGTTTCACAGGCATCAATAAGATCAACAGAAACATGAGCAGAAACATAATTAGAAAGACACTTCAAATTATCCATGACAACAGGGGTCAAGGATCAACTCTTAGATCAAAAGATCTAAAACAAAAGAGCTACCCACTTTGATACCACTTGTTCGTTTTTAGACCCCTTAAAACAAAATTGGATTAACCTTGTTAATTAGCCAAGTGATTACTTAGTCCAAATTTTAGATCTAGGTTAACACAATCATATAATCATATCAATGTAAAGTGCTGAATATAAAGAACACAAAGATATGATGACCTAGGAAACCAAATCGGTAAAAACCTGGGGAGGATTTAACCTAGCTATCCTTAAGATAAACCTGAATCCACTATGAAAGAATCGAAGTTTTACAATAGCGACTTAGACCACTAACATCCTATTGCTACCCACCAATAAAAAACTTACTGACACGACCACGTGCAAACTCCGAGACCACGAATTCCTTCTTTCTTGGATTCTCCAGCAAGTACAAGCACTCCCGCTTGTGTATCTTTAAGCTTTTATTGCAGCAACTGAATGATCATCAAGCTCTAAATGAAATCTCCTTCTTGATAATCCTAAACATGTGTGAAGGCAACTACCTCTCAGATCTCACAAGAGATTCACACACATAGCATAGAGAGCAACAACAAAAACGTGGCTAGGGTTTCCCTTTTATACCTAGGGTAAAACATAAAACCCTACACGTCATATGGGCTTAAGGCTGAGTTGGAAATTCTGCAGAAAAACATTCTGTCTGACTTTCGATCGATCGAGTCTAATTCTCGATCGATCGAGCCAGTCAAAATTACACACTCAATTCTGCAGTTAACTCGATTCCAACTTTACATAAAAGACCTATACTTTGAGCAAGTCTAAACAAGACTAACATCTATTTTGATCATGGTTGGCCAACAATACAAATTAAAGTTCTAATACATTAGTTCCTAAGTACTTAGAACCTAACAGCCATTGAAACAAAGTTTTCTAAACTTTGTATCTTTTGTAGGTTAGATGAGCATCTCTATGTACAACTAAGCAAGTGAGCTTTGTGACTCATGTTTATGATGAGTAAGATTAAGTAATCTCTTGTGCTTAACACTCGTATCACTCTTTTTGATGGGAAGGACTAGAAAATCCTAAAAGAAAGGCATAAATAACCATCTCACCATTGTTGCCCGCCAATCATGAAATGATATCTGTATTTTTTGGCATAGTAAAAGTGCAATGTCAATAACATTTGTATGCTTCGACATAGCAAAATTGGAATGTTAAATGCTTAACATCATTGGGTATTTCTTTTCAATCTCTTATATGCCCATGCATGATATGCTTATTAAAAGAAAAATATGCAAAGAAAAAGAAAAGCAAAAAGATCAAAATGCTTTTAAATATGATTGCAAGCGTGTATTCTAGGAGATATGGGAGTTATAGGATGTACCTCGAAGGTGATAGTCCCCATCAAACAGTTATGATTGTGTGTGAGTTAAAGTGATTTTCTCATATCTCAAATTATCATAACATGTATACATTTATGCAATCTTGTGATGTTTTTCACACACAACACGCAATATTCTTTGCTACACTTGATACATGTGCAGGTATAATGTGATTTGGCCATCACAAGGTTTACATGTGTTAATGTATACTCACTTAACTGTCTCAACTTGTTTTTGAAATATAAAATTGGTTAGACTTGTTTAGTGTGTGTGTGTGTGTGTGTTTGTTTTTTAGATCAAAATGCTTATATTTTTTATTGAGAGATGATTTAAGAGTTTAAAGTGTTGTTTGGATCTTTGGTTGAATTGCTTGCTTGATTGCATTCATATCTGTGTTTTTCCCTTCTTGAAAAACTATTTTTAAGCAATCTCGACACCTCCTCGACACCTGGCTTATCTGTCGAGCTCTTCAGTTGTTTTTTTATCGCAATCTCAACATCTCTCGATAGCTAGGTGGATCGATCGAGAAATCTCCTGTCTCCTGGATAACTGCTTGATACCTCCTCGATCCATCGAGCCTGCTTTGCTGTAGACACCTGGACACCTCTTGATAGCTGCATCTATCGAAGCTTTTAAAGCTCGACACCTGTCTCGATACCTCTCGACACTATTATCTGTCGAGATTTACTAAGGTTCGATATATAGGTTCATACGTGATTCGGACTTCATTTTCTTGATCTCTCTCAATCTATTTGTGGCTGTTTATCTCCCAAACACTCACTTCTCTCTCTCTAAACCACTTCCTTAAGGAATTTTTCAAGCTTAATCAAGTTTTTCCTCACTTGGTAAGTCTCTAATCCCTCTTTTTCATGCATTTCATGCTTTGTGACCTAAGTTTTTGGGATTTTTGCAAAATTTAGGGTTTTTCAAAATCAAAGAGGTTTTTGTGTTATTTTTGGGATGGGTTTTGAAGATTTGATCTTAAAAACTTCATGCATTGCATCTCATAAGCATTATAACTATATTTTCATGCATTTATATGTGTGTTATATATGTCAAACTGTTTGTGTGCTGGTAGGTTTGGATTGGGCTGAGCCCATGATGATTTTACTGTTGCACGTCACATGCTCATGCATTTTCATGCATATGTACCTTACATTCAATATATTTCTATATATTTGAACTGTTTGGAACTTTTCTGAGTGTTTTCTTTCTTCCCCCTCACTCTCTAGTTTACGTTAGTGTGTCAATGGCACCAAAACGTAAGTCTGCTCCGTCCCAGAACCCTTTACGTTCTAGGGCATCCACTTCGTCTTCTGATCCCACCCCCTCTTCTGTTCGGTTTCGTGATGAGGATGCCTGAAAGGACTTCTCAGAGAACTTTTCTTGACGAGGTGTTCATTCGCCAAGTCATTTTGTTGGACTTCTCTGACACTAACCTACCCACTGTCATTCACAGTTAGATTTGGGAGTCATTGTGTGACGTCCCGGTCACTTGTTCATCTATGCTAATCTAGGAGTTTTACTCCAACATGCATGGACTTGATTCTTCAGTACCTCTCTTTCATACTCGCGTTCGAGGTACGCGCATAGTTGTCACACCGGAGTTGGTATCCGATATGCTCCGTGTTCCGAGGGTAGAGCATCCTGACTACCCTGGTTGTGAGCGTCTGAGGACTATGTCCAAAGACGAGATGATTTCTGCTTTCTGCGAGCGCCCTTCTGATTAGGGTGATCGGCAATTTACACCATGTTCGACCTTTGCTAAAGGTCCTAGATTCATGAACATGGCAATGACTTTAGTTTTGCACCCTCTTTCTCACCATAACTCTATCACAGAGCCTCATGCTCGATTTTGGCTTTCTCTTCTTGAGCATATCACTATAGATTTTCCTTCACATTTTATTCTTTCTATTATAGATATGTATAGGGATACGGCGACCCATGATAAGCTCATTTTCCCTTCAGCTATCACACAGATTTTATGCCATTTTTCTGTTCCTTTTCCCTCTTCCGACCATTTCTTCATTATGTGTGCCATTGACTACGCTACCGTTAAACGGAGCGAAGCGTAGTTTCGATTGAGGCGGTCTGGTACAGCAGCTCCTCCCACTCCTTCTGCTCCATCCACATCCGCTCCCTCCTCTTTTACGAGCGGAGTGACACTCGAGGACATCATGGTGCAGTTTCAGCGCATGGATGCTCGCCTTGACACTCTCAATGATGAGTTGTGTCAGGTGAACACCCGTGTTGGCCGCATTGCTTGATGCCAGGCTAAGATGGGTGGTTACACCATGCCTTCCACTCCTGTGGCCTCTGCGGATGAGAGTGATGGCTCTAACAGTGCTGATTATGCTGATGATGATAATGCTACTACTTCTGAGGATGATGATGATGGAGATGCTAGCTCTTCCGGTACAGATGAGATGCCTAGTTGACACTCTTACCCTTTGTCACTCATGACAAAAAGGGGAAGTAGTTTTGGATATGAGAGTAGTCATACTTAGAGGGAGAGTTAGTATAGGACCATTTTGTTAGGGGGAATGTTGATATTTGAGGGATGTAGTGAGGATTACTTGTATCTTTTTCTTTTCTCTATTTTAGATACATTTATTCTTGTACATGGGTCTTGTGAACATTATTGACATACACTATACTTATTTTCTTTATATGTTGATGTATGTTTCTTTCACCTACCCTTACATGTGTTGTTTCTTTTCTCTCTTTATGCACATGCTTCTTATTATTTGTATGCAATCTATTATTTCTGTTTCAAACAAAGATGCTTTAATGAGTTTTGTTTAAAGTGTTTTAGAAATACAGGTTGTCAAAGTCTTTCTTGCCATAGACTCTCTTCTTGTAAAGTTTTTCAAGAGTTTGTGTTAGGATAGATTTTATTGTATCCAACAAGTGAATATGAGTTGAGTGATTTATGATTTCTCTCATATGTTCATTTGTTTGTTGTGGTTTTGTCACGAATTGCCAAAGGGGGAGATTGTTAAGACATATGTGATTCACTTGTTAGGAACATATGTCACTATTTTATGTAATTGGCTAATCCTTTGACAAAATACACTTTACTTGTATTTGGGTAGATCTAGGATGTGTTGAATACTTCAAGAAACTTTGTTTCAAGATCAAGTGTTAAAACCATGCAAGTCTGTCCAAGATTCAAGTGCAAGAAGTGCCTGTCATTAAAGCTCAACAGCTAGCCATCTATCGAGCTTGAAGAGCTGTTCCAACCCTATGGCTCGACAGCAACTCAACAGATAGGGTATCTATCGAGGTTTATGAAAAACAGAATTTCAGTTATGTTTTGACTCTAATCCGTGATTATGTATGTGGGATTTCTTTTCTCACAACCCTAGACATATAAAAGGATTATTTTAAAGGCCGTCAAAGGTGACACAAATTGCACAAGTGTTGAGCAAAGTTTGTTCAAGCAAATTGTGACCGAAGACAGAATTTGCCCTAGTTTATCATTCTTGTGAAGAAGTTGCTGTGTTTGTGCACCATAGGGTTTTGTAACCAAGCATCTTCTTGATCTTCATCGTTTTGGATGAACTGAAGAACATTGCAGCCAACAACCTTCTCTAGTTGGTGATTGAAGTTGCGTATTGGGATCTGCGCAATTAGTTAGTCACGTACTGGGAGCCGTGCATTAAAATGAGAGATTGTCACTACAGAACAAGTCCAATTGGATATTGGGGTAAGGGTTCAACTGTAGGTTGGTATAAGGTACTGGGATTTCTTTACTTGTAACTACTTGTTGTGATAATAGTGGATTCTCGGGAGTGGTGACCTTAAAATCACCTGGTGGGGTTTTTGCGTGTAGGTTTTCCCCATTCATAAATAAATCACCGTGTCAATTTATTTTTCGCTGCATATTTAGTTTAATTGGTGATTTGTTTGTGCTACCACGCGTTTGCATGTTAATTAACTTAATTAATTCACTTGCCTAAATTAATTGGTTAATTTATTACAAGGGGTCAATACATTATTTGGCCTATCAGGTAAAAAGGGACATGGGCCAAGTCAAAGAAGAGAGAGCCTATACCCAAGCAACGCCCAGCCCGAAGAAGAGATGGGATGCAAAGAATGAAAGCCCAAAGACACATTCATGCCACAAGAGTTAAACGAGCACTAGAGCATGCAACAGAATTAGACAAACCTGAAGACAATGGCAAACGCGTGAGAGCCAGAAAAGCAATGGACTCATATGGAAGTGGAGCATGCACACAAGGCTCTGGCACCACCTACCTGTACCTAGCCAATACAGGAGAGGTGGGCCACGGGTCAGAGGTATGAGAGGGTGTGGTCTGGCGGTACGGAGAATGGGTAGCCTATTTTGGGGTTCCCGCTCAAGCTCTTTTGGGGAAAATGTCCTGCTATGGTGACATCTCATCCAAAAGAGGTAAACATGAGCTAGAATTACTAGATGCATGCTATAGAGGTTGGTAAGAGAGAAGTTTAACCTTAATACGAATTGAAGTGTTAAGGGGAGTAAGAGACAAAACAAAACCACTTTTGTCTGAGGATGAGGCGTGGCACAACCAACATAGTGTAGTGGTGGTGGCTGGGCAGCCAGCAGACCAGTGGATAGTCTTGAAAGAACACCCACAACAGGCCAAAAGCGGTTGAGGGGTAAAAATAGCAAATCCTATCACAGCAGGCGGTATAAAAGGCCATAAATGTGCACAGTGAAAAGGGGGGGGGGGAGGAAAAAAGGAAGAGAAAAACGGTAAACAAGAAATATAGAAAAACAGAAAGAAAGAAAGAAAACAGAGCAAACGAAGAAAGAAAGCAAGAGTACTGAAAAACCCAAAGTAATGGAAAAATATGAGTGATAGGAGCAAAAGCATGCATCAGTAGGCAGCCCACTTCTCTCCCTCTCAATAGCCCACTCTCTAATGAATCAAGAATCCAAGATTAAGCCACCTAGGTCCTTTTTCCAAAGTGTGTTACTTCTATGACAGGAGCCCCCTTTGAGGTTACTCACATTGGAGATTGGTTCCCTTTTTGGACTTGAATCTGCTAAAGAGCCAAACCCAATCTTTTAGCAAACTAATCTTTTTTTCCCTTGTCTCAGTTGATTAATGACTAACTTGACATCTTGCTATTAATCTTTCTTTTCCATAATCACGTTGTGAAATCTTCCTTCGTAGAGCTATTCATACATTATTGTTCTTAGTAGAAGATGTTTTAGTTAAAAATATTTTAGTTATCCTGCTACATTGTTTTTCCTGCTATAACATTTTGTAACAGTCTTTCCTGCCGTGAGCACGTGACATGCTCAAGACTCCTGCCAGGGCGCGTTAGCATAAGAAAGGCCCAACTTGCGCACAAGCTAGCCTAAGGTGTGTTTCAGTTAGACTAGTCCTGACTCTCCTACCCTAGAGTCACAGGGCCATGGTACAGTAAGAGTAATCCAGCCCAAGATACAAAAAAGCCCACCACAAAGGTCAAATGCAATAATTGCTCTAATAAAGTTTTAATAAAGCGTCATATGGCAGGATCTCATGCTCTCCCGCATGAGGTCTCTACTTTTATTTATACTAGCGTTTAATTCGTGCAATGCGCGGGAATTTTTTATTTTATTTATTTGTTATTTTTTATCTTTAAATGTATTCCTTACAAAGCAACTTATATTGCACTTTCAAAATCTTTTTTTGTTACTTTTCATCTTTAAATGTTTTTCTAACAAAATAATAGAAAAAAGAGAATAATAATAAATTTGCTTTAATCAAATGTATTATACAAAGTGTAGAAAAAAAAAAAAAAAAAAAGGAATCATTTCACAACTCTAGTAAATTTCAAATACTTATTAAACTTGCATGGTTTTAATATAGAAATCCAAATGTTCAAAAGTTCTACACATTCATGTTGTCACATTTTTAACATATAGTACTAACAAAAGCATAAAGTACCAGACATAGAATTTCATAAAGCTATAGAACACAAAATAAATAGATAGACTTGAAAGAGTATGTCTTATCCTTCATGTCAATGCATATAGGTTGAAACAAAGGCTCCTCATATTTTTTACTCTAGCCAACATTTTTTGTGATTTGTAACAACTGTTTAACTACCACTAATATGTTAATTTTTTTGCTACTGAGTAACTAAAATATAATATAGATTCTGCTAATGATAAAATTTCTCGTAATCTTTAAAATTTCATTTGCTAGAGGAGGAAAATAAAGACACAATACTTCCAAGACCTAGAAATGTGACGCAACTCAAGATCTTTTTTGCAATTGCTATAACAACTATTATTTTGTCTAATTTTTTAAAAAAACATTTCTTTGACTTTCCTTTATTTTGCATTTATTTCATATTTTTTGGGCAAATTTTCACTTTATTAATAATCAAAGGCATGAAATTTAATTATGACCTTAGAATAAAATCATATAACCGATTGCTCCACAAAAATAAAAGTGGTAATGTCATTTTCATCTAACACATATATTAGATAACCTCAATACGATGCTTCATCATGTTAATAATGACAATCATATACAATGCTGGCAAAAGAATGAAATAAACAAATAAAATAAAAATAGGAAAAAAAATTTAGTAAAAGAAAACAAACCCAAAAGAGAAAGAAGCTGAAGTATTTGATATCACAGTTACAGTAAATCCCTTTTTTCCACATACACACCACATGTATGAGAAAATGAAAAATAGATCCTTAAATAGGAGCTATTATGAAAAAAATTGTCATATTCAAGAAATTGTCACTCTAATTTAACCAAAAAGATGAAATGCTTCCAATCAGAGGTATATTTTTCTATTTCTCGTCTTCTTTGTTTCTTAAATTTATCATATACATATATTTATATATTTATATATATATTTCAACTCTTTTCCTTTCACTTGTGACTTGTGGTGGGCTTTTTGTGTTCTACTGGGCTACCTCCTGCAGTACTATTGTTGTACTGGGCTGGGCTGCCTCCTACAGTACTAGGGCCAAATGTTCTGAGTAAGGGAGTTGAGACCGGTACAATTGGAACTCAACTTGGTCCGGTTTGTGCACAAACTATACCTCGTCTGCCAGGAGCATGCTTACGGCAGGCAGAGCTATTCTGAATGAGTCATGGCAAGCAGACATGATAATAAAACAAAAGAAGAATACTTCGACTTCTTGATTAAAGTGAACAGTTAATTTATACTTAAGGATGATAATTACAACAACATTAATTTAAAGAATGCAAATGAATAGGTGGTCAGCGTCTGGGTCAATCAAAAGAAGAAAGAACTCAGAGTAAGTCTAGTTCGCAGGACCTAAAACCAGAGAGGGAAGAATGCCTTTTCTCAACGCAATTAATCTCCCAGGAAAAGATCCTGCCGCGGAAATTAATTGCTTTGAGGGAAACGGACCTGAATGGTTGGTGCCCAGAGGAATCCCTTCTTACTTTTTGCAGAAAGCAGGATTTTGAAAGGGAGAGAGGGAAATAACCTATTGGTGCATGCCTGCCGAATTGACTCTCTGTTTTTTCCTTTCTTTTTCTTTCTTTCTTTGTTTCCGTTTTTCCTCTTATCTTTCCTTTCTATTTTTTTGTTTCCTCTTTTCTTGTGATGTGATCCCCCTTTCCTCAGATGGTTGTCCTCCCTTTTATAACACCTGCCGTGGCCGGATTTTACTGTTTTAGCCTTTAACCACCTTTGTTTGGCCTGGGTGTACTTACCGACCACCACTGGACCGTCTGTATGCCACTCCCCATCACCAGACAAAGAGAACTATTTTGTTTGTTAGTCTGCCGTGACACCCCCTTCCTGCTACGGTATGGGTGCCTTCTCTCTCCCTATCCCTCATGGTATGCACCTAGTGGCTCCAGCTTAGCTTTGCCCATTTGGGTGATGTGTCATCCCAGCAGGACACTCCCCCCAAAAGAGCCCTGGCAGGAACCTCAAAATAGGTTTTCCCTCCCCCCACCACCAAACCATGCCCTCTTACCTTTGACCCATGACCTCACTGCGTCCTGTATTGACTGGGTACAGGCTGGTGAGGTCTGGGCCTTGCGCATGCCTCTCTTCCATGTACGTCCAAAATCTGCTTGCTGCTCATGCGTCCGCCGTGGTTTGGAGGCTTGCCTGCATAGTCTGCCGTCCGTTTTTTGACCTTTTATGTGAGCTGCTTTTTGATTTCCCGCCCCCCCCTTAGGGGCTGGGCTTTACTTGTTACTGGGCTTTACATTTCTTTCGGCCCATTTCTTGATTGCCCCCATTTCCTGCCATATCACTCTGTCATTCCTGCTGTAATAACTCAATCCTGCTGGGCCTCTTTAGGCCTGCCGTTTATTCTTTCCCCCAATGGCTTATCATGGCCATTGGTTTTCCTACTAATGGGCTCCTGTGTCCCCTTTTGTTTTCCTCTTGGGCATCCTTGGCCCATTTGCTTTCTTTGGGCTTCCTTAGCCCTTTTACTGACTCTGCATTCCCATGGGCTTTTACTAATTTCATTGGGCTTCCCTGGCCCAATTACCTCATTCTCATCCTTGGGGTTCATGGGCTTGCCATTAACCCCTTACTTTCTTTGTTTGCATTACTTTGGGCCTGCAGTGGCCCATTCTCACTTTTCTATATCATATACTGCCCATGGGTATGCTATTTCTCTCTTTCTAGGCTTCTTTAAGCCCATTTGCCTCCTTAAGGCCCATTTATTTATTTTATGGGCTTGTGATCCATTATTCCTACCGCTTGGGCCTAATAGTATTGCCACCTGTTTGCCAATCCTTTGCTGCCCTTGTTGCTGGGCTTTTCTTCTTTCTACTTGAATTCTCCAAAAATGACCCTCAACATGACTCAATTGGCTTGAAATTTCATGAAAATAGATAGCTAAACGTACAGATAAACTGCTGATTTACATGCTTTTTCTAAAGATAACTCGATTGCCCAACCTTATCATTAATCTTTGTAGTTAAAGTCTAATATAAAGAACATTAAAAATAATAAAAAATATTGTTTCTATAAAGTGTTTTTATAGAATTCAAAACATGGTTTATATTATTTACGTGTAATCTAACATACACATATTAGTGCGTTTCAGGTCCAAAATATGTAATTAGTTAACTTATGTTAAACATTATTGACATTTCCTTGTTTAAAATAATGTCTCTTTTTTTTATTTTATTTTTCTGGTTTGTCTTTTGGCTGTAGTTGCATATTCTAAACACATTGATTCTAATTCCTTTTCATCTATTTGTTAGTAGAGTAGTAGAGAGTTTCAATAGAACTCATTTGTGTGAGCACTTGGATTTTTCTTTTCCCTCTTTTGTCTCTGCTTTCATTTTTTACTTCAGTAGCTTAGATTGATTTCAGCATTCTCATACAGCAAAGTAGTATAATTTTAGTTAGACTCAGTTTACTTAGAGCAAAAATTGTGTCATCACTAAGTTTTTCTTGGAGTTGTGAATTTTCTTTATTTTTTTATTTATTTTATGCAGCAGCTGGAATTTATATGTTTGAGTAAACTAATTTTTTAAGAAATCTTTTAGTAGCAGGACAATAATTTCTACAAAATTGGCTATGCTAGTAACAAATTTATACAATAATAGTTATGTCACTAATACAATAGTTTCTATAAAATTGGCTATGCCACAAATTAAACAACATTGTACAGTGACAAACTAATATTAGTATAATTATTATAAATAAATAGTATCTCTCTCAACATGTCCACTCAAACTATCACTGCATTTTCTCAACCAATGCATACCAACCAATGGATATTCAAAGTAATTATAATTATTATCCTTAACATTGAAACTCTATAATGCACCACCGATCAGACTATCAAATATGCTGGAACTCTTACGTTAATTAAGAATTTAAGAACAACAAAAAAAGCCTAATGTTACCACAATTCTTATTACCATTTACCAAAACCTCAAGTCCTTATGATTAGGGGAAAATACAAAACAAAAGGGATTGATCCGACACAGGATAACATGAGAATTGTAGAGAGTAAATGGCAAAAAAGCAAAAGCAACACAGAGTAACGCAACTAAACAGAACAGCAATGCAGAGCAACCCCAATGAAACCAAACGGCACATAGAGGCAGAGCAAGAGTTATAGCAAAATCGAAAACAAAAACCAACACACCGTATCGTCTACTTGATGCCGATATGATTCTGGCCAAAACCCATTAAGCGAATACAACATAGCGTCTCCCCATTAAGCATATTCTGGCCAAAAAAGTAAAGCCCATTTTTTTTTTTTTTTTTGGGTAAACAAGGAAAGCGTTTTTAAGGGACAAAAGCATTGACTTTAAGCATTCATCCGCCTTGACTTTTATTCCCTAGCTTATAAAAAGACCATAGAAAACTTTGTTATACATCACCCGATGTTTGACTTGTTCTCTGATAGATGTTGGATCAACTTCTTCACATTCATGTAAGAAGATCCCCCTTCTTCAACTGACTTCTTAGCGATTTCTCCAAGCTTTCTAGCTCTATTTCTTCTCTCTTCTGCTTCTTCTCCTTTATCCATCAACTGCTCTATTGCCTTCTTCACATCCTCACTCCTCACCAACACCCTATCCTTCTCTTCCCCATAGTCCGCAGGAGCCTTAACTCCTACACTCACACCAATCCTCAACACTTGGACAAGTAATTTCTCATTGTAGAACTGCTCAGCAAACATAGGCCATGTTATCATAGGCACGCCTGCACTTACTCCTTCTAGTGTAGAATTCCAACCACAATGCGTTAAGAACCCTCCTGTTGCTAAATGGGATAGTATTTGAACTTGTGGTGCCCATCCTCGAATTATAAGACCTCTCCCTTTAATCTTCTCTTCAAAATTTTCTTCAACAAACCAATTTTCTAATTCTTCAGAATACTTTCCCCTTTTAATAACCCAAATGAATGGATAGTTGGATGATTCTAAGGCCAAAGCAAGCTCCACTAATTGTGAAGCTAACATTTCAGAAAGACTTCCAAAGCAAACATAAATGACAGAGTTGGGCTTCATTGAATCTAGCCAACTCAAGCAATTGCACTCATCAATGGAGGTCTTGTTTCCTATTTCAAACTTATCAGATATCGCTTTGTTACATAAAGATAGCGGCCCTATGCACCAAAGTTTCTGGCCCCCTTTCTGGTATTCTTCCACGTATCTTGCCTCTAACTCTTCAAATGTGTTAACCACCAACCCTTCTGCCGATAGCTTAGCCGTTTCAAGTTGGTTCATATATTTTTTAGATTCATCCGAACCTGTTCTCTCATCTACAGGTAGCTGGGCCTTAGTGAATTCAATCCTATCTGGCATGTTGGGCAACAAAAATGTCTGTGAGTCAGATGTGACTCCCTCGAGCACCTTAGAGCAAGATATGCTGCGATTACACACTAGACAGAAGCAACATGCTGTATGGAAGACAAGCCTTGGAATCTTGAAATTGAGGCCAATCTCTGTGGTCCAAGGAAGACATATATCAGAAATAATGCAGTTGGGCAAAGATTCTAACTCTTCTAGCCACTTTTCTAGTGGTTTTTGTTGCATGCTACAAGCTGCAAAAAATTGTAGTGATAAGTTAAGAGAAGGAAGGGCGTCCAGGTTTTCGCATCCTTCAGGCAATCCGGCTTCTTGGCCAGGAAAACGAAGTGAAAGGATTTCAATGTTGAGGTTTGAGGCTTTTGCTTGTTCGAGGATTGTGTTGAACCGAGCTGCATTAACGGGTGTGAGGACAATGGTAACTTTTACGCCATGGTGTGCAAAGAGTTTGGCAATTTCAGTGAAAGGGATGAGATGGCTTTGGGACATTAAAGGGATAAGAAGGAAGTGAAGCTGGTGAGTTTGTGACTGTGAGGCCATGGCTGAATTGGCTCTCTCTGATTTCTTTAGTTCTTCTAGTTTGCAGTTTTATTGTGCAAGTAGTTTAGTTGTTCTAGTGTGCAGTTTTATATTATTTTTCATACTACTTTATTTCTTTGTCCAACTGTCCAAGGTTGTTTTTTTGGTAGACATTTCTTTGTCCAAGGTTACAATCTACCAGAAGGTCGTACGCGTACATTATTAGTATATATTAATATTAATAATATATAAATATAATAATGATCATTGAAATTTGATTTTTTTTTTAAGTAAATTATCCATAAAATAATATAATGTGTAAGTAGGGATTTTTGTTTGGTATTAAAGAATCCACCTCTTATAATGATGCTTCCGCGACTTAAACTGTAATTTGTGCTACTCCCCTCAAATCAATTAGTGATAAGAAAGACACACTGGAGTCTTTATGGCATTCAATATCACGTCTCATGGCCTTAATTTTAGAGCAGTTATAAAGAGTCGAATTGTGATCCCTTAGCTGTAGATAACACTATCATACAAATTTTTAAATCTTCACTTAACACTTATCCACACGTTAATTTTGATGGATCAAAAAAATTTATAATGATATGAATATGTTACTACTGTTTAGAAGATATCATGCAAATTTTTAAATCTTCGCTTAAGAGTTATCCACACGTTAATCCTATTGATCAAAAACTCATATTGATGTGTTATTGTTGTTTAGACTTTAGAAGATACAAATGATATAAATAATAAATTCTTGGCTTTTTTCTTTTTTTCTTTTTTTCTTTTTCGAAAGCATTGACACAACATTGGAGGGGATGACCGTAGATGTATTCTTGCTCACTCCTAGGTACTAATACCCAAGGAGGTGCCATGAAACCATTAAGGTCATTGGCTAGATGTGTTCTTCTCTAGCTATGCAAGGGAAAGTTATAGGGAGATACTAATCATAAACAACAAAAGTGGAGCCACCTAATTCAAAAGTGAAGCCACCTAATTCAAAAGATTTAAAACTTTTGAGTTTAGACTCAACTATATTATATTAACCACTCATTCTTGTTACTTTTATTCAATATGAGATTTCACTCTGTATTCCCAACAAGTTGTAATGAACAAATGAGGTAGTTGTAATAAACAAATGAGGTAGTTGTTACCTTATCACCAATGTCAATTATATCACGCTACTATCTAATTTATTTGACATCGGAGAGGTGGAACAAGAAGCAAATGCCGTTCTTGGCCCAAACATTCACATAGGAATGATAGCTAAACCTTCAAGAGTTCAAGTTGAAGTTCCACTTCCACACATTAACAAATAGATGTTAGTGGTATAAGATAAACCTTTTGCATTCGAAAAACTTCAGCCACATATTTTTTTTGTTGAAACATTCAACCACCAACTCTCATTCTTCAATCAATCCCAAGTTCCCAACAACAATTCAAATCCCTCCATTCAAACCTTAGAACTTCCCATTCCAATGGGCAATGGCTCCTATTTAAAGTAAAATCCAAACGCCACTTAATCCCCTCAATGCTGCACGTGATAAACCAATCATGTTACCCACAGAATCCAAATGCTCCGTACGAGCTTTAGTCATTTAACTCTAATATCACGTGAATAACTTATATTGGCACGTGATAAGTGAGGTTAAGAGTTTGTGCCATTTCAGAATTCCAAAGGCTATCTGATTATGTTAGAGAGCTAGTTACAATTACAAATCTCTAATCACAGATTGATTGAGATTCTATGAAGGATTGGTTACGGTAATAAATCATTTAAAGGGATAAGAAGGAAGTGAAGCTGGTGAATTTGTGACTGTGAGGCCACGGCTGAATTGGCTCTCTCTGATTTCTTTAGTTGTTTTAGTTTGCAGTTTTATTTGTGCAAGTAGTTTTTTTTTTTTTCTTGAGAAAAATTTGTGCAAGTAGTTTAGTTGTTCTAGTTTGCAGTTTTATCCAAAAATTAGACTTTTTTAGATATATACTATTGTCAATTTTTTTAATACCTTATTATCTCTCCCCGTGTGTGTTAAAAATTATTTAGTATTTTCAACAACAACAACCAAAAAAAAAAAAAAAAAAATTTTGCAGTTTTATTTCATTTTTATACTTCTTTATATCTTTGTCCCACGGTAATAGGTTAATCTAACAGAAAGTCATTCAGGAAATTATATTTTTCAGAATCTCAATACTTTCAAACACTATATTTCTTCATCTTGTTATTTACCATTAAATTAGTATATATTAATAATATATAAATATAAAAACGATTGTTGAAATTTATTTTTAAAAAGTATAGTATACATTTAATAATATAATGTGTAAGTGGGGATTTTTTTTGGATGATAAAGTGTAAGGTTTTTTTTTTTAATTTTAAAGATTAAGTGTAAGTGATTATTTGATTATGGACAAAATTTAGTTACAAAATTGGTTATAGGCTGTAGTCTAAGGCTACAATCTTACTCAATATCATTTTATTGGTGGTGAATTTTGAAAATTCTACCAATGGATTACATCTTCTTCTTATATTCTCCATGCTTGCAAAATTTGTAGAAAATTAAAGATTAATAGCTATGCCATCAATAAATTGTTTAAATTGCTAGTTTTTTTCATTTAAAATTATGTATAAAATATAAGTTTATAGATCTTATCGTATATAATATAAGATTGACATAAAATTTGACATGTATATTAAAAGTGTAAATAACATGGAATTCAACGGTTAGATTTTCAAAATATGTAGTAATGTTTATTTTATTGAGTAAGGTTGTAGATTTAGACTACAACCAATTTTGTAGCTAAACTTTGTCATTTGATTATATAATTTTGTAAGTATTCAATGATTGCCTAATTTTTTAGTAATTTTTTTATTTGTTTATTTTTTATAAATTCAAAGTGTGAGTTGTGCCACTCTATCTTAAAACCAATTGGTAATGAGGAAAATAAATTAGAGTTTTTATGGCATTCAACATCACACATCGTGACTCTATTTTTAGAGCAGTTATAAAGAGTTGAAATGTGATCCCCCAACAGTAGATAACACTGACTATCAGGCACTACTTTTCTTCAACTTGTTATTTACCATTAAATTAGTATATATTAATGATATATAAATATAATAACGATCATTGAAATTAATTTAAAAAATATATATATATATTATGCATAAAATAATATAATGTGTATGTGGGGATATTTTTTGGATGATAAAGTGTAAGTTATTCTTTTTTTTTTAAAAAGATTAAGATTAAGAGTAAGTGATTATTTGATTATATAATTTTGTATATATTTAATAATTGTTTGTCTAACTTTTTAGTAATTTTTTTATTTGTTTACTTTTTATAAATTCAAAGTATGCGTTGTGCCACTCTACCTCAAAATCAATTGGTAATGATAAAAACACACAAGAGTTTTTATGACATTCAATATCACGTCCCATGACCTTATTTTTAAAGCAGTTGTAGAGAGTTGAATTGTGGTCCCCAAACAATAGATAACACTATTATACAAATTTTTAAATCATCCCTAAGGACTTATCAACACGTTAATTTTGATGGATCAAAAACTTTTATAATGATATGGATCCGTTCCTAGTTCCTACTATACAAAAGATATCATGCAAATTTTTAAATTTTCGCTTAAGAGTTATCCACACGTTAATTCTAATTGATCAAAAACTCTTATAATGATGTGAATCTGTTATTGTTGTTTAGAAGATACAAATGATATAAATTTTTGGCTTTTTCTTTCTCGAAAGCTTTGACACAGCATTGGAGGGGTTGACCATAGATGTGTTCTTGCTCACCCCTAGGTACAAATACTCAAGGAGGTGCCATTAGACCATTAAGGTCATTGGCTAGATGTGTTCTTCTTTAGATATGCAAGGGAATGAAATAGGGAGATACTGATCATAAGCGACAAAAATTGTTTGTATTGTGATTTTTTTTTTTTTTTTGGTTGTTGTGGTGGTGATGGTAACAAATAAAGTTGAATCACTATTCTTTAGTGCACTCTTGTTGTGTTAGGGAGATAATATTTTGGAAAACCTTATTGAGTAGTTAATAAATATAACATATATGGACGCCACCTAATTTAAAAGACTTAAGTTCTTGGGTTTGGACCCAATATATTATATTAATCACTCAAATCTTGTCATTCTTATTCAATGTAGTATTTTACTCACACATATATTCCCTAAATGTTGTAATAAACGAATGATCTAGTTATTTCTTCATCATCAATGTCAACTATATCATGCTACTATAAAGTTATTTGACACTTTTTTTTTCTTTTTACAAAAATAAAACCTAACTAAACATCAGAGAGTTGGAACAAGAAACAAATCACGTGCTTGGCCAAAACATTCACACAGGAATGGTAGCTAAGCCTTCAAGAGTTCAAGTTGAAGTTCCACTTCCACACGTTAACAATAGATGGTAGTTGAAGTTCCTCTTTTTGTTTAACATTCAACCACATACTCCCATTCTTCAATCAATCCCAACTGTTAGGACATATGTGAATCATGTTAGGAACATATGTCAATATATAATTGGCTAATCATTTGACAAAATGCACTTTACTTGTAATTTGGTAGATCTAGAATGTGTTTAATACTTCAAGGAACAAGGTTTCAAGTCCAAGTGTTAAAGCCATGCAAATCTGTCCAAGAATCAAGTGAAGAAATGCTGGATTTTAAAACTCGACAATTGGTAGGACATATGTGAATCATGTTAGGAACATATGTCAATATAGAATTGGCTAATCTTTTGACAAAACGCACTTTACTTGTAATTAGGTAGATTTAGAATGTGTTTAATACTTCAAGAAACAAAGTTTCAAGTCCAAGTGTTAAAGCCATGCAAATCTGTTCAAGAATCAAGTGAAGAAATGCTGGATTTTAAAGCTTGATAGCTATCTCAACATATAGAATCTATCGAGGTTTAAAAGGCTGTGTAAGCCCGATGCTCGACAGCTGCTCGATAGATAAGCTATCTATTGATATTTACGAAAATCAGATTTTCAATTCTGATTTCACTCCAATCCGTGTATATTTATTTAGGCCTTCTTTTCTCACAACCCTAAACATAAATAAGGATTATTTTAAGAGCCATCACAGCTGATGCAACTTAATGCAAAAGTTTTTCACAAGCATATTGTGATCGGAGACATATGCCCTAGTTTATCTTTCTCTTCAAGAAGCTGCTGCGTTTGTACGTCGTAAGGTTTTGTAATCAAGGAGTTTCGCGATCTTCATCGTGTTGATGAACTGAAGAACTTTGCAGCTAACATCTTTCTCAAGTTGGTGGTTAGTCACGTACTTAGATCCGTGCATCGATTGGTTAATCACATAGTGGGAGTCGTGCATTGAAAGGAGAGATTGTCACTACAGAACAATTCCAATTGGGTATTGGGATAAGGGTTCAGTTGTAGGTTGATATAAGGTACTGAGATTCATTTACTTGTAACCGCTTGTTGTGATAATAATGGATTTTCGGGAGTGGTGACCTTAAATCACCCGATGGGGTTTTTGCCTTGAAGGTTTTCTCTATTCATAAACAAATCACCGTGTCAATTTTATTTTCCGCTGCATTTTACATTAGTTGGTGATTTGTTTGTGCTGCCACGCATATTACATGTTAATTGGATTAATTAATTAACTCGGCTAAATTAATTGATTAATTCATCGCAAGGGTTCAATACATTCTTGGCCTATCACCAACAATAATTCTGATTCCTCCATTAAAACATCCCATTCCAATGGCTCCTATAAAAGTAAAATCCAAATGCTTCACTTTATTTTGGTCCCTCACTTTTCCCAATGCCATATGTTTGTAAACTAGTTCTTCACTCATTCCCAACATAATTAGATAATTAGTACTATATCGTATATTAGAGAGAGATGAAAATTTGAACCCTAGACGTTTTGTTTATAAATACTAAAAGATGTCAGTTGAGTTACAAGACTCTTGGAAATATATACCGTATTATAATTACATAAAAACTTTAACTTAACTTACCTTCAATACTTTTTTATAGTATATTAATTCTTATTTTGTTAAGGTGTATTATTAAATTTCATAATGAAGTTATCAAATTCAATACTTTTAATTACATAGACATCAACATTTTCTTATTTTAATGTTGAATTTTTTGTCTAGTAAGATTTTTCTAAAATTTGAATTATTAGATCTTGCCATATATATAGTCTGTGTGACAATTGTAAAAATAAAACATAAATTGTGGAGTTGAATGATTACAACTTAGTTTGTTATAAGTTTGTTATTAAAATAGTTCTTCACTTCTTCCCTAGTATTCTTTCATTTTTATCACAATAATGGTTAAATAATTAAATTCATTATTTCTTATCAATTAAAGCTTGTGTGACTTTTTTTTAAAAAAAAATTTGAGTGTGTGTTGATAGTTTATTACCATATTAAAGAGCTTTTGTGTTTAGTGGTAGTTTCTAGTGGGTCTCATGGGTACTATTCACGTATCACCAAACTCAACAAAACATAGATTTCTAGGTAAATTTGGGTCCCACAACACTATTCACACTTTTAAAAGTTATTTTGCTATAGTGTTTTCAGCAATAAGTTTTCAGTTTTCAGCAAATAAGCGTTATCCAAACACACCCTAAGAGAATATAAATAATTGAAAGCCAATGCAATTTCAAGAAATGAAGGAAATCAATTTGGCTGGAGAGATAGTAAAGTGGGAGAATAGAAAATTGGGAGGTGATGGAAAAGTGAGATGATAGAAAAAAAATTAGTTTCTCTCATTTTTGTTTGGTTGGAGGGGTGGAAAAGTGGAGGGATCAAAAACTTCTTTATTTAGTTGAGAAAAAAACCGAGAGGATAGAAAATGTAGTTTGTATTAATTTACGATCATATCCCTATTAGATAAAACAAAAAATAACATTTTTAAATATTTTTATTGAAAAATATATATATGAATGTAGAATTCATTTTAAAAAAACACAAGAAATTTAAGAACTCAAAGTTGTTTTCTTAAAATAAAAAAAAATAAAAAAAATAAAAAAACCAAAACTTATGGAAAAAAGAAAAGAAAAGAAAAGAAAAGAAGAAGAGTGAAACGTACAAGGCCTAAAAAACTAAAACTGATGAAAAGAAAAGAAAGAAATGAATAAGGCTTAAAGGTTGTCAACGGTGGCAAGGGCAAGAAACAACTGGGAGGAAAAAAAAGAAGAAGAAAGAAACGATGTCACGTTGGCAGGCATAGACATTTTAGTCCAAAATTTTGAGTCACATTCTCATTCATATTCTCCCCATTTTAAAACGATTGAGTTTTTGTGGGCTCAGAGATAAAACAGCCGAGATTCACCATTTTTCTCTTTCCCTCTCCCTTCCAACCAAACACCCTCTCCTATCCATTTTCTCTCCTATTTTCCACTCATTTTTGTCCATTCTCCCCAAAGTTAACCCAACCAAACATTAAGAAAACTTCGTTCTAGCTTAACAAAAAAACTTGAAGACTCAATGAAAGAAATGTGGAATTCACCATACGTTTAAGAAGTTATAATAGAATTTAGAAGAGCATTACAACAATACCATTAAATTCCTACGCAAGAAGATCAACTTAGCCAAATAAAATATGCTTAAAGAAAAGAACAAATTTAAGCATTCATCCGCATTTAAGGGACAAAAATTATTGACTCAAGGGTTCATCCGCTTGACTATTATTCTCTGATTAATAAAAATAACTATAGAAAACTTTGTTCTACATCACCTGATGACTGACTTGTTCTCTGATATATATTGGATTAACTTCTTCACATTCAAGTAAGAAGATCCCCCTTCTTCAACCGATTTCTTAGCGATTTCTCCAAGCTTTCTAGCTCTCTTTCTTCTCTCTTCTGCTTCTTCTCCTTTATCCATCAGTTGCTCTATTGCCTTCTTCACATCTTCACTCCTCACCAACACCTTATCCTTCTCTTCCCCAAAGTCCACAGAAGCCTTAGCTCCTACACTCACACCAATCCTCAACACTTGGACAAGTAACTTCTCATTGTAGAACTGCTCAGCAAATATAGGCCATGTTATCATAGGCACGCCTGCACTTACTCCTTCTAGTGTAGAATTCCAACCACAATGCGTTAAGAACCCTCCAATTGCTAAATGGGATAGTATTTGAACTTGTGGTGCCCATCCTCGAATTATAAGACCTCTCCCTTTAGTCTTCTCTTCAAATTTTTCTTCAACTAACCATTTTTCTAATTCCTCTGAATAATTTCCCTTTTTAATAACCCAAATGAATGGATAGTTGGATGATTCTAAGCCCAAAGCAAGCTCCACTAATTGTGGAGCTGACAGTTCACAAAGACTTCCAAAGCAAACATAAATGACAGAGTTGGGCTTCATTGAATCTAGCCAACTCAAGCAATTGCTTTCATCAATGGAGGTCTTGTTTCCTCTTGCAAACTTATCAGACATCGCTTTGTTACATAAAGATAGCGGCCCTATGCACCAAATATTCTTGATCACTTTCCGGTATTCTTCCACGTATCTTGGCTCTAACTCTTCCAATGTGTTAACCACCAACCCATCTGCCGATAGCTTAGCCACTCTAAATTGGTTCATAAGAGCGTTGGTATTATCCGAACTTTTTCTCGTTCCTTCAGGTATCTGGCCCTTAGTGAATTCAATCCTATCTGGCATGTTGGGCACCAAAAATGTCTGTGAGTCAGTTGTGACTCCCTCGAGCACCTTAGATTGAGATATGTTGTGATTACATACTTGACAGAAGCAAGATGTTGTATAGAAGACAAGCCTTGGAATCTTGAACTTAAGGCCAATCTCTGTGGTCCAAGGAACACCTACATCAGCAATAATGCAGTTAGGCAAAGATTTTGACTCTTCCAGCCACTTTTCTAGTGGCTTTTGTAGCATGCTAGTTGCTTCATAAAATTTTAGTGATAAGTTGAGAGAAGGGAGGGCGTCCATGTTTTCGCATCCTTCAGGCAATCCGGCTTCTGGGCCAGGAAAACGAAGTGAAACGAATTCAATGTTGAGGTTTGAGGCTTTTGCTTCTTCAAGGACAGTGTTGAACCGAGCTGCATTGAGGGGTGTGAAGATAATGGTAACTTTTACGCCATGGTGTGCAAGTAGTTTGGCCATTTCTGTGAAAGGGATGAGATGGCTTTGGGACATTAAAGGGACAAGAAGGAAGTGAAGCTGGTGAATTTGTGACTGTGACGCCATGGCTGAATTGGCTCTCTCTGATTTCTTTAGCTGTTCTAGTTTGCAGTTTTACTGTGCAATTAATTTAGTGCCACACGCGGTGTCCCGATTTAAATACAAATAGTCATCTTTCTTCCCATCCAAAAAATAATAATAATAATAAATAAATAATATAGTCATTTTTTTTTTTTTTTACATTAATATAGTCATCTTTCTAGATGTCTTTCTTTTTAGCTATACCGATCGCAAGAAACAAATCACGTGCTTGGCCCAAACATTCACATAGGAATGGTAGCCACGTACTATTTTTGTTGAACAGTCAACCGCATACTCCCAATCTTCAATCCAAACATTAATTCTCATCCCCTCCATTAACATCCCATTCCGATCGGTTCGTAAAATCCAAATGCTCCACTTTCTTTTGGTCACTCACTTTTCCCAAGGCCACGTGATCCCCTGGCCCATGACAGACATGTAAACCCAGCTACTGGTACACTACAGCATGGTGTGACAGTCACCATAGAAAATAAAATAGTGTAGCCCAAGCGTCTCACGAAACGGTGTCGCAGATTTAACTCTAATATCAAGTGTGTAACTTTTTTTTTTTTTTAATGAAAGTGTGTAACTTTTATTAGCATGTGATTAGTGAGGTTAAAGGTCTGTTTGGTTGTGTTGTTTAAATAACAAAAAATTGTTATTTAAACAACACAACACGTATTTTCAAAACATTTTTTCACTCACACGTATTTCCACAATACTTAAACAACGTTATTAGAACAATATTACCAAACGGGGTATAAGAGTTTGTGCTGTTTCAAAATTCCAAAGGCTATTTGATTATGTTAGAGAGTTAGTTACAATTACTAATCTAGCTCTAATCAGAAATTGATATTAATTGAGATTGTATAAAGGATTGATTAAGGCCAGGGTCTGTTTGATTAGATGAGTGGAAAAATGAGAGAATAGAAAATAAAGAAGAGATAGAAAAGTATAATGATATAATAGATTTAGTTTTCTCTCATAAGTGTTTGGCTGGGAGACTGGAAAAGTGAAGAGGTGAAAAATTATTTTTCTGGTTGAAAAAATAGAAAATATTGTTAGTATAAATTTACTATCATATCCCTGTCAGATAAAACTACAAAATAACACATTATTTATGTACTATAAACAAATCCACCAGCCCATTATCTGAGGGCCCATGGGCCATGGATCACATATGGGCCATACCATTGGCCCAACCCAAACTATTCCGCTCGGGGATAACCCGAGAACTATTACAACCTTGAGGTCCAGTGTTGCTCGGAGCCAGTCTCTAATGTATCTCGGTAGTGCCTTAGGAGAGATCACCTACCGAGCAATATCTAGCATCAGTTGCGAGTTCCAAAACTAGCATTCCTGTTCCCAAAGTAGGACCCCTTTTTTGTCAAGATTAACCACAAAAGGCCCCCACTTGCACGAGAAGCCACTCTATGCAATCATGACAAACCCACTAAGCAAGCCTATAAATAGAGGAAAAGAGGAGGGAGAATGGGGTTGGCCATTTTTTGCGGGGAGATATCAAAGAGAGAGAGAAAACTAAGAAAGGGAAAGAGATTACTCAGGGAACCACAGGGAATTGTCAACAAGGTAGAAGAATTGCGTTTCTAGGAACTTCCTATTGTAGGATACCCATAATCCACACAACAACAAGTAGATTATGAGCACAGCCTGGTAAACAGCTCATTAACCGAGCTGAACACGCTACAATTTATATTAAAAATGTATATATAAGTGGTACTTTATTTAACAAAAAAAAAAAATTCAAGAATCCAAAATTTTTTTCTTAGAAAAAAGAAACCTCAAAATTGTTGAGAAAAGAAAAAATAAGCACAATAAAACTGATAAAGTCTTTGATGATTGTATAAGAGATCTGGGATTCAATTTTTGCCTACATCAAAAACTGATTGGTGTCTTAGTTTGATAATAAAGAGTTATCATCAGAAGCGAACGCCATAGGTTTAAACACTCTAAAAAAAATTGAAAGGATAAGCAAGAATAAAAAATAAAAAAGGAAAACACGAACGGACGAAGAAAGAATCAGCCTTAGAAAAAACAAAAACGAAAACAAGGAAATGATATTGATCAGCACAAATGATTAGAAAAGGACAAAAACAAAAAAGCAAAATTATGAACTCGTGAGATGGGCACTTCCGTACAAAACACTGCCCATCATTTTCTATCTAATTTCTTATTTGAGAAAGCATTTTGATGAATCAGGAGGGAAACACTTGAGTTTAATCAAAGTTTCTATTATCTTCTCTCTCTACCAAAGAACCATAAAAACTATTCTCTCTTCTTCTTTTTTATTTTTTTATTATTTTTTTTTATCCTCCATAAAATACATCCAAAGGGCCCATTTGGTTAAGTGCTGTTTGGTTCTAAAATTAATGTATTCAATTTTCATTTTCATTTTTGTATATTCATTTTCTGAATCTAAATATATGATAAAGGACCCATTTTCACATTCATTTATCATTTGGCACTTGTTCCCTATTTATTTTTTTTTACTTTAAAAAAAAGCAACTATTTTTTTTCACTTACATGTATTCATTTTTACGAAAATGAAAATATTGAAAAGTTGTACTCAGTTTTTGTATTCAAATTCGGTTTTTGGAATACTGAAAATAAAAACCGAGTACAAAAAGCATAGCCAAACCAATTTTTTATGGTAGGTCCCATAAAAAACTGAAAATGAATACTGAAAACACCACTTTTTTTCTCTTAACCAAGCAACTTTTTAGTTTTTCCTTAATGAGTGTTTGGTTGGAAGGATGAAAAAGGAAAGGGATGAAAATCTTTTTTGTTTAGTTGAGGAGAAAAATAGGAGGATAAAAAATATAGTTTATATAAGTTTAATCTTACAACCTTTAGTGTATAATAAGTAACATATAATTTCTTTGTAAGAAGAAAATAGTAATTATTATTAATTAGAATTAATAAAAAAACATAAATACATTAGTTATTATTTTTCGTACTCAATATATTATTTTCCTCTATTATTATATATAATTTAATATAATATATATTATATTATATTATGTTACGTTATATATGATATATTTCTGGCTGGAAACAAAATATGAGAAATAAAAAACATGTCAAAGAACAAACCTGGATATGTTGTTTCACGTGGTTGTCTAGATAGCATAGAAAAAACAAAAGAGCAGCAAAGAGAGAGAGATATCAGATATGTCTTTCACGTGGCTGGAGGAGAGCAGGTGAGACTCATTAAAATGGGGCAATTTGGTAATTGGGCGAGCAATAAGCTTTTCACACATATTTTCTCTTCAAATTAAAGAGATCAATTTTTAGTGAGTTAGGGGAGAAAATGTTTAGGCCCTACCAAAAATTTTCTATCATTTCTCTCGTTACCAAACAACACAAAATACAATTTTCCCTCCTTTCTTATTTATCCTCCTCATTCCACCTCCAACCAAATACACATAAATGTTTTGTTAGATTCGTCAACATAATCACAAAAGAGAGAGAGGTTAACCAAAAGTTAAGAGATTTTTTTCTTTAATTTTATGCTAATGTGGCAATACTCGTAGCTATCTATGTGATATGAAAATAATATTTTATTTTGACCGTTAGTTATGTTAGTTTTTTTCATACATCACTTAATAGTAGAGACCATTTTGACACAATACCAAAAAGTTATGGACCAAACTGATACATTTGAAACGTTAAAGATCAAATTAACACATAACGTACAGGTTAAGAACCAATAAGGTAATTTACCTTATAATTAATTACTAGTTAGTAACATATGCAATATATGAGAAAGTTCAACAAAATATAAAAGATGGCTGTAAGTTACACCTAATGTAACTTTAGTAAAGTTACACTTATTTTGTATGGTATATTTACAAGAAATCTAATGAATAAAAAAATTTTATAAAAAACTATTGTCCACGTCAGCTTCTCTAATCAATAGTATTTTTTTTCCTCTCTCCCACAATAAATTCCAAACCACCTGTGGAGAGAGAAATTTTAGTAATGGCCACATCATCAATCAAAATTATTACTTGATATGGAGATAAAATTAAAAAAATAAAATGAAATAAAATAAAAATAGTTAGTGTCATTGCGTTTGACTGTCACGCCCATTTTCTCATCAACTTTTCTTCTTTTTCCTTATTTCTACAGAATCTAACATTCCTCAACCTATGTTCCTATTCAATCTAATCACTAATTAGCTCCTACACATAAGTCAAGAGACATAACAAGTAGAAATCTATTTGCAAAACCTCTGTTCCTATTCAATCTAATCGCTACTTAGCTCCTACCGATAAGTCAAGAGACATAACAAGTAGAAATATATTTGCAAGGAATCCAAATGTTTTGTTAGACATAACAACAGTCACGGCCTCTGGGCATCCCTCAACGTAATTTGGTGGTTGGGTATTCATATATTTTGAGGGTGTTTGGTAACTTTGGTTTGAGTTTATCTTAAAACTCAAAATTCATCTCTCAAAGAAGAAAAAGCTTCCAACGGAGCTTGGATTTGACAAGTCACTGACTTGAGCCCCACACACTTGCAATTAATTACAAACATGCCATCAAACCAAACACCCTCTATCCTACTGGCTTCTTAAAAAAAATTAATACATTATTTTCATTTGCTTTATCCAAACAAACCATAACCTTTCAGGCTATTGTGCTAATGCTTATCATATGCGGTGTGTCTAGGGGTCTTTTCACACTTTTGGGCTAAAGGCCTTCTGTTGGGGGTAAAAGAGTTGGGCCTGATTCCTTTCGCAAGATTTTTTCGGAAATCAGTCTGCGCACAAAACAAATAACACTCCAAGATAATATATATATATATATATATATATATGTGTGTGTGTGAGAGAGAGAGAGAGAGAGAATAATGATTAGTTCATAAAAAAGTAATGCACGTAATAATAAATAATATATTGAAAGTTTCTGCTGAAATAATTCATGAGTAAAAAGTATTCACAGTAGAATGTTGACTAAAAAGATCTCAATTGTTCCAACTCACACAATCTTATTACCAAATAAGGCTATAAAGTTATGTGGTTTGGAACATGAGTCAGAGTAATCATCATTTGAAGATTACAAAGAGTGTGCTTTGGTGTTTTCTGAGGGAGGGAAAGAATTTATAGCGATGCATGCTATACTCTCTTGCCGTATATACTCTACTTTCTTTCTCTTTTCTCTTTTCTTTCACTATCAACTCACTATTCAAATTGCCTTGGTTACTGTGTTGTTGTTCTTGTCGTCCCATATTTATGGGTATTGTTCCTATTTATACCACAACTCAATCCATGCTATTTTCCATTTTTACTCTTATTTTCACTAACCATTTTGTCTACTGCAATCATTCAACCAACACCCATAACGTATTGTGCACCATCTTCTGGCCATGTGCAGGTGGGTTCAATCCCACTACTTGGTTTTACAACAAACTTCCTCATCTTTTTGGTAAATGACAATCTGCCACACACCATTACCTCTCTCTCTCTTCCCAAAATGGTAAAACCCTTATTAATTCTCTTTGTCTTCACTTTCTAGCATGCATTAGATAGTTCCCACTTACCTTCTTCCCATTTTTGGTAAATATGCCTTCCCAACAAGGCATATTCCCAAAAGTGGTCTCAGTGGGATACCAAATCTAGGTCATTTCCCCTCTCCACCAAACCACACCCTCTGCACCTCATCGGGTATGGGCCTTACTCCCCTTGCATAGCTGGGATGCAGAAGGGCAAAGCCTAAACCTTACCTAACTCACCTACCTCTTTACTCTTGTCTTTTCTCTAATTTTGGCTTCTTTCTCCTTCATGCGATGTCTAGTGCTGCTACTTTTTTTTTCTTTCATCGTGTCTCTTACTAGGGACAAATTTGGCTTCTTTTGATCTTATCTTTTTATACAAAAGGATTTGGGCCTTTATGGGCCTATGGGCACAGGGGTTTTCTCCTAAAAGGGGAGTACGCTTCGACCGAGTGGACTAGTGCGGAGAAGAAATGGAGTTGCCACCTAGTTTAGGTCTAGGAACCATAAATATAGCGCCCTTACGTGGAAGAATTGATCTTACTACTAAAGTATAAGTTCGGAGTTTAGGTATGGGGATGGGAAGGTGTTAGGCACCCAACCCACCCAACCCGTGAGTCGATTTCCACTCATTGTGTCTTACGTCTTAATCTCACTAAAGACAAATTCAATATTTATCATTCTATACTCACACACACACTAGCATATATCTAGCAAACAACATGGCATTTCATCCCAAACCCTAACATACATCTATCACACATGGCATTATATCATACCCAAGGCAGAAACATGTACATGGCAGCATCAAAGAATTATTGGAAAGCATCAAGAACATCAAGAACACAAACATATCCATCCAAACTCACATATCATGTTCATCAAATCTAAACGAGATCATATCCCAATCAAATTAATGTACATATGAATGCATGCCTTACCTCACTGCACCACAGCACCTATGCATCAATGCATGTTCAAGTTCTCATGAATGTTCATGTGGTTCATCAAAGCATAAATCCTAATTATCAACTCAACAATCAAAGCATGCGAAACATGTTATTCTACTAACTCTAATGCTAAACATGTGAAAACTAGACTCAACAAGACCTAAACATGTGATTAAAATTAAGCAAAACAAATAAAATAGTAAGAATCCTAAATCTGGGTTTCTGGGCATGAGTATGCGCACGCATGCTTAAAGTATGCGCACACATACACGCCTAGAAACTCAGTTTTAAAGCAGCAACAAAATAACAATCAAACAAAACCTAGCATGTTTCTAATACAAAACTAAACAACCTAAACTAACAACAAAAATATCAAAGATAAACAAAAAAATATATATTCCTAAACATGCATTGGATCTAACAACAAACAAGAACAACACTTAACACATCAAAACATGTTCATCAATATATCTAATCATTCAACTCTCCGATCAAAACATGATAAGACACAACAAGACAAAATTAAATAAAGAAAAACATATTTCTAAGCATATATAACATGTAAATCAAATTAAAAATAATAAGAACGCAAGTTATAAAAACCATAAATTAAGGAAGAGTCATGGGGAGAAACTCACCTTGCTTATGGATCACAACTTGGTAGAGATTTAACCGATCCCTCAGTGCATTCAATGAGATTCAAAGGTAAATAGAAGATTTCAATAGTTCTTAGTTATCACAACTCAAAATAAAAATGATTCTTGAAAAGGTTTTGATTTAATGATTTGAAAAACTTAGTTTCTGCTTGAATGAACACTAGAGAGAGGTTTTAAAAACGTGCTCCTGGCTGTGTGTGCAAAAGTTTTAGAGAAAAAAAGAGAGTTTTGGAAGCGTTTAGGTGAAAAATCAACTCTCTCTTGCTAGGGTTTGAGTTTGGAGGTTGACGAGGGAGAAATTGATGCCTCTATCTAAGATGTTGGGAAGCCAAGCCAAAACTCGACTATGGGCTCTTGAGATAGTACCCAAAGGCTTTCGGTGTGATGACAAAGCCTATCCAAGCAAGAAACAAAGGTTGCACATGACAAAACAGCAACAAAAGCCCAACAAAAAAACACGTTACAATACTTAATTAGTACATTAATGGTCCTGGTCCGATAGTTCAAATCAGTCCTCTAGTGGTACGGTATTATCTCCAGCAGTAGGGTAATTTCAGGTTAATAAGTGTGTTTACATGGTAAAAATCATATTCTTTCCTTATTATTATTAAGTCAACATGAGGGAGAACTTCCATAGTTTCCAAAAATTATGGCCTTCATCATAATAATAATAAACAAGGATTAAAGGCTCCATAGTAACAAATAAAAGAGGAAAAATAGAATGGAATGGAGGGAGAGAAAGATCCCCAGCTCAGTGTAGCAAGTATTAAACTAAGATTTTGGTGAGTATGTGTGCATAAGGCATGAATGAGGTGAATGTGGGCTGTTTTGAGTGAGTGGGATATGATTAATACTGAGATTGAAGCCTTTTATGAGTAATAGGCTGTTTGTGACTAGTTGGAGAACATTTTTGAGCTGTGGTTGTGTAAAGGGGGGAGAAGAATATCTAGGATTAGATGAGTGTAGGCTAAAGATGATGAGTGGTGAGTTTAAGGAGAGCTAAACCACCAGCAAAAATGGCAAACGAACCCCAAAGTCTCAGGGAGGGGTGGCTGTCCCTTTGTGGGCTGAGGTGCTTATGCTTTTATAATGGAGTTTAGATAAGCATTAATTAATAAGCATCCAAAAAAAATGTAGGTCTCATTCAGGGGAGCCAGACAGCTGCATTGATAACCTAGATTTGGCCTAAAAATGGGAGATTTGCTTTCGGGGCTGTTTTGCTTCTTTGGGCAAGGTAGTATTTGGAGTAATCTTGCATTAAATGCTAAGATTGCTGAGATTGTGTTCAGCCAATGGGATTAAGGCAAGTATTAAGGAAGAATCCTAGTGCTGCAACTGAGATTTGGACCCTAGGAAATAGGATTCAACACCCCAAGCCAAGTGTCAAAGTTTAAGCCCACTTCAGAGGGTTCCGCTGGAGATCCCTTTATGCCTTCCAAACCACATGTTCCCAATTTTTTCCCCTTTAGGATTCATGGGCTTGGCACATGAATCACGTCTTAAACGTTTTTAACATTTATAGCATCAATTTGTTGAAGTTTGGATAATTTGGTTTCAGCTCCCCTTCCGTTGGAGGTGCAGTCTTGAGGAAGATGATGGAGTCCCTTCATCCTTTTGACTTCAGCTAATATGACAGCCCTTGGGCACTGTTCACATCAGGTAGAGGGTGGCAGAAAACTGATGCGACAACCCCTAGTTCATCCTCAAAGGCTTGGTCCTCTTGTAGGGGGCCTTAGTTGTTTCTTTGGTTAGGGATGAACAAGGGCTGGTTGCCCACTTTCAAGCCTCTTGCTGGGACCTTTTTGGGCTAGAACTTTGCTTCATTTCAGCACCTTTAGTTCCCTTTCTTTGCTTGGGCTTGCTCCCTTCTCCACAAAATTCTTGGGCCTACAAAATGGGCTTTAAAGACATGCTTTGCCATGGGTTTTTTACTCCTCATGGGCTTTAAATAACTTCTCATAATTTTTACTATGGATTACTTTGTAAATGATATTTTCCTTGGGGCTTTTTTAAATAATGGCCTCCAATATTTTTCTTGAGAATAATATTTATCATGGGTTTTAAATAAATATGGTAACAACCACTATAATGGAATAATGTGATGTTCTCATGAGTTTCTCTATAGATAATCATAATGGACATGTAGGATGAATAATTACCATGAGTTTTGATAATAAATATTATGAATGTTGTGATGTAAGATGGATAGTGAACATGAGTTTATAATATGAAATAAATAAATGTCATGGGTCTAATAATCATATCTTTCCATGGGCTTTTATAAGATGATCGCCATGAGTTTTGAGAGTAGATAATTCATAAATTCCATAAGCTTATAATATTATGGTAATAGGTTTAAGGATCCAAAGTATTGTTCATTATTGGACTTTTAAGTGAAATAATTATGATATAGTATTTTGCCAAGCATTGATAACCTTGGGCTTTCGATAAATAGTGCCAAGTAGTTAGCTTGGGCTTTTAATAGTGCCAACATAAGTTGGGCTTTTGATTTTGCCAATGAGAATTGGGCTTTAAATATTGCCAGTGAAAACTGGGCTTTGAAATTACCAATGAGAATTGAGCTTTGATGTTGCCAATGGGAATTGGGCTTTGATGTTGCCAATGAGAATTGGGATTTGGATAAATAAATCGCCATGGGTTCAAACCATGGGCTTTGATCATGGATTTGAATTCCATTGATAAAATTGTTTTGCCATGGATTTGAATCATGGGCTTTTCAAATATTGCCAAGCATAAGTATTCTTGGGTTTTAAATAGAATAAGATGTGTGTATTAGGTTCATAGGGCCGGTTCTGGGCTTAGCTAAATAATGATAATAAAATTGGATAAAATAGGAGTTTTTTGGGCTTTTTGTGATAGTTTATATCATGACCCAATTTAGATAATGAGATATGAAATATTTGTGATTAACATAATAATAAAGCTAAAAAATGTTTGGTAAAACCCAATAACTTATAGTGGTATAAATAGGTGGTACTTAAATAAAGTTAGGTGTAAAAAAAGTACCCAAACAGAGGTATAAGGTTGTATTTATATGTTTAAACCAAGGTTTTCATGCTCATTTAGAGGGTTTTGGACATTCCAAAGGGTCTAGGGGTCAGGCCCCATCAAGGAGGAAGGCTTTGGGCCCCAAAAAATGAATTTCTAGGGCTCTGGAAATTGGCCTGCGTACGCAGGTTTGGGGATGCGCACGCATGCATGCTCCCCGCACATGCATGCGTCCCCAGAAACCCTAATTTTGACAGCTCTGATGGTTTGATTTCAAACAGTCATAACTCACTCCATTTAAGTCCAAATTAGGCAAAAATTGTGTTCAAATTGAAGCGCATGATGTCTAATTTCCAATGAAATAAACCTTACTCAAAAATACTTTGTGGATCAAAAGCTATGGTCAAAAGAGTGAGCAAAGGTCATTTTTCAACATCATTTTCAAAGCGATTTGAGCACTTTTGAGCTATGATTACTTCCAAACTATCAACATAACTTCAATTACCTTTTGTAGATATGTCAAGCTCATCATTAGGACCAGAGACTAAAGTTTATTAACATGGGACAAAATGAGGTGTCTATAAGGCCAAATATTATTTATTGGATCAAAAAGGTCTTAGACCCAATCTACCCCAATCTGCTGAAGTCATTCCTGCAGAAGACATGTGTTGAGCTTTTCATCTCTAACTCTTTTCTATCCGTAGAAGTGCCCAAGGAAGTTTGGGATTTTCTCCATTCTTCTACTCCTTTTATACAAAAGGCTTGGAACTTAGTGGAACTTGGTGGGTGTGACACTTGGCTCATATGTATCCATGTGCCTTGATTTAATTGCCCATGGATCTGGGTGCAATTACCAAATTGTCTTCCCTTAATACATTTTTTACTGAAATGTCATTATGTACTCCTTAAGGCCCAAATTCATTGGATCTTTGGCTTTACTTCTTGACCTAAAATGTTTGCAATTTTGGGCATCAACAATGTATAAATAATCTTCTAACAGAGATATGGTTGTAATGACAATGATGTGGTATAAAAAAAATAACAATGTTATGGATAGATCATTTCCACTTATTTGATCAACCTTGGACTTTTTTTCTTTTTTTTTAATAATTTTAAAAACCATTGGAAACTAAGCAAAAGAACATTTTCTAAAAAAACTAAAAGCAAAAGAACAAAAAATAAATAAATAAATAAATAAGGATATTACCTATCACTGGAGATCTATGGAGATTGGCAAACGGGGTAGGGAAGAAAGAAGCCGTTACTTGGAGAAGAAAAGTGGGGGGAGAGAGAGAAAATATATTCTTAATTAGACATGCTGGTGTGGACAATAATGCTTTCTTAACCCATAGATTTCTTATAAGAGTTTTTTTATTTATTTTTTTTTAACCATATTAAGAAATTTAGTTTGTTATAAGTTTGTTATTAAAATAGTTCTTTACTTCTTCCCTAGTATCCTTTCATTTTTATCACAATAATGGTTAAATAATTAAATTCATTATTTTTTATCCATTTAAACTTGGGTGACTTTTTTTTCTTTTTTTCTTTTTTTTTTTTAATTTCAAGAAAAGCTTGTGTGTTGATAGTTTATTATGATATTAAAGAGCTTTTGTGTTTACTCTACTCCTATCTAAAAATTTAATGTTAAAATAATTTTTAGCTTTTGGGTTTAGTGGTAGTTTATAACTACCCACCATAAAACCAATATATATATATATATATAAATATATATATAATTGAAAGGGAAAATAATCTTTCCATGGACAACGGAAAATAGAAAGTTTACTAGGATTTTGAGAAGATGAATGTAGAATGAGTAATATTGTATGTGGTGGGGGATGAAGAATAAGGTTACTGTGATTTTTCTAGTCTAGGAGAGTGATGTCGCACATAACAACCTAAAGTCTCTTCTAAGTTTTCTCAAGAAATTTCTATAGCAATTTGTTATTCTGAAATTTCATCAAAATCTAAAGATATGATCTTTAATTTTAGAGAAAAAGTCTAAAAAGTGGTCCATAATTTAATGAGGGAACGACTATTATAGGAGTGAATAGATTAGAGAGTTTAAATTTCCCTCATTTCCATCACTTCAGGAGTTTTGAATTTTTTTTTTTTTATCCTCATGCATATTTAAACTAATTTTTAAGCAAATAAGAGACGTTCAAATTTGAATACCTTTCTAATAGAAAATATACTAGTAGTATTGTAAGGACGTAATTTGGCTCCCAAGCCCAAAGGATGTATGAACTTAGGCCCAAAGAGCCTAATACAATGAATTTGTAGAGAGTGAGTTGGAAAACTGGGCTTTAATGAGTCAGACAACAAGTAAAGTGGATGCAGATGACAAGAAAATGAAAATAGACTGGTTTAATCTAAAGAGAATTGTCCTTGGCACAGTCTGAGGAGATCAGTTCTTAAATATTGATTCTCAAGTTTGATTATAAGTTCCACTCTTAATTGCTACAGTATTTTTCTCCCAATTTCTCAATCCCTTTCTCTTAGGACCTCCCTCCTATTTTATACTACATCTCCCTTCTCATCTCTACCCTCCACGTGGACATTAGATTGCTTGTGTTAATCCTTGTCCCATCAGCACCCTCCTGAAGTCTTTGGGGGTAGCTATAAGGCTGAAAAGCACTGTTCAGATATCATTTCCTCATTAATACGGCCAAAGAGTTAGCTACAGAGCATTTAATGCGGTAGTAGCATCTTTCCCTTAGATATTTCCCAGCTCCCACTTAACCTGTACGTTCACAAAGCATATCCTCATCAATAGAACTTCCTGGAACGTCACCTTGGACTACAGAACACACTTTCTAACCTCCACCTCGTTAGCTGAGGAGATACCCCTCCTCGACATACTTCCCCCATCTTTCACAGTCATAGCTTGCTTATGAAATTCAAAGTCTTACATCTTCCTTACTGTTGATCTGTCCTCGGACCACTGAGCCTCCTCAGCCAAGCCCAAGGCCCAACATATATTTTTGGGCCCCTTATCCCTACAATAGCCCCTCAAAATTCCGGTTTTCTCCTCCTATCTGAGGAGAAAAATGGGGTTTTGACTTTGGAGAATTAAATCCATTTGTTTCTCTAATTTCCACACGTGAAAGCATTGCTTCACTTGTCCCGTAACTGTTCCTGACGGTTCGGAGTCCATGATGTCACATTAAATGCTCCAGGCAGTGCATTGTTCCTTGCATCCTACAGTGAGATGTAGATCCTACAGCTGGCGTTTCTTCTTGAATTTTGGACGGGATAACTCCCACTCAATTTCGCCTTCTATATAAGGCGCCTGGGGGAAGTTATTTCTCCTCATTTTACAAATTTTCAAGCTCTCCAGAAGTTCCAAACTCTCAAACCTTCAAGGCTTCCCAAGTTTCTAAATCTTCCAAGTCCTTTTCTTAAAAAAATTTTAAATCTTTAGGAGGTTTAGGGATCAACACACGTGCTTATTCTCGTAAGTTCCTTCTTCTTTAAGTTCTTTTCTCCTCAGCCAATCTTTTTGGCCTTCTATTCTTTGCTTCCTTTCCTTGAAAACTTCTTTCGTATCCCTTTAGCTCACCTAGATGGGTAGATTTAAGCACTTTATAGACTCTCCCACCGGTATGGAGAGCTTCAAGGCTAAGTACCACATTCTGCAGGGAGTAGCCCTACTGTATTGTGCTCCAGACCGGATAGTTATAGATAGAAACAAATGGGAGGTCGTCATTCCTATGATCGCTTTCATAAAAGGAGGAATGACGCTTCCTATGGGTAGGGTAACCCGAGACTACCTAATCAACCATAGGCTGTGCCCTTACCAATGTGAGCCTAACCTATTTAGAGTCTTGGGTAGCTTCAATGCTCTTAACGAGCAGATGGGTTTAAAGCTCACTTGGCACAATGTCGTCCATATGTACGAGTGCCATTCACTTGCTGACTCGGGGTATTACCTCAAGTCTAGGTCCTCCATTGTTAGGCTTGTATCGTGTCTTCCCAAGTCCAACAAGGGCATGAAGGATGACTACTTAATTACCTCTGGGGAATGGCACGACGGTCTTCACTGCCCAACTCGGGAGGGAGAACTAGGTAGGGTAACCTAGGGTTAGGTCCTTTGACACGGGATTTAGTTCTTTTAGCTTTGTTACCCTTCCCCTTAGAATTTCATTTCCCTCTAATGATGGGTTTTATTAGTCTGACCGTGATTTGCTCATCGGCTGTTTTTGCAGATAAAAAGCACATAGCGCCCCGCCTCAGTTTGGTAAACGTCCCAGACCTCAACAGAGTTCTAAGGCCCGAAGTGTTCGTGAGCGAGGACAGGAAGCTGAGAGCGGTTCACCTCATCTTGGACTTCGAGCCTCTATCAGACATTTTCCAGGACGTGGGCCACGCAATCAGGGCAGGTGACCCTCGGTTACGCCGAATAGACGTCTCTATTCCTAGGTTCCTTACTCAAGAAGACGTCATGCCAATTGAGCTGCCCTCACAACGAGCTCTCCCTGAACCAGCGACTCCAAGGGAAGAGACTGCTTCTTCGCACCTGTCCCTTGAGGCCGAGATAGACCAGTTTCACCTTGAAGAGGACAGAGAAGAACAGGGAGAACCTGTAATCTAGCTCCCAGATTCCGAGGGCGAGCTAGACAGATACTCCGCTGCTCGTTCTCCCAAGCTCGTCGTTGCGTGCGTAGACAGCGAATCTGAGGAAGAAGACGAGATGTCGCTGGACAATAAAAAGAAAAGGTTGCACGATCTCCTCAAGACTAGGGGGGCAAACCCTAAGGATGCCTCAGGATCCCAGCTCCCTCCCACCCTTCCCCCTCCCCCTCCTCACTCCACGGTCGGCCTACTCCCCAACCCAAATCTAAAGAAGAAAAGGAAAGAGAAGGAGACCATCGAGGAGGGGGAGTTAGTCCCCGAGAAGGAGCCCAAACAGCAAAAGATGGCAAAGGACAAGGGGCGAGCCTCCTCGATGGACAGCAGGGAGGCTGAGCACACAACCGAGGTGCGCTATCCAACTTGGAACCCCAAGTTGGAGTTGGATGGTGCAACGGTGCCCTAGAACTCCTCCATCAGGGAGTTCTAGAGAGGCCACTCCTATCATGTGGCCGAGGCTCTGGAGCATCCTCTCCTTTTCCCCAAGGACATGGACGCATTAAAGCACATGCGGCAACCAGAGCTTTTCCTGTCCCTGAAGAAGGACCTAGCCCTGGTGAGCTCCCCAGCATACTCTACTAAGAATGGTTTTCCTTCTTCCATCTTTTTTTTTTAATTTTAATTTTAACGTACTCCTCTGTTACCCATGCACAGGCTATCCAGGAGGTTTCTGTGGCTGAGGAGTGGGTCAAAGATGCCTGAAATGAAGTAAGGGTTGAAGCCAATCTTCGTGCCGAGGCCGACAGGGCCTTAGGTGCTGCCAAACAGAAGAGCCAGGAACTTACCACTAAGTTGGCTGCCGAGGGGAAAGCGAGAAGAAGTGCTAAGGCTGGCCTGCAAAATGCCCAAGACCAAGCTGAGGACCAACGTAAGAAGCTCTATCTCACTGAGATAAAGCTCGCCACAGAGAAGTAGCAGGTCCTGGAGCTGAAAGCAGAGCTGAAGAAAGCCAAAGCTGAAGCTCGGACAATCAAAGAAGCCGCGGAGGCCTCACAGCAAGCATCTTACGAGCTTGGGGTGCAGGAAACCGAGATTTGATTGGCGGAGGAGCAAGCCGAGGTCTGCAAGAACTATTGCAAAGAAGTGTGGGTGGAAGCCCTCAACCTTGCAAGAGTCCCTGCCGACTCGGAGTAGAGGCAGCCCAGGAATTTCTACTTCCCTCCGAATATTCGCGAAGTCCCGGCTGAGCTCCCACCTCCCGCTGCCCTTGCACCAGTGCTTCCTGAGTTACCCCTTATCACCCAGGCCTCTTTTCTCCCTTCCGAGATTTCAAAAGGGCTCGGCCAAGTTGGTGACCAAGGCCAGGGGGCTGAGGTGGCCAAGGACAAGGGCAAGGGTAAGGAGGTCAAGCCCCTGTCTGAAGACAAGGTAGCTCCCAAGGCCAAGGATGCTGCTGCCAAGGCGAAGGAGGCAGAGGCCAAGTCTAAGGATGCTCATCTCAAGGCTAAAGACGCTCCTGTCTTTCAGCTAGGCAACAAGGAAGACCCTCCTCCTCAGGCTTAAGGCTTAGTTTTAGAACTTTAGTTCCTATTTGTAGTTCTTTTTTTGTACTTTTTCCTTTGTAGTGGGAATTTGCCATTATTTGTAATATACTTTTCTTTTGTTTAATGAAAATATTTCAATATTTATCCTAAGAATCTCTCTGTTTCTTTGCAATGCCCATTGTTGGTTGACTGCCATTATTACTTTGCCCTTTGTTAAAGCCTCTAGATTGATAATGCCTCCAAGGGTGAATACCCACACTTTGATGAAAAACTAACGGTTGTAATTAGCTGCTAACCTAAATAAACTAAACATGCGCATATGATAAGAAAAAAATGACTAAGTCCTTTAATCAGGACTCAGGGTGGACTTTCCAAGTATTAACTTTCATAAAGTATGTGGTCCGAGAAGTCCCACATGATTAACGTTCTGTTTAACACTTAGTAAAATGAACTGAAGTATTAATTTACCCAAAGCATGTGGTCCAAGAGACCAGACATAACTAAGGTTCTGTTTAACACTTAGTAAAATGAACTGAAGTATTAATTTACCCAAAGTATGTGATCCGAGAGACCAGGCATAACTAAGGTTCTGTTTAACACTTAGTGAAATGAACTGAAATATTAATTTACCCAAAATATGTGGTCCAAGAGACCAGGCATAACTAAGGTTTCGTTTAACACTTAGTAAAATGAAATGAAGTATTAATTTTCCCAAAGCATGTGGTCCGAGAGACCAGGCATAACTAAGATTCTGTTTAACACTTAGAAAAATTATTAAAAGATATTAATTTACCCAAAGTATGTGGTCCAAAGAGCCAGGCATGACCGAGGTTCTATTTGATACTTAGGAAAATAATGGGAAGTGTTAATTTATCCAAAGCATGTGGTCTGAGGACCCAAGCATAGTTAAGGTTCTGTTTAACACCTAGATGGATGTCAGGAAGTATTAATTTACCCAAAACATGTGATCCGAGGAGCCAGGTATAGCTAAGGTTCTGTTTAATACTTAGAAAAATGACTTAAAATATCAATTTACCCAAGATATGTGGTCCGAGGAGCCAGGCATGACTAAAGTTCTATTTGATATTCAAAAGTAGTAGAACATATAACGCATAATGTAATAAACCAAAATATGGTAAAGAAAGCTTTCATTAATAATAATACCTTCTTAGGTTGCTTACATTCTAGGGGCATGGTACAATGTTTTCATTTAGATTTTCAAGATAATATGCACCTATTCCAGCCACTAAAGTGATGCGATATGGCCCTTCCTAGTTAGGCCCTAACTTTCCCCAGGCTGGGTTCTTGGCAGTACCCAAAACTTTTCTCAACACCAAGTCTCCAAGCGCTAGTGGCCTTGACCTTACATTGGAGTCGTACCCCTGCTTGAGCTTATGTCGATAGTACACTGGCTGAACCATTGCATTTTCTCATCGCTCTTCAATTAAATCTAAACTCTTCTCCAATAGCCTATCATTGCTGCTCGGAGTAAAAGAGCTTGTTCTCAGCGTTGGAAATCCTGTCTCCAAAGGAATCACAACCTCGACCCCCATAAGTCATTGAAAAAGGCGTCTCCCCAGTGGACCTATGAGGTGTAGTCCGATATGTCCAAAGGACGTGTGGCAACTCCTCCACCCATTTTCATTTTGCGTCATCCAGCCTCTTTTTGAGCCCACTCACTATGACCTTATTGACAGCCTCAGCCTGACCATTCCCCTGTGGATATGCCGAGGTGGAATATCTATTTGTTATGCTCAGGTCACAGCAATACCTCCTGAAGGCGTTGCTATCAAACTGAAGACCATTTTCCGAGATGAGTGTACGAGGGATTCCAAACCGAGTGACAATATTTTTCCAGATAAATCTCTTGGCATCCATATCCCTGATATTCACTAATGGTTCAGCTTCAACCCATTTGGTGAAGTAATCCGTGCCGACTAACAACCATCTCTTATTCCCTGCTAGCTTAGGGAAGGGCCCTACAATATCTAAGCCATATTGAGCAAAAGGGCAAGGGTTGGACAGAGGATTAAGGATACCTCCTAGTTGGTGAATGTTTGAGGCAAACCTTTGGCATTGGTCGCATTTCTTCACATACTCTTGTGCTTCCCTCTGCATATTTGGCCACCAATATCCCTGAGTGAGGGCCCTGTGAGATAAGGATCTGCCTCCAGTATGGCTTCCACAAATCCCTTCATGTAACTCTTCTAGGAGTAGCTCCACTGCCTCAGGGTGTATGCACAGCAAGTATGGTCCAAAAAATGAGCGTTTGTATAACTTTTGGTCCTTGGACAGCCAAAACCGAGGAGCCTTTCTCCACACCTTGTCAACCTCTAATCTCTCCTCGAGCAAGATATCCTCTTTGAGGAACAAAACTATGAGGATAACCCGAGGCAAGCTCTACGCCAAGAAGGTTGCAAGAGTGGCCAGAGAATCAGCATAGGTGTTTCCACTTCTAGGGATGTGTTGCAAGTTGAAAGATTCAAACCCCGACTGCGAATGCTTAACCTGACTTAAATATTCTTGCATTCTCGCATCCCTAGCCTCTAGCTCTCCTTTTACTTGACCCACCACTAACCTCGAATCTGAGAAGATCTCTACTGATTTTCCTCCCATTTTTTGAACCATGGTCATCCCTACCAATAGAGCTTCATATTTGGCCTCATTGTTTGTGGCCGAGAAGCCCAATCTCAAGGATTTTTCAATAGTGATCTTCTCAGGAGATATCAGAACTAGCCCCATTCCAGATCCTCTTTGATTTGCCACACCATCAATGTATACCCTCCAGGATGAAGGCTCTTGCAAGGAAACCACACCAACCGATTTTTCATCCATGTTCTACTTTTCAATTTTTTCTTCCTATGGAGATTCAGCGAATTTAGCCACCAAGTCTGCGAGAACCTGACCCTTGACAAAGGTGCGAGGCATGTACTTTATATCAAAAGCCTCTAATATTGTACCCCACTCGGCATTCCTTCTAGTGTAATCAGCATTCCGAAGAAGTGATTTAAATGGAAGTTGAGTTAAAACAATAATTGTATGGGATTGGAAATAGTAGAGAAGCTTACGCGTAGCATGCACCACTGCCAAAATGGCCTTCTCCAGTGGTAGGTAACGAACGTCGGCCTTATATAGTGACTTGCTCACATAATAAACTGTCCTCTATACACCACTATCAACCTGTACAAGCACCAGGCTCACTGCATAGGAAGCCACAGCAATGAAAGTAAACAGAACCTTATCCACTTCGGGCCTTGACATAATGGGTGGTCGAGATAAGTATTCCTTCAACTTCTGAAAGGCCAAGGCACACTCCTCGGTCCATTTAAATCCCTTCCACTTGTTCAACAACTGGAAGAAAGGCCTACACCTATCTGCTAACCGAGAAATGAATTGGTTTAGAGCAGCAGTTATCCCTGTCAACTTCTGGACCTCTTTAGAATTCTGAGGTGGCTGTAAATTGTTAATTGCTTTAATCTGGTCAAGGTTGACTTCAATTCCGCGATGGGTAACCATGTACCCCAAGAACTTCCCTAATCCGACACCAAAAGAGCACTTAGAAGCATTAAGTCGTAACTTGTGTCTCCTCAAGATCCCAAAGATATTCCCGAGATCGTTAATATGCTCGGATTCCAGCTTACTCTTAACCACCATGTCATCTATATAAACCTCAATGTTTTTTCCTAGCTACGGCTCAAACATCCTGGTCATCATCCTCTAGTAAGTAGACCCTGCATTTTTTAGACCAAAGGACATCACCTTGTAGTAGTAATTCCCAGTAGGGGTGACAAAAGCTGTCTTCTCCTGATCATCCAGAGCTAAAGGTATCTGATGGTATCCTTGTTAGGACATATGTGATTCATGTTAGGAACATATGTCACTATTTTATGTAGTTGGCTAATCCTTTAACAAAACGCACTTTACTTGTAATTGGGTAGATCTAGAATGTGTTTAATACTTCAAAGAACAAGAGTTCAAGTCTAGTATTGAAGCCATGCAAATCTGTCAAAGTGCTGATTCATTAAAGCTCGACAGCTTCTCAGCAGATAGCTATCTATCGAGATTTAATAAGGCTCGACAAATACTGTCTATCGAGGTTACGAGAATTCAGATTTTCAGATCTGATTTTCGGCTCATGCTTATGTATTTGTGTAGGGTTTCTTTTCTCACAACCCTAGACATATATAAGGCTTATTTTAGAAGCCGTCACATAAGAGAATACAAGGAGAACATATGAAAAATGTGATCGATGTCTTATTCTCTTTGAAAGAAGCTACTGCGTCTTTGGGCCTTAGGGTTTTGTAACCAAGTGCTTCTTAATCTTCATTGTTGATAAAGTGAAGAACTTTGCAGCCAACAATCTTCTTTAAGTTGGTGTGTTAGTCATGTACTAGGAGCCGTGCATCATTGGTTAGTCACGTACTGGGATCCGTGCAAAAATGGTGGCGTTCATATATTGAAGAGTTCAGAGGTTCTGAAGCGGTAGAAGGTTTCTACTATAAGTTCATCTATGGAGATTGTAGAGTCTAGGGACAAAGGTTTTGTACTAGATCTGAAACTTCTCTTTATTATAGTGGATTACTTTTTGGGAAGGTTTCCCCCTAGGTTTTTTTACTGTGAAACTAGTTTGTTTCATTGGTTTTCCTGGGTCATCATATCTTGTCTTATTTATTTTTCCGCTGCATGATTTTGACATGATATTGATGTTTGTTTGTTTTAACAAGGTTTATTCATAATTAATCTAATTAACAACTTTAGTTTAAAACTTGTTAATTCTATCAACCGGGGTTTAAATTTTCCAACAATCCTTGAAAGGTGTCTAGGAAGCTCATTCGAGGATGGCTTATAGTGGCATCCATCAACTAGTCTATTCGAGGCATGGGAAAAGGGTCCTTGGGGCAAGCTTTATTCAAATCTGTGAAGTCCACACATACCTGCCACTTCCTACTCTTCTTCTTCACTACCACTATATTGGCCAACCACTCAAGGTAGAAAACTTCCTTAATAGCTCCAGCCTGCTTCAGTTTGTTCACCTCCTCCTTGACAGCGTCAGAATGCTTTTTAGATGAGCGCCGAGGTGGTTGCTTCATGGGGAGGACAACTGGGTTGACATTTAGATGATGGAAAATGAAGTCTGGATCCACCTCAGGGGCTTTGTAAACATTCCAAGCGAACACATCAATATTCCTCCTTAGAAATGCTAACAGTTCTTCCTTCTCCCGAGGAGGTAGCTGAGCTTCGACCTGAAAAAACTTTTCCGAATCGCCATCTATAACAATTTCCTCCAACCTCTCACACTTTGCCCCTTCCGACACCGTATCCATGGATAAGACCGAGACTCTTGATTGCTATGAGCCTCCCTCAACAGAGGCCGATGACTTAGCTTTGGGTTGATGCATAATTGTGGCCACCAGGCACTACCTAGCCATGGATTGACTCCAACAAGCTCTTCAATCTGGTCCCCCGACAGATATTTCACCTTCAAATGCAGAGTTGAAGAAATGGCCCCTAGGGCATGAAGCCAGGGTCTGGCCACAATGGCTGTAACACCTCAACCTAATTGCATAATTAATTTTATGGGTTTATATGCTTGTTATCATCTTAATTACTTTAAGTGCATAAAGCTTTGATGTTGTGATATTATAGAAGATATATGCTCTTTTAATGTTGTAGAAAGGAGTTTTATTAAGGTAAGAATATTTGTGCATAGTTGTTTTATTATTTGGGCCTTTCTAGAATATAAAACTATGGGAGGGTGAAAAGTATAAATGCTAAAAGTTGAAAAGGTGGGTCATAATCTTTTCTTTCCTTAGTAAGACACATGCCCCACAACATTTCTCCCTTATCTTCTCTTGGTTGTACCAAAAAGTTCGTTTCTTCTTTCTTTATTCTTTTTTCTTTTTTCTTGTTTCTTTCTTCTTCCTTTGCTCTTACACGGCAGCACCCTCTCACACACCAACAGCCCTCCCTCTCTCACCGAAACCATATATCTCTCTCTAAGAAGAAATTAAACTCCTACTAAAATTTTAGCTTCAGTTGTGGGCAAGTATATACGTTTATTTTCTGTTATCGGTATTTTAATGGTGTAATGGTTTGTTTTAGTTTCACTTCTATATTCTCTAATCTAAATTGTTAGAAGCTGAATTTGTGGTTTTGTGTTAGCTATTTGAAAGATTGATGATATTATGGTCTATTGGATGCTTAATAACGTATTTTAATGTGTATAGTATAGGTATAAAAATACCTAAATGAAATGAAGGCCAATTGCTATTAGTTGATGATTTTGTAAGAACATATGCTGAAACTGTCACTATGACATATTTGATGTCTACAACAAGAAAAATCTGTATTAAATCATTTTCTATGAATTAGGATGCTAGGAGTAGTTTTTATGAATTCTAAGACACACATGGTTGTTATGGAAGTGGTCTCACAGCATTTGGATGAATATAAAAATAATGGTTTAATTTTTAAGTTGCAAGAAATTTTATCAGGACAGATTTAAGCATGCTTCCTTGTATGATTTTTAATAAATCATGGTTTTATGCTTTGACTCTAAAATTTATATGTTATATACTAGACATCCAGAGGAGTGGTACTGTAAAATTTCATGACGTTTGGATGTGTATGGACAGCCCATTTGTATTTTACAAATGAGGAATATGCTGCTGAAATGAGCAGTGAACAACATATGATACACCTGACTTTGTGGATTTAATTCTCAAGTTAGGGTGAATGTTTTGAGCTATATATTAGTATGCTCATCCTTTGGTATGTTTGGATCATAGATAAATTTTATGCCTTAGTTTCTCTATGGTTTGTGTACATAATGTGTTTGATGAATGTATCATCTGCTTTGGGGAACCTTGTGTGATGGGAATTAAGATTTTCTTGAGTTTGAGAGTTAGGTTATAATTCATGTATAAGTTTAAATACTTAGGAAGAGTTTGTCAGTAATAAGTTTTGGCCTTTTATTTAGGTGACGAGAATGAGAACATGGACACTTGAGCTCCTCTTGTATAATCTCTCGCGTCTTCTGTTTTCAGGTAAGGGATATGTGACATGTGCGTTTGATAAGTATTAAAATTGTTTAGAAAACTATTATGCATTAAAACCTTTTAATTAGAGATATTACATATAAGCATGATTTAAGTAAAATATATGTTCGTGAGTTGTTCAATCTTATATACATGATAATTTTAGCATATTGATGCTATTATTTATATCACGAACATAATATTTAAGAATGAAGTGGATATGCTACTGTTGTGAAACATTTATGTAAAAGCAAAGTTATCATAAAAATATAGTTTTCAGTTATTCCATTGTTATGATCTGAACTCAGCCAGTAGGGGTTATAGTATTGGTATTTCCATGGAGATTTTGATTGGCCATTAAAAGTGGGACTGGCTCTGCTGTACCCGCCCTTGTTGGTAACGGCCAACTTGTGGAGGATGCCAACCTAACCCCATGGTTGAAGATATGTATTATGATATGATCCCGAGATTACCTAGCATTGTGGGGAATGCTAGATGCCTAGCACATTGTGCTGAAAGCCTCCCAAAGTTGTGACAGACTTACAATTGGACTAACTAATATGTATTATAAATGAGCTATTAAGCTATTTGGAAATTATAAGAAAAGTATGATGATAAAAAAGGTATGTTGAATGTGTTATAAGTCTGATGAGAAGTTTATGATAAAGTATTTTATAGTCTATTCAAAGATAAGATTACTGAATTATGTTTAAGTTCCTTATTATGTCCTTTTATTATTATATGAAAGGAAAATGAAGTATTTTCATCAGAAAGTTCGTAAGTATATTAAGAATAGTATGAAAACTATTTATCAACGCTGACATATCCAAAAAATATTTGATTTACATGCATTCTTATTAAAGGCCCATGGAGCTTAAAACCTTACTGGGCTTCGCAGCTCACCCTATTATATTTCAGTGCACAGGTTCTTCCTAGAAGCAGCGAGAGTATTAGAGGTGGCAAGGATTCTGTGATTCTCATTTGTTAGAATGTATAGTTTTTTTGTTGTATAGTAGTTTAGCTCTTTTGTTGTATAGGAGGAATCAAGATGTACTTGATCCTTGAGCACAGATGTAATTCAGAATCTTAGTTTGTTTTGAACCCCAGTTGTATGTTTTTAGGGTTAGGTTTGTAATAAGAGTTTTGCTAAACGTTTAGCTATCTAACATTTACACGAATACCTAATGTTTCAGCCAAGTGGTAATCTTTCCAAGTTCAAATGAAATAAAGTTTCAAGGTTTTCATCATTTTTGTATATTGTGACTTTTATGCAAGAAATAAGCAGGAATACAAGAAAAAATTCTTGATAAGCACCTTCAGTTTAGATTGGTTCATGTTAGTATTGAGGTAAACTTGATATTAACATGCTAGTCATGCTCTAAATTCTGAAGTACAGGTTTGAGTCGTGACAATGGCCGTGTAGGGAGAATAAGCATCCACCACAATAAAGTCCACCTCCACTACCTCTGAACCTGCTTGCACGAGTAGTCTAATCTGACCCCTTGGAATGACAACTTTCCCATCGAAGCTCACCAAAGGTGAATCATAGGCTATTAAGTCCTCAGGTTTCAAGTTCAGCCCTTTGTACAAGTCAGGGTACATAATCTCTACACCACTGCCGTGGTCTACTAACACCCTCTTCACATCATAACCTCATATTCTGAGTGTGACCACTAAAGCATCATCGTGTGGCTGTATGGTTCCAATCTTGTCCTCGTCCGAAAATCTCAACGCCGGTCGAATCTCCACTCTAGCCCTTTTCGGCTCAGAATTAGAGTCCTCGGCAGGTAGCCGAGCTACAGACATCACCCTAGAGGGATGAGAACCAGTTTTCCCAGGAACAGCAAAGATGACATTAATTGTGCCTAAAGGGGGCCTTGAAGAAGCATTCCCCTGAGCCCTCGACCCTGCATGGTCTCTTTGCCCATTAGGTCGATACAAAAACTGTTGTAACCTCCCATCTCTAACCAATTATTCCAGGTGATTCCACAGAGTTCTACAGTCCTCGATGATATGCCCTCGTTCCTGATGGTATTGGCAATGAATACTTTGGTTGCGCCTCATGGGATCTCCTTCCATCTTGTTTGGCCATTTGAAGTGTGGCTCATTCTTGATCTTCTCCAAGACTTGATGTACTACCCCTCGAAACACTGTGTTAACCACTTGAGGAGCCATAGACCCAGATTGCCGGAGGAAATCCCTTCGGGGCCTATTATTATTGTATCTGTCCGACCTGAAATCTCTCATGTCCTAAAGGATAACCTTAGCCTTTCCCTTCCTTTGCTACTGGTCTTCCTCAACCCTCTTGTATTCGTCAATACGATCCATAAGCCGACGCATACTCCTCACTGGCTTCTTGATCAAGGATTTTCTCAAATCGTGCTTAGCAGGCAGGCCGACCTTAAAAGTCCTTATAGCCACGTCATCAAAGTTCCCATCGATCTCATTGAACATCTCCTAGTATCTGTTCGAGTACGTTTTTAGGATCTCCCCTTCTCGTATGGACATGGATAACAGGGAATCTAAGGGCCAAGGAACCCTACTGCACATGATAAAATGAGATCCAAATGCCCGGGTGAGCTCCTTAAAGGAATCAATGGAACCTACACCTAGGCCATCAAACCACCTTATCGCCACAGGCCCTAAACTGGAGGGGAACACCTTGCACATCAAGGCCTCATTCTTGGAGTGTATAGCCATTCTCTGATTGAAGTGGCTTACATGCTCCACAGGGTCTATTCGACCATTATACATGGTGAACATGGGCTGAGTGAACCGCCGAGGAAGTCTCCCTCCTTCAATTTTGCGCGTGAAAGGTGATCTAGAAATTTGGTTGAGTGCTCTGCTCATCGCATCATTTCCCAAGCCTTTGGAAGATGAATTCCTGTTTCTACGCTCATGGTGGTAGTCCTCATCATACGAGAAAGACTCACTAGAAGGAGTCCTTGATCTGCGTCTATAACTACCATCCTCTTCATCGTCAGAAGAGAAGTCAAAATTGGAGGGAGTTCACCTTCGTCGTTCGTGGCACAACTTCCTCTTCAAGTGATCAATCTCCAGTTGCATGGCTTTGGTATTTTTCTCATGAGAAATGTGACTCCCGCTTTGAGACTGGCTCCTGCTAGTATAGGTGGTATGCACACTAACTTCCCGGTCTCTTCTGCGTTCAAGATTAATGAAATGATCTTGACGTTAGGACCCAATAGATTCCTCCAGATTCGGACCTGAACCTACCATAGTTGGACGTAAAAATCACTGCAGCCCCAGAATTTCCCACAGACGGCGCCAATTGTAAGGACGCAATTTGGCTCCTAAGCCTAAAGAATGTATGAACTTAGGCCTAAAGAGCCCAATACAATGAATTTGTAGAGAGTGGGTTGAAAAACTAGGCTTTAATGAGTTAAACAACAAGTAAAGTGGATCCAGATGACAAGAAAATGAAAATAGACTAGTTTAATCTAAAGAGAATCGTCCTCGGCACAGTCCGAAGAGATCAGTTCTTATATATTGATTCTCAAGTTTGATTACAAGTTTCACTCTTGATTGCTACAGTATTTTTCTTCCAATTTCTTGATCCCTGTTAGAATATATGTGATTCATGTTAGGAACATATGTCACTATTTTGTGTAATTTGCTAATCTTTTGACAAAACACACTTTACTTGTAATTAGGTAGATCTAGGGTGTGTTTAATACTTCAAAGAACAAGAGTTCAAGTCTAGTATTAAAGCCATGAAAATTGGACCAAGAAACAAGTGAAGAAAGGCTGTTCATTAAAGCTGAACAGATTCCCGACAGTTGCTCGACAGATAGCTATCTATCGAGGTTTAATGAGTCTCGACAACTAGCTCGACAAATTCTATCTATCGAGGTATCTATCGAGAATTGCGAAATTCAGATTTTCAGATCTGATTTTCAGCCCATGCTTATGTATTTGTGTAGGGTTTCTTTTCTCACAACCCTAGACATATATAAGGCTTATTTTAGAGGTCGTCACAAAAAAGAATACAATGAGAACATATGCGAAAGGCGACCGGTACTGAAAGAAGCTACTGCGTCTTTTGCGCCTTAGGGTTTTGTAACCAAGTGCTTCTTGATCTTTATTGTTGATGAAGTGAAGAACTTTGTAGCCAACATCTTCTTCAAGTTGATGTGTTAGTCACGTACTGGGAGCCGTACATCATTGGTTAGTCACGTACTGGGATCCGTGCAAAAAGGGTGGCGTTCATATATTGAAGAGTTCAGAGGTTCTGAAGCGGTAGAAGGTTTCTATTATAAGTTCATCTACGGAGATTGTAGAGTCTACGGACAAAGGTTTTGTACTAGATCTGAAACTTCTCTTTACTATAGTGGATTACTTTTCGGGAAGGTTTCCCCCTAGGTTTTTTACTGTGAAACTAGTTTATTTCATTGGTTTTCCTGGGTTATCATATCTTGTCTTATTTACTTTTCCGCTGTATGATTTTGACATGATATTGATGTTTGTTTGTTTTAACAAGGTTTATTCATAATTAATCTAATTAACAACTTGGGTTTAAAAATTGTTAATTCTATCAACCGAGGTCTAAATTTCCCAACAAGTGGTATCAGAGCGGGTACACTCTAATTGGATTAATTTCTTGAGTGTGATCCTTGACCCCCATTGTCATGGATCGTGGACAATCTCTTTTGATTCCTCCTTTATTTGATGGAACTAATTATGCGTACTGGAAAGTTCGTATGAAAGTTTTTTTGCAGGCTCTAGGTGAACAAGTATGGCAAGCTGTTGAAGTTGGCTGGATTAAGCCAAAGGAAGCGCCTGTGGATTGTGGTGAAGCAACAATCAAAGCGGCAAACTTAAACAGTAGGGCCTTAAATGCTTTGTTTTGTGGGGTGACCAATGAGGAATTCAAGAACATATCATCAACGAAAGTTGCTAAAGAAGCATGGACCATTCTTGAGACCACCTATGAAGGTACCAAGGCAGTAAAGACTGTGAAGCTTCAAAAACTCACTAGTAGTTTTGAAGAAATAAGGATGGAAGAGAATGAGACCTTTGATAAGTTCTATGCTAAACTCATGGATATTGTGAATTCTGCCTTCAACCTTGGAGAATCTATAGCAGAATCCAAAATTGTTAGGAAAATCCTTAGGTCCTTACCTGAAAGATTTAATGCCAAAATCACTGTCATTGAAGAAGTAAAGGACATTGAACAAATTCCTTTGGCTGAGCTTGTAGGGAACCTTCAAACCTATGAGATGGGAATAGGTTTAATGGGAAAAGGTGGAAAGAGTAGAAACTTGGCTCTTAAAGGTATAGAGGAAGAGATTGAGGACTCTGAAGATGAAGATGAAAGTGAAGGTGAAGATGAAGATGAAGATGAGGATGAGGATCTAACCTTCATAACTGATGAGATTATTAAGCTTCTTCAATTTAGGAAAAAGGATAAGGACAAACCTCCTAGGAAATCTAAATACTCAAGGAAGGGCAAGAATGAGAAACCCCTCATCCAATGCCATGAGTGCAAAGGTTTTGGTCATATGAGGATAGAGTGCTCAAACTACCTTATGAAGGAAAAGACCAAGGAGTTAAAAGATAAAGGATTGGTTGCTACCTAGAGTGATACTGAGAATGACTCTTCTGATGAGTATGTGGATGAATGTGGTCATTTTATGGCTTTTGCTGCCACAACCGATAAGGTAATTGTGGAAAGTGCTAGTGGCAGTGAGGATTCTTCTGATGATGAAGTACCTAAGAAGATGACCCTTCAAAAGCCTATGATAAGTTATGCATTGAATTCATAAAATCTGAAAAGACTTCTCATCTTTGTAGAAAAGAGCTTAATGAGGTAAAAACTAAAAAAGCTTATCTGTTAGTCAAACTAGATGAGACTACAAGGTTAGTTGAGACTCTTGTTGTAGAGAACACCTCATTAGAAGAGAAGGTCAAGAATCTTGAGGTTAAGCCTAGTCAAGCTAGAACTCAAATAGAAAGGATGTCTAGTGCAAAGCTTGATGAGGTCTTGAGTGCTCAAAAGCCTAATTCTGATAAGACTAGCTTAGGATATGATGTTTCCTCCGGCCCCTCCTCTTCCACGGCTTTTGGATCAAGGACTGTCTTTGTGCCACAATCTGAGAAAGGTGATAAAGGTATGAAATCCAAAACTGATTTGTTTAATTCTAAATCCTTTGTTAGACCTCATGTTTGTCATCATTGTGGTGTTTTTGGACACATTCCTCCTAATTGCTTTAAGTTGTATCCTCAAAAGCAAGTGTCTAAATGGTTACAGGTTTCCTCTCAAGGACCTACACCTTTTTTTGGAGAGTTATTAAAAGCCTTGAGCTTTTTAACTCAATTTCAGGAGAATTTTAATTCTTCTATGTCCTTTAGTAGACATACTAGGATACATGCCTTTTCATCTCCACGGCCAAAGACTCGTGTTGTGTGGGTGAGAAAGGAGCCTAAGACTTAATTGTCTTTTTTATTTGTCTTCTGCTTTAATTCTTTTTATCTAAAGTTGGACTCTCTTTGCTTGTTTTCTTATCTGCTTTTGGAATCATGCTTTCACTCATCTGCATCTTTCTAACATGCTTTCATGCATATGCATCTTTCTTTCATGCTTTCATGTTGTTTGTCTGTTTTTGTTTGGTTGTTTAGTCTTTATTTTGTTTTTTTTTTTCAAAATAAAAAGAAAAAAAATTAAAAAAAAATCAGAAAAATACAAAAACAGTGTGTGTTTTGTGTACATTGGTACTTGTGTACTTTGGATGGCCAATGAAACAAATTTTTCTAAACTTTGTATCTTTTGTAACTTAGATGAGCATCTCTATACACAACTAAGCAAGTGAGCTTTGTGGCTCGTGTTTGTGATGAGTAAGATTAAGTAATCTCTTGTACTTAACACTCGTATCACTCTTTTTGACGGGAATGACTAGAAAATCCTAAGAGAAAGGCATAAATAACCATCTCACCACTGTTACCCGCCAATTATGAAATGACATCTGTATGCTTCGGCATAGCAAAAGTGCAATGTCAAATGCTTAACATCATTGGGTATTTCTTTTCTTTCTCTTATATGCCCATGCATGATTTGCTTAAAAGAAAAATATGCAAAGAAAAATAAAAAGCAAAAAAAATCAAAATGCTTTAAATATGATTGCAAGCGTGTCTTCTAGGAGATGTGGGAGTTATAGGATGTACCTTGAAGGTGATAGTCCCCATCAAACAGTTATGATTGTGTGTGAGTTAAAGTAATTTTCTCATATCTCAAATCGTCATAACATGTAGACACTTATGCAATCTTGCGATGTTTTTTTACACACAACACGCAATATTCTTTGCTACTCTTGATACATGTGCAGGTATAATGTGATTTGGCCATCACAAGGTATACATGTGTTAATGTATGCTCACTAAACTGTCTTAACTTGTTTTTAAAATATAAAATTGGTTAGACTTGTTTAGTGTGTGTGTGTGTGTGTGTTTTGGTATCTATGTGCTTAACATTTTTATTATTGAGAGATGATTTCAAGAGTTTAAAATATTGTTTGGATTCTTGGTTGAGTTGCATGGTTGATTGCATTCATATCTGTGTTTTTCTCTTCTTGAAAAACTGTTTTTAAGCAATCTCAACACCTTCTCGACACCTCTCGACAGCTAGGCTATCTATCGATCTCTTCAGCTTCCTTTTATCGCATTCTCGATAGCTTCTCGATAGATTCTTGATCCATCGAGAAACCTTCTGTCTACTTAATAGATGCTTGATAGCTGTTCGATCCATCGAGGTTGGCTTCTGCTCAATAGCTTCTCGACACCTCCTCGATCGATCGAGATCCTCTTGCATGCATTGTTTTTCACATGTTTTGCATCTTTTTTTTATTTTGTCACCCATAGCATCTTGTTTCATTACATTCATCCATTTATATGGATTCTTTGTACCTCCTTGATCATCCTTGATCATCTTTATGTTTCTCGGGTGAAGCTTTCTAGCTTCTTGTATCCTTTGTCAATCATGACAAAAAGGGGAAGAAATTGTGGAGAATATGTGGTTTCTTTTTAAGATTCTACATGTTAGAGAGAGAAATACATTCCTTTGTAAGGGGGAGATGTGTTTCATCTTGTTAAGGGGAGTGCTTACTTCCTTCTTCTTGTACACCGATCTTGTAACCATGTTTACATACATTGTACTTATCTTTGATATATAGATATATATGATGATGTGTGTCTTCTTCACCTATCTCTACATGTGTTGTTTCTTTTCTTTCTTTATACACATGTTTCTTATTTCTTGTATACAATCTTTTATTTCTGTTTCACACTAAGATGCCTTAATGAGTTTTGTTTAAAGTGTTTCAGAAATACAGGTTATCAAAGTCTACTTGCCATAAACTCTTTTCTTGCAAAGTTTTTCAAGAGTTTGTGTTAGGATGGATTTTATTGTATTCAACAAGTGAATATGGGTTGAGTGTTTTATGACTTCTCTCATATGTTCATTTGTTTGTTGTGGTTTTGTCACGAATTGCCAAAAGAGGAGATTGTTAGGACATATGTGATTCATGTTAGGAACATATGTTACTATTTTGTGTAATTGGCTAATCCTTTGACAAAACGCACTTTACTTGTAATTAGGTAGATCTAGGATGTGTTTAATACTTCAAAGAATAAGAGTTCAAGTCTAGTATTAAAGCCATGAAGATTGGACCAAGAAACAAGTGAAGAAGAGTTGTTCATTAAAGCTGGATAGATTCCCGACAGCTGCTCAACAAATAGCTATCTATCGAGGTTTAATGAGTCTCGACAACTAGCTCGACAGATTCTATCTATCGAGGACTCGACAGATACTATCTACGAGGTACCTATCGAGAATTACGAAATTCAGATTTCCAGATCTGATTTTCAACCCATGCTTATGTATTTGTGTAGGGTTTCTTTTCTCACAACCCTAGACATATATAAGGCTTATTTTAGAGGCAGTCACAAAAAAGAATACAAGGAGAATATATGCAAAAGGTGACCGGTGCCTTATTCTCTCTGAAAGAAGCTACTGTGTCTTTTGCGCCTTAGGGTTTTGTAACCAAGTGTTTCTTGATCTTTATTGTTGATGAAGTGAAGAACTTTGCAGCCAACATCTTCTTCAAGTTGGTGTATTAGTCACGTACTGGGAGCTATGAATCATTGGTTAGTCACGTGCTGGAATCCATGCAAAAAGGGTGGCGTTCATATATTGAAGAGTTCAGAGGTTCTGAAGCGGTAGAAGGTTTCTACTGTAAGTTTATCTACGGAGATTGTAAAGTCTAGGGACAAAGGTTTTGTACTAGATCTGAAACTTCTCTTTACTATAGTGGATTGCTTTTCGGGAAGGTTTCCCCTCAAGTTTTTTATTGTGAAACTAGTTTGTTTCATTGGTTTTCTTGGGTCATCATATCTTGTCTTATTTACTTTTTTGCTGCATGATTTTGACATGATATTGATGTTTGTTTGTTTTAACAAGGCTTATTCATGTTAATCTAATTAACAACTTGGGTTTAAAACTTGTTAATTCTATCAATCGGGGTCTAAATTTCCCAACAATCCCTTTCTCTTAGGACCTCCTTCCTATTTTATACTACATCTCCCTTCTCATCTCTACCCTCCATGTGGACATTAGATTGCTTGTGTTGATCCTTGTCCCATCAGCACTCTCCTGAAGTCTTTGGGGGTAGTTGTAAGGCTGAAAAGCACTGTTCAGATATCACTTCCTCATTAATACGGCCAGAGAGTTAGCTACAGAGCATTTAATGCGGTGGTAGCAGCTTTCCCTTAGATATTTCCCAACTCCCACTTGTCCTGTGCATTCACAAAGCATATTCTCATCAATAGAACTTCCTGGAACGTCACCTTGAACAACAGAACACACTTTCTGACCTCCACCTCGTTAGCTAAGGAGATACCCCTCCTCGACATACTTCCCCCATCTTTACAGTCATAGCTTGCTCGTGAAGTTCAAAGTCTTACATCTTCCTTACTGTTGATCTGTCCTCAGACCACTGAGCCTCCTCGGCCAAGCCCAAGGCCCAACATATATTTTTAGGCCCCTTGTCCCTACAAGTATAATAAATGTGTACTCCTTCCTCTCACATAAATAGAGGACATGCATTTATTATTCTCCTAAGTATTATTGTTGAAATATTAAATTTTCAACAACAATTTTTTTTTTCTTTGTTTTTTTTTTTTTTTTTTGAGAAAGACCAACAAAAATTGGTTACTTAAAAAAAAATGTCCAAGCAAGATTTATCAAAGAATATAAATTTTGGACGAGTTTGTAGGACAAAAAAAAATGCCCTCCAAAATTAACAAAGTGAATTATAATAAAAATAGTGCAAACAAAAAAATATTATAAGGATGATATAAAAAAGAAAAAATATATATATTAAACAAAACCCCACACTCACATCACATGACAAAGGAGGTGGGGTTGTTTATGGCAGCCTAAACTTAGGGCCACAATGTCACGTCTTAAAAAAAGGATAAGATGTAAGTGGGATGTGTGGCTGGGTAACTTCCTGCCACACACACCACTCAAATGCTTTCAAAAGCAAAAAGTATTTAATAATCAGCTACAATTTATGCCAATTGTCATGAAAGAAGCAAGTGAAGTACTGCAAAGTTGAAAAAATTAAGGAAGTAACTGCTCTTCAAACTCCGTATAAATTGAAATAATCAAAACAGAAAAAGGCTTCAGCAAGCATGCACAAAAGAAACTACTATCTTTTTCTTTTTTCTAAAGCTTAATAATTTTCATTCATCATAATTCAAATTTGCTACATTTTTCAATCACATTAGTTTGGTTTTACTATTCAAATCATACTTAATGATCGACTTGGTTGCTTTAAAATTTGTGGGAAAAATATATAATAGCAAAGGTTTGAGTCATCGAATAGTGATAGGCCAAAAATGTATTGACCCCTTTGGTAAATTAATCAATTAATTATCCAAGTTAATTAATTAAGTCAATTTAACATGCAATAGCGTGGTAGCACAAACAAATCACCAAAAACTAAATGCAGCGGAAAATAAGTTTGACACAAGTGATTTGTTTACGAATGGGGAAAACCACCGAGGCAAAACCCTACCGAATGAATTTAAGATCACCACTCCCGAGAATCCACTATTATCAAAACAAGCGGTTACAAGTAAAAGGAATCCCAGTACCTAATACCAACCTACAGTCGAACCCTTACCCCAATACCCAATTGGACTTGTATTGTAGCGGCAATCTCTCTGTTCAATGCACGAATCCCAATACGTGACTAACCAATGATGCACGGATCCCAGTACGTGACTAACACACCAACTTGAGGAAGATGTTGGCTGCAAAGTTCTCCAATTCATCCAACAATGAAGATCAGGAAGCTCCTTGGTCACAAAACCCTTAGCGTAAAGACGCAATAGCTTCTACAGAGAATATGATAAACTAGAGCAATTTCTGTCTCTAGTCACAATATGTATGGATTATTCTTTTGCAACACCTTGCATCACTTTGTGACGGCTCTTAAAATAATCCTTATATATGTCTAAGATTGTGAGAAAAGAAACGCTACACAAATACTCAAGAATATGCGTGTAATCAGATCTAAAAAACTTGATTTCGTAATTCTCGACAGATACAGCTTGTGTTGAGCTTCTGTCGAGCTTCAACATTAAATCTTGATAGAAGTCTTTCTGTCGAGACTGTTGTCGAGTTTTAATGAACAACACTTCCTTCACTTGTTTCTTGATCAGATTTGCATGGTTTCAATACTAAACTTGAACACTTGTTTCTTGAAGTACTAAACCCATCCTAAATCTACCCAATTACAAGTAAAGTGTATTTTGTCAAATGATTAACAAATTACATCAAATATGTCCCTAACAAATACCATAAGCCCCAAACCAAGTCTTTTCAATGAAATTGTGCAGTAAGTTTCGCAAGGACAGTAAGCGACTTCTTCAAAATTTGAATGCTACCTAAAAGAGAGGGAAAAAAAAAAAAGTAAATAAAGTTTGTTAATTGCTAATTGGTATATAGTTGATAGTTGTACCGTGTTAGAATTTAACACTAAGATCAACCATAGTTATCTAAAAATTTAATGTTAAAATAATTGTTAGCTTTTGGGTTTAGTGGTAGTTTATAACTACCCACCATAAAACAAATATATATATATATATATAAATATAATTGAAAGGGAATATAATCTTTCCATGGACAACGGAAAATAGTCTTCTTCTTTTTTTAAATAGAAAGGGAAAATAAAGTTAAGCATAAGCAGTATCAAATTAACAAATTTGAGAATATAAATAATTTAAATCACATGCAATTTCAAGAAATGAAAGAAAGCACACTTAAGAACTCAGCTTTATTTGCTTCATTCTAGCTTAATAGAAAGCTTGATGACTTAATGAAAAAATGTAGAATTCACCATACATTTGAAAAATTATCATAGAATTTAGAAGAGCATTACAGCAATACCATTATCAACTTAGCCAAATAAAATATGCTTAAAGAAAAGAACAAAGCTAAGCGTTCATCCGCATTTAAGGGATAAAAATTATTGACTTAAGCGTAAATCCGCCTTGACTTTTATTCTCAAGCTTATAAAAGATTACAGAAAACTTTGTTCTACATCACCCGATGATTGACTTGTTCTCTGATATATGTTGGAACAACAACTTCACATTCAAGTAAGAAGATCCCCCTTCTTCAACTGATTTCTTAGCGATTCCTCCAAGCTTTCTAGCTCTCTCTCTTTTCTCTTCTGCTTCTTCTCCTTTACCCATCAACTGTTCTATTGCCTTCTTCACATCCTCACTCCTTACCAACACCTTATCCTTCTCTTCCCCAAAGTTAACAGAAGTCTTAGCTCCCACCCTCACACCAATCCTCAACACTTGAACAAGTAACTTTTCATTGTAGAACTGCTCAGCAAACATAGGCCATGTTATCATAGGCACGCCTGCACTTACTCCTTCTAGTGTAGAATTCCAACCACAATGCGTTAAGAACCCTCCAATTGCAAAATGGGATAGTATTTGAACTTGTGGTGCCCATCCTCGAATTATAAGACCTCTCCCTTTAGTCTTCTCTTCAAAGTTTTCTTCAACTAACCATTTTTCTAATTCTGCTGAGTAATTTCCCCTTTTAATAACCCAAATGAATGGATAGTTGGATGACTCTAAGCCCAAAGCAAGCTCCACTAATTGTGATGCTAACATTTCACAAAGACTTCCAAAGCAAACATAAATGACACAGTTGGGCTTCATTGAATCTAGCCATCTCAAGCAATTGCGCTCATCAATAGAAGTCTTGTTCCCTCTTTCAAACTTATCTGATATCGCTTTGTTACATAAAGATAGCGGCCCTATGCACCAAATGTTCTTCACCACTTTCTGGTATTCTTCCACGTATCTTGGCTCTAACTCTTCAAATGTGTTAACCACTATCCCTTGTGCCGATAGCTCAGCCACTTTAAATTGGTTCACAAAATTTGTGAATTCATCCAAACTTTTTGTCGTTGCTTCAGGTAGCTGGGCTTTAGTGAATTCAATCCTATCTGGCATGTTGGGCACCAAAAATGTCTGGAATTCAGATGTGACTCCTTCGAGCACCTTAGAGCAAGATATGTTGTGAGAACATAATAGACAGAAGCAAGATGTTGTATGGAAGACAAGCCTCGGAATCTTGAACTTGAGGCCAATCTCTGTGGTCCAAGGAAGACATATATCAGAAATAATGCAGTTAGGCAAAGATTCTAACTCTTCTAGCCACTTTTCTAGCGGCTTTTGTAGCATGTTACATGCTGCAAAAAATTGTAGTAATAAGTTGAGAGAAGGGAGGGCGTCCAAGTTTTCACATCCTTCAGGCAATCCGGCTTCTTGGCCAGGAAAACGAAGTGAAACAAATTCAATGTTGAGGTTTGAGGCTTTTGCTTGTTCAAGGATTGTGTTGAACCGAGCTGCATTAAGGGGTGTGAGGACAATGGTAACTTTTACGCCATGGTGTGCAAAGAGTTTGGCCATTTCAGTGAAAGGGATGAGATGGCTTTGGGACATTAAAGGGATAAGAAGGAAGTGAAGCTGGTGAATTTGCGACTGTGAGGCCATGGCTGAATTGGCTATATCTGATTTCTTTAATTCTTATAGTTTGTAGTTTTATTTTATTTTTTGACAATTACACTCTCCTCCTTTAGCCTTTATCTGAGATGAGGAAATGGAATGAAATGAATATTTTTAGAATATTCTTCTTTTTTCTTATTTGGGAGAATGGCTATTCATCCCTAACCTACAAGGAAAAAAAACATTCTTCTTCCATAAGATTAAAAAAAATTAACACTCCTCGCTCCTTTTTGTTTATATAAGATTATTAGTAATTAAATATTCTAAATTTTTTATAAGATTCTCTTTTTTTAAAAAAATGTAACCATTGTTAGTAAAAAAATAACGGATCAATTTAGAATAAAAATGCAAAATTTGTCAATCACCAAACCGCTTGCAACGACAAATCTCTCTATAACCTATTCAAAAAATAAAAATAATAAAAAACAAAATTCACATTTAATATTTTAAAATACACTTTAATTAAAAAAAATAAAATAAATTTTAATTATGAAATAAGATAATTTTTAGAAACCTGCCCTTAAGCAAGGGCAGGTTAGTACACTAAATTTTTAATATTAATTTTAAAAATTATGTTTGGTCAATTGAATGTAAAAGGGGAAAAATGTTTTTTACCATCAAATTTTGGGTGTAGTATCATTTCCCAAACAACAATGTTGTGAATAGATCATTTCAAATTATTTTATTAACCTTGGACTTTTAAAAAAATAAAAAATAAATAAAAAAACCATTGGAAACTAAGCAAAAGAAAAAAAAATTATGGATATTGAGATTGGGGGGACAAAAACCAAGAAAATGAAATTTCTCTCTCTACGTTAAGATGGTTAGGAATTTTAAGAGGAAGAGAGATAAAATATATTCTTAATTAGACAAGATGATGTAGACTATAGTGCTTTCTTAACCCTTAGATTTCTTATAAATCTACAATGTAAAAAATGTGTATATTTACAAGAGTTACACCAGGCAACTTCCAATCATACACACACATACATATGTACATATAAATATATATATATATAAATATATATATATTTAGATATAGGCTAGGTTCAAGTTACATTTGGTGTAACTCTAAGTATGTTATACCATCCAATAACTTATTATTGAATTCATATTTAAAATATTCCACTGTTGAATCATATGTTCTTAATATGCGTACCAATATTCATGTCAATCAGTTGTTATTTATCATTTGATCCATAAACTTATCTTTTATTCATTATTTTAAACTACAAAAACTTAAATTTATACAATTGATTGATAGCATGAATATTAATATTTAATTATCTTGAAATTTTGCAAGCATGACATGAAGAATGCATGAAGATAATGTAATCGAACGGTGGATTTTTTGAAATTCGCATTTAATTAAAAAATATTTAGTGATGTAACATTGTTTAAAGTTACACTAGGTGTAACTTGAACTCATCGTTATACATACATACATACATACATACATATATATATATATAAACTCATATTTTATTCATTATTTTAAACTAAAAAAAACTTGAATTTATACAATTGGTTGATAACATGACTATTGATATTTAATCATCTTCGAATTTTGCAAGCATGGAGAATGCATGAAGATTAATCCAACGGTCGATTTATTAAAATTCACATTCAATTAAAAAATATTGAGTGATATAATATTATTTAAAATTACACCAGGTGTAACTTAAACTCATCTATATATAAATATATATATATATATATATATAACTCAATGCACTGCAATTTTCAACAAAATATGTCTGCTCTTTATTTTTTATTTTTTCAAATACATATTTTGATAAGTATCGTAGAATTTTTTTTTTTTTTTGATAAGTATTGTAGTTGGTACTAGGCATTTATTATGATTTTGTTTGCATATAAAATTATTTATTTGTAGCAATATGCTAATCAAGGGTATTACTGTATGAAATATAGGATGTTTATTAAAAATTATTTTAGAAACCAAACTCAATTAAAAATTATATATTAGAATAATGATGTGAAAAAATATAGTATTTCAAGAACTTATGTCTCAAGATTAGAAGAAGCCATCAAAAAGACAAAGACTTTGATTTTATATAAATTATAAATTTAATTAATTATGACATCATCATGAAGTCTTTTGGCTAAGTATTGTTAAAATTAGAGTTTGTAGACACTTGATTTTGCACCCATAATTTAATCTTGGAAAATGGCTAAAGTGACCTTTCATATACCCAAAAATCATAGTTGCATTATATGCATTAAATCATCCATTGCATATCATAAAACAATCTTAAGATTCTAACGGTCGTGACGGTATGACCGATTCCCAAATCAGACCGTTGGATTGAAAGATATCACAAGATCAAGTTTTTACGGTCTGCATGCATTTTGTTTGGGTGGAACCGATCATGTGTGATTAATTGAAATTAATTATGATTGGTTAAACAATCAAAATCAATTAACTAATTTTGTGATTGGTTATTGGTTTTTGTTAGAAATAAGTCTGCTTGCTTGGGAATAAAATGGATAATCAGATAACAAGGAAAATGTTGATAATTAAGTCTTTTTAGAATATTTATCTATCAGATAATTATTTTTTTAAACACCTAATTATCAAAATAAAAGGAATTAATTTTAGAATATGAGTTAAAAACACGTCTAGGTGCAATTCCCGACTCAAAAAATCCCTAAAAAATAGTCTAAATGGAACCAAAATTAGACGTGAGGCTCGGCACGTGAGAGGGCCAATCAGCACTCTTGGAGTGCCGATTGGCACAACTCCGAGGCCTGGCCCGGAAATCCTTTGATTAAGCTAGAACACATCTATTTCAAATTTTTGGGGATTAGACGCAATCCAATTCATATCTAATCTCATTCAACTTATTTTTCAAGCATCCAACCTTTATAAATAGGGGAAAAACATCAAAAATCAGGGCCTTCTTTTTCTAACTTCTTTGCTCCCCTTACGTTAAAGACGTTCTGGAAGCCTTAGCTTTAAGAATTTCTTTTCCGTAAGTGAACATATTTTAGATCTCAAAGAGGTTAAACTTCTTTGATTTCTAAAATATTCTTTCATTAAAGGGTACATTCATGCAAGTAGGTCTTCACTCTCACTCTTTGTTTCTTATTTTCTTTCTTGTCTGATATATGTATGTTTGATTTTATTCATTGTCAATACAATCTTGTTCATATTTTCTTCTGCCATGTTCACATCTTTAATTTGTTGTTTAATAGTTTATTAACATGTCTAGGTTTAAGATTTGGTTCTTCTTTAAATTTCAAAATCTGCAATAAATTACTAAAAACATTTATTTTAAAAGAACAACAACAAAACTGATCTGTATTTTCATTAAATACAGATCTGAAATTTTTTCTGCATATCAAAATTGATCTGTATTTTCATTAAATACGGATCTAAAAATTTTTTGCATACAAAACTAATCTGTATTTTCATTAAATACAGATCTGAAATTTTCTGCATAAAAACTCATCTGTATTTTTATTAAATACAGATTTGAACTTTATTACAAAAAAAAAAAAATGTTTTTTTCAATGTAAAATATCACCAATTTTTGTGTTTCTTCTTAAATAAAAATTGCAAATTTTGAATCCTTAAAGAATGAATTAATCTTGAATTTGGGAACTCCAATATTTCATACATCATTCAAATGGGTATATAAATGATCATTTAAAGTCTAGAAGACCAGACTCTGTCTGGGCAGAATAGGTGCCTAACACCTTCCCATTCTATAACCTAGTTCCCGAATCTAGATTTTGGTTCGTAAATAGTGCCTTATCCTTTCTTTTTTTAGATTGTAATCTAGGAAACAAAGCCTTGTAATTTTCCTGTTTTAGATTGTAATCTAGGAAACAAATTTTTGTAATTTTTTACTAGATTGTAATCTTGGAAACAAAGCCATGTATTTTTCATTTTATTAAATTGTATTTCATTCAAATTAATGAGAGGTTGTATTATTCAAGTATGTACCTTGTGTATTTTTTCTTTTTTCTTATTTTTTGTAACAAAAAATAAGTGGCGACTCCACACATAATCCTGAAAATGGAAGGTGCCGATGCCTCACCCCTTTTCTGAGAGCACCATTTGGGAGCTAGTATTTTTCCCCGGTCTCTCACAAAGTTGATAGGCTTTATATATGTGTATTGTACAAAGTTTATGAAATTCGGTGTTGGTAATACCAACACCTACTTGGTATTGCCAAAATACATGAAAAAGAAAAAGAAAAAAAAGAAACTGACAAGTCGAAAAAGGAAGAGAGGGGAATTGACAAGTTCGATCAATTTTGGTAATAGTGTTGCTGAAATTCTTTTACCCTAAACAACAAAAATTTGAGAAAAAGGAAGAAAGATAAACGTTAGCCACTAGGGATCAAAACCCTTAATGGAAGAGTTAGACCTCTGCACAACATGTTGATTATAAATGGAAACTAATTCCATTTAATCTAATACTAGTAGATATTTCAAGCTTTCCAACATTGAACATCATTTTTAGAGACATCAAAAGTGTCGATTAGCATAACTCGATAAAATTTTTAAAAATAACTTTTATTATAATTATAATTTTTTTATAATTTTTTTTATTATAAAGTTTAGTTACAAACTTAATTGAAGCCTAAGGCAACAACTTCCTTTAAAAACATTAACATTGCTACATATTTTGAAAATCTAACCGTTGGATTGCATGTTCTTTATGCTCTTAATACACATGTCAAATTTTGTACCAATCGGATGTTCTTTACTATATGATCCATAAACTTGTTTTTCATGCATAATTTCAGACTACAAAAACTTGCAATTTAAACAATTGATTGATGACATAGCTATTGATCTTGGATCTTCTGGAAATTTTGCAAGTATAGAGGATATAACAAAAAAATGTAATCCAATGTTGGATTTGTCAAAATTCACATCTTATAAAAATATATTGAGTCAAGTTGTAGCCTTAAGCTACAACTAAGTTTGTAGTCAAACTTTGTTTTTTGTTTTTTGTTTTTTATAATTAGTCTACTTTCAAAATAAAATATTAGTTTTCAAAATTTTGAAATCACTACAACAAAATGTATTTTCAGTGACAAAAAAATTCGTCACTAAAAGTCCAAGTTTTCATCACTAAGGACCTTTAGTGACGAAATTGGACTTTTAGTGGCAAAACTCATTTCGTCACTGTAGCCCCGTCACTAAAAGTCCTGGTGACGAAAAATTTCGTCACTAAAAGTCCGATTTGATTTAAAAAAAAAAAAAAACTTTTAGTGACGAAAATGTTTCGTCACTAATGTTTTCCTCACTAAAAACACTATTCAGTGACAAAAATATTTCATCACTAAAAACACTTTAGTTTACTAAATCATATTTAGTGACGAATAATTTCGTCATTAAAACTATGTTCAGGTACATATAGTGACGAAAAAATTCGTCACTAAAACTATTTTTAAGAAAATCCAAGCACATAGTGAAGAAAATTTTCGTCACTAAAACCATTTCTTACAAAATTTTGCTATATTTAGTGACGAAATTTTCATCACTAAAACAATTTTTTGTTGCTATATTTGTGACGAAAAAATTCGTCACTAAAACTTATTTTCTGTTTTTATTTTTTTCATGGCTTTGATATTAACCTATAACCTGTCATTACATTATTAAAACCTCACATTTGAATAACACATTTATTTCAGCAACACATTTAGAAAAAAAGATCCATACATTCCACAAGTAAAAAATAAAACAAGTATCCAATTCAAACTCTTTCCATACAATAATTGTTTGCAATACATACAATAACTCTACCTAAACCCTATTTTAGAACTAACAGAAGATGTCCTCATATGTCTTCAAGTAATACCAAAAGTAAATCCCCTAAAAGCCACCAATAAGAAATCTGCACAAATATAAAAACAATACTTCGTTAAAATAGTAAAGTAAAAACATTAACTATGTTATAAGAAACATTTCTAACAATGCATTAAGAGTAACCGCACCAATAAATTAAAATCACAACTCCTAATGTATAAGTTGTAGAAAGCAAATAAAGTACTAACCAAAAAGTGTTTTAACTTGAAGTTGAACCACCCCCATAAGTAAGAGCATCATCATAACCCTTGCTCCTCAAAAAGTTAAGAATATTCTTTTAGACCTCATCTTGCTTAGTTCGTGCATCTTGGTCCTTAGCTCGCTCCTCTTGATCTCTAGCTCTTGCCTCTTTGAGCTCAATTATCTCATTTTCTAACCATTGGTTATACTCCACCGATAAATTAGAGAAGGCGGTGGTTACTAGAGAAGAGGAAGGTCTCATGCCAAGCCCTTTAACAATACCGGACTTCTTAAACACCAAGTTTGAGATCTCCTCTTGTGTAAAGGGAATTGCATTAGGATCTTGACAATGACCCGCTTGCACTTTAAGAATATTTTCCTATCATTTGAATATTGACCCCTTCAATATATGGATGACTTAATCTGCCATCGAGTGTCTTACCCATTGTCATCCAACTTTTATCCATGTTTGACTACAATTACAAGATGAATGCTACTTTAGTAAAATAAGGACAACTCATGCATAATGTATTCTAACATCTATGTCTATAAGCTACTTAGATAAAGTTCTATCCTATTCATGAATGCACAAGTCTATATTTATACTTAAATAAATATACATTGCACACACAAATATACACTCACAATATGAATTTAAACGACGTTATAACACCACACAAGCCACTCGCTTGCTCCAACACAACAACCTACCACAAAACCAATCACAAACATCATAAGTATAGAGCGTTTACAAGTATTGAAATCAATTAAAGTACTATTCATCACATCTAATCAACAATACTCATTCACATTTGCAATAAATCTCAGATGGGTTTATGAACAAGGGGTGGCTCCTATAGTCAAGAGCTACAACAAGGAGAGGTTGAAGGAGAACCTGCAGATATTTGATTGGGAACTATCAGAGGACGACTATGACAAGATTGGTCAAATCAAGCAGCACCGAATGATAACTAAAGAGGAATTTGTTTCCGCTCATGGACCATACAAGTCCATTGAAGAGCTGTGGGATGGAGAGCTTTAACGTACTTGTAGCCATTGCAGGCACATGTTTAATGTATATTTTAATAAGAGTGAAACAGGGGTTGGGTTAGTGCATTGAATTGAATCTACCATGTTTCCTTATTGTTAATCATCTGTAAGACAGTTCGCTAGTTGCAATATGCTTTCATAAGATCTTATTGTTGATCATCTGTAAGACAGTTCGCTAGTTGCAATATGCTTTAATAAGATGAAATGATGTGAGAGTTTGAGTAAGCTTTAATAAAGTGGCAAAGAGCCCTTTGAGCCTTAATTTGAGTTGGCCTTTGCAAGTCAACTGGGTTTTAGATTTGCTAGTTGGTTATAAGATTTGTTGATATTTGTTGTTCCTTGCAAGTCAATTGGGTTTTGGATTTGCTAGTTGGTTTTGAGATTTGTTGATATTTGGTGTTGGATTTGACACTCCTTGACCTTGAGTAGTTAATATAACATATATAACCAGATTTAACCGCTTATTTTTATCATCATTATTCAATGTGGGACTTCACTCACACATCTATACCCAACAATCTCCCTCTCACGTGTGAGTTTCTGCCTCTCTTTAGGCCATTAACAAGTCTTATGTCTTTTATCCATGGAAACCTCACACCTCATCGTTGTCTAGCACTATTGACAAATACTCCTTTATTGGGCCTTTTTCCAAGATCGTTTGTGTAGGCTTTTATGGGCTTGCCTTGTGCGAAATATCGTCCCCACTCCAAATGAGAAAGTGGCTCGTCCCTACTCCATCTGCAAAAGGGAGCCAAGTACACACACCCCGTTCCCGCTCCAATTGCAAAAGGAACCTTAATAACCTTGCCACCTTTTGTCCCACACCACCATGTGCTCTAATACCACTTGTTGGGGAGATATACAAATTGGAGAGACTAGAGATTCGCATAACCCAAAAGGCCTAAATCCTATGAGTATGAGCTCAACTATGTTAGATTAACTACTCATTCTTCTCATCATTATTCAATGTAGGTCTCCATTCACACATGTACACCAAACATATATGGGTTTGATGTGAATTTGCTGTAGTTGATATGAGTTTTCACAATGATTGTAGAAGTGAAATGGAAAAGAAAGAGGTAAAAAAAATCTTTGAGTGGAAAAAATAATATTTTAATAAAATAGGAATAGAGTATTGAAGCTGATGCATTTGTTGTAAAAATGCATTAGCTAAAGTAATAAAGTGAAGTTTTTTGGGTTAATTTAGCTATCAAGGACTTACCAATAACAAGCCCTTGCACATAATTATCTTTTCATCTAATCCGACTTCTTGCAACTGACAGAATCATCTATTTTTTGTATTTTATTTTGGTGAAGTCTTTTGATGAGAAGACTTACCAATAATAGCCTTCTTCACCTTGGAATTGAATGCTTGACCTTTGAGCCAACTCCAGACAGGATATTAAATTATGCACAACCTTAGCATCTATATCTTTAGAGGCTTCTACCATGACCTGAGCATCATAGCCTGGGTCTGTCCTTTTGTGTTCATCTCCCTCGTCTTAATCTGTTTTGGCTCCATCAATTGTGGTTTCTTTTTCTTGACTTTGAATTTCTTCTTTGTTAGGCACTGGGTCTCTCTCCTTAGTTAAGTCTTTAGCCCCTTTGCCAATTTTTCTTTGTTGGTTCTTTGCATGAGGCAGATAATGAAATCCATTGATGTAGACTTCCCAGTTAATTTTTCAACCAAATCATCGATACTTTTTTCTCCTTCACATTCAACCCCTCTCACTTCTTCATGCCTCTGTAGCTTTTCCAGGTCTTGTATCTTCTAGTAGATAGTAAAAAAAAATAAAAGAAAAAAAAAAAAAAACTTAATCAATTATAATAATAGTTCAAAGTTTTTACCAAACAATAATGATTATAATCCTATAATTTTTCTTTTTGAATTAAACCCCAGAAATATTATTGAACTATAAATCAAAGTTTACAATGGTAAGAAGGAAAAGAGCACAAACCGCTCAATTACATAACATACCACCACAAAACCAATTTCCAACATCACAAGTATAGAGTTTCACAAGTTTTTAACTAGAATTTACTTACTTTGGTTAAGCTAAGTTTACAACTTTCAGAATAAATCCAAAGTTACTGCAAACAATGTGTATTTAGTCTGCAAAAGAAAAGTTAAATTTATAAGTACAAAAGTTAAAGAAAAGATTGTAAAAGCTCGTTAAATACCAAAACCTAATCCTAGGAATCAATTTAATAAAAGCTCTTAATAATGAACACCCATGTGGGGGTATATGTATATTACCTAAATCTATAACTTTTCATTTATCTAGATAAATTTCAGACCGTAACCAAATCTCATAGTACCTTTCAATCAAGATGGAAAGCTAACTTTTATGTTGAGTACATATATACCCAAATCCTCATCAATACTAGTGTTAAATTCTTATGGTTCAATTCTTATGGTTCCCATTTTGATTAAAATTCTGCAACAATGTTTACACCTTCACTTGTACACTACATATATCTAACACCGGTATCAATGTGGAAACCAAACCAAGAGAGTGAGGATCTAGAATCATCCAAACAATAAGAACCATAGAAATCTAAAAGAATTACAGTAATTGATAAGTACATATATAAGAAACTTTCTCCACAACCATTACACAGTAACTATCAAATACCCAAACTAAACAAAAATGCATATACCCATTTCTCCACAACCATTACACAGTAAATATCAAAGAACAAGAATCATTAAACAAAAAAATTAACATCAAGCATTTAGAATCATTAAACAAAAATACCCAAAGGAACTAGAATCATTAAACAAAAATTAACAAAAAAATTAACTCAAAAGGAAAAAAAAAAAAATACCGGAAGGCGAAAAGTCGCCGGTTGGGTGGGAGGCGAAGAGTCGCCGACTGGGTGGAAGGCGAAGCATCGCCGATGGTGCGAAGGACTGAAGCGTCGCCGGAATCGTCACAGATAGTGCGAAGGACACCGTTGCGAGTTGAAGCGTCGCGACGGATCGGCAAGAAGTGAATCAGCGACAGTGAGGCGCGAACCGTCGCGAGCTGAAGCGTCGCGACGGACCGGCGAGAAGCGAATCGACAACGGTGAGGCACAAACCGTTGCGAGCTGAAGCGTCGCGACTGACCGACGAGAAGCGAATCGGCGACGGTAAGGCAAGGATGAATCAGCGACGGTAAGGCGACAACAATGAGGTCGATTCGTTTGGAATTTTGTGTATCAGCAATGCTTTTTGTGAGAGATGACTGGGTTTTGAACTTTTTGTGAGAGAGGGAGGAAGTGAAATAACAAAACAAAAAGGGCTGAATATAATTTTTAGTGTAAAACTTATTGTGACGAAATTTATATTTCGTCACTATTAGATACCTTTAGCGACGAAAATTAGCTTCGTCGCTGGGTACATCCACCGATTTTTATTATTTTGTTTTTAGTGACGACTTATTTTCGTCACTATTTGTGACATTTAGCGACGAAATGGTTTTCGTCACTAATAATATTCTTATCAGCACCTTTAGTGACGAAAGTTTTCGTCACAAAAAACTTAAACTTTTAGTGACGAAATAATTCGTCACTATAGATGAATTTTGTTTGGTGCCTACATTTTCGTTTGGCGCCTTTAGTTCAACCCAACATATAGCGATGAAATTTATTTTTCAACGCTAAATTTTACTAATTTTTTTATAAATAGTGACGAAATATAAATTTCGTCACTAAATGGTACTTTTTAGTGACGGAAAAATTTTCCTCACTAAAATTCGTCACTGAAAATACATTTTGTTGTAGTGAATTCTTTCTTTTGTTTATGTAGTCATGCCATGTACTTGAAGGATTAACCATAATATCTTCTTTTTCAAAATTAAAGTTATTGATTTTTTTAATACTAATTTTTGTCATCACAAGTAGCTCTTTGTTTATAGTTGCAAACAAAGAGAAAAAAGAAAAAGAATACTAATCATCTATGTATATAATAATAGGTGAAGCTGAGAGAAATTCAAATTAGAATTCCAATTTTGCGCCATGTGTCCTAATTATTTATTCTTAAAGATTTTTATTTCTTAATTTTAGAATCAAATGTGGGACCACATCATAAATATTCATTCAAGTGAGTTATTAAATACAAAAACCAAAGAGTCTAGAATAAATGAATCGTAAAAAAAAAAGTGTTTCACAATAATTTTAAAAAAAAAAAAACATAGACAATTTACATTTTATACCTAATAATATCCTTACAAAATTTTTTAAAGAGTTAAAAAAATATAAAAATGACTATCAATAGTATTTAAATTATATATATAGGAATTATATTATGCATCTTATTGTATATCTTTAAGTGAATCCATGCATATGGATGGGGTTACAAGCTAGTTTACAATAATGATCAACCCAAATTAGCCAAAGAACTCGATGTATGACATGGTCATGTGTTTTTTTTTTTTTTCAACTCAATAGAATTGTTAGATTATTTCAATAGAGCAAAATAACTCTATGATTTAATTCAAAAATTTTGTTGTATTTTATTTTATTTTTAATTCTCATTTATTGTTTTTTAGAAACTTTTGATTTTGATGCAATTCATTTTCTATATATAGAGAGAGAGGGAGAGATGAGTTCAAGTTACACCTTTTTTAAATCATTGAATTTAAGTAGATCCAACGGTCAAAAAAAGACCCTCATTAATGCTAATATTCTAATTGATCTCATTTATTATCCCTTTATTTAATACATTCCATACCTATCTCTAAACCAAAAAAAAAGTCTACGTCTCTCTCTCTCTCTCTCTCTCTCTCTCTCTCTCTCTCTCCCCTCCATAATCACGTTTTTCTCTGCTCTCTCTTTCTCCTCCATCACTTTTCTCCAACTCAATTCCGTTGCCTTTCTCTTAATTCCAATTGGACCACCATGCTCATTGCCTCATCAACATGAACACTCCAGATCTTGTCTCGTGATCATGAAGGTTGCTTTTTCAAAAAGAACCCACTACAAACAAGTATTAGGGCATGTTTGGTAGACTGTAATAAGCATTGTAATATAATAATTATTCCTATGGTTTAATCATTCTTTAGTTTGGTAATATTTTTATTATAATAAATAGTCATTCTTTATGAATAGCTATTCTTCAAAATGAGGAATAACTATTCCTCTCTAATAGGTTGTAATAGCTATTCTTTAGTGGGTGCAATAATTTCTAAAATTAATGTATTTCCAAATAAACAAATTTTCCATATATATGTAACAATTATAAAAATAAAAATCATAAAAAATAACTCATCTCTCTCTCAAATTTATGAAATATTATTTTTAAGGAAATATAATTGTATGAGTAAGATATTTCCTAAAATAAATCTTAAGTTTTATTTTAATGTTACAACTTACAACCAAACTTATGAATAGGTTTAGTTATTCCATTACATCACATTTTATTCCTAGTAATAAAGATTACAATTCCTGTTGTAATCCTCATTCAATGTACCAAATGTGCTCTCAGTTGCTTTAATCTCGTCTAGTTGTGTGCTGTTTTATATACATATATATATATATATATATATATATATATATATATATATGTAAATTAAACTCAACTACTCTTTAATCTTAACTACGCTTTAATCTTACCTGGTGTATAGCAAAATTTTAATTTGGAGACTGTAATAACTTTGATGTGATTAATAGTTTTTTTTTTTTTTTATAAGCTAATGTTAAGTTCTTTGAAAAAATTTAAGGGCCATCTTTCTATGACAATTACTGGGGATTCCGGAGAACATATTAAACAATGAAACTAAAAATAAAATCACAATAATAATCATTACTTTAGTTCTTTCTACATTCATAATGGCACAAAAAAAAAATTTGGGTTTAGAAATAAGTATGGAATGTATTAAATAAGGGATAATAAATGAGATTAATTAGAATATTAGCATTAATGAGGGTCTTTTTTTGACCATTGGATCTACTTAAATCCAATGGTTTAAAAAATGTGTAACTCTTTAGAGTTACACCAGATATAACTTGAACCTCTCTCTCTCTCTCTCTCTCTCTCTCTCTCTCTCTCTCTCTCCATAGATCTCATTGGATTTTGTTTAATGGTGTCCCTTTCTTCCTAAAATTGCTATTGTTAGACAACGTTTCTTCTTCTTTGTTAGACTTGTTTTGTGCTTCAAATGGTTTTAGGGTTTTCAGTTTTCCTAATCTCCTAATTCACATACTCTCTTAAAAAAAATGATAGAAAACTTTATGGATAGAGGTGTCAGCCATAGAGACAAAGCAAAGCCTCATACAAAACATAACTCCAAAATCATACTTATATTTCTACTTCAAAACCAATTAACCAAGTCTCCTAAATGGGGAAAAAAAATCTCAAAATTAAAGCTTAAAAGACCTCATGGGATTTATTTTCTTGCAAAGCTTTGGTCAAGCTTCTTAATTCGGTAATTTTTTTAATTCATAAAAAATCATTTTGTTTTATCTTTTCTTCCTCTACTCAGATCACGGTGAGAGAAAGAAGCAAAGAATTTTGTTTTTTATTGGGTAAGCAAGAGAGAGAAAAAAGGATAGAATTAATTTGTCATAAATAAGGAAGAGAAACAAAATAATCATTTAATGTTATTTTTCCAACCGTTGGATCTATTAGAAATCTACGGTACAAAAAAAGTGTAACTCTTATAAAATTACACAAAGTGTAACTTGAACCCATCTCATATATATAAATATATATATATATTAAACTTTTTAATTAGAGCTAAGGGGCAACATTTTGGTTAGTTTCCTATTAATAGTATATTATTCTTGGTAATTTTATTTGTTGTAAATGCTAATATGGGAGCAAGATTTAAGAAAATAAATTGTTGAAAGGTCTGTAAAATAAAAAGGTTCAAAGTTTTGAGGTCAAATTAGAGTTCAACCATGATGATGTTAGAATTAATTAATATTAAAAAAATAAATAAAATTGTAAAAATTAGTAACCTTGATTTAAAAAGTATCAAAAAAAATTTTAATACTTTACAAACATACTACATGAATTAAAAAAGAAGATACATGGCATAACTACATAAACAAAAAACATAATTTTTAAAATTTTGGAAAAAAAATTTCATTTTGAGAGTAGACTATTTACAATATAAAAAAACTATAAATATATTAATTATAATTATAATAAAAATTGTGTATATATATATAATTTTTCGAGTTATGCTAATTGACACTTTTTATGTCACTAAGAAGATGTTCAATTTCAAATCCTCCATACTTATTGTCATAAGTATCAATTTTTGGAAAGTATAGAAAAAAATGTATAGTTTTTTTTTTTTTTTTTTTTTTTTTTGAAGACTTGAATATCTACCGGTTTTAGAATAAATAGATTTAGTTTCCAATCATATTCGACATGTCATGCTACAGTCTATTTGTTGCTACTTATGGTTGAGAGCTTTTCCTTAACACGGAAATTAACAGTACTAACATGGCAACAATTTTTTAGCAATTTTGTGGGCCATGGGGGAAGCATTTCGGCAGTATTATTACCAAAATTGATCAAACTTGTCAGTTTTTCTCTCATTCTTTTTCTTGTATTTCAGCAACACCAATACCAAATTATCAAAATTATGTCAAACTTGTTAGTTTCTCTCTCTTTCCTTTCTTGTATTTCAGCAACACCAACACTGAATTTTACATCTCTCCTCATTTAACTAAAAAATTTTGCACAATACACATAAAGCTTATAAACTCTAATTTTAACAATATTTAGCCAAAAGATTCACCATCATGGCCTAGTTCAAAACCTTTATGTCTTTCCTTTTTTTAGTTCTTTAAAATGTTAAAAATTTTAAACATTTTTTATATCTTAAAACATTGCTTTTATGCTCCAAAAAATAAGTGTAAATCCAATTAGAGAGGGAGTAAACCTTGCCGAATCCAATTGAAGGTTTAGCTAGATTTTGTTCTCTTTTTTAATGATTCGATAGTTATAATAATGGAGATGAAAGATTTGAATCTTGATTCTCGTGGTAAAGGTGTGTACTACGTAGGCTATATCACTGAGGTACAAGACTTTTGACTTGTTGCAGTAGTTCTAAACGATGTAAATGGTCATCCGTATAACAATTTATGCTGGGCCTGTGAAGGGTTGAAGCCCAGCCCATGATGAATTCAGTTCTGTTAGATCTACTCTTTTTTATGAAGCTGTTAGGTCTATTCTGTAAGCCATTCCTTAGGCCCAGTCTCGCGCCCAATGCTTTAAATGCACCACAAAATCAACCCCAGTGTTACTTCTTATGGACTTACGAACTGGACCTATAATTTCAGAATCATCCGGTGTCCTCCATCACGAGGCACGACCATCTGAGTGGTCCATTTCGGACACGGAAGGGGAATTTATTGCAAGGAACTGTGTGTGTGTGTGTATTTTTAATTAAAATTGGAGCTTAATTTTACCGAAAGTTTATTTACTCTTTAGAATTCTTTAGAATCTCACTTCGATGTATTTGATATGCTGAAGATTAGCATGAAAAAAAGTAAAAGAAAAAAAAAATTAATAATGTGATTCCAAACTCAAACTGGTAGATTTTTTTTTTTTTGAGGCAGTGGTTATTAAAATGTCTACCTTAGCATGAAAAAAAGTAAAAGGAAAAAATTGCTCCTCATGAAATACCTTAGAAATCTTATGGATCAATAGTACAATAGATTGAACCTAGTATCTCCAAATACCCAATTATTGAGTTTAATTGTTATTAGAAAAGAAAAAGGTGTTTGTGTTTCATTAGTCAATATTGCTATTTATTTGAGTTTAATTGAGAAACTTAAAGTATTATCCTTACCTAAATGATAATGCCACATTTATTCGTGCTTGATATATGGAAGATACCACTTTGTTTATTTTTTTGGTATTTTTCCCATAAAAATATATGTTAGATCATTTCAATAAATCAAAACACATTATACACCTGATCTATAAAGTCATCAACAACTCTCTTTGGAGGGCATGAGCCTCAACCATACTAGAAAATTTATAGTTAAGTGCTCATTTTATTAAAGAGATTAAATTCTATAAAGATGCTGTGCAAAATTTATATTTTACTCCTTCAATCTCAACATGCTACTTCATTTTATCACATATTTAAGAATCAGCACAACTACACTCAATTAATTCTAATTCTCATATATAAATCTAACCAAATGGGGAGTTTATCAAGATGATATTAGGTGTGGTAGGATATATTGAATTTTAAGTAAAATGCTGATGTGTCAATCTTTTGTTAGATCGTGTAAAACATGGGTTTTATACCCCATCCTTACCAAATTCAGATTCTTTACTAATATGTGCAACTTTATTTCTATCTATGCAAATCTCTTTGGCGACATCTTCTAGTTCCAATTGACTCAAGGAATATTGGTAGAAAAGATAAAGAAAAGTGGAATGCAGAGACATGCGATGCTATTTTTATTTTTATTTTGTTATTATATTGTTATTGAAGATTTGAAGTGCAAAACATAATATATATGATGCTAGAAATCTTAATATCAGATAATATATCTGAACATTTCTGGTTGTGATAAGCTTTCTTACATACCATAATAAATATGATGCTAGAAATCTTAATATCAGATAATCTTTACAATGTTTGTTATGTCCTAAGGTAAAATCAAGAAAGATGAAGAGCATAAAATAAATAAATAAGTCAAGAGTCTTGTACTAATTCCACACAGAGGGGGGAAAGTAAAATTAAGAAGGGCAAAAACAATACTTTTTCTCTTCTTTTTTTTTTTTTTTTTTTTCATTGACATAACTTTCTTTACACAAAAATAAAAAAGAAAAGACACAACTTTGAACATATACATATATTGGGACACAAAAACTGAACTAAGATGAGTTGGAAACTGCCATATTCTAGAGTTTGCTCCCTCTCTTTCTCTTAAAAAAATTTTTTTTTTTTTTTGATGAACTTAAAAATATATATGTGCTTTAGGAAAACGACCCAACAATCATCAAAAGCAGCATCATCTCCAAAATCTAATCATCACTCACATTCTCTGGCTTATTCGCGTGAGCAATCCCTTCCTCTTTTTGACCAAGTCTTTCTATCAAAGACACCACCACCCAACACAAACACACATACACCCACACTACACACAAAAACCAAAAACGAATATCATGGTAGTAAATAGACTAATGTGGTACCTCCCTCACACACATATAACACATTAACCCTCTTCCCCATAACTGAAACAGCAGCACATGAAAGTACCCTCTCCTTGGATCCCTCAATCTCATCACTTTCAAATGATAAATCCATAAAAAGCAAAGGAAAGAGAGAGAAAGATGAAGGAATAATAACTGGGAAGAATATCTATCTATAGATTGTAAGGGACTTTTTGGATCTGAGATTTCCCTTACTTTCATGCACACACACAAAAAAAGAAAGAAAAAAAAAAATAGTCACTCACAAGAGAAAGAAAAGAGGAAGGAATAGACAGTGTGACCTTATACAAAAGAGCCATTTGTTAGCTCCCCTTTTCTTAAAGTCTGCAAAAGGCTCAAGGTGTGTGGAAACTTTGTCTTAATTGTTGTCTTTTCTAGATGCCAACAGTTCTCCTTTTTTTTTTGGTGGGTCTCAAATAACAGTTTTCTTTGTGTGATGGGCCTAGACTACCTAGCTCTCTCAGCTTGTCTTTGTTTGTTCAAAATCAAAACTTGGTATTCGGTGCAAGGAAAGGGGTGCAATTCCGTTGTTGGAATCTTTGTCTGTTTAAGATACTTTAGAAGAGAATTTCATAAGTTTCTTGTGCTTTGTTTGGTTGTTCAGAAAATTGTAGGTTCCCCTATTTTCTTTTACTTCATACCAAAGGCCAAAGGGTTTGTTAAGGCAATCTAGAAGAATTCAAAAGGTCGTTTTTTTTAATGCTGGTCCCTCTTGAATAAGGTCTAGGAGACTAGGAAGGATTGTTTGGATAAAGCATTATTTTTCATCTTCTTTTTTCATAAAGTAAATCACTCTTGAATTCTTGACAACCTGGTACTAAATAATGGGTATAGCATAAAAAACCAAAGAGCTTCAAGACTTTGCCATGGCCAATGGGGAACCTAAATTAAAGCTTCCCGACAATGAAGTCAAGAAGCTAGTCACCCCTTGGGGGGAAAAAAGATAGCGAAGTTTTCATTCCTTTTATTATCAATAATGTAATAATATATACTTTCCCAACTAGTAAATGGACTAAGTTTGGCATAGCGTATTTCCTGCTTGTTTGGAATTTATGAATAGTTTTTCTTTTTAAAATAAGCTAGAATTTAAAATTTTTTATTTTCGTTTATAATAATTACTTTTTTATTATAAAGTTAACAAATTTTTTTTTAGGTAGAATTCAAACTTAGTTATTTATTTAACTAAAACTCGCTATGCAATTTTTGTTTTTTAATTCCACCTTTTAGGTACAACTATACTTTTGTTCAACTTATTTAAGTGCCATACTAAATACACACTATATCTAATTCTGTAGTTAGTGCATGCCTAATTTGCCTCTTTTAAGACGTCAAATGTTTTTCTGTCTCAATTTAACCATTTTAAGTATCCCTCTCTACTTAAATTAACCTCACCTCCCTCTCTCTCACTATTTATCTATCAAAGTAATAATAACAAAAAAAATCAACTAATGTCTCTTTCCCCCTCCACCATATTCAATCTATTTATATGGGCTGCCTTCTTAAATTCTCCACTTTCCCAAAGCACTACTACTTATATCAAACAAATTAAGTACTGTTAATCACAAGTTATAATCTAATTTTTAATAAATTTACTAAAAGTTATGAGTTGTTCTATTGGTTTTTTGACTGAATGAATGAAAGCAAGCAAGCAAGAAAGAAAGAACAATTATACATACATCTTGTCAAAGCAATATGCATCAAGGAGGTTTTAAAAGATTATTTTCACATCTTTATGAAGAAAGGAAGGGCAATATGTGATATATCTGATAAAGAGAAGCCTATTAGTTGAAGCACGAAAAAGCAGATGATGAAGCCCCATATCTTGAGAAAGATATTATCATTAGAGTTCCAAAAAGTTAATTAGGTATTCATTTTATGGTGGTATGAAAAGGTTTCCAAAGTAAAGGAAACACAGTGGCTCTTTAAAGATGGGGAAAGGAAAAAATAATAATAAAGAAGGGTGAGATTCGTGACAATAAGCTGATTGGCTCAAATAAAGCAAAGAAGTTTGTTGCCTTAATGAGTATGTCTCCTATTTCATAAGGCTTAAGACTGAATCCTGCCCACTAGTAGGGCCTCTTCTGATATTCTCTCTTTTTTATCATCCCCTTATTGAGACAATTTTTGGGTAGTTGTCCTTACTCCTTACGAGACAAGGCTCCACCACAAGGGACTATAAGTCTATATCAACAATTTATAGGCCACTATCAAACTTTAATTTTTTAACTCAATGTAAGAAAAAAAAAATCCTTATAAAAATGTTGCCCAATCTTTAGCTTTACTAATCTACCTCACAAATTTCCTTTTCACAGTTTTTATTTATTTTCGTGTACTTTTTTTTTTTTTGGGTGAACGAGGGTATTCAGACCTCTTCGAGTATCTGACTATTCCCTATGGTGTATATAGTCTCTTGTCCCACACACGTCAGGTTATTACATTGAGAAATCCCTTGAGGGTGGTTCCAAGATACTGGCAAGAGATTTTAAATCAAAATTTCATAGATATTATGAAACCTTAGGTAACCAATAAGGCAACCTCTTGGTTTTTTTTTTTTTTTCATCTTATTTAATCTTTTTATGAAAGAGATGCGCCCCCAAAAAAGAGAAAGCCTCTTGTCACAAAAATTTGGCAATAAATTTTTAATTGTAGGTAAAAAAAGTGATATTAATGGTGGGTTTAGATAAGAACAAGTAAAAGTTTGCTAACTCAAGTTTACTCAATTATTGTGAAAAATACAACCGCGCACCATTGACACGATGATCACTCTATAAGTATAAATACTTGTGAGGTGTAGGGGGCAAGGGCTAGAATTCAAGTCTCCTAAAAGAAGTTTTACTATACACTTAGATAAGGTTAAAATAAAATTTTTATCTTGTATCAAAAAAAAATTGTGAAAAATGTTGTGAAATTAATTTTGTTTGAATGTAGCATTGCTTAAAATAAATAAGTCGCAGCTATTCTAAATGAAAAGTGCTACGTCCACAACATTTTCACAATACTTTCACAACAAATCTTAAGTGATAAGTTGTTATTGGTTTTAATTTGAATCCACAACTTAAATTACTTTTTTACTCACTTACAACAGTTGGTAACAACCTACAACTTAAAATTTGTTGTGAAAATATTATAAAAATATTGTAAATAGCATTTCTCATTCTAAATAAGACAAAACCAACCATTATATAAATATATATATATATATATATATATTTCTGTGTGTGTGTGTGTGTGTGTGTGTGGGGGGTGGTCAAAGGGGTAAACCAACGAGTGGTAAGGAATTGTGGACTATTAGTTTGAGTTGAGGCCCGCTACCTTAATTAACCAAACCCAACAAAGCTTCTTCAACAACGTTTGGGCCAGTCCAAACTCACGTGCATACCTAGACCCTACAAAGACATAATCATAATAATAGGCCGAGTAAAAGAACAAAAAAGGAAAAAGGAATTCTAAGACTTCACGTGCATGTAGCTTCCACCATGCATTTCAAGTTTCAACACGTAGCTACCAAATTAGACCTCGTGTAAAGTTACTAGAGCCTGTTTGAACAATAATTTTGGCATGCATTTTTTCCACCAAATTAATTACATCTTATTTAAATTAGTGGCAAAACCACAAATAGGGAATATAACAAAATTTTAAGTAAAAAAAAAAAAAAAACCACCAACATAACAATGATGTCAATGTACTTTTTTGAACATTCATTAGAATCTTGTTATTAAAGACAACAAAAAACTATGTTATTTTGAACAAATATATATATATAAATGACATTGTTTTTAGGTTGGTTAACAACAAAAACGCGATGGACCGTAACATAATTACCTCTAAAATAATTACAAGATCTAAAAATTAGGTTAGTTTTAGAAGGACCATCATAAGAAATTAGATTGCGTACGCTTTTATTTTCCTCCTGCATGCCATTGCATTCATGTTCCCTGTGTGGAATTTGCCACATATCTGATTTTTAATTTTTTACTTTGACATAAAGAAAGAAAAAAAGAATATATGAAAAGATAAAGAATAAAATAAAACACTCAAAATATACTTTAAATTTTTATTCGTACTAATAGTGGTAGTACTCACATTTTATATGTATAAATTCACTCAAGTCATATTAGCATTTGCTCGTGTCGTTTATTGGCTAAAAAAATATAGGGTCAACACCTATGAACTATGATGTACAAAATAATTGGGCTCCTTTTTGGCGTGAGGTTCAATCAGAGGCTGTGTTACTCTGTTAAAGTTTATAAAACAAATAAGTCCAATATGCGTTCCATGTGTCTTTCATTGGCATGACATATACTCATCAAATTGGTCTATTTAGCAAGTTATGTCACACCCTTTCCGCCAATATATTTTGTCCATTTACTCACAAGGACATCTTTTTTCTATTTTTGCTATCAAACAGTGTAAAAAAGTTGAGTCATCGCGAATGCACAAAAAGTTGCGTGTATAACCCCGTAAGGAGGGATTAAACTACAGCCATAAGGAGTGAAAAAAGAGAAGAGCTTTTGTTTAAAAAGGGTCACCCACTTTCTAGACTTAATTAAGATTTTTATACTTTTCTTTTCATGAAGGTACTACTTTTGAGGGATTAGATTCCATATTACTATCACATTTATTAAAAGAATAATTTTTGTTTGGTTTTAGTTTGTTTTTTTTTTTTTTTTTTTTTTTTTGAAAAAAAATGTTTAAATTATTTGTTTGTTTATTTAATTTTAAGGTATATGTGTACTTTATTCCACTATCAACAAACACTTCAATAAGTTTTTTGTTTATATGCACTAGTATTTCATGACAGGTATATCATCAAAGAAATCACAAAAGCGTTACTTTTTCCCTCTCAAATCAAACTTAATAATAATAAAAAATTGTTCCATAATATCGGTTAAGTGATTAGATACACCATTTTCTAACAATTTAAACTCTAAGAAGAATTGATAATTTATCATGTTAGTATAATAGGAATTGCAAAATCCTTATCTCTCATTTAAAATGATAAAAATCACATATCTAGGATCTCATTTATGAATAGATTTGATCACATGAAGTATGTGTGGTAATAATGGTATTTTAAAAATAATTGACAATGTGCTAAAAACTAAGTGCACATCATGTGATTAAATCCATTAATCTTTAACAGCAAAAAATAATAATAATAGAAGGTTTGTTTTGTCACAAACCTAGTTAATATCCTACTAATTATCGTTCAAATTAAAAGTTTAAGGACCAAATTGACACATCAAAATCTTCTTCTTCTTTTTTGCAAAAAGCCTTTTCTCTCTTTAATACTTTTATCGTTTGTTCCTTCCGGCTCTCATCCCCACTCCCTACAACCTCTTTTAAAATCTCCCCCAACAGGCTTGAGAGCTGCCTTCCAAAAACTCTTGATGCAGTGATACGGATACCAATTAGAGTATATTTTTTGAGGTTTAGAGGAAAAAAAAAAAAAAAAAAGTACTCATATAAAAGAGGTTGGGGAAATGAATATAAATATATATTTATATATATGCCTTCCAAAAACTCAAATTCCAATTGGAGTGATCCAAACTTTTTCTTGTGGTTGTGGACCAACTTAGGTCCTACAAAGATGATCGTCTGGTAAGGAAATAAGAACACTCTTGATGCAGTGATACGGATACCAATTAGAGAATATTTTTTGAGGTTTAGAAAAAAAAAAAGTACTCATATAAAAGAGGTTGGGGAAATGAATATATATATATATATATATATATATATATATATGAAAGTGAGTGATTAATTCATAACCTATCTCAAAAGCAATTTTGAGTGCTAACAAATGAATTCTTAACCTAAAAGATTGAAGAAACAATGGTATATATCAATTGGTTCATGCCACTTACAACATTGCAAAAGACATTCTTCTTTGGATGCTCTTTTATTAGTGAGCCATTAAGAGAACACTAAGCAATTTGTCAACTAAAGGACAAACTATTTTTGAAAGTACAATGTGATAAACGACAACAACGTAAACTCAAAATTGAACAATAGTTGGTACTTCACAAAACTCATTGCATGTGATGCGTGACTAGACTCACAACCACAGATATACTTACTTCGATTTAGTATAATGTACACCGAATGGTAAAAAGTTCAAACAAGTAAAAGACTCTTACACACTTCCGAAAACTAATAATATGATGCCACCACAGCAAGCAAAATCGGGAAGAAATTAAGTTTAAAAGATAAAGATAAAGAAAGAAAAAAAAAATGGAAATCTTGCAAAAAGAAAGATAAAGCAGTCCAAGATAGACTGATGGAGGCTTCTTCCATTCATATAGATGGCTAAAAAGTTATACAAGAGATGAGTAAAAGGTAGAAGAGAATATAATACTATTTAACTGGATTTTTAGTTTTTAGAGAGAGAGAGAGAGAAAACTTATCAAACTCCACCTTTGTCCTCCACATAATGCATTAATTTCCCTAAGCTCCTAATCTTTTGAAAAGCCACAAGCGACAAATTCCCTACTTATGCTTAAGGGTTTTAATTTAAAGTAGGGAAGATAATGATCTTTTTGTGATTCTAAAGTAGTAACATCTTTAAGGTTTAAAGAAGAGATGCTCTTCTATGATTTTCTTAATCTTTTTCTTTCTTTATCCTTTAACTTTAAATTATTTAATTTGAACCCTTATGCCACAACCTTTTCAGTGCTTTCCAAAGATGAGAATGTTGGGGTTACGAAAATCAAAGAAAGAAAAGTTATTCTTTTACAAAACTCTTCACAAAGCATGAAAAGTAGTGCTCTTTTGATATTTCTTAGGGAAGATTTTGCTTTTTCCTTCTAAAGCAGAAAAGTTGCTTCTCCTTTGCACAACCCTTACGTTATGGATCATACCTTAGTGTTATTTTGCACTCCCAATATTCCTTTTCATATACTATAAGGTGCATTATGCTACAGATTCTTTTTATTTCTTAATTAACTTGGCTTTCAGCCAATGAAAGCTATAATTTCCAGAAGACACAACCCATTTCGACACAAATACATACATATATACTTAGATATACATATTTATATATGTATTTGCTCTCTCTCTCAATATAATCTTTTGATTTTAAAATTCATGTATTAAATTAATATACTTTTAAGTTTCTCCTTTTCCTTTTTAATTAATTTAATTTTTTCTCACATTTTCCTAATTATATACATCTCTTTCTCCTGAACTTTTTATGTGTATCACTGATTAAAGCAGTACTTTAGCAATCAATGGGTAACTTTTTTTTATATATAGTTTTTTTTTCTTTTTTGAAAGATTAAATTATACTTTTAGTTCACCTTGTTTATGTGAAGATTTTAACTAAAATCCTATGGTTGAAAAGAAATGGGATGAATTTAAATAAATAAAAGAAAGAAAGAAGAAATTTTTTAATTAGTTTCACAGTTCACACTTAAATTTTTTTAACGCCGTCCTTGCTCATGTAGTCAAGCAACAAAAAGATAAAGCTCAATTAATTATTTTAAGAAGCCAAGCTTCAGCAATGAAGGTAAATAAAATACAATATAAATTGAACTTAATCCCACACTATTCCTTGAGATACATTTATTTTTATCCAAGATAGCTTTGGCAAGTATCTAGCTAGTAACCTTTTGCATTTCAATGAAACATAAATATCTTAATACAAGAAAGTAAATTGTTTCAAGAAAACTTTTCGAGGCTTAAACTACCTAATTAAACACAAAATGCGACCAAATAAGGGTTTGCTAAGGATAGCTTGTTTTCGTTGGTTTATTTTGCTTAAAATATAAGTTGAATAAATATAATTGTACATGGAAAGAAATGAAGCTTTAGAAAGTTCTACATAAACTGAAAATAACCTAAGATTTTAAGTTTTCCCAAATACACACTAGGGAACCTTAAGATAAGTTGGATCTTTGTTTCAATGACAAATGCTTTCAATCCAAGCGATGTGTTGCAAGTCCTTCTCAAAAAAAAAATAAAGCGATGTGTTGCAAGTTCGATTTAACCTTTCCAAAGTTGTGAGTAATTAAGACTACTTATCATGCATCTACCTCTCTCAATTGCATATTGAATATAAATGTCTAATAATAAAAAACTTATAATGGCGAAAAGGGTTTGTAATTAAGTCCAAACAGTAAAAGATCAAATTCCAAAAACTTAGCAAATTCTCTTAATAACTCAAAGCAGATTTCTTCATCTTGAAGTAAACACTATGGACTTGTTATATCATATGGTAGAATTCTATAAATGGATAAGACTCAAAAGGATGATCCGCACTTATTCCAGACAAATAAATTTTAGCAAAGGAAGGCAACAGCTGGCAAATTGATACCTGCATAAATGGAGTGAGTTTACGATTTGCTTTGTTGAGACAAAAGAACAAGTGGAATAAAGTTGAAAGCATTTTCGACATTAACAAATTAAGCTTTACAATTCATGTTACTCTAGTTCAGACAGAGAGCTGGTAGATGCTCTATGTACATGATGATGCTTTCCATAGTAAAGATGTTCAGTTCATGGAGCAATTGCATGGATTTGGCATACTAAGCATGTTTCATGTGTCCAGTAAAACCATTTTAGCAGCATACATTGAATGATATATAGGTATTATTAATTTTTTGATACCTTAAGTACCTAGTTAAACCAAGCAATAGGGTCTGTACGAGTTATGACCTTTCCTTCGATTACACAAATATAATAATTTCACCTTTAGCCCCCCTTCTTTTGATTAGGAATTTGTCGGCTTTCTTACCCTTCTATCCATGTAAATTTATAAGCCAACAAGATTGTGCTTCAGCCTTCAACCTTTGGTTGGCTTTACTTTTGAAATTCGTCCAATTCTGTCCAAAATCCAATGAGTTTAACATATCCTTTGAATCAGATAATATGTTTTGCAACTTGAATAAAACTCCTTGAATGATGGAAGATCTCAATATAAAGAGAAAAGAATTAAGGCATTTAGATTATATTTTGGGCGCATAAGATTGGATAATTAAATATCTTGTGTTAAGTGTATAGAGGAACTTAAATGGGAATTTGGGAATTTTTGGCTAAGGTAAGCAAGATAGATGGAAATAGCTTTGTTCATTCGTAACAGAAAGGTGTTGGGAAACATAAGATCAAAAACAAGGTTCCTTCTCCTTCTCTAAAAAAATACGTCTTAAGGTGTATAATATGCATCACAGTTAAACAATGAATGCATTTTTTTTTTTTTAGCAAGTGGCAGAGGAAGGACATGATGGCAATTTTTTTTTTCAGGAAAATCATATGATATTGTTGAACTACAAAACTTTTGATCAATAAATGAGGTATTAAAGATGAGTAGTACAGCGTTAATTATAGAAACAATAAATATACATAGAGGAGCATATCCAATAATTAAGGAGTATTTACAGTAATATGTACCACAGAATTCATCTTTTTTGCACACTGATTTAAAAAATATATTAAAATTAAAAACCATTCTTCCTCACTTTAAATGACTTTTGAACTTTAAACAGCAATTTAGGAGATCTGTTTAATTCAAAGATAAAAACAACGTAAACATAGGACCCACCCAAAAAAGCCAAAGAAGATATAAATTGAAAAGGTGTGATTCCTGATTGTCTACCAATTAGCACATAACATGTATCATGATGGGATAAGTGCTCCTTTGGTACATATAGGTTTTTTTTTTTTCATTGGTTCATTTGGCTTTATAAAAAAATCGTTATCAAGAGTCTTATAATTCAACTAGTTGACACTTCTTAATATTCTTTAACAAAGATTTTTACGGTTCTAATCCTTCATTCCTCAAATATCAAATTATAAAATAATAAAAAAAGTCAATTAAAAGTATAGTTGTACACTTGAAAAAATTTGTACATAAACGAAGTAATCTAATTCAACTGAAAAAAAAAAAAAACAAAAAAACAAAAAAAACAAAAACCTACACCAAACAAACTATTGGCATCCGATGATTTTGAACCGTATGTATTATCATCCATTACTGTTGTGATCTAATTAATTTTTTCTACCCTCATCCTTATAGGAATCTACCAAAAAAAAAGCATTTTTAGGCTTCGTTTATTGTTGATGACATTGTAACATTGGGTTTTCTTTTCATTTCTTTTATTATTAGGAAAAATTCTAAATATCTCCTCATTTTTTAATTAAAATTGAGAATTAATTTCACGGTTAGAATTTCAATATCTCAATCTAATAATGTAGAGACTGTCATATTATTTAAATTTATAATATTTAATTTGAATCATGCAAACAAATTGGACTCCGAATTTTATAGCTTAGTCAATTTTAAGCCAACTATTAGAATTTAGCTCAATTATTTAAGTGATTAATCAATTCACATAAGCATGGATAAACATAAAAACAATCATATCCACAAAAAATCAACCACCCACAAAAACACTAAAGTGTTTAAAAACCAAGTGGAAAAACCTCTTTGGAGCGTCATGTTGCTAAACGATCCACTAATGAGAATAATTGCAGTACATATTACTTATAAAACCTTTCAAATTAAGTAGTAATTATGTACTCGAGCCTCTGACTCCTGCTAGCGACTGATTTTTCAAATCTTTTCTCCTCACTAGTCTTTGAACCAACAATTGAGCTTCCAATTGCAAACTCCAAGTCTCCTTGGTAATTTTGGACTACTCCAATGTTTCCCAAGCTCCAGTCAACACCAAAACTCTAAAGGTAATAATTGGTGTGATGATCTTAATCTCCTATCATGAAATTTGACAGTTAAAGATGGAGAAGGTAGAGAGAGATTGATGAGGGATTAAGTTCTAGGGTTTATGAGTTCTCTCTATCTCTTCAAATGAGAATTGATTTTTGTAAATTTATGGGAAATAGGATCTTTAGATAGTGAGGGTGAAGGCTGAAATAGTAAAGAAAGAAATAACAGAATTATCTTAGGTTCTCACTATATCGTTCGTACGAGAGGGAGGCAAATTATTTTTCCAAATGTTTTTCGAATTCTGATTTTGTATCACATTTCCGCGGACACTTCCAATTTTAGAGCTTTCAACTTCTATTTCAGCACTGGTAGCACTTCACCTCACCAATCCAACGTAAATAAATACCCACAAAAGTGTATGAATATGCGTAGAGTAAATGATCAAAAATTACATAGAAATTTTTCATGAAATTAACCAACTAAGAGTCCTAACAAAATGACTGATGATTTCATTAAAAAATTTAGCTTGTTGAAAGTTTCGCAATTTAAAAATGTAAAGTGGAAAGTTTTTATACAGAAATGTAATCATTTTTAATAAAAATCTTATTTCTCAAATTTTGGTGCTCTACTTTATACTTCATCAATCACAAATATAAAGTGGACCAAGAATGACTATGAAGAGGATTTTTGTTCCATGATTCCATGCATGAACCAGAGTATTCTCCCACAACCACAATATCTACTTAAGTAGTGATGCACAAAGACTGTTGGACTACATGGAGGAAAGACTTCACGATCTGATATAAAAATAACTGAGTTGATCCAAAAGGAAAAGAATCTGTTACAAATAAAGAGAAAAAATTGTTCCACAAACTAGAGATCCTCTTATGAAAAGAACATTATTATATTGAAAAGGAAAACACATGATGAAATCAAATTGAAATGCTACTGAATCTCTAGTCAAAAACCTCTAGAAAAAGTGATGGAAATACACCCAAGTGTCACAGGAAGCTCATGCATGGATTAATATACATGTAGTTTTACATAATATAATTTCCAACGCTAGGAAATTGTCTGAGAATCTAAACACATGTTAAACAAAGAAAATTACAAAAAACAATTAAAGGTGAAAAAAAGAAGTACAAGAAACGAGGCCACCTACTTAATATCATATCCTTCCTGAGGTTTTCCCTTCTTCTTTTTTAATACTTTTCTTTTTTCATAATTCCTGAATTTTGAAAATAATTCTTCTATCAACAGATTCAAGAAGCCCAATATCATCGATTGAATGATCATTGGAGTTATCATCATCGATGGAAATATTCAAATCCAGAGACACACAAGGGCTTGTCTCCTCCATTGCACCCTTATCCTCTTCAGACCCTTCTGATTTTTGCTTGATTGGAGGAGAGCAGGCTCTTGATCTTGAGCTGAAGCTTTCACAGCTCAAAATAATGATAGCATCACTAAGACCAACTTCTTCACCATTAGAATTGGCAATCCTTCCTCTTTCAATTGCTCTCTTAAAACCCATTTGAGAGCAATAATCAGCTTGCTCCACATCCTCAACTAAAAACACCCTATGAGGATTACTAGACACTGCCTCTGCAAACCTCTCTATATAACTGCAACTTTGTTCATCCCTTGATCTTTTATTTCTGCAATCCTCAGTTGAATCTGCTCTTGTGGATGAAAAGCTACTCAAAGAAATTGAAATGAGACTGCTTTGAGAGCCAAAAACAAGCTTAGCCAATTCCCTAGCAATCTTTTCTTTAGCTTCCACATCAACACCTTGAAAGAACAACCAAGTTTCTTCTTTGACCTCATTGTTTCTCGCTGGCCCTTTTCTTCTTACCATGCCAGACCTGCATTGTAATATTGTGCTTGCAATTTCGGGAACAATATCTTTCTGCCATGGAACCTTTTTCTCCAATGCACTGCATAGGGTTTTCAGGTTTTCTACATTAAGCTCCTTAAACTTGTTGGTGTAATCTGTGTCCATGGCATCACTGGAAGAAGTTGAATTAGGTGTAGAATTAGGATTTGATGAAAAGGGTTGTTTGGGATCATTATGTTCTGGAATATACATTCTCAAACTTGGTTCAATGGTCATGTTGGAATTTTCAGATATCCAAACATGGTTTTGCATCCACAACTGTTTGTGTTCTGCCACTGGCCACTCATGGTGAGTGTGGTGAAAATTAGGGTATTGTTGGTCTTGTGAAAAACCTGAAGCGGATGAAGAAGGTGATAAAGAAGAGAATGTGAGGGTCTTTTCAGAAGAATAGGGTTGTTTGTGGATTGAACTGCAAAATAAGTTCCACTTTTTGCAAAGCTCTCTGACTGGGACACAGTTCTGGAAGAAAAAGAACATGATAATTGCAAAAGCAAAAGTTAGTTTTCAACTTGTATAAATGTTGAATTCTGTGTATATATATATATACACACACATGTATGTGTGTATATATGTATTTATGAATTATAAGAGGTTATTGAGAAGTGAATTAAATCACCTGATCATTATTAGGGCTAAGTCCTTTGTTCTCATTTTTGTACTGTTGGAGCCATGCAGGAAGACTTGAAGTAGTGGAGTCACTGTTACAAGTACTGCTGCTTTGCAAGCTTCGAGCTTCCATGTCAAACTTTGCTGAGCACTCGGTGCAGCAGGCAAGCTGGTGCTCCTCCCCACCTTCAAGTAGTAGCCAGCTAGTTCCATTTTCAGCTTTCTTGTTTGTGGACTGACTTTGTTGGTCACTAAGGAAAAAGTACAATTACGTTGATGAGAATTACATTCAGTGACCTGGTGATCATTTATATATTTCACTATTTATATAAGTCCAAAATTTGAAGGAAAGACATATTAAAAATAAAATAACTTGAAAAGATGTATATCAATGTTTTTTTTTTTTTTTTTTGGGAATATCTCAATTCAAAAACAAAGGGAAAAAAGGGAACTTTCTTTTATTTTCTTACCACTTCCTTCAACATGTATCTTTTTCCTTAAAGAAAATTACTATTCTGATTAATTAAGGTGATTCATAAGAAAACCAAATTATTTTGGAAAATGAAAATTGAGTATGAAATGAAGTGATAAAATTACTATATCCAACTTTACCAACTGTTTTACCTGTCAGTGATGAGACTCAAGCGTAAGCTGCCTGCAGGGATTGTAAGAGGATGAAGACCCCAAATAGTCTCTAGTGATGGATGACCTGATGATGATGATGATTTACATCTCATGTAAGTTTGGAAAGTGGCAATTCCCATGATCCAAAACCTGGCAATCTCTCCAATTTCACAAACCAATTTTCCAAGCTCCATTATCATGTGCTCCACAGGACAGTAATAGCCCCTCCCTTGTTCATTCAAACTAGCCCTATAATCAGTAGCCCATTTAAGATCTCCCAAATACAAGACAATCCCTGTGCTCATACAGCTCTTTACAAGGCTCTTAAGCTCTCCAAGTTTCTGTTCAACATCTACTCTAGAGAGACTCCCAAAAGAGGATAGATTAACTGTTCTAAATTTTACCTCTCTCAAGGCCTGAGGAACACCTTCATTATCAACCTTGTCCATCACTCCTTTAACCACACCATCAAGAGTAGAAAGACACTCTCCAACAATCACAATACTTCTCCTTCTTTTGCTCATCAAATTATCTATGACACTCCTAACATCCTCACTCCTAACTGGTTCAGATATCATTGGTTTGCCTAGTAGTAGTGTGCCACTTTGACTGACAGGTTGAGACTGTGAGAGGGCTAATTGATTAGTTTCCTTAGACTTGCTACTCACAGAAGAAGGAGTACTTTGTGAACATATTTCTAAGGAGATAGCTTGTTCTACATTGCTTTTCACTTGGGTACTAGAGAAACCAGCCTCTCTCATGACTCTACTAACACTAGGATCATCTAAGATAGAAATTATGAGTTGCTCTAACTCTATCTTTACCGCTAAGAGTGGCTGCTGTTGATTCTCAATAGACCCTCGCCGCTGATGAGCCTGAGCGCGCTTGAAAGCAGCAACCAAGGCGTTGGAGATTGAAGGAGGTTGGGATTGAGTGCCTAACATGGGGCTAGAATTGGAGGCTGGTAAGCGGTTAAGCGCAACATTGAAGCAAAGCTCTAGGGCTTTGCAATGAAGAGGGTGAGCATTGGACTGAAGGCAAGCTTTCCTCAACAGGCCTGTTGGAACAGAAAGCATGGTGTTAGCCACATGGAGAGGAGTAACTTGAGCATGGCCACGACGCTTAGCAAGGTTCACTGCTTGGGTTACTACTCTCGTGGCCTCAGCTGTTAAAGCTTGTTGCAAAGTGCAACCTCCTGCTCTCATCTTCAACTCTCTAGCTTCCAACACTTGAAACTAATAGCTATAGTGACCAGAAGCTTAAAAAGGTATCAAGCAAGTATTAAAAATTGCTCAGCGCAACAAATTGGTATCAGAGCTTCCGTTGTCACAACAGAAAGAACTTGCAAATATTTTATTTTTCATTAATTTATCTGAATTTCAACGAAAACGGTGTGTGAGAGAAAGAAAGAGAGATTATGGTTGGGAAAACAAGGAAAAGGGATAGGAATTAGAGAGCTATAGGGTGAGAAAGAGTGGAGGGCTAGCTTGTTAGTGATCGGTTTTGGTAGGTTTGAATCCACCTATAGCTTGGCTATATTATGGAGAGTAGTTCATGAAACTTGTTTGTTATGTAGTTTGTCTAGATTGTGATTATGATTTTGGCTGGAGAGAGATAGAGAGAGAAGGGGTATGAGATTTATGGGAGGTGGGCTGTGCTTTTCTTGTAGGTGAGGTAAAATTTGGGGTCCAAAGTCGATTTTGTAGTGGAAAGTGGAATGCATGTGCTGACAAGCAGGACGAATGCACCAGTATCAAAGGCAACTCAGCTTTGCCCTTTCTCTCTACATCAAATTTGATAAAAAGATATTGTATTTGTAAGTGGGTCCCTCTCTTTTATGCAAAGTATCAAATAAATTAAGGTACTAATTAAACCTTGAAAGACAATATACATCAAATCTTTGTCCAATTTTCTTCATTATCTTATTGAAACACAGCCAGTCCTAGTATTTTTTTTTTTTTTTTCATTTTTCAAAAACTTAATCAAATTCAATCAGGCACTACACTGAGTAATAATATTATTATATTAGTCTACTAGTAGGTGCTCCAATGATGAATGAGCCGTGATCAAAGTCCAGAAGACAATCTTACCCTTGTATAAAATATTTTGCTATATGTTAACAAAAGGGCAATCTTGAATTTTGATACTACAAAAATTGGTGGCGCTTCCATATGAGAGAGAGAGAGAGGTGAAATCCTTTTCACCGTCCGCAAAAACCGAGGACCTGAAAAGAGAATGGGGACTGTGTGTCTGAAGGAATTGGGAACTGTGTACGATTTTCTTCCGGACTCAAAGACAAAGGAATAAAGCGTCCGCATTCATTCATACTTTTATGGATAACAAAGTTACAAACCTAACTTACTTGACGCATTGAATGCCATATTGCATGGGGATTAAGACCAACATACAAACATTCCCTAGCTAGCTCCATATCACATATCTCTCTCTTTCTCTCTCTCTCATTATTTCATAAAGTTGAAGCTTTTGATTGCACCCTTGTTCATTCAAAAAATGAGCAAACAAATCGCCAAGTGAAAAAAGAAAATGATAACAAACTCCAAGGGACACATGAACATGGGCTCGGTTCTTTTTCTTAGGTGTCTTCTTCAGCAAAATATGATCTCCAATAATAACATTGTGCCCGTGTCAAAGCATGAAGGGTTCCCCGTTTTTCAATATTGTACTAAAAACATAGTGGCATTTTGATAAAAAAAATTTCCTGTTTCATAATGATTATTATCCTGAATCATTTGGTAATAATTATAATAATAGTAACAATTAGAAAAAAGGAGTAATTAAACATTAGATTATATTATCAAAAACTACAGTGCCTTCTCTGTTTAGATGAATATCATAAATGTCTCCACTCCTTGCAGTGATGATATGCATTTTTTGACGCGAGAACTCTTATATATACCATGAGAATTCTGATAGAGCTAAGACTTTGCTTCGAGGGAGCAACAATCATTGATTAATAACATTTTTTTTTCTATATTTACTATGTGGCCATGAGTGATATCATCAATGTGCTGTAAAGAGTAGTTCAGAAACTTTCTTGCACAATATCATGAATTTGACTCTCTGCAAGAACGCACGTCTATAATTAATATAGAGACTTTGCAATAACAAATATACGGAAAAAATAATAGTAAATATACCACAATTAGAAAAAAAAAAAAATCATAATAAAATACATTGTTGGTCCTTAAAGTTAATCTATTGAGCATTTTTGGTTCCTTAAGTTTCAAGTGAACACTATTAATTCCTAAAGTTTGAAAAATGAGTGCTTTTGGTTCTTAAAATTTAAAAATGAGATATATTGGTCCCTAAAGATTAAAAAATGAGTGTTATTAATCCTTAAATTTTCAAAAATGAGTGTCATTGCTCTATTAGACACAAGCAAAGAAACTAACCAAAGTTGATGGAGGGATTGATTGCACTCATTATTTAAATCTCAATGACTAATAGTGTTCACTTGAAACTTTAGTAACTAAAAATGCACATTTTCTAAATTCTAATTACCAATAACACTTACTTGAAATTTCAAGGACCAAAAACTCTTAGTAAGTAAAATTTAGAAACTAACATTGTATTTTGGCCAAAAAATTAATTATATCATTATCATATAGTCACTCGAACAAATGTACAAAAGAGCTAGGTTATTGGGAAAAACCCAATCAGGGAATAGTCAGAACTCGAAGTAACAAGTTCCAAGTTTTGAATGTGGGTTTGGAGGCCAAGCACCGAAGCTCGACCAACAAATGAGCCAAACTGAAAGCAACTCAATTATCATGATCAATGCAACCGAGCACCAAGTTTGAAGAGACCGGTTTTCCTCATTGAGGAAACTTACATGCCTAAATCAGACATAATGGAGACCATTATACCCACCATTGAAGGCTCATTATAACCACCGTGGAAAGTTACCAAAAACAAGGAAATGTCCCATATACAAGGCCATATAAAAAATAATTATCGAGTAATTATTAAGTCTTTTTGGAATATACAGTTAAGTGGTACCATACCTTTATTCTAAAAAAATTGTGATATTTCATACTAATAAAAGTAAGCCAATATCATATTTTTATATTAAATGGTTTTTTATTTTTTAGTGGCATGGAGACCACTTTCATATTCATCAAATCAACTTCCTTATAGTAAAACTTTCCGGCTTTAGGATTGGAGTTATTAAGCACCATTGGCCTGGTACCACATCAGTGCCACTCGAGTTGTTTTCACTCTTTGAAAGGCATCCATTAGATCGGTCAACCTTATAATCAATTGCTTCATCAAGAAGTAATAGATAAAGATCTGTAGTGGAGTACTGGGTTTTATTTATCCATAGATCAATTATTCTTAAATAATTCGTTTTAATAGTTTAATCCGGCAATCTAATTTACTTTATTATTTTAAACACTTGAGAAACTTGGAAGACATAATCCAAGGTAAAAGTCATATCTCTAAAGGCCAACTAATCAAGATGATTGAAGAAGGTAGTTTCCATTATTAATTTATCAAATAAGGTACCCAATAGCTAACCTTTGTGGTGGATGCTACTTTTCCTTTCAAAATTAACTAAAGGTCTAATATTGTTTGACTAGTTAAGAATGGAGAGTTGTTGAGTTAGGGGGCTGTTCTATCACTTCTATGTTTAACTAAAAAATCTTGCACCACACCCAACTAACCCTTTGATTCATGACAGATTTTTACCAATTTGTGAGAGAGAGAGAGAGCTAAACACACAAAAATGGAAAATGGAAGAATGATCACAAGTCACAACACTAGTAGTACAGTAGTTTCATTTACAACTTTGGTGGCCTTAGCTCCATTTCATGATGTTTAGTTAAGGAATATAAGGACAATACGTGAAGTGGGCTGTAATTTCATTACCATTGTGGCAGTTATGTTGTGTGCATGAAGGACTTCAAAATTTTCAAATTCATGCATAATTGCATACCGACATCACAAAATTTTCATCGTATCTTTAGAAAAGAATGTTGCAAAAATCTTCATTAAGATGAGGTTCTTCTTTGGATAAAGTGATTCACTTGCCCTAATTTAAGCTTGCTTTTTTTCCTTGTTTATATATCTTGCAAGAGACTTTGATTAAAGGACAGTGCTAAACTTTGACTAATTAATATTTGTAATAGCAGGAGCACTATGTACCCTAAAGTCCATCACCACTCCTAAAATCTAAGAACATTCATACCATAGTATTGGAGAAGATAATGTTTAGATTACTCCACTCATGTTTTTTCCGATTATTCTACATCTTCCTATGCAATACTATTGTACTCAAAAATAATTAACTGTGCAAAAGTGGAGTTGTACCTATAAAAAAGTAAAACATTAAAAAATTGCATATAAATCAAATAAGCTGAATAAACTAAGGAAAAAAAAAACTATGGCAAGCAAGCAATAATTCAAGAAAATAAGCCCTAAAGTTGAGGGTCAAGAAGAACGAGATTGCGTGATGAAGACTAGTCTAATTAATTTTATATGCAAAGTGATCCATATATACCATATCCTAATTCCAATTTCCAAATAACATAGTTCTTTTTTATTTTTTCTTCTTCTTCTAGATCTATCACTTAAGCGAATTTGTGGGTGTTTTAAGGTTGTGGCCCATTTTAGTTAACAGGTCCTATTCTTCAGCAGTTCAGCGTGCCTTTGCATAGAAAGGAGAGCTACACCACCACACAGAGACACAGAACTTATCTCATATCTAGGTTCTTCAAGTAAAGAGAACTATGAAATCACATAAACAAATCTGAACATATTTTCCAAACACAACAAACGAGAGATCCCCTTTCATTCTTAAAATCATCTTCCACTTTTACTTGTTTATACAATGACCCATAATTAAGTCCATAAAAAATCCATGTTTACTGGTTTTACTTTTAGTCTCAATGTTCCCTTCAAGGTAAAGTAGTTCAAATAAAGAATATGATTGAGAAATAATAAAGAAATAGAAAAAGAGAATGATCTAGCAATCATAGAAGAAAGCTAGTGATAGAAAACTAGTTCATGGTTGGAAATGTTCCAGTTTCCATTGCCTTTAGGCCACCATATTCAAACTTCACTGTGAGCAACCTTGTCCAGACTCGGTTTTATCTAAGATTCATTCACGTTGGTGCTCCTGAATTAGTGCATTGTGCATAGTTTTAGCATATGAGTGGCAATGTATTGGTGAACTTAGAAAGTTTAAGGAGGTCAAGGCTATATAAATTTTTTTTTTTTTTTATACAAGATAAAAATTCTATTCTAGCCTAATCTAAGTGAATATATAAGTGAAGCTCCCTTCTCGAGACTTGAATCCCGGCTCTTACCCCTCACACCCCACAAGCACTTATACTTATGGAGTGATCATCGTACCAAGGGTGTGCGATGGTAAGGCTATATAATATTGATATAAGAAATTTTAGCATTATTGGCCTATCTTCCCTTTTTTTTAGCGCATTATTGGCCTATCTTAATGGCCAGCTTAACAAATTACATTTTATGTACAAGGTGTTAAAAGTCACAAATTGATCTATGTGTGTATATATAGTACAAATATAAAATTAATGAAGGTCAAAAAAAAATATTATTAAATTCAAAAAGAAAAATAGAAGTAATGTTTTTTTTTTTTACACAAATAAAAATAATTAGGGTTTAAATCCCTTTTTTGCACAAATAATAGAAGTAATGTTTTTTTTTTAAAAAAAAACCATTAACAAAACGTTAACAAGCTTTTAATCTCACATTTCCAAATATCCATATTTGAATAATCAAAATCAATGGTTAAAGTAAGTTACATAAGAAAACTAAAGGCTTTTATAATACAAATTGGTAAAAGGTTTGTGGAAATAATATTATCGTTAAATATTAGCTCAAGATAAGTCATGCACAATAACATAACGTGAGTTATAATCAAATCTATAATCTCAAATCACAAATTATTAATTTTAATAATAGTTATTGAAATAAAATTATTTATTATATTAAGAAGTGTTTTATTTTAGACTCTATCAATCATGATATATCATGTATTTGTTTATTTCTTTTACTTACTTTAAAAGGGGGAAAAAAACATGTAAAAAGATACAATTGATGTAGCATATAGAGTGAGCAAACAAATTAAGACAGGTTTTTTGTTTAGCATGACCTTGCTTGACCTTCCCCTCCCTCCACCAAAATTGTGTGTGACCACATATGATAGAATTTATATAAGAGTAGGTCCCAAAAAATCCTTATACAAAATCCCAAACGTCCTTATACAATATAACTAATAATCCAAAACTCCCAACTGTTTATTCTTTCTCGGAGACAATTCTAGGCTGAGTCCCCAGTCAAAAAGCTTCTTCTATCTTTGTTGGCCTAAAAAGACATACATTAAAGGGCACCAAATAATTTGAACACGAAGCACTCAGCAGTGGTAGGAAAAGGAGTGTTTGAATGAAAGAGAAGAATATATATACAATGCACTTACTTAGATTACGCCCCAACCCATCCCTTTTCTCTTTCTCTATCTTTCACCAATAACGGTTAACTTCATCTAAATTAGGGGGTAGCTATAGCAAAAGCCATCCCTAACTGTTGCTAGCTAAATCTGTGTGTTTTAATTGACACCATGAAATTTGTGTCAAAGTGAAAGTTAGTGTTAGCCTATAGCTTTTCTCTCATTTCACAATCACACCATTTAGTTTTTCATGGGAACACACATTACATTAGAGCTCTAATTTTATATATATCTCCTTCTCTTTTGCTTAAAGTAAAGCACTCTCTCATAAAGCAACACTAAAAAGTAAAATATGGCATTATCTACTCAAAAGGGACGCTCATTTTGTGCTTTTAAGCTTCAAATAAGCATCTTTGGGCCTATACGTGGCCATGTGGGTGAAAGCAATATTCAAGAGAGGGAACAAAACTCAGAGAGAGAGAGAGTATAGTTAATAGTATTATGCTGGCCGGCCAGACTTTAAACTTTAAAGGTAACAATGGAGGAAAAGTAGCTCTAATTTTGACATGACAGCCTTGTTAATGTAAAAGGTGATGGAATTACGTACCAGTACCACACTCCTTTTCCTAAAAGTTTTCATTATTTTATGCTTAGTATCTAAATCCACTAACCAAACTTAAGTTTGATTTTTTTAACTTAAAGGCCGGCATCATGAGACTATAATGGTTATTCTTATTTCTTGGCTCATAATATTCTCTGCAGTAAATTGATGGACTCCGTGCTTTACATGGTTGTACCCTCAGGGGCGGCTCAGGCTTGCACTCGAATGAATAAAAGGATAATTCTATCTAACTCAGCCTACAAAGCAGGAGCTTCTCCAACATTGCTTGTACTGCTGTGTTTCCAATCAATTAGCACGGTTTAGCGCATCTAAATTTGTAAAAAGGGATTCAATTTAAATTTCAAACTCTACCCATCTTAATCCAATAAGCCTAGTGACACAAAAATTTTCATCTCTTTTCACAATTCTTAGTAGTGAGCTCATGTGAAAGTAACGTTACACCAATTACACAACTTGCTATCTTAGCAAGCTATGAAGTTTTTTTTTTGTATCCCAAACATGGTTCATCTTGACCAACTTTTCCATCCTAATCTAACAAGTTTAGTGACAAACATACCTTAACAAGTTAAGAAAATCTTTTGTATCCCTAACATCATCTTGACCAATTTACTTTGCCTAGGCTGCTTTACTTTTCTAAAGAATTTTACTTCCTTAGAAAATATTCCAAGTATATGCTCTCTGCTGGTCAATTAGGATAGTGCCTTAACGTTGCAACTAGGTGTATGTAAAACCCAGTTGAGAAGGACCAGATAGAGTGGCATCTTCTATACCATGACTGCAAAAGCATTTTACTATAGATGATTAGATGTCAATAGGTATAAAGGGCAGAACCATGTGATGGAGTGTGCATACACAGCGCCTCTGTCAGTGACCCTAACATTATATCAACAATTCTCCAACGCTCCAGTCCGTATAAATTTCCATTTTCCACCATACAAAGAATATTTGAATGTATATTCCTTCCTCTTATGTGATCAATGACTTGAATGCATAAATTTCCACCTTATAGAATTTGAATGTTATGTGTTTTATTCTATACCCAAAAGAAAAGAATTGTCACATGTTTTAACTCGTAATAGGCAGTCATCACGCATGTCGTAGCTAGCCCAATTTGTTAGAGTGGAGTACTGTACGGAGATGATAGGATTTATTCTCATTCATCCAAAATAAGGAAGTACATGTTCATCAAAAAAAATAAGGAAGTACATGGTTTTCTTTCTTTCATCAAAAAAAGCACACAGGACTTGACATCCAATAAGTCTTTTCCCTTTTCTGTATTTTAATTTCTTTGTCTTCACTGTTAGTGCTTGAGAAAATGCCCTTTCAGTGCCTCGGGATAAATATTAAGGTTGGAACTTTGATAATGATGTATTACTTTCCATCAAGGGCTCTCTGGCTGGAAGATGAACCAGTTTGACCCCCTATTTTACAAAGAAACCGCGCTTGCCATGGGAGATGACAGATTTTAGTTACTTACGGTAGCCAAGCATTTCATTTCCTATCCACTGTAATACTGGCAAACAACCAATCAATAAAAGCGATCTGTAAGGATGGAGAGTATGTAATCACTAATCAATGAAAAAGTTTCAACAACAGTAGCCAAATATTCAAAGGAATAACAAAGAGAGAAGTTTTTGATAGGGGAAAAAAACAAAGGGGGGAGAGAGAGAGAGAGAACAAAAATTTCAGACTTGGACCCATCCAACGCAACAGCTTCACAAATGCACAAATAAAAGCAGGCAGGGCCCAAGGCAGGATAGAACCATTTACTTTATTACAGAAACCCCATTTAGCAAGGGTATAAGCAAATCTGTTTTTGACTCTAGGAACCAAATTGAAGGAGAGTAGCGTGAAAGAGTAATTATTTATTAGGTACTTCCAGAATACAATGACGTCATACTTCCCTCTCACATCTATGGTGAATCCTACTAATTACAAAGTATCTACTAATTTTCCTTGTAGACAAGTCTGCAACTAGGCCTGACATTTCCTGAGACCCAATCCTTGCGCCCCACATCCGCTCTCACCTCTTCCTCGTGTGTTTTTGAGGGTCAAGTCAAAGGGTCCACACTCCTTTTCAAACAAAACCGTATTTCTCATTTCGACAATCCATCACAAATCACAGCTGCAAATAAGGTAAATTGGGACTCAAAACATACCTTCACCGAGCAACTCACAAGGTAGATTTACTAGCATGTTTACTCGTTTCAGGTCTCAATACTTTATAAAGCACACAAAATAAGTATAAGACACCTTTTTGGTTTCCCTTCTGCTAGAAAGTTACTTGGACATATTTCTATTATCTCTATATATTACATTGAAATCGACTACTACATGCTTAAAAATATAACACAAAATAATGGACAGTGTCTTTATGGAGCTACTAATGCATTTGATGACAGAAACCACTACTGTGCAGAGCCGTCCTATCTATGTCACAAAAACAAAATAACAAAACTGTAAGCTAAGCTACAACACCTCGTATGTGAGCTTCACTCATCTTCAACATCTGATAAATTTCCAAGATAATCATCCTGAAGTAGTGGAGCAAGTATGCTTTCCACAAAGGATCTTTGTTTACTAGTTTCCTCAAGTATCAACAACCGAGCTGCCTCACAAGCTTTTGCAGTGGGAAAACCTAGTGTCCATTTCCCATCTGCAACATGATTGGACATCTTCAAGTGGTTGCTTCTAGCTTTACTTGTATTGAATTTTGGGTCAAACTCTCTGATTCGGAGATGCAACCATGAAGGATGGTCGTTGTCTATCTTCGGCTGTATTAAGTGACAAAAATGTTACATCAGAATGTGTTATCAAACATAGGGATCTAGTGTGCACACACGCGCGCGCACACATATATATATATAAAAGAGAATCATGAGTTTGTAGAACCCCCTTACATCTTTGGCTAAACTCCTCACTAAGCCTTTTCCTCAATAAGAGATAAAATTGAAAGAAAACATGCAGCAAAAAAATTGCAAATTGTTTATGATAAAGGGAAAAGTGAACACGCTATAATTACAGAAAGACCATTGATGCCACTTCATAGCTCAAACCAATAATGGGAATACAAATTATACAACCAGGATATCCCTGCCAACCAAGACTGTCAACCCATGTGAGCACCCGAGCACCAAATCCAGGAAAGATGGTCAATCCCCATTAAAATCGGTGATCACACCACTGAGATCATGGATATAATGAGAGCGGTTATGCCCGTTACTTAAGAACCATTACTACCACGATGGAGGATGTCTAAAAACAAGGAAGCTTCCCATAGCAATATAACAACAGCTGTATATAAAGGACTCCAATCAAATACAGGAATGAGACAATCAGTGAATAGTTTCCTTGATCATACTTTCTAACTTACGCATCAGCGGGCCAATGCCACACCGATACCACTCCAACTTTCTCTCATTATTGGCAGGTATCTTCTGGATCAATCCATCGTATAAACAACTGCATGAACTGTTTAAATCTGTCATACCTACAGTCACATCTCATTAGTCCTGCATTATTATCTTCAGAAGTGAGCACAACTACAATGCATTGCCCTAACATAATTATTCCCATTCCTTTTCAATTGATGTTATCATGATAAAATAAACATGCAAATGTGTGATAACTAACAACGCAAAATTTCTTGACTCTCAGATTGATTGACACCTGTTAAGTACAATACATGGTTTTTCTTTTTGCCTCCCTCCCCCTCCTTTTCAATCTAACCCTTCATAGTTCATTGCACAGCGGATACATAAGGTAATTGCAAAACTCTGCTGTAAACCATCTATATTTTCTTTTTTCGGGCAAAAGTCAATGTGTAAAAATTGAATGCTGGCATTGCAAAGCACAAGAGAATCAAGCACTCCAGCTGTAGCTCTTGAGCTTCCTGTATTTGTTTCATTGTTCAAAGTGTTCACCATCGTGAACATGATGTTCAATTTTTTTCAATAAAAGTTTTATTACCTATCAAAAAAAATTTAGAATTTAAAGAAGAAAAAAAAAACAAGTATCTCCAAATGCTGCCCAATAAAGGCCAAAGTTGATAATTGTCAACATCTTTACTTAAATCAATTTAATCATGTGGTCAGACCATCATCAACACTCTGAATGTTGACCAAAGTCTATCAGTATTGGGACTTACACTCAAGCCAGCCAATGGAGCAATAGCAATAACAACTCCTCGTTGACTGCGGAAGGGATGTTTCTCTGTGAGAAGCAATTTTCCAGTTGTTTCCCTTGCCACTGGAATCAGGTAGATATCCCTGATTCCTGCATTGGAAAATGCTATTCTGCAAGGGATTCCAGAGCCTGAAAAAGTTGTATGAAGTTAGAGAATAGTTAGACAGCTAACTGAATTTTTTCTGGAATGATGCCCAACCTAAAGAAACATCTGATCCAAAGCTTGCAGATGGGTTGTCCGAAGCATGACCTCTTCCAGAATCAGCAGTTGGACCATTCGGCATGTTCAGCACAGGTTTTTCAAGCAAGCTTCCTTTGAAAATAACAGCCTTAAGCTGAAGATGGAGAATGAAAACCTATAACACAAAATTATTATGAGATCTACAATAGCCCAGAAAACTTAAATAACGAATGAACAGTGCACAGTGGTATATAACATATAACATATTACAACTTTACAACAGAAAACAGGTTATTCATAAGTATGAGCTTGGGTTCAACCGGGCAAACTAGAAATGCAATCACAAAGACAAAAGCAGATGTTTGTAATAGAGAAAGATTATCCAAATGAAATCAGACAAACATATCATTATGAATTCATGTACAAGAAAATAATTTTTAGGTTCAAAAATTATAACCTAAATTGATACAACCTAAGACAATCTCTACCAAGGAATATGTTAGCTGTAGAGATAAAGCTATAGACAACATGAATAGAAAAAGACAACACACAATGTGCTTAGGCAAGTATTCAGTCAAAGTACATCAATAATATTTAATTGACATTTCTAAACTCTCTTCGTCTACAGAACATGTCAATATAATCTATACACTAAGAACACTACAATTTCAATATTTCTACCAGGTTGGACACCATCTGCACACCAAACCCACCCACAAAGCATTCATTCTGCTCCAAGTTGAGTTAAGACAATTTGTAGCCATACTGAAAACTGCCCCATCTTGGCATCCACATTAAATAGCTTAGAACCCTAATTATGCTGAGAAGGCATCCTTTAAACAAAACAAAATGTTGCAAAAAAAAAAAAAAAAAACCTAGATTTCATTGATTGCCCAATGTATAAATTGCTTAAATGACAAACATCAATACAATACAACGCACCCAATAATATAGGTGGTTGAGCCTCAAGCTAACATCTGTAGTGAAGAAGGCAAAAAAAGTTCAATTATTAGATGTCAGCCAATAGAAACCAAAAGGTAGTGTCTACTCTCTTTTTTGATGACGAAAAGGTTGTATCTCTCTCTCTCTCTCTCTCTCTCAATACACCTATATGCTAAACTAACAGGGCTATTAAAAGACAAAATGAGCTCAAATCCCATTATAACAGGCTATAATCAGAGTCATTCACCTCTAGCAAATTGAATTCAAAAAAATATAATAAAATGTGTTCAACAAAATAAATTTTTAATAAGATTTAATTTTAAAGACCTTCACAGCTTCTACCATCCTTTGCCAAGCAGAAACAGTAGTGGCATCACCTGCAATACATAAATAATATTTGTTTACTCCAAAAAAGAACAATGTCTTGTAAGAGGAAGAAACTCAAATAATTACAACAATTAATTTTAATTAATATAAAAGGTACAATACCATCAGTATCTTGTTGGCAGACAGCAATCTCTAACGCAAAAAAGGGATCTTTAAATTGGGAAGATTCCTCAAGAGCTGTATCCAACATTAATATATATAAAATCAATCACATAAACTTTTTTTTTTATAAGAAATCAATCACATAAATTTTAAAAAAATATTCCCCTTCTTTTTTACTATAGTCTAACTTTGGTGACACCAAGCAGCAGGGCTAACTACAACAATCTCCTGAAGGGGCAAAATTTGCTCAAACCCTAAAGAGTTGATGCCCTACTGCCTCCTAAGGAAAGATTCAGCTCCTAAATGAAGGAAATAAAATCATAAATACCTGTTTTACAGCTTAGCCATTCATTTCTGAGAGTATCCGGGATATAATCAAACCAGCATCCATCAAGTTCTTTACGAAGGCGTTCACGAGACTGCTCATATGAAGTCTGTCAATGAAAACTAAAAAATATAGAACTTTAGATAGTTTGAGACATTAAAATCATGTGATTTGCATGAAAAATATCAATGCAAAAGAATGTGGCAATGTTCTCTATTTATTTCAGCATGTGACAAACTCCCATGATTGATAACCAAATGCAAGATGAGTCCTGAGTCCTGAGTCCTAAATCTGAAGATTATACAATAACAACAAACAAAGCCTTAGTCCCAAAATTTTGGAAAAAACAACTATGGATCCTCAACAGGTTAGTTAGGGTCAGCCATATATATTATTTTCCTCCATTCTACTCTATCTATAGTCATACTCTTTGTACTCCCTTAATTGCCATGTCCTTTTTTATTACTTCTACTAATTTTGGTCTTCCTCTACCTTTTTTGGTTCCCTCAACTTGGATCAACTCGCTCTTTCTTACTGGTGAATTAGTCGATCTCTTCTGAACATGACCAAACCATCTTAAGCGACTCTCCCTCATCTTTTCATCTATATAAGGGGCTATCCCTATCTTTAAGCGAATTTCCTCATTTCAAACCCTATCTTTCCATATATTTCCACTTATCCATCTTAACATTCTCATTTCAGCTACACTCATTTTATGAATATGTTGCTTTTTAATCACCTAAAGCATAGTTGAGCATATAGCAATCTTATAAAATTACTATGTAAATATGAATTACATTTTAGGTGTCTTGAGTTAAAGGAATATGACAATCATACGAGTAGAAACTAAGCAAATCATGAAGACAGGGTGAGTTTCAGAAAATCCATCACTCTATCAAAGTTTCAAAAGAAAAAGTACTTCAAATATCACAACCAGGAAAAACAAAGAAACTTACAAGTTGCAGTCAATTAAAAATAAATTTTTATTAGCATAATGTATACCAGATCAGTTAAATTCTTACATTGAATAGGTGAAAATTAAGATCATTCACCGTCTTCCCTTGAGAAATCTGAGAAATCAGTAGCTTCCGCAAGAACCACCCTGTATGCCATTGTATTAGTACAGACAACGGTGGTTGGCTTGCTAAAATCTTCAACAATGCATTTAAAATCTGTAAAATAAAAGAAAATGTAAATTCATAATGAAATTGAAAGCCATACTGAACCAGGACATTCCAGGTTACCATTTAAGAGTTTAATCAACATCAGCTAGTTAAAACCCCCAAAAAGTAATAAAATGAAATGCATTCCTGATATAAAATTAAAACAATAACACAACAATTATTAAATCAAACATATACCTGGGGCATAAATTTCACAAAAATACTTCCATCCACTACTTGTGAAGTTGACAAGTCATGATTCTGTAGATGAATATACCAATACTGTTAAAGAAAAATATCAAAGGATTCTGGGTCTAAATCATCTCAAAAGCACATATAATTGTCAAAAATGGAGGCTAATTCTACAACTTTTTCATGTAAGCACATATAGAACAGAGAATGGTTAGTTAAGAAATATATTATATATTTCCTATAACTGGAAGTATTATTTGCTTCCTCATGGCTAAGAGCGGGGAGAACAAGACCAATGTAGCGGACAATGAGAAAAGTGGTAGTAAATCCCATCATTATTGATGATAAAGAAACCTTGATTCAGGTACATGTTTAGATAAAAATAAAATTGATCCACCCAGATGAGCAGTAATACAGTATTGATACTTACCACTATATCCTGAATTCTGCTTAACCCAATCATTGAAGCTAGCAAATAATCAAGATCTGCACATACACAGAACACACACATATGAAACAAACAAACAAACAAACAAATGAACAGCACAAAGATGAAAAAGTAAAAGAGAGAAAGCCAAATACACTACACATTCCAAATTAATAAATGGATACCTTTACTTTCTGCTAAAATGAGCAATAAAAATAGAGATGCTAGCAGCAGACTGTGATTATTGTCGGCAAAAATATGTGCAAGTACCCCACCCCTGCAACAGTACAAACTTTCATAAATAATATAAATATACATGGTAGTTCTCACCATTCCTATAATAAGGAAAACAAACTTAGCATGAAAGGCTCTTCATCCAGATGTCAAACATAGCCCGTGATGCTATTTGCCACAGATGTCAAACTCAGTTACCTGAGTAGCTTAAAAGTCTCCCTAAACTAACACCAAAATGATACAATGGAAGATATGGGCCACAGAAGTGGGAATTATTCACACACAAAAAGGTGGTCATACAGCAACTAACTTGCTATGCTCAACACTTAACATTGCATTGCTCTCAAGAGCTTTGCAATCAGAGATAAGTAAGACCTTGATATCACTGCATTGCTCTCTAGATGAACTTTACCATCATCCTTTAGTTAAATATTTTGGAAAGGAAATCAGCATACAAATAAAATCAGCAAACCTCCATGACAAAACTATTATTCTACCTTTTGGGTGGAAAAAAGTTTAGCACTTGCAATGAATTATCTTCCAAAGTAACTAATAATGGAATCATGCTAAGATTCAAATTTTGAACAGCAACCATAACCTATATGTCAGAGACATTCATCCTATTTTGAGAAATAATCAATTAATTTCATCGATTTTTATTTCCTACAATATTAGTTAAACATTATTAATCCAAGAGTATCACAGGAATAAAATAAGGAAAGAACAGGGGAAAAAAATGAAACAGTGAAATAAGGTTGTTCTCTTTTCAAAGTTCCAAAGAATATGAGCTTGATTACTTGAATGTAAAAGATCAGTTTTCATCATGGACCCACCTTTCTACACAGTCATCATTCTGAAGGCCACTTATCAATTGAGAATTAGATGATAAGTACTCTGCCAAATGCCCAAACAAATTGTTGCTTTTGATGTTTTCTGCTCCTTCGGACTCGGGACCAGAGCATACCCTCTTTTCCATATCATTCAAATGGTCTAGAAATGAACTAGCATTACAAACGCCATCAACTGTGTCCCCTTTCATAGCATCTCCCACACTTAAGGTCATATAAGGATATAGAATAACACCAGCCACAGCATTTACCATGCTTTTTCCATCGACAACTTGCAGAAGACGAGAAACTATGTACAGAGAGGCGACTGATGATATATTTGACCCCTAGAGAAAATATAAAAATAGTGTTGAATGAACACATCATACATAAAAATCATACGGAGAGAAAGAGTTAAGGGGAAGATATCTCACATCATTCTGCCTTGACTGCAGTAATGGAAGCAATGTAGGAAAAACAAGCAAGCTGAAAAGATTTTGCGAGATTAATCTATTCAAACGATACTCGCCGACACTTAGTATGTCTTTCAAGTAGTAAATATCATCTACAATTTTATCAGTTTCTAGAACTAGTTCATTTCTCCTCTCACGAGTGGATGTTTCCCTGCATAAATGACAAGCAATTTTTTTTTCCTTAAATAGATACTTAAACATGCCAAACTATAATTTACCAAATGACTAGATTTCTCTTAAAATTTGAGAAACATACTCTTTAGAATGTAGAAGGATGTCTAGATGAAAGCATTGCTCCTTCAATCTACAAACCAAGTCTGAGAAGTACTTGGAGACTGGAGGAGTTGTTATAAATTGATAGACCATATCATCGCTCACTGCATAATCAAAATGATACTGTTGCAAGATATCACAAATGTATCTTATATCCAATATTTGGTGTATATCTTCTACTTGGAGAAGATGGAAAAAGATAATGACACAATACCATTGTATATGTTGAGAGTTAATGCACGTACAGCCGTCTGAATCATCTTTTCCCCATGCCGAGCAAACTTAAGAGCTTCATTATACAGGGGAAATGAGACTACAGCGTCCTGCAATTGGAGAGACATGATTCCAAAATAAATGAAGGGAAAAAAAAAACTGAACCAAATACATATAAAGAGAGCAATGGCATTTGAGGCATGCATGCAAGAACAGTGACAGACATGCAAATATAATTCAGACTCCTGATCAAATAATTGTGATACTGTATAATTCAGTTCTCATGTCAAAACCTGTACTTCTTCTTTGAGTTAATTCAACAGAGAAACTGCAAACATGTAGAGGTAGAACATGCCAATTTATTATTGAATGTAGTGATTTTCATCCTCCCATAAATTGGGCGAAAAAAAGTTAACCTGGCCTAAAAGATAATAATTAAGCATAATGTGCCTTTAACCTATGAATGGCATCATGTGCCTCTAAAGAAAAAAGGTAATGAACGTCTGCGCAAGAAATAGAAATGGGGAACACATGGCACACCACTAAGTTCATGCTCTAGCCTAAAAAACTTTACCCAACATGGCCTCAAACCAAAGTCTTCCTTTTTTTTCTAGACTTGAAATTATAATAATCAAATGCCTTAATCTCGGCAATTGCATTTTCTCATCCATCACAAAACCATATTTAGGATAAGATTTAACACACAACCTTTCATGCCAAAATGCATATGCCATGGCCTTAGTAGGCAAATGATACATAACCGTAATTACAGTATATCTAACAAAGCATGAGCTTTAACATACCCCATGAACCTTCACAAGAAGGCAAAGTGTGTCTCTGTTTATTTTGCTGCTCACTGCCCTGATTCAAGAAAGAACCAACAAGGTCAGGAAAGTAGTCAAGAAAAGTTAACATTCCTTGTTCAACAATTTGAAACAAATTACCATAGCAAGAAAAGGGATTAAATGTAAAGCAGCTCGAGTATTTTACCAAAATTCAGTTAGAGCGAAAGAGAGAGAGGATTAAAACCTTAAAAATGATACATAATATGGAGCTAGATCTCCCCCATCAAATTCGTACTGATGTTCTATGATGCTGTTAATGTAATCATTGCTTAAACAGTAGTCTGCATCATGCAACCACAAAATGCATCACAAATTTGTAATAGCAGTAGTCCCAGGACAAGCCAACATAAACATTTGATAAGAGAAGAAAAGGGGAATAAAAGCTTCAGGCTCATTGTTTATGAAGGAAAAAAAAAAAAAAAGCCTTTCAGCCTGATCATAGCTTTGATAATCCTCCTCTCAAAAGCCCAAATCCATGATTATGGACAGGAAAAAAATGGAGAGATAAGGATAGAACCTAAGGTCTTACATATCGCATGCTCGCTATCCATATTTTGAATCATTATGCTTAGGTACTGTAGTAATGGTGCCTCGATCCTTGCATTTTTGCCGATTTTAAGCACACGAACAAATTCGGCTAAAACTTGGTATTCCATGAAACATCTGCAATATTTTAAAAGTAGCTATTACAACATTGTCGAGATACTCAGAACCATAACCTCGTAGAGAAAGCTGAATCATTATTAATTCATACTCGAATATCATTGGATCTTGTCTATCGCCATACGTGACTATCTCAACTATAGACTGCAGTAAATCTATTACCAATTCCTGGATTGAACAGATCAAGTGAAGACGAGTTAATACAAAAAGAGAATTTTCACGAATTATATCATATTATCAAATGAAATTATCGAAAATTCAACTGAATTACCCTGTTATGCTTATGTACAACTTTGATCCCCCGCAGTTCATTGATTACGTATCTATATCCACAACAAGATCAAACAAGCTCTTAGTAATAGTACCCGAAAACAACAACAACAACAATGAAAATCATTAAAAAAATAATAACATTGAAAAGAAACTTCATTACCAAGTGAAATTTCTTTCTTAAAAAATGCAAACTAACCTAAAGTGATATCAATAATCATAGACCTTTTCTTGAAGCTTTTAAAAGCCCTAAACTAAACCACTTATATGAATCATACTCGACGTCCGAAAATAAATAATTGGCTACAATGCAAAACTCACCCTCTAAGTTTCTTCAAAATTCATTTCAATTCTCTAACTTCGCTTTTGTTCATTTCAGTCTTCTAAGTTTCAAATTTATTCAATTAAAGCCTTTCTGCAACATTTGTTACAATTTTTTGAAAAAAAAATTTGGAAAATATTTTTCAATCATTAATTGAATTTTTTTTAATTTATAAATTTGGAAAATTAACCATAACATATAACAAAAGTTGATGGAAAAACCTTAATTGAATAAACTTGAAAGTAGATGACTGAAATGAATTTTGGTGAAACATAAAGGATGAATTTTGCATTTTAGCCTAAATAATTAATCATTCTATTTCTTCCTTGATATCGACTTAAAATGAATTCCAGTTAACTCAACTGGTAAAGTCCTTTATCATCAAATAAGAGATCTGATTTCGAACCTCGCCTATACCAAAAACATATTGGTGTCTTGGTTTGATGATAAAAAGCTCTCATCAGTCAGGTGCGGAAGTCATAGGTTAGAAATCTAATGCTAATTTGGTTATTAACGCAGAAAATACTATTTAGTACATTGCTAATTAAGCTGATCATGGTTCTAAAGCTTAAATTTTCTAATAAAACCTAATCAGTTTCGGAATCAATTAGTTAAATCGTAAATCTATTGCATGTGATGTGAATGGAATTTCTAGGAGATTAAAATTCATAGCACGAAACGAAAATTTGAAAACTATTAGGAACTTACTTGAAGTGTTGGAGCGAAAAGCGATCGATGGATCGCCAGAGAGAGCGCCACATGGTGAGGTATCGATGGCAGATCTGGCTGTGGGATAAGAACTAAAACGCAGAAGAAGAAATGTTGGAGAAGTGAGAATTTGGGGGAAAGCGAGTGTGTGTGTGTGGGACTGGGGGGTTTTGGTTTGTACACGTTTGGTTTGGCCGTTTGTTGGTGGTGGTGGTTTTGCTTTGTTTAATTGAAATCTGGCAACCAACTTTCAACGTTTTGGGGTTTTTTTTTTTTTTTTTTTTTTTTTGTTTTTAGGCGGTTGATAGAGAAGTTTTTTTTTTTTTTTTTTTGGTGAGAGAAACAATTGATAGAGAAATAAGGTGAAGGAAAAGAGTCGGTACGAGTTGAAAATTGAAAATTAAAAAATAATAAAAGTTTGACTTCTAATATGTTTGGAGTCTGGACTTTAACCCAAAATAAAAAATAAAAAACAGTGTAGGTAGCTTAGCACATTAGATTCTAGACGAGATAGAGATATTTTACTAATCTTAATGAAATGACTCCAACATTAATAAGATAAAGATAAAATATAAATAGAAAATTTATAAATAAATAAAAATAAGTATAAACAATTAAAGATGGTAATAAAATTCTGTCTCTTGCCACCTAGGAATTAAAAATAAATAAATAGTAATAAAATATATATATTACAACTATGATATATATATATAATCAAAAATTACAATATTATATGAATAAATAAGTTAAGTATATGTTAGATAACATATGTACTATCCATTTGGGGTGGGGCAAGGTAGGTTAAGTTAGGATAAGGTGAGCAAAACCTATCCTACCTCATCACCTATTTGGGATGAAAAAAACAGAACAAGACAAGGCGAGTCATGGTGAGTAGAGTTTTTGTCATCCCTAAAATCAAACCCAAATTTTTGCCATTTTAAAGTGTAGACTTTATATGTCTTAACAATTTAACCCCTTCACCCATATATATTTTTCCTAAAATCATTAACAAATCAACCTATAGATTGAAGGAAAATTTTTATTAGAACCCATAAAACACAAACATCATTGTTTGACTTCCGGGCCTTCATAGGTTGGGTTGGAGAAATTTTTTCAACCCAACCTATCACTTATGTAGAAACCAACCCATTGGATTGAGTTGGGTGGATTGAGTTGGGTTGGTGGGTTTGTGCATACATGTTTGATGTATTGTAAAAATTTTGAGTTTTTTTCATTATTTATTTAAACACATTTTTTAATAAAATATTACAACTTGTATAATATGGTTAAATTATATTCCAAATTCTCAAATTCATCAAAACTAATTCTTAAAATACCAAAATTAATCAAACTTAGATATTAAAATAAGACAATAAATTAAATTTATATACATGGTGTACTGGGTTCAATTAGATGAATTGAAAAACTATCATCCCAAATCCAATCCAACTCAAGGCTTAAAATAAAAATTTCAAGCCAACCCAACTCACAAAAACCAAACCAGAGCCTTGGGTTATGTTGGGTTAGATCATTTTTGTCAGGTTGGTGGATTTGATACACACATCTAGTTTGCTTATGCTACTATATTAATTTTTTTTATCTTTACTATCCATATTGTTATTTCTTTTTATTGTATCCATGTTCTACCCTCCCTTAGATTTTCCCTCTATAGTGTGGAGAAAAAGACAAATCTCCCATAAAAAAATCGTGTTATTTGGAGTTTTTAGAAACCCATGAAAATTCTACCAGTTAGATAGGTTGTTTCATTATGGTTTTTAAAAATAAATATGGAAGAAATGATTGATTAAATTGTTATAGATTATAAAATAAAAGGTTTTAAATGATAAAATTAAAATGGCAAAGTTTAATTTGTCACAAGTGACAAAATTTAGGATATTTTTTTGTTGGTTGGATTTTTCCATATAAATATAGTATTTTAACACACACACATATAAGGGGAGAGGGGAAAAGGTTTTAAAGAATAAAAGAAACATACCAACTTCGAATGTACCATGGAGGAACCCATACTTCACATTGAACCCATATTTTATTTTATTTTATTTTTATTGGGACAAAATTTTTATTTCAAACTTTTTCTGTATCTTTTTTTTTAATATGAATTTTGACAAATCCACCATAAAATTGTTTTTTCAAAAAGATAAAAAGACTAATAACTTTGTGATTAATCAAATGTTTAAATTTTAAGTTTTTGTAATCTTAAATTATAAATAAAAAATAAGTTTATTGATCGAATAATAAATAACATCTTATTTAAACGAAATTTGATATGCGAGTTAAGAACATAGAGAGTATACAATTCAATGGTTATATTTTCAAAATATGTAATTATGTTAATTTTTTAGCGAGAGTTTGAAAGGTTTAAAGAGAAATTTTGTCCTTTTGTAAGACCAATAGCAAATTTTCTTAAAGACAAACTTTTTTTTTAGAGAGAGATAGTTTTATATCATCAAATCAAAACACCATTCGGTTTTTGGTGTAGGCGGGATTAAACCCCAAATCTCTTATTCAACCATCAGAGACTTTATCAATTAAGCTAACTGAAACACACTTCTTAAAGACAAACCTATATATATAACCTGAGCAAAAAGTTCAAAACATGAATGGTTTCCTCAAACCAAATGAAGATGGGTTACAATTCTTAAACAAAATTGCCAATCCTAGTCTTATTACAAAACAATTTACAGAGTTAAGGGTTCTCTTATTGTTGTTATTACCATCATGAAGTTCTAAAAAATTAAATCGCAAAATACGTTTGGATTGGGCTAAAGTTCATTTTAACGGCGTTAGATTATGTGCATGGGTCTCGATCAGACTTTGCGGAGGACCGTGTGAATTGGGCTGGGCTAGTCTGATATCAGCCCATTATGAGTTGATATGGGCCTAAAGTTGAATCCCGAAACTAAAAAATATAGTACGCTACACTGCTTGGCCCAACTCTATTACATAAAAATCTTTCCACGATCCATTCATATAGCAGGTAAACATATTTTTTGGATTTCAATTTCTATGTAATACCTTTTTTCTTTTTCTTTTGTTTTTTGTTTTTTCCTCTTTTGAGTTTGGGTTTGTCCTATAACATGACCAATTTACTGTGAAACTCATAATGATTTTGATGACATAAGTTAATCGTCTGTTTGAAGACATGTTGATTACAGTTTTATAGTTATTTCTTTTCAACTTCGGGATAATTGCCTAATTGGGTAAAGGTAGATCCTTTGAAAGGTGCACCAAACTTAACTAACTACAACGAAAAAACCAAATGGAGGATATTGTGGATGCTATAGAAGGATTATACATCGGTTTGAAATAGCTTATTTAGTTTTTGGCGGGGAGTGTGCTAAAAAATATACTCATACTTTAAAAAAATGAAATACAAAAACATGAAGTTTTAAAAAGTTGTACAAAAAAGCTAAAAATTAAAAACTGAGCTTATAAGTTGATGCCAAATAAACAATATATAAAAGATACTTAACAAAACCAGATAAAAAATTAAAAATAGCCACAGGCAGAGGGAAAAAAAATCAAATTATCATCAAGCAGTTGAAAGTTGGAATTTATTAGGAAAATGGTTGAGAAAAGAGAATGCAACAACAATATTTCTAATTTTCTAACAAGGGTCTATTTGTTGGCACTTACATCAAAATAAAATTTTGAAGCCAAAAAGTGAAAACATCCAAACAAATTCTTACTACTAGTATTAAATTTCTTCATTTTTGACATTTTGTGTTAGTTTGGATTGCGCTGAAAACGTTTTTCAGTGCGTTTGCGTTTCTGTCAGTGGGTCCTGTGCACTGTTCACAGGACCCACAAGTACTCTTTTCAGCAAAATTTTCATTAAAACTGGGTCCCACAGCACTATTCACACGTTTAAAAATTATTTTGCTACAGTATTTTTAGTTTTTAGCAATAAGTGGTATCCAAACAGACCATTTGTGTAGAAATTACATTGCGTGAACACCTGCATGGACTATTACAAATGCTTAGTCTAGGATATTGTAGTTATTAAAATAGTTTAGACTATTTTGGTACCTTCATTATCTCTCTTTGACTTTAATTACTCGGCACAAATTTTTTTTTTGGCTACTTTGGTAGCTTCATTGGAAGGCAAGCGATGAGCATAGACTGTATATCGGTTAACCAGTCCACATCCTCGACACATGCTTTGGCATGTAGCCACCAACAGACCAAGTTATTTTCCAATTTCAAACATCATATCATGGATGATCCAAGTGTTTTGGTTTATCATTTATATGACTCTAGAATATGCTGACTAAAAATTGTGATATCTGTAATTTGTTGCATTGCCATTTAGTTAGTTGCTAATAGCAGAAGAATCAATGGAAAAGCACATTTGGGACGAACAAACACATATGGTAACCTTAGGTTGTCAATTTTTGTCTACTAAAGATGCTTGAACAAGCTTGAAAGAGAAGAGAAAAGCAAAAGAGGGAAAAGGAAAAAAGAAAAGAAGAAAGAAAGGAGAACCAATTCTTGTATGTCTGGTTGATTTCAGAGAGAATTAGAGGTACATGTCTTTTATTAGTATTTATTTTAATAATTAAAAAAAAAAAAAAAAAAAAAAAAAAAAGAGAATCCAAAAGGCAAGAGTTTTTTCTCATCCATGTTTCTAATTTTCTCTGCTTCTAGGTTAAGACTTCCTAGCAATGACAACATTGAGGGATACATATCAGAATTTCAACAAAATGAGATAATAAATAAACAGCAATTGTCATATTTAAAAGTTATAAAAAGATGACAAGCACATCATTACTTAGAACTTAAAGTCTTTCTCCAAGAACTTAAACTCAAAATTTGGGCTTAATTGAATGGCCCGTTAAAAAGTATTGAAGTGCATTGGTTAAAGTTGAGTTTTTTTATTACAACCGATCCATGTTTTTTTAGGAATAGTACAACATTAAGTTAAAGGGATACTCCTTTGATTGTTGGTATGGTAATGAATATGATTGATGAATTTCAACCGCCTAATAAATGAATGTTTGAATCTTTTTTGTTGATTTGTGATACTTGTTTGTAAGCTATATACAGTAAAATTCATAGCATCCTTAGCATCACTCTTGTTTATTTGATTTTTCTACTTCCTAATCCAGTTAGTTTCTCCTAAACGAGTGCAATTGAGCACTCATTAACATATTCTATCTTAAATATATGTTTGTATATATAGAGTGTGTTGACAAGTGCCCTTAAAACAATAGTTAAAGACAAATGATATAAAATTCACACAGTACATCTCTCAATAGAGACTAATCTATATTGTTCACAAACATAAAAATATTGACATGACTCAAATTTCGGTTAAAACATCTCTAAATTTCCAACAAGTTAAGAAATCATCATGTCAGTCATGGACATTTTAAGTTTTTAACAAAAGGCACGAGCACTATCAAAGAAGATCAGAAACAAGCCCACCAAAAATACCACTCCAAGACCCACTATATATTGAAAAGTAAAACCACTTAGCACTCGCACCCTTTTTAGAGAGATTCCAAATGCAATATGAAAAACCCACTAAGTTTTCAATTCACAACCATGTGCTCTGAGTCATTTCTTTTGTTCATATACGAACATGACATTCAATCTTCATTATCACACACGTCCCTATAATCTTCCCCACATAAATTAAACCCTCTTTTAAAGTAATATATGTTCTAATCAATTTTTTTTCCCTACTTGTGATTGAGGACAAATGTAACGTGGAAGTTCCAAATTCAATGCTATGTTTTTCATTCAGTGATATTGATTGTTGTGTTCGATTAGACTGTTCTTCCTCACAAATGAGTGAGGTAATGAAACCTATCAAAAAGTGGTCCTGCATATTTCCTCTTCTTCAAATTGAAGTGGTCCTGATTATTATTATTATTATTATTATTATTATTATTATTATTATTATTATTTTTTGAGAATCTCCTGATTATTATTATTATTATTAGGTTGTTTTCTTTGATATTTTATTTTAATGGTAGTCAATAGGATAAGGTTTCACCCATATTTATTACTTGGTTATCTATCTCATATACTTACATAGTTATATATACAAGACATTTCTATGTTTTTTTGAGAAGACATTTCTATGTTTGTTGAAAGAAGACAAAACCCGCGGTGAAATAAGTTTATACATATCACATATGCCTTCATAATTGAGAATAAGAGACAAAACCGGTGGAATAAGTTTCTATGTATGCCTTCATAATTGAGATAGGGTTTGGCTTACCTCCAGTAAACTGGAATCTCCTTTTGTTTTAATAAAAAACTGCCACATTACCCACTAACTAAATAAAATGTGGAGATTAAAACCCATTATCATTTGCTATTGTGTATTTAAAACAAAATGACACCTCCAGTTAAAAAAAATACTGATGGTAAGCCAAACCCATTGAGATAAAGAGATTGAATAAATCTAGGAAAATGTTAACGAATGCTCTATGGACACTGGTTTATGAACTATTTTTTAGAAACATTTTTATGAGAAAATGATAAAATAATTAATTTTTCTGTCAATTTTTTATATTTCTAATAAAAGTTGTGATAAAACTTTCCTAATATGATTTATTAACAATTGTCCTAAGAGCACCATTTTTTTTAATAGGGCATCCGTTAATATGACCCAATAAATCTAATACAGGTAAATAGTAAATACCAACATGGGATTACCCACATGTAGAAATTAGAAGTGGAGGTTATACAATAAGTACAATTAGACTTGACTATATGTAAAGGCAAGGTAGTTTAGCCCGTCATGCGAGGTGAAGCGGGAATGAGGTAAGACAAAACTATGTGAGGCAAGATGAATACACCATTCTTTGGCCCCGCCATGCTCCATTACCATCCATAATCCTAATTGGTATGCTTTAGGGTATGGAAGATTTTAAACTGGAGCTGCCAAAAGTAGCATATATATAGATTTGTTCACAGCTCTTGTTTTCAATTTACTTGTGAGTAGGGGTGGTAAAATTGGACACGACCCGCGAACTCGACACGACACGACACGACACGAAATTAGCAGGTTATGGGTTGAGTATTAATAGGTTCGTGTTATATTCAGGTTGGCACGACTGACCCGTTTAATAAATGGGTTGGGTTAGTGTTCAACATATGAAACCCGTTTGACTTGTTTGACCCGTTTAATTTAATAATATTTTACCAATATACCCTTCAAACCCTAGATATATAAACTTATTAGTTGTTGTGGTTTATTGTCTTTGACATATTGTGATTGATTATTTGTGATATTGAGATATGCTTTAGTTTTGAATAACTATTTGTGATGTAATTACTCGTTAGTTCTGAATTTTATATTAAAAATATTTTTTTGTTTGTTTTTTCATAAATTTTTTTTCTTTTCATTTTGATAATATCTAATAAACAGGTCAACACGACTGACCCGTTTAATAAATGAGTTGTGTTAGGGTTGAGGAATTTTGACCCGTTTAATAAACATGTTAGGTTAATGTTGACCCATATAGTCAGATACTCATGAGTTGACACGACACAACCCGACATGCGAACACGAATAGCCACCCCTACTTGTGAGTTTCCACAAATGCTTCAACGGTGGCCAATTGAAGTCTGAAGTAAGTTGTTGCACAGATTAAAATGTATTGCACCTATTTTAATTGCCTCACCTAATTCAAATTAAAAGCTTCACCTAAAGGCTAAAGGTAATGTTGCTGTCATGCGCATGTAAGCAAGATCCGCGACAATGGGGCTCTAATGAAATGCGTGCTCATTATATTGAGAGGAGTTGCCATTATTTCATGGTGCACCAAATCATTATTCTTGACAAACAAATCAATAACATCTAAATATCAATGTCTACTGGCTCAGATTTGTTCCTGTTTGGTTGAGTTTTTTTTTTAAGGCAAATGTTAACAAGCACCTGTTAAGGTTAAAATAATGGGAGTCCCACTTAATAAAAAAAATTGAATAAATGGGAAAAATTGTATAAAACTGACCTTAAAGACTAGAAAACTAACAAAATACTAACATAAAGCTGAGTAGCTGACAAAAATTCTAACATAAAGCTGAGTAGCTGACAAAAATTCTAACATAAAGTTGAGTATTAACGGATACAGTTTACAAATCAAATAAACAGATGAAATAATAAGTCATTCAAATGCACAGTAAAGTGATTGAATACATTGGAATTTAAAGTGACAAAAGGGTTCAGAAGCTTACCTACGAAGATAAAAAAGAAAAAGGAAGACACTGCAGCCAAAAAGTCATGCTTAGAAACAAGAATAGAACACCCACAAAAATGCATGGTGTTACAGTAGAAAGCAACATAAAAACAAACACCATCAACAGCTACTATAGATTAAGGGTTAGTTTAAATACTGTTTATTTGTTAAAAATTAAAAACTTATACTAAAAATATTGTAGTAAAATAATTTTTAAATGTGTGAATAGTGCTGTGAAACCCAAATTTATCTAAAAATCTATGTTTTGCTGAGTTTGGTAATCCGTAAACAATACTCATGAGACCCACTAAAAAAACGCAAAACGCACGGATTGCAAAACGTCTAATCTAAACTCACGCTAAGAAGTTAGAACATATATAACGGCTAATAATTATAATTAGATCTGAATAGAAAATTTGAAAATTCCACAAGACATCATTCAAAAAATGTCAACATCTTTTGATAAATTATTATGAAAAAGATATCAATGATATCATCATCCTAAAACATAACATTATTTTACTATCTGAACAATCATCATAAGAATATTAAATTAAAAAAAAAAAACACACAGAGAGAGTAAATTTGACTACAACCCCAATAGGTACTGTAAGCAAAAATGGCTTTAGTGTCATCACCACCCAGCATTATCTTTGCCTCTCATTCCTCAGCAACCTTCACATGCATAACGTGCCCATACCCAATAATGACCAATCCTTTTTGGCAGCATTATTTTCAACTAGTACCAACTTTTGCCTAGAATTTGAGTTTAGTCCAGCTCACTTGTTACAACTTTGTTGCCTAAATCCAAATCTCTCATTTTCCAAATCATACTCCACATATAAATTCTGCTGCTGAAAATTCCCCAAAATTATAGCTGGACCGACTGTTAGTCCTGGACCGAATCCACTGTCTGTCACAATAGTCAAGCACACCACACTAGAATTACCAGCAAATGCAAAATAATTTACCACTGGTAATTCCAACTTTGCTCCACCTTTAAAGTGAAAGGTTAAATCTGGAAATTTAACCTTCTCTAATTTTACCCCAGCGAGATTATAACAAGGCCCCAAGCCAGATTTTGCTTCCACGTCAGCAGCTCTAGGCAAATTACCCATTTGGGTCTTGAACGCCGTTACCACGGCGTCAAATACTGGCTTTTCCATGAAGGTGAGAGTGGTACCAGAGTCCACGATAGTGCCACCGTTACCGTTGCCGTCAGGAACCAAGTACTTGTACGGAATATTAACTGACTTACCGCCAACAATGACTTTACGAAGGTTAAGGTAATAGTACTCGAGAAAAGCTGAGTTGTTGGACACTGGGTTTTTCCTAAACGGCGTGTAGCTTAGGCCACTGGTTTTGGAATCGGAACTAGACCCACTGTACAAAATGAGGTCACTGCTCTCCGACGTGTCGTCAAGGCTGCGAGAAATTAAGCAGTATGAGAATTTACTGAGACCCAATTGGAAAGGTAAAGATTCTGGGCTCCGACCAAACCCGGCAATGCCAGCGGGTTGTCGGGTCGAGAAAATGGAGCACCCAACGAGAAAATCAGTGAAAAGTTTCTCAGGAAAATTGAGGGTCTCGGAAAGTGATAGCCCAAGAGTTGAGCCTGAACCGTATTGAAGCAAATACGGAGGGCAAGCTTGGGTACAGTTTTCTGAGTTAGTACAGTCTTGGCAACGAGACACAACATTTGGGCCTGAAATCCAAGCACATTTGGGGTTTTTGCAGCCGATGATTTTGGAAGAAGATGATAGTTTTGGAATGAAAGATGGGATTTTTGATGGGTCTACGTTAGGGAAATTGCAGTCGGTGCAGAGATATCGTGAGGTACAGGGAAACCAAACGAGGCTACTGCCAGTGTCTAAGAGAAAAGGAATGGTTTGTGGGGGTGTGCCAAAGCTGAGAGAGATTGAGTAGCCTCCATAGCTGTGAGGAAAGACTTTGGTTTTGGCAAGTGGGGATTTTGATTTTGGGTGTTTGAGGTGGTGAGCTCTGGTTAGAGAAGCAGAGGCTAAGGAATTGAGAGTCTTGATTGGATCTGAAGATGGGTGTTTTGTGAAGATGGGTGTGAGAGGAATGGTGAAGGTTGTGGGGTTGGGAGTAGCTTTGGATGGTGATGAAGATGAAGCTAAGAGGGAAAGTGTTGAGATGAGAAAGATAAGGGAGAGAAGCAACGAAGTCGCCATTGATGGATGGTATTTGAGAGAGAGAGAGAGAGTGTGTGTGTGTGAGAGAGTGAAGAAAAGGGATTTTAGGCTGTTTTGGATTTTGGGGTTGTGTTGTGTTGTTTATAGGAGATGAGGAAAAAGCCAAGAAAACAACGGTCGGCAAGAGAATCAAGTTCGATTAACCAAACATGCCATAACTTGTAGGTGAAGTGGTCCCTTTTTTATTCTTTTATTTTCTCCTTTATTTATCTTTTTACTTTACAAAAAAAGTTCCTTTTCTTATTTGAATTGTGGTTTATTTTCTTTCTTTATTGTTTTTATTTTTGGTGGAATAGTTGCATATGTGATTAGTGTAATAGAAATGTAGACTATGTCACCAATTCTCCTTTTCTTGGGTCCTGAATTCAAGCCCTTTCCCTACTAACGAAGCAATGGTGCTTCTTATGGTTTACAAAAATAAGGTTTTGCCCATCAAAAATAAATAAATAAATAAAAAATAAGGTTTTGTCCGAAGACGGTTGAGAGCTGCTACTATCCCTTTCTAACCTTTTTTTTTTCTCTATAAAAAAGAAAAAAGAAAAAGTTCTCTCTTCTGCAATTATATTTGATTAGTTATCACTTATCACCTTCCCTTACTAGTGCCAAAACATCTTGTTGTAAGTGATGTTTCTTTTCGTTTTATTTATTTATTTTTTATATTTGTTTTGATTGTGGGGGCATTTTAGAATCACCTTTTGTTTAAAAATAATAATAAATTTTATTAATACAAAAAGAAACAAAAAGGAGAAGGACCCTACTCATTCCTAAGTCCTAACTTCATTTCTACAAACTTTTAGGAAATTCAAGGATGTTCTATCGTTCATCTCAAAAAAAAAAAAAAAAAAAAAAAAAAGAAAGAAAGAAAGAAAAGGAAATTCAAGGATGGGAATATGATTCCTTTTTCTTTTCTTTTTTTGGTTTGGTAATTGTGGGGAATAGAACTCCCAAGCTAATGGTTTACAACAGAACCGGGTGCTACTAGGCTATAAGGTCCAGTGGCAAAATATGATTTCATTCATAGTACACTAAATATTAAATGCCCATTAGACTAGACTCTGGGTAAACAAATTGACTCTTTTGAACAAAATTAATACCAAAACTTTCAAACTTATTCAACAACAAACTAATATCTTCTATGATTGATGTAATTGTTTAATGAGGAGGATGATTCTAATTTTTTTCAAAGGGCTCAACTCAACCCATTCAAAGCATCATCACCTTCTAGGATATTTCCTTGTATTGCATGTCAGAGTGCAAAAAGAGCTGTTATGACTTCCCCACACAAAGGAAAATCACCATATTCCTAATGTCCCTACACATGAATGATAATGCCTAAATGACTCAAAGTCTAGGCGTGTGTTTGCGTGCAAATTATTCAACTTCCAGGAAATTTTCTTGTATTGCATGTGAGAGTGCAAAAAGAGCTGCTATGACTTCCCCACACAAAGGAAAATCACCATATTCCTAATGTCCCTTAACATGAGTGATAATGCCTAAATGACTCAAAGTCTAAGCGTGTGTTTGCGTTCAAATTATTCAACGTTTGCCTTTTTGACTGGGTCCCACGACACTGTTCACGATCCAGAAAAAACGCAAAAACGTGCATAACCATGCACTTTTTGGTCCCACGGCACTATTCACACTTTTAAAAATTATTTTGCTATAGTGTTTTCAGCAATAAGTTTTCAGTTTTCAGCAAAATAAGTGGTATCTAAATAGACCCTAAGTATAGATTCAGATTATTTTCAATCACAATATATATTCCCCATCCTTTGTTAATTCTTTGTAAACAAACAATGTAAATTTCGTTATTAATGTTACATTATGTATTACTCACTTTTAGTTTAATTGATTTTTTTGAAAATCTCATCGGATATTGCATATTCTGTTTGTTTTAATATCATGTCAAATTTCATATCAATTGATTATTATTAGATGTTATTAATTTTACAATCATAAGCACATGTTCTTTGTGTTTAAAAATATAAAATCTTGAAACATAAATATCTTATAAATAAAACTAAGTTATTCATTAATTATTTTAAAATTTTACAAATGTAAAGATATATCTAGACAATATAATAAAATTTGAACCTATCAAAAAAAACTCATCTCATATAAATTTATCAAATGGTATGATACACTTAGATTTGCATTTATCTCGTGTAATGGATAAACTATATCCATATTTTCAAACAAATGAGTGATGAAACAGTTTGTTTAATCACTTTTTTTTTTTTTTTTTTAAATGTCATTTTCGTCCCTAAACTTTTATAAAAGTTTGTTTTTTGTTCCTAAACTTTCAGAAATTCATTTTTTGTCCCAAAACTTTACAAAATGTTTTACTTTTCATCATTCCGTCTATGTCTGTTAGTTTATGTTCTATGTGGCCTAATAGAGTGATGATGTGATATCTGACTTGGACCAAATTATTTTATTTATAAAATTATGGACACATGGCAAAGAGTTATTGGCACACATGAATTAAAATAATAATAATATTATTATTAATAAGAATAAGTCAAATTTCAATGTAAGAATTTATCAGGATTTAAAATAAAAATTCAAAACACCAAATTATCAAAATCCCTAATTTAAGCCGACTATTCATCTCCTCCAATCTCTCGCTATCAGCACCGATTCAAGCTTTATTCTTTGGTAACCACCACCTACCCATGTCCTCATCGGTTTCATTTTAATCCATCCAAAAGTTCATCCTTTTCTGCAATAATGATGAGCACTAGAGAAACAAGGAGAGCACTGGAGAAAGAAGGAGATGATGACAACGACAACAAAGTAGTGGCAACCAATAAACATTGGCCTTTACAAATTACAAAGACTTTCATCCTTGTCCATAAAAAAATCTGCCCTCACTTGCACACCAGTCCATGCTACAAGAAGATCTGCTATTTTCTCAAAAAATAGAAGAAAAAAAAACCCCTTCCTGTGTTCACGCCTCACAATATATAACACCCTAAAGATCCAAAACTTAATCATAAGATAATAGAAGCTAATGCTAAAACCTACAAAAAAAAAAAACCATCAAAAACGAATGAAAGATTTGGGAAGTTTTGGTTGAATGTCATTGGACATGGACAGCTAGAACTGGTTTTTTTTTTTAAAATGTTTTGGTTTTTTATGTTTTTATTTTAAATCCTAATAAATTCTTAACATAAATATGAGCTAGAAATTTTTTTTTTAATGCCTCATCAGTTTGTAAGGATGCCATGTCACAAAATATTTACTTCATGTGTGCCAAAAACTATTTGCCATATGTCCATAATTTTATAAATAGAATCATTTGGTCCAAGTCAGATACCACGTCATCATTCTACTAGGCCACATAGGACATAAATTAACAGTCATAGATGGAAGGATAAAAAGTTAAATGTTTTGGAAAGTTTAGGGATGAAAAATGAACTTTTGAAAGTTCAGAGATGAAAAACGAACTTCTATGAAACTTTAAGGACGAAAATGATATTTTACCATTTTTTTACTACATGAAACTTCTTAAAACAGGGTTGTTAATATTGTACTAAAGGTTGTTTTGATTCGGTCAACTTTACAAAATATATCAATACATGTGTACTTATCAACATACATATATACATACAACAACCAAATCTTAATCTTAAAACTTTAGGGTCGACTATGAATATTCAACAGTTTAATCATGGTAGACCACATATATTATGTCTTGTCATTTTATTTCACTCAAATTCATACTCTATGTTACCTCCCCAATCAATATATCATTTTTTTTATTACTTATACTAATGTTATTTTAGGTATTGATATTTTTTTTCCCCATTTTGTCATTTGTTTCTACTTGCTCTTCATCATTGGTATTGTGTGGATGAGGATCCCTAATCTCATTTAAGAGGATTGCTAAGATGATTTTCGAGGATACACCTCGGACCTCGGGGACGAGCACTAGATAACCACAAGATGAGCACTCGTTGACCTAGGGGACAATCAATAATCATAGGAGGCACATAAAATTAAAATATCACAGAGGGAAGAAAGTAGACTTGGCATGGGTTACGAGGAGGGTAAAAGAAGAAGGGAGTATAAGCTATCCCCTCCACATTAAATGCAATACAACTACTCCTCTGGCCGCATTAATGAGAAAATGACCATGAACAGTGGTAGCACAACTCAGATTGCAAAGCAGAAACTTACTAGTATGTTCTAGATGAGACAGAAGTCCCAAAAAAAATGCAATCTCAACTCTCTAAGTGTAGGATTAAGATAATCTATGTGAAAATATAAAAGAAAAAAGGGAGATCCTTATGAGAGAGAGAGAGAGAGAGAGGAAAAATATTAGTGAAAGAGAGAGCAAGACTTATATATAAAAGATCTTCCTCGGGTTGGACCAAGGATTCATTTTTCTTCATAATTGTGTGTTCCTAGCATTTTATTTGGACTGCGATTAACTTTGGCTCCTTAAGTAGTCAATATCCTACCCATTCTCTAACAATTTCATTGTGGTGGGCTAATGGGGCCACTATCTGGTCGTTCCTGGGCCACAGGTCCGTTTGTGTCCTTACAAATATATTGAGACAAAATTTTTAACCAAACACAAATGACCATATCAAACTACCAAGTATGCATAGAACATTCCAAATAACCAATTACAAAGTACTGCATGCTACTTAATGGGTCTCATAGTTGTCATTCAGAGACTAATGAAAAATTTCAAAGTGTCACTAAGTAGGAATAATATACATTACTCAATGGCCAATCATATATGTCTGTGCCAATATTTTAATTTGATGTTAACATTGGCAACCTAATTAAATATTACCATACATCTACAATTAAAGTACATTAATGAATCAAATAATGCCACGTGTTTATTGGAGAAAAGGAATTAAAATCCGTCCAACTGAATCATGACACATGGTATTGAATTTCCTCTATATTCATATGAATAAAGGAACTCACTAGTCTCATGTGGGTCTTCATTCCCTAAGATGTTCTAAGATTTTGTTGAAATCAAACTCCAAAACCTCTAAGAATATTAAGACTCCAAACTTCGAACCTTTATCAATTTAAGATCTAAATCGTCAAAGCACTTCTACCTTGAAATATTCAAACAATCATCCAAATGATTTTTATAAGTTTCAAAGTTCTATTGAAATCAAACACCAAAACTTCAAAAACTCTAATCCATTGCAGTTTCATTGGATTCAAGTTGTATAGCATCAAAGAACATACGTCTATCACATTTGAATATGAAAAATATTCTAATAATGTAAAAAACATGAAGAATGAAGAGTCTCTTATAATTGTGAAGTAAGAGATTTATTGTAATTTTATTGTAAAGTCCTCCAATTCATTTTCCAATCTAAGCGAAAGAAAAAAAAAAACTTATGTTTATATTAAAATGATGTGATTGACTGTGAGTACTTGTTAGTGTAAATAAACTGAAATAAGTTGTGTTTGGTATACGTGGCATGTTTGAGATCCGGTTTGTTTGGCACAGGAGGAGAACCGGACACGTGAATTGGGAGCGTGATGGTGTTCTTGTCCATGTCAGTTTGTCAACCTCATGATTCACACGAGTCCCAGTCCAATCCCTGAACAGCCTAGAACACCACAGCCTATAACATTACTGTAAACCGATTAGAGAACTGTTCAGTGAAAATGGGTCCTGGTTGGGATCGAAATTGTTATGCTAATCATTTCTTCAAAATATTTTTATAATAAATTCAAAATAATAAGTAATTATCGATTATTATTGGTAAGTAAAAAAATAAATTTAATAATAAATTTAAATTAAAATCAATAATAATTTACTATTTAAAATTTATTGTAAAAATATTGTTTACCTAATAACAATTTTAATTCCATATTTGACCATTGACATGTCAGAACATCATTCAGAAAACCCGTAACGTTTTCATGAGCCAGTGGCGCTCGACCAGCACAGCTCAGTGTGAGTGGAGGTTAGTATTGGGTCACTTTCATTAATTGGCTGCTTCCTTAGGCTGACTCGAACATAAGCCCAACCTATATATGCAGCACAAGGTGGGCTCAGTAGCTCACTATTTGATGCTTGAACGTGAGTCACATGCTTCAGCCATAATCTATTAATCTATTTCTATTATCTATTATATTTTAAGTTTTAACTATATAAAAAGGGCCAAGAGCTCATGAATAGCATTTTTGGTTTATTCAATCGTTGAGCTTCCTTTTTTTTTTAGTAAGAGCCAATAACTCATGAATAGAGTGTCTCTGGTTTATTCCATCGTTGAGGCTTTTTTTTTTTTTTTTTTAATGTTTACTTTGTAACCTTGTGTTGTAGACATACAAAAAGTGACAAATATTATACATATTTGCAAAAAAAAGTAAATCTATATATAAAAAATGTGAATGGAAAAAGCTATAATAGTTGCGCTATAGTAGTTTTAGTTTGTCCAATTTTCACTTTTTTTTATTTTTTTATTTTGTGAATGTGTAAAGCTGCAACAGATTTGTTACAATATTTTTGGTTTGTCCAATTCGCACTGTTTCACATTGTAATAAAATATTAACATAACAAATTGGTACAATATTTTCACAGTTCTTAAGGTGTTAATTCCTTATAGGTTAAAATAAAATTAAAAAAATATCATACTGGAACCAACCACAACTAAAAATAAATGTATTGTAAAAAAAGAAGTGTTACATCCACAATATTTTACATAATACTTTCATAACAAATCATAAATGGTAAATTGTTACTGGTTCTAATTTAAACTTATCAATGAAACTACTTTTTTGCCCATTAATAACAACATGTAACAACCTGCTACTTATGATTTGTTGTGAAAATGTCGTGAACATAATATTTTTTTATGAAAATGTTATGACATCTTATTGTCGTCACAATATTTTCAAAAGTGCTTATTTGTCAATTCTTTACAAGTCAAAATAAAATATAAGGTAAACTATATAAATGGTTCCTATCCTTTACATCATATTTCAATTTGATCCCTAACATTTCAATTGTATCAATTTGGTCCCTAACCTTTTATTGCCATGTCAATTTAATCTCCATCATTATCTCTTGGACAAAAAAATCTGATGTGTCAAACAGAATAAATTAAAAAAAAAAAATTGCCACATCAACAAACAGATGTACTGCCACGTCAAATTTTTTATTAAAAAAAAAAAAAAAAAAACTGCTTAAACGCCATGTCAATGTTTTTGAAAGAAACCCAAATCAAATCTTTTTTAGTTTGATAATAAAATTCGCTTATCTCATTAAACAGGGGTAAACCCAATCTAAAACACATCTCCCTGAAATCCAAATTCCCTAACGTGAGGACAGCAGCACCTTCCTCTTCCTTCCAGCGGCGCCTTCTTTCTCGTTCCAGCTACGCCTCTCTCTTCCAACAGCACCAAGTTTCTCTCTCTTAATTAGTAAAAATGTCTATGGAGTATGGACTGAACTGAATGGAAACTGTTGAATATGAGGGGGTTGCTATATCACGACACTAATACATCATTTGAAACTACTACATTAGTTGATCAGCTATCCAACACAAAACCATGTAAACTGTTATAGTTCCAAAGCATACATTAGTATATCAGGATTTGCATCAATCAAAACTGTCCTTCGAATCCAAAAGAGAATGTTCCCAAGCATACAATTCAATGTTGCCCTTGAGCCAATATTCCAAGAAGTCCAGGAATTGGCAACCCAAACTTGTGTGCACACCTTTTGGCACTAATCTCCTTTTACATTGTTACAAAATAAAAATAATAATAACAAATAAATAAATAATCAAAGCTGTCCTCAAACGTGGGGCGATACGGTAATACCCTAAAAACACCTAACATCACTGTTTAGCAAGCCTCCATATGAGCGTACGTGAGAACGTATGATGGAGTACAATTTTGTTTCAAATGAATAGCCATAAAAAAACCCAAAAGAATAGACATAAGCATAAAAGAACAGCCATAACCAATCTGAGCTCCATACAAAACTATTATATGAAATCATCATCTAAAGCATATGACAGAGAGAGAGAGAGATGAATCTTCTGCCACCGAAGAGAAAAATCAACCGCCAGTCATTGCTGCCAGACCTTGTTGCCGTCTGAAACTTCTATTTTAGCCAAGAAAGTTGGGGTTCAGGGGTTAGGATGAGCATACGTGAGAGTCAGAGGGATTTTAATTTTTTCCCCAAGCCCAGTCTCAATGAGAACAACAGTTTATTTATTTATTTTTAAATATTTTAATATGATGTGGCTATAGAGTTGACAATTGATGTGGAAGGTAAATTAATTCTTTATTATTTCGTTTGACACATTAGATTTTTCATCCAAGAGATAACAGTAGGGACTAAATTGATACATCACTAAAAGGTTAGGGACCAAATTGACACAATTGAAAGGTTAAAGATCAAATTGAAATATGATGTAAAAGATAGAGACCAAATACGTAGTTTATCCTAAAATATAACAAAATTATAAAGGTATTATGAAAATGTTGTGTCATTCTGTTGTGTTTTTAGAAATTTTTGTTGGTTTAGTCAGTTTTGTTGAACCAAAATTTACTATTTCACATACATTTTTCTTCAGTTAACTTTTTTGTATATTTTTTTTCTTTGTGCACCATTTTAAGTAAAAACACATAGTTTTATACACAAAAACTTAGGATAAAAACACTTTTCATCCTTTATGTTTGGGTTAGTTTACAATTCCTCCTTAATCTTTTAAATTGGGCAATCTTTCCCTTAATATTTTGGAAAAGAGCAAATATGTCATATTGTTATTCTCTCAATTAAACTCTAATGAAAACTTATGATTCTTAAAATATTTTGTTGTGTAATGTCTAAAATACTTCCACTAAATTTTAACATCCCAAAATTTTTTTTCACGTATTTTGAGTTTTAGACCGTAGTAATTATTGGAAAATTGAAATGATGATATAAAGTGTTTTATTTGTTATATAAAGAACATTGATTTTCGAGATTTAAAATTTTGAAACTTATAATTTATCTAATGGAAAATTTGATGACACATGCAATTTTTTATTTTTTATTTTTTTTAATTTTCTTAGCAAAACTCAGTTATTTATTATTGGAATATGATGATACTTGTTATCATTCTTAGAAGTTTTCAATGAGTGAATATATTGCCTTTAGCAAATAGGAACTAAAAAACTTTTATAGTAAAATAGATATTTATATGTTAAATAGCTACCCTAATTTTGTGGTTGATCAAAATTCTTATACGATGAGATTAACTTTTTATAATCTAATTATCAAAATTCTTAAAATTAATATCTCTTTTGATTACTGGAAATCTCTATGTATTTTAAAAATCAAATGATTTATATCTTTATTTTGTAATACAAATAAAATCTAAAATTGACTTTAATCATTACTTTTTTTTACAGTAAGCACGTGCAAGTACGTGCTGCCCAACTAGTGATAAAAAGAGAGGCAAATATTGAACCATTGTGTTGGCTTGTTGGGCCCAGAAGTAGGCCTACATATATTGGAATAGAACATTCAGCAACTTTATTGGAATAATCTTCCAATCATCCATATGATCACACGACAATGTGAAGTGACATTGACCATGTTGCCACAATAGAAGTAAAACTGCTTATTAGTTATTATGAGCTTGAATTTAGCAGAAAAGCGTAGCTCACTTTTTTTATTTATTTATTAAAGAGAGTTTCAATTTATGACATCCGCTCTTGATGATAACTTTTTATCATCAGACCAAGACATCAATAGTTTTTGGTATAGGTGGGGGATTGAACCTCAGATATTTTATTCAACCATCAGAGACTTTACCAGTTGAGTTAACTGGAACCCACTTAATTATGTAATAGTTGTCTTGGTTGGAGACTTCGAAGTTTTTTATTTTATTTTTCAATTGTAGATAAATAAATATGTTTATTAAGAACATGAAAAATGTGATTTTTTTTTTTTTTGATAGGTGAAAATAAAAATTTCAACACTTAATAGCGTGGAACAAGATAATAAAACCAGAAAACAATTGGGAATTCTCCATAATAAAGTATGAATGGCTTATTCTAATTCACTGTCAAAGTCCAAAATAAGGCCAGTGCTCTTGTTTGTGTCATCGTAGAAGTGAGGCAACAAAAAATACAAAGAATTTAGCGAGACCCAATTGAGAAGGCAATGATTGTGGGGGCATCACCAAACCCAATAACTATGATGGGTTGAGGAATTTCAGCAACAAACTGGAAAATCAGGCACAGTTTCCTCTAGGATCTCTAACAAGAAGTGCCCACTTGTTGAGCCCATTGAAATCCCATCTGCATAGCCCATGAAGAGTCCAAAAAGTGGTAGTCTGGGCAATTCTGGGCATAATTACATTTATTTTTAATTAGGGCCCAAGTTCCAAGTCCAACCACATTTGCCTGGTTTAAAGGTTGGAATTTTGGTGGGGTCTATCGGGGCATGGAGCTAAAAATGCTTAAAATTTCAGTTCAGGGGCAAGAATAAAAGGTCATATTAAAAAAATAAAATAAATGGAAACTAATTAATAAAATATAAAATAAACAATTTATAAACATTTGTAATGTGTCATATAAAATCTAATAAAAGGTAAGCTATAATTTATTTTGTCATACCTAATTTAATTTACTCAAAAACCCACATTTGCATTATTTTAGAGAAAAAATAATCTACTTTTTCTATTTTACACAATAACTTAACAAAAATACTTATATCTGATTATTTATTATATACTTTCTTTTATTTAAATAATATTTTTTCTTATTTTTTATTTATTTCACACCTACCCCACAGCCCCACCCACCTTAACAAAATCCAAACTCTTTATTTCTCTGAATACTCTCTCTCATTCTTTTTCTTTTACTCTTTTTTCTTCTGCTTTTTCTTTTGCAGTTTGGGTTTGATTATAAGCGGTGATCTTAGGTGGGTTCACAATTTGGGTGGCGATTTTTGTGTGGAGAAATCAGTGATTTTGGGCAGATTTCTTCGCTGCTATGGTAGTGATTTTGGGCGGATTTCTCTGCTTCTTCTTGCAATTTGGGTTTGATGAATTTTTAATTTTATTTTAAAGAGAGGATTTGATGAATTTGTGATCTACATTTAGAATAAGTTTGAAGAATTTGATGATTTTTATAGATATGTTGTTGGATTTAAGAGAAGATAGAGTAGAAAGAGAGTAGAGGAAGAGAGAATTGGATGATAGAGAAAACATAAATTAAAAAATCAAATAGAAAGCTATAGTAACTATGTAAATATATATGGTTACTGTAGCAATAATGAAAATGCACAATATTATAGAGGGACTGATGTGTGTATATTTTAAGTAAAAATGTGTAAAATTATGCACTTTTTCTATTTTGCATCATGTGGTGCGAGTGCTCTTATTATCTATCTTGCACTGGTCTTTTCAATCTTGTTGGGTTTTAAAGGTTGATTTCTTTATTTATCATTTCTTAATGATCTTTTTAATCTTATTGTGTTTTATAAGTCATGTTTATGCTAAGTAGATACTTTATCTGTATGACTTCTATTCAATCTATGTTCATTATATAAAATTATATATTTTATAAATTCGTGACTAAAACCATGCAACGCAGGGAACTTCAATTAGTTATTAGATAACAATGATATCCTACAAAATTATTTTACTATAAGGACAATAGTTATAATATATAAAACCTAATAATTTTGACTACGAGCATTTGCAGCAATGGAGGTATAATGCTATAATGCTATATTTTAGCTACACTATTACTAAAATGATGCTCCAGCAGTGGTGCAATAGCTAAAATTTTTAGCTGAATGGCTACAATGCACATCTATTTATAGATGTGCACTGTAGCTTGGAGCAAAAAATAAAAATAATTTTTTATTCAGCTGGTACAACTTGTTTCTATTTTTTTTTTCATTTTATCAAATCCAGTCATTCACTCTCATTCTCACTCTCTCTCGTTCATCTCTCATCTCAAGCCTCTCAAGCTCACTCTCTCAATGTCACCACCATCGTCAAGTTCACTCTGGTACGGGACAACGTCGCCGCCACATCGCCCTCACCGACCCACAAACCCACATTGTCCTCACTGACCCATAGATTCGCCCTCATCGACCTAGCCATCGCAGACCCACATCGACGATTGCCCATCTTCCTCTATTCGCCGATCTCGCTCACCCAGCCGCCACAGAGCCACCTCGCTCTGACCCAAGCCGCAAGCCGCAACTGCCGTCCATCTCTCTTTTCTCTTTGCTGTGATTGTGTTTTTTTTATGTATTTTCATATGGGTTTGGTGGCTGTGGTGGTGGTGGTTGATTTTGGCTATGGTAGTGGTGGTAGATGATTTTGACAGTGGGTTTGTGGATTTTGGTTGTGGTGGTGGTGGATGATTTTGGCTTTGGCAGTGAGTTTTGTGTATTTTGGCTATGAGTTTTGTGGTTTATGGTTGTGGTTGTGGTTGTGGTTGTGGCAGTGGCAGTGGCAGTGGGTTGTGGTTGTGGTTGTGGTTGTGGTTGTCATGGCTGGTGGTTTGTGGTGACTGGTGGTGATGGGGTTGTGATTGTGGTTGTTGTTTTTTTTTTTTTTTTTTTTTTTTTTTTACTATGTTGTGTTGTGGTTGCTAAAGTAGAGTGGTGGTTGTGGTCGGTGGTGGTGGGTGTGGATGTGGCTGTGGCTGTGGCTGATGGTAGAGGTGGTTGTGGTTGGTGCTGTGGATGTTTTTTGGGAGTTGGGTATATTATTTTATTGTATGGGATATATTATTTTATTGTGATGTTTATATTATTTTATTGTATTGAAAGTTAAAATAGATCCACTGCTGCAGTATATGTGTAGGTAAAATAGATAAAGTAACTTTTGGTGAAGTTAAAAAGCTAAATTTTTAGCTTCACTGCTGTGGATGCTCTAAGTAAACTGACTCTACTCCACCAGTTCAGTGTTGTTCAGTTAGTGTTAAGTGTGTATTTATTCACTTATTTTCTATCTCCAACTCACTTTATGTTTGACACAAATTTCCTCGTCTACCTTTTTTTTTTTTTTTTTTTCACTTTTCAATTAAAAATTCAACATAAACATTAAGTTTTTTTTTAAATGCCACAATATTGATTTTCAACGAAAATAAAAAAGGCAAAAATGTGTATATCTTTTTGTATTCAAAGTTTCCACTCACTTTTTTGGATACTGAAAATAAAAAAATGAGTACAAAGAACAAAGTCAAACCAATTTTTTTAGCGATGGACCCCATTGTAAACTGAAAATAAAAACAAAATACGTCACTTTTTTCTCTTAATCAAACAACCTCTTTTTAATGTCACCACCATTATCTTTTTGCCTCTCAATCCACAGCATCATTGTAGTGGCTTTTCCTTTGTCTCTAGTATCTTCTCCAGCAATGGTTTCAGCCCAGAGGTCTTTAATTTCATGAAATTTCACTGTGTTCTTTTCTTTCTTTTTTTCCCTCATTAGAAGGTAGTGGCAATATGATTCTTAAGTCCCCATGAATGTGTAGCCCGACTCCAACATCTCCATATCATTGCGTTAACAAGTCCTTTAAGTTCTTGCGTTCAATTATAGCTTTTTTTATATGTTGGTAAAAAATTGGGATCAAATTGTTATGTTTAGTGTTTCATAATTCTTATGAGCTATGCTTCGGCTCATCGGTACTATGTGTTAACAAGTCCTTTAAGTTTTTGCATTCAGTTATAGCTTTGTTTTGATGTTGGTCGCCAATTCGGATCAAATTATTATGTTTAGTTTTTCATATGGACTATGCTTTATTATTATTATTATTTTCAATTAGGTTTCAGTGCTTGGCACACAAGAGATACTTTGTGATCATTCTAATTGGTTATTTTTATTGTAACAAATTATATGGTTAATGGGCTTAATTATGTGAATTTTACCAGGTTTGTATTTTTCATGGCTTACTGAAAGTTCTATGAAGGAAGGTTGGACTGCACGGGAAGTTTGTATTTTCATGGTTTTCTAAAGTTATATGCGTATAATACATATACACACATAGGAAAGATGTTTTATATTAGGTTAGCCCTCAGGACTAATTTTCAATGACATCTACAGCTTCTCTTTATCTTTCAGGTCCAATAGATGCAAGAATCAAAATAAGGTTTGCTCTAAAATTTTTTATGTAATTTTCAAATTAAATATGGCATTTTATTTGAAGATATTAGAGTTGAAACTTTCAACCTATAAATTACTTTCCAAAGCGCCACCACATCATTTGTCATTTACCATTTATCATAATCTTGGTTTGCTTATTGCAGTATGTCCTCTAGGTTTACTTTGTTGGGCTTATATTCATTAACTAATTTGTAGAAGTTTTTCGTCCATCTTTCTTATCATTACCACGATATCCTTGCACATATAATAATTATCGATGCTTTGAACCTTTTTCATTATTCTCATATAAAAAGGATTGTTCAAAGTGCCTATATGCTATATGTAAGAACTTTTGGAGTCACAATTGGTTAGGTAGATGTCATAGGCTTAATTTTAAAAAGTAACTATATTAAGAGCAATTATATATTTATACTGTACGTGTAGTAATTCTTTTATCTTCTAAAATTATTAGTACTTATCAAAACAAATGTAAGAGCTCTTTTATAGTAATAGATTTAACTATATATGAATTGCATTCATGTAGCCTAAGTTTTTTGTTATCATTTTCAAGTCATATTACTTTCAAGTAAACTAAATAGTTTTAATATTTATTTAAGTATCATGTGCATCGCACATGTACAACAGTACTAGTTAGCAACTAGTTACATCCAAAAACAGAAAGGAGGAGCTGAACTGGCAATATTATTATTATTATTATTATTATTATTATTTTTTGAGCAAGGCAATATTATTTTCTGGCATTACCATCTTTGCCTAGAATTGAGTTTAGTCCAAGCTCACTTTTTATTACAAGTTTGTTTCCGAAAGCCAAATCTGTCATTTTTCAAATCAAACTCCACGTAAAAATTCTGCTGCTGAGTATTTCCCAAAATGATCGCTGGCCCGACCGAATCAAGTGTACTGTCTGCCACAATAGTCAAGCACACGAAGCTAGAATTGCCAACATCAAAAGGTTCTAAATAATTCACCATCGGTAATTCCAACTTTGCCCCACCCTTAAATTCAAAGGTTAATTCTGGAAATTTTACCTTCTCGAATTTTAACCCCGTAATATTAAAACATAGATTCAAACCAATCGAAACTTCCACATCAGCAGAAGCTCTAGAAAAATTACCCATCTCTGCTTCAAACGCCGTTGCCACGGCGTCAAATATTGGCTTTTCCATGCTGGTGAAACTGGTCCCAGAGTCCACAATAGTGCCACCGTTACCATTAGCGTTATTTTCAGGAACTAAATATTTGTAAGGAATATTAACTGACTTACTGCCCACAATGACTTTAAGAAGGTCAACGTAATAGTACTCACGCAAATCTGAGTCGTTCGATACTGGGTTTTTCCTAAACGGCGTGTAGCTTAGGCCAGGGGTCTTGGCATCAGAACTAGACCCTCGATACAAAACGAGGTCACTGCTCTCTGCTGTGTCGTTGAACCGTTGAGAAATTAAACAGTAAGAGAATTTACTGAGACCCAATTGGGAAGGCAACGATTCTGGAGTTCGACCAAACCCGGCAATGCCAGCAGGCTGCTGGGTCGAGAAAATGGAGCACCCAACAAGAAAATTAGTGAAGAGTTTCTGAGAAAAATCGAGGGTTTCGGAAAGTAATAGCCCATGAGTTGAGCCTAAACCGTACGAAAAAAAATAAGGGCAAGCTTGTGAACAATTACAGCCTTGGCAACCAGACAAGGAATTTGAGCTTGAAATCCAAGCACAATTGGGATTTTGGCAATCGATAAATTTTGAAGAAGATGTTAGTTTTGGAATGAAAAGTGGGATTTTTGATGGGTCTATGTCACAATCGTTGCAAAAATATCGTGGTGCAAGGGAACCAAACAGGGCTGCTGCCAGTATCTAAAAGGAAAGAAATGGTTTGTGGGGGTGTGCCAAAGCTGAGAGAGATTGAGTAGCCTCTGTAGCTTTGAGAAAACACTTTGGTTTTGGTAAGTGGGGATTTTGATTTGGGGTGCTTGAGGTGGTGAGCTCTGGTTAGAGAAGAAGAGGCGAGGGAATTGAGGGTTTTGATTGCATCAGAGGGTTGGTGTTTGGTGAAGATGGGTGAGAGAGGAATGGTGAAGGTGGTGGGATTGGGTGCTACGGATAGTGAAGATGAAGCTAAGAGTAATGTTGAGATGAGAAACATAAGAGAGAGAAGCGATGAAGCAGCCATGAATGGATGAGATTTTAGAGAGAGAGAGAGAGAGTGAAGAGTAAAGAGTGTCGGGATGTGAACAAATGAAGAAAGAGTTTTTAGGCTGTTTTGGTTTAAGGTTTTGTTCTTTTTTATAGGGGATTAGATATTACCTTGCACCTTATTTTTAATAATGTTTTTTTTTTTTTAATAAATCGTCGTTGTTGTTGTGATTTTTATTTTTATTTTTTATTAATAAAGTTGACTTCTCCATTGTTGGTGTTGTTTTGGTTTAGTCAAGTTTTTGGACTCATTTTAATACTACTAAAAAACTTTTGATACTCCTATCAAATATAAAAAAAAAAAAAAAAAAAAAACTTTTGATACTTAAAAAGGCATTTGGTCAATCTGGTGAGATGGATTTTTTTTTCTTCTCAAGTACACCAGTTTGTTTTTGTTTTATATTATATTATCTATATATAAAAAGAGCGAATGCTTTAAAGCTATAGTATTTTTGGTTTGTTCAACTTGCACTGTTTCACTGGCCAAATTTTTTTTTTTTGAATGCGTAAAGCTACAGTAGTTTTGCTACATTATTTTTGCTTTGTTCAATTCGCAATGTGTAATAAAATAATTAAATATTAACACAATAAATTGGCACAATATTTTCACAATTGTTGAGGTGTTAATCTCTTATAGGTCAAAATAAAATAATAAGATATCATATTGGAACCAATCATAACTAAAAATAAAGTTATTATGCAAAAAAAGTGTTACATCCACAATATTTTTTACAACACTTTCATAACAAACTATAAGTAGTAAATTGTTATCGGTTATAATTTAAACTTGCTAATGAAATTATTTTTTTGCTCACCAATAACAATCTGTAACAACCTACTACTTATAATTTGTTATGAAAATGTCGTGGACAAAACATTTCTTTTGTGAAAATGTTAGGGCATCTTGTTGTCATCACAGTATTTTCAAAACTGCTGAGCTATCAATTCTTTACAAGTCAAAATAAAATATAATAAAATTATAAAGGTATTATGAGAACGTTGTGCCATCTTGGGTTGAATTTTTGTATTTATTTTTCACTACACACCATTTTAAGTAAAAACATATAGTTTTATACACACACACAAACAAAAATAAAAACAAAAACTTAGGATAAAAACACTTTTCATCCTTTATATTTAGGGTAATTTACAATTCCTCATTTAACTTTAAAATCAAGTAATTTTTCCTTTAATATTTTGGAAGAGAGCCAATATATCATATTGTGATTCTCTCGGTTAAACCCTAATAAAAGCTTATGATTCTTAAAATATTTTATTGTGTAATGTTTAAAATACTCCCACTAAATTTTAAATCCCAAAAATTTTCTTCACGTGTTTTGAGTTTTAGATAGTAGTAATGCTTGAAAAGTTGGAATGATAATATAAGGTGTTTTATTTGTTATCTAAAGAACATTAATTTTATAGATTTAAATTTTCGAAACTTATAATTTATCTAATAGAAAATTTGATGACACATGCCTTTTGTTATTATTATTATTATTTTTGTTAGCAAAACTCATTTATTTATTGTTGGAAGATGAAAAAGAAATTTGTTTGATGATTTTAATTAGACAGTAAAATCTTTTCCAATGAAAATAAGATAAAGGATTATCCTGCCTTTATTAAGAAGCGAAGTCTAACCCTATTTTGTGGGCCCGCAGTCCGAGAGACCTTTTCAATGGACAAGAAAATAAAAATGGTTCCTATTGAACTTGTCTAAATCTTCGGCTTTGATTTCTACACTTTCTTAATAGGGCTAAACATAGGGCTGTCCACAGGTCGGTCCGGGTCGGGTTTGTGCCCAACCCGGAACCGACCCGCCGGAATCAAGTGGAGAAAAAAGGCACCCGCCGCCGACCCGCCGGAGTAATCGGGTCGGGTGGTTCAGAACATCAACGGGTGCGGGCGGGTCGGTCGAATTCGGAACGGCGAGTAAACGGTGGAAAAAACACAGATCCGGCAAAAATCTCACCGGATTCTATGAGATTTCGCTAGATCCGGCGAAAATCTCACTGGATTCGATGAGATTTCACCAGATCCGGTCAAAATCTCACCGGATCTAAGGGAAATAGCGCCGGAATCTGGAAAAAAGTCACCGGAATCTGGGTTTTTTCGCCAAAATCTGGAAAATTTTAGCCAGAATCTGGGTTTTTTCGCCGGATTCTGGAAAATTTTGCCGAAATCTGGAAATCTTTCGGTCGGTTCGGGTTTTTCAGGTTTTAATGGAGGAAAACCGAAACCCGATCTGCCGGAATCGGTATCTGGTGATGAAGACCCGCCGCCGACCCGCCGGAGTAGTTGGATCGGCCGGGTTCGGTTCGGATCCGGTCGGTTCTTCGGGTGGGTCGGGTACTCGGATGAATCTGGACAACCCTAGCTAAACATATAAATTGGTAAAAAGGGTAACGCTTCCTAGTGTTTAATGGTCAGATTTCTATTGCTAGTCTTGTTGCTGGAACCCACTCTACGTTATAGGAGTTTCGTATTTTAGAAGTTTTACATGTAAATAATCAAATCAACACCAACTGCGGTATGCAATTTTGGTAATGGCATGTGACTTGTGAGTTTAACGGAAAAAAAAAAAGAAAAAAGAAAAAAAGCCAAGTCAACAACCCTGCGCATACGTTGGTTGCTTATGCTAAAGATACTGATTTTTTTGTAACATGGATGGAAGAATGTCCACTTCAGTGAATCGCATATGATTCATGATGCTTTGTTATTATTTTCTTCTTAATAAAAATCCTGTATTTCTCATCCAAAAAAAAAAAAAAAAAAATTCCAGCTTATTTCATGCCAAGGTGCTCAGCAAATAAGGCGTCACACTATGGTTACGTCCAGATAAAAGACGCCAACTCTAATCATCCTCTACCCATTTTTTATTCAGCAAAAAAAAAAAAAAAAAATGGGAGACTTATAATTACTAATACTTTTATAAATATTAATAATATTGACGACTCATGTAGTATAGTGGGATGGTTTAATCTTTGCCTTAAGATTTAAAAAAAAAAATATTTATTTTTAAAGTATTTTAATCAATAGTTTTTTATACATTTTAATGTTTTCATATTTATGAGGTTTTTGTTCAACATGTATCAGATATCAGTGGTTACTTTTGAGTTTTTAAATGTTAATTTAGGTGGTAGAAAAGGGGCATGACGTGCGATGTTATCTAATTTTGAATATGGTTTTGTGTTAATACATGTTGATTATTATTTATTTAAATTTTGAGTAATTTGTTTGTATTGATTTATGTCTCTTATTTTATTGGAGGAGTTACATAGATGGAGAGTTACTTTATTTTTATTTTACAAATCTATGAAAATTGCAAAACATTCATATGCATCTTTTCTAAGTATACTATGCATTTATGCAAATTAAGTATTCATGTTAAAGTTTAACTAAAATGATATGATGATTGTAGTTCCATAATATATATAGACACACGATTTTGTAGTAAAATAAACTAATATTAAATCATATCTCATACTCAATAGTTTTTTGGTTCATCATACGAGTTAGCAACTAATTTTAGGAAAAATAAAGCATCTAATTGATATTTCCATGTGAGTTGAAGGCGTGGGCTAAAAAGAGTACAAATGATATATATATTAGATAAGATGCCATTGTCCTATGCTTTGAAAAAAAACATACGTGATCATTGTATGTGTAAGGGCACGTTTTGCTTCCCAAGCCCCAAAAATGTAAAGGACAAAGGCTCAAAGAACCCAAAACAATGAATTTGTAGAGAGCGGGCTAGAAACTGGACTTCTATGAGTTGAACAACAATCACAGTAGGTTAAATGGTACATGTGAATAAGAATAAATAGTTTTATGCAAGGAAAATCCTCCTCAGCAAAGTCCGAGGAAGGCGGTTCTTATATATTTCTCTTGAACTTTAGCATAATTACCGTTCTTCAGTGTACAGTCCTTTTTTTTTTTCTTTTTGATTCCCCCATCCCCCCCTTGTAATGGGGTTTTTCTTCTTTACATTTCTATTCTTTACTTCATCTTAGCCCTCCACGTGTAGATCAAATTGCTGATTTTGATCCTTATCCCATCAGCCCCTTCTTGAAGTCTTTATGGATAGCTGTAAGACTAAATGTTACTGTTCAGGTATCACCTCCACATTAATGCAGCCAGAGAGTTAGCTGCAGATCATTCAATGTGGTGGTAATAGTTTTTTCCTAGATATTTCTCAGCTTTCCTTTGTCTTATTCCCCTTTAGTGCTTATCCTTACCAGTATGATCGCCTGGTGTGTTGTTTTTGATGAAAGGTCGGACCTTTGTCCTCTACTCTGCTTAGCCGAGGAGGTACTTCTCCTCGGACTATAATCCCAACCCTTCATCACCAGACTTTTTCCACAAAATATTAACTTGTATGCCCCCACTAGTGTTTACCTATCCTCAGACGTTTTAATATCCTCGGACACGGCCCACGACCTAATATCCATTTATGGGCCCTTTATCCCTACAATAACCCCTCGAAATTCCACTCTTTTGCTCATTGGGCAAAAATGGGGATTTCTATATTCCAGTAATTATTTTGCTCTACTCTTACGTCATCTCTTTCTATGCAGGTGTCTTTTCACCCAAAAGCACGCTCCTAACGTTTTGGCATCCAAGACGAGTCTGCATTTATTTCCTACGGCGCCATATTCCTCACGTTCTATGGTATGATGGAGATCCTACGGTGGAAAATTTTATGGGAACTTGGGCGAGAATTATCCTGCTTACTTTTTCCCCTTGCATATATGTTGCTTGAGGCTTTCAGTTGCTTTACTTTCTGCATCTTCAACTCTCAAGAACTAATCCAAGGAGCTCTTCTTCCCTTCCCTAAGTTACCCTTAGCATTTTTTATTTATTTAAAATTTAGAACCTTTTCCTCCTCGGCCTTTCTTACTTTACCTCATCTTCCCAATACCTTCAACCATCTTTCAAATTGGTAGATTTGCTCATCTGGTACCCACCTCTGAGGGTATAGATAGCTTTAAAGTTCACTACCATATTCCTCCTAGGGTTTCCATTAGGCCCTAAGGCAGGAGGGAGAAGTGGTAATCTTTATGATTGCCTTCATAGAAGGAGAGATGAGAATCCCCATAGGTAGGGTGACTAGGGACTACCTCATCGCTTATAGACTCTCCCCACAGACGGCACCAATTGTAAGCCATGTTTTGCTTCCCAAGCCCCAAAAATGAAAAGGACAAAGGCCTAAAGAGCCCAAAACAATGAATTTGTAGAAAGTGGGCTAGAAACTAGACTTTTATGAGTTAAACAACAATCACAGTAGGGTAAATGGTACAGGTGAATAAGAATAAACAGTTTTATGCAAGGAAAATCCTCATCGGTAAAGTCCGAGGAAGGCGGTTCTTATATATTTCTCTTGAACTTTAGCACAATTACCGTTCTTCAATGTATAGTTCTTTTTTTTCTTTCTTTTTGATTCCCCTATCCCCCCCCCCCCCTTGTAATGGGGTTTTTCTTCTTTGCATTTCCATTCTTTACTTCATCTCAGCCCTCCACATGTAGATCAAATTACCGGTTTTGATCCTTGTCCCATCAACCCCTTCCTGAAGTCTTTGTGGATAGTTGTAAGGCAGAATGTTACTGTTCAGGTATCACCTCCACATTAATGCGGCCAGAGAGTTAGCTGCAGAGCATTCAATGCGGTGGTAGCAGCTTTTTCCTAGATATTTCTCAGCTTTCCTTTGTCTTATTCCCCTTTAGTGCTTATCCTTACCAATATGATCGCTTGGTGTGTTGTTCTCGATGAAAGGTCGGACCTTTGTCCTCTACTCTGCTTAGCTGAGGAAGTACTTCTCCTCGGACTATAATCCCAACCCCTCATCACCAGACTTCTTCCACAGAATATTAATTTGTATGCCCCCACTAGTGTTTACCTATCCTTAGACGTTTTAATGTCCTTGGACACGGCCTAATATCCATTTTTGGGCCCTTTATCCCTACAATAGCCTCTTGAAATTCCACTCTTTTGCTCCTCGGGAAAAAAGGGGGATTTCGATATTCCAGTAATTATTCTGCTCTGCTCTTATGTCATCTCTTTCTGTGCAAGTGTCTTTTCAACTGCCCAAAAGCACGCTCCCGACGTTTCGGCATCTGGGATGCGTCTGCATTTATTTCCTACGGCGCCATGTTCCCCATGTTCTACAGTGCGATGGAGATCCTACAGTGGAAAATTTTATGGGAACTTGGGCGGTAATTATCTCGCTTACTTTTTCCCCTCGTATATATGTTGCTTGAGGCTTTTAGTTGCTTTACTTTCTGCATCTTCAACTCTCAAGAACTAGTCTGAGGAGCTCTTCTTCCCTTCTGTAGATTACCCTTAGCATTTTTTTTTTTTTAATAAATTTAGAACCTTTTCCTCCTCGGCCTTTCTTACTCTACATCGTCTTCCCAATATTTCAAAGTACTTGACTTCATTACATGTTTGATGTATACCTGAGAATTTGAGATAGTGATATTACTGATACATGTTGAATTGTATGGTGATATATATGTTGAATTTTTATATTGCAGGTGATTTTTTATACACCACACCGCACATGTGACCACAAAAATGAGGTGCGATGCAGTTATGATTTTGGTTAAACCGCACCGCAAAGTACGGTGTTAAAAATGACTCAAAACCACATTGTGAACACTCATACCTTCAACCATCTTTCAAATGAGTAGATTTGCTTATCTGGTAGACACCTCTGAGGGTATAGAGAGCTTTAAAGTTCGCTACCGTATTCCTCCTGGGGTTTCCATTAGGTATTGTCACTGGGGGGAATGGCACGCCTTGAGGCAGGAGGGAGAAGTGGTAATCCCTATGATTGCCTTCATAGAAGGAGGGATGAGAATCCCCATGGGTAGGGTGACTAGGGACTACCTCATCGCTTATGAACTCTCCCCACAGACGACGCCAATTGTAAGGGCACGTTTTGCTTCCCAAGCCCCAAAAATGAAAAGGACAAAGGCCTAAAGAGCTCAAAACAATAAATTTGTAGAAAGTGAGTTAGAAACTGGACTTCTATGAGTTAAACAACAATCACAGTAGGTTAAATGGTACTGGTGAATAAGAATAAACAGTTTTATGTAAGGAAAATCCTCCTTGGCAAAGTTCGAGGAAGACAGTTCTTATATATTTCTCTTGAACTTTAGCACAATTACCATTCTTCAGTGTACAGTCCTTTTTTTCTTTCTTTTTGATTCCCCGATCCCCCCCCCCCTCCCCCTTGTAATGAGGTTTTTCTTCTTTACATTTTCATTCTTTACTTCATCTCAACCCTCCACGTGTAGATCAAATTGCTGGTTTTGATCCTTGTCCCATCAGCCCCGTCTTGAAGTTTTTGTGGATAGCTGTAAGGCTGAATGTTACTGTTTAGGTATCACATCCACATTAATGCGGCTAGAGAGTTAGCTGCAGATCATTCAATGCGGTGGTAGCAGCTTTCTCCTAGATATTTCTCAGCTTTCCTTTGTCTTATTCCCCTTTAGTGCTTATCCTTACCAGTATGATCGTCTGGTGTGTTGTTCTTGATGAAAGGTTGGACCTTTGTCCTATGCTTTGCTTAGTCGAGGAGGTACTTCTCCTCGGACTATAATTCCAACCCCTTATTACCAAACTTCTTCCACAGAATATTAACTTGTATGCCCCCACTAGTGTTTACCTATCCTTGGACGTTTTAATGTCCTCGGACACGACCCACGGCCCAATATCCATTTCTGGGCCCTTTATCCCTACAGTTTGTATCATCCAATTGTTGTGATCTGACTTTCATACTTAGATATAATTAGGCACTAACTCAAGTCATACATGACATATAGAAGAAATTGTAATAGTAATATTACTAAATGGTACAATAGAATACAAAGTCTAACATAAATCATAATCGGTTTAAAATATACCTTAATTCACTAGTCATTCATAGAACCAAATTTTAGTAATTTAATAATGATGAAAATAATGTTAAAACGCAAACCATTAACCATTAACCTTCTAGCTTATAGTTTTTTCTAGTCTGTCATAACGTATATCATAGAAATGTATACAAAAAACTGCATCTTTTACACAACATAAAAATGAAAATTTTAACATGTACCATAGATAATCAACAAAGTTATTTTCATGTATTAGAGATTTCAATTAATTTAGGAATTCAACGAGAGTTTAAAAATAATAATAACATAATTCATTAATTAGTTTGTAATTATAATAATTCCAAAATTATCTTACTGGTAATGTAAAATAATAGAAAATAAACCAAAAAAAAAAAAAAATACTAAGCAAAATAATATGTTGATGAAGGTGGCAAATCAAAGACACTATCTTTAGAAAGATTTCTTTATGAGATATATCTTCTAAAAAATACCCGAAAACTACCAAAATTGCCACCAGTAATTCAACGTGTGAAAATATGCATCTCTTAATTAAATTAAAAAACTTGGCTATATTAATAATTAGTCGCTAACTCGTGCGATGCATGAGATTATATAACTTTGTTTGTACATGCTTGGGAAGGATTCAAACTGTCGGAATGAGATTTTTCCATCGCCATTGGCGTCAAAACGCTTAAAGATACATTCACAGGTACGTTAATCTGCATTTAATAAAAATCTTAGTTTACTCAATAAAGGCTCACCAAAATAGGAAGTGATATATAGTTTTTGAATCAGAGCCTTTTACAAAGCAGCAAAAATTTCATATAAAAATGTGCCATATATATATATATATATATATAAATATGCACTACCATAAGTGCAAAGGAAACTAAAAATGTGCAATATATATACACACTACCATAAGTGCAAAGCAAACTAACTACACTAGAGTAATTTTTTGAGCATGCTTTCAGGAGGCACAGATTTTAGCCATCCAAATTACCTTGGTTGCCCACTAAGGCTATTTAATTCGTTCCTTATTCTCCGAATACTCCTATATAAAGTTGGGGAATGGTAATATTTGGGTTCAAAATTTCAATTCTAACAAAATCATATATAAAACAACAATGAACTCAGTTCATAACAAAACAAAAGAAACAAAACAATTTATTTCTCTTCTTTACTTCACACTTTCTCAGCAGCCAAACAATGAAACAAATATAATAAAAACTCAACTTTGAGGACCTATTCTATTTAAACCAATTTCAATTTGAATTTTAATCCATATCAATCAAAGAAAATTGAAACTTGCAAAAGACCATATAAATAAACGTTGAAGATGCAATGTCTTGCCATATGATGTCTTTGAAATCAACTTTCTTGCAGCTTCACGTAGATTTGAAACACAAAGAAAACTGAATTAGCCTTAATTTTCATGGGTCAAATAATTTGGTTAAGAATTAGAACACAATCACTTATTTAACAAATAAGCATAAAAGATCACTTTACTGTAAATAAAGTATTATTCTTCTAAATCAATGAATTAATTAATTGGTGGCATGTTATGACATAGGCAAATAGTTCCAATTATTTATAATTCCTAAGAGATCTAGGGTTCGATCCCTACCCATTTTTAATATTCTCTCTCTCTCTCTCTTTTATCTCTTTATTTTTCTTATTTTTCTCAACTTATTGTTATACTTTCTCTAATTTTTTCCCTCCTTTTACCTTTTCATCTCCCCACTACTATCTACCTTCATATCAATTTTCATCTATCCCTTTATCTTCCATTATTTTTGGCTTTTCTTATTCCCCTCTTCTTACTATTAATTTACAATTCTCTTTCTCATTCTATAGATAGTTTTCCTACACTCAAAATATTATATCTCTCTCTCAATTTTTTTTTTTTCATTTTTGGTGGATTTTTTTTTAAAAAAAATTTCTTGCATCTTTACTTTAGGTTGATGAATTTTTGTATTATTTAGAACTCTACTTTGAGTTGATGTGATTAAGTTTTGTGTTTTTAAGTTGTTATCTTTTTTATTCTCTTTGATTTCATAGATGTTATCATATTGCATTATAAAGATAATATATAAGAATATAATGTTATTTTGTTACATAATATGACTTGAATAGTTTGGTGTCTAATAATTTTTTTAAAACTTTTTTTCTTCTCATATTATTTTCTATAAATTTCCTATTATTCTCTCTTGAAAAAGTGGTTATTCTCTCTCCTGATTTTTTATCCTTTCGTGCAACTCTACTTTATATTGATGAATCATTGTGATTTTCAAAACTCTCTTTTGGGTCATACATTTTGGTGTTGTATTTTTTAGTTCCCCATCACAAGTACTCTCTCTCTCTCTCTCTCTCAAAAAAAAATATATATAAATTAGAGAATAAATTATACATATTCAGTATAAGATTGATATGGGTTTTGATTATCACGATAATCTCTTTTAAGAGAATGAATAATTTATTTAAAAAAAAATCACACACACACACACACACACATATAGCTTAAACGTATAATCAATCCCGTGCAATTCATTTAAAAGTAATGATGTTAAAACAAATGAATAACTACACTAAAGATATGTTTATAAAGACTTTTACTTAAATTTAGCCGTGCTGAAGTAGACTGAAATGCTACGTTGATGTGACTAAATATAAGCGTAGTAACAATAAATGCTATGCTTAAAATTTTAGATATTACGAGTTTGAGATTTATATAATTTTTTGATAAATTTGTATTTAGAATATATGCTTTCAACCCAAACATGTTTTTACCGTTATGTAAGTGCACAAAAATATATTGAAGTGGACCAAATTAGACCGAAGTGGTTTGAATGGACTGAATTGGACCAAATAGAACAAAGTGGACCGAATGGATAGAATATGACTGAATAGGAACAAGGTGGACCAAATAAAACCAAAGTGGACCGAATAAGAATGAATGGACATATTAGGATCAAAGTGGACATAATGGACCGAACGGGACCAAATTGGACCGTATAGGACAAACTAGAACGAAGTGGTCTGAATAAAACCAATGTGGATTAAATAGGACCAAAGTAGACAGAATGGACGAAATAAAACCAAAGTGGACAAATGGACAGAGTAGGACTATAGTGGACAGAATGGACCAAATAAGACCAATGTGGACAGAATAGGACCAAGGTAGACTAAATAGAGCCAATGTGGACCGAGTAGGACCGAAATGGACTGAATGAGACCGAATAGAATTTTCGTGGACCGAATGGACTAAATAGTTCCGTATGGACTGAATAGGACCAGATTGGACCGAAGAAGATAGAATGGACCGAATAAGACTTTTGAATATTTATCATTTTTATTGCATTTTTAGTGCTCATATTTCTAATTTCTAATGTCTAATTTCTTTGTATATTTTTACTCAAAACTAAAAATTTTAACCAAAATATAATAAAATTTCATATTTTTCAACTCAAAAGTCAAGAAAAAAAATTGAATTTTTAAGGTAAACTTGAAAAAGCAACCTACAAAACGAATCAATTTAAGGCTCAATAAGTCTAAAATGGACTAAAGGGAACATAAACTGACTGAGTAGACTAAATAGGCCCGAAGTAGACCTAATTGGACCAAATATGAACTTTTTTTAATTCGTAGGGAGAACAAATTATCTTCAACAAATTATAGAGAAAAAAATTATACATTATATTACAATACAAAATAATTATTAATTTTCACGTATCGCGTAAGTCTGCTACTAGTATTATGTTAAAACTTAAAACGCTAACCATTAACCTTCTAATAGTTTTTTCTAGTCTTAGACAATGTTTATCATATACCCATGAAAAATGTAAATTTCTTTATAGGTGAAAATAAAATTTTCAACGCTTGATACTTTGTGAACAAAATAAAAAACCAAAAAACAAGTTAGGCTTCTCCATGATAAAGTCTTTTTTTTTTTTTTTTGAGAATTCTCCATGATAAAGTCTAATGACTTATTATACCGAATTCTTTATAAAGAAATGACGTGTGTTGTACGAGAAATAAAAGTGATTTACCGAAAAGAGAAATAAGAGTGCAGTTCAAGTGTAGTACATTGGGCCTAAATCTGTTGGGCTTATATTTTAAAAGCCCCCACTCCAACCCTGGTGAATGGCGACTAACTTGAGTTTAGAATCAATGCATAAAAACAGCGGTGGAGCTACACACATGGGTGGTGGAGTTGGTATATATATTGGAGTTAGTCCAATGATGCTCTTAAAAAATAACTAGTCTAATAGTTATAGAAACATAACTTTATCTTATTTTTCTATGTTTAATAGCAACCTTAAATGAATTGAAAAAAAATCTTCTATCATCTCTTATTTAACTTGTTGTGAGATAGAGTTTAATTTTCAACAAAAAAAAAAAAAAAAAAAAAAAACAAAAAAGGAAAACAATCTTTAAAAATAAACCATATTTTTTGTTGTTGATCAAATATTATAATTTTCCTTTGACTCATTTTATTGATGCTACCAAATATTAAAAAACACAAAAACTATCTTTACACAAAGTTTTCCATTAAAACAAAATACAATAGTACATTAGGCCTAAAAACTCCAAACAAACACAGACAACACATGCTAACTATAGATACAATAATTAAGTAACCATAGCAATATTACTACTAAAAAGTTTACACAAACATGGTCCAGATAGAATTGCAACGTACATACTACATAGCTCTTAATCTAGCTTTTATTTCCATGTTTGCATTCTCAAGTACCAATTTAGCATCAAGGTTGTTTTAGTAACAAGCTTGTTTCAGAAATCCCAGTCTTCTTGAATTTTCCAAATCAAACTCCATATAAATAGACTGTTGAAGACAATTACCCAAAATTATCGATGGCCCACCACTCAAACCAACGTTAAGACCAACACCTTATCTGTTATGAATGAGAGACAAACGGAGTTGGAACGATCATCCAACAGCAAATAATGTATCCATGACAATTCCATCTTCGCACCACCTTCAAATATCAAAGTTAATGGCGGATAATACAACGAAACCTCATTGGGAATAAGTTTGAAACATGACCCAAGAACACCTATGTCAGGAGCTCTAGCATAACGTCCCATTTGACTCTCAAACGCTTCTGAAACGTGTTGATAAATTGACCTTTCCATATACGTGGAAGGTGACCCTGCGTCCAATATAGTTCCACCATTGCCATCAGGTCCTAGCACATGAAATTTATCTGGAATCATAATATGCGTATCACCAAACGACAATTTCCAAAAGAATAACGTAACGATAGTCATAAAAATGAAAACCTGTAGAGACAGACTTGCTTGGGATCAATGGTGTGTAGCTAAGGCCTTTTGCTTCTAATTCACCATCAAGGTCCAAAATAAGGTCAGTGCTCTCCTTTGTGTCATCGAAAAAGTGAGACAGCAAACAATAGGAGAATTTGGTGAGACCCAATTGAGATGGCAACGATTGTGGGGTATCACCAAACCCAACAACTCCCATAGGTTGATGAGTCGAGGAAATTGAGCAACCAACTAGAAAATCAGGCACAGTTTCTTCCATGGTCTCTAATAATAAGTGCCCATTTGTTGAGCCTAGAACATGAAAAGTGTAAATTTTTTTTTGATAGGTGAAAATAAAAATTTCTAGCACTACTTGATAATCACATTTATTTTTAAAGTGGGATATGTACTAGGGAATAGCTTCTTTGTTTGTTATGTTTAAGAGGGAGCAAAGACCTTGAGCTGGCTCCGCCCATGACTAGCAGTCTGAATACTGAGTTGCATGGTTTGTGGGGGAGTTTTAAAGCGTAAAAATGTCTCCTGCCTTATATTTGTGACTGTGAGAGTACACAGGCAATGCTTGTTTGTTTAGTTTTTTTTTTTTTTTTTAATTATCATTTTTTCAGGTATGGTTGTGCTTTTAACGAATAAATAAAATAGACAGACAAAAATTAGTTCATCCAAATCCACAATATCAACAGCTGCTATAGAGTTAGAACATAACGGCTAATATATATCTAAACCACGTCTCATAATTATAGATCTGAATAGACATTTTTTGATAAAATTATTATTTTACCATCTGGACAATGATTATAAGAATATATATAAAATCCAGTAATTTTGACTATTCCCCCAATAGCCACAGCAAGTAAACTGAGTTTTAGCAGTATTATTTTCTAGTAGTACCATCTTTGCCTAGAATTGAGTTCTTTTTTTTTCTTTTTCCTTTTTTAAATTTTAAATTTCAGTCCAGCTCACCTATTACATGTACGTTGCCGAAAGCCAAATCTGTCATTTTCCAAATCAAACTCCACGTAAAAATTCTGCTGCTGAGTATTTCCCAAAATTATCGCTGGCCCGACCGAATCAAGTGTACTGTCTATTACAAGAGTCAAGCACACCAAGCTAGAATTACCAACATCAACAGGTACAAAATAATTAAGGCATATGACCGTGTAGAGTGGCAGTTTTTAAGTAAGATGATGATTCAATTGGGGTTTGATGAGAGATGGGTGGCCCTTGCAATGGAGACAATTCAGTCAGCCTCATACTCGGTTCTCATAAATGGTGAACCCAAGGGTTTTATAAAACCCACAAGAGGGATCAAGCAAGGCGACTCGCTGTCCCCATACTTATTCCTTTTGTGCGCCGAAGGTCTTTCAGCCATGCTAAGGAGAGCCGAGGAGCAGAGAAAGATACAAGGCATATTATCATGCAGAGGGGGAATCCGTGTATCTCATCTCCTATTCGCCGATGACTGCCTATTGTTCTGCCAAGCTAAGGTTGAGGAATGCCAGAATCTTTTAAACCTTCTTCACAGCTATGAAGTTGCATTCGGACAGGCCATAAACAGAGGGAAGACGGCCCTATTTTTTAGCAAAAATACAAGGGCCAACATCAAACAGACAATACAGAGTATGTTGGGAGCACAAGTTTTCCATGACTGCGAGCAATACCTTGGGCTGCCCATGATTGCTGGAAAGTCTAAAACAAACACCTTCAAAGGCGTGAGGGAGAAAATTGCAAAGAAAGTAACTGGGTGGAAGGAGAGGCTTATCTCAAAGGCGGGAAGAGAAATCCTCATAAAAACGGTTGCCCAAGCAGTGCCAACTTATACGATGAGTATCTTTAACATACCTAAGCAAATATGTGAAGATATCAACTCTATATTGGCACGATATTGGTGGGGACAGCTACGGGATGAAAGAAGGTTCATTGGATGAGTTGGAAAGGGCTTTGTAATCTGAAGAAGATGGGAGGGATGAGTTTTCGGGATTTACATGCCTTTAATCTAGCCTTACTTGCTAAACAAGCATGGAAATTGGTTCAGAAAAAGGACTCTCTGTTCTACCGCATCTACAAGGCCAGATATTTCCCAACCACAATGTTCTTGGATGTTGAGATGGGACACAATCCATCTTACGTTTGGAGTAGCGGCAAGGGAGGTACTCTTGGCAGGATCAAAGTGGCAGGTTGGAGACGGCCAAACCATAAAAGTTTTGTCCCATGAGTGGCTTCCTCACCCCCCGAGGCTGAATGGAGATATATCAGAGGATATGCGGGTGCAAGAGCTTATTAATCAACAAACGAGGTAGTGGGACCGTGGGAAAGTGGCTTCTCTGTTTGGTGAGGCTACTCGTCAAGAAATTTTGGCGATACCACTTACAAGGGTGGAGGAGGAGGACAGAGTAATTTGGAAGGAAAATAAGGTTTAGAGCTTCTCAGTTAAGTCTGCATACCAGGTGGCTTTAAGGTTAGCACATCAACCAAGTGGTGAGAGCTCTCATACTCGGAGGAATGAAAAAGTCTGGAAGCATATTTGGACTATTAATGTACCCCTAAAAGTACGAAACTTTGTGTGGCGAGCGTGCTCAAACATTTTACCAACCAGAGATAATCTGCAAAGGAGGAAAGTAGCAGTGGACCCACAGTGTGAATTCTGTAAACAACAGCCCGAGACAATTTGCCACGTGCTTTGGGAATGCCCTTTTGCCCGCAACACGTGGGCTCTGGTGAGGGGTAGACTGCAAAAATGTCCCAATAAGGCTTCGGATTTTTTCTTGCTGCTCAAGGGGCTTCAGGAAAGACTAGACCGCGGAGACGTTGAAGTCTGGGTTGTCATAGCTTGGGCCCTATGGAATGCTCGTAACAAGTTCTAGTGCAGCTGCAACCGAAAGTCATTGCTAATGGAGCGTTTAGCCTTGCTGACAAAATATCAAAGACTGATGGAAGCTCAGAACAGTTCTTGATTTTTTTACTGTATTTTATTGTTTGTTTATTTCTTTTTCCTGAACTCCTAGCTAAGCCCTACGGGCGGCTTTAACGTCTGGGTTCTGCATGTGTTTCACACTGGACCTATGATCCAGGTGTCACTAGTTTCGATGTATCTTTCATGGATAAGTAATAAAATTCTATTGTCTTTGTTTTCAAAAAAAAATAATAATTCACCACCGGTAATTCCAACTTTGCCCCACCCTTAAACTCAAAGGTTAATTACTGAAATTTAGAGTGAGTTTGGTTCAGCTTTTTAAAGTTGGATTTTTTGAAAAAATTAAGTTTTCAAAAAGTGCATAATGAAAAAGAGTTTTTTCAAAAAGCTGAATGTTTGGTAAAAGCTGTTAAAAAGTGTTTTTTGAAAAAGTTGAGTGTTTGGCTAGTACTTATAAAAGTTGCAGTTTGAGGGACAAATTACCAAAAAGGACAATGTATATATAAGGGAGTTTATTTCATACTTAAATCAACTACTTGTGATAAATTGATACTGATTTTAATTTGAACATACTATTACAATTATTTTTTTCTCACCAATATTAGCTAATAATAACCTACCACATAAAATTTATTGTGAAAGTATTGTAAAAATATTGTGATAAAAATTGATACTAATTTTAATTTGAACGTACTATTAAATTTTTTTTTTCTCTTTCTAAAAGATTTTTTTTTTCTCACCAATATTAGCTAATAATAACCTACCACTTAAGATTTATTGTGAAAGTATTGTGAAAGTATTGTGAAATTATTATAATAAAAATTGATACTGATTTTAATTTGAACATACTATTACAATTATTTTTTTTTTCTTTCTAAAAAACTTATTTTTTTTCTCACCAATATTAGCTAATAATAACCTACCACTTAAAATTTATTGTGAAAATATTGTAATAAAAATTGATACTAATTTTAATTTGAACGTACTATTAAAATTATTTTTTTTCCTTTCTAAAAAAAATTATTTTTTCTCACCAATATTAGCTAATAATAACCTATCACTTAAAATTTATTGCGATAATATTTCTTTCCTTTTTCCTTTTTTTTTTCCCTCTTTTTTTCTCCTCCACTCACGCATTTCCATTTTATTTTTCCTCTTTTTTTCTCCTCCACACATATACTCACTCTTTTCCTTTTTTCCTTCTTTCCTCTCTTTTTCCATACCACTTCTTGCTCCAAGCTCCAGAACACTGGGCTCTTCTTCTTCCTCTTTCTTTTTTCTTTTTTCTTTTTTCTTTTTCTTCCTTCTTTCACCTGAGCTCTTTCTTCTTCCTCTTTATTTTCTTTTTTCTTTTTCTTTTTTTTTCTCCTTCTTTCCCCTGAGCTCTTCTTCTTCCTCTTTATTTTTTATTTTATTTTATTTTTTTTTCACTTCCTCCAGAACATTCCACTTTTCTTTTTTTTGTTCCTTCTTTCCCCTTTTTCCCTTCCACTTCCTCCAGTTGCCGCAGAGCTTTTTTTTTTTTTTGACAGTTCGAAAGCTACAAGGAAGAGAGAAGATGATGATGATGATGATTTTTTTTTTTTTCCTCAGCTGATTTGGGAATTTGTTATAGATTTTTTTGTGTTTGGATTTGGAAATTTGTTATTGAGAGGGCAGAGCAGAGAGATGAGAGTAATATCAAGGGTAATTTGGTATTTTTCAGCAGAGCCCAACGGAGACCAGTCAAACGCTCATTCAACTTTTTGATTATGTACCTCCAGGTCCTTAATTATCTTGCGCGTTTATGTCTTCGTCCAAAACGCAACTTTTATATAAAAGTTGCGTTTTTACTTCACCAAACGGTAATTTCTGTCCAGCTTTTAAACAAATGCACGTTTCAGCAGCTGAAACAAACGGGTACTTAAATCTTCTCAAATTTTAAACCAGTAATATTAAAACATAGATTCAAACCAATCAAACTTCCACGTCAGCATAAATCTTCTCAAATTTTAAACCAGTAATATTAAAACATAGATTCAAACCAATCAAACTTCCACGTCAGCAGAAGCTCTAGAAAAATTAGTAAATTACCCATCTCTGCCTCAAATGCGGTTGCCACGTATCGGCTTCACACCAATTTGTTTTTGTTTTATATTATATTATTTATATATAAAAAGAGCAAATGCCTTTAAGCTACAGTATTTTTGGTTTGTTCAACTTGCACTGTTTCATTGGCCACTTTTTTTTTTTTGAATGCATAAAGCTACAGTAGTTTTCTACATTATTTTTTATTTGTTCAATTCGCAATGTTTCACAAAATAATAAAATATTAACACAACAAATAAGCACAATATTTTCACAATTGTTAAAGTGTTAATTTTTTATAAGTCAAAATAAAATAATAAAAATATCATATTGGAACCAACCACAACTAAAAATAAAGTTATTATGCAAAAAAAATTCTACATCCACAACATTTTTCACAACACTATATAAAAAGAGCCAATAGGCTTAGAAATAGTGTTTTGGTTTAGTCAAGTTTTTGGACTCATTTTAATGCTACTAAAAAACCTTTCATACTTATTCAAGGCATTTGACCAACCTGGTGAGATGAATTTTTTTTCTTCTCAAGTACACCAGTTTGTTTTTGTTTTATATTATATTATCTATATATAAAAAGAGCAAATGCCTTGAAGTTACAGTATTTTGGTTTGTTCAACTTACACTATTTCATCGGCCGTTTTTTTTTTAATACGTAAAGCTATAGTAGTTTTGCTACATTATTTTTGCTTTGTTCAATTCACAATATTTCACAAAATAATAAAATATTAACACAACAAATTGGCACAATATTTTCACAATTGTTGAGGTGTTAAGTTCTTATAGGTCAAAATAAATCAATAATATATTATATTGGAACCAACCATAACTAAAAATAAAGTTATTGTGCAAAAAAAGTGTTACATTTATAATATTTTTCACAATACTTTCATAACAAATCATAAATGGTAAATTTTTATTGATTCTAATTTAAACTTGCTAATGAAATTACTTTTTTGCTCACCAATTATAACCTGTAACGACCTACTACTTATAATTTGTTATGAAAATATCGTGGATATAACATTTCTTTTGTAAAAATGTTAGGGCATCTTGTTGTCGACACAGTATTTTCAAAACTGCTGAGCTATCAATTCTTTACAAGTCAAAATAAAATATAACAAAGTTATAAAGGTATTATGAAAACCTTGTGCCATTTTGTTGTGTTTCTAGAAAATTTTTATTGGTTTAGTCAATGTTGTTAAGCCAAAATTCACCGTTTCACATACAATTTTCTTGGGTTGACATTTTGTATTTTTTTCTTTACGCAACATTTTAAGTAAAAACACATAGTTTTACACACAAGAAAATTGTATGTAAAAGCTTATGATTTTTAAAATATTTTATTGTGTAATGTCTAAAATACTCCCACTAAATTTTAATATCCCAAAAATTTTCTTCACGTGTTTTAAGTTTTAAATTTTAGTAATGCTTGGAAAGTTAGAATGATAATATAAGGTGTTTTATTTGTTATCTAAAGAGCATTGATTTTCTAAGTTTAAATTTTCAAAAATTATAATTTATCTAATGGAAAATTCGATGACACATGCCTTTTTTTATTAATTTTTTTTCTTAGCAAAACTCATTTACTTATTATTGGAAGATGATGATATTCGTTATCATTCTTATAAGTTTTTATTGAGTGGATATATTGCCTTTAGCAAATAGGTACTAAAAAACTATTATAGTAAAATAGATATTTATATGTTAAATAGCTACCCTAACTTTGTGTGTGATCAAAATTCTTATATAAATGAGATTAACTTTTTATGACATAATTATCGAAATTCTTAAAATTAATGTCTCTTTTGATTAATGTAAATCTTTATGTACTTTAATTTAAAAATCAAATGATTTATATCTTTATTTTGTGATATAAATAAAATTTAGAATTAACCTTAATCATTACTCTTATTCCACAGCAAGCATGTGCCTTGCATGTGCTGCCCTAACTAGTGTTATAAAAAGAATAAGGGTAAACTATATAATTAGTCATTAACCTTTACACAATATCTCAATTTAATCTTTAACGTTTTAAATGTGTCAATTTGATCCCTAAACTTTTGGTATTGTGTCAAAATGGTCTCAACCGTTAAGTGATGGATAGAAAATGTTGACATGGTTAACAGTCAAAATAAAATATTATTTTTTTGCCACATAGACTGCCACATGTATTGTCACGTCAACATAAACTTTAAAAATATCTAGTGCTATGTGTCCTTCATTTTTTCTTTTTTTCCTTTGATTTTGTTTTGCTTTGCTTTCTTGGGAAACAAACGGGATTATAAACCCATAATTGAAAAATTCAACTTCATTTTCCTAGAAATCAAACAAGGGAAAAGCAATTTTAATGAAAAAGCAAAAATTGCAAAACTAACAACAAACCTATTTCTGAAAGAAACTTCAAATATACAATATTTATGTTGATTACAAAAATTTAAAGGCCCTTCACAAAGTCCACTATTATTTTCATAGCTCACAGGCGTAATTGTATTGATGCTGATAAAGTTTGATGCTAGGCCTAGCAACAAATTGTTAGTAACACTGAAGAATTTTATGGACTATTTTGATCTTTGGGTGGGACTGGGATTAAAGAAGAAATATAAAATGATGCTAACAAGCACGGCACTTTGATGGCGTGTAGGAAGAGCAAGGGTAAAAGATTTGATCATTGGTTGAGATTAGTTAAAGAAGAGGAAAATTTTTATTCCAATAAGCACAATAGTGTTGATAGCGAGCAACGAGAACAAGGAAATTGGGTGAGTGGCTTAAGTTTCAAAGTTTTGTTTTTCCCTGGTTTGGTTGCTAGGAAAATACAAGAAAAATGAAGTTTAATTTTTCAATTCTAGGTTTATAATCCTGTTTCTTTTCCAAGAAAGCAAAGCAAAAGAAAATGAAAGGAAAAATAATTTGAAGGTCACGTGGCACTAGCTTTTTTAAAGCTTATGCTGACATAGCAATACATGTGGCAATCAATGTGACAAAAAAATAATATTTTATATTGTGATTCATGGAAACTCTCATGTAAGTTTTATTTTATTTTATTTTTTTTAAGCCTATGTAAATTTACTTCAAGATTTGATTCACGGTGTATGCGAGTTTAGATTCATATTTTAATTGTCTTAAGCATCTCCATGAGAATGGTTTATTAACTATTACTCTAAGGACACCCGTTAACAAGACTATTTTATAATTTATTTTTATTATTATCATCATTATTATTGTTTATATGAATTTTTTATTTTTATTTTTTTATATAAATAAAGTTAACTTACTTATAAAAAATTGTTTTTGAGTAATTATTATTATTATTATTATTATGATTGTGATTCACGGAAACTCTCATGTAAGTTTTTTATTTTATTTTTAAGGACTACATAAATTTACTTCAAGATTTGATTCTCAGTGTATGTGAGTTTGAGATTCATATTTATAATTGTCTTAAGCATGCTTCATGAGAATAGTTTATCAACTATTGTCCCAATGGCATATGTTAACATGAACCTTCTATAATTTATTATTGCTGCTGTTGAGACTTTATTTATTTATATAAATAAAGCTGACTTACTTATAAAAAAAATAGTTTTTGAGAATTTTTTTTAATTATTATTATTATGATGGTTGTGATTCATGGAAACTCTCATGTAAGTTTTGTTTTCTTTTTTAAAAGACTATGTAAATTTACTTTAAGATTTGTTTCATGGTGTATATATAAAAGTCTGAGATTAATATTTATATTTGACTTAAGCAGCATGCTCCATGAGAAGTTCCTTTTTTTTAATGGCAGAAGATACAGATGGTGAGTTGGAATATTTCAAAGCTTAGTTTGACTATACTTCTCATAAGTTCTCATACCCAAAAGTATGTCCTACCACAATTTTAATGAAATATGTTTTGTATTTTTTTATTAGTTTTGTTGATATATAGCTTCCGATTTTCATAGGATTTTTCTCTGTGAAATAGTTTTCTTTTCTTCTTCCTTTTGTTTCTTGATTCCCTTCAAGGTGTTTGAAGAAATGCTTGAATCAAATGTGTTTTGATTTGGTTTTACGGTTTTCTTAGATTAGCTTTAGAGCATGTTTTTTAATAAAATTTTAAACCAATGCCATTTGGGTTCTAAAGCCTTCTTCTTATATATTTTTATTTTACAAATCTATGAAAGATACCTTTGCAAAACCTTCATTTATTAAATAACTTGGTTTTACTAGTTTTCATAGATTAGCTTTGATTTTGAGGTCTTCTTTTGTTTTTTGTTTTAACCAATGCTATTTGGGTTTTAAAGTCTTCTTTCTATATATTTTTATTTTAGAAATCTATGGAAGTTATATTTGCAAAACATTCATATTTTAATATACATCTTTTTTAAGTACATATACTATGAATTTATGCAAAGTAAGTTTTTTTGTTAAACTATAATAATATGATGATTGTAGTAAAATAAACCAAGATTAAATCGTATCTCATACTCAATAGTTTTCCAGTGTAATGCACAGGTTAGCGATTAGTTTTAGGACAAATGAAGCATCTAATTGATATTCTTATGTGAATTAGAGGGATTGGCTAAATTGTACAAATAATATATATTTATATATATATATATATAATTAGATATTATTATATTAGTCCATATGTCAAAGAATTAGAAATGTCAAATGGTACGGATTAAAATCATATATTAAATTTCATATCTTTAACTATGCCAAATGACGAAATTTAGCATTATCTACTTATACATATTGGAAAATGAGTATGAGTTAAAGATATTTAAAGTATGTGCTATGTATTCAAGAGTTAGACCATTTTAGACATACACTACTGCAGCTTCTTTAAAACCTTTTCTCCTCTCCTCGTGTGTGTATTAAATATTTAGTATTCTCAAAAGAAAAAACAGTGGGTTAATCCCACATTGGAAAATGAGTGTGAGTTAAAGTGGTTTAAAGTCTATGTTGTGTATCCAAGAGTTAAGTCCTTTTAGATATACACCATTGTCAGTTTCTTTAAAACCTTCTCCCATCTCCCCATTTGTGTGTGTTAAATACTTAGTATTCTAAAAAAAAAAAAAAATCTTATGCATACAATATATATCATCATCTAATTGTTGTGATCTGACTTTCATGCTTAGATATAATTAGGCACTAACTGCAAGTCATACATGAGATATAGAAGAAATTGTCCTAGTAACATTTTAATAAATCTAAATGGTACAATAGAATTGGTACAATAGAATTAATACAAAATCTAACATAAATCATAATTGTTTTAAAATATACTTTAATTTATTAATCATTCATAGAACCAAGTTTTAATGATTTAATAATGAAGACAATAATTTTTTTGATAGAGTTTTAATCTATGACATTTGTTTCTATAATTTTTGCTCTTTTATCATCAAATTAAGACACTAATCGGTTTTTTGTGTAAGCGAGGATTGAACTACAAATCTCTTATTCAACTATCAGAGACTTTACTAATTGAGTTAATTGGAACCCACTAATAATGACAATAGTGTTATAAAAATGAAGCTGATTGTTTTGGTTAAAAGAAGATAATCTAAACAAATCCCCTGCTTAAATAAATCTAAGCATAATATTATGTTAAAACTTAAAACGCAAACCATTGACCTTCTAATAGTTTTTTTCTAGTCCATCACAATGTTTTTTGCATACCCGTGAAAAATGTAAATTTCTTTATAGGTGAAATAAAAATTTCATGATACAGTGTGAACAAAATAAAAGACCAAAAAACAAGTTGGGCTTCTTCATGATAAAGTCTAATGACTTATTATATTGAATTCTCTATATAGAGGTGACACCGTGACATGTGTGTTCTAAGAGAAATAAAAGTGGTATACCCAAAAAAATTGAAATAGGAGTGTAGTTCAAGTACAGTAATATATTGGGTCTAAATCTGTTGGGCTTATATTCTAAAACCCTCCGCTCAAACTCATATTGGGTGAATGGTGACTAATTTGAGTTTGAAAGTCAATGCATGAAAGCGTCCTAGTGGAGGAGACTTAGTGAATATATCAACTAATTGAATGACTTATTAATTTATTATATTGAACAGTGTGTAAGATGTACAAGGGATTGCCTCTATATAAGCATGATTTGTGTTTTGTACAAAGAATATATAGGAGTGTAGTATAAACAATGTATACAACAGTACATTAGGCCTAAGAGCATTTCCATCAAGGGTTTTAAAATTTTTAGTATTTATCATCTCAAAAACTAATTTTATAGCATTTAACACATCACTTTACAATTCACCTTACATCAACACTTCTATTTTTTTACCACTTTATTTAAATATTATTTATTTATTATTTTTTACTCATTTTTTTTCGGTCTCTCTCTCTGTCTCTCTCTCCCTCTGTCAAAACCCAATAGCTGTAGAAGACTAGAACCTTCTCCCTTTCTCTGATCTGCTCTCAAACCCGTGCTTTATGTCTCTGATCTGCTCTCAAACCTGTGCTCCATGGCTAACCACCAAGCTCTGTTGGCCTAAAACACTTCTCACCCTGCCACTGTCACCACCAACCACGCCGATCATAATCCCAAATCACAAACCCACAATCCAAACCCCGCCGATCACAATTCCAAATCACAAACCCACAACCTAGACCCACGCTGATCACAATCCGAAATCACAAACCCACAACCCAGACCCACGCCGATCACAATCCAAAATCATGAACCCACAACCAAACCCACGCCGATCACAATTCTAAATCACGAATCCACAACCCACAAAATCAAATCACCCTGCCGTCAAGCTCTACCTCCATATCGGCGACAACACTCCGAAGGCGTTTGGGCTTTGAAGTTCCTGACTGACGAACCTTGGAGGGGAGGAGCTCAAACCGTGAACCTGAGAGAAACAGAAGCTACAGGAAAGAGAGAAGAGGAAAGTGAGAGAGGAGAGAGAAGAAAGAAGGGAAAAATAAAAAAGAAATACACGCAGTTACCGTTGGGAATAAAAATAATAATTTTTGGTTTAAGATTTTTGCTAAAATTTTTTGAGATTTGAAATCTTTGATGGAGTAGGTTTTTTTGTGTATTGGTGCTAAAATTTAGCTTTTAGCATTTTTAGCATCCTTAATGGGAATGCTCTAAACCCATCTAAGCCTAACACTCCAAACAAACACACGTACACAACACATGCTGTCTTTAAGAGTATTCTCCATCCTCTCAAAACTATAGATACAGTAAATACCATAGCAATATTACTACTAAAAATTTACACAAACATGGTCCAAATTTGCAACGTACATAGCTCTTAATCTCTTATTTCCATGTTTGCATTCTCAAGGATTAATTTAGCATCAAGGTTGTTTCAGTAACAAGCTTGTTTCAGAAATCCCAGTCTTGAATTTTCCATATCAAATTCCATATAAATAGGCCGTTGAAGACAATTACTCAAAATTATTGATGGCCCACCACTCAAACCAACATTATCTCTAATGAATGAGAGACAAACGGAGTTGGAACGATCATCCAACAACAAATAATGTATCCGGCCATGACAATTCCATCTTAGCACCACCTTCAAATATCAATGTTAATGGCGGATAATACAACAAAACCTCATTGGGAATAAGTTGGAAACGTACATGACCCAAGAACTCCTATGTCAGGAGCTCTAGCATAACGTCCCATTTGACTCTCAAACGTTTCTGACACGTTTTGATAATAAGGTGACCCTGCGTCCAATATAGTTCCATCATTGCCATCAGGTCCTAGCACACGAAATTTATCCGGAATCTTAATATGCTTATCGCCAACGATAATTTCCAAAAGAATAACATAACGATAGCCATAAAAATGAAAACCTGTAGAGACAGACTTGCTTGGGATCAATGGTGTGTAGCTAAGGCCTTGAGCTTCTAGTTCACCATCAAGGTCCAACATAAGGTCAGTGCTCTCCTTTGTGTCATCGTAGAAGTGAGCTAGACAACAAACAATAGGAGAATTTAGTGAGACCCAATTGAGAAGGCAATGATTGTGGGGTATCACCAAACCTAACTCCCATAGGCTGATGGATCGAGGAAATTGAGCAACCAACTAGAAAATCAGGCACAGTTTCTTCTATGGTCTCTAACAATAAGTGCCCATTTGTTGAGCATAATGATCACATGACAATATGAAGTGTTTGCATACCATTGTTGCGGGCCTTTAGCAAGGGCGGCTTGATGCATTTGGGGGCTTAAAGGCAAAAATTGATTATTTTGTTTTATATGCAAAATTACTATTAATTAATATGAACCACATAGATTTTTTTTTTTTTTAATTTATAAACACAAAAAATTTGATAAAATTTTTTACATTTGTTGATGTGGCAGATTGATAGTGGTAACTGGTAAGTAAAAGAGTGATGTTAGTAGTGAATCTAGATGAAAACCAGTAAAAGTTTGCTAATTTGACTATAGTGAAAAATGTTATGAATTTTTGTGTGTAATGCTTTCTTTCTTTTTTATTTTTTTTTAGAAGTGTTACATTCACAATATTTTTCACAACAAATTTTAGGTATTAAGTTGCTTCTTGTTTTCTATTTGAACCTACCACTAAAATTATGTTTTTTGCTATAAAAAACAGCCTGTAACAACCTGTTATTTACGGTTTGTTGTAAAAGTGTTATGAAAAATTTTGTGGACGTAACATTTCTTTCTCTTTTTTATTTGTTTTTTATTTGATAAAAAATATTATTTTATTTATTAGTTAATATTTTGGTTTAATTAATACTATTGGTTATAATTTGGGGACTTTTTTTTTACTTGGAGTTTTAGGCAACTGCATCAATAACTTATACCATTGAGTTGGCACTGTAATAGTTGTTTTGATTGGAGTATTTTTCTTTTCTTTTTCCCAATTATTTTTGAAAATATTATTAGTTTATATTGTAAAAATAAAATATTTATATTGTAAATTAAACAAATGTATATAATATTATATACATCTTTTTAGTTTACAATGTAAACCTGTAATTGCTCTTATTTTTATGTCTGAAAAAAAGATAGTAGTGGAAATATGCAACATCCATCTCGCAAACTCACTCATATATCCCTCTTAACTTGGAGTGAGTATATGGTATCTTCAGTATATGTACGAGGTTTTTTTTTTTATTTTTTTTTTATTTTTTATTTTAAATTTTTTTATACAAGATTAAATATGAAAAAATAAAAAAGTTAACATTGGAGATAGAGGCAAATGTTGGACCACTCTCATATGCCGGGTTTTTCCTTTTATTCTTTCAAATGGATAAAAAACTTTTTCAATTTCTAGATAAATGAAGATGTTAATTAAGAACATGAAAAGTGTAAATTTTTTTTTATAGGTGAAAATAAAAATTTCTAGCACTACTTGATAATCACATTTATTTTTAAAGTGGGATATGTACTAGGGAATTGCTTCTTTGTTTGTTTTGTTTAAGAGGAAGCAAAGACCTTGAGCTGGCTCCGCCCATGACTAGCAGTCTGAATACTGAGTTGCATGGTTTGTGGGGGAGTTTTAAAGCGTAAAAATGTCTCTTGCCTTATATTTGTGACTGTGAGAGTACACAGACAATATGCTTGTTTGTTTAGTTTAGTTTTTTTTTTTTTTTAATGCTTAGATAAATTTTTTTTTTTTAAATTATCATTTTTTTCAGGTATAGTTGTGCTTTTAACGAATAAATAAAATAGACAGACAAAAATTGGTTCATCCAAATCGACAATATCAACAGCTGCTATAGAGTTAGAACATAAGGGCTAATATATATCTACACCACGTCTCATAATTATAGATCTGAATAGACATTTTTTGATAAAATTATTATGAAAAGATAACATTAATGATATCCTATAACCTTATTTTACCATCTGGACAATGATTATAAGAATATACAGTAATTTTGACTATTCCCCCAATAGCCACAGTAAGTAAACTGTCACCACCATTATTATCTTTACCTCTCAATCCACAGCATTCTTCACATGCATATATAATGTGCCCATACGCAACATAACCAGTGTTTTTTAGCAGTATTATTTTCTAGTAGTACCATCTTTATTCTTTGCCTAGAATTGAGTTTATTTTTAGTATTTTTTTAATTTCGGTCCAGCTTACTTATTACAATTTTGTTTCCGAAAGCCAAATCTCTCATTTTCCAAATCAAACTCCATGTAAAAATTCTGCTGCTGAGTATTTCCCAAAATTATCGCTGGCCCGACCGAACCAAGTGCACTGTCCGTCACAATAGTCAAGCACCCCAAGCTAGAATTACCAACAACGGCAGGTACAAAATAATTCACCACCGGTAATTTTAACTTTGCCCCACCCTTAAACTCAAAGGTTAATTTTGGAAATTTAATCTTCTCGAACTTTAACCCAGTAATATTAAAACATAGATTCAAACCAGTCGAAGCTTCCACGTCAGCAGAAGCTCTAGAAATATTACCCATCTCTCCCTCAAACGCCGTTACCACGGCGTCAAATATTGGCTTTTCCACGGTTGTGAAACTGGTCCCAGAGTCCACAATAGTGCCACCGTTACCTTCAAAAAGTAAATATTTGCATGGAATATTAACTGACTTACCACCCACAGTAATTTTAAGAAGGTCAACATAATAGAAATCAAGAAAAGTTGGGTTTTTCCTAAACCGCGTGTAGCTTAGGCCAGGGGTCTTGGCATCGGAACTGGACCCTCGGTACAAAACAAGGTCACCACTCTCTGACGTGTCGTTGAAGCGTTGAGAAATTAAACAGTAAGAAAATTTACTGAGACCCAATTGGGAAGGCAATGATTCTGGAGTTCGACCAAACCCAGCTATGCCAGAGGGGATATTGACCGAGAAATTGGAGCACCCAACAATGAAATCGGTGAAAAGTTTCTCAGGAAAATTGAGGGTATCAGAAAGTAATCGCCCAAAAGTTCCGCCTGAACCGTATAGATACGTATAAGGAGCGCAAGTTTGGGAACAATTTTTTGAGTTTTTACAGTCTTGACAACGAGACAAGGCATTTGGGTTTGAAATCCAAGCACATTTTGGACTTTGGCAACCGATAAATTTTGAAGAAGATGATAGTTCTGGAATGAACGATGGTATTTTTGATGGGTCTATGCCACAACCGATGCAGTTATAATGTGAAGTGCAAGGGAACCAGACAAGGCTACTGCCAGTGTCTAAAATGAAAGGAATGGTTTGTGGGGGTGTGCCAAAGCTGAGAGAGATTGAGTATGCTCTATAGCTGTCTGAAAAGACTTGGGTTTCGGTAAGTGGGGGTTCTGATTTGGGGCGTTTGAGGTGGTGAGCTCTGGTTAGAGAAGCAGAGGCGAGGGATTTGAGGGTTTTGATAGGATCCGAGGATGGGTGTTTGTTGATGAAGACGTGTGAGAGGGGAATAGTGAAGGCTGTGGGATTGGGAGCTACGGATGGTGAAGATGAAGCTAAGAGTAACATCGAGATGAGAAACATGAGAGAGTGACGTAACGAAGCCATCATGAATGGATGAGATTTGAGAGAGAGTGAAGAGAAAAGAGACTGTCGGGATGTGAACGAGTGAAGAAAGGGTTTTTAGACTGTTCTGGTTTGGGGTTGTGTTCCCTTTATAGGGGACTAGAGATTAGTCTTGCCTTGCACGTATTACTTTAATAATGTTTTTATAACTTATTACTGGAGTATTATTGTTGTTATGACTTTTTATTTTTTATTAATAAAGTTGACTTACTTATAAAAGATATATATTTTTTGAGAAATAACCTTTTTATGTTCAAAGAAAAATAAATTTTATTATTATTATTAATTATTATTATTATTATTAAGAAGGTTGTGAGGAAACTCGTATACTAGTGTGGTTATTTATAAAAAGTTGTAATATTGAGACAAAGACGTTTGGCCATTTTTCATATTATTATTATTTTTTAACTAGTCGTAGGCCTGCATGTTGGCGTGATAATTTTTTGGTAAAATATTATTTTAGTCCCTAGACTTTATATATGATTTTTTTAAAGCAGTTTTATCATATTTTTCATAATCTTATCTATAACGTTTTTTACTATTATCATATATTTATTGGTGGATGATTTGCATAACATAGACATTAAATAAGAGGTAGAATTATTCATTAGATTTTTTAAAGTCATGGTGGATGAAGATTATGATATTATATATATATATATATACATATATATATATATATTGTGTGGGTCCTTTTTGGACGGTGCCCAGGCCCAAGTAGAATTAAGGACCCCGGACCTTTTAGTTGTTTGTTTTAAGGGACTGAGGTTGGTTCACTACAGTTAAATGGGCTAATTATGAACCAGATGGTGCACAGAACACGAATCCTACAACACATACATGCTAGCAAACAAGAAATATATGCATTGAACAACAAGAAACAATAAAGGGGCAATATGACAAAGAAAGATACAAAATAAACGTTAAGGATCCTTAAGATAATGTGAAATATTTCATTACTTTCTCAATTGTGTAATACATTATGCTCACTAGGACGTGTTATAAGGTCCAAATAAGTTCAAAAATCACAGACTTAGATGCCTCTTCAGGCCTCTAAGACTTGCAAAGTTTGAATCCTTTTGAATCCAAGTGTGTTCTCTAGTGGCTGTTTGAGGATACTGGGCGGTACTTCCCTCTCTTTTCTTACTTTCTTTGAGTTCCAACAGAGTTTTCTCAATGATTCTACTCTAATTCACTGTTGCTGAATGCCCTTCACTGTTGGCTGCTTCCCCTTTTTATAGTGTCATCCTAGGGTTCCCGGGGTACCACTGTTTCCCTCCATTTGCTCTCCTGGGTACCAGAACCAATATTGTGTCAGCAACATTGGTGGCTGGCCCCTTCCTCATTCCTCATTATTTTCTTCTTTTGAAGTTTCTTCCTCAAAAGTCTCCTACTGCCTTTCCGTTCTGGTATGTCTTGAAGAGCTGACCTTGGATTTTTCTCCTTTTAAGGTTTCTAGTTCCTACCTTTTCAGACTCAGCTTTTGGCTGCCTTTCCCTTTGTCATTTTTCCCAAGTAAGCTGATTCCTTCCTACCAGGTTGAAAGTTTCCCAGCCACTTCCCTTCATGGTTCTTCTTTCTAGGTTCCCCGAGGTACCAGCCCCTTATTCATGAATTGTTGGTTCCCAAGCTTTCTGATTTCTTTTTGCATCATTGGGTGGCTGATAGGGACATATCTGTTCTCGTTCCTTGTGTTTCTTGGCATCCCATTTAAATTGTCTTAATCCAACCTTGGCTTTGCTGCACGTCCCAAGGATCCCGAGCTCCTGGCAGTCCCCAGGTATCTCGGCCCAGTTCTTACCACTGGGCTCCCTAGCGATTTTTTGACCTTGGCGGGCTGGGCTTTTCTTCTTCCATTCGTTTCATGAGTTCTAAAGCTTACCCATTCGTGGGTTTAGGTTCCTCCTTAAAACCCTTAATGGATTTGGGCTTACCATCTTTTTCTTTATTGCAGGCTCAAGTATTTTATCTTTTATGGAGTTTAATTCTCTGTGCTATTTTGGGCCTTGGTGCAACATTGTGACTTTTTTATTATTATTATTAAGAAGGTTGTGAGGAAACTCGTATACTAGTGTGGTTATTTATAAAAAGTTGTAATATTGAGACAAAGACGTTTGACAATTTTCCATATTATTATTATTATTTAACTAGTTGTAGACCCGCACGTTGCATGTGATAATTTTTAGGTAAAATACTATTTTAGTCCCTAGACTTTATATAAGATTTTTTTTAAAGTAGTTTTATCATATTTTTCATAATCTTATCTATAACGTTTTTTACTATTATCATTTATTTATTGGTTCATGATTTGCATAACATAGACATTAAATAAGAGGTAGAATTATTCATTAGATTTTTTTAAGTCATGGTGGATGAAGATTATGATATTAAATATATATATATATATATATATATATATATATATAAGGTTAAATGAAATGTCAAAAAATGAGATTATAAAATTTTCCAACTTTATTTCTAATATAATTTCTAAATTACTGAAGAACATCTCATTTTTAGTTATGATATGAAATATAATTTCCCTAATTAAAGTTTGATTAGTTTTAAGTTTAAATTTTGTATTATTATTAGGGCTATCCACGGGTCGGTTCGGGTCGGATTTGTGCCCAACCCCGAACCGACCCGATCATTTCGGGTTTCCCATGCTTAGACCCCCCGCCGACCGGTGAACGGAGTCGGTTCGGGTGGTCGGATTTTCACTGGGTTCAGATCGGTCCTTGGTCGATTTCGGGTTGTGCGAAAATCTACCGGATTTTGCCAAAAGCCGTCGGATCTTGACGTGATCTCGCTTGACTCTTTGAGTTCAGGCCAATTCTCAATAGATCGGACAGAAAATGGGCAATTTTCCTTCGAGTTCAAGCCGGATCTCAACAGATCGGACAGAAAATGGGCGATTTTCCTTTGAGTTCAGGCCGGATCTCAACAGATCGGACAGAAAATAAGCAATTTTCCGGTCAGATACGGTCGGGTCGGTTAATTTCAGTTTCTCAACCTCAAACCCGCCAACTGACCCACCGTTTTCAGGTTCAGGGAGCAGCTGCCGCCGACCCGTCACCAGCGTCGGGTCGGTCGGTTCTCGGGCCGGATTGGACGGTTTGGGCGGGTGGGTCGGGTTCCGGATATGGCTGGACACCCCTAATTATTATATTTAATTATTGATTATTGATTTAATTAAGTGGATGTAATAGTTGATTTTATTGCACTATAAAGTTTTCAATGTCCATTGTATAGCCATCTCTATTCTATTTCTTACTCCTCTTGACCACCTTTTTATTTTCCAAATAACGGTTATTAATTGACATTTGATTTCATTTCTTTTTTTCTTCCTTCATTTATTCTTTATTACTTTGTATGTTCCCTTATTAGTTGTAAATTTTATGGTTATCAATAAGAACAATTTCACACCACAAAAGCTACTATAATAATCCAAAGAGAAATAAAGGGAGGGCAATGCCTTTTTCGTTTTTCCATTTAGTTCCACACCCCACGTGGCAACCAAGAAAAGATAAGAAATAGATATCACGGATGGCTTAAATAGTTGTAGATGTAGTTGCGCAAGTGGTATGTCAAAGGTTTTTTTTTTTTTTTTTTTTCCTTCTTAATTTTTAAGGAAATATGAAAGACATTTCTCTAGTTTGGTCTCAATCAATTAAGATATCCATAATATATTAACGGAAGTAATAATGAGTCTTAAATTTTTCTTTTTAATGTATGAAGTGGTTAGGTTAGTGGTATGTAAAAGTTTTTGTAAGGACCCGATTTTGGTACCTTGGCCCAAATGATGGATGGACTCAGGCCCAAGAAGCCCAAAATAATGAATTTGTAGAGAGTGGATTGGAAAACTGGGTTTTAACGAGTTGGATAACAAATATAATAGATTCAGGAGACAGGATAAAGAAGATAAACTGATTTAAGCTAAAGAAAATTGTCCTCGGCACAGTCCGAGGAGATCAGTTCTTATGTATATTTCTTTCAAGTATGATTACAAAGTCAGTTCTTGATAGCTACAGTGTTTTTCTCTTGATCTCTCGATCCCCCATTCCCCAGGGGTCTCTTACATTATATATCTCCCTTTCAATGATCTTGGTCCTCTAGTTGTTGATCATCCAGGGCACTACTTGAGTGCTTGTCTCATCGGATGCCCCCTCTGGCCCTCTGTGAGTTGGAGTAGCCAAGGCAGCACTGTTCAGGGGTTTTTATCCACATAAATGCGGCCAGAAAATTAGCTGCAGAGCATTCAATGCGGTGACAGCAGCTTTTCCTTAGATATTTCCTAGCTCCCATTCCTCCAGAACGTTCGTAGTGCATGTCTTTATCAATAGAACCTCCCAGAACGTAACCCTGGATGACAGGAGGTATATCTTGATCTTTGTTGTGTTTAGCCGAGGGGATATTCCTCCTCGGACAACCTCTCACAGCCATTACGATCATAGTTTACTCATGAAGTTCGAAGTATTACATCTCTCTTGCTATTGATTTATTCTCGGACCATTATGCCTCCTCGGACAAGGCCCAAGGCCCAATATATATTTGGGCCCATGTCCCCACAGTTTTTATAAATTTTTTTAAAAAAAAAATTCTAAGGAAATGTAAAAGGCTTTTTTTTTGAAAAAAAAAATTTGTGACTTTTTGAATTGTAGAAATATGATTGTTTTAATTACCTTATTTATAGATTACATTATTAAGTTATAAATATCTAAATTAAAGTAGATGAATATAAATGCAAAATTATATGTAAAGTTAAAACCGCACAAGATAAATATGTATAGATAAACTAAAGTTTTTTTTCCTAAAAAAAAATATAAATTAAAATAGATGAATATGTAAAGGTAAAATTATATGAAAAATTAACACTACCCAAGATGAACGTTTAACCACTGGTAGATATGTGTTTTTTGAAGACTAAAAGTATATTCAATTGCTTTAGCTGGAACTATATAACTATGCAAATATTGTTGCGAGTGGTTCCATCATTTGCAAATTATCATGTTTGGTGGCCTTACAAAACAAATATTTCATGGGGGCCCCCCCCCCCCCCCCCCCCCGGGTCCATTTTTTTTTAATAGTTATTATATATTTTAATTTTGTAGTTGGGCCCCCTTCTTTTCGATAAGTCTAGCTAGCAACCCAAAAACTTAACAAAAAAAAATTAAAAAAATTCATAATGGTGACTGTATTTTAGCAAAAAAAAAAATTTTATTTTACCACCAAAGAACCAAAAAATCATGTGTTATTAGAGAAGCTAAAACTAAATTTTTTTCAACTACAATAAACTATTGTAGCAAGTTGTTAAACATAAAATACAATATTTTATTAAGATTATATCTCTTCTATCAATTGAAAAACTCAAATTCTCTCTCTTCCTTTATTATTTTAATGAGTTGTTTATATTATTTTAAATGAAGTGTAAAAAAAATAGAACATTTGATATTGGGTGTATTATAAAGTGAGGTGGTAAAAAAAATAAAGTAGTTTTTTGAGGTGCTAAAAGCTAAAATTTTTAGCACCACCACTGTAAATGCTCTAACTTCAACAAAAAAAATCCTAGCCAACCTAGTATTAAAAAATATATATATATATTGTTTTTGTTTTTGTCTTTGTTGGTAAATTATTGCATCTTAATGTATTTTGAAACAATGATTTTGTGTATTTATAATTTTTTAATACTATATGAATTCTTATTTAAAGTTTTTTTTTTCTTTCTACCCCAATCCCGCTAGTATAAAATCCTAGGTTCGTCTCTGGATGGTTTAATCTTTGCCTCAAGATTTAAAAAATTATTATTTTTAAAGTATTTTAATTAATAGTTTTTGATACATTTTAATGTTTTCATATTTATGAGGTTTGTGTTCGACATGTATCAGATGTCAGTGGTTGCTTTTGAGTTTTTAAATGTTAATTTAGGTGGTAGAAAAGGGGCATGACATGCGATGTTATCTAATTTTGAATATGGTTTTGTGTTAATACATGTTAATTATTATTTATTTAAATTTTGAGTAATTTGATTGTATTGATTTATGTCTCTTATTTTATTGGAGGAGTTACATAGATGGAGAGTTACTTTATTTTTATTTTACAAATCTATGAAAATTGCAAAACATTCACATGCATCTTTTCTAAGTATACTATGCATTTATGCAAAATTGCAAATTAAGTATTCATGTTAAAGTTAAACTAAAATGATATGATGATTGTAGTCCATAATATATATACGATGTTGTAGTAAAATAAACCAATATTAAATCATATTTCATGCTCAATAGTTTTTTGGTGTATCGCACAAATTAGCGACTAGTTTTAAGAAAAATGAAGCATCTAATTGATATTCCCATATGAGTTGAAGTGATGGGCTAAAAAGAGTACAAATGATATATATAAAATTAGATATAATTATGTTGGCCATATATCAAAGAATTAGAAATGTCAAATGTTACTGAGTAAAATCATATATTAAATTTCAAATCATTATCAATGCCAAATGGTGAAATTTAGTATTATATATATATATATATATATATATTATAGATCAGATGTCATTGTCCTATGCTTTGAAAAAGAACATATGTGATCATTGTATGTATCATCCAATTGTCGTGATCTGACTTTCATACTTAGATATAACTGGCACTAACCCAAGTCATACATGAGATATAGAAGAAATTGTAATAGTAATTGGTTTAAAATATACCTTAATTCACTAGTCATTCATAGAACCAAATTTTAGTAATTTAATAGTGATGAAAATAATGTTATAAAAAAAATAAAAACCCGATTGTTTTGGTGAAAAGAGGACAATCTAAACAAATCCCCCTGTTTAAATAAATCTAAGCATAATATTATGTTAAAACTTAAAACGCAAACCATTAACCTTCTAGCTTATAGTTTTTTCTAGTTTGTCACAATGTATATCATAAAAATGTAGACAAAAAACTTTTACACAACATAAAATGAAAATTTTAACATGTACCGTAGATAATCAACAAGGTTATTTCGGGTATTAGAGATTTCAATTAAGGCGAAAATACTATTTTGGTCCCTATATTTTGGAGTTACAGTCAATTTTGTCCCTGTTATTTTCAGCTTACAATCAATTTGGTTCTTACCGTTAACTCATTAACGGAATTCTCCTACATGGCATACAGTATGCACTGATGACACACTTAAAAGCTTACATGGCAACTAATATAAAAAAAAATTAAAAAAATATTTAAAAATACTATGTCAGCATTTAAATTAAAAAAACAATTTTTTTTTAATTTCTCAATTTTACATTCCTAGATTTTCTTAGCAACAAAACACAAAAATAAAATTTACCAATTACTTTATAAAAAATAAAATAAAATTACCAATTACATTCTCAGATTTTCTTCCATTTTCTTACCCATTCTTGGCAAACAAAAACAAAAGCACAAATCAAATTAAAAAATTCAAACGTAAATTTGGACACAAATCTAAACAAACTCAATTCGCAATCTCACATTTCATTTTATTTTCAAGAGACAAAAGCTAGATCTAAAATCGCAAACACAACAAATTTGTTTCCATCTCTAAGCACCCATTTTGATGTAGGAGAGAGATTGTGAGGGTGTGGGTTTGGGTCAACTTGACTAAACCAACTTAGAGAACTCATAGAGAAATTGAGGGAGGAGAGTGTGAGAACCACCCTTGGTGTTATGGTGGCGGGTTTTGGGCTGGCGGGTGGCTAGGTTGCTAATGTTGAGAGATAGAAATCATTGAGAGAAGAAAGAGCGAGCTAGAGAGATAGAGAGTTTTAGGTTCAGGGAAGTTTTAGATCTACCTTTTTTCTCTTGAAATGTAAGTTCCTCCTGGTTTGAATGAGATGGGTTTGGTGATCAATGATAATGGTCTTTTTGTAAAAACCATTTGGTGGGACATTATTTTTTTGCAGCACCATTTTCTCAGCAACGACATTGTTCTTCGTCTCTTTCTTTTTCTTTTTCTTTTTTCTCTATGTTTTTCGGTTTGAATTTGAACTTTCTCAGTTTCTTGGCATGTTCTAAATAACCCAGATTATCATTATCATTTCTTTTTCTTTTGGTTTCTTTTGTAATATTTTTTCAAGTTAAATTTTTTTAATTATTTGGTTGCTAATGTGGCATTTTTTAATGTCAATAACTCTTTTTTTAATTAATTTAGTTGCCACATAAGCTTTAATTGTGCCAATAGAGCACACTATTTGCCACGTAGGCATTGAGTTAACGGTATGGATCAAATTGATTGTAAGTTGAAAATAACAGATACCAAACTGCTCTCAAAATGTAGGGACCAAATTGACTATGATCCCAAAATATAGGAACCAAAACAGTATTTTCGCCTTCAATTAATTTAGGAAGACAACAAGAGTTGAAAAATAATAATAACAAAAAGGTAATTTTACCGTACCCTCTTTTTTTTTTATACAATATCCACTAGTAGGCAACCTGCTATATCAGGTTACCAAATCCTCACATTGGACAGTTCCATCATCATATTGTGTAGTTCTAACATCACATGTAACAGTTCTTTTATCACATTTAGTAGTTCCTTTTTTTTTTTCTCACTTTTGACAGTTCGATCCTCATATTGTGCAATTCTAACATCACACTTGACAACCCGGAAGCATATGGCTATTGAAAAACAGACAGCAAAGAGAATGAGAATTGCATATGGACTCAAAACAAAATCGTCATCTCAAATTGGTTTTCCCTTTTGCCTAATTTCTTTTCTAATGATACAGGGAGTTGACATTCAACTTGGAATGGCTATTGATAGTATACAAGCCACAATGGCAGTGAAACGGAGACTTGCATGTGAGATGGTAAAATACTGGCATCAGGTAGAAATCTGAATCCTTCACTATAAATGAAGCATTATTGTACACATTCAAAATAACATCTTATTGGTTCATTATGTTCTTCATTGTCCTTTATGAATGATCCATTCAATAAGTTAGAGGTAGACCGGTTTTGCAGAAAAAGAAAATTGAGGTATCATATTTGGGAGTTGGGACCTAGGAAAACAAAATTTTCCCTTTTAACTGTCCCTAATACTACTTCTAATCGAAATATAATATTGCTTTCTTTTCCTTTTCCTAATGTCTCCAACGCATTGTAGGTAGTAAATTCTTTGCTGGCCTTTTGAAGTATTCTTTCCTGTTTTTCTTTTTGCTCTCAATGTGCCTAATAGTTTCTAGTTGAAAGCTTCATGTCCGTATGATACAACATCTCACCTGTTATGATTATCTGTTCATGCCACATATATGTCTAGTACTCTAGTCACATGAAGCGAAAGCAATACATCAGCTACAAAAAAGGCTTGCAGATTATGCATCCAGGCTTATCTTTAGGCTACCAAATTTGACTTATCTTTAGGCTACCATTAGGCTTTTTTCGTTTTCACTCATCAATGGTAAGAAGTTGTGTTTTCCTTACTACTCTGCTTGGAAACTCCTAAAATCACTAATTAAGCTGCATAAACAAACATTGGAACTATGACTGTTAGAGAAGAAATTGATAAACAATGACAATGTAGGCTGCATAATACACATCTACCATGTTGTAGTCTAATGACCAACGCTGTATATTCTATTAAAGAAGGAAGGAGTCGATGATATGACCCATTACTAGTGTTTACCGCTGCAAATTTAATGTAATGTAAGGCTAAGCTACTCACTCATGTCTTATCTAATTTGGTCCTCTCCACAAGTAAAATGAAAATAGCATGGGCATTCTAATGAGATCAATGCTTTGATGATATAACTAATAGTTTTTTTTGTTTTTTTTGACATATCCAAAACCTAGTTGTTTGACATGTTTTCAGCAATATAGATCCTCCATCCAGAAACCAGTGTTTTTATTGTAAAAGAAGAGGAGAGAAGATTACAGCTTTCTGTTTCATCATTGCTATATCAGGAAGCCTTACTTCGTATTACTAGAGTACAGAATTCCAATGTGCATACTTGACTATTACATAAAAAAAACATGATGCATCCAAGTCTTTATTTATTTATCTTTCAGGCTGCTGCATACTATTATCATGGTTTGATCCTTGACGAGGGGAACACAGAAAGATTTCATATGATGACAGTAGCAGCTTTGCAAGCAGCAGATCAGTTTCTCAAGGAGAGTAAGAAGGCCAGTGAATCCTTCAATATCGCACCTCCTTTATCACGGTAGTTGACTGATCTCTCTCTCTCTGTCTCTCTCTCTCACTGAATCATACCATGTAAGTGTAAATGCATGCATCTCACATAGTCAAAAGGTGTACATGTTCAGGATATAAAGCAGTTATTTCATCTAACAAAATGAGGCACATCTCCTTGCAAGGAAATGGCAGCATTTGCTTAGCTTTTCCTTTCTGATAAAGGCAAATACTAATGATCAACTCAAAGAAATCAGATGAATTTGCACATACAAAACATACTAAATGACATAACAGGCTTCAATGGGTTTCTAAAAAAGACAAAAACTAGTTATTGACTCAACAACAAAAAATTAGCAACTCATGATCTCTAAACACCTTAAAAATTGATAGATAACCACTCCATGAATCTATCATGTCTAGAAAGCATATCTAATAATCAAATATGGAATATCATGCTCATGAACTTAAAAGAATTTCTAGCAGAAAACTCTCAAAGCAATCCTAGTTCCAGAATCAACTTTGAAGATCTTGCACAGAGATCATGGAAAAGATCATAAAATCACCAAAAGCATTCTCTTCAACTAATATGGTTGAGTTTGACCTTTTGCCTTCATCCATAAATCATTGTGTCATCACATAGATTTTGTTTGGTTTATGACAAGCTCTTTGCTCTAAGGTTCTCAAATTATATACCAGTGGGGGTGCTTCAAATTTTTTTTTTAAGGGCAAATTATGACCTGATCTTTATGAAGAACATGTTTGAACCTCAAAAGCTGAAGCACCATAAGCATGTATCATTTCCAAGCGGGTTTTTTCATTCTCAAAGGTGCAAGCCTTATTTCCCAGGAGCTTATTTAGAATCACAAGATCACAACAGCGTTCCTTGGGCATCAATCACTGACAAACAAAGCCTTTTGGAACACCTTCCTATTGGTAAAATTTTTGCAAACTGCAGGAAAAAAAAAAGTGCAGCTAAAACATAAAGAAGCTCAAATATTTCATATGGACATCCAAATCAGCAAACACTTGACCTCTGTTAACTTATGGTTTTTCACATAACATTTATATTGGCTTTATTCCATGACAAAAAGTGTTATAATTACATTAATTTATTTCCTTGTATTCTGTGGGATTTATTGTAATGAGTTTAGTATCAAGTTGGTGAAGATTGCTCAAGATAGTGAAGTTCACGACTTGCTCGCGAGTGGACGACCCGCGAAAAGTCACATGAGAAGCACATGCTAGAAGCTGAAGAGTCAAGTGACATACTGTATTTCGCAAGTCATTTCGCGACTTGGCTAACCCGCAAGTGACCCGCGAAACTCTCTGCCTGGATGATTTTAAGCGTGACTCTTATACCCTTCACCCATGCTATATATACATTCATTACCCAAATAATTGTAAGGAGGCTATTCAGAGTAAAACCCTAGAAAGGTTTCTACAACACATCCACCTTGTTAGAGAGAGCTATTCATCCTTAAGTGAGAATTCCTTTGTAATCTATTCTCCTCCCCTCTTCTATTGTTATACCTTAAGAGGAGATTTGTATCCAAACACAACTCACACCTATTCAGAGAGTAGAGAGTGTTTTGGAACTTAGGAAGCATTGGTTATTTGCCAAAAGAAGCCGGTGAGTCTTGGCGGTGCAATCGGGCGGTATTGCGAGATCTGAATAACTAGTGAAGACAAGACTCCAAGAAGTCCGTTGATAGCTGGAGCTTGGAAGACTCAAGTACTTTGGGTAGATTAGGCTTGGAATGTCTTTTTGGTATCCTTGTACTCCAACTTATTCACTAGTGGATCATTTCAACTTAGAGAGTCGCGGAGAGATTTTTCACCGAGTCTTGGGTTTCCTCTTCGATAACACATCGCCGTGTTATTTTGGGTTTGCTATTCTTTTACCCATTCATTCATGCAATTGTTGAGTGCTTCGATTAATTAATTTGCTAATCACGTATATTCCACATCAAGTGTGTTTAGATTAAAATTAATCAAACCGTGATTAAGAATTGGGGGTCTAAACAAGCTATAGTGTTTTACATTATTTGAACTCTCAACCTCAAAATCACATCATAATAGGTGTAGAAATCATTAAAGAATCTTGCTAATTCTATTGTATGTGGTTATTAGAATTGCCATATTGTTAAATCAAGTAATCGGTGGCTTACACAAAACACCAATCTTGGACACCAGAAAAAGAACTAAGTTATCCTCCCAGGTCCAAATGTAGTAGAGAGACTCCATTGTAATTATTGAGAAATAGCTATTCTATAAACCATATTTCTCAAATTTACAAGTCTAATTATTAAGAAACAAAACAATGATAGCGAAATTAGGGTTTTGTTGTTTTCATCCTTACCTTAAACAAAATCGAAAACGATTTTGATTCTTTAATAAACCTTAAGTGTTAAGTGAATCGGGATGCTAACGAGAGAGAATGCGATAGTAAATCTGGATTTTTCTTTAGAGCAGGTGAGAGAGAAAGAATACATAAGCGTATCTAGTATTCTGGTCGGTTGTGTTTTTTTTTTCTTTTTTTGAGAAGGCGAGAGAGAAGACAATGGAGGGATTTGGTTCTTCACCTCTCTCTCTTTCTTTTTTTTTGGGTTTTATAGCTAATGTGGGGTACCGGTGACAAGTTTTCTATTAAATTTAAATTAGCGGTTAAGATTGAAATATCATCAAATCTATGGTCAGAATTAGGCGTATATACCATACCCACTAAAAAACAAGGGGGTATGGCAGAATGACCTATAACAAATTTCACTAATTAGTTTGTAATTATAATGATTCCAAAATTATCTTACTTGTAATGTAAAATAGAAAATAAACCGAAAAAAATTACTAAGCAAAATAGTAATTAGTTGATGAAGGCGGCAAATCAAAGACACTATATTTTCTTAGAGAAAAAAGAAAAGAAAAAAACACTATCTTTAGAAAGATTTTTTTCATGAGATATATCTTCTAAAAAAACACCGGAAAACTACCAAAATCGCCACCAATAATTCAACTTGTGAAAATATACATCTCTTAATTAAATTAAAAAACTTGGCTATATCAATAATTAGTCGCTAACTTGTGCGATTCATGAAATTATATAACTCTATCTGTACATGCTTGGGGAGGATCCAAACTGTCAGAATGAGATTTTTTTCCATCACCATTGGCGTCAAAGTGCTTAAAGATACATTCATAGGTACCTTAATCTACATTTAATAAAAATCTTAATTTACTCAATAGTGGCTCACTAAAATAGGAAGTGATACACAATTTTTGAATCAAAGCCTATTACAAAGCAGCAACAATTTCATATAAAAATGTGCAATATATATATATATATATATATATATATATACACACACGCGCACTACCATAAGTGCAAAGCAAACTAACTATATAGGAGTAATTTTTTGAGCATGCTTTCAGGAGGCATAGATTCTGGCCATACAAATAATATCTGCCACGGCAATGACCTTGGTTGCCCACAAAGCTATTTAATTTGTTCCTTATTCTCCGAATACTCCTATATAAAGTTGGGGAATGGTAATATTTGAGTTCAAAATTCCAATTCTAACAAAATCTCATATAAAACAACAATGAACTCAATTCAAAACAAACAAAACAATTTATTTCTCTTCTTTACCTCACACTTTCTCAGCAGCCAAACAGTGAAACAAATATAATAAAAACTCAACTTTGAGGACTTGTTCTATTTAAACCAATTTCAATTGGAATTTTAATCCATATCAATCAAAGAAAATTGAAACTTGAAAAAGACCATATAAATAAACGTCGAAGATGCAATGTCTTGCCATATGACGTCTTTGAAATCAACTTTCTTGCAGCTTCACGTAGATCTGAAACACAGAGAGAACTAAAAATAGCCTTAATTTTCATGGGTCAAATAATTTGGTTAAGAATTAGAACACAGTCACTTATTTAACAAATAAGGATAAAAGCATGGTTTTGAAACCCAGACCGTAAAAGAAAGAGATTCAAGGTTTTTAAGGTTGGACAAAGGTCCAACCGTGATGACGTCATAATAAATTTAATAATTATTAAAAATATAATTAAATTAATTAAATTAATACAAATAGAAAAGTTGACTAAAATAGTCCAAATAAATATAAAAACTATTTTTAAAATGTATTTTTTATATCACAACTTTCATTATAGTGTTTCAAAAATCAATGCAATATCATCAATTGTAAAAAAATTAAAATTAAAATTAAAAAATAATAATAATAATAATAACAAAAACCAAAAACTGCACATGTAAAAAAAAACAATGGTGAATCATAAATTAGAGCGATGCTAGTACCACAATATTTTACCACAACTTTTCACGTGACGAGTTGTGAATGATGGAAATATGGATCTACCATTTTTTTACTACTCACATTGAGTTTTGTTTACGTGGAACGGATTTGGTAGTTAAAAGAACCATTTTAAGGGACAGACCGTATGGTCCGGTTCAGGTTTTAAAACCATGGATAAAAGATCACTTCACTGTGAATAAAGTATTATTCTTCTGAATCAGTGAATTAATTAATTGGTGGCATGTTATGACATAGGCAAATAGTTCCAATGATTCAACATTCCTAAGAGTTCTAGGGTTCGATCCCCACCCATTTTCAACATTTTTTTTCTCTTTTTTATCTCTCTTTTTTTCTTATTAATTTTCTAACTTATTATTATACTTTCTCTAATTTTTCTTCTCCTTTTACATTTTCATCTCCTCACTACTATCTACCTTAATATCATTTTTCCTCTATCCCTTTATCTTCCTTTATTTTTGGATTTTCTTATTCCCCTCTTCTTACTATAAATTTACAATTCTCTTTCTCATTCTATACATAGTTTTCCCACACACAAAATATTATTTCTCTCACAATTTTTTTTTTCCCGTTTTTGGTGGATTTAAATAAAAAAAAAAAATTATTGCATCTCTACTTTAGGTTGATGAATTTTTGTATTATTTGGAACTCTACTTTGGGTTGATGTGATTAAGTTTTGTGCTCTTTGATTTCATAGATGTTATCATATTGCATTATGAAGATAATATATAAGAATATAATGTTATTTTGTTACATAATATAACTTGGATAATTTGGTGTCTAATACTTTTTTTTAAAAGTTTTTTCCTTCTCATATTATTTTCTATAAATTTCTTATTATTCTCTCTCACATTCTCTCTTGAAAAAATGGTTATTCTCTCTCTTGATTTTTTATTCTTTCGTGCAACTCTACTTTATATTGATGAATCATTGTGATTTTTAAAACTCTATTTTGGGTTCATACATTTTGGTATTGTATTTTACTATTTTTTAGTTCCTCATCACAAGTAGTCTCTCTCTCTCTCCAATAAAATTTAGGGAATAAATTATACATATTCAGTATAAGTTTGATTTGAGTTTTGATTATCACGATAATCTCTTTTAATCTCTTTTATGAGAATGAATAATTTGAATAATTTATTTAAATAGAAATCATATATATATATATATATAAAATCAACCTCATGCAATTCATCTAAAAGTAATGATGTTAAAACAAATGAATAACTACCCTAAAGATTATATTTGTATATTCATAACCTTTATGTTTACAAAGACTTTCACTTAAATTTAGTCGTACTGAAGTGGACTGAAATGCTACGTTAATGTGGCTCAACAAAAGTGTAGTAATAATAAATGCTATGCTTAAAATTTTAGTTATTACGAGTTTGAGATTTATATTTAAAAAAAAAAAAAAAATTGGATTTAGAATAGGTGCTTTCAACCCAAACATGTTTTTTCCCATTATGTAAGTGCACAAAAATAGATTGAAATGGACCGAAGTGGACTAGATTGGACCAAATGGACAGAATAGGACCGTATAGGAACGAGGTGGACTAAATGGACTTAAGTGGACCGAATAAGAACGAATGAACAGGTTAGGATCAAAGTAGACATAATGGACCGAATGGGACCAAATTGGTCCAAATAGAACCAATGTGGACTGAATAGGACCGAAGTGGACAAAATGGACGAAATAGAACCAAAGTGGACAAATGGACTGAATATGAACCAAATGACCTGAATAGGATTGAAATGGACCAAAGTAGACATAATGGACCGAATAGGACCAAGGTGGACTTAAAATGTGGACCAAGTAAGACCGAAGTGGACTAAATAAGACCGAATAGAATTTTAGTGGACTGAATGGACTAAATAGGCCTGTATGGATGGAATAGGACCAAATTAGACCGAATAGAACTAATGTGGACCGAATAAGACTTTTGAATATTTATCATTTTTATTGCATTTTTAGTGCTCATATTTCTAATTTCTAATGTCTAATTTCTTTGTAAATTTTTACTCAAAACTAAAAAGTTTAGCCAAAATATAATAAAATTTCATACTTTTCAACCCAAAAATCAAGAAAAAAAAAAAGTTGAATTTTTGAGGTAAACTTGAAAAGGCAATCAACAAAAATAATCAATTTAAGGCCCAATAAGACTAAAATGGACTGAAGGGAACATAAATTGACCGAGTGGATCGACTAAGTTGGACCGAAGTAGACCTAATTGGACTGAATATGAACTTTTTAATTTGTAGGGAGAACAAATTATCTTCAACAAATTTTAGAGGAAAAATTATACATTATATTACAATACAAAATAATTATTTATTCTCACGCATCGCATGGGTCTGCAACAAGTATTATGTTAAAACTTAAAATGCTAACCATTAACCTTCTAATAGTTTTTTCTAGTCTGTCACAATGTTTATCGTATACCCATGAAAAATGTAAATCTCTTTATAGGTGAAAATAAAATTTTCAACGCTTGATTATGTGTGAACAAAATAAAAGACCAAAAAACAAGTTAGGCTTCTTCATGATAAAGTCTAATGACTTATTATACCGAATTCTTTACGAGACAAAGTTTAGCTACAAAATTGGTTGTAAGCTTAAGTTATGACTTTACTCAATATCTTTTTATTGGAGGTGAATTTTGACAAATCCACCTTTGGATTACATCTTCTTCTTATATTCTCCATGCTTGCAAAATTTCAAGAAAATTAAAGATCAATAGCTATGTCATCAATAAATTTTTTAAATTGCAAGTTTTTGTAATTTAAAATTATGCATAAAATACAAACTTATAGATGATATAGTAAATAATATCTGATTGATACAAAATTTGGCATGTGTATTAAGAGTATAAAAAACATGCAATTCAACGGTTAGATCATTTTCAAAATATGTAGTAATATTTATTTTATTGAGTAAGTTTGTAGTTTTAAGCTACAACCAATTTTGTAGCTAAACTTTGTCATTCTTTATAAAGAAATGACGGGTATTGTACGAGAAATAAAAGTGGTTTACCGAAAAGAGAAATAATAGTGTAGTTCAAGTATAGTAATACATTGGGCCTAGTTGGGCTTATATTTTAAAAGCCCCCACTCAAACCCAGGTGATTGACGACTAACTTGAGTTTAGAAGTCAGTGGTGGAGCTATGCATATGGGCGGTGGAGTTAGTATATATATATAATTATTTTGAAAATTTGAAAATTTAACCTACAAAAATAGGAGTCCCCCCCCCCCCCCCAATATTGGAGTTAGTCCAATGTAATGATGCTCTTAAAAATTAATTGGTCTAATAGTTATAGAAACATAACTTTATTTTTTTGCATTTTATTTTTTATAGTAAAATGTGTTTTTATATCTATTAAATTTTTTATAAAGTTTGGTAGCAAGCATGTTTAGATTTGTTTTTAATTTTCAACCTATTATGTGGTGATTAAACAAGTCATTAACTCATCAAAAAAAAAAAATTTGTGACTAAAACAACACATGAAATGTCTCTATAATTCCCACATAATGGGTTAAAGCAAGATAGCCTCAAATATGTTTGGAGCCAAACTTGTTCCTCCAAGTTTTGGATCATTCATGTTTTAGAAAATTTCATTAGTTGAATTGCAATATTTTTTACTCACTTTGGTATACAATTTGATCATTTATATTGCAAATGAAACTTTTTAAGAATTTCACTATGAAAACGGTAAAAGATGAATTCTATTCTATGAAAGATCGTCATCAAACATAATTTTGATAGAAAATATATACTAAGCACTCTTTTTTAGTGTGTATATATATAACTTATCAAATAAAAAGAGTGTGTGTGTGTGCTCTCTTAGACAGCTGTGGGGGGTTGTCTTGACTAATATAGTAGTGTCGCAACTCGGCCCTCCAAATAAAAATTCCTAACTCCGCCCCTGCATGAAAGGGTCTTGGTGGATATATCAACTACTTGAATCACTTATTATATTGAGCAATGTGTAAGATGTATAGGGGATTGACTTTATATAAGCATGATATGTGTGTTGTACAAAGAATATATAGGAGTATAGTGTAATGCTTTGTTTATTTTGGCAATAATGCTTTCTAGAAAATTATTCATTTTTCAAAAAGAATTTTTTATAAAATTATCTTATTTTCGTATGTTTGACAGCAACCTTAAATGAGTTGAAAAACAATCTCTCCTATTATCCCTTATTTAATTTGTTGTGAGATAGAGTTGTTTAATTTCCAAAAAAAAATAGTGGAAAACAATCTTTAAAAATAAATTTTTTTTTTTGTTGATCAAATATTATAGTTTTCCTTTGACTCATTTTATTGATCCTACCAAATACTAAAAAATATAAAAATTATCTTTACACAAGGTTTTCCATCGAAATAAAATACAATAGTACATTAGGCCAAAACCCGTATAAGCCTAACACTCCAAACAAACACACAACACATGCTAATTATAGATACAGTAATTAAGTACCATAGCAATATTACTACTAAAAAGTTTACGCAAACATGGTCCAGATAGAATTGCAACGTACATACTACATAGCTCTTATTTCCATGTTTGCATTCTCAAGTACCAGTTTAGCATCAAGGTTGTTTTAGTAACAAGCTTGTTTCAGAAATCCCAGTCTTCTTGAATTTTCCAAATCAAACTCCATATAAATAGACTGTTGAAGACAATTACCCAAAATTATCGATGGCCCACCACTCAAACCAACGTTAAGACCCATACCGCCAACATTATCTGTTATGAATGAGAGACAAACGGAGTTGGAACGATCATCCAACAGCAAATAATGTATCCATGACAATTCCATCTTCGCACCACCTTCAAATATCAAAGTTAATGGCGGATAATACAACGAAACCTCATTGGGGATAAGTTTGAAACATGACCCAAGAACACCTATGTCAGGAGTGTTGGGGATTTTACCAAATCAAGGAGTAACAATGAAAAAAAAAATGAATACATTAAGTAAATAGAAATTAGTGATTGACTTGTAGGCACAATTGAATGTTATTCTTAGACAATATTTGTCTTCATACGCAAATTGCTAAAGGGTTTCTACAAACTTGTCCCCAGGATACAACCAAATTTATTGGATTCTACAAATAGCAATTTTGGATAAAACCCATAGGATTTCTTGTGTTTCTTTGTAACTTACTATTTTGGAGAGATTAACCACTATTTATATCCATAGGGTTATAACCCTTCAAAAGGTACGTATGGAGAGTTACGATGTCTCATAAAACCGTTCACAAATCTTGAAACTTTTTCAAACGTTTAGAACAGTTATCAAAAAATTCTGCAGAAATTCAGTTTTTCACGAGTCTCGATCGATCGAGAGGAATCGAGCATCAATCGAAGGCTCTTTTCGATCGATCGAACAGGAATCGAGCGTCAATCGAGTTAGGCAGAAGCTTCAAATCAATTTTCTTGATCAATTCGATCGATCGAGCAAAAGCTTCGACCGATCAAGAAGCCTTTCTCACTGCTTCGATCGATCAATCTGAAGTCTTGACCGATCGAACATCCTGAAACTTGAATTTTAACAAAGAAAATTTCAGATCTCGAAATTCCATTTTATTCATTTTACAAATGAATACTCTCCAACCTTATATCATTATTACAACCTATTTTTGTATATACTTATATATACAACAAAGAGCTCTAGCATAACGTCCCATTTGACTCTCAAATGCTTCTGACACGTTTTGATAAATTGACCTTTCCATATACGTGGAAGGTGACCCTGCGTCCAATATAGTTCCACCATTGCCATCAGGTCCTAGCACACGAAATTTATCTGGAATCATAATATGCATATCACCAAACGACAATTTCCAAAAGAATAACGTAACGATAGCCATAAAAATGAAAACCTGTAGAGACAGACTTGCTTGGGATCAATGGTGTGTAGCTAAGGCCTTTTGCTTCTAATTCACCATCAAGGTCCAAAATAAGGTCAGTGCTCTCCTTTGTGTCATCGTAAAAGTGAGACAGCAAACAATAGGAGAAGTTGGTGAGACAAGGCAATGATTGTGGGGTATCACGAAACCCAACAACTCCCATAGGTTGATGGGTCGAGGAAATTGAGCAACCAACTAGAAAATCAGGCACAGTTTCTTCCAGGGTCTCTAACAATAAGTGCCCTTTTGTTGAGCCTAATGAAATCCCATTTGTGGACCATGCAACAGACAAAAATTGGTAGTCAGGGCAAGGGTTGAAATAAATATCACATTTATTTTTAATATCAGTGCCTAAAACTAACCCAACCACATTTTTCATTATCGCAATATACCGTTTTCGAAGAAGCTGATTTGTGTGGCTTAAAGGTAAGAATTTTGGTGGGGTCTATTTTTGGAAAGGCGTAAATGCACTTTTAATTCCTACATTTTGGGGTCATTTATATTTTGGTCTCTACATTTCCATTTCATCACTTTTAGCCCCTAAACCAATTAACGCGTGTTATTTTAGTCCTTTTTGTTAGTCAACAGACAAAAATAACTGAAGTGACTAACGGAGGGATTAAAATATTATTAAAAATTTATTGTAGCACTCATCAGATAAAAAAAATAAATAAATAAAAAATCTAAAGAACACAAGAACACCAAAGAACAGAAATCCAGATTTTAAGCGTAAGAACACTGGCACAAAAAAACCAAAACTCGTAGATCCAAACCAACCGTTTAAACTTCCTTCTTAAACCCTCACTTTTCACTGATACTTTTCATTCTTCGATTCTTCTAGAGCACAAACTCAGAGAGAGAGAGAGAGAGAGAGAGAGAGATGGAGTCGGATCTCTCGCTCTTGCAAATCCAGCCATGACGAAGATAGATTTGAGCTCGACGAAGACATATCTAAGCTCGATGAAGGGAGATTTGAGCACAGAGAAGACAGATCGGGCCATGGCAAAGGGAGATTTAGGCAAGAGCACGACAAAGATAGATCTAGGCACGACGAAGGTAGATCTAAGCGAAGTGAAGGCAAATATGGGCAAAGTGAAAGTAGATCTAAACCCAGCCCATTCTCTCTTTTTCTCTAATCTCGATCTTACTTGCCCTCTCAACCTCCATGGCTGGAGCTTTAAGCTCTATAGATCGAAACCCCATAGTGAATCTTCGATCTCACATTCTCTCGATACGGGCCGAAGGGGACTCGTGGGATTGTTTTGGTGAATAGATTGAATGCTTTGCTACTGTGGTTTTTATTTGCAGATGGAATGGTAAGTCTGGGCAAATGCTTGTGCAAAATTTGTATGAGTGGCTTTGAAATTTGTTGTGTTTGGTGTTTGTAGTGAAAATCTGGTGTTCACTTTAAAACTAAAAAAAGTAAAAATTTTGTTTGTTTTTTATTTGGATTTCAAATAAAGGAAAATGTCGTTGCTGGGTTTGCTCTTTGATTCTGGGTTTGATGTCGTTGCTGGGTTTGATGTCTTTGATATTCAATCTGGGGTTGCTCTTTGATACTGGGTTTGATGTCTTTGATATTCAATCCGGGTTTCCTCTTTGATTCTGGGTTTGACGTCGTTGCTGGGTTTATTTCTTTATTTAAGAAAAACATTGAAGAACAAGTTTTTATGTTCTTAGATCTCAATTCATGTAATTTTTTGGTTTTTTTGTGCCAGTGTTCTTACGTTTAAAATATGGATTTCTGTTCTTTGGTGTTCTTGTGTTCTTTAGATTTTTTTTTTTTTTTTTTTTTTTATCTGATGAGTGCTACATTAAATTTTTAATAATATTTTAATCCCTCCGTTAGTCACTTCAGTTATTTTCGTCTGTTGACTGATGGAAATGACTAAAATAACACACGTTAATTGGTTTAGGGACTAAAAGTGGTGAAATGGAAATGTAGGGAAGGCATAAATGCACTTTTAATTCCTACATTTTGGGGTCATTTATATTTTGGTCCCTACATTTCCATTTCACCACTTTTAGTCCCTAAACCAATTAACGCGTGTTATTTTAGTCCTTTCCGTTAGTCAACAGACAAAAATAACTGAAGTGACTAACGAAGGGATTAAAATATTATTAAAAATTTATTGTAGCACTCATCAGATAAAATAAATAAATAAATAAAAAATCTAAAGAACACAAGAACACCAAAGAACAGAAATCCAGATTTTAAGCGTAAGAACACTGTCACAAAAAAACCAAAACTCGTAGATCCAAACCAACCGTTTAAACTTCCTTCTTAAACCCTCACTTTTCACTGATACTTTTCATTCTTCGATTCTTCTAGAGCACAAACTCAGAGAGAGAGAGAGAGAGAGATGGAGTCGGATCTCTCGCTCTTGGAGATCCAGCCATGACGAAGATAGATTTGAGCTCAACGAAGACATATCTAAGCTCGATGAAGGGAGATTTGAGCACAGAGAAGACAGATCGGGCCATGGCAAAGGGAGATTTAGGCAAGAGCACGACAAAGATAGATCTAGGCACGACGAAGGTAGATCTAAGCGAAGTGAAGGCAAATATGGGCAAAGTGAAAGTAGATCTAAACCCAGCCCATTCTCTCTTTTTCTCTAATCTCGGTCTTACTTGCTACTGTGGTTTTTATTTGCAGATGGAATGGTAAGTCTGGGCAAATGCTTGTGCAAAATTTGTATGAGTGGCTTTGAAATTTGTTGTGTTTGATGTTTGTAGTGAAAATCCGGTGTTCACTTTAAAACTAAAAAAAGTAAAAATTTTGTTTGTTTTTTATTTGGATTTCAAATAAAGGAAAATGTCGTTGCTGGGTTTGCTCTTTGATTCTGGGTTTGATGTCTTTGATATTCAATCTGGGTTTCCTCTTTGATTCTGGGTTTGACGTTGTTGCTGGGTTTATTTCTTTATTTAAGAAAAACATTGAAGAACAAGTTTTTATGTTCTTAGATCTCAATTCATGTAATTTTTTGGTTTTTTTGTGCCAGTGTTCTTACGTTTAAAATCTGGGTTTCTGTTCTTTGGTGTCCTTTAGATTTTTTTTTTTTTTTTTTATTTGATGAGTGCTACAGTAAATTTTTAATAATATTTTAATCCCTCCGTTAGTCACTTCAGTTATTTCCGTCTGTTGACTGACGGAAAGGACTAAAATAACACACGTTAATTGGTTTAGGGACTAAAAGTGGTGAAATGGAAATGTAGGAACCAAAATAGAAATGACCCCAAAATGTAAGGACTAAAAGTGCATTTACGCCTTTTGGGGATGAACAATTGGAACAAATAATAACTATCGGTGCAAGGAAACCAAACAAAGTTATTACTAGTCTCCATACTGAATTGCATGGTTTGTGGGGGAGTTTCATAGCTTAAAGACATGGAATAACCTCCAAAACTACGAGGGAAGAGTGGGATTTTGATGAAAGAAGATTCATTGCCTGGTTTTTTACGGTTTTTTCCATTCTGTAAGGTTGAATTTAATCAACCATCTTGTTGGCTTTATTCCGTGCCAAGTTGCTTGTAATTCAACATTTAAAAACCCTGTATTTAGGTGGGAATCATGTAAGGGTAGTGTGTGAGAGAGTGTGAAGAAAAGCTCAAGAGTGTGCACTCAAGCAGGGCCTCGCAACTAGATCTCGCGACTAGCTCGCGGCTGGAAAGTCGCCAAAGGAGGCACATGTGTGAAGCATGCAGAGGAGCTGAAGAGTCACGCCAGCTGGAGCACTACAGGACAAAACTTCCAGTCTGGCCAGACAGTTAGCTCGCGGCTTAGACTTGCGACTCAGTCAAGTCGCGAGGCCAAGCCGCCAAACCACCCTGTTTGTTACAAACCTGACCTTTCGCATTCCAAACACACACCAGTATAAATACCCCTTATACCCACGTATTGTAGAGAGTTTTCCAGAGAGAATTTTGAGAGAGAAACCCTAGAAAAAAACAAGATTGACTCATCCACAATCTTCATCATTTGATTCTCCAAATTCCTCTACTCTCACCCTCTCCATTGTTACATCCTTGAGAAGTACATTAGGCAAAACCTTTTCTCACCATACCCATATCTGTGAGAATGTTATTTGGTGCTTGGGAAGCAGTTAGGAAGGGACCAATTGATTTTGGTTGATGCTATGGGCTATAGCGGGATCCGGTAAACTAGAGAAGACAAAGGTTCGGCATAACCTCGTTGGAGCAAGAAGCTTGGAGGGCTTAGGTATACTGGGTAGATTAGGCTTGGAGGGTCTTCTGTTGTACATGTATTCCAACTTTATTCTCTAGTAGATTATTGACCGCTTTGAGGGCGGCGGAGAGGTTTTACGCCGAAGACTTCGGTTTCCTCTTCGATAACACATCACTGTGTTGTCTTTGTGTTTGCATCTCTCTTCCTTAATCTTTGCCATTTAATTTCTGCTGTGATTGTGATTTTATTTGGTTTAGATTGTTTTATCAATTATGTTTTAGCTTATCTTCATATTCCGCACATACATTGTTTGATAATAAGCTTGAATTGGTAATTTGTAATTTGGGGGTCTAAACGTTCAAGGTGTTTTACACACTATTTGAACATTCACATTCCATTTTTTTCCCTTGTTCCTTCTAAACTTTGGGGGATTGGGTTTGGTTAACCTGACTTTGGGGCACTTGTTTCTCCCTAAGAGTTTCAAAAGTTTTTTTATCCCAATTTCGGTTAGAGTGGAGGGGATGGAGTTGAGGTGGCGGGTTCTAGTTCGAGATGCAATGGCTAATGGATTGAGCTTACTTTGCCATAAATCTTCATCAATTGGGCTAATATTGATGGTGTTTGGTATGGTTGCTACAGATAAACAAGTTATGGTGAAGAAATAGAATAGAAAGAGAAGCCAAGGAGTCGCCATGCATGGATAGGCAAGACCTAAGGACGTTCTCTTTTGCTATTTGGGTTTGTGTATTTAAGAATGTATTATTTCATTAAAATTTTCAAACATAAATTTTTAGTGTTTGATTACTTTTAACTTAATTAATAGTGTTTTTTTTTAGTTATATTGTATTGCTCTATCTATTTCATTTAGTACAATGAATTCATCTTTTATTATTGTCGGTTGTGACTATTAGATACTTTTATGGTTAAAGTTGAATTATATTGTTTTATCTAGTACATTTTTAATTAGTAGTAAATATATTTTATAAATCATACTTGAGCCTAAAAAAGAAGAGAAGTGAATAATAGAAAAATATTTCAATAATATTTGAATAAAAAAAAAAAATACCCTCACTTAAAATTATCACCTTATTTAAGTCTTAAAATACACTGAGCCGGCTCTGTGGAGACCATTTATATTTTGCAATATTAGAACACAGTACTTATTAACTAAGAAAGGGAGGAAATTTTTCTTTCTGTCTTTTTTTTTATTATTATTATTTTAAAATACCATTTAGACATTTAAAGTATTGATATATAACATATCTTGTTTTTATGAAGAGTGACTTCTAGTGTTTTATTTATTTATTTATTTACTTGGTTGAGAACTTCTAGTATTCCTAAAGAGGGTATGAAGAATATTGATAAAAAAATGTGAAGAGACCATATTTTTAGTATTCTTTTGCAATAATAGAAGAAAATGCTTTTTCACTAAAAGAAAAAAAATAAGGTAATGTTTCTTTCTTTTCTTCTTTTTATTTATTTTATTTAAAGACCATTAATTTTATGTATTGATACATAGCATATCTTACTTTTATAGAGAATGTCCATATCTTGCTTTTATGCAGAATGACTTCTAGTATTCCCGAGATGGAAGAATAAATGAAGTGTATTGACAGAATCAAATATTGGAACTAATACAATCCATCAAAAGAAATAGAAAAAGGATTCATCTTTATTTTTTGTCTAGTTAAAAAAAATTGTTGTTTACAAGTATCTGGTTAGATCATATACCATAGATTTTTTTTCCCAATTTTGCTCAGCGAAATGTCTTTTTAATTGAAGAAAAACACTTAATCTCATATGTTTTTTTACTTTAGACTGCATGCTTAATTAATGGAGGTTACAATTTTAAGTGAAACATTTTATGAAAAATTATTAGTTTTTTTCCAATATCCTAATGGTGGTACTCGTTGAACAGTTATTTGCAAAGCTTTGATTTTTTTTTAAATAACTTTAGCCTTGATTGAATTGGATTCTTTGTACTAATACCACTATGATCATGCTAAAATTATGAAATATTAACAATGTTATTGGCATGTTAAATGCCTTTCATGCAAAATATGGTCACATTTCTTTGAAAATTTTTCATATGCATAGAGTAGTTCAAATATAAAATAAATGACAAAATTTAGCTACAAAATTAGTTATAGCTTAAGGCTACAACCTTACTGAATATCTTTTTATTGGGGATGAATTTTGACAAATCCACCATTGGATTATATATTCTTCTTATATCCTCCATGCTTGCAAAATTTCTAGAAAATTAAAGATCAAAAGCTATGTCATCAAAAATTGTTTAAATTGCAAGTTTGTGTAGTTTAAAATTATGCATAAAATATAAGCTTATAGATCAAATAGTATTTAATATCTGATTGACACAAAATTTGATGTGTTGTTAGGTTCTAAAGATTTAGGTTTAAATGTTTAGAATCATATTTTTATTGTGTTAGCAAACCGAAAACAAAACATGTCTAGTCTAGGTCTTTAGGCAATGCTTAAAAGTGTTTGTTTCAAGGTTTAAGTCCAACTGATTGCAGAAAAATGAAGTGTGGTTCTGCCTTGCTCGACCGATCGAGAATTAGGCTCGACTAATCGAAAATCGCAGGCACAGTTTTTCTGTAGAATTTTTGAACAGGCCCAAGCCCGCGAAAACATTTAAGGTTTCATCTAAACTTCTCTACATATAAAAGGGAAACCTTAGCTACGTTTTTCAGACTTTTGAGAAGACTTGTGTGTTATATTTTGTGAGATCTGAGAGGTTTTGTACCTTCTAACTACACAAGAATCTACTGGAGTAAGAACTACAATCAAGGGTTGGTAGAACATAGTTGATGCATCAAGATCATTACTGATGGTGATCTAAAACCTTTGAATAGGATCTCAAAGTCACAAGAAAAGCGGCTTGTGTTGGTGTAAATCTAAGAAGAGAAGGAGTCCATGTATTCGGAGTTTGCACGTGGTCGTGCCAGTAAGTTACTACATGAAGTAGCAATAGATTTAGGGTTAAATATGATTATAAAAACTTCAATTCTCTTGTAGTGGATTTGTTTTACCTTGAGGATAGCTAGGTTAAATCCTCTCCAGGTTTTTACCTTGAAATGATTCGTTTCATCGGTTTTCCTAGGTCATCATATCGTGTGTTATTTACTTTTCCGCATCTTTGCATGATATGATTTATTGTTGTTTAACCTAGATCTAAATAATTCATCTAAGTAATCACTTGGTTAATATATTAGGTTAAACAATCTGGTTTTAGGAGTTTAAACGAACAAACATGTGTATTAAAAACGTAAAGAACATGTAATTCAACGATTAGATTTTTAAATTATACAGTAATATTTATTTTATTAAGTAAGGTAATAGCCTTAGATTACAACTAATTTTGTAGCTAAAATTTGTCCTAAAATAAAAGGTTTTAAAAACTTGTATATTCTAAATAGTGTTCTTTCTATTAAATACCTTAATTCAACCTAAAACAGACTCTTTTCAAACCTCACTCAAATTCACAATCCGCAAAAATATGGCCTAGTCTGTGGGCGACTCAACATATTTTGGAGTTAGATGTAAATATAAAATTTATTATTACTTTATATTTTATAAGTGATACATAAATTAGAAAAAAAGAATCAACTTTATATAATTTAACGCATTTATTGAGCTATTTTCATATATTTATAAAATGTATTTTAAAACTTTTAATTCTAAAAATATCAAAATAGATATCATATTTTAAGTGGTCACTGCCTCTTTTGGCAAAATTGGACTTCAATTATTGAACAATGGATTTCAGTATTAAATTTTTTTTATTAAATCTTTTTCGAAGATTAAAAAAGTTCACATTCTTAAACTAACGCAAACATAGTAAAGCGTATTAATAAAATGTTGAAGATTCGAAAAGAATATAATATTTTAAAAAAAAATTTATTTATTAAATTTTTGGGCCTTAATTTAAAAATAAATAAATAAATCAATAAAAATCAATAAAACTTATATCTGGACCAAACCAAATTTAAACAAGCTGATCATTTGAATATGAGATGGGCTCCATAGCAGAATCTGGACGCCACTGAGGCACATATTCCAAAATGCTTTTCGATCCAGACACGAGTTAAACTTGTTAGAAATTGTTTTTTAAAATTTTTTATTAACTCTCATTTGAGGCCCATTACATTTGTAGACTATACAATAAAAGTAGTCCTCTCCAGTTCTTTTAAAAATTCTTTTTTCTTGATGTAGGCAAATACAGATACATCCATTGTGAAAAATGAAAATGAAGCCCCTGTTAATTGAGCTAGCTAAACAATGAAGGTTTAATAGTACGTTATCAAAACTTTCGGCCGAACTAGTAGGAAAATGGCTAATCGGCACTAAATAAAAGGCTTGGGCATCATAAGAAAAATTGTTTGGGCCGTTGATAGAAAAGAGCATGGGCTTTCATGATGAGATTCTCATTAGCATTTGAAAGTCGGCTAACTTTGCCTCGGGCATGTATAACCTTTGCAAAAAAAAACATATCACAAACCACATGCTTAAATGTTAATGCTTTATTCCATAACAAAGAAAAAATTAATTATGTTTGTATGTTTTATCAGCAATGGATCTAGTTGGAAAAGCCATCAAGGACGTTAGAATTGGAGAGCTTGAAATTCTTATGCATCTTGATCAAGAAGGATCATTTTGAGAACTTAGTTTGGTTTGTATTCTATGATCAAGATTACTTATTTTCTATTTTATGCTAATAAGATATGTCAATTAAGGAGTAGAGAGTATGACAGGATATAATGATAGAAAGCAACATATATAATCAACCCTAATCAATTTGTTTAGTATCTATAACCGGCCCAAAAATATTGGGACTAAAACTTAATTATTGTTGTTGTTGTTGTTGTCGCATGCATGATGCAACATGGACTGATGAAAGTTGTCCATTGCTTCATCGAGTAGGATAATTAACTCATTTTTATGCTTCTTAATATATATATTTTTTTTTAAATGTCTTTCACTACCTCCATTTTTAGAGAAACCTATCGAATAAATTATGAGTATGTCCAATTCGCCACTCACCAGCTAGCTTTTTCGGACTCAGTTCAGACTTCAGAATAACTTAGTTAATTTAATTATGGCCACAAGAAAATAATTTTCTAACAAATAAAAAAAATTGGAGAGAACGGGCTTTGGAAGATTCTCATATATTCAATCCTTAAAAGATTGTATAACAAAATAAAACCCACATCTTCAAAAGGTCTCCATATACAAACTATAAATTCCGTAATATAAATATATATATATATATATAGCTAAAGCTAAGAGAAAATCCAATTAGATTTCAAATCAATCAATCAATATATCAATATAAAAGCAGAGACTTCATGCGAAATAGCATGAGGTTCTGCCATGTGGCGCACTCTATGAAGAGAATTGAAATACCCTTAAGCCATATAGAGATATGAACAAATTTAAAAGTGGAGACTCTTTATATACTTTAGTTCAATGTTTCAAGACTAATTTTTGTTACATTTTGTATTCAATGTTGACAAAGGATGCTTCGGTCTCTGAGGTTATGCATTACGCAAATGGGAGAATCTTTTGGGACTTACAGTTTTGTCATTCAGTGAATGATCAAGAGTCACAATTTTTAGATTTGTTTATGGTTTTGATCTATTCCACGAAGGTGTAGGGTGTTGGTTCTGACTAACTTTGTTGGAAGCCAGCCAGCGGTTGAGGTTTTGAGGTGAGTGGGTATTATCATTCTCTATCTCCTTCTACTGTCGTATCTTTCCCGTGGAAAATGGTGTGGCAATTGAAGGTTCCTCCTCAGGTAGCTTTTTTCTCTTGGACTGCTGCTTTATGCAAGATTCTAACTACGGATAATCTTCGGAAGAGGCATTTTGTTGTTCTTGAGTGGGTTATATGTGCAAAAGGTGTGGAGAATCTGTAGATCATCTGCTCCTTCTTCCATCTCTCACACACACAAAAAACTCTTTGCATTTCCATTCATCATTTTCACTTTTACTCCTTTATATACACATGTCCATAACCTTTCATATCATCCTATCTCAAATACACTTAGACAAAAAATGATGTCATTTAACTTCGACCTTTCAATGACACCTACATAACTCCAACGTTGCAGTATCATTTGATTGTAACCCGTATGAGTAGGCTATGACCAAGGAAGGGGGCTTGCATTTTTTATTCAGTGACGGTAGCTTATGATTTTGATGTTGAAGTCAGACATTGTAGATTTTGTGAAGGTTATGATTCACTTGGAGTTTTTGAGTGTTTGAGATTTTGGTTTGGAAAAGTTATAAATGTATTTTATTTTAGAACTAAAGAAAAAAGAAAAAGAAACCTTCTAACTGATTATTTATGAAGTTGGCTTTTTTTTTTTTTTTTTTTTTTTTAATTTTGTGTTAGAATTCATAATTTGTAGGTTTCTTTGTATGTAGCCACAGTGGTAAAAACAAAAATCGATGGTGACTTAAAAATATTTTTCGCTTTTTTTTAAAGGATACAGAAGCTCAATTAAAGTCAATTGAATTTTGATAAATGAATGTGTTTTTAGCAAATTTCTCTTTGTTTAATCACGTTATCTTTATGTTGATACTTACAAATGATTTCCTTAATTCCATTGAGATAATTAATTGGGTGTTTATGATCAAGGTCTCCATATTTGATTGTGAGAATAGAGTGATTGAGAAAGTATTTGGTAGGTTGCTTAAATTTATGTAATTTTAGGATATAAAAATATTTTATATTTTAAATTCTTATTTGTAGATTTCAAAATCATTTAATCAGTTTGAAAAATAAAATCTACTTTTACGGTAAATATTATAATATATTATAATCTTACAATGTTATACAATTTTTTAAAATAAATTATGAATTAAAAAAAATCAAGTTTCAAAGTATTTAACAATATTGTGGGCAAACATAAATATTATACAACAAAATAAGTATTAAGTATTATATGTAGATTTTAATATACATAAAAATGATTTCAAATGAAATTGTAACGTAGTCTGCGCATCGCGTGGGATATCATCTAGTTGAAATTTAATTAGAGTCTAATTTTGCGCCACGTGTACCATCTAATCTAAGCTTTTAAATTTTTGTGCCAAGTGAATTAATTCAGTGTAAAAATTGGATTTCAAGTAGAGTTTAATTTTTTGTCACGTGTCCCATCTAATTTAAGTTTTTTTAATTTTTGTGCCAAATGAGTTAATTCAGTGTAGAAAACAAGGAGTCCAATACAAATAAATCATTAAAAAAACATAATCATATACCTAAATCTATATATAAAATTAGAGGAAAAAAGAGTTTGAATGTTTTTATATTTATGAGCCATTTTTTTGTTTAACTAAAAATAATTCAAATTTATAAGTTATTTATATAATATACCATGACTATGCACGGTCCACTACTAACTAGGTAATAAACCATGACTATATATCTAAATTTAATTAGAATCAAAATTGGGTTTTTACTTTTATTACCTTTACATAAAAATTAAATTGTTTAGATTTTTGCTGTTACTTTTTCTCTAAACTAATAAGCATATTTTTAATATTGTTTCTATCAGATATTTTGTATGTGAAGATCTTGAAACTAAAAATTGTAATTGAACTAAATGATCCCATGCACCTATTCCCATTCAATTTAGGATATACTATTGCATCAATCTATTCTTTTTATTTTGTGTTGTATTTAGTAGAATTTCACGTACAATGATTATGAATTGATATAGTATATGTAGTATCCAATAGTAATTTTCAAAATTATATACATAATAGCAATGTAATAAGAAACTTGGCGTAACTAATATCATGAAAATTTCAAGGAAATATCATTTTAGTACCTTTAAATGTCCTGGTCGAACTAATGTTCTATTTGTTTAATAATCCAAGTTTACATCAATAGCACTACTTCAATTTATCGTTTCCGTGCAGAAGCACGGACATACAAGTTATATAATAAAATAAGATGTTTTTTCCATTCATTTGAGACTCCTTCCCACCTTTAATTTTGGCCTGTGACTCTAAAAAAAAAAAAAGAGACTCCTTCCCATTAATGCATATAAATGCCTTCCAAATTAGATCTGGTATAATATTTTAATGTGAAAAACTATTTTATGTTTTCTCAAGTGATAATACAAATATTACAAATTTAGGACGTAGGTTTTGTAAATTAATGTGTCAACTTTTAAATATAACCTAAAAAAATTAATTAAGAAATTAATTTATATTATATTATTGATATGATATCAATCATATTCATTATCATATAAAACCTTTATAATAAAATTTAGAGTAGATTTAATCTTTTTTATTATTATTATTTTCACAAAATTAAGGATGAGGTATCGAACATAAGTTTTTTTTAATTTATAAAGAATGCATTCCAAATAAGATCTAATATAATATTTTAATGTGAAAAACTATTTTGTATGTTTTCACAAGTGATCGATGTTATGAATACTGCAAATTTATGATGTAAGTTTTGTAAATTAATGTGTTAACTTTTAAATATGACCCGAAAAATTAATTAAGAAAATATTTAATTATTTTATTGATAAGATACCAATCATATGCATTATCAACTTTAATAATAAAATTTAGAGTAGATTTAATATTTTTTTTATTTTTTTCACAAAATTAAGGATGGGGTATCGAACATAAGCTTTTTTAACGTATAAAGAATGCCTTCCAAATAAGATCTGATATAATATTTTAATGTGAAAAATCATTTTGTATGTTTTCTCAAGTGACGTTGCGAATACAACAAATTTAGGACGTAAGTTTTGTAAATTAATGTGTCAACTTTTAAATATAATCCAAAAAATTAATTTAGAAATTAATTTATTATATTATTGATATGATATATGTGGGAGCCTGAAGACCGAGAAATGGATCAATGAGTTGTTATCATTATTATGGAGGCAACATGAGCCCGAAGAGGGAATCCACCCGAAGAGAGAGAGAGAGAGAGAGGACCTTTAGGAGATCCAGTTGGGAAGGACAGGGTATGGAGAGAGAATCCTAGAGAATAAGGGAAGTTTCCAGTGAGAAGTAACTTACTGCCTTCGCATTAAAATGACTGGTAATAGTTTTATTAGCTGCATTGATGAGGAAGTGACCTGAACAATGGAGCTCACAGTTAAGCAACTCCTTCTACTACCTTCAGCAGAAGTTTAAGAGGACAGGTGTCGTGATGAGAACTTAGGTAGGTAGAGATGAGGGGCCAAGATATGAAGTGCTAAGGAGTATATAAAGGAAGAGAATTTTCAGATGAAAAGGATCGAAGGAAAAAGGTATAAAAAAGATAGGCATTAGAACAAGAACATTGAGAGAAGAGCATGAACAGTGTATCATTCTGAGTATCATTGGCCTCATCGGGCGAACTTGTGTTAAGCCATTTATATACTCAATCTATGATCCTTAGTCTTTTTTCCCTATTTTTGTCTTCAGGCTAACCCCTCCTTTTTGTTTAATCCACTCTCTTACAAATATATATTGACTTGGGCTTAGTTGAACTATACCAACCTCACTATTCTAAGTGGGCTTGGGCTATTTGATTTTTGAGGCCCTACAATATCAACCGTATTCATTATCTTATAAAAATTTTATAATAATATTTATAGTAGATTTAATATTTCATTATTATTATTTGTTTCACAAAATTAAGGATAAGGTATCCAACATAAGTTTTTTTTTAATGTATAAAGAATGCCATCCAAATAAGATTTGATATAATATTATAATGTGAAAAACTATTTTTTATGTTTTCTCAAGTGATTTTACAAATACTACAAATTTAGGACGTAAGTTTTATAAATTAATGTCAACTTTTAAATATAATCCAAAAAATTAATTAAATATTTTTTATTATATTATGGATATGATATCAATCATATTCATTATCAAATAAAAATTTTATCTTTCTCAAAAATAAAAAATTTATAATAAAATTTACAATAGATTTAATATTTTATTATTATTATTATTTCTTAAATTTGAGAATGAGGCATCGAACATAAGTTTTTTTTTTAAAATGTATAAATTCTACTCTATCATTGAACTATATAACTCTTGACAAATATTATTTTCATTTTCACCAATCTTATCATTAGTTTAGGAAACTTTTACCACTTCCCACCTTACTTGAATAGGAAATGTTCTATAGATTCTCACATTTGTATCCTTGATCACAACGAACAACTAATCAACCACCAAGACCTCTAAAAACAAAAACAAAAAAGAGTATTGGCATTGTTAGAAAAGCATCAACATTTACATAAATATAGCTATAGGATTTAACAATTAATTGACAACTCACTTTTGACTATGTGCAAATATATCCACATATTCACGAAAACCGTATCTTTATATTAGATCACAAGATATAATTTGTGGGATTTTATAAGCATATATTTATCAAGTATCTAGCCTAATGTTTGGTGATCAACGTGTCCCTTGTGTTTCATGTCTTATCAAATTATCACCAATATACTTTGCGTCCATATCTTAATGATCAGGGGATCTCGGATGATAGGGACCGAATCTATTTGATCAGATATCTCACTTGCATTATATGCCTTTGCCAGCTTTTAAACTTTGAGCAACGATTAATTCTTTATATTGTTCTAATTTAACATTTCATTCAATAGTTTGAAAATGAATTTTTAAGAGCAGCTTTTTAAACATTCTTCAAAGATTCACAACCATATTTAATATTTTCAACTTAAGGAAAAAAAAAAAATCATTGAGTGGATTAGTTGACACCTAAACTAGGAAGTATGAACACATCAAAATCTCTTACACGTCAAACACATACGCGCCAAGGAAATGTAGTTTTGACATTCAATCAATCAAGAATCTCAAATCCAATTAAATCATTTTTCACCCTCAATCATCGATCTACTCTCTCAGAAACTCTCTTGATTTCAAACGATGCTAGATTAATCGATCGTGGGTGTATTTTTATCAATTGTTGGTGAGGGGGGATCCATGGCCGTAGACCCATAATGGTGGTTGGAAAGGTCATTAGACCGAAAAGCTCAATTTTGGTATAAATCTGGAACCAACTTATGATCATGATTGTCTTGCATAACGATTCATAAGCATCACCCTTTGAAAAGTTTATTGCAACTATTGACCTAATCATGTTGGGTAAGTAAGGCAAAGGAAGACTCACCAACTGTTGACTGAATTGGATAATCTTGTTGAGTATTTGTTGGTACAACTCATTATACGAAGGAATCCAAATGAAATAAATTGTACATTCAAGTTATTTATGATTCGTATGTCATGCACGTAAAGTCATAGACCTATCAAGAGATTCAAGACCAAGCCCCTTATGGAAACCAAAATCCTCGTTGTAATATGAGTTTGCTAATTAAATACAAGCATGAGTCTAGTAGATACATATTCTTAAATACAATACATTATATTATTTAATTAAATTACAAACACATCGTTGTATTGATCAAAGTACAAATAATCACTAAAAAGAAGTACATAAATACAAATACAGGATTCAAGCAATATCCCAATAATAATGATAATGATATCATTTGTAATGTCACACCGCTACCTACATTTAGTTCAAACCCCACTTTTCCCTCCATTACTATCTATTAATACAATGAATGTAAAGTACGGTTCCATTCAGAAACATAGCAATCTCTGGGCCTATTTAAAGTAGCCACCCACTTTCCCTGATTAAAATCTACCATCAAATCCGAACACCGAGCCCAATAAGACCTCCTGTATCTTGGAGTCCATATGACTAACTGAATGCCAAAAATCACAGTCCCATTGTCTCTGTCCTTCCTTATGTCCTCCAACACCCAATCCTGCACCTTCCTTTGATCTCCTTCCGAACCCTCTGTGGAAAATTTGACGCTCATGGTCGTCTGACCAATAATGTCTGACTCGTCTTTTACTATATTCATAGAGTTAACGGCCAGTATGTGGCCCTTGTATGACACAAAACTTTCAATATATTCGAATGTCATTTGGGCCATGTAAACTGGGTATGTGGAAGTGCTCGGGCTCACGTCATATATCATTACGCAAATGATGAATTGGGCTACCCATTCAGCAACCAATCGTGAATCTAAAGTTTCAAACTTGGAAACAGAGAAATCGTGAAGGGTGACATCAGGGAGTGGATCATTATCCCTTGAAAGTATGAGCCATGTGAGTAAACATAGAAACAATATTATTGAGAGTATCACAATTAACATACATAACCAGGAAGACTCTTCTTTGGGGACCTTACTTGGACCTGTGGACCCATTAGACTGTGGTGGTGGGTGAGACGAGTTGGAGTTGGAGGCCATGGTTAAAACTTCAAGGAATTAATGGCACGTGAAGGTTTTGTAAAGTTTTTAGAGAATGACACTGAAACACGAAGAACAAGGGAGAGAGAAGCAATAGGAAGGCTAGAACAAAGAGAGAAAGGTGTAATCAAATTAGTGATTTCACGTCATACCAAAATATTTAAATTAATTATATATAGATTTTGTGGTTGGTCCATAGGTGAGTTGGTCATTGCTAATTTAGGGATGTTGTAAAATTGTTATGATATTTTGTTATGTCTACAGCATTACTTTAATGAGAATTAGAATTAGAATGATATTTATATACAAAATCAAGCCTAACCTAAAGTTCTAAACCAACTCTACAACAAATATAATAACAAAAACTAAACCAACTCTAACGACTAGCAAAGCAACGGCTATAATCTCTGCACTGTAGACAAAATAGCGTCATGAAAAGACAACAAACCCCTTTATAGGAACAAATTAAGTTTAGATACAAACTAGTTTGGAAAAAATACTGCCAAACCACTAAATGAAAACATAAAAAAGTTACATATGTCATAGACATGTGAGATGCACATAACATAACCAACATAATAAGCTACCTGCTTGGAGGAATGGTGCTTTAGTTGTCCACAAAATTGGAATTCTTTATACAATTTCATTGATGCTTTGTTAGGGCAACTCCATGTATAAGTTAGGGTGGTCACAGCTCACAGGACTACCCTGACTTGCAAAAATATGTGTGTATGTGTGTGTGTATATATATATTGAAAAAAAGTTACTTAAAAAAATTATACTAAACTAATCTATTTTAACCATCCTAATAAAAATGTTGAACACCCTGCCTTAAGAATCACAAAAATTTGAGTTCAACAAAAATTATCATAATGCATATCTACATTAATAATATTTTCACAACAAATCTTATGCGATAAGTTGTTACTAATTCTAATTTGGGCTCAATACTAACATCACTTTTTACCTACCAATAACAGCTTATCATATAAGATTTGTTGTGAAAATATTGTAAACATATGTAGCATTACTTCAAAAATAATTATGCACTCTCAAACATAATCCTTAACCCCTTAAACAAAAAAAACAAAAACAAAAAAAGGCTTAAACAACAACAATAAAAATTAGCCCAGATAACAACAAAAGTAACTGGGAAAAAAAAAAGCCTAGATCAAACAATAACAAGTGAAAAAATTATTCAACAAAAAGCTTATCTAAAAACAAAAAATAAAAATTAGAATTCATAATTATTTAAATTTATAACTCGTTCAACCCATTATATAAAAATAATCCGTAATTTTATTTTTTATTAAAAAAATGTACCAAAAGAAATATTGTAGTCATGAGTTCTTTTTAGCGGTGCCAATTGTTATGCTCTCTTTAGCTTTATAGTCGCAACCACTTTTCTTTTCTTAGCAACTCGACTTGTATTTGTAGCAAATATCATCTTTTTTTATCTCTCTCTCTCTCTCTCTCTCCATTTTTCTCTTTTCTATTATCATTTCAAACTCTCTCTCACTTTTTTACTCTCATCTCAACATCCTCAATTCCCATTTTATTTCTTATCAAATTTTTTTTTTTCTTTTTCTCTTTATCAATAGAAAGAAAATGTAATATTTCATGTTTTCGTGTGTGTGTGTTTTTTGTGACGTTGATATATTCAATTTATCTTTTTATTAGATTTTATATAATTTAAGTTTTTTGGTATCCACCTTAAAAAAATTCCTAGAACCGTCACCAAATGTACACGAAATAAAGCCAAAATAGAAAAAACAAAGGCCATAACCAAGATAGCAACAATGAGTACAAAAAACAATAAAACACAATGAATTCTGCAATGGATCATGACCAGACCTTGGCAGTATCGTTTTAGCGATTTATATAAGAAGATTGAATATGATAATTTTTGCATATTTGAAGATTGCAAACCTGTAATGGTAGGAAGAGAGGAGGCTTGATGTTTTAGAAAGTAGAATATCTGAGGAAAAGGCAGTGGTTGGAAGCTTGAAGCAGTTAATTTGTAAGCCGCCTTGAAATGTCGATTTAAGTTTTTGAAAGTGACTTACGGTCCATTGGGACCCTTTTTTTTTGGTGAGAAAGGAAATAACATTTTTTTTTTTTTAAGTAGAAGTTTAGTTTACTAAACCAATAGATCTAGTGACACGACTTTTTTTTTTATAATTTGTTAAAATACCATGTTGTGATGTTGAAAAATAAAAGTAATGTTAAAAGTGTATCAACATGAAAATGGTTGATCATCATTCACAACCTATCATTTCACTAAGTTGTGGAAAGAATTATGCCCAAAATAAAGTTGTTGATATAATGCATTTGGATTTTGGAGAGCATGAGCATGTACTTGTCGAAGATAATATTTATAGTGCAGTCAATAGCAGAGTAAAATATTGATTTATACATGTTTTAGACTTAAACATAGTCATCATAAAAGTTTTTGTTGCATTATGTTCTTTAATCTTTTACTAATAATTATGAATATCTTGAACTCCATTTGGAGAAAAAAAATACTTGTTTATGTTAAGTGAGCAAGCCAAACTAAAGCCCAAGTTTAAACTCAAATATTAAAACAGCAAAAGTCTAACATAATATTGTATTTCTAATAATATCATGTGTCATGAGTATGAGACTCAATTTTAGTATATGTAAAGTCATATGTTTATATGTATAAATTTATAAAAACAAATAATTATACAAATTTGAAATTATAAATAAGACCACAATGTACCAAATTTATCTTTTTGAATTTATTAATAGTATAAATAGTTCATATTTTAATATAATAATTCAAGATTTTTACCCTAATTGGTAAAAACTCATAAATAAAAATCATTTTATTCAATTAACTTAGATAAATATATTATTTAACTAAGATTCAATTATTAATTATTAAACTAGATTTTTTTTTTTAGGATATTAAACTAGATTTATTAATGTATAAAAAAATTTACAATAAATAAACCAAACTTAATGATTAACACAAATTAATTGTACTGTTTTATTCGTTTACAATACAACCAAATTTATAAACGAGTACTTGGTAAAATCGAATTTTGTGGTTCGAAAAAGTACAAAAAGTTTGGAGAGAGTTGGGGATAAACTTTCAAAGACGATTGCAAATCTCGAGGCCATCTTTCATTTGTGTACACAGATTGATCGAAGAGCATTTGACAGTTTGACACTGACACATCGAAACTAATAATTTGGGAAAACACAGAGAGAGTCGCAGCCTAGTATTAGTATTACCCGTGCGAAGCACAAACATCAACATATTACATTACTCAGATCTATGCCTGCGGCTTGTCCCACGTGTGTCCGCTGCAACAGCCTTTTCTCCTTTTTCGCCGTATTTCTATTAAATGCACGCACGTTTAATAAGACTAACTTCCAGCCACCGCGTACTTGATTTTGAGTTTTGACGCGACACTACAAGTATTAAGTTCTTTCGGATATTTCCGGTAACCTTGATAATCAACTCCACAAAATACTAAATTCTTATAAAGGCAATAGTTGAAATTCAAGTTTTCAATATGAAGTTTATATATATGTATATTTAAATTAGATTAAATTAAAATAAAATTTATATTTTGTATTAAAAAAATTAAGACAAACTCACCCATGATAAGATTAACAAAAAATTTAGATAGCATAATAATCTATAACTCTTGTCACAATTGTCAATGTAGCAGATTATGAGTGAAAGAGAAAAAGTGATGAATTTGTGTAAAAGTGACTTATATATAAACACTTAGATTAAACTATAGTAAAATTTATATTTCGTATAAAAAAAAAAAAAAAAAACACTCACCAATGGTGAGATTAACCAAAATTTTAAATCGTATAATAAACCATTAATGTGGCAGACTATGAATGACAAGTAAAAAATAATGAGTCTATATGAAAGTGACGTACCGCTGGTCACATTTTGTCATCTAGAATAGTTGTAGTAAAAGTTATGATTTTTGATGGGTTACTAAAATGAGTCCTTCTAGTGCCACATAAAGTGACACAGAAAAAGCCACAACTCGCCTATGTGACGAATTGTGGTTGGTAGAAGAGTAGTGGTGGAACACTCTTCTACTAACCACAGCTCGCTCATAGAGCGAGTTGTGGCTTTTATTGTGCCACTTTATGTAGCAAAAGACTTTCCCTACTAAAATCTGTCATGAGATTAATCATTAATGTCTACGTCAGTGTTAACTTAGATAAAAGCCCGTTACGTGGCGAAGTGTCGGCAAGGCGAGGCCGTTGTTGAATGAGTAGTAAAATGATTGAGTTTGTTTGTTTCTTCAATTCTTTCTTTCTCTCTGGGCTTTCAAAAAGTCTGAAACACAGGACCACAAATGCAAATGAAAAATCGTCGTTATATGTCGATGCCATTGAACCAAAAAGTTAGATGAGCTCTCCCTATCATTTTTTGATGGTTGCTAACACTGTCTTTCTGTCTATTTCCTGGTTTTAAGGTATGTTTGTTTGGAGTGAAAATAGAGATGATGAAAAATAGAGCAGAGAAAATATGAGAGATTTTAGGTGGAAAGAGGGTTTAGTTGAAGTGAATTTAAAGGAAAAAAAAAATGGTGAAACCCACCTATTTTCTCCCATGGCCCACCATTTTTCAGCTCCCCCAAATTGGAGAGAAAATGAGGAGGTGAAGTAGTTTGATAAAAATGACATTTCTACCTCTTCTACTCTCCTAAGCTAATTTCAACGTTAACAATTTTTTCTTTCCTTTTTTTTCTTTTCTTTTTCTTTGCTACATTAATTTTTTTTTTTTTTTTCCTTTTATGGGTTCTTTATCTAACGTTGAACCTTATTTCTTTTTTTTTTTCTTTTTTTTTTAATTTATTTTTTTTTTGGCTTTGGCTTTGGTTTCGTTGAACCTTTTTTTCCTAGGTTCTTTGCTACTCACCTTAAAATTTTTTTTTTCCCTGAATTTTTTTCCTTACTTTGAACCAGTTTTTTCTTTTTATTTTTCCATTATAAAATATTTATATAAAATAAGTTATGTAATAAGAGCATGAAAATAAATTTATACAAACTCTATTTTTCATCCCTCCACTTTTTCACCCTCCAACCAAACACAAATGAAAAAAAAATTAAAATCTCTTCTAACTCCCCACTTTTCCATCCCCTCGTCATTTTCTATCATCTCACTTTTCCATCCTCCCAACCAAATGGACCCTAAGTGTATGTACTTGCGTATGCGTTTCACTTTTTTTTTTTTTTTTTTGAAGAGTGTTTTACATTTTCAAATGTTTGACCCATGGCTACAGTGCAGGAAGAGAAAGCAAAATTATGCTTTTTCAGTGGGTCTTGTGCACAGTTCACAGGACCTGCAAGTACTTTATTAAAAAAAAAAAAACCTTTAAAACTAGGTCTCACGATACTATTCACATATTTAAAAATTATTTTGCTACTGTGTTTTCAATTTTCATTTTTCAGCAATAAGCGATATCCAAACAGACCCTAAGACTATTTGTAGGTCCCTTTTAACAAAAGTGCTTAGCTTTTTATTTTTTTGGGACCATTTTTCCTTCATACATCACAGGTTTACTGTGCATTATAAAGGAATGAAATTCTTATAAAGTTGTTGATCACAGGCCCTATATGTTTTGTTGAATGGATGGGGATGGAAAAGAAAGGAAGAGAAATGAAGGAAAAAGTTGTTGTGAAGTCATGGGTTTCAGTTAGTTCAACTAATAAAGTCTCTTATGGTTGAATAAAAAATCCACGATTCAATCCCTGCCTACACCAAAAACCGACTGGTGTCTTAGTTTGATGATAAAAGAGCTATCATCAAGAGAGGACGTCATAGGTTGAAACTTTCTAAAAAAAAAAAAAAATTGTGAAGTTCACAATTTTTCCAATCCTTGGATATTTGTGAAATTACTTTTATATCCTTATTAATTTAAGATAATAAAAATATATTAACGAATTATTTTATAAAATATTTTATACTACTTTTATCATAAATATAAAAAGCTGTAAATACAAATCAATTACTTTTTATTTTCTCATAAAAAAATTTATAAACAAATGGTTTTAGGACATCTGTTAATTTTTCCCAAATTTAAAATACATTCATTCCCTTTCTTTTTTCTTTTCCTTTAAATCCAAACACATATTTTCTCTTCAATTTAATATTCATTTCCATTTTCTTATAGTTTTCCCTTCTCTTTCCCTTTATTTTTTGTACAACCAAATATAGGAGGCTTTTGTAAATGGGCTCTTAGGCATTCGTTAAGAAAATATCAATTCCACTTGCATTGAAAAGTAGCAAAAGAAGCATCAATTAATTTGAACATGATCCAGGTGACGAGCGTTAAACTGCATTGATTGAAGTTGAGCTTTTTATTATATTCGATCTTCTTTTTTCTTTCTTTTAAAGAGTTGCACAAAATTTAGTTAAAAGGACATTTGTTTATTACTACATTTTGCTATTTTCCAATGCACTTGATTCCTTCTTAACGAGTGCATTTGTATTCCTGTGAATAGATTCCATTAAAATATGGATATTTTGGCTGAAACTAGTTTGGTTGCCCATAAAAATATAGTTCTGCAATATAGGATTTTCCATCTTTAAGGAATGCCCTAAAAGTAATGGGACTTTAAAAGTAATGCTACTTTTCAATTTAAAATGAGTTTTTTTCCTATTACTTAGCAATACAAATAGGAGAAGTTATTGCATTATATTCAAATAATAATTTCATTTTTAGGGTTGATTAGGGTTTTAAAAACTCAATAGTCAATTTACAATTAATAAAATTATAGGATTTAATTTCAAATGGTTTGAACCTTAAATATTAAGGTTTTATTTATAATTTCTGAAAATATAATGTTTAATTTGAAACAATCCATAAAGTGTAATTTACTCAAAGATTTAAAGATAACCATTAAAATGTCATGTGTTAAGATAATTTATTTTTTAAAAGTGTATTTGTCATATTCTTTTTATGACAAAGGAATCCGATTCAAAATAATAGAAGAAAATTGGAAATTATTAATTTTCCATCCATCAGACATGATTGTGTAATATTTTATAGGAGTAATTGGTTTCCTAAATTTTTTTATTATAAAAAAGGTATTATATTATGAGTTTAAAGAAGTAAAAAGTGAAAGAAAATGCTTTCATCCATAATCGAAAGAGTCGAAAATAAAAGAAGGTATATAATGTAGTAGGTGTATCCAAAACATTTTTTTTTCTCAAAATAGAAGAAGAGATTGAAGTGATGAGGATAGTTTACTCTTGATTTACTAAAAGTAAAGGAGCTCTTTAACTCGAGCATAGAATATTCAGCCAAAAAAAAAAAAAACTCAAGCATAATAGAAATCTGATGGTGATGGTTCCTTTATTACCTCAAGTATATTTTTTTTAGAAAAAAAAAATACATATTCAACATTTGGCCCAGCAAACCAACCCCCCAAAAATCATGATTTCTTTCACCTTGGCGAGATTAATTTGACATGACCCTTTTCAGTGACTTCCAAATATCTCACTTGCTGTCGCTGAACCATTGGAGAAAATCACTCACCAGAGAATGACAGTTGACAAGAGCATGTATGATGTCTAGTCCCTTTCAACTTTCGCTTTTGGTGCCCAGCTCTTTTAAGCCAGGAGTAATTTTAGTGCCCGCAAAAAATTTAAATTTTTGTCTCAGTTATTTTATGTATTAAATTATGTTTAATTATTTGTCATTTTTATATGAAGTTATTATTTACATTTTATTTTTTATTTTTTTCTTAAAATTCAGCAATTGACTTTTTTTTTTTTTAAGATGAAGTGTATTTTTAGTTAAAGTAATGCACATAATTAAATTTTAAGAAGGGAATCTAAAAAATAACACCTAAGTATTGTATTTAAATTTTACCCTTTTGTTAAACTTTACCATTTGTCACACGCATAAACACACATATTTTCACACCATTTAATTTTACAACTTACTATAATTTGTATAATTATAAATGGACAATAAAAAGTGGTTAGTAAATCCATTCTTAAAATTATTCCAAATTATCAAAGTGAGAGGGCAATCACTTTTATATTTATAAAAAAGTTAACGTCCACTCAATTTTTTATAACTTCTTGTCATAGTTATGACATGGTAGAATATGATTGGTAAAGAAAAAAAATAGTAATTCATGTGTATAATGGTTAACCACTTATCATATGTTATGTCAAAATTGTAACAAAAAAATTGTAAAATAATTTATGTTCATATCACTACTTTTATATTCACTCACTGTTTTTTTACCAAAGTTAATTTAATATATGTAGGGTTTTGCTAATGTGTGCCCTTAGGGCACACATTAAGCTAACTATTTTTAGAAACATCTTTTCGAAAATTGAAAAAGTTATCAATATTTTTTCAATTTTTGAGAAAATATTTTTAAATATAGATAGCTTAATGTGTGCCCTTAGGGCGCACATTAACCGGATCCATATATAAATGCTGTGCATTATCTGTGACAGTGTGACACATGTTCATGTGATGGAAGGAAGAGTCACCAGGGGATGGAATCACATCTCATAATTATTATTAAAAAAAAATGGTAGTACTGCAAGTTTCAAGCAAAATTAGAAGGTAGTACAAAGAATTCATCTTTCATTTTCGTCTGTCACCAACAGTGGAGGTGCATTTTTCAAGCAAAATCGTAATGATTACTCGTCAGTGCAAACCCCGGATCAGCCTCCAAAGGGTTTGTTCCATTTCCAACACAAAAGTTTCCTGGCTCTTTAAAACTTTTTATACCTGATTTTTTTTTTCTTTTTCTTTTTCCTCGCTCAAAAGACTTTTGATTTTTTATTTTTATTTTGATTTTTTTTTTGCTTTCGCACCGTGCATCCTCAAATCTTTTAACCAAAGACTAATAACTGTTCACGACGGTGAACTAGTAAGGTAAATCGCTGACCCGGAGAATTTTTCAAAGTGTAAATAGTCGGACTCGAACTAAGGAACTCACCCAATTTAACTCTGTACAAGCACCTTAAGATTGAGTGCCCAACCAACTCAGCCATCCCTAGGTTGATTCTTTGAATTCAATTATTCATATCCAGTGCAATAGTTCAATGCAACAATATAAATATTCTTTCTATAAAAATTAAAAATTAAAAAAAAAAATCTAAAAAATTGTTCACTTTCTTGTATGCTTGTACCATCATTTTTTTTTTTTTTACTTTGTTAACTTTCTCCTTTCATATCAAAATTGTAATTACACACGGTGATGGAAATTAGGATTAAAATGAAATTATCCTTTCTAACTCTTTCTATTCACTCCTTATGGCTTGTTGATATTAGAAATTATCCTTTCGAAAACTGGATTAAAATGAAATTATTAAAACCAATGATGGACATTGCCAACCCCCAGTGGAAAAAATGTGGGTACCAAATTTGACAAGTAAATATAGATTTATAAAAAGAGTTGGGTCAGTTATGTTCAGATTCGACTCGACTGGGTTCTAGTCAAATTGAGTTTGGGTTAGAAACTTATTTGACTAAAATATGTTGCAATTCCTATGACCCTTACGTGATCCTTCTTAATAAGTCACAAGTGATTCGTATTTTTTTTACACATAGCAAAAAAAAAATTTGTATTTCTCTCTATACAAATGAAAGAACCTGTTAGAGATATATTAGCTCATTAGCATAGGTCTAAGTCTAATTCTACTTTGTGTGCAAGCCAAGTCTCCTACTTGTACTAGAAGTCTATTAGTCTAAGGTTTAGTCTACTATATATACACATGTTATGGTTCATTGTAACACAAGATTTGTACTACGCTCTAATATATTATTGATGTAGCCCTTTAGGGTTTCCTCCGCGGATGTAAGCCGTTAGACAGAACCATGTAACTCTCATGTGTCATGTGTTATTGTGTTCTATACTTTATGCTTCCGCTTCCGCTTCTGTATCTATACTGGTATATTCAATATGGTGTATCAATGCTAATATTTAACATGGTATCAGAGCCACCTTTCTGTGGCCATGGTTTTCTATCATTACGGTGTATTTAAGAGCAATCTTTGTCTTCCTCGGTGTTTCTTCGTTGCATTCATCTTCTTTGGCTTCCCACTGCTGCTATCAAAATTCTCAAGTATAGTCATGCCACCGTTAGAAGTTGCAAGATCATTGCCTTCCTCAAACCACCGTCACAGAGCCAAACTTCATTCAAGAGATTTTCTCAACCTTATCAAATCTCAAGGTTTCATCAAACTTCCATCTTGAGTTTGAGAGGGGATGTTAGAGATATATTAGCCCATTAGCATAGGCCCAAGCCTAATTCTACTTTGTGTGCAAACCAAGTCTCCTACTTGTACTAGAAGTCTATTAGTCTAGAGTTTAGTCTACCATGTATACACATGTTATAGTTCATTGTAACACAAAATTTGTACTACACTATAATATATTATTGATGTAGCCCTTTAGGGTTTCCTCCGTGGATGTAGCCCTTTAGGGTTTCCTCATGTGTTATTGTGTTCTCTACTTTATGCTAACGCTTTCGGATCTATACTAGTATATTCAATATGATGTATCAATGCTAATATTTAACGACCAAAAAGGAAAAAAAAAAAAAAACACTCAAAGATAAAAGTTAAATAATATATAAATCCTTAAGTTTATAATCAATAGACCAGTAGTATAGTAATTTCAAAAATATATAAGAAAATAAAATGTATAAATATGTTATACATGAAATAAAGTTCAATCAAATATAAACTGAGTTTGCTTTTAAATTAATTTCTTTTCTAAAAGCTTATTTGCGAGATATTGACAAAATTATAGTTGTACTAAAAAATAAGTCATTTAAAAAGTTGTACATAAGACCACCGAGGGTGGTTAGTTTAGTGGTCATGGGCTCACTCCTAAGGGTTTGGGAGGTGGAGGTCTCAGGTTCGAATCCCGCAATGGAAAGTGCCTGGAAAATAACTCTAAGCTCTCGGCTCATACTCACTAGTGTCCTCAATGGAGCTAGGTACACAGGTATGGCTCATCTAGATCTCTTGTTTCTACAGGCCCAAGCCCAACGGGTAGAGTGTCATTATGGTCACACATAGGTAAAAGGCGCTAACTCAAATTGCCCCCCACTACCTATTTTTTTCCTTAAAAAAAGTTTTACATGAGTGAATAATCTAAAAGTTTTTTTTTTTTTTTTTAACAACCAAACTCAAACCTTTTTACAGCTTTATGAATAAAATATGACATGTTGGGTAAAGAAAAAACAAGTAAATAATTAAGAAGAAAACATATAATGAACTTATGAAAAAAGTTACTTAATATTATTAGTATTTTTGACATTGAAAACAATTATTTTTTACAATTGTTCATCAAGTTGACAAGTAAAGTCATTAGTATTTTCACCTGCAATATAAAAAATTGAATATTACTTTAGTCTATAAACTTACATTGAAAACAAGATAATAATAAATAAAAAAAAGCTAAGTTTAAATTTATAATAAAGGTTTGATGAGCGGGTCAACTTGGGTATGAGATTGACTAAACTTGGTCGAGTCAAAATCAACTACATATCATAAATTGATTAGGTTTTTTGCGTGCGTTTGCGTTTGATTTGGCTGGTCCCATGGCACTGTTCATGGACCAGCCAAGTGATGAAAAACACATGGCACTGTTCCCAGGGCACTGTTCCGCAATAAAAAAAATATTTTGCTACAGTGTTTTCAGCAATAAATTTTCAGTTTTCAACAAATAAGCGGTATCTAAACACACCCTAGATTAAAATGGGTTTCTATTTCTATTAGCCATGCTTTATTTATTTATCTTCTTTTCATTTGAAGATGGGTTATCAAATTGAAGTATGAGCCTATAAACAAATAGAGTAATATTACATACACACCAAATTTGACAATATTTTTAATGTATGTTAAGTTGACAAGTTTTCACTAGTTCTCATTTGAGCCAACATCGTTTACTTACTTATATAACTAACAATTTACCACATCAACAAATATAAAATTATTTCTCATATTTTTCTTGTCTATGTAGACTTTCCCAAGCAAATAACATAGGTGGCCAACATTGAGGGAAATAGAAGGGCGTTGCTAGTACTTGCAAGGATGCCGGCATGACAAAGTGGCGTTCATATTTAGTGAATCATTATTTATGTAGGAAATGTGTTGCTGCCTCTTCCTGTTCACATCATTATTCATTATTATTATTTTTTTTTGATAGGAATCATTATTCGTTATTATTATTATACTAATAAGTATGATCCATGGCAACTACAATATCTTAATTATAACTATGTTAGGACAAAATTTGGCTCCAACTTTGTCAATTATGTTATTTCTAGAATCTTAGGTTCTTTGGTTTATGAAGAAAAGAAGAGCACGTGGCATTAAATTCTGATTTTTTTTTTTTTGTGTGGTCCAGTTTTGGTAACGGGGCAGCTCAATTTCGCTTGAATTTGTTTAGAATTGTTCAGTTTTTTATAATACAAATGTTGGGTGTGTTCTAAGTTATAACTTCTAATACAAAATAAACTGAATAGTAGCAAAAATAAGCTAAATATAATTAAAAAATGACTTTTTCAGCCAATGCCAAACACAATCTATAAGATTTGTTCACTTTTCAGTTTCTCCAATGATATACTTTTAAAATTAAAAAGCACCAGGAGACTTTACTTTGTAGTTCGTTTTACATTTGGATTAAAAACAAGTTATTTAAACAAGTCACGTGATTCATTAAAAAAATTATGTGACCAAAACTACATCTGGATAATTTCTTTAATCACCATATCTTAGATTATTTTTTTTTTAGTAAACAGTAATATTTATCAGAACATACAAACATGAAAGTAATATATAGAGTTTTTTAAACAAGCTTATAATACATTACATAACTAGAATACCACTACAAAAGGGTCTAACCTTTGTAGTCAGTCCTTATCACCATATTTAGATTGGAGTAAGATAACGCAAAACATGTTTGAAACCAAACTTTTTTCTTCTATAAATCAGTTGAATAAATGAATCTACAATTATATGGGTATTGTTTATCTTTTTTTTTTTTTTTGAGAAGGAGGATATTGTTTATCTTTAGAATAAGAATTTGCTAATCTATAATATATGTATAATATATATATATATAAATATATTAAATCTATTATAATATATAAAATAAAAGATATTTAATTTTTGGTTGACCTTGGTGCGTGTGTATATATATGTTCCCATAAATTAAATTTATATTGATATATAAAATAAAAAATGTTTAACTTTTGGTTGACCTTGATAAATTAAATTTTCTTTAAATAGTTGAACATAATTTCATTTACAAATACAATTAGAATAAATTTCATTTAAATTCCCATTATGATTTAATAAAAAAAAAATCACATTAGGAGAGTTTGCGGATTTCCTTTTAAAAAGATGAGCCTTTGCGTCAGTGGTGGTACCATAATCTTTTTTAAGGGAGTCAAGTTAAATATATTGTATATATATATATATATATATATATATATATATATATATATTTTTTTTTTTTTTTTAAATATAGGGAGCCATTAGTATTTAGTAATATTATACATTTTTATGAAAATTATAAGAGAGAGGAGGGAATTTTTAAAAGTCAGCGGGGCACCCCCTTATTGTGATCACTCTCTTGACTTGGAAAATTCAATTTTTATTTAAAGTGACAATCATATCCTCATTTTAATACCCCTTGACAAACTGAACTCATTCACTCCCTTAAAAGGAGAAAAGGAAGGGGAGGATTTATGGTGATTAAAATTGATCTAGAAAAAGCCTATGATAGATTAGAATGGAGCTTTGTTAGGATCGTCTTGGATCATTTTGGTTTTCCCAAGAATGTTTCTGAGCTTATTCTTAGTTGCATCTCTACAACCTCTACCTCCATTTTGTTTAATGGTAGTAAACTTGAAGCTTTCCACCCCTCAAGAGGCATCAGACAAGGAGACCCTATGTCTCCTTACATCTTCCTTCTTTGCATGGAATGCTTAAGTTCTCTTATCTCCAAGAGCTGTGAGTGTAGAGACTGGACTGCCATGAAGGCTTTTTAGAGTGGCCCTGGGTTCTCACACATTTTTTTTGTGGATGACTTGCTTTTATTTGCCAAGGCAAATGCAAAAAATAGTGAGGCCTTGTTGATGGCCATTTTGGAAGTCCAAGTGGAAAGGAGAAGCCCAGCAACGCGGACAGAAAAGAGTGGGCAAATGGATAGAAAACCCATTAAGCCCAAGCGGCAGGAATAATGGATCACAGGCCCATGAGATAAACAAATGGGCCTTGAGGGGGTAAATGGGCTTAAAGGAGCCCGGGTAGATAAGGTGTTGTGTAGATTTCAGAAATCTCAACAGGGCCTGCCCGAAAGACGAATTCCCATTGCCAAACATGGATTTACTGATAGATTCTGCGGCAAGCAGCGCCATGTTTTCATTCATGGACGGATTCAGTGAATACAATCAGATCAGAATGGTGCCAAGGGACAATGATGGCTACATTTCACGACATGATGCACCAAGAACTAGAGGACTATGTGGAAGACATAGTAGTAAAATCAAAGGAGCGAGAAGAGCACGCCCAAGTTTTGAGAAGGGTATTTGAGAGGTGTAGAGCTTTCAAGCTAAGAATGAACCCGCTCAAGTGTGTGTTTGGAGTGTCCTCTGGGAAATTCCTGGGATTCTTAGTTCACAGCAGAGGAATAGAAGTGGATCTGGCCAAAGCTACAGCCATTGCAACCATGAGACCACCAGCCACAATGAAAGAGTTGAAGAGTTTCTTGGGGAAGGTATCATATATCTAGAGATTCATCCCCGGATTGGCATCAATTACTTCTGCGTTCACCAGATTACTCAAGAATGGGCAAAGCTTTGAGTGGGGAGAAGCTCAGCAAACAGCCTTCAAAAGGCTACAGCAGATTATGATGAACCTTCCTACTGTGCAAGCCCCAATCTGCAGGAGGCCATTGTTGCTCTACTTAGCCACCAACTCATATGCCATAGGTGCATTGACTACCCAAGAAGATGAAGGTGGCATTGAGCAACCGGTTTACTACATCAGCCGCGCCCTGAAGGATGCGGAGACTCGTTACCCAAGGGCAGAAAGGCCATGCCTGGCCATAGTATATGCCTCACAAAGACTACACCATTATTTCCTGGCCTACGAAGTGTGGCTGATGACTAAGTCTCACACAATCAAAACTTTGTTGCGGCAGCCAATTCTCTCCAGCAGAATATCCCAGTGGTTGCTACAATTGTCACAATATGACTCAAAAACGGGAACGCCCAAAACAATAAAGAGCCAAGCTATAGCAGACTTGCTAGCGCAATTCCCAGGAGAAGAAGAATTCTCGCTGGATGATGAAGTCCCAGGAGAGGTGGCTATGGCAGAAGAAGTTAGAGAGCAATGGGTGATGAAGTTTAATGGGTCTTCTACTACCTAATCAGGAGGAGTGAGAGTAGTTTTGTATCATGAAGAAGACAAGGCTGTGGTGCTCTCATTCAAGTTAGAATTTCCCTGTTCTAACAATACGGCAGAATATGAGACCTATCTAACTAGGTTAGCCATGACCCTTGAAATGGGAATCAAGCACTTAAAGGTGATGGGTGATTCAAACCTGGTGGTCTGCCAGACCAAGGGGAGCTTCTCCCTGAAAGAACCCAGCCTAGCCCCGTATAGAAAAATGGCCCAGAAGATTGGAGGATTCCTATAAAGGAAGCTTTAATGGAAGAAGAAGACATGACGGAATTGAAGGCGTTGAAGGACCACGCCTTGGTAAAAGGAGAATTGTACCGCAGGATGCCAGGTGGGGTCTTATCGAGATGTGTGGGGTGAGAAGAAGCCCAGAGAAAGTTGAAGGAAGTGCATAATAGGATTTGCGGATCCTGCAGAGAAGTCAATCTTTACCGCAGACTTCAAAGGGCATGTTTCTATTGGCCAAGTATGGGTAAAGACGCGGATCAAGTCCAAACCCAATGTGGAACCTGCCAGCTTGCAGCAGACAGAGAAGAAAGTTACGCTGTGTTCATCAACGAAGACTGGAGAAGTCCATTTATGCAATACTTGACAGAAGATATTCTGCTGCAAAAGCACAATGAAAGATACAAGCTTAGGAGGCTGGCAACACGTTACTTTTTGCATAACGGAGTCCTTTTCAAGCTGCTTGTGTCCAAATTAAATCCAGACCTTGGAATGAAGCCAATCACTTAGTCACTGCGTACTCTCCATAAAGAAGCCCAAATCTACAAGCTGCTTGCAAACTGCTCTTTGTCCATTATCGGGTCTAGCAAACCGATTCAACAACCTTGAAGAGTTGAGAAGTTTTCTTTGAAGCACCTCAGAGGATTTATGCCTGGAGCGGCATTGATGATCATGATCTTTATGATATTTCTAAGAAAGAATGCATCAGATTACTTGTTCTACAAACTATGCAACTCCATCATCACTCTTTAAGTCATGAAGCTCATTGATGCCCATGTCTCATCCTAGAAGAACTCCATAACAGTGACAAACTCAAAGCTCCTTCTTTTAGCTTGTGTACAAGAGGGAAATGGCAGAAACAATTGCTCACACACATTCTGCCGTGAATAGAGTTGCTCATCTTATTGCTGCAGAAGACTATTACATGGTTTTTATTGAAGGCATTCTGCTGCAAGGGAATTCTGCCACATGAATAAAGAAGCATGATGTCCCAGGAAGATGTTGGTACGTCATGGGAAAATTCTACATTAGAAGCTGCTGACTCTTGGCTATTACTAGCCAACCATGAAGCAAGAAACGTAGCAAGCTCCATCTAAATATGCCCATACTCAAAGCAAGTAAAGAAGAAACCCATGAAATATGGGTCTTAGTAGCAAAAGCCAACAAAAAGGTCGTGGTTATGAATTCTTGGCTAGAAGCCAGCAAAGGAACCATGGTTGTGAGTTCTTGGCAAAAGCCTATAATGGGGGCTACACTCAATCAAACCCGCAAAGGAGCCATGATTGCAAGTCTTTGGAAAGAATCTGCAGAAAAGCTATAGCCACAATCATATGTAGCGGAAGATACATGGGAAGAAATTGTGCTTGCGGTTGAACGAAGCCGAAGCATGCTTAGGAAAATGTATGAACCACATGATGAAGCATCAACACCAAGAGAAAGTGACATCAAACCCATCCAATTGTCTTACATGCTCAGGGGCTAAGTCTCATTTTGCGGCAAATCTGGGAAGGCTTCTGCAGAAAGCTAAGGACTTATTTTCATACGCTGGGGGCTGTGTTATTCTACAGCAAATACAAAAAGCCTCTGCAGAAAGCTAAGGACTCATTCTCACATACCGGGGGCTGTCTCATTCTACAGAAAATATGAAAAGCCTTCTTCAAAAAGCTAGAGACTCATCCAGTTATCTCATATGCTGGGGGGCTAAGACCCATTCTACAACAGATTTAGAAAGCCTTCTGCAAGCGCTTAGAGTATCAATATGTAGCAGCAACATCACCCACTATGAAATAAGTATTGATTGTGGTATACATTCATCCGCCACTTGATCTGCTACAACTTCAAACTTCATGATATGGCATAGTGCAACACCCATGCAATTTATTGCAACTACCATGGTCAAGTAACATTCTAGTCTGTTATAAAGCAGCAACATCATCTATCTTCTGCAAAAGCATCAACTAGCAATTGGAGAATAAGTTCTCACATGATATAAAGTCTATGCACTAGTAAATCCATGAGAAGAAATTCTACCATCCTTGTGGCAAATATCAAAGAAGCAAAGAAAGGAAACAAGAAGAGAAGGCCTACAAGCACTCTGGCAGAAACATATGTAAAGGTGAACCAACAAGCGTTACAGTAGAAAATAAATGCTCTTCGTGAGACTTTAAGGCTTCAAGAATGCTCCGCAGAAAAGCTGAGTGACAAAGCAACTCACAACAGAAACAAAAGGTGGAAATCAATGATGAAGTCCAAACATCTCCCTAGCAATGCATTCAGTGGCAGACCACCTTCCATAAGAATTGGAAAGACACTGCCAAGTTTAGCAACATGAGAAAGAAGAATTGGGAGAAATAAGATCTGCGGAAGACTATAACAAAATTAAGAGATCTAGTTCACAACGACATCTATGCCTTTTCATCAAAGAGGCAGTGATATCCTCACCAACAACGGCTGTGGCAGAATGACAAGAAGAATATGCAGAAAAAGGCAAACACGAAGGAATCAATAGTTGCTGTGGCAGAATGACAAAGAAAATGTTTAGAAAGTGAAGATTTCTCATGGAAGCATCCTCATTTCCCCTTGGAAAAATATCTATAGTGGCACCACTTGTAGGCGCCTTAAAATGAGTGGCAGACTCAGTCACTTCTGCGGAAAGATCAATTTTGCAACAGAACCAAAATTTATGGCAGAATCAGAAACAGCCTGTAATGCAAACAGCAAAGGTACAGAGTATTGATGATCTTGGGGGCTAAAAGGTCCTCTACTATTGCAATAATATATTTGCCCATGTTAGTAGTAGCTCTGAATAAGGAGGCCTTCCATAAATACATCATCACTGAAAGAAACTTGCTTTTCTACAAGACCCAACATCCTTCTCCGTAGAAACTTCATCCTGGCAAAGAATACATGTGTTCTTCAACACAGCAAAAAGTATTATCAACAAATGAAAGAGTACTCTACTATGATGAGGGCTTGCAATGTTAGCTCTACGCTTTGTTTTGAGCTAAATAAATGAAGATATGTGAATGCAAAGAGAAGAAGAAGGCACGAGAAAAGGGAGCGAAGCCACCCTTTGATCTACACACTTAGAGGAAGCTTTCCTCTTGTGAAAGAACTCTACTTGAAGAAAGTAATGTGGCAAAACTATTTTGATGAAACTCTTTTCAGTTGTCGGCTTAGATGCGAAGGTAGTAGAAGACAACACTTTCTCTATTTTTAGAGAATGAATGAAGCCCGAAGTGAAGCAACCTTAGGTGGCTAAAAGAAAAGAAAAATGAAGACCGTAAGAAGGATCCTCGCTCCACAAAGTGCTATTCACGAAGTTGGCAAGAGAAAGAAGAGTCAAAGAATCCAAAGAGCCAATTTTGAGCATTCTGCAGAGATGAGAAAATGTAAAACATCATAATGAAGAAAAACCCAACAAGGAAGGATTCCACGACATTTGTGTCTTCTGACCATTCTTAGAGAGCAACTACACTTATGGAAGAATGAAGAGATGATACTAAGGAATACGTGGGGAATCTGCCACAACCTTCACTTCCTACAGTATAGATGCCGCTCTAGCAGAGGCAGAGTAAGAGGTGCAGAAACGTGAAAAAATAAGTATACAAATTGCCGCAAACATAAAGAAATGAGTACCATTGTAGAAGTCCAAGATCACAAAAAATTTCCAAGAAGCAAACCAAGAAACAAGCAAGGGAATGATGAAGAAGAGAAGGATGCACACATCATCATCATTGACAATCCCTTTGAATGAGGGTAGTGTTGATGCCCACTTTGGCAAGGGGGCCTAATAGCAAGAAGAAACCCAACAATATGGAAAGAAAAGAGTTAGTAAATTGAGAAGAAAATCATTAAGCCCGAATGGCAGGAATAATGGATCATAGGCCCATAAAATAAACAAATAGGCCTTAAGGAAGCAAATGGGCCTAAAGGAGCCCGAAGAGAGAAGTAGCAAACTCATGGGCAGTATGTGATGTAGAAAAGCAAGAATGGGCCAAAGAGGCCCGAAATATTGAATTAAGTGAGTAAGGGGTTGATGGAAAGCCCATAAACTCCAAAAGTAAAGGATGTGGTCATTTGGGCCGAGGAAGCCCAAAAGACTTAGCAAAGGCCCATGGGAGTAAAGAATTAGAATGGGCCGAGGATGCCCAAAAGAATAAAATGGGACAAAGGAGCCTGAATGGGACAAAGGAGCCCGAAAGCGATGAAACGGGCCGAGGATGCCCAAAAGAATAAAATGGGACAAAGGAGCCCGAAAGTGATGAAATGGGCCAAGGATGCCCAAAAGGATAAAATGGGACAAAGGAGCCCGAAAGTGATGAAATGGGCCAAGGATGCCCAAAAGGATAAAATGGAACAAAGGAGCCCGAAAGCAATGAAATGAGCCAAGGAAGCCCGAAACAGCATATTACAAGCCCAATGATAGTACTGGGCTACTGGAATTTAGCAAAAGGAAAGCATATAGTAGGCCCAAAAGAGGCCCAGCAGGCATGAGTCAAATAATAACATGCAATCAGCAGAAACAATCGAGCTAAAGAGAGGCAAAGTTTTCAATAAACTTTCTTTGGGGTGACAGCAACAAAACCACCACCCTCATGAAGAGCAACTTTTTGGCTACCCTTGGAGGGTCATGAATTTGCAGAAAGAAAGAGAACGACTTGCCTAAGGAGAGTAAAGATTGAAACAACAGGCCCGCAAAGAAAAGAAGAGAAGCATTCGCATGTGAGTTGTGAAACAACCCACGAAAGAAAACTGCATAAGTTTTCGCATATGAATCGCAGGAGCAATCCATACGCTCAGGGGGCTGAATGTTGATGCCCATTTTTGCGAATCTGTATCCAAAAGCCCATACGGAGGAAAACCCAATGAAAAAGCAAGGCCCAAAGGCCTGCCAAGAAGACCAAAGAGCAAGAGAGGTTCAAAGAAAGAAGTGCAAGGGAAAGCAATCTACAGCAAAACACAGATCTGCCGCAAAATACAAATCTGCCGCAGAATGCAGCTTTGCCGCAGAATACAGTTCTCTGACAGAATGGCTTCGGCAGATGAAGATAAAGTGGGCCCAAGACCCTTTTGATCCAGTCAACATTATTTGGCTCACAAAAGCCCAAATCCTTTTGTATAAAAAAGATAGGCGTGAAAACTGATATGAAGAAGCACGGTGAAAAGAAACAAGGAACGGTAGGAAGTGTCAGCAGCAGGAAACACGTGAAGGAAAGAAAAGCCAAACTAAAGGAAAAGACAAACACAGCAGGAAACGCGTGAAGAAATAAGACAGAGCCACGCAGCAAAACAAAACAAAGCTAATCTGCTACGGCAGAAACGGCGTGAGAGAAAAACACAGAAGATAGTGGAGCAAGCACAGAAGGGCCGGAGCACCACTAACCTATACCCAGCCAATACAAGGGAGGTGGGCCAACGGTCAAGGGGATTCAGAGGGTGTGGTTTGGTAGTGGGGGGAAAAGGGAGTCTATATTTGGTTTCCTGCCATGACTTCTTTTGGGAATATGCCTTGCTGGGATGGTATCTTACCCAAAAGAAGTAATAAATGGTTGGGACCCATAAGCACCGAAGGAGGAGGCTCCTGAGGGGGGAAGCACCTAAGGGGAGGAACCCATAAGCACCTAAGAGAGGCACCCATGGAGAGGGGGATCCAAAAGGGAAAAGACCCAAGTGAGAAAAACAACCCACGACAAGAGAGTAGTAAGAAACTAAAAGTAAAAAAAGGAACGGAGTGAAAGAAAGGAAGTGGTAAAAAGAAGAGAGAAAGCAGGAATAGGGGCATGCATCAATGGACCATCTTTTCCCTCTCTCTTAGCAAACCCACTCTTTGATGTCCCCAAAAGTAATAGCTAGTAGCCATTTAGGCCTATTCTCCAAAATGTACAACTTTGATGACAAAAGCCTATGACAAGGTTGTTCAAGTTGGGGTTTGGGTTTTTTCTTGGTTTACTTATCCTATGGGAAGATTCAATACTTAATTTTGATTGCAAATATATTTAATTTCTCTCGTTATAAATTATATCTGCTATATTTAGTCATTCTGCCGTAGCACGTTTTTGTCACGTTTGCTGCATCAGTTGTCCTGCTGTGGTATCTTTACTTGCTGTACTAGTTATTCTGCTGTAACACCTTTTTATTATATTTACCGTGTTAGCTATTATACTAGCTAAACATTTTCTGCTGAAGCTTTTCTTCTTTATTTGTTATTACGTGTTCTATTTTTGACACAAACTAATCATTATCCTGCCATAAGTATATATATACATATATCTTGTTTCTCATGTTCTGCAAAATATATTTTATATATGTATATGTGAATACGTATAAGTATATATATTCATATATGTATGTATATATTTGAGAATATGCTAACCCATTTAAATTAACATTTGTTTGATGGGTATTTTCTTTGGATTTTAGATTTGTTTATGCACAGGAAGTAGAAAAATATTTCTGCAGTAAAAACGAAGAGTAGTCATTCACATTGCAAAAGGCTTTACTGCACGGCAGAAGGCTTTAAAGCACAACAGACAGCTTTAATGTACAGCAGACAGCTTTATTGCACAGCAGAAGGCTTTACGGCAGAAGGCTTTATGGCAGAAAGCTTTACTGCACGGCAGAAGGCTTTAATGCACAACAGGAAGCTTTATTGCACAGCAGAAAGTTTTGCCACATAGCAGAAAAGTCAGTCCTGCGGCAAAAACTGGAGAAAAGTTCCTTTTGCGGCAGAAACTAGAGAAAAGTTCCTTCTACGATAGAAACAGAGGATAAGCACCACGTTCTGCCCGCCGTAAGCACGCTCCTAGCAGACGAGGCATAGTTTACGCACAAGCCGGACCAAATTGAGTTGCAGTTGGACCGGTCCCAACTCCCTTACTCAGAATATTTGGGTCCAGTACTGCAGGAGGCAGCCCAGCCCGATACAACCAAAAAGGCCCACTACACCCAGCAACGCGGACAGAAAAGAGTGGGCAAATGAATAGAAAACTCATTAAGCACAAGTGGCAGGAATAATGGATCACAGGCCCATGAGATAAACAAATGGGCCTTGAGGGGGTAAATGGGCTTAAAGGATCCCAGAAAGAGAGAAAAAAGCAAACCATGGGCAATATATGATGTGGAAAAGTGAGAATGGGCCACGGCAGGCCCAAAGTAATGAAAGCAAAGAAAATAAGGGGTTAATGGCAAGCCCATGAGCCCCAAGGATGAGGGATAATGTAATTGGGCCGGGGAAGCCCAAAGAACTTAGTAAAAGCCCATGAGAATGCAAAGTTAAGAAAAGGGCCAAGGAAGCCCAAGAAAAGCAAATGGGCCAGGGACGCCTAAGAGAAAACAAATGGGACACAGGAGCCCGTCAGTGATGTAATAAAAGAACCAATGGTCGTACTAGACCATTGGGAGAAAAATAAACGGCAGGCCCAAAGAGGCCCAGCAAGATTGAGGCAAACAACTTTACAGCAGGAGATGGTAGTAGAAAAAAGGGTGGGCTGAAGAAAGGCAAAGCCCACCGTCAAGCAAGGCCCAGAAAATAATCAAAAACAGACGGCAGACTGTGCAGGCTAACCGCGGCAAACGCATGAGCTGCAGACAGATTTTGGACAAACATGAAAGAGGGGCACGCGCAAGGCCCAGACCTCACCAGCCTGTACCCAGCCAATACAGGATACGGTGAGGTCATGGGTCAGAGGTAAGAGGGCATGGTTTGGCGGTAGGGAGAGGAGAAAAACCTATTCTGAAGGTCCTACTCAGGCTCTTTTGGGGGAACTATCTTGCTGGGATGACATACCACCCAAAAGAAGCAAAGCTGAGTTGGAACCACTAGGTGCATGCCATGAGGGATAGGGAGAGAGAAGGCACCCACATCATAGTAGGGAAGGGTGCCATGGCAGACAAACAAAAAAAATAGTTTTCTTTTGTCTGGTAATGGGGAGTGGCACACAAACGGACCAGTGGTAGTCGGTAAGTACACCCAGACCAGACAAAGGTGGTTAAGGGCTATAATAGTAAAACCTAGTCACGGTAGGCACTATAAAAAGAGGCCCTTGTCGTGTACAGGGGACGACACCAAGACCACGGGATAGGAACTTGAAAAAACCAGGGAATAGAAAACAAGTATTAAGAAAAAGAGAAGAAAGAAAAAGGATAAGAAAGGGGAATATTAGAAGAGAAGGAAAGAAAAAAGATAGAGAGTTAGAGCGGCAGGCATGCACCAGTAGGTTGATTCCCTCTCTCCCTCTCAAAATCCTGCTCTCTACCAGAAACAAAGAATTCTCTTGTGCACCAACCATTCAGGTCTGTTTCCCTCAAAGTAATTAATTTCCACGGCAGGATTTCCCTGGGAGATTATTCACTTTGAGAAGAGATGTTCTTCCCTCTCTGGTTTTGGTCTTGCGAATTAGATTTGATCCGATTTCTTTCTTCTTTTGATTAACCCATATACTACCCACTTATTCCCCTTGCTTTTCTTTATAAAAGTAATTGTTGTTAAACTGTGATTATCTTTTATTGATTTGGGATTATCTATTCACTTTAATTAAGAAGTCAAAATACTTTCTTTTGTCTTATTATTATCATATCTGCCTGCCATGACTCATTTAAAACAGCTCTGCCTACCGTAAGCGCATTCTTGGCGAACGAGGCATAGTTTGCGCATAAGCCGGACCAAATTGAGTTGCAGTTGGACCGGTCTCAACTCCCTTACTCAGAATATTTGGGCCCAGTACCGCAGGAGGCAGCCTAGCCCGATATAACCAAAAAGGCCCACCACAGGTGACTTCTCTCTTCGTGGAGCATATGTCATGGCAAAAGGGTTAAATCATTTGAAACTTTGTACTTCTCCTATTTCTTGGATTTGGAAAATTAAGTCGAGTCCTCGAATCATTTTTTTCCTTTGGCTGGTCGGCCACAACAGTATTCCCACTTGTGAAGTCTTAGGTTTAAGAGGTTTCACTCTTGACACTCGCTGCCTGCTGTGTATGGAGTGTTCTGAATCCATCACTCGTGCTACGGGATTGCAAATATGCTAGGCTATTCTGGACTAAGCTTGGTGTCCCCCATCCTCTCCTTAATTCTTTTTCCTTACCACTTCTCAATTGGCTTAAGGCCAATGCTGTTAACTCCTTCAGCTCTAACCACCTGGGAATACCTTGGGAGGTCCTTTTCCCTATGGGAATTTGGCTTCTATGGTTGCAAAGAAACGCATTTACTTTCAGAGCTGGTGTTGTGGAGCCGAATCTGGTTAGTTCTTGTGTGAAGAAAGGGGCTAAGTTTTTTGCTATTGGCCTTGGCAACAAATCAGCCCCTTGCAAAGAAATCATTCAAGTGGCTTGGAAGAGACCTCCAGTGGGGTGGACTACCCTTAATACTGATGGGTCGGCAGCGGGTAATCCTGGCAAAGCTAGTTGTGGCGGGTTACTCCGTAATAGTGAAGGTATTTGGCTAAAAGGTTTTGCGAGGGGTGTGGGTTGTACTACTAGTTGTGTAGCGGAGTTGTGGGCGCTTCGTGATGGGTCTCTTGGAATTGAGAATCTCATTGTTCAACTAGATGCTTTAGCCATTGTATAGCTACTGAATAATTCTGCTGCTAACCTTTCTTTGGAACCACTTTTATCTGACTGTAGGAACCTGCTGAGGACCTTTCCCAGGACTCGGATTGAGCATGTGTTCAAAGAGGCCAATCAATGTGCTGATGCACTTGCTAAATTAGGAGCCAAGTTTTCTGCTATGTTTGTTTATTTTGATCTCCCACCGGATGTGGTGGTGAATTTGCTCGCTCTTGACAGGGCAGCAACATCTTGTAATAGACTTATTTCTGTTGTTGGTTAGTGTTTTTAATGTATTATCCCTTTAACCAAAAAAAAAAAAAAAAGCTTTTCTATTAAAGTGCCTGGGCTAGTATTTAATTATTTTCATATTTTTTTCTTAAAAAAAATATGAATTTTTTCTACTTGAATTATTTTTATTTAGAATTTTTCTACTCATTGAAGAAAGTAATAGATTTTGATTGATAAGGTATGATGTGGTGGAAAATTGTAAAAAACTAAAAAGAAATAATTATTTCTAATATTGATGTATTACTGTTAATGGAAGACTATTAATTTAATATATTTGACTAAATTCAAGCTTAATATTATTTTAATTGGTTTTTAGAAAGCCACATAAATGTGATGGAGATATATTATACATTGTATTTATAAGCCTAAGAAGCTTTTGGAAGAATAAATAATTTCAATAAAATTTTTAGGAATAAACCAAACATGTGAATCTTACGTCCTCAAGAATCTTGTAAGGTTTTAATCAAACAAAATGAGGATGTTAGATTTTATGAAAAAATAAAGAAATATAGAGAGAAGAAAGAGAATGCAAGAATTACATAATTTGGCTTAAGGACCTACATACGCAAGATAAAACTCTGACAGCTACACTTTCATTATATTCTCAAGTTTAATACACCCTAAGCAGAGTATATATAGGAATCGGAAGATAGTTTTAGGTATACATGAGTTTAACAGTATAATTGGGCCTCCTAGGCAATACACAAAAATATTTACATGAAAAAAACGAGGAAAAGGGGGGCAAAACTGAGTTTTTTTTTATATCCTAGATTTTAAAAGTATGTATGCACAGAATTGCACGATATGGGTTTTATATTTCAGTTAACTAACCATTTAGGCCCTGTTTGGTACACTCACTCAAACATATGTTTTCTGCTTTTAAACAACATTATACGTATTTTCACACACTTTTTCACCCACACGTATTTCTGCACATGTTTTTAAACACATATTTCCAGTTTTTAAGTGCATATACCAAACACCCCCTTAATTTTCTAGATTTTGAAAAGAGGTTGGCCTCCAAATGACAGTTTACACGTGAGCTGCATGGCTAATAAAGGAGACAAACGATGAAAGACATCAAATTATACTTATATTATTCTAAATGATATACGTTAGTCTTTGTTTAATGAAAGATCGATATGAGTTAGCTATAAAGATTTTAGATGTGACACTAGATAAAAGTAGTTAACGGTCTTTTTCTCAAAAAAAAAAAAAAAAAAAAGTTAATAGTCTTTCAGTATAAAATCTTCTTACTGATCTGATCTTTAATTTCCTACCATACCTCGAGATACATTTCCTCTATCTGTACATTATATATATTTTGAGATGTTATCTAAAAACCCAAATCTAATCGAGGTATGCCAATATATAAAAATAGAAAATCTTGGACATGTTTATGTTTAACCAGTGCTTGGTCCAACCTTTAAGTCATTTAGGCAATGACTTAGAGCCATGGTTTTCAGACTCGGACTATTCAAAGAATCGGTAAAGGGAGAGGTTCAAGGTTTTTAAAGTCGGACCGAGGTTCGACCAAGGTCGAACCGCGATGACATCATAATTACTTTAATAATTAATTAAAGCCTAAATATAAATATTAAATTTATAAAACTAGCAAAATTGACTAATATATCTATATATGTGAGGGAAATTTAATGATTTTCAAGCATATATTTAATAATTAAATAAGAAAGTTATTAAAATAAAATAATAACCATGAAAACATTAAAATTTATGATTAATTTTTGAAGTAAAGTTGAATATCTTTGAAGGATTTTAATTATAATTTTTTTTTTATTCCTTGTAAGAGATGGATAATTTAATTAAGTAGAATAGAATTGTGTTAAGTTGTTTTTATTTTAAAAAAAAAAAAAATTGTGTTGAGTTTACTTCAAGTATTTTTTTTTTTTTGTTATTGTTGAGCATCAACTTGCAAGCTTAGCTGAGTGCCTAGGTTCTAAACCTGGTAAGCGCACTTTTCTGATTTTTTTTTTCTTATTTAAGAGGCATGCTTGAACCGGGTTTGGACCGCATGGTTCATGCCACCGGTTCTGCATTAACCGTACAGTCCAAACTCGGTTTAAGGGGTTCACGGAATTAACAGGCATGCCCGGTTCTTTATGCTTAAAAAACCGGATTTCAATCTGGTTCTCGGTTAACCTGGTCGGACTACCCGGTCCGGTCCGGGTCTGATAACCTTGCTTAGAGCCACCCAGTAGAAGAAGATCTTTTATAAAATATAACATGATATATTTATATGTCTTATAGTATACTAAAAAAAATAATTAAAAAAAAAAAAGTAAGGGCCCTTATATTAGCTAATAAACTATATTGTTTGTTGTGGGGACGCATGCCCAAGTATATATTGGGCCTTGGTCCTTGTCCGAGGAGGCACAGTGGTCTGAGAATAGATCAACAATGAGGAGGGAGTAAGACTTTGAACTTCACAAGCCAGCTATGACTGTAAAGGCTGGGAAAGGTAGGCCGAGAAGGAGTATCTCCTCAAATAAGCGAAGAAGGGGTCAGAAAAAGAGTTCTACTATCCAGAGTGACATTCCAGGAAGTTCTGTTGATAAGGATATGTACTGTGAACGTACGGGACAAGATGGAAGCTAAGAAATATCTAAGGAAATACTGCCACCACTGCATTGAATGCTCTGCAGCTAACTCTCTAGCCGCATTTATATGGAGAAAACCCCTGAATAGTGCTACCTTGGCCACCCCAACTCATAGAGGACCTGTGAGGGTGTCCGATGGGACAAGCACTCAAGTAGTGGCTTTGACGACTGACAAATGGAGGGCCAGGATCATTCAAAGGGAGGTATATAATGTATGAGACCCTTAATGAGGAGGGGGTCGAAAAATTAAGAGAAAAACATTGTAGCAATCAAGAACTGCACTTGTAATCACATTTGAGCATCAAGATATAAGAACTAATCTCCTCAGACTGAGCCGATGACGATTTTTTTTGGTTTGAACTTATCTTTTTTCATTTTCTTGTCATCAAACCTATTTTACTTGTGGCCTGATTCATTAAAACCTAGTTTTTCCAACCCACTCTTTACAAATTCGTTGTATTGGGCTTCTTAGGCCTAAGTCCATCCACCCTTTGGGCTAGGGACTCGAATCCGATCCTTACATTTGTGTTTTACAATGTAAATATTTTAATAAAGAACTGATAAAATTTATTGAATAAAATTTATTTTTACATAATTATTATCTTTTCGAATGTTATGCACTCCATTAATAATTATTATTTTATATTATATCATCTATGCATGCGTGAGAATAGGGGTGTGCAGAAAACCCACCAAACCCGACCCGACCTGACCCAACCTACCGGGTTGGGTCGGTTTTTAGGGCTTGGTGGGTTGGGTTGGATTACAAAAATTTTTTTTATAGCGGGTCGGGTTGGGTTTGGGTCATAAAATTACAAACCCACCAAACCCAACTCGACCCACCCATATTTTAATATATGTTTAAAATATATTATATATTTAATAAATTTAAAAAAAAAAACCAGCTGTAGAGCACTTCCTCGGTTCCTACTATCATATATAATATAAAATCCTATTAGTTCTTCAAATATATATTTAAATATATTATATAATTAATAAAAAAAATTAAAAATTTTAGATATAAGAAAAATTAAAAACTAAAAATTAATGTATATTTTGTTTATCAACTCAGGTAGCAAATGTGATATATTTTTTTCTGCTCAATTTAATAATAATAGTAATAAAAAAAAATTGTCCAACCCATGGGTTCAACCCAACCCAACCCAACCCATGTGGGTTGGGTTGGACTTATGTGATGGGTTGGGTTGTGTTGAATTTTTTTTGACCCACCATGATGGGTTAGGTCAAAAAATCCCCTCAACCCGACCCATGCACACCCCTACGTGAGAATGCGATCCGGTAGAGGTCAATGTGTCATTGGGACATTTAGCATGTTAGACAAGGAAAGAGTGTTGTTATCACGAATCTGGCAAAGAATTGTGTTACATCCTGGTGCTGATGAAAAACTAGGGGTGGTAATTCGTGTTCGCGTGTCGGGTTCGTGTCGTGTTAACTCATGAGTATCCAATTATATGAGTTAACACTAACCTAACATGTTTATTAAACGGGTCAAGATTCATCAACCCTAACACGACCTATTTATTGAACGGGTCAGTCGTGTTGACCTGTTTATCAGATTTTATCAAAATGAAAAAAAAAAAAATTTATGAAAAGACAAACAAATAAATATTTTTAATATAAAATTTAGAACTAACGAGTAATTGCATCACAAATAATCATTTAAAACTAAAACATATCTCAATATTACAAATAATCATTCACAATATGTCAAAGAAAATAAACCACAACAACTAATAAGTTTATATACCTAGGGTTTGAAAGGTATATTGGTAAAACGTTATTTAAACAGGTTCTATGGATTGAACACTAACCCAACCCGTTAATTAAACAGGTTAGTCGTGTCAACCCGAATATGACACGAACCCATTAAGGCTCAACACATAACCTGCTAATTTTGTGTCATGTCATGTCCAATTTTGCCACCCCTATGAAAGACTCAATGCACATAAGTGTGGTGGTCGAGCCCCTTTTGAATCAAGCCAAAAAAGGTCTTCCATCTGAGATTTTGAGCACAATGTTCCTAAAGTGCAGGCCCTCATCTCTCTCTCTCTCTCTCTAAATGGGTCATCAACATCATGATCTCCCCCATTGGTTTTGGCTTTTTCCCCCCCTAATTGGCAAGTTCAATACATACATACATACATACATACATACGTACGTACATACATACATACATACATATATATATATTGAGAGAGAAAGAGAGAGAGAGAGAGAGAGAGATTTTGCATTGCATTCTTTTGTTATTAGGATTGAGTTTATAACATATGATGGTTTACATTTGAATTGGCTTATTTGTTTTGTTAATGGATAAAATTTAGGTACAATTTTTTGGGTATCCGAGGAGTACGCCCCATCCGAGGAGGCTCCATAAAGGGTATCCCGCAGGAGACAAGGAGGAAACCGCCCAAATTGAAAGATAGAGAATTGAAGAAGGTTATAGTGGCAAAGGCAGGCGAGAGGGAGAAATAACTTCCATGTAAAGCAACTATCACTTCCGCATTAAATACACAACAACAACTCAACCTGCCACATTAATGGCAGAATGACACCTGAACAGTGTTCACACAGCCATCCTACTCTACCACCGCCAACCAAGTAAGGATGAAACAAGTATATAGGAGAAGATTGACAGCCCTCTAAGTGGAAGGCTAAGATAAAAATCAAATGGTTATAAAAGGGGAAAGATCCCACGTGAACAGGGATCAGGAGAAAAACATAAAAAAGGCTTAGAATAGAAATTGTAAAGTTCTCTCTAGTGTAAAAGTGATCCTCGACCAGCTCGAGGAGAAAGATAAATAATAAATTCTGCTTTCATTCAAACTTCATTACTGTTGAGCAAATCTTGGACTCATTCCTTTCACTTCATTCAACAAGCTACTAGCCTAAGAAGCCCAAGTGTTGGCCCGCACACCCATCTCTATAAATTTATTGTATTAAGACCAAGATCCAGCCCAAGCCCATCAATAGGGCTCATCTTGGTTTTTGCGTCCCCACAATTTCAATGAATTTAATTGTCCTTGTAAAAAATATTATTTGTGTCATTAGTCAATGCAACTATGTGTTTGAATATAATTGGAGAGTTTAATGTATTTTACATAAGGAATTATATCTAAATTTTTGTCGTTTATTATTTTATTTGTTTGTTAAAAGTATATAAAATACAATTGTACTTATTACCTACAAAGTGATAATTTTAAAATATTGTACACAATAAATTCAGCTAAATAAACAATTTTTTTTATTATTTTAAAACAACTAAACCAAACGGATATGTATCATATATGCAAAAAACATAGAAAAAGGTTTATTTTAAAATTTTAAAATCTATTAATCTGTGTAAGGTGGTGGGCCTTTTTCTTTTGTAATGTTAGGCTGGGCTGGACAGCCTCCTGCTATGCTAGGCCCAAGTTTTCTGGATAAGGGAGTTGGGACCGGTCCAATTGCAACTCGCTTTGGTCTGGCTTGTGCACAAACTCCACCCTGTCTGCCAGGCTTTGGTTACATGCCCATGGCAAGCTGGGCCGCTATAAGGAAGTTATGGCAGGCAGATAAAAAATGACACAATAATTATGTTTGCCACTTTGGACAAAATAAATAAACAGGAGCAATAAGAAACACTCAGTATCACAAGAACTAATTAGAAAGAAATAGAATCAGCTTTGAGTCAAATAGGAGAAATATTAGTCTGCCATGCTTAGTAATATGACGGAACTGCAACCAAGAAGGGAAAACACCACACTCTCAGTGCGAGTAATCTCCCCAAGACAAAAGGAAATTAATTGCTTTGAGAGAATGGGCCTAAATGGTCTATGCCCACTAAAGATCTTTTGCCCCTTAGATAGAGAGCAAGACTATTGAGGGAGAGAGGAGATCAACCTATCGGTGTATGCCTGCCGTTCTATACTCTCTGTTTTTTTTTTTTTTTTATCTTTCATTATTTATAATCTCTCTTTTCTTTTGCTTTCATCTCTTCCTTCCCAAGTGTTTACTTCCCAGTTATGGTTTTCTTAGAGATTACTGTTACCGTGATTTGGATCCCCCCTCAATGCACAGCAATGGGTCCTTTATATAGAGTCTGCCGTGACTGGTATTTACTATTCTAGCCCTTAACTGCCTTTGTCTGGTATGGGTGTCCTTGCTGACCAGTTGCTCAGTCGTTCAGCCACCACTTACCTATGCCGGTTGTGCCACCTCTCATTACCAGACAAAGAAGGCTATTTTGTTTATTTGTCTGCCGTGGCCCTCCTACCCGTTACAGTGTGGGTGCTCTCTCTCTCTCTATCCCTCATGGCATGCACCTAGTGGTCCCAACTCATCCTTGCCTTTTTTGGGTGGTATGTCATCCTAGCAAGACATTTCCCCCAAAAAAATCTGAGCAAGAACCCCAAAATAGGTTTTCCTCCTCTCCCCACCGCCAAACCATGCCCTCTCTTACCTCTAACCCATGACCCACCACTTCCCATATTGGCTGGGTACAGGCTGGTGGTGCATGGACCTTGCACATGTTCTACCTCTTTGCCTGCTGCTCATACATCTGCCATGGTCTGGGGGTTCTATCTGCACATTCTGCCGTGCATTTTGACTTCTTGAGGCGTGGGTTGTTCTCTGATTTACCTTCCCCGTGGCTTGCTTCCTTTAAGGTTGGGCTCTACCGGACCGTGGGCTTTTCTCCCTCCAGTCCATTCTTTACTCTTATTGTAGCCTTGCTGGCATTTCCTGCCATACCATTCTGCCATTCCTACTATGACGTCGTTTGACCCAATCCTGCTAGGCCTCTTTGGGCCTGCTGTTTATTCCTTTCCCAATGGGCTCAGTGTGTTCACTGGGCCTTTCCTTACTTTGTCTGCGGGCTCCTGTATCCCATTTTTCTCTTGGGCATCCCTGGCCCATTTACTTTCCTTGGGCTTCCTCGGCCCCCTTTTTTTTCTAACTTTGATTTCCCATGGGCTTTTACTAACTCTTTTGGGCTTCCCTGGCCCAATTACTTCATACCTCATCTTTGGGGCTCATGGGTTTACCATTAGCCCCTTACTTTCTTTGCTTGCATCTCTTCGGGCCTGCTGTGGCCCATTCTTGCTTTTCTACATATTGTCCATGGGTTTGCTTTTTCTTTCTTTCCGGGCCTGTTCAGGCCCATTTGCTTCCTCAGGACCTATTTTGTAGGCCCGTGATTCATTCATTCCTGCCTTGGGCTCAATGGGTTTCTTACTTACTAACTCTGGTCTGCCCGTGTTGCTAGGCTTTTTCTCCTATTGGGCTTGCCAAAATGAGCCTCAACATTTAGCCCCCTGAGCATATGAAATGTTCTTGCGATTTATATGCGAATAAAAGATTTTTTTTTTTTCCTTTTCTTTTTTCTTCGCGGGCTTTTTTCGAACAGTGGACCCCAACTTATGTATATATATTATTTTCTTGCCATGAACAGTGTTGTCTCTTCGAATTTCCCAGTTTGGCAGTTATTCTGAAGTGTAGCCTCGCTTTATTAATTTCATTCCTTATCCGATGGCTGACCCATCGCTTCCTTTCACTCGGTTTTAATGATGTTGGTATTTAAGGGAGATTCCCTTCATATTCCAACCACTTTCTCTCTTTCTCACACAAACGCCTCCTCCGTTCCCCTTTCTTCACCATGTTTTCTTTTCCAACCAACTTTACTCGTTTACTCCGATCAATCGCCACACCATGACGCCGGCGAAAGGTCAAAGCTTTTCCCGCCGTAAGGGAAAAGAGGTTGTCTCTGATCCTCCTGCTGCGCACGATGAAGGCGAGGAGGCCATGTGTTCCGAACCGGGCTCTTCTGACGAGGAGGAGGCACGGCGCGCCCCTGATAGTGAATGCACCCCTCTAATAAATCCCTGGTACGATGTCCACGCTCATTTCCCAAAGGTCCCCAGCGATTACACGCCGCCGCCGCCGGGCCATGTGTGGCTTGCCCTTTGCCGTTGCAACACGGACAATTCTTGGGCTCCGTTGGCTTCCTCGATCCCCGATCTCATCATCCGCCAAGGCACTTCACTACCCGTGCCTATTGACTTCGAGTTTGGGTCGGGCACTGCTCAGGGTTGGAAGGAGTGGGTAGATAGGGAGTTGTCCGATACGGGTTTCATGGGTTTGTTACGGCGGGCCGGTGTATTGAAGGCTATTGTTTTGTCCCGCTGTTTGTCCAACTATAGAGACCTCTTCAACCTTCGCCATCTGGTCCGCCGGTGGTGTACCACCACTCACACTTTCTTTCTCTCCTGCGATGAGATCACCGTGACTCTAGAAGATGTGGCAAATCAGCTTCTTTTGCCCATCCTTGGTGATGTCGACCCCGTCGCTTTAGAGCTTTCATCGGAGGAAGAGGCTGTGGAGGCCGAGTTGAAGAAGAGGATGAGTGGTAATGCCAAGTTATCATATTGGGTTATTTCTTCTTCCAAGTTCTCTGTTGCCTACTGTCCCTTCTCAGTTTGAGATGGGCAGCAGTTCTACCAAAGTTCCAGACCCTGTGAGTGAGGTCGCAGCCTTCTTTGCTTACTTTGATCAGCCTGAGGTTAATGACCTTAATCCTGCAGATTTCTAGGGTTCTGACCCTCCTTATGTAAACTTCCATGGCTTCAGGGTTCCTGCGGATTGTGCTTCTCATCTAGAGGCAGTTTACAGTAGCCATGGTGACTTTATGCAAGGATTTCGCCTTGGCCGTTCTGCCAAGGAGCACTTTTTGAAGCTGTTGGGAGCGTGATGAATGACATAGAGCACAACTTTGTTGACACCGTTTCCACCAAGAGGATCCTGCAATGGAGGGCTGCAATTCAGGAGCTTGTTAATGTGGGCTTTGTTGTGGATTTTATTCTGGATTATCTCCGTGAGATTGCCCGATCCCTTTTTATGAGGAGAGTTCAGCCTGCTGTTGATGCCATCGACACACGAATTGAGGCTTTGAGGAAGGAGGTGGCAGACTTGGAGGGTCGTCATGAGCGCCTTCTTGCTAGCATTGGTGGGTCCACCTGCTTTGGAGACCAGCCCCTTATGTCTGGGCTTCGTTGATGATGATGTAGTTCCCTTCTTTTTTGTTCTTTTCCTTCTTTTACTACCCCATCTAGTACACTATCTATATTATATTATATATATATATATATATCTCTATATTTTAGCACTTATTTGGCAAGTTTGACATGGTTGCCACAGTTTGGGTTTGTAACTATAAGATGCTACACTTGGTTGTTATTTTTGCTATTACTTATGACATGGAATGCTTTTATAATACTTCATATCTTTTCATTAATAGAAGCATGTTACAAACTGGTCTTGTGACATGGTCACTTGAAGGAAAGAAAACAGGTAGACATGAAACTCATTGAACAAAAAGGGATAACTACATAACCTCATCTTAAGCATAATAGCGCTTCAGCCATTTCCCATTGATGGGATCCATTAGGTCCTTGCCATCTATCTGGGTCAGACGGTAATATCCACTTGGGTGTGCTTCTCTTATCACAAGAGGTCCCTCCCATTTTGGCGCAAACTTAGATGGTCCTACCATGCCTCACTTGACATGGTTCGTTACTTTTAACACAAGTTGCCCTTCCGCGAACACTCTTTCTTTAGTCATCCTGCTATAAGCTTCTGTCATCCTTTGTCTATATCTGCGGCTACGCTCTTGGGCTTCTTCCCTTCTTTCATCAAGCCCCTCCAGGTCTTCATACCTCTTAGCCACAAAGACTTCCTTTTCTTTTTCTTTGCCCTGTATCTGCATAACCCTTAAAGACGGAGTCATCACTTCTGCCAGGCTCATTACCTCTGTCTCGTAGACCAAGGAAAAGGGTGAAAACCCTGTGGCTGACTTTGGTGACTTTCTGTAAGCCCAAAGGGCGTCTGGCAGGTGCATTGCCCATCCTCCTGTATACTCTTGTCTCATTTTACTGATGATCTTTATGAGGGTTTTGTTCGTCACCTCCGCTTGCCCATTTCCTTAAGGTTAATAGGGTGATGAATGATGATGCTTGACTTGGTAGAATTCCAACATTTTCCTTACTTCGCTGTTGACAAAGGGTGTGCCATTGTCACTGATAATCCTGTGGGGTACCCCAAACCTCATAATTATATTTTCCTTGATGAAGTTTGCTACTACTCCTCCTGTGGCTTTGCGGAGTGGCACTGCCTCTGCCCATTTGGTGAAGTATTCTGTAGTTACTAGAATCCATATATACCCACGCAATAGGGGATTAACTGGTCCCACTAAATCAAGCCCCCAAGTGTGGAAGGGCCATGGGATGACTATGCGGTGTAAGTTCTGCAAATGGGTGTGAATCAGGTTGGCCTGTACTTGGCAGTTATGGCATCTTTTAACAAATTATGTCGCATCTTTCTTCATGGTGAGCCAGTAGTAACCCATTTGCAGCAGGCATCTATATAGATTTTTCTTCCCCTGATGTTTTCCACATTCCCCTTAGTGCACTTTTTTTATCATCCCTTTTGCCTCCTCGAGGCCCAAATATCTTAAGGGGTCCCCATCATATCCTTTCTTGAAAAGAACTTCATTATGCAAAAAGTAGCGCGTTGCCAACTTCTTGAGCTTATATCTTTCGGAGTGCTTTTGCGGCAGGATGCCTTATGTTAAGTACTGCCTGAATGGGCTTCTCCAATCTTCGCTGGTGAACAAAGCATAACTTTCCTCTCTATCTGCCGCAGGCTGGCAGGTCCTACATTGGGTTTGAACTTGATCTGCGTCTTTGCCCATATCCAGCCAATAGAAACCTGCTCTTTGGAGTCTGCGGTAAAGGTTGATCTCTCCGCAGGATCCACAAGTCTTGTCATGTACTTCTTTTAGTTTTCTTTGGACCTCCTCATGTCCTACGCATCTGGACAAAACCCCACCTGGCATCCTGCGGTACAGTTCTCCTCTTACCAGGGCGTAGTCCTTTAGCACCTTTAGTTCTGCGGCGTACTCTTCCTTCATCAAGGCTTCCCTTATAGGAATCCGCCAATCTCCTTTACACTGTTCCTCCCGGAACCTTTCCTTCAACGTCTCAATAATGGATTCTTTCCTCTTGCTAACTTCTATCTTGGTGCTATCTCTTTCGAAAATTATTTGTGAGCCCAATGCGGCCAACGCATCCGCAAATCAGTTTTCGTTCCTTGAAGCATGTTCTATTTCAAAGGTTGAAAACTTTTCCTCCATCTTTTGGGCCATTGCCCTATATAAGGCTAGGCTGGGTTCTTTTAGGGAGAAACTCCCTTTGGCCTGGCAAACCACCAGGTTCGAATCACCCATTACTCTTAAATATTTGACTCCCATTTTGAGAGCCGTGGCTAGCCCTGTTAGATAGGCTTCGTATTCTGCCATGTTGTTTGAACAGGGGAATTCTAGCTTGAATGACAGCGCTACTGCCTCATCTTCTTCATGGTACAAGACTACTCCCACTCCCCTTGATTGGGCGGTAGAAGACCCATCGAATTTCATTACCCATTGTTTTCTGACTTCCTCTGCCATGGCTACTTCCCCTGGAACTTCATCATTCAACGAGAATTCTTCTTCTCCAGGAAACTGTGCCAGCAAATCTGCTATAGCCTGGCTTTTTACCGCCTTGGGGGTTCCTGCTTTTAAGTCATACTGCGATAATTGTAACAACCACTGGGATATTCTGCCAGAGAGGATTGGTTGTCACAGCAAAGCTTTGATGGCATGAGACTTAGTCATCAGCCATACTTCATAAGCCAAGAAATAATGGTGTAATCTCTGCGAAGCATACACAATAGCCAAGCATGCCTTTTCTGCCATTGGATAACGAGTTTCTGCATCTTTTAGGGCACGGCAGATGTAGTACACTGGTTGCTCAATGCCACCTTAATCCTCTTGGGCGATCAATGCACCTATGGCATATGAGCTGGTGGCCAGGTAGAGCAACAATGGCTTTTTGCGGATTAGAGCTTGCACAGTGGGGGGGTTCATCATGATCTGCTATAGCCTTTTGAAGGCTATCTGCTATGCTTCTCTCCACTCAAAGCTTTCCCCTTTCTTGAGCAATTTGGTAAAAGCAGAAGTAATTAATGCCAACCCAGGGATGAATCTCCGGATATATGAAACCTTCCCTAAGAAGCTCTTTAACTCTTTTACTGTGGCTAGAGGTTTCATTGTTGCTATGGCCGTGGCTTTGGCCGGGTCCACATCTATTCCCCCTGCTATAGACCAGGAAACCTATGAATTTCCCAGAGGACACCCCGAAAGCGCACTTAAGAGGGTTCATTCTCAGCTTGAAGGCCCTACACCTCTCAAATACCTTTCTCAATACGTGGAAGTGCTCCTCTCTTCTCTTTGACTTTACCACTATGTCATCCACATAGTCCTCCAGTTCCTGATGCATCATGTCGTGAAAAATGGCTATCATTATTCGTTGATAAGTTGCACCCGCATTCTTCAACCCAAAAGGCATTACAGTGTAGTAAAAGTTGCCTATGGGCGTTCTAAAAGCATTTTTCTCTGCATCCTTTAGTGCCATTTTGATCTGATTGTACCCACTAAATCTGTCCATGAACGAAAACAGGGCACTTCTTGCCGCAGAATCTATCAATAAATCCATGTTTGGTAATGGGAATTCATCTTTTGGGCAGACTCTGTTGAGGTCTCTGAAGTCTACACAACACCTTATCTGCCCGTTCTTCTTCTTTACTGGAACTATGTTGGATAGCCAGCGCGGGTGTTGGATAGGCTTAATGAATCCTATGGCTAGCAATTTCTGCACCTCCTTCACTATCTGCCCCTCTATCTTTGTGTGGAATATCCTAACAGGCTGGGCTACTGGCTTGGCCTCTGAGTCCACATTCAATGTATGCACCACTAGTCCGGGATCTAGTCCTGGCATTTCACTGTAATCCCATGCGAAGACATCTTTGAACTCTTTCAACAACAGTATTAGTTCTGATTTTTCCTTTTCCGTCAAACTTGAACTGATTGAAATAGGCCTTGGCTTTTGTGAGTTAGACCCCAAGTTAACTTCTTCCAACTCTTCTTCTGCCACAACCTGTACATCCTTTTCTGCCACAATTTCTTCATCCTTCTCCTCATTTCCCTCTTGTTCCGAACTTTCTTGAGCCACGCAACATACCAAACTCTTGTGTTGCCATTCTTGTTTGGGGCCTGCTTGCATTTCACAAGTGGGCCCCACGCACCTTCATAATTTGTACACAATCCTACCATCTGGGCCTTGGACCCTGACACATTGTGGTGTGTCATCTGATTCTGCAGTGGGTGCTTCCTTCCTTTTCTTCTTCCGTGCCAGCAATTCCCTTAGATCAAGTTCTGGGTCACTTTAGATGTCTTCCCACTTAGGTACGAAAGTGCCTCGTGGTCTTGATACTGAGCTTTCCCAGATGGTGCCCATTGGTCGTAGAACATAGTTTCTACTAGATGGGCTTCCGCCTGTTTAAATGGCGATGGGTTTGCCGCTATGCGTATCATCCTACCATTCAATCTTCCCTTCACGCACTGGTGATAGATGGATGTGATTAATCGATGTTTGTGCAGCCACGGCCTCCCCAAAAGCACATGATATGAGACCTCCGTCTTTACCACGTGAAACTGCGCTAAGGAGGCTATGGGACCCACCTTTAACCACAGCTGGATGTGGCCTGTGGTGTATTTGCCACTTCTGCCAAACCCAGTCACTTCCATTGGGCATCCCTGGATATTTCTTTCTGAGATTCCTGCCACTTGTAAAGTGTTCAATGGAATGAGATTTACAGAAGCACCTGTATCCACCAAGGCTCTCTTGATAGGAATTTGATTTATGGATGCTGCTAAGTAAAGCGACCTTCTGTGGTCTGGGTACCCCACCTCCATATCTTCATTGCTAAAGGTGATTTCACTTGATTCCTGTAAGAGGGCTCTGTCATCTATGACTTCTGCCGATAAACATTTTACTCCTGCTCCGAAGGCAATGCTCACCAGGGCTTCTGTGACTATCTTTCTCTCCTTTGTTGTAAGCCCCAACTGGTCAAACAAATTTTTAAATTTGGAGCTTTGCTGTAAGGTGGTAATTGTTGCGGCAAGCAGGGCCAAATTCTCTTCCTCGTCCTCCCCAAGGTTTGCACATATTACCACTGCTGCTACATCCTTCCCTTTGTGATTCGGGAGTGGGTTTCTTTGAACCTCCTGCTAGGATAGCTCCAGAGTCCCTTTTTTAATCCTGCGGTGTACCAATCTGCGAAGCGCCCAGCATTCTATGGTGGGATGTTGCACATAATTATGCAGAAGAAGCGATGGTCTCTTCGCTCTTCCTCCGTGGGTTCTCTGGAAACTTTGTTGGGTTTAAAGACCCCGTCTGCTATCCACTTGTCTAGCAACACATCCAGTTCCTTTGGGGTACACGGTATGGGTGGGGGAGTGTCATATTCCCTTCCCTCGGTTTTCCTCCTTCGCTCACCAGTGGACACCGCCATAGCCTGCGGGCGTTTCTTTTGTCAGAGCTTGGTTTTACGGACTGGGCAGTCTTCTTGACCTTTTGCAGCAGCTGTGCAAACTGGGATATTTCTAAGTTTTCCAGGACGGCTCTGTACTCCTAGATCATGTTTGTCATACACATTTCCACCAAGGTTCTTTCTTCACAATGGTCATAGCAGTCAAGTGCTATGTCCCTGAACCTCTTGATGTATTCCATTAGATCTTCTCCATTTCTTTGCTTGGTTGCTTGCAAGGTTGCAAGCGTTACTGTTTCTTCTCCATGGAAGTATTTAGTACAGAATACGTCCACCATATCATCCCAAGTTGGGATTGATCCTGGTTTTAGGCCTATGTACCAGTCACACAGTGATTTGGAAAACTCCCAGAGACATCAGTCCTCATCTGCTGCGTAGGGGCCAAGAATGTCGATGAACTTGCTCACGTGCTCGACGACACTTCCTTTCTTGTCATCGTACTGTGCGAAGGCCCGTGGCTCATACCTCTCAGGGTATGGTTTGCTGAGTACCCTGAGTGGGTAAGGAGGTCTTCGTGCATAAAATCTTTCCTTAGGTGCTCTGGCCCTTTCTTGCTCCAGGAGGGCTACTACTTCGGCCATAGTAATGAAGCGTTGTTATGCATTCTGGGGGGCTAGTGTTTCCTCTTTGTCTGCCGCATGTTCTGGGACATGCTGGCTCCCTTTCTCTTTTGTCCTATCTATTTTCAGCTGAGGGCTTTCTTCCATCATTTGCTGTTATGAGTGCTGCAGCAACTACAACACTTCAATGAAGACGTTGGCGTTGTCTGTGGCGATTCTTGGCTATGGCTGGGGTTCAACCCCCGTTCTGTTGGCACCTTTCGTCTGGTTAGGCTGCTGTTAGCGAGGCGTCATTGGCCTGGACTCTGCTTGCGAGGGCATGGCGCTCATGTTTCGTGTCGCCCTGGATTTTGGTGGCATTGTTTGTGAGAGCTTATGTGTTCTGTCCCTATCTATTTCCCAACTCCCCAGTGGAGTCGCCAATTGTAAGGTGGTAGGCCTTTTTCATTTGTAATGTTGGGCTGGGCTGGACAGCCTCCTGCTATGCTAGGCCCAAGTTTTCTAGATAAGGGAGTTGGGACCAGTCCAATTGCAACTCACTTTGATCTGGCTTGTGCACAAACTCCACCTTGTCTGCCAGGCTTTGGTTACATGCCCACGGCAAGCTGGGCCACTATGAGGAAGTTATGGCAGGCAGATAAAAGATGACACAATAATTATGTTTGCCACTTTGGACAAAATAAATAAACAGGAGCAATAAGAAACACTCAATATCACAGGAACTAATTAGAAAGAAATAGAATCAGCTTTGAGTCAAATAGGAGAAATATTAGTCTGCCATGCTTAGTAATATGACGGGACTGCAACCAAGAAGGGAAAACACCACTCCCTCAGTGCGAGTAATCTCCCCAGGACAAAAGGAAATTAATTGCTTTGAGAGAATGGGCCTAAATGATCTATGCCCACTAAAGATCTTTTGCCCCTTAGATAGAGAGCAAGGCTATTGAGGGAGAGAGGAGATCAACCTATCGGTGCATGCTTGCCGTTCTATACTTTCTGTTTTTTTTTTAATCTTTCGTTATTTATAATCTCTCTTTTCTTTTGCTTTCCTCTCTTCCTTCCCAAGTGTTTACTTCCCAGTTATGTTTTCTTAGAGATTACTGTTACTATGATTCGGATTCCCCCTCAGTGCACAGCAATGGGTCCTTTATATAGAGCCTGCCGTGACTGATATTTACTATTTTAGCCCTTAACTGTCTTTGTCTGGTATGGGTGTCCTTGCTGACCAGTTGCTCAGTCATTCAGCCACCACTTACCTGTGCCAGCTGTGCCACCTCTCATTACTAGACAAAGAACGCTATTTTGTTTATTTGTCTGCCGTGGCCTTCCTACCCGTTACAGTGTGGCTGCTCTCTCTCTCTATCTCTCATGGCATGCACCTAGTGGTCCCAACTCATCCTTGCCTCTTTTGGGTGGTATGTCATCCCAACAGGACATTTCCCCCAAAAGAGCCTGAGCAAGAACCCCAAAATAGGTTTTCCCCCTCTCCCCACCGCCAGACCATGCCCTCTCTTACCTCTGACCCATGGCCCACCACTTCCCATATTGGCTGGGTACAGGCTGATGGTGTATGGGCCTTGCGCGTGTTCTACCTCTTTGCCTGCTGCTCATACATCTGCCATGGTCTAGGGGTTCTGTCTGCACATTCTGCCGTGCATTTTGACTTCTTGTGGCGTGGGTTGTTCTCTGATTTACCTTCCCCGTGGCTTGCTTCCTTTGAGGTTAGGCTCTGCCGGACCGTGGGCTTTTCTCCCTCCAGTCCATTCTTTACTCTTACCATAGCCTTGCTGGCATTTCCTGCCATACCATTCTGCCACTCCTGCTGTGACGTTGTTTGACCCAATCCTGCTAGGCCTCTTTGGGCCTGCTGTTTATTCCTTTCCCAATGGCTCAGTGTGTTCACTGGGCCTTTCCTTACTTTGTCTGCGGGCTCCTGTGTCCCATTTTTCTCTTGGGCATTCCTGGCCCATTTACTTTCCTTGGGCTTCCTCGACCCCTTTTTTTTCTAAATTTGCTTTCCCATGGACTTTTACTCACTCTTTTGGGCTTCCTTGGCCCAATTACTTCATACCTCATCTTTAGAGCTCATGGGTTTACCATTAGCTCCTTACTTTCTTTGCTTGCATCTCTTCGGGTCTGTTGTAGCCCATTCTTGCTTTTCTACATACTGCCCATGGGTTTGCTTTTTCTCTCTTTCCAGGCCTGTTCAGGCCCATTTGCTTCCTCAAGACCTATTTTGTGGGCCCGTGATTCATTCATTCCTGCCACTTGGGCTCAATGGGTTTCTTACTTACTAACTCTGGTCTGCCCGTGTTGCTGGGCTTTTTCTCCTACTGGGCTTGCCAAAATGAGCCTCAACAATCTGTAGCACAATCCATGGTGCCTATGACCATGATAAAAAACTTCATGACAAAGAAAGGTCTCTCCTCACTTACATAACTGGTTCATGATCCGATGCAAGTGATTTTGGGCTTCATAGCCTTCATTATCCATATTTTAGATCTTCTGCTATTTTAGCATACCTTATGTAAATGCTCTAATGCTATAGACAATGCTTTTCTTAATATTCAGTTTACAATAATTTATAATCAATCATTTATATAAGGAAGTAGTGTCTTGGACACAATAGTTGAGTTGATAAGTTTTTACTATGATTCACATTTGAGTCTATCACTAACATTATTCTATTATCTATCATTAGTAACTTAACACATTATTAAATATGATATATTTTGTGAAAATTATTGTTATTCTAGATTACTATGCAATTTATTACCATTATATTTTGTTTGGTATATTTGTTTTCCCAATTTATTATATTTATTTAGTTTATATATAACATTTAAAAATTTTACATATTTGGATATGTTTATATGTGCAATTTATTACCATGATATTTTGTTTGGTATATTTGTTTTCCCAATTTATTACATTTAGTTAGTTTATATATAACATTTAAAAAATTTACATATTTATGGGTTCCAGTTAGCTCAATTGGTAAAGTCTCTGATGATTGTATAAGAGATCTAGGGTTCAATCCCTGCCTACACCAAAAATTAATTGGTGTCTTGGTCTGATGATAAAGAACTATCCTCAGGAGTGAACGCTATAAGTTGAAACTCTAAAAAAAAATTTACATATTTGGATATGTTTATATTTGGACAAAATTTAAATACAATACCGTAGATGCAATGCATTAAGTTTCTCAATTGAATTCAAACACTTGGCTGGACTGACCAATAAGAATAGTATATATTTTTCAAAGAATAATTAAATTCAAAACAATAAGTGCTTACCTTTATATTAGAACCAATTTCTATTCAAATCTTTAGGAGAGAGTTTCACACATATATACATTTTTTTTTAGAAGGCACACACATATACAATTAGATTATGCTAGAGTAAAATTTATATCTTATATAAAAAATAAAAATGAACTCAGTTCTCTCTCTCCCTTTTGTATGTTTGTTTCTCAAGTGAAAAACATATAAATATATATATATATTTTTTTTTTTGAGAAGGCCAAAGGTATTTATATAAGTTTTACCCTGTATTTTTACCAAGCTCATTATTTAATATAAATAAACCAATAAAAATAAAGCAAACCAAAACCACATGGTTAAATGAAATATATTCCAGCCGTGGGAAGTGGGAACACAATTAATAATTGTCCACAGACCCACTTTCGTCACACACAACACCATGTTTTCTAACTTTCCATAATCTAAAATAAATTAATATACATACATCCAAGTGTATCATTTTTTTATTTTTTTATTTTTGGTAATACAAGTGTATCATATTATCCTATATATAAAAGAAAGTGTATCATATAACTTACTTGGCCAATGAGTTTAACAAGTCTTGAAAGTGGGTTTGAGAGGATTTTTTTTATTATATATATTTAAGCAAATACCCACTTTGTTCTCATTCTCAACCCTCCTCCCTTGTTCAAGGAGATCATTATATTCCGAGAGAGAGAGATATGGAAGAGACAAAGTCCAGATTCAATAGGATTTGTGTGTTTTGTGGGAGTAGTTCAGGGAAGAAAGCCAGTTACCAAGAAGCTGCTGTGGAACTTGGAAAGGAACTGGTAACGTTAAAATCTCTCCCACCCTCTTTCTCTCTCTCTCTCTCTCTCATGGATTTCGTTAAGAGTTTTTCCCAGAAAGATCAGTACTTTATGGAAGTACATGCGTTTTTCAACACATTTTTGAACTTCTATTTCTTCTCTGATCCCTTTCTGATTCAAAATGCCATCCGAGTTTTCTATCTCTATCTTCTTTCCTTGTTTTGGTAAATTAGATTCAATTAAGGTGCATTGTCTTGGGACCAAAAAAGAAAAAAAAAAGTTGTTCATCAAGTTGGTGCAATTTTATGGCTTTCTGTCTTCCTGTATATTTGTGTGAATTAACTTCACATTAATTTTACCTCTTAATGCATTTATTTCTCTAACCATTTAATTCTTTCCCACAAATTCTTTATTCCCAAGTGAGTGCACCGTATATTATCCAATTTTCCTTATAGAGCTAGAGAACTTGGCTTCGAATCCTCCTTCACTCATTTATTGTAAGAAAAAAAAAGTGGGTGTGTTGAGCAAGCAAGCTTTCCAACGTGGGCTTATGATTGTTGAGGAATTAGGGAAAGGTTTAGGGTTTATGTTTGGCATGAGTGAGAGAGAGAGAGAGAGAGAGAGAGAGGTTGAGATTGCTAGCTGTAACCTCACTGTCAGTTGAGCAGCCTTCTTGCATGAATGATCTCTCTCTCTCTCTCTCTCTCTGTAGAGTCTCTATGAGTTATGGTTTTTTATTTTTTATTTAAACCTTGTTAAAATAATAATCTCCTGCTTTTTCCTGGGGAACCAAACGTGCTCCCTTGGTATCATGACTCTTTAAGCGTGTCACAAACCTTGGGTACCTCCTCAACCATCAATGACCAAAAACCTCCATGATTTTTGTTTATGGGGGGTTTCCTTCAATTATAGTATTTATTATTTTATTAAACTTCACTAGGCTTGTTTAGGCGGTTTACATTTCAACCGAGGCTTATTATCACTAATATTATTATCTTATTTTTATTTTATTTTTCATCTACTCCTATCTCACTTAGTACTAAATTAATGTTTGTTTTAATGATGGGTTTTGTGACATGTGTTAATGGGTCTGGTTTTCGATGTGTTTTGCAGGTGGAGAGAAGGATTGATTTGGTCTATGGAGGTGGGAGCGTGGGATTGATGGGTCTCGTTTCTCAGGCAGTTCATGATGGTGGGCGCCATGTTCTAGGGTTTGTCTCCCTCTCTCTCTCTCTCTCTCTCTCTCTCTTTTGTCTTGGTGTTCCAATGTCAAGTAAATAGGAATAGGGAGTTTCAAAGGTACGACTTGGTGTTCCAATGTCAAGTAAATAGGATTAAGGAGTTTAATCCTAGGAAACACGGAAATGAATACGACATAGTGATAGGAGTAATTTTTTGAAAAATTATAACATAAAACCCTTTAAAGCTTAAACATAAGGAGAAAAAACCAAGACACATGATATATAAATATAACAGAACAGTACTTGAAATGATTTTTGTTGTCAAAAGATGGACATTATCTCTCCCCATAATTGCCACTCTTTGTTTTCTTTGCAAGCTATTTGCTTTCTCTCAAATTCTTAAAAGCATGCACGTTTTCCCAATTTACTATGAATTGGGTTCTCCAACCACCTTGAGGCAGACATTATGGGATCAAATGCTGGGCCAGATAATAAAATGGACATTCACTTTTCTTGTCTTTTCTTTTCCTTTGAACAAACTGGCCACATCTCGCAGGGTTGTATAACATAATAATACTCTGACCAAATGAAAATCATGGTTTCAATGCACAGAATGCTAGTTTGTCTTGGTGTACACTGAAGAATCTAACAAAAGTGTGTTTTTACTAATGTTTAGGAGGCTTTTTGAACAGCTTTGATCAGTTGTATAAAGTTGTATGCCTTTTGGTCCTTGCAGTGTCAGTACACTCGGACTTAAAGTTAGAAAGATTGAGATAGAAAGGTATTAGAAAGTATGAGAAGTTGAGAACTTTTGGACACATTGATTTGAGAATTGCTTTTGTTTCTTTTTAATAAAAGTATCAATAACTTTTTCTCTAAAATGGACCATCCTGCTCATCTCAGTATCATTGGCCAATGCTATTCTTTATTTTTAAGAGGTGCCCAGATCAGTCTGCGTTTTTAAGTTGTTCCAAAATAATATTTAGGGTAATGGTTATTTAAAAATAATAATAATAATGATGAGAAATGCTATGTTGGAATGGTACTGATTTATGTTGTGGGTTTCTTATTTTTTTGCAGAGTTATTCCAAGGAGTCTAATGCCTAGGGAGGTACATTAATACACTCCTAGCAAATCTTTACATGTGCAATTTCTTCGGTCTTGATAGCAAATACAGCTTTGTCATTTATGCCAACAAAATTTAATTGGACAATGCATGATGTGACTAACAAATCAAATGTTATCTTCATTTTCTATCTTCTTTAAAATCCAAGGCCTATGACGACACTAGTGACTAAGTACTGAGGTGTAATTGCTCATTTTGTGTGTGTTAATTACTACCTTGGTATTGTGTTATTTTTTCATTTACTTCCAAGCAATACTATTTTTAAATTGGTTTGACATTTATATTTATTCAAATATATTTTTTCCTCTATATAATAGAGAAAAATATAAATTAATTTAAATATATCTCTTGTGGGCTTTAGGTCCAATATCGAATACTCCTACTTTTTTTTATTTGATAAATTAATTATTATCAGTGGTGAAAATGGATTTGAATCATCACTCTCCTTGGTCCAATATCGAATACCCCTACTTTCTCTTTAAAAAAGTGATTTTCAGCATCTGAAGTTGGTGATATTGTGATATTAATATGATATGTTACCAATTGTTGCAGATAACTGGTGAAACAGTTGGAGAAGTGAGAGCTGTATCTGATATGCACCAAAGGAAAGCTGAGATGGCTCGTCAAGCTGATGCATTCATTGCTCTCCCTGGTATGTATGCTTTTCTATTCATTTTTTTTTTAATGGAATCCTTGGTATGAATTGGTCCTCAAATCAGGGTGTGTAACATTTTTGGAATATAATATATAGTCTCAGTCACATGCTATATCTTATGTTAGAAGATTAATCATGTATATCACATAATCTCAGGTGGATACGGCACAATGGAAGAGTTGCTGGAAGTCATTACGTGGGCTCAACTTGGAATTCACCACAAACCCGTAAGAAAAATTTCCTTCCGTTCCTCGTGTTATGAAAGGTCAAGATTTTTAAAAAAACTACTTTGACCAAAGAATTTTCACCACAAAAGTACAATGAAGATATTGGGTATAATATAATAATAAGCTAATAATACAATTGTGGTCAAGTTAATGTTGAAACAAATACATCTTTTATATATATATATATATATATTTTTTTTTTTTTTTTTTGTTTGCATTAAATAGCTCTTGTTGCTGCCTCCACATGATAACATGCTTTATGACTAACTTATTAATTTTCTAGATTCACATCTCCCCACGTTTCATGGTCCTATTATGCAAGCATGATTTGTCATGTTTCTTTAGTACACGACTGTTTATGGAGTGGCAAAGTTGAATTTGATTTTGGCCAATTCATGATCTCTTATTGAATCAATGGGGATGGATATATAAGAAAAAATCTAGTTTACAAAATGAGAATCAATGCATGTGGTACTTAATTTGGATTCACATGGAAAAGATAGCACAAGATTTGGCATTTAGAAGAGTCATGGTTCTTCATGATTTGGAAATTTTAGCGGGGAAAGAAGATCTCCGTTTGAATGGGAAAAAGGTTCTCATAGAGTATAAAAACATTAAATAGAAAAAAAAAAAAAAAAAAAGAATGATAGAATTGTTGGTCAAAAGAAGTAGTTTGTCTATGTTTTTGGTCACAAGATAAAAGATTGTTAATGTTATAGAGATGTTTCGAGTTGGATATTATAACCTATTCTCTCACTAATTTTAAGACATAATATATTTGCAGGTGGGGCTTTTAAATGTGGACGGGTTCTATAATTCCTTGTTGTCTTTCATAGACAAGGCCGTTGATGAAGGCTTTATCTCGCCAACCGCACGTCGCATTATCGTGTCTGCACCAACTGCCAAACAATTGGTCATGGCACTTGAGGTAAATATAGCTGCTCTTCTCATCTGTAACACAACATTGTATGAGTAAACATCAGCAATAATGCCAAAAAGTGACTCCTTTGAAGACTGAACAAAGCTTTCACACTTTGCAGACTAGTTACACGGAAGGGACACGGCTCGTGTCTAGTGCAGTAATGCACTGGACACGCGTCCAAATCTCAACGTGTCCAGTGTACTGATGCACTGGACACAAGCTCCACCCATACGGAAAATAAATTGAGATCTAGTGCAATAATCTTTCAAGGATTGAGTTTGATCTCAGCTCTTAAATCAAATTTTTTTAAACCTTTTAAACTTTTTTACTACTACTTCTCACACCAACACCTTAATGCTCACAAAATCTCATATTCTCTATCCTTCGAGTGTTGGATCATACATAAGAATGACATAAAAGGTTAAATTACTACAAATTTTACTATAAAATAATACAAAAGGACATATAAATGTGATTGATTTCACTTTAATAATATAATAATAATTTTTTGTGATGGGTGATAAATTAGCTAAGAAGGACAATTAGTAGTGAGCGTTGGTTAACTTTTTCTATAAAAAAATATATATATTGCAAGGAATTTTCAGAAAAAAAATAATAATAGTACTTTTGGGTTTTTGTGGATGTATCATTTTTTCTTTTGTTTTGTACCAGGAATATGTTCCAGAGCATGATGAGATAACATCGAAGCTGGTTTGGGAAGGAGTGGATAGACTAAATTATGTGCCTGAATCAGGGGTTGCTACGTGATATCTGTTTGAATCAGAATCTTACCAGGCTTTTTGAGTTACGCAAACCTAGTATATACGGTTATACGGTTTACAAAACCGTACAAGCACACATCTTTTGTGGGTGTCTTTTTTTTTTTTTTTTTTTTTTTGGCATATATACAAGTCTGAAGGGAAAACGAAAATACTGTAACTCTTTTGTGGGACTCAAAGAATCAAATTAATTAAGGCCTTTTTTCTTCTTATCTCATATAGTAGCCTGTATTTCTAGTACTACTTTTTTTTTCCTTCACATTTTTTTTTAATCGTTTTTGGTCTGTATTTATATCTAGTTACTTTAATATTTTTAGGAACCCAAATGGTACAACGCGAATATACCTTTTCTTAGATCAGTAAAAAAATATTTAGAATTATAATAATGCTGAATATTTTGGGAAGCCACAATATATATTTATATATATATAAATATATTTATATGTTACTTATGGGGCAAATCATAATGCTTCTGAGTTGAGATAGAATTTACTTATGGGGCTAACTTGTACTTACAATATAGAATTTAAAAGTGCTTATATAATGTGTTAAATTTAATATGACGTGTTATGTTGACGAAAACATGTAACAACTAAGGTTGATAAGAACGTTTTAACAACAAAGAAGGTTCACATCATCTTTTACTTGTAAGAAATTTGACAAGAAATTTGATACCCAAAAGTTATAAAAAAAAAAAAAAAAAAAAAACATTATTTAGCTTAGGTTGGGCAAATGTAGAGAGAGAGAGAATGGAGGCATAGTAGGGAACACAATAATAATGAAGAATGGACTTTAACGAAGACCGGGTGCATTTTACATTGTGTTTTTGTTGAACAATAGGCAAAGCCAATTTCTTGGTTTCCATGCACAAGTTTATATTACATTCAACATGTAATATAATTATTAATTATATAAAAAGAATAGGTTTTTTTTTTTTTTTTTTTTTTTTTTTTGCATGTATCACTTACAAAATTTCTCACAATACTAATAGTTTTTTTTTCCTGCAAAAAAAAAAAATTCAAAATTAAAATTGATAAAATCGTACATAAGATCAATCATTTTCACAAGAAAATTAATTGGATTAGCTATTATCATTTATAAATATGTGTTAATAAAACTTGATAACAACTTAATTAGTAAATTTGCATCTAAGCAAGAAGAACAATTTTTAAACATACATATATAAAGAGTTAAATAAATATTTTATTTATTTGATATTTAAATATTAAGAAAACCCCACTTAAAATTATCGTATTAGGACTCAAAATGTATTCAATCAGCCCTGCACAAATGACAAATTATATTATTATAAACAAACCCAATAGTCAAATTTTCAGTCACTTTTACTTTATTCTACTCTCCCTCCTTCTCCTGTTATGGTTTCAATTCTCAATCCAATCACCTACAAGATTTACGGCTTTTAAGAAGTTTCTAAACTCTCAAGCGACTTTAATGTAATGCTAAAGAAAGACCTCTTTATCCAGGTAAGTAGTTGTAAAAAAGAAAAAGGAAAAAAAAAAGTCTATAGTTGCAAATTGGTGTTAGACCAAAATAACAATAGATTAAAGCTATGCTTATGTCTCCCTCATTTCAAAAAGACTTTTTTGTAAAGCTTTTGGTGGAAACATTTGAAAGATTACTTTGATTGTGGATTATAGAGACTAATAAAAGTCTCCTTTCCCTCAAAGATGTTCGGTGCAAACTACAAACCCCACTTTCATCAACATCTTTATTTCAATTCCATATTACTTAAAGAATTATAATACAAGTTTCAAAATCAAAGTAGAAACATAATTTTGGTTTTGTATTTTGTCTACTAGCTGGCTATATGTGTATAAAGCGTGCATGACAATAATCCGGTCGTTGCGGCCCTGTTGATTCGTGGGCCTCTCAATTTACTATTTCGAATCTTAGCTGATGCTGATGCTGTTGCTGAGCCCACCTGCCGGAAACTGATAGGGATTGAGCAAATTGTGTACTGCAAAGTGAACACCTTTTTCCTTTAAGTTTGAGATTTGTCAAAGTGCTACTAGGCTTAATCCTAAATATATGAAATTTTAACGAAGTTTTTGAAAATTTGGCCCAAAAACTATGTAAACATGAGGTCAGCTACTATCCACTCCTAATTCTCTCTTTTTTATTTTTTATTTTATAACTTTAAATTGTAACTCACACACACAAAGTCAATTATATGATATAAATCAAATGAACTTTAACCTTTTAAGAAGTGTTAAAGTGAAATTTATATGTCGGCCTGATAGGTAGTTTGTCGAACGGTGTAAAATTTTTGTATTCTTTGTGTGTACTTATTATTTATTTCTGTTTTTATTGCAATTGATTTGAGTTTTGGGGTGCTATTTGCACAACAAGAAGAAATGTGGTTAACATAACCTCAACCCTATAGATAAGAAATTTCACATTTCTCTAATTGCTCTTCCTATTCATTGTTGAGGTTTGGGATTTTTTTTTTTTTTTTTTTTTTTTCTTTTCGGGAGGATTCAATAAAGTCCTATTTGTAGCAAATGCGAGGCTTGCTTAAGGGTCTTTCATTTTTTTAAAGAGTTGGTCACCTGCAAGTGCTAATTTAGATTATGATGCTTTGGCATACCAAATCCTGATCTGCTGTTCAAGTCCTCATTTACCTGATAAGGATGGAATGCATGTGGTTGTTTATATTCAGGGTTTACCCTAACCCCTAGCTCCATCAAAGGTGGTTGCTTTATATTGGTGTTTATTATGTAAAAGTATAGTTGTTCCTTGAAAAATGAGATACTTAAAAATATTGTACATTTCCTTTTTAAAATGGAAATTTAGGTTGAACCAAAGATGTATTCATGTGATATTATTATCAACATGTTAGAGGGCACTTGAATGAATTATTGTGTTGTGGTTCTATTATTTGGTGAGTTTACATATATCAGTAATGGAGTTAATGTATGTTTATACATACAATGTAATTCAATCAATCTTATTAATTTATCCACAATCTTCTGCAGAATAATATGTTGACAACCAGAAATTTCAAAAACTCTTTCTATAATCTTGGAACATGATCTATATAGAGGTTATGTGAGTAGGTTGAGGATTTTAACTTCTAAATCATGATAAGGCTATCATATAGTCTCATGGAAACACATTGACCGAGCAGCTTCCAAGGGAGGGAAGAAATTCACTTTGAGTTTTGGTCTCTTTTTATATGTCATTGAACTATAGCATGAACATAATATATAGTACAATTCCACATTCCAAATGCTTCTTTTTCTTTGTTACCCATTAAGGGAGAAGAGAAAAAAACAAAAACAAGTACATCATAAAATATGAAATAATGACGGCAAGGAATTTCAACTTTTAAGGTATCAAAATGATTCGATAGTTGTCGTGTGATGCTTCCAAAACTTTTTCTAGTTGATAAAATAAGTTTATATAATGCAAGATTCCTCAGAATTAGGATTGGATCGTAGAAAAAGAAGCATATATGTTTCTTGTTTTTCAAATTATTATTATGATCATCACAATAATTATTAGAATGTGGTTCTTTATTCATTCTTCAGGAGAATTGATTGCTTTGCTCGCCACCAGCTACGAGTCCACGGGATATTGTGGGAGATACATGTTACGCACATGATTCGTTTGTAAATGTTCAACTGCATTTGATTATATAGATCTCATACGATCCATGATTCCATATACGAGGCCTAGTAGTCAATAATGTTTCACTGCATTTGACTAGATAGATCTCATGTGATTCTTATACGGATTGAGATCGGGTGCAATTACTCTCTCTCTACTCACAAATTTTTTCTTACGACTCACTTTTTAATTTTTTTTTTTCTCGCTTTATTTAATTAATAGTTGAGATTAAAATTTGTTTTTTTCCACCCTTAATCTGAGATATTACATCAAGTGCAATCCCCTGATAATGTTTAACTGCATTTAATTGGATAGATCTCATGTGATCCATATAGGCTGCATAGTAGTCAACCGCTCATAAGTCTTAGGCACTTGATTTTATCCGTGAGTAATACAAAAATAGGAGATTCTGGCAACTGACTGGTTTTTTTTTTTTTTTTTAGGGAAAACGTAACGCATTTTATTAAGAAAACCCAGCAAAATCAGCTAGGACAACAGGAAATATAGGTAGTGGAACATCCTTCATCCACACAACAAAATCAGAAATACATAAAGCATTCTGAGCTAACTTATGAACAACCTTATTGCCTTCTCTCTTTACGTGAGAGTAATGCAATTGATTAAAAAACCTAGCTTGAAGTCTAATATCCTCAATCAACAAACCATTCGAAGATAAGAGAATAGTGTCATTGCAAAGGGCATTTACCAAGACCAGTGAGTCGGACTCTAGAACAACATGATTAAATCCCGGGTCCATGGCAAATTGAAGTGCTGTAGCTGCTGCCATTGCTTCGATCTCCAATGGGGTATAGGCCTGTGGTGATTGTTTGGAAAGTGAGCCTAAAACCGAACCATGACTGTCCCTTATTACAACACCAATACCCGATTTTTTCTTGTCTGTAAACACAGCTCCATCGCAATTTATTTTCACCACTCCCTGCGCTGGTTGCTGCCACTGAGAACGTGTCATAGGAGAAGTTGTACGCATAGTTGGTGTGGGAGACTGAACCGCCTTGAACTCAGCAAGGTACTCTTTTGCAAGTGAGGCAATTGAGTGGGAGCTGTTGCTGGGATTGTTTAAGCGGATCTGGTTCCTTTGAGTCCACACTGACCATGCCATAACTGACTGGTTTATTATTGCCTATATTGGCATGCTTATTAATGTTCGGATTACATCATTAAATGCCACATTACCAAAAGAATATAAGAAGTATAATATGGACCGTTAAGGACATATTTTTATGTAATTGGCACTTTTGACAAAACGCACTTTACTTATATTTAGGTAAATCTAAGAAGGTTCAAGATAATCATTACAAGTGGTTAAATTGAAGACATGAAGATTACTCAAGAACTGCTCAAGAAAAGTGCAATCTACAGGTCTCGATACCTCCTCGACAGAATCTCGATCTGTCGAGATTCATTTAAGCTCGACACATGTCTCGATTAATCGAGCTTACGGGATTCAGGCTATAGTCAGCAACGTTTTTATTCTAAAAGGCTATTTGTTTATGGGTTTATATAATCCTTATAGAACTAGGAAAACCCAAGGTTTGTGGGTTTATATAATCCTTATTGGACTAGGAAAACCCAAGGTTTGTGTAAACCTATTTGGAATAAGAGAGCCCATTAAACTCCTATTTAAAGGAGGTGGAAAAAGAAAAACTCAACCCTAGAGAGCTTCATAAGGTTTTCTTTTTGAAACCCTAGCCTCCTCCTACAAAAAAAAAAAAAAAGTTCTTACTGCGTTTCTTGTACGCCTTTGGGTTCTGTAACCAAGCAAAGTCTCTTGCACTAACATTGAAGATCTTATTGGTATTTCTATGTGAAGCTGCTGCAAATCAACTACGACAATCAAAGGGTTGCTGTGGAGTTAGTCACGTACTGGGATCCATGCATCATGGGTTAGTCACGTACTAGGAGCCGTGCATTGAAATTAGAGATTGCCGCTACATTACAAGTCCAATTAGGTATTGGGATAAGGGTTCAACTGTAGGTTGGTATAAGGTACTGGGATTCCTTTACTTGTAACCGCTTGTTTTGATAATAGTGGATTATCGAGAGTGGTGACCTTAAATTCACCCGGTGGGGTTTTGCCTCGGTGGTTTTCCTCATTCGTAAACAAATCACTTGTGTCAAATTTATTTTCCACTGCACTTTAACTTAGTTGGTGATTTGTTTGTGCTACCACGCTCATTGCATGTAATTGAACCTAACTAATTCACTTGGCTAATTAATTGGTTAATTCATCATAAGGGATCAATACATTCTTGGCCTATCATGGACTATCTTCTATTAGATGAGAAAAAATATAATTTTAATACCATATTAAAAAAAGGTGTGACATAACTAAGATAGAATGATGAAGTATATGAAAAAAATATGAAAAATAAAATAAAGAAGGCAAAGAGAGAAAGAAGAAGAATATGGGAAATTAACGTGATTTGACCTTAAAGACCTATATTTACAATAGAAATTTTTTGATGATTACATCTTTACTACTGAAACCTATATTACAATGAACTCATTGAAGGATATTTATAGTAGTCTAAACCCTAAACAAACCAAGATTACAATACTTGAACTACAAGTAGGATTATGATTACTTTATTTGCAATCTAAATAAGGTTAAAATTACTTTAGTTATAGGATTAGTTTGTTTGCACTCCAAGTAGAACTTTAAGATTAGATACAATGAACATAGGTAATAGACTTGAGCCATGACTTGGATTAAGCATTGATACCCATAACATTGTCCTTCAAACTCAAGCTGGAAGCTCAAAAACAACTTGAGTTTGGAGAAAAAGTAAGACCTTGAGGGAAATCATGACCAATTTAGATGTGAAGTGTACCATACTAGACCAAATGAAAGTAAGATTCACACACTGATTGAGGTTGAATGTAGGGTATAGTGCAATACATACTTGTGGAGCCTACTTATCTAAGCGGTGGTCTGAAATAATCTACTTGAAGATGATACAGATGCATTACAAACAAGAAAGCTAATAAAAGAGACTGATTATAGGTGTGATATGAGTAATGTTGCCTGAAAATGATAAAGACGTATAACCAAAGAGAAAACAATAGATGATAATAACTTTATTGTTCCATTATTTGTAATGACTTTGTTGTTCCATTATATGTATGTTTGTTAGTTACAGATGGCACCAGGATGACTTACACGCTCGTGAGGTGAGGCATCTATCCTGGTGGTCCAATCTATGGTCCAATCTATAGAAACACCTCCTGAAGCAAATCCTCCCGCCCAAAGTTCTTCTAGTGCGAAGGCGCAGACTACCAGCGTATTAACTAGCACAACTGGTAATTACATAAAACATACTTAATTACAACTGCACCCTATTTTTACTATTAAGATTATACTTCACTTAATTTAGTTATAATGTACATGAAATATATAATTTTTTTAACATTAATAATGTTTAAATAGGATCGACTAGCAGATACCCATGGAGCAACACATGGTATGGTAGTACGGGCACTTGTTGAAAAAAGTGGTAAGCTGCCAGTACGTATAGCTGCAGAGTATAATGCTCCTGTTGGGAAGAATGCGTGCAAGCTTGTCAATCAAATTGGCGTACAAGTGCGAAGTAATTTGTCCAGTTACAACGTGAAAAATTGGAAAAGTGTTGATGCTGCTACTAGAGATGTGGTGCTTCAAAATTTCGCGGTAAATTTACATTGATAACATCTAACTCGTCTTTGTTGTCACTAAGCATATTAAATTCATATAATAATATTTTTATAATACATATACACTTCATTTTACAGGATCAGTTTGAGCTACAAGGAGATTTCAACTTGGTAACGAAAACATTAAATACAAAATGTGGAAGATTATTGAGTTGCAACTCCAACAAGTTGCATCAGGCTTATAAAAAGCTCGTACAATCTCATGGTGTTGACTATGCAAGAAGCCACCCGCAAAAGAATGCCACACTTGAGCAGTGGACTGGACTCATTGATGGGAGATGGACCAATGAGGAATGGCTGGTAAATTATTTATGCGTATATTATTATTATCCAATATTTACTATATTATGTTGTCAACTGATTAGATTAATACTTAGATGAAGTAAATATATACTATTTTATTCATGATCTAATAAATATCTTGAATGTTGTTTACTAGAAAAAATCAAGAAAGAACTCTAAAAATAGGAAGAAAACTTCAGGCAAACATAGATGCGGGACAAAGGCACTTGCTGTTAAGGTTGATAAGGAGGTGCATGTTTTTTCATTTTCTTAAACCTTAGTATATTACATGTTGTGATTAATTAACTATATCTATCTAACACTCGAATGTTAATTAATCAGACAAATAATAATGACGGTCAAGTTCCTAAATTGGCAAAAATCTTCAAAGATGTTCATTTCAATCCAAATACAAATATGTGGATACACCATGAGGATGAAGCGACATATGTATGTTTATCATTCCATCCCTATCATGTTTGTAAAGCTATAACATATGTAGTATTAATGTTGTGATTGTTTGTTTCTTTCTCTCTTTCAAATGATAGGAAAATATTCTCAAAGTGCAAGAGGTTCATTGTCAAGATCTTAATGCAATTCCCTTTACACAAAAGGAGATCTCAAACTTGGTTTTAAGAAGAAGTCCGGTATTGTAAAACGACTTAGCATGAGACCTTCCTCTTCTCTAGTAACCACCGCCTCATCTAATTTCTCGGTGGAGTATATCCAACAGCTAGAAAATGAGATAATTGAGCTCAAAGAGGCAAGAGCTAGGGACCAAGAGGAGCGAGCTAGGGACCAAGAGGAGCTAGCTAGGGACCAAGAGGAGCTAGCTAGGGACCAAGAGGCACGAGCTAAGCAAGAAGAGGTTCAAAAGAATATTCTTAACTTTTTGAGGAGTAAGGGTTATAATGACGCTCTTACCTATGGGGGTGGTTCATCTTCAAGTTAAAACATTTATTGGTTAGTACTTTATTTTAGCAATTGACCCACACTACATGGTGTGACTACTTTTTTTGATGCATTATTTGAAACTAATTGTATTATATTACACTTGAAAATCTATATTTGCTTTCCACAACTTATACATTAGGAGTTGTGATTTTAATTCATTGGTGTGGCTACTCTTAATGCATTGTTAGAAATTTTTCTTATAACATAATTAATGTTTTTACTTTACGATTTTAATATAGTATTGTTTTTATATTTGTGCGGATTTCTTATTGATGGCTTTTAGGAGATTTACTTTTGGCGTTATTTGAAGACATATGAGGACATCTTCCGTTAGTTCTAATTATATTATGCTACACTTTTTGTATTGTTATAAAAAATCTTGAGTTATTGTATGTGTTGCAAACAATTATTGTATGGAAGGAGTTTGAATTGGATACTTGTTTTATTTTTTACTTGTGGAATGTATGGATCTTTTTTTATAAATGTGTTGTTGAAATAAATGTGTTATTCAAATGTGAGATTTTAATAATGTAATGACAGGTTACAGGTTAATATCAAAGCCATGAAAAAAATAAAAACAAAAAATAAGTTTTAGGGACGAATTTTTCCGTCACAAATATAGCAACAAAAAATTGTTTTAGTGAAAAAATATTATGTCGCTAAATGTAGCAAAATTTTGTAAGAAATGGTTTTAGTGACGAAAATTTTCGTCGCTATATGCGCCTGAATTTTCTTAAAAATAGTTTTAGTGACGAACTTTTCGTCACTATATGTACCCGAAAATAGTTTTAGTAATGAAATTATTCGTCACTAAATATGATTTAATAAACTAAAGTGTTTTTAGTGACAAAATTGTCGTCACTTTCGTCACTGAATAGTGTTTTTAGCGAGGAAAACATTTAGCGACAAAATGTTTTCTGATGGTTTTTAGACCCCTTAAAACACAATTAGATTAACCTAGTTAATTAGCCAAATTGTTACTTAGTCCAAATTCTAAGTCTAGGTTATCACAATCAAACAATTATATCATGCAAGGCAGCGGAAAGATAAATAAAACAATGATATGATCACCTAGGAAACCAAACCGGTTAAAACCTGGGGAGGATTTAACTTAGCTATCCTCAAGGTAAACCTGAATCCACTATCTTGAAAGAATCGAAGTTCATACAATAAGACTTACAAGCCCCCACGCTCGACTTCTTATTGCTACCCACCAGTAGAACTTACTGACACGACCACATGCAAGCTCCGAGACCATGAACTCCTTCTTTCTTTGGATTTTCCAGCAAATACAAGCACACCCGCTTGTGTATCTTTAAGCTCTTTAGTGCAGCAACTGAATTATCATCAAGTTCTTGAACTAATCTCCTCCTTGATAATCCTAAGCTTGTGTGTAGGAAAGCTCCTCACAGATCTCACAAGAGATTCACACAAACAACAATATGAGCAACATCTAAAACGTAGCTAGGGTTTGCCTTATATACCTAGGGCAAAACATAAAACCCTAAACATTTTAATGAGCTAAGGCTAAGTTGGAATTATGCAGAAAAACACATCAGACACAAAATTCGATTGATCGAGCCTAAACTTCGATCGATCGAGCCAGGCCAAAATGCACAGTAACTTCTGCATTCACTTAAATCCAACTTTACATAAAAGACATAACTTTGAGCAAGTCTAAACACGACTAACCAACTTGTTTTGATCATGGTTTGCCAACAATATAAATTAGAATTCTAAATACATTAATTCTAAGTCTTTAGAATCTAACAAACTCCCCATTTGGCAATTCGTGACAAAACACAACTAACAGCTCAAAGTTTACGAAGAAAAGCCCTTTACAAAAAAAATGCTCATTATAACAAATTCAATCCTAACTACTTTCCATCAGTTGCAAGTATAGACAGTAGCACAATTGAATCAACCTGTATTTTTCCTAAAACACTAAACAAAATGCATAAACGCGTGTGTGGAAAAACAAGTAAACAAAATAAGTTCTTGATTTCACAAAACACAAAATAAAGACAAATATCAATGAATAACATCATGAAAATAAGTCAATAAGCAGTGAAACAAGAAACAAGAAACATAGATAACAAAGTATCTCAAAGTATCTTAAAGTATCTCAAAGTATCTCCCCCTATCATGAATAGCCCAACAAAAATACATCAAGAGCCAAAAAGGAAAATACAAAGTGAAGCACCTAGATACAATCTAATCACCACAGGCTCCAGTGACAAAAAAAAAAAATCTCCCCCTGAAAACAAAAACATCTACGAAAGCTATATGTACTCCCCCTTTTTGTAACGGAATGCCAAAAGGCAATCAAAATCCATCATTAAAAGGAGGTGGTGGTGAGGATCGTCTAAACTGTGCCAACTCCATGCGCAAAGCACGAATCTCCTCAAGCATGTCCACCAAAATCTGTCCATGAGCCGCCTGAACGGTCAAGACATGATCCAACGTACGTCGAATGTCTGAATCATCCGAAGTAGTCGGTGGAGGAACATCAGCATCAGCAGCACCACCACCAGACGCCTCAGCCGTATCAGCACCTGTAGAAGAGGGAGGAGGGGGAATAGCACCAGATGACGCACCAGAAGGACGCGTAGAGCCAACTCTCAAGTGAGCAACCCTCTGCCTAAGAAAGGTGGCACTTAAAGGAGCTACAACATGTACGGGCTCACCAGCAAGGAAATCAGCTAGACCAAGAAACAACAAAATCCTATGAATGAAAATAAGATGGATAAGAGCATGAGCAACAGCAGAACTCCTATAAACTTCGTTCAAAGAATGAAGAAACAAATGAGGAAAGCTGATAGATGCACCAGAAACAAAAGCGTACAGAAACACACATCGCTCAAGAGAAATGGTGTGAAGATGAGAGATAGGCCATAAAGAATGACAAGCTATCCTAAAGAAAAGATAGGAAGTCTCAGTAAGCTCAGCAGACGTGATCCGAGGATCAGAACCCCACTGGATAGAAGACCCAGTGATGAAAGACATGACAGTATCAAGGGGTGGAGACTCCTCATAAGGATAGACAGGCTGCCTAACGACCGGAACCCCAAGAGCTTCAGCCACTATCTTAGGGGCAATGGTGAACTCAACACCTCGTATCCAACTCCTAACAAGGGTGTTGGAATCATAGATGTGGCAAGAGAGATTCGAGTAGAACTCTCTAATCAGGGCGGTCGGGGGTGGATGATCTACCTCCAACAAAGACAACCAGCCTCTACTCTCAAAGTTTGCCCTAATGGCAGGATCAACCTCATCTAACACAACAGATCGCTCAACCCAAATCTTTCTCTTACAGTTCAATTTCTCAAAGGCCTCTCTGCTTTTGACATTCCTAAACATCTCACTCCTAGAGGGAGACTCGGAGGAAGTGGAGGGGGTCCTATGGGCTGTAGTTTTCCTAGGCATGGTGCTAGGAGAAGGACAAAGACACAAAGCAGGAAAAAAAACAAAAAAAAACAAAAAAAACAAAAAAAAACAAAAAAAAAAAAACCAAGGGTAGACTGCAAGTTAGCACAAAAACAATATAGAACAAAAATCTATATGATGCATGAACAGTTTAAATGACATGATGCATGCTCTAATACAGTGAAACAAAGCTCGATTGATGTTCAAATTCACAAAATTGGCTTGAGCATAGAGTTTCTAACAAAATCCCCAAAATTGAAAAACCACTTGATCGTTTTTATAAAAAATTGACCAATTGATCATCACACAAGTTAGAACACAGATTATAATGATCAATTACATCAATTCAACAAGCCAATTTCATCAATTAAACCAAAATTGAACAAAAACCCCAATTCGGGTTCAATACAAGCCCTAGAATTTTTAATTTTTCACAAAACCCCAAATTGATCAAATTAATCATCATAGATCAGGAATATATCAATATACCAACAAAACCCATTGATCAATTTCACAAAATAAGGCTTGATACATCAAAAACCCCAAAATATGCTAAGTCCGAAAATAACCCTTCAATGCATGAAAAAAATGCATGTAAAACTGAAAATAAATGAAAAAAGAAAGGGTAATATGGACATATCGACTTATGGAGAGAGAAACCTTGCAATAAATTAGGAGGAAAATGACAAAAAATTTCTGTGGAGCCTTGCCGAGTCGGAGAGAGAGAGAAAAGTTTGAAAACTTTTAAAAAATGTGAGTTGAATAAGTCAAGATCTGTTTTAAGAAAGACTTATTCACGATTTTCGATTGATCGAAAGTAAATTTCGATTGATCGAAATAGACAGAGGCTCACTTAAAATTTTAAATGCGATTTCGATTGATCGAAAAACAGATTGGATCAATCGAAATTCTAGAAAAACAGAATTTTTTGAAAAAATAAACCGGTTTTTGAAAAAAATTCTCAAAGCATTGAATGTAAGAAATAAAATGCATGAGTATGAGATGAAATGCTTTTTCAAAACACAAGTTTTTAAACCCAGTTTTCCCAAAATTAAGATTTTCAAACATTCTCACTTTAAATTCTTAAGCAACAATTCTGTTTTGCATAAAACGCAAGGTATTTTCAAACTTGATTGGTCAAACCAAAAACACATACAATAACATGTACAAAGTTTAGCAAAGAGTAACTTGTGTAATGTGTGCAACTAGCAAAAGCTTGAGATATATGTGAGGTGATATGTGTATAGAAATCAAACACAAAGTCTACAAAATTCATCATATAGAATTTGAAAGAGACTATCACCTAAAGAGTTACATCATATAACTCCCACATCTCCTAGAACATAAGCTTGCAATCATGTAAGTTTCTTGATTTGGCCTCATATTGTACACAAAAATTTTATTTATTTGATTTAGCTTTAAGTTCAATAATTTACACACCAATTTTAAGCATTTAAACCGAGGCTACACCTTATGGTTTTTTTGTGCATGTGCTACACTTTCTCAAGCACAAAATCTTGCGATATGCACTAAGGTGTTCATGATTGGCTAGTGAACAGTGGTGAGATGGTTATTTATGCCTTTCTCAAAAGGTTCAAGTTCGTCAGTCAAAGACATGTGACTTCAAGATCAAGAAAAAGTGATCAAAAACTATAAACATCTCCCACACAACATGCACTACAAAGCTCAAACTAGTAAAGTGCAATAAATAAGCTCATCCAAGCTAAACAAGGTACAAAAAAACATGTTATGTGAAAATAAATTGACCAACCTTGTTTTCAACAACCAAGAGAATAGTGCAAAACACAATATGCTTCCTTTTCCTTCCTCCTTTTTTTTTTTTAAAAAAAATTATATAAAAAAAACACCTAGAATGAAATGCATGAATATTATGCAATGCAAATCCTAGAAACAAAAAGAAAAACATAAACCAAAGAACAATGGTCACAAAGGGTAGAGCAATGAAACACAAGAACCATGTCAGAAAGACTCAATTAGATTGAGCCTTTTGCATCCAAAACTTTTTATATGCACCTCGAGCATTGGAGTTCTTATTCTCATGAAAATGATTTCCAATTCCAGGATTGGAATAAAGGTTTAGAGCCTTTACCAATTCACCAATAAGCACCATAGGATCTTGTGCTTGAGGCACAGGTACTTTAGGTTTGTTTGCTCTTTTAGCAGCTTGCAGCTTGTAACAGTGTGGACGAATGTGTCTAGACTTTTCACAAAAATGACAAACCCATGCAGGCTTATCATGTGAATTGTCCTTAGAAAGGGTAGTCTTCTTAGGTTTGGACTCTTTAAGATCAACCTTAATCTTCCTAGGAGGTATAACTTCTAAGGGTTTGACAACCTCACTCATAGGGGGTTCAAAAGAAGATGAAGGAACAAAGATAGTGGAATTGGGTGCAGACACATTTCTGCTTTCAACAAAACCTAATCCAGATTTGTCAGAAGAAGACTTTTGAACACTAAGCATATGATCAAGTTTAGAACTAGCAGATCTAGCAACAGATAAATCAAGTTCCAAATTCTTAACTTTATCAAGCAAAAGCATATTCTCAGTTTTCATATTGTTCAAAAGTTCATTAGCATCAAACAGTTTTACAAGTAAATTCTTCTTATCAAGCTCAAGAGATTCGATTTTCTTCAGGCCAAGTTCAACATTCACAGCATCCTTTGCAGTAACTTTGCAAAGTTTATTGTAGGCCTCTTGAAGATCTGCATCCTCAGAGAGTTCCCCATCAGAAGGGTTCTCTTCAGCAGACACACTTTCATTTACTACAGCAGTAGCAGTGAAAGCTATGAAGTTTCCATCCTCGTCACATCTAGACTCATCATCAGAAACTTCACTATCACTAAGGGTTACAGCCATAGCCTTACCCTTAGACTTCAAATAAGTAGGACACTCAGATTTCATGTGACCATACCCTTGACATCCAAAACATTGAGGACCCATAGAATTATTTGAAGATTGACCTACTTTTTCTCTAGGTTTTTCAGTGTTGTTAACCTTAGTGAGATCGTTCTTCCTAAAGTTTCTAGGTTCAATAGTGTTCATACCTCTTGCCCTTCTATTACTATTCTTAAGAAAGTTTCTAAAGTTCTTGGCAAGGTAAGCAATCTCTATAACAGAGAGCTCATCATCAAATCCACCACCCTCAACATCATCAACTGACTTAAGAGCCATTGATTTGGATTTGCTAGTTTTGGGTAGGTCCAACTCATAAGATTGAAGTGATCCTACAAGTTCATCAACAGGAATGGAGTCCACATCCTTGCTCTCAGTGATGGCAGTCACTTTGGGTCTAAAATCTTCAGTCAAAGATCTAAAAATCTTCCTAACAATTTTAGGTTGATCATAGATTTCACCCAAGTTATAAGCAGAATTAACAATATTATTAAGCTTAGCATAAAATTCATCAAAAGATTCATTATTAGCCATCCTAATGCTTTCAAATCTAGTACTTAATTGCTGTAACTTATTTATTTTGACAGCCTTTGTGCCTTCATGCACAGTCTGGAGGATATTCCAAGTAGTATGAGCAACCTCAACATTAGAGATTCTCTTAAATTCCTCCATAGAAACAGCATTAAAGATAACATTCATAGCTTTGCTATTGAAGGCTGCTGCTTCCTTCTGAGAAGTTTCCCACTCACTAACAGGAGTAGTGGGCTTCTCCTATCCGTACTCAATGGAGTTCCAAACTCTCTCATCAATTGATTTCAGGAATGCTTTCATCCTTACTTTCCAATAAGCATAATTATTCCCATCAAAGTGAGGAGGAATAACAAGAGAGTGTCCGTGTTCCATAACAATAGGATTAAGGATCAGCTCAGAGATCAAAAGATCAACAACAAGAGAGCAACCTGCTCTGATACCACTTGATGGTTTTTAGACCCTTTAAAACACAATTGGATTAACCTAGTTAATTAGCCAAGTTATTACTTAGTCCAAATTCCAAGTCTAGGTTATCACAATCAAACAATCATATCATACAAGGCAGCGGAAAGATAAATAAGACAATGATATGATCACCTAGGAAACCAAACCGGTTAAAACCTGGGGAGGATTTAACCTAGCTATCCTCAAGGTAAACTTGAATTCACTATCTTGAAAGAATCGAAGTTCATACAATAAGACTTACAAGCCCCCACACTCGACTTCTTATTGCTACCCACCAGTAGAACTTACTGACACGACCACGTGCAAGCTCCGAGACCACGGACTCCTTCTTTCTTTGGATTCTCCAGCAAATACAAGCACACCTGCTTGTGTATCTTTAAGCTCTTTAGTGTAGCAACTGAATGATCATCAAGTTCTTGAACTAATCTCCTCCTTGATAATCCTAAGCTTGTGTGAAGGAAAGCTCCTCACAGATCTCACAAGAGATTCACACAAACAACAATATGAGCAACATCTAAAACGTGGCTAGGGTTTGCCTTATATACCTAGGGCAAAACATAAAACCTTAAACATTTTAATGAGCTAGGGCTGAGTTGGAATTATGCAGAAAAACGCATCAGACCCAAAATTCGATTGATTGAGCCTAAACTTCGATCGATCGAGCCAGGCCAAAATGCATAGTAACTTCTACATCCACTTAAATCCAACTTTACATAAAAGACATAACTTTGAGCAAGTCTAAACACGACTAACCAACTTGTTTTGATCATGGTTTGCCAACAATACAAATTAGAATTCTAAATACATTAATTCTAAGTCGTTAGAACCTAACATTTTCGTCTCTAAAAGTTTTTTTTTTAAAAACAAATCGGACTTTTAGTGATGAAATTTTTTGTCGTCAGGAATTTTAGCGACGGGGTTTCAGCGACAAAATGAGTTTCGTCGCTAAAGGTCCTTAGCGACGAAAAACTGAACTTTTAGTGACGAATTTTTTGTCACTAAAAATACATTTTTTTGTAGTGGATAGACGTTCCACTACTGGCTATTTGGTTTATTTAGGATATAGCCCTATCACTTGGAGTGCCAAAAAGCAACTCACTGTTTCTCGATCTTCAACAAAGTCTGAATATCGTGCTCTTGCTTCCACTGCTGCAGAATTGTGTTGGCTTCGTCAGTTGTTGAAGGATTTGGGCATCTTTCTTTCCACTCTGCCAAAGCTCTGGTGTGATAATGTTTCTGCTCTTGCTATTGCGTCCAATCCTGTCTTTCACACCAGAACGAAGCACACTGAAGTGGATTACCATTTCATTCATGATCGTGTGCTTCGTAGGGATCTTCAGGTCAAATATATTGCCACTAATGATCAGCTAGTTAATGTGTTCACAAAGAGCCTTCCCACTGCTCGTTTTATCTTTCTGAGATCCAAAATCATGTTGCCTATTACTCTCATGACTTTGACGGGGGATGAAAGAGGAAGAAGCCAATCTCTGGTTCTTGATTCAAATACAACGGCTACATAACAATAACTTGTCAAAAGGTGCCGTTTTCATTTAAAGATAAACAACATTGTTTGGTTAAGTCGAAACCGTGTTTTTTCTGCTCTTTAGATGACACCATTTGGCATAAGTTGCACAACATCGTTTTAAAAGCGTGACTTATATTCCCTATTGAAACAACACGGCGCCGTCTTGAGCCTTGTTCAGTCTTCTTCCTCTACCCTGCTTCTAGTCACCAAGACTCCATTGTTGAGCTGCTAATATTATTAACTGATCTAGATATTTTCTGTAACAAACTAGATATTTATATATTCTGTTAGAATAGTTAGTTATGGGTTTGTTGAGATTAAAAACCCACGTGTTCAATTATGGAACTCTATAAATAGAGTTTCAATGTACAATATCCCATTATGCTTGGAATACATTTTTCTAGAGAATTCCTTTCAACTCTCTCTCAACTTCCATTTATTTCTGTTAAGCTTTTTGCTTATCTTCCAAGCTTTCATTTTCCTTTCAGTTACAAGACTAAGCCAGTAAACCAAAAAACAAGACCAAATATTACTTATATTCTAAATCACCCACCACGAAGCTCTTCCCGAATTTCAAGGTCCACATTATATGCATGCCACATATTCATACATTCGCATAAAAAACTAAACTTTGAGTCTTTGACATGTAGTGTTGTTGGGTGACAAGAGATAGACAAATACTAAAGGTTCTGAATATTGACTTATGATTCTATTTTCTTTAAATGGGTATATTATCTCTTGTTCCTAGAAAGTGAAGATGTCGATCGGTAGGGCAACTTCTATCCGAAAGGAGGATTAAAACACTGATTTAGGTTGCATTGACTTGAAGTACCAAATTTGAATTGGATTGATTCAAGTCTTAATCAAGATGGTTTATAATCACGAGTCAAAAAAGAATTAAATAATATATAGATAAAATCATTAAGAACAAACACAACTACAATTACACAAAGAGATCATATTTATTCACAAAGTAAAAATCCTTATAGAAAAACTTACCAAGGTACAAACATTTTGAGAATCAACTCATGTAAAGTTTGTTTACTAAAAATACTAGAACTAGATTAAGGATAAAATTTAGCTACAAAATTGGTTGTAGCCTAAGACTACAACCTTACTTAATATCTTTTTATTAGAGATGAATTTTGACAAATCAACCATTGAATTACATTTTTTTTTCTAATATTCTCCATGCTTGCAAAATTTCTAAAAAAATAAAGATCAATAGCTATGTCATCAACAAACTATTTAAATTGCAAGTTTTTGTAATTAAAAATTATGCATAAAATATAACCTTATAGATCATATAGTAAATAATATTTGATTGGCACAAAATTTGACGTGTATTAAGAGAGTAAATAACATGCAATATGACGTGCTAGGTCCGTGTTTGTGTGTGTGTGCTCGATGTTTGAAAAGTGTGTAGATTAAAGTATTGTAGATTGAATGTTCAAATAGTGTATAAAAACCTTGAACATTTAGACCCCCAAATTACAAATTACCAATTCAAGCTTATTATCAAACAATGTATGTGCGGAATACGAACATAAGCTTAAAACAGAATTGATAAAACAATCTAAACCAAATAAAATCACAACCACAGTAGAAATTAAATGGCAAAGATTAAGGGAAGAGAGATGCAAACACAAAGACAACACAACGATGTGTTATCGAAGAGGAAACCGAAGTCCTCGGCGTAAAACCTCTCCGCTGCCCTCCAAGCGGTCAATAATCCACTAAAGAATGAAGTTGGGATACATGAACAGCAAAAGACCCTCCAAGCCTAATCTACCCAGTGTACCTAAGCCCTCCAAGTTTCTTGCTCCAACGAGATTACTCCGAACCTTTGTCTTCTTTAGCTTACCGGATTCCGCTATAGCCCATAGCATCAACCAATATCAATTGGTCCCTTCCTAACTGCTTCCCAAGCACCAAACAGCCTTCTCACAAATATGGGTATGGTGAGAAAAGGTTTTGGCTAATGTACCTCTCAAGGATGTAAAAATGGAGAGGGTGAGAGTAGAGGAATTTTGAGAAACAAAGATGAAAATTGTGGATGAGTCAATCTTGTTTTTCTCTAGGGTTTCTCTCTCAAAATTCTCTCTGGAAGCTCTCTACATTTCATGGGTATAAGGGGTATTTATACTGGTGTGTGTATGGAATGCAAAGAGTCATTTTTTCCCAAACAAAATGGACTGGCGACTTGGCCTCGCGACTTGACTGAGTCGCGAGTCCAAGCCGCAAGCTAACTGAATGGCCAGACTGGACTTTTTGTCCTGTAATGCTCCAACTGGCGTGACTGTTCAGCTCCTCTGCATGCTTCACTCGTGTGCATCCTTTGGCGACTTGCAAGTCGCGAGATCCAGTCGTGAGTCCCTTGCTGAGTGCACAATCTTGAGCTTTTCTTCACACTCTCTCACACACTACCCTTACATGATTCCCACCTAAATATAGGGTTTCTAAGTGCTGAATTACAAGCAAATTGGCAAGGAATAAAGCCAACAGAATGGTTGATTAAATTCAACCTTACATAAACAAAAACCACAGTGTGTATGCGTGTGTGTATGTGAATCAAAGAGTCACAACAGAATGCATGTGTATGTGTGTGAGGGAGACGGTTTAGAGTTTATTGCTAGTGTTCTAATGCTTACCAATGCTAGTGGGACTCTCTTTCTCTCTCTCTGAGTAATGATTGTGAAATATTTTTCTGAATAATTCTTTGATTATGCTGGCAAAATACAGACTGCTGCCATTTCCTTTTTCTATCTGGTTGATGTAACTTTGTCACGTGGTGTACAAACTTAGTTCACATTCTTTGGCTTAGCTGGGCTGAAGCAATTTTTAAATATAGGAAAAAGGTATATGAATTTGATGATGGCACATGATAGGGGCTCAGAATTTGGCTTTTGTGTGACACAATTTAATCTTCTTGTAGACATTATTTTCCCTTTCATGGAACAAATACGCATGTGCTGGTCCAGCTTATTTTCCTTTTAGATATGTGTCATTCTTTATTACTGGGATGGAACCTTAATTCAAATATTGTTGTGTTATTGTTAGTATTATCATTTCATTTCTAATAAATTTAAATTTTCTGTTGTAATGACTAATAATTTACCATTAGGGATGTGAATGGCTATGCTGGAGCTAATGCTCGAAGAAGGATTTCTTTAAATAAACAAGGGCCAACTGTGGTTCATCAAAAGCCAGGGCCTCTTCAAACAATATTTGACCGTTTTACTAGAGGTGAGTTGCATAAACTCTGCTCTAGCGGTAATTTTAATCTCCTGAAGTTTCAAATTGCATATATATAACTATAAGTATATATGATTCTTTATGTTTTCCCTCTGGTAATTTCAGTTGTGGGCCTAATTAACAGAGTACCTATTTCAGGTTGTTCAACACAGTTATTCTTGTGCACTTGAGAGGTCATTCTTGTATCATGGCCGTATGTATGTCTCTACGTGGCACATTTGCTTCCATTCAAATGTTTTTTCTAAGCAAATGAAGGTTAGCCTGTGATTCTTCTTTCCTAAGGTTGAGCCAATATTATTGTTAGCAAGCAAGTTTGAGACAATATTATATGGGTATATTATTTCTTTTGTGGATCTCTGGAGAGCATCATTGGTATGAATTACTTTTAGGAGGAGCTCTAATCCTAAATCACCCATTCACTTTCAACGTAGTCATCTCACATATAAAGGTGCAAGAAGAACATCAGATGGCCTTTTATGTTTCTCTGCATTAGAAAGTTGCTGGTTTAGTTAAATTTATGAGTGAATGGCTTCTTTTATAGATTACTGAAATAGGCTGGAGTCATCCACAAGGTCTTATTATGAGCTTTTTTAAGTTATTGGTGTTTGAGGACTTTTTGTGTACAAAGAACTACATTTGAACAACCGCATTTTTTGCAAGTGTTGGAGGATATTTTTAAACACTTTGAAACTTTGATTATAGTATTAGCTTAATTTAAGCAGTCCTTTTATTCAAATGACCACATCTTTTTTTTTTTTTAATCTTATGATAATGGTTATAGACAATGTTATTTATTTGATAATATATTTCTATGTTAATATAATGTTAGTTTGGAGACATTTGTGGTGTTATCTAGTTACATTTGTGGTAATGTCTTAGTGGAGCTAAAATTATTACAGGTTATTTGTAATAGAAATGTGGTTTTAGAACCCAGGAGGGGAAAAAAAAAATTAACCTATAGCGCATTTTTTGCAAGTGTTCGAGAATATTTTTAAACACTTTGAAACTTTTATTATAGTATTAGCTTAATTTAAGCGGTCCTTTTATTCGAAGGACCACATCTTTTTTTGTTAATCTTAAGATGGTGGTTATAGACAATGTTATGTATTTGATAATATATTTTTATGTTAATATTACGTTAGTTTTAAGACATTTGTGGTGTTGTTAATTAGTTACATTTGTGGCATTGTGTTAGTAGAGCTAAAACTATTACAGGTTCTTTGTAACAGGTCTGTGAACCATTTATTTATTAGCAAACAGTGGTTTTAAAACCCACTAGAAAAAAAAAAAAAAAAAAAGGACCTATAGCAGCGGTCAAAAAGCGCCGCTAAAGGTGCACATTTTTATGTTTTAAATGAATCCCTATAGCGGCGCTTATCGCTTGCCGCTAAAGGTTGAAACATATAGCAGCATTTCTACCCGCTACTACAAGTGCAATTAGTCTATTTTTATTAATTGCCTATAGCGGAGCCGTCTGCCCACCGCTAAAGGTAGACACAATAGCAGCGGACATGACCTGCCGCTAAAAGTGCAATTAGTCCATTTTGATTGTTTGCCTATAGCGGCGCAGTCTGCCTGCCGCTAAAGGTAGACACCAGTAGCAGTGTACATGACCCGCTGCTAAAAGTCAATGCCACAAATTCTAAACACATATGGCGGCGGTTTTATGCCCGCCGCAATAAACTTTCACCCGCTGCTAAAAGGTACATATATAGCGGCGCTTTTTGCGACCGCCGCAATAGCATCCGCTACTATAGGTCAAATGTACCTTTAGCGGCGCTTTTTGGGCTTTAGCGGCGTTTCTGGCCCGCCGCAATAGCCGTTTTTCTTGTAGTGAATCCAACAGTTAAATTTTCGAAATATATAGTAATGTTAATGATATTAAGTAAGGTTGTAGCCTTAAGCTAAAACCTTACTTAATATCTTGTTATTGGAGATGAATGTTGCCAAATTTAGAATTAACTTAGGTATTTTAAAATTTCATTTTCTTGTAGTAGATTTGGATCTAGTAGAAATTGGTTAAAGTTAGTGCTCAATATTTGAAATGAAAGAAAACTGATTTTACCAAAAAATATTAATGATGAAGTAATATTTGATTGCTAGTTAAGATTGAAACTACATTTTAAGGATGATATCATTTTTGCATCAGCATTACTCTATGAATGAAACTACATTGACTGAAACTAGATAGTTAGGAATAATTAGACCATAATATCTCTAACATATTTAAGTTTTTTTTATAATAAAATTTATGGTTAGCAAGTAGACGTAAGATCCTATATATTTTAATATGCCGTCAAAAAGAATATTATGTTTTTTAATATGGCGCTTGCATATACAGGGTAACATGATTTTATAATATTTGTATTTTTTCTACTACAAAGAGTAGTTAATGTTATTTGTGATTCTACATTGGTTTACGAATACATTATGTTAAGTTGAGATGTAAAGTTCTCCCCACTCCCCCCACTACCCAATAAAATAAAATAAATAATAAATAAATAAGCCAATTTTGAAAATAGGGTTAATTGCATTTTACCTACTTGTGGTTAAATCCAATTTGAATTTTTGCCTACATGTAGTTTAAAAGTACCATTTTACCCATTTGAGGTTGTTTCTATTAGCCTCTGTTGCATATTATTGTTAAAAAGAAAAGTACATATATTTTTTCAATCATCTTTTATCTCTCTCTCTCTCTCTCTCAAACACTAAAACCTCTCTTTTCGTACACTGTGTACAGCTTAATAGCTTTCAGCTTTCTTGCTCTTACTACACTATTTTACCGGCCGAAATGGGATTTTACCTATTTCTCACAAACTTTTCAGCAAAATGCCCCATGTCTGAAACTAATTAAAGAAATGCCCCTGTTTTGAAACTCGATTTTTGGAACATTGAGTTATAGCGAACGTGGACTTAGAAACTTTTTTTTTTTTTTGGAACTCGAATTCCATGTAAAATACCCGAGTTCCACTTGAATTTTTTCAAGGAACTCGAGTTCCATGAACTCGAGTACTTCACATGGAACTCGAGTTCCAGAAATTTTTTATTTTATTTTTTTAATTTTCAGTTCGCTATAACTCAATTGTCCAAAAATCGAGTTTTAAATTGAAACTCGATTCTAAAAATCGAGTTTCAAAATATGGGCATTTCCCTAAATAGTTTCAGATATGGGGCATTTTGCTGAAAATTTTTGGCAAAATGGGCAAATGCCCATTTTCTCCCTACTTTACCTTTACGTCGTTTTATACTATTAGATCTGTGTGTAAAGGATGCAATAGACCTTGCATTATTATCTTTGTATGTTAACTCTCAAAAATGATGTGAGGCTCAATTTGTATTTTTATTATTTTCCTAGGTTTCATGGTTTTGGTGGAAATGAAATCAAATTCCCAACCAATCTCCTTGCGTATGTTCCAAAACCAAGAAACCCAACTGCAAAACCCTTTTAAAATTTTATCCCTATTTTTTTAAAAGAGCAAAACTCTTTATCTTATCTCCAAGCGATGAATTTCTTAAAATCCAATCAATATAAAACCTCGACAAAACCCTTTCAAATTAATCCAGTAGAAAACCCATATCATGAGCTTGATTTACCTTTGAAGAAACCGAGAAACAGTTGGCACTGACATAATGTAATTGTAAACCATTTTTTTATACAAAATAAAAATTCTACTCTTGCCTAATCTAAGTGTATATGTGTGTGAAGCTCTCTCTTGGAGGCTTGAGCTCCAACCTTTGCCCCCCTATCTCATAAGAACTTTTTACTCATTGTGAAGTAATCATCACGTCAAGGTTGCGTAGTGGTGTAATCGTAAACCGATGATCATAGCAATTATTTATTTGGATTCAAAGTTTAAGGTTACAAGATTAAGCCAGTAAACCAAATATTACTTATATTCTAAATCACCCACCATTAAGCTCTCCCAGAATTTCAAGGTCCTGATTATACGCATGCCACATATTAACAAATAAGATCATACATTCGCATTAACTTGGTAGGGCATGTCCATCGGTAGGGCAACTTCTTCTAATCCAAAAGGAGGATTAAAACAGGTCGCATTGACTTGAAGTACCAAATTTGAATTGGATTGATTCAATTCTTAATCAAGATGGTTTAGAATCACAAGAGTCAAAAATGAATTAAATAGTAATATATAGATAAAATCATGAAGAACGAACACAATTACAATTACACAAAGAAACCATATTTATTCACGAAGTAAAAATCCTTATAGAAAAACTTACAAAGGTACAAAATACAAACATTTTGAGAATGAACTCATATAGCGTTTGTTTACTAAAACATACTAGATTAAATACAAAATTTAGCTACAACTTTATTTAATATCTTTTTATCAGAGATGAATTTTGACAAATCCACCATTGGAATACATTTTCTTCTAATATTCTCTATGCTTGCAAAATTTCTAAAAAAAAATAAAAATTAATAGTTATGTCATCAATTAATTGTTTAAATTGCAAGTTTTTGTAATTTAAAATTATGTATAAAATATAATCGTATAGATCATATAGTAAATAATATTCGATTGGCATAAAATTTCATATGTATATTAAAAGCGTAAATAACATACAATCTAACGGTTAAATTTTCAAAATATGTAGTAATGTTAATGATATTGAGTAAGGTTGTAGCCTAAAGCTACAACCTTACTTAATATCTTTTTATTGTAGATGAACTTTGACAAATTTAATTAGGATTAATTTAGGTATTTTAAAATTTCATTGGCCTGTAATAGATTTGGATCTAGTAGAAATTGGTTAAAGCTTGTGCTCAAAATTGGAAGGGAAAGAAAACTGATTTTACCAAAAAATATTAATGATGAAGTAATATTTGATTGCTAGTTAGGATTGAAACTACATTTTTAGGATGACATCATTTTTGCATCAGCATTACTCTGTGAATGAAACTACATTGACAGAAAGTAGATAGTTAGGAATAATTAGATTAAGTTTTTTTTATATAATAAAATTTTATGGTTAGCAAGTAGATGTAAGATCCTATATAATTTAATACGCTGTCAAAAAGAATATTTTGTTTTTAATATGGCGCTTGCATCTATAGGGTAACATGATTTTATAACATTTGTAATTTCTCTACAACAAAGAGTCGTTAATGTTATTTTTTATTCTACATTGGTTTACGAATACATTATGTCAAGTTGAGATGTAAAGTTCTCCCCCACTCCCCCAACTACCCAATTATAAAAAATAAAAAAAAAAAGCCTCCATCAACGTCGACAGTGACAGCTTAATAAAACTACTTTGTAAGACTAGGAAATAATGGATTAATTTAAAGAAAATAGAAACATAAATTAATACTCATAGCTTTTCTCTGTTGTTTAGTCTCCCTTGAATGTCGATCCACGACAATATGTCAGAATTTTAACCTTATTTAATTAATATTTTCCATCTAAATTTTTTAAGGGTGTCAACTTATATTATAGTCAACTTATATTATAAAAGAAAATATTGTATTTTTAAGGCTGTCAGCGCTAGAACGAAGCAGTAGCACATGTATGTTAAATTATCGAAGAAATAAAATAATTTAAAGAAGGTATACTTTTGTTTTGTACTAGGTTTTATATATTATTAAAGAAGTGAAATCATGTAAAGAAAGAAACTTGTTATTATATTAAGGGTTTAACAATTCATTTTGAAAAAAAAAAATTATGAAAAATTGAAAAAAAATTGTCAAAACAGTGAATTATTTTTTCGTTTTTTCATAAAAAGTTTCTTAAAATAAATTTTTAATATATGTCCTAAGGACATACGTTAGTAAATCTTTTATATCAATTGTTGTTTACCAAGAAACTCTCTTTTTATATCATTAGATTTTTATTTTGAAGAAATACTAGTTTGATTATGTAATCAATATGTAATCATGACGCTATCATATTAAAATGATGTCATCCTAAAAATGTAGTTTCAATCCTAACGACCAATCAAATATTACTTCATCATTAATATTTTTTGGTAAAATCAGTTTTCTTTCACTTCAAATTTTGAGCACTGGCTTTAACCAATTTCTACTACAAATGAAAAAACTGGTTGAATTTATTATTTATATATGAAAGTGATAATGATTAGCTAGTTTTTTTTTTTTAGGAATAATGATGAGCTAGTTGATTGTAAGGTTGATGTATACCTACAAAAGGAAAGTTAAAAAAATACGCAAGTCTGGTGTCCCAAATACTTTGACCATGAGGTATATTGGTACATCATCTATATGAACCATTTCTCTCTTATATATAAATTTTACAGCTGCATAAGACGTAAGATATATGTGATTTTTTAGTGATGCTTTACACTACAGTATGTCAAATATGTTAGATAGTTTTTCTCCAAAAAAAAAAAAAATATATATATATATATAGAGAGAGAGAGAGAGAGAGATGGGTTCAAGTTACACCTGATGTAACTTCATAAGAGTTACACCTTTTTTGGACTATTGATTTGTACTAGATCTAAGGGTGAAAAAAAAACTCATGGTCATGTCATTATTGTTCCCTAGAAATTAGTAACTAAGTCATTAAATCTTCTTATTAAAAATAGAAAAATAAAAAATAGCATTAACTCTCTACTCTCCATCATCAGCTTCATCTTCTCTCCCTCTCTCACGCAGTCTTTGTGTTCTATGCACTTTCAGGCAACCTTTAAATATACAATTGTTAAATTGTATACCCAACTAAGATCCAAGGCAAATCGCTCTAGAACAAAAAACACAAAGTTGTCAGGCTAACCCCAAATATCTTTACATAAACTGCATATAAAGCAGTAGAAGCACTCCAAAAAGGTATTGGGTTCAATGAATTTGTTTTATTTAGTAGATCAATCACTGTGTCAACCATAAAGTTAGAGCATATATGCTACCTTTAAGAACTTATTTCTAATTATAAAATCAAAGGGACTTCACAAATTTTGTATACAAGCTACAATTATATAGGAAAGAATGGATATAATATAATAAATAAATGAACGAAGCAATCAAACAATCTGTCACTGATGGTGCAACATGGAAAGCATGTTCCTATGAAAGAACAGCTTCACACGTGGTATCAAATGAACGAAGTAATCAAACACTCCCAGACATAAAATAATAATAATAATTTCACTTGTTTCCTGAACTCGTCCTTAATTTCCATTGTTGAGGGTGAAAGTACATAGAACACAAGACCATGTGAGAGAGGGAGAGAAGATGAAGGTGATGATGATGATGGAGAGCAGAGATAATGCTGTTTTTTATTTTTCTATTTTTAATAAGAAGAGTTAATGACTTAGTTACTAATTTCTAGGGAACAATAAATACATGACTATGAGTGTTTTTTTCACTCTTAGATCTAATACAAATCAAATGTCTAAAAAAGGTGTAACTCTTGTGAAGTTATACCAGATGTAACTTGAACTCATCTCATATATATATTAGATATTTATTATTATTAGAGTTTTTTTTTTTTAATTTTTAATAAATAGATTATGGGAAAGAGGGAGGCTAATCAGTGAATGAATTTTTTTTTTTTTTACTTAGAATTTTATGGATTTATTATTATTTTTATATTGTTTCTATTTTATTGATTTTTTTTATTGATGGTTAAGAATTAAGATCAATTTAGAGGTTTAAATTAAATCAAACCTTTTATATTTTTGTTGATGATGGATACCCTTTTTGTAAATAAATGAACGTATATTTTTTTATTGGATAATGGCATGAATATGTTTTTGGCTTTAGATATATTTATTAAGATTTATTATCAAATTATAATGTTAATTTAAATTAAATTATGGTATGATATTTTTTGAGTTATTCAATCTGTAAACTTCTTTAACATGATCTCATGAGGTTTAATTGCTTAAATAAGAGTTTCTTTGCTGACAATTTAACAAATTTTAATTAGTAAAGTTTTGGGGGGAATTTGTTAGTAATGAATTGATATGAGTATATTTTTTTTGATAATCGATATGAGTATATAGTTAATACGCATAAGTTATTATTATTTTTTTTTTTTTAAGAAAGAAATTGACAATTCTATGATAATTAATGCAAAAGAAAAACTTGTTATTAACAATTGTTGGTTATGAAATAACTCTCATTTTATATTTATTTGATTTTCAATTTGAAGAAATACTAGTTGATTATGTAATCATGATGTAATCATGAGGCTATCAAATTAAAATGACAATCTAATTTCAGTCAAGGTAGTTCCAATCATAGAGTAATGCTGATGCAAATGTGATGAAATCCGAGCAATGTAGTTTCATTTCTAACAAGCAATCAAATATTACTCCATCACTTTTTTTTCCTCTCTATGAAGTAATAATGCTTCTCAAAATATTTTGTACTTCAATTAATTGTTTCTTTTTTAATTTTTTTTCTCATTTAATTGAAATCTTGGCTCTTGGCTCTTAAAAATTATACGGTCATCATGGTAAATCACGTCACTTATCTATCATTCAACTAAAAAACTCTTACATGAGTTTCAGTTAGCTCAACTGGTAAAGTCTCTCATGGTTGAATAAGAGATCTGAGGTTCAATTCCCGTCTACATTAAAAACCAATTGGTATTTTAGTCTGATGATAAAGAGTTATCATCAAAAGTGGACATCATAAGTTCAAACTCTCTAAAAAAAAAAAAAAAACTAAAAAAGTCCTACATGTTTAAAATTAATTGTTGAGTCAATTTATGATAAAAAATTAAACAGAAACTGACTTCCTTTTTAAACTAACTTAACAATTTTAAATAAATTAAAAATTTTAGTAAATTAAAACTCATGGTAAATCACGTCACTTGTCTATCATTCAATTAAAAAACTTCTACATGAGTTTCAGTTAGCTCAACTGGTAAAGTCTCTGATGGTTGAATAAGAGATCTGAGATTCAATCTCCGTCTACATTAAAAACTAATTGGTGTCTTAGTCTAATAATAAAGAGTTATCATCAAAAATGGACATCATAAGTTGAAACTCTCTAAAAAAAAAACTAAAAAAGTCATACATGTTTAAAATTAATTGTTGAGTCAATTTATGATAAAAAATTAAACAGAAACTAACTTCTTTTTAAAACTAACTTAACAATTTTAAATAAATTAAAATTTTTAGTAAAATAATAGACATATGACATGATTACAATGAAAATTATATAATTTCTTCCGCTTGAGGTAACATTTTTAAGGTAAAATTAGTTTTCTTTCACTCAAATTTTGTGCACTGACCTTAACCAATTTCTACTGTAGATGAGAAAACTGGTTGAATTTATATTTGAAAAGAGATAATGATGAGTAGTTGATTGAAAGGTTGACGTTGACAATAGATAGACACCTACATAAAAAAGTTAGAAATACCCATGCGGAGACAATCACAAATGCATATTTAATTTCTATTCTGTTTTTAAAAACAAGATGGGTAAATTACAGTAACCTAATTTGAGGTTTGTGTTATTACCAAGCACATTTAAAGGTTTTACAAAATGATCAATTTGGTCCTTAATTACTAATACCGTTTAAACACTGTTTATTAAACCATTTATTTAAGGTTTGGGAAAATATTAAAAATGTTTTGTATTAACTTGTCATTTGCTTAAGGACATGTAGAGTGTTAATTTCTTCGGATTTTAAGAAAGAGAAGTGTTTTTTCCCTTCAGGCTTGGGGTGGAATGTGATTCCCCCAAACCTTAAGGGAGGTAAGGGTAATTACAACTTGGTTTTTTGTTATTTTATATTATTTTATTATTATTTTATTTACGTTTGACTATTGTGATTGGTTATCAATAAATCGTTCAGTTTTTATTTGTATAGAAATTGTCGTTGACGTCAATCCCATCTAACACTTGAATTGTTGGATTCCACAAATTCTCTTATTTTTTATTGAGAAATGATATATCTACAATATTTTTACAACAAATCATAAGTAGCAGGTTGTTACTGGTTGTTATTATTGGGGCAAAAAAGTAATCTTAGTATTAGTTTCAAATTTGAACTAATAACAACTAACCACTTATGATTTGTTGTAAAAATATTGTAAACGTAGCATCTCTCTTTTTTATTTTATTGAACAACTCATATGGCAACTTTCTTCTAAAAAAAATATAAATAAAAAAGCCATATAATAATAATAACTTAAAATAAGAGTCAATTCACCTTAAAATAAGAGTCATATACTTGAAGAAGAAGTAGTATAGGTCTTTGCTTCCGCCTTTTGTTGGAAAGGTTTTATGTTTCTAAATAAGACGAAGCATGGCTGAAAAAAGGTTCGTCCATGGTATATTCATTATTCAAAAAAGGCCACATGATTATTAATTATCTTAATATCATATTTGTACATGATTGATGATCCACGATAGTTAGTTTAAAATATAACTAATTATTTTTTTATTGTTTACTGATTATGACTTCCATTTTAGAATATTTTGGAGGTCTTTGATAAACAATATTCTATTCACCAATCAAGTTGATGCTGCTAAGAAAATTGATAAACCCACCTTATTGGCTGATTCATGGTTTTATTTTTCCTTTCAAATATGTTTTTTTATACTACTATTTAATGGGCTTCCTTATTTGTGAAGAAATTTTTTATGATTCAAAAATACTCCTATGCCCCAAGTTGAAGTAGAGATAAAATTAGAGGATAACATTGTAAAAATATATCTTTAACTCTCATTAAAACTTGGACAAAGTTTAGCTACAAAAATTAGTTATAATCTAAGGCCATAACCTTACACTAAAAAAATAAATACTACTTCATATTTTAAAAATCTAACCGTTGAATTGCATGTTCTTTACACTTAATACACATGTCAAATTTTGTGTCAATCGGATATTATTTACTATATGATCTATAAGCTTATATTTTATACATAATTTTAAACTACAATTTAAACAATTTATTGATGACATAGCTATTGATTTTTAATTTTTTAGAAATTTTGCAAGAATGGAGGATAAAAAAAGAAGATGTAATCCAACGGTGGATTTTTCAAAATTCACCTTTAATAAAAAAGATATTAAGTAAGGTTGTAGTCTTAGGCTACAACTAATTTTGTAGCTAAACTTTATCCTTAAAATATTACCTACAAAATAGGACAACTCTTTTGTTGGTTTTCAAATTGTTCTATTCACTTATAAATTCAATTCTTAAAAAAAGGTATAAAAAATTAAAAAAAAAATGTTTGGGTCTTTTAAAAAAAAAAATATTTTATAATCGCACTAACTCACTTTTTTGCACACTTTTTTCCTTTTTCAGTGCTAAAAAAAAAACTACTTATCAATTATCATGCACATGTAATTCCCAAAAATTCCCACAATCATTTGCTATAAAAATTACAACAACAAAAATTGTGATAATTTTTAACGCTAACCACCGCAAACTTCTGACAAAGAGAAGGAAAGTATTATATGAGAAGAAAGCGGTAAATTATATCAAACAAGAAAAAAGAAAAGCAATGAGATCCAATAATTTTTGTGGATGACTACGCCAAATTATATGATAATTTTACTGTGTGTTTCAAGACTTTTGCATTTTTTTTTTTTTGATACCTTTTTTTTTTTGGTTGTTGGGTTTGCTTCTTCTTTCTATTTTACAATATTGATGTAATAAAAATTTATCTTCAAAGTCTTTTCAGGCTTTCTTTCTTAGGGAATTTTTCAATCTTTTTTAGCACATATTTACCATTTACTTATTTGTGTAATTTTTTTTTTTTGAGAAGAATACTTATTTGTGTATTCAATTTGTATATACATGATTACTATAAAAATTGAAAATTATTAATCTTTAAAAGAAAAAAAAAAAAAATAGAAGAGCTTCGCGCGTATGCTGAAAGGCTAATTTTTTATTTTTTAAAACTTTATGTATTTAAATGACTATTGTTTTTTTTTAAATAGTTTCCATAGTTGAATGTCATTCTATAGAAGTAGAAGTTTTTTTTTTTTTTTTTTTTTTTTTGAGAGAGAGTTTCAACTTGTGACGTCTGCTCCTGATGATAGTTCTTTATTATCAGATCAAAACACCGATCAATTTTTGGTGTAGGCGGGAATTGAACCCTAGATCTCTTATACAACCATCAGAGATTTTACCAGTTGAGCTAACTAGAACCCACTATAGAAGTAGCAGTTGTAGAACCATCTATAATAATAATAATAATGATAAAGTAGAACCAATTGGAAGTTTGTCAATGGTACGTTCTTTTACCATTCTTAATTATTTTACTTTGAGTTTATTGAAAGCTTAAAAAGGCAATGTCATTTGTTACTTCCAATTTAGTGGTCCTATTGTTTCTAAAAATAAATAAAAAATTAATGGCCCTATTAATAGCTTTAAAAGGGGTGACAGCCAAGTATGCAATATCCTACTTTATAATGACAGATTCTTCTCCAAAAAAAAAAAAAACTTTATACTGACAGATGTATTTTAAAGCTATCATTTGGATTTTATAAATATTTTTCAATTTGTTTTGGTTTACTTTTATGAATGGAGTTTAATTTGACATAAAATAACCAGCAATTTAAAAATATTTTCTAATCATTAATAAGATGATTTGGCTCCAAAATTAAATTCCACAACATAAGGACGGACGCCACAAAGACCTAATAAGGTCACTGGGGTGTTTGTTCGTATGGTTCATAATAATTACAAAAAAAATGTATCATAGTTTCTATAAAATTTGAATAAAAGATTTGGAAATTTTTTTTTTATAAACTTTAGCAGATGTAAAAAGTCTTATAGTACAGCGATATTAGTAGAAAAACTAGTGTTTAAATCCCACTTTCCCCATTGTACTATCTAATATCAAAGAAAATTTTTAGCATGTGAGATCAGTCACTTTCATGAATATTCTTTCAAGTTATATACGTAATGACAGTATTGCAAGTGTAAATATAGAAAGTTCATTTAATACTTTCATTTAACGTCGTTTTAAGGGTGAAACCATCATTTTATGACATAAAGAAAATATAACAATTTTAGTTATTGTATTTCCAAATTTTGCATTCGAATCAAATCTAGAAGTCATAATATTAACAACAGGTCCCTAAAGTAAAAAATTTAGCCGAATCAAGGTTATAACAGTTAGACTACCGCACACACTTGGTATGATGGTCACTCCACAAGTATAAGTACTTGTGAAGTGTGGGGAGTAAGGGCTGGGGTTCAAGTCGTCAGGAAGAAGTTTCACACACATATACACTTAGATTAGGTTAGAGTAGAAATTATATCTTGTAAAACAAAAAAAAAGTTATAACAGTTAGTACACATTCCTACTATTAAGATTAGACACATATGACTGTGATTAACTATTGATCCTTTAAAAGATTGATTATAATTTATGATGTGTCATAAAGGGTGTACTATCAAGCACAAAATTGTCTAATTAAATATCCTAGAAATTACTAGTATTTAATTGAAAGTAGACACTTTCTAAATATGCCCAAGCATGATTGGACCCTCAAATGGCTAGATTTTAGGTCTTAAAGTCATACTAAGCTTAAAAACTGCTCAAAAAATGTCAAAAACGTACCCAAATAAAAATTAAAAACAAAAAATGTCCACTAAGACGGATCTTTGGATTGGGTGGAATGGGCACCTAATACCTTGTCATCTCCTTAACCTAGCCTCCAAATTTAAGTCTCTAGTTTGTATACTATTTCTCAAAAAAAAAAAAAAAAAAAAATTTGTATACTATTTTCTTATCAAATTGTTTTCTTTTCTTAGAATATAAATAGAAAACAAAGCAACATATTCTCTCTTTCTTTCATTAGAATGTAACTAGGATCAAAGTCTTGTAATTTTCCATTTCACAGATTGTAACTAGGTCCAAAATCTTGTAATTGTCCATTTCATAGATTTAATCTAGGATCAAAGCTATGTAATTTTTAAATTTCCTTTAATCCACTCATATATTTCATTCAATTATTCAATTAAGGGATATCTTCATGAACGGTTCTTTTTCCTTAAAATAAGTGGTGACTCCATACACATACAAAAACACCACATCCTCTGAGGATTTCCAAGACCTTAGATAAATAATAAATAAAAATTACATTATCCCTCTCTTTTCTAAGGTTCAATTTTTGAACTCTCTCTCTCTCTCTCAATTGAAAGTAATATTATGCTATTGTAATGCATGGATCAATGAAAATTATATATAAATCAGAGATAAAACTAGAATTCTATTTATCTATTCAGTTTTAACAAAATATAAACGAAATAGAAGGCAAAATAATTTTTTCTTCATACATTCCAACTAAGTCATTTATGTTTTACTAAAATGGAACCCGATGTTCTTTTGAATCCTGAAAGTCATCTATGTACTAAACTTTACATCAATTTCCCTTTTAATTTACAAAAATGAAAGAATCTTTTGAATATCATATTGCATTTTGTTGCAAAACTTAGTTTTGATAATATTCATATTGAAATTACTCATTTCATAGTTGGAGTAGAAAGTAGAAGATTATATACAAGTAAAACCCCTCAATAAAAAATTAGTAAACTATTGATTTTCTAATCCTTACTATCAATTGGTACAATTCAAAAGTATTTAACAATTTTTAAGCTCCACATGTTAGACTATATACATATATATGCTCATAGTGGTAAAATTTCAATTTCAATAAAAGTTTTTAATGATTTGTGAATTCTTGCATAAAACTTGTATACAAACAAAACAATATCATCAATTCTAAATGAATTTTGTGCATTGAACAAAAAATAAGTAAATCAATTATATGTTTACTAAATCGATGATTTGATCCTTCTTATTAAGAATTCATTTAGTATAGAAAATACCTAATCAATAATAGTGTACAATTGTAAAGTCACCTTGTTTATAAAGGTAAATTAAAAAAAAATAGAAAACCAAATATCTTACATAAGAATAGGAATAGGTATTACAAGGAATACAAGATGCTATAATGTAATACTTTTTACTATTCATTTGTTTGGTGACAATGCAAAAATAGAACCTTGAAGATAATGGAATGTTTAAATCAAATTGTCTAAATTGTAACATTAGAATAAAACTTAAGATATATTTTAGGAAGTATCTTACTCATATAGTTATATTTCCTAAAAAATAATATTTGTAAAATTTGAAAGAAAGATTATTTATTTTTTATGACTTTTTATTTTCATAATTGTTATGCGTATATGGAAAGTTTGTTTATTTAGAAATATATTAATTTTAGAAATTAATACACCTACTAAGGAATAGCTATTACAACCCTTTTAGAGAGGAATAGTTATTCCTCCTCATTTTAAAGAATAACTATTCATAAGGAATAACTATTTCTTGTAATAAAAATATAACCAAACTACTAATAAATAGCTAAACTTATGGCGTCCGCTCTTGATAATAGCTCTTTATCATCAGACTAAGACACTAATCGATTTTTGATGTAGGCGGGAATTGAACCCCAGATTTCTTATTTAACCATCAAAGACTTTACCAATTGAGATAACTAGAACCCATGTGACAATTGAATTTTATTTGAAGTAAATCACTTTTATAATTTTTAATATATTTGTAACTATAGAAAGAGAGACGGTGCGTTTTTTTTTTTTTTTGGGAGAGTTTCAACCTATGACATCCGCTCCTAATAATAGCTTTTTATTATTAATCCAAAACACCAATTGGTTTTTGATGTAGGCGGGAATTGAACCCTAGATCTCTTATTCAACTATTAAATAATTTACCAGTTAAGCTAACTAGAACCCACGAGAGAGTGCATTTGACATAACCACATATCACCTAATTTAAATTATATAGTATAGTAATTGATATTTAAAATTAATTCTCACTTGTTATTAAATAGTTTTGTAGTATATAAAATAAAGTAAGGTGTCATAGTTTTTGTTACCAAAAGCCTCATTATTATTGGTTATTATGGGTGAACAAAAAAGTAATTTAAGTTGTGGATTCAAATTAGAATCGATAATAACTTACTACTTAAGATTTTTTATGAAAGTGTTGTGAAAATATTGTAGACATAACATTTTTCTATTTTTTATGCAAAGTTTTTTACCACAAAAATTTGAAATTTAAACATGTCATTGATGACATAATTATTATTTTTATACAAAAATGATATAGTTATTGATCTTTGATTTTCTTGAAATTTTGCAAGCATGTAGGATATAATAAGAAAATGTAATCTAGTAGTTAAGTTTTTAAAATTCACATCTAATAAAAATATATAAAAGGAGTTTGAAAGAAAAAATTTTCCTAAGGGGTGTGTGTGTGATAATGTGTTAGTGTCTACCATTTTATATGAAAAAAAAAATTTGTATCATTCGATTGGAGGGTGTATATTGTAAAGCTATTTAGGCCCGATTCCAATTGAATTTAATCAAGTAAATTACGTATTTAGTCCATATCTTTTACATCATATTTCAATTTTGTCCTTAACTTTTTAGTGTCGTGTCAATTTAATTCTTGTCGTTATCTTTTGGATGAAAGTTGCTAACGTGGCTAACGGTCAAAATAAAAAATTAGTTTCCGTTGATGTGACAATAAACTAAGTTTTTTATTTTGGCTGTTTATCAGGCCAGCAGTTTTTATATATCAAAGAGATAATGGCATGGATTAAATTGACATGACACTAAAATGTTAGGGATCAAATTAATACAATTAAAAAGTTAGAGACCAAATTATAATATGGTGTAAAGAATAATGACCAAATAAATAGCGGGTTTGGCTTACTTCCTGTACTTTTTTAACTGGAATCTGATTTTATTTTAATGAGAAACTGTCACATCATCCACTAACTAAATAAAATATAGAGATTAAAACTCACTACAACTTATCATTGTATATTTAAAATAAAATGACATATTTAATTATAAAAATACCCGAGGTAAGCCAAACCCATAAATAGTTTTCCCTATTTAATCTCAAAAAAAGTAGAACCAATCGGAAGTTTGTCAATGGTACGTTCTTTTATCATTCTTAATTATTTTACTTTGAGTTTATTGAAAGCTTAAAAGGGCAATGTCATTTGTTACTTCCAATTTAGTGGTCCTATTGTTTCTCCAAAAAAAAAAAAAAAAATAGTGGTCCTATTTATAGCTGTAAAAGGGGTGACAGCCAAGTATGCAATATCCTACTTTATACTGACAGATTCTTCTCAACCAAAAAAAAAAAAAAAAAAAAAAAAAAAAAACTTTATACTGACAGATGTATTTTAAAGCTATCATTTGGATTTTATAAATATTTTTCAATTTTTTTGGTTTACTTTTATGAATGGAGTTTAATTTGACATAAAATAACCAGCAATTTAAAAATATTTTCTAATCATAATTTTTTTCCTAAGCATTAATAAGATGATTTGGCTCCAAAATTAAATTCCACAACATAGGGACGGATGCCACAAAGACCTAATAAGGTCACTGGGGTGTTTATTCATATGGTTCATAATAATTACAAAAAAAATGTATCATAGTTTCTATAAAATTTGAATAAAAGAATTGAAAAAAAAAAAAAAAAAAAAAACTTTCATAAACTTTAGCAGATGTAAAAAGTCTTTTAGGTCAGCGATATTAGTAGAAGAGTGTTTAAATCCCACTTTCCCCATTGTACTATCTAATTAATATCAGAGAAAATTTTTAGCATGTGAGATCAGTAACTTTCATGAATATTCTTTCAAGTTATATACGTAATGACAGTATTGCAAGTGTAAATATAGACAGCTCATTTGAAACTTTCATTTAACGTCGTTTTAAGGGCAAAACCATCATTTTATGACATAAAGAAAATATAATAATTTTAGTTATTGTATTTCCAAATTTTGCAGAAACAAATCTAGGAGTCATAATAATTACAACAGGTCCCTAAAGTAAAATTTTTAGCCGAATCAAGGTTATAACAGTTAGTACACATTCCTACGATTAAGATTATACACATATGACTGTGATTAACTATTGATCCTTTAAAAGATTGATTATAATTTATGATGTGTCATGAAGGGTGTGCTATCAAGCATATAATTGTTTAATTAAATATCCTAGAAATTACTAGTATTTAATTGAAAGTCGACACTTTCTAAATATGCCCAAGCATGATTGGACCCTCAAATGGCTAGATTTTAGGTCTTAAAGTCAGACTAATTAAGCTTAAAAACTGCTCAAAAAATGTCAAAAACGTACCCAAATAAAATTTAAAAAAAAAAAAAATGTCCACAAAGACGGGATCTATGGATCGGGTGAAATGGGCACCTAATACCTTGTCATCTCCTTAACCTAGCTTCCAAATTTAAGTCTCTAGTTTGTATACTATTTCTCAACAAAAAAAAAAAATAAATAAATAAATAAAAATTTGTATACTATTTTCTTTTCTTAGAATATAAATAGAAAACAAAGCAACATATTCTCTCTTTCTTTCATTAGAATGTAACTAGGATCAAAGTCTTGTAATTTTCCATTTCATAGATTGTAACTAGGTCCAAAATCTTGTAATTGTCCATTTCATAGATTTAATCTAAGATCAAAGCTATGTAATTTTTAAATTTCCTTTGATCCTTTCATATATTTCATTCGATTATTCAATTAAGAGATATCTTCATGAATGGTTCTTTTTCCTTAAAATAAGTGGTGACTCCATACACATACAAAAACACCACATCCTCTGAGGATTTCCAAGACCTTAGATAATTATTAAAAAAAACATAATCCCTCTCTTTTCTAAGGTTCAATTTTTGATCTCTCTCTCTCTCTCTTAGTTGAAAGTAATATTATGCTCTTGTAATGCATGGATCAATCAAAATTATATATAAATCAGGGACAAAACTAGAATTCTATTTATCTATTCAGTTTTAACAAAATATAAACGAAATAGAAGGCAAAATAATTTTTTCTTCATACATTCCAACTCAGTCACCTATGTTTTACTAAAATGAAACTCGATGTTCTTTTGAATCCTGAAAGTCATCTATGTACTAAACTTTACATCAATTTCCCTTTTAATTTACAAAAATGAAAGAATCTTTTGAATATTATATTGCATTTTGTTGCAAAACTTAGTTTGGATAATATTTGTATTGAAATTACTCATGTCATGGTTGTAGTAGAAAGTAGAAGATTATATACAAGTAAAACCCCTCAATAAAAAATTAGTAAACTATTGATTTTCTAACCCTTACTATCAATTGGTACAATTCAAAAGTATTTAACATTTTTTAAGGTCCACATGTTAGACTATATACATATATATGCTCATAGTGGTAAATTTTCAATTTCAATAAAAGTTTTTAATGATGTGTGAATTCTTGCATAAAACTTGTTTACAAACAAAACAATATCATCAATTCTAAATGAATTTTGTGCATTGAACAAAAAATAAGTAAATCTATTATATGTTTACTAAATCGATGATTTGATCCTTCTTATTAAGAATTCATTATAGTATAGAAAATACCTAATTAACAATAGTGTACAATTGTAAAGTCACCTTTTCTTATAAAGTTAAATTAAAAAAAAAAATAGATAACCAAATATCTTACATAGGAATAGGAATAGGTAAGAACCCTGAAGGTAATGAAATGTTTAAATCAAATTGTTTAAATCAAATTGTCTAAATTGTAACATTAGAATAAAATTTAATATATATTTTAGGAAGTATTTTACTCATATAGTTATACTTCCTAAAAAATAATATTTGTTAAATTTGAAAGAAAGATTATTTATTTTTTATGACTTTTTATTTTCATAATTGTTATGTGTATATATCGAAAGTTTGTTTAATTATTTAGAAATATATTAATTTAAGAAATTAATACACCTACTAAGGAATAACTATTACAACCCTTTTTGAGAGGAATAATTATTCCTCCTCTTTTTAAAGAATAGCTATTCATATGGAATGACTATTTCTTGTAATAAAAACATAACCAAACTACTAATAAATAGCAAAACCTATGGCGTCCGCTCCTAATAATAGTTCTTTATCATCCGATTGAACTCTAGGTCTTTTATGTAACCATCAAAAATTTTACCAGTTGAGCTAATTAGAACCCACATGACGATTGAATTTTATTTAAAGTAAATCACTTTTATAATTTTTAAAATATTTGTAACTATAGAAAGAGAGAGGGTGCATTTGACATAACCACATATCACCTAATTTAAATTATATAGTATTGTAATTGATATTAAAAATTAATTCTTACTTATTATTAAATAGTTTTGTAGTATATAAAATAAAAAAAAAGTAAGGTGTCATAGTTTTTGTTACCAAAAGCCTCGTTATTATTGGTTATGATGGGTGAACAAAAAATTAATTTAAGTTGTGAATTCAAATTAGAATCAATAATAACTTACTACTTAAGATTTTTTATGAAAGTGTTGTGAAAATATTGTAGATATAACATTTCTCTATTTTTTATGCATAATTTTTTACCACAAAATTTGAAATTTAAACATGTCATTGATGACATAATTATTATTTTTATACAAAAATGATATAGTTATTGATCTTTGATTTTCTTGAAATTTTGCAAGTATGTAGGATATAATAAGAAAATGTAATCCAACAGTTAAGTTTTTAAAATTCACATCTAATAAAAAGATATAAGAGGAGTTTGAAAAAAAAAAATTCCTAAGGGGTGTGTGTGTGTGTGATAATATGTGTTAGTGTCTACCATTTTATTTGAAAAAAAATTTGTATCATTTGATTGGAGGGTGTAAATTGTAAAGCTATTTAGACCTGATTCCAATTGAATTTAATCAAGTAAACTACAAATTTAGTCTCTATCCTTTACATCATATTTCAGTTAAAAGGTTAGAGACCAAATTAAAATATGGTGTAAAGAATAAAGACCAAATAAATAGTGGGTTTGACTTACCTCCAGTACTTTTTTAACTAGAATCTAATTTTGTTTTAATGAAATAATTGTCTTATCATCAATTAACTAAATAAAATGTAAAAATTAAAACTCACTATCACTTGTTATTGTATATTTAAAATAAAATAACATGTTTAATTAAAAAAGTACTGGAAATAAGCCAAACTCATAAATAATTTACCCAATTTAATCTTAAAATTAAATTCTCCAATTTCAACTATGAATTATTAAAAAATAAAAAAATAAAGTCATTGTCTATATTTTCGTAGTCAAAGTCTTTGCTTTAGAAACATTTAAATTTTAATGGACATTCAATGCCCACCTATGTGTCTCTCTCTATGAGCGAACCTCCACATGCGCGCCCTCGTAAGTTTGACCGAAAGAGGGAATTGCTGAAAATTTTCATTTTCCTTACAGGCCCAATCAGCTAGTCCGATGAACTATTCCCTTAGCAGAAACTGTATTTATAGTAGCAGTTTGTAACTGTATGTACACATTTCATGATAATCCCAAATTCTTGGCAGAAACTGCGTTAGACTAACCTCAACTTCGATCCTTTTCACCCCTTAGAAAAGAAACCCATGAGCAATACGCTTAACAATTACTTCCATAGAGAGACTGAAGCTTCAGCAGCTTCATTTGCTGAAGAAGGCCACCCTCCATTTCAGACAGAAGTCGAGCTCAATCGTTCCACGCCATCCACGATGGCTAAAAGGCTTTACCACAACGCTAGCGAGCGTGATCGTCGCAAGAAGATCAATACTTTGTACTCTACTCTTCGTTCACTACTTCCCAAGGCTGATCAAGCGGTACTAATTCTTTCTTTCTTTCATTTTTGAGTTTCTATTGATCTTCATGAGAGTTCTTAAGAAACTAGTTGAAGAAAGAATAGCACTTAGCAGCCACTAGAATTGTTTCTCACCCTACTATCATTGTACCCGGAAATTATTTGATGTTGTGGACAATATATTCGAACCTGAGTATACTTTATTTCGATAAAAAAAATGTTTTATGAGTTGGGCTAATTGAAAATCATAATATTAAGAGTGAGTTTGGAATTAGTTTTTAGTTTTAACTTTTATGTACAGTTTTAAAAAAAAAAAAATTTCTACTTTTTTTTTTTACACTTCTTTCTATTTTTTCTATTTTTTTTTTAATTACAAGTATATTTTAGTACACTTTCAGCAAATAATTTTTAGCAAAAATTAGATAAACTGTTTTCAGACAAACACAAGTCTAAAGAGTAATTAACTTGAGATATTCTATGCATATGTATTTGAGATAGATAGATAGTATGGGAGGAGATATAAGATTTGAATTACAAACATAAAACACCATAAAAAATGTTATTATCATTAGATTATCACTTGAATCTTTATTATACATAAACTTTTCTAAGCAGTAGTAAAAAGTTTTATAGTCTTTCACGTTTTCACAAGTAACTATAAACTAAAGTTGATGTTTGGCTGGCTTAACAAATTTAAATATAAGGTAGAAGAACATGCTATTAATCCCTCAAAAACATAGTAGCATGTGATGCATTTTTCATCACTATCCTTACCATAACAATCCACTTCATTTGTGGTTTTCACAACATTGGTGTTTTTTTTTTTTTTTTTTTTTTTTTTTTTTTTTTTTTTTTGATTATAGGAAAAATTAAGCGTTCCAGATACAGTTTCGTGCATGCTTAAATACATACCAGAACTAGAACAGCAAGTTGAGGTACTAATTCAAAAGAAGGAAGAGCTCATATCCAGGATTTCTACGCAAGGTGAACAAATTCATCAAGAAAATCAGAGAACAATTGTAGGTCGGAGCTCTTTATCTGCTGTTTCGGCAAACTGGCTTAATGATAACGAGGTTATGATTCAAATATCCATATATAAGGTTCATAAAAGTCCATTAGCTGATATCTTGCTTAATTTGGAGAAGGATGGGTTTCTAGTGTTAAATGCTTCTTCGTTTGAGTGCTTTGGAGGAAGGATTTTTCATAATTTACACCTTCAGGTATGTGTTATGTTATTTGTTAACTGCTTTTTGCCGTCTAAATTAAAAGTAAATGGATAATATGTACATCAAAGGTTTGCACTAAACTATACATTCACATCTTTTGGAATTTTTAGGACAATTTTATAGTAGAATTGATTTAAACTTATATATTGATAAATAAATGGTTTAAATTTTACCAAATCATCAATATTTTAAAAAATTATTATAAATGTTTTGATAAATATATGTATTTTTTTTATTAATAATTTAATTGTTACAAAAAGTGAGAGAAAGAGATTGAAATCCTGATTCTCCTCATATAAGAAACCAAGTAATGCAAATAAGTTAAAACATTTTGCTATACACATATATTAAGTTATTGATGATATAGTAGCATCTAAGTCACTCATTTATCAATGGAGAGTGAAGATTTTAAGAACATTATGGTAGCATTAGGGTTTAAACTCTCGAGGATATACTGCTTGCGGTAGAAACTCTTGAAGATATACGGTTAGTACCACATCTATATGTTATATATTATTTAATTAGTTTTTTTAGAATTGTTATATTTTATTTTCAAATACAAAGTCAATGGCTAAGTTTAACTTTATACTATTATAAAAATGGTCCAGTTAATATATGCCTTTAAGGCATTCATTAATCATCTAAAAGTAAACTTTTTATGAAAAACTGAAAAAATTATTAAAAAACAGTTAGTTACTTTTTCATTTTTTCATAAAATAATTTACTAAAATGTTTTATTAATAAATGCTCTCACACCATATGTTAGTACAACTCTTATGAAAACAACACTATCATTAAATTATTCTTGATTGGAATTTGGAAGTATCCAAATCCAAATAAATATTAATAACTGAAGAAGTATGTTTAACTTATTACATTCTTTTGTTTTTTGTTTTTTTTAAAAAAGGCCTTATTACGTTTAGATCTTGTACATCTATCTATTACAGTATAATCTCTCTTTTTTTGGGGGGCCTACAGTATAAATTATTTTAATACAAATTTTACATGGTGCATTGTGGATATATTCTACAGACAGAAAGGAGTTATGCTTTGGAGCGTGAGCGTGAGGTGGTTTTGAGTGAGAAGCTCTTATCATTTTATGAGAAGGAGGAAGGATTCAAGCAAGAAAATCATGGCCCTATATATTTCAACGCGACAAGTTGTATTGTTCCACGTATTCAAAGTGACCATTATATAGGCGAAAGCGCTTACGTGTGCGCATCGTTGTAAAACAGAAAATAAAATAGCATATAACGAAAAAGCACTAACATGTGCCCTTCTCTATACCTATGATTGTTAAAAGGTAATATAATCATGGAGTAATATTTATATATTGGGTAGGATATTACTATGGTCACGCTCAGGTAGAGAAGCCATATTGATCGTCCCTTCTATTCCCATTATTATTATTTTTCTTTAAAAAAAAATCTATATATTGCTTATGGTGCACAACTTATTATTGTTGGGTATATGGTAGAAACTTAATTTACATTTTGTGATTATGCAAACAAAAACAACACACATCTAATCATAAATAATAACTCAAATAGCTTTAATAGACAAAACAATAATTAAATAACTCACAAATTAGATACGTGAAAAGTGAATAATGCAAAACTGATCAAGTCTTATATTTGACACAATTTTCTTAAAGCAGCTTTTGCCTCTCATACAATTAGTGATTTTTGGAGACTCACGGACATTTGTCTTCCAAGATAAAATGATTAACAACATAGAGAAGAAATACTGCAATCTCCATGCTTAGCAAACTAAACTGTCTCTTTCTCTATATAGATGTAACAAAAATATTTTTTCTAAGAAACTTTCTTAATTAAAAGTAATTTTTATGAATGAGAGACAATGAATAGGCACATTAGTGAACAAACATACTATTCTGAAAAATTATTGTGCACAGACTTACTGACTTAAAAAATGAAATAATAAAATATTACTATTTGAACAAGAGGGCCCAATACATGCATGCCTAAGCTTAACCCAATGTCCAGGTCCATGAGTATATAAACTCATATATTATCTCTTTCCATACCTATATGAGGCTTAAGGATTTTCACCACTTTAATACCATGGTCAAATGGACACATAAGGAGTTAGATTCTTATTCATTCCTTAACATTTTTCTAACACTTATTAGCCAACTTTGATGATGAACACAAAAAAAAAAATTTCTTTCTACTTATATCTTTTCTTTAATTAATCTTATAAATAAATAGGATCTTTACAATTTATTTACCTTAATTAATTAGAGTTTTAATGGTGGTAGAGAGAGAGAGAGAGAGAGAGAGAGAGATATGTCAAAAAGTCTAAATATCTTCTAAGAAAATAGTAAAATTTTGAACAAAATCGAAAAACAACCCACCAGGTCAATCAATACTCTATAGTAATTATTAGAGTACCTATTTGGCGAACCATACAGATACAGTTGATTAACAATTAATTTGACAATGGTTCAAGAGTTGCTTTTTTTTTTTCTTTTTTTCTTTTTGTCTGATTTTTGTGGGAGATAAATATAAAATATTTTCACCATTAATTTGCATGACCTTTGAACCCTAAAAATAAGAAAATAGTTCTCTCTATAAATGGGATAGGTATCCCAGCTAAAGAGCGGGTTCAGATTTTTCACTAAGAATAAAATATTTTGCACTCTACTAAGGCTCAAAACACCCAAAATAAAGTATAATATGCATGAAATGTCCTTAAATGCAAAATGATGCATGTAGAGTTGTAGACACCCTGATAAGGCACCAAAAACTTATAACCTCCTAAACTCTCTCCCAACTTATACAACTAAACCATTTATCAATTTTAGATCAATTTGAATTAAGTCCAGAAATTTTAGCATGCTCGATTGATTACACACATAACTTTAAATGGCCAATCGCACAAACTGCTAGTCATATAATAGAGGTATCAAAGACTACGCGTGAAGAATGTTAGAACATGGCTAGAGAGCATGTGAGATACAAATATGCGATGTGTTATAGTGAACTAAACATACACACTCACATCCTAGTCATAATGGCTTGAAGGAAAATATCATCTAAAGAGGTACATCTTACAATTCCTACATCTCCTAAATGGCCGTTTGCAATAAGATTTACAAGTGCAAACTTTATATTTTATTAATTTTAAGCATTGTGACCAAGTTTTTCATTTTTACTCTTTTTTTTGTGTAGTGCATCACCTTTGTATACCTAGTTTTGTGGCACTGACTTTTTCTATAAGCACAAAAGTATTTGTGATTGATAAACACTAGTTTTATGTTTTTCTCTTAGCAGTGGCAGCTCTAGTAATTTTTTTTAGGAGGATTATTAAGAAACTTAATTTAAACAAAATTTAATAAAATGATAAATTGAATATATAAAATTATTGACAAAAAACCACTCAAATACATGAAGTTTTACATTTACATTTTACAATTTTTCAAATTTTGAAATCATTACATGATAGTTCAGTTGTCATTATCTATTGCCAATGTGGGTAGATGTGACCATTTTCTTTTTTTAAGTTTGTATAACAATTTAATTTTTATGCAGTTGTCATTATCTTTTTGTCATTGTTTTTATAAAAATATTTTAAACTAAATGAGAGAACTCAACTCACTAGCATTGTATTAATTGTTGACCCTCACAACCACACTCATTCATGCATAAATAATTCACCAAATGTCTACTTAACCGATCAAATACTTGAACAATTACTAGCTTTACTTTTTTTTTTTTCTTCTTTTTTTTTTTTTTTTTTTTTTTTTTTCATTTCTTGAACAATTAACTTAGCTTTATGATAAAAAGTTATTCAATACACACACATGTAACAAACCATCTCTATTTACTAATTATTAAATTATATAAGGTTGTATTATAGTTATACGCACACATCCCACACATCACAATTCATACAAATAAAATTATAACAAAAACAAATAACGCATAAAATCACACATATAATATATATAAATATATATATATATATATATTAATAGGTAAAACTCAGAGAAAGTTCAATTAGATTTTAGAATTGAGATCCAATTTTGTGCCATGTCCAGTTTTAACTTTTTAATTTTTGTGTCAATGAGTTATTGGTTCAAAAGGCGAAGAGATTATCCATTTTCAATTATTCAATTTGTTGGCCCATACTCAACAATAGTTAGCTAGACCATGACTTTCTTTTGCTCCTTTTTTGAATTTTTCCAAACGTTTTGCTATAGTCAAAATTCATGGAGTTGAATACACTCTTAATTTTATTTCTTCTATTTTTCCCTTTGTCGTTCTTCTTTTGAAGATTGAAACACATAATATGAATGAATATATAAAGTTCAATTAGATTTTAGAATTGAGATCCAATTTTGTGCCATGTGTCCAATTTTAACTTTAAAATTTTTGTGCCAATGAGTTATTGGTTCAAAAGGCGAAGAGGTTATCCATTTTCAATTATTCATATTGTTGGCCCGTACTCAACGATAGTCAACTAGACCATGACTTTCATTTGCCCCTTTTTTGAATTTTTTCCAAACGTTTAGCTATAGTCAAAATTCATGGAGTTGAATACACTCTTAATTTTATTTCTTCTCATTTTTTATTGTGTCGTTCTTCTTTTGAAGATTGAAACACATAAAATGAATATATAATAGCCCCCATCTGAAGGAGAATCACGCAGAGCCAATGGTGAAGGTTGGTCATTTAGATCATGTGATGATTTTGTTAGAACAATATTTGACTATGTTCTGTGGAAAAAAAAGGAAAAATGTTTTAAACTGAAAAAGTTTATTATTTTAGAACTCAATAATTGATCATTGTAGATTTTTTATTTATTTATTTTTAGTTTAGGAATGAGTCTAATTTTCAAAACAAGCATGCTATGTGAGAAATGTTTCTAATAGCATGCTATTGATTTAGACGATCCTCTCCATTTATGAACAATGTGTCACCTCTTCTAGATGACTACTTGGAAGATCTCATCCATCGTGAGATTTTCAAAGACGATTCCCTATCCTTTGACTACAAAAAACTCGTCCTACACTAGCATTTTTTTCCAGCGCTTTTCAAAACCGCCATAATAGGTCAACCTATAGCAGTGCTTTTAGAAACCACTAGTATAGGTTGACCTATTAAGGCAATTTAAAGCTGACGCTTTCTAAACCGCTGCTATAGGTCTCCTATAGCGGTGGTTTTCGAAACTGCTGGTATAGGTGGACCTATTACGGTGTTTTAAAACCACTGCTATAAGGCTGAATTTTTAATTTTTTTAATTAATTTTTTTGTTTGTAAATAGCCTATTTCGGCAATTTTAAAACCGCTGCTTTAGGGTTCTTCATATGTAAAACCTATTCCAGCAATTTCAAAACCACCGCTTTAGGTTTCAAATTAAAATAATTATTTCCTATTAATTATTATATTTTTTTAATTATTATTGTTACATTAATATTTTTATTTTTATATATTTTCCTTCTATTGATGGCCTATTACAGTGCTGTAATAGGGTTTACTCTTTTTCTTCTACAGATGGCCTATTACAGCACTTTTAAAAGTACTGTAATAGGGTTTACCCTTTTCCTTCTGTCGATGGCCTATTACAGTGCTTTTCAAAGTGTTGTAATAGGGTTTACTCTTTTCCTTCTATCGATGGCCTATTGCAGCGCTTCTAAAAGCGCTGTAATAAGGTTTACTCTTTTCCATCTCTTGATGGCCTATTACAATGCTTTTAAAAGCGCTGTAATAGGTTTTACTCTTTTTCTTTTGTGGATGACCTATTACAACACTTTTAAAAGCACTGTAATAGGGGTTACTCTTTTTCTTCTGTGAATGGCCTATTACAGCACTTTTAAAGCATTGTAATAGGGTTTACTCTTTTTCTTCTGTGAATGGCCTATTACAGTGGTTGTAATAGCGCTGTTGTAATAGGGTTTACTCTTTTCCTTCTATTGATGGCCTATTATAGCACTTTTAAAAGCGTTGTAATAGGGTTTACTCTTTTCCTTCTGTCAATGGCTTATTACAGCGCTTTCAAAAGTGCTGTAATAGGGTTTACTTTTTTTCTTCTTTTGATGGCCTATTACAGTGCTTTTAAAAGCGTTATAATAAGGTTTACTCTTTTTCTTCTATAAATGTCCTATTACGGCAGTTTTAAAACCGCCGCCATGGGGTTTAAATTAGAATTTTTATTTTCGAATTATTATTATATTTTGTTTTTAAAATAACCTATTCCAGCTATTTATTTGTCCTCTAAACCTAAAAAATGACCGAAATACCCCCCCCCCGAAACCTAGAAAATGACCAAAATACCCAAGAAACCTAAAAAATATCCAAAATACCCCTATGCCTAAAAAAGGAGCAAAGTACCCCCCCCCCTAAAACCTAAAAAATGTCCGAAATACCCCCATAAACATAAAAATGTCTGAAATCCTCCTCAAAACCTAAAAAATGATCAAAATACCCCAAAACCTAAAAAATTACCAGAATACCATCTAAACATAAAAAATTACCGAAATACCCCTGAAACCTAAAAAATGACCAAAATAATCTTGAAACCTAAAAAATGACCAAAATACTCCCCTAAACCTAAAAAATGACCGAAATACCTCCAAAATCTAAAAAATGACTAAAATACACCCGAAACCTAAATATGACCGAAATCAACATGAAACCTAAAAAATGATCAAAATACCCCCGAAACCTAAAAATTGAACAAAATACCTCATAAACCTAAAAAATGATTGAAGGTATTTTGGTCGTGGTGGTATTTTGGTCACTTATAGGGTTTTAAGGGTATTTTGGTCATTTTCTAGGTTTTAAGAGTATTTTCTTAATTTTTAAGTTTTAGGGCTATTTTAGTCATTTTTTAGGTTTATGGGGGTATTTTGGCCCTTTTTTTCGGCTTAGGGGGTATTTTGGTCATTTTTTTAAGCATAGGGGGTATTTCGGTCATTCTTTTAGTCTTTTGGGGTATTTCTGTCATTTTTTAGGTTTTGGGGGTATTTTGGTTTTTTTTTTTTTTTTATGTTTCTTGGGTATTTCGTTCATTTTTTAGGTTTTGGGGGTGTCTTGGTCATTATTTTAGGCTTAGGTGGTATTTTTGGTTATTTTTTAGGTTTCAGGGGTATTTTGTTCATTTTTAGGTTTTAGGGGTATTTCAGTCATTTTTTAGTTTTTGGGGGTATTTTGGTCATTTTTTAGGTTTCAGGTGTGTCATGGACATTATTTTAGGCTTAGGTGGTATTTTTGGTCATTTTTTAGGTTTCGGGGGGTATTTTGGTCGTTTTCAAGTTTTAGGGGTATTTAAGTCATTTTTTAGTTTTTGGGGGTATTTTGGTCATTTTTTAGGTTTTCAGGCGTCTCATGGACATTATTTTAGGCTTAGGTGGTATTTTTGGTCATTTTTTTAGGTTTTGGGGGTATTTTGGTCATTTTCAGGTTTTAGGGGTATTTCGTTAATTTTTTAGTTTTTGGGGGTATTTCGGTCATTTTTTAGGTTTTGGGGGTGTCTTGGACATTATTTTAGGTTTAGGGTGGGGTATTTTTGGTCATTTTTTAGGTTTAGGGGGTATAATTTTAGAATGGTCCGATGTGGAGCAGGTGGAGGATCAGGTCCACCGATCATGTTGCCTCCATTGCTGCAGTTGCTACGTTGTTGGCATTGTTGTTGTTGAGGACTTGTTGGCTTTTGAGTTTTATGTTGGCATGGATCCATTGGAATATTGTAGGCAATATATTTTTCATGAGAATATTGTAGGCAATATATGATATATTGCAAAAAAATTCACTGAGTTGTAAATTTTTTTTTTTTAAATGTCTTGTTTTATGTGGTTGTAATTTGATTAAAAATATAAAATTTATTAATTACATAAAATAGTCCTTCTTTTTGAAGTAATCCAAATGCTTGGAGCCAATACCTAATATTTTTTTTCTTAATACAATATACCCATGGGGCACAATAAAAAATATCCAAATTGTACTTGTAATTTCAAAAGTGTTGTAATTACAAATTGTAATTTCAAAAGTGCTAACAATGAGTGTAATTTTAGATTTAATAATATTCCAGCTTTTAGATCACTTAATTTAAGGATATATAAATTAATTTATATAGGACAACAATACTTAGTGATGATCACAAGGAAATCAGTAAGGCTGAATGTCTCGAACGTTGATGATCTGTGTTATTTGGAATATCCTGAAAAGATGAACACAAAGTCAGAGGAGACCGGTGGAGGCCGGCCAAAGGTCCTCTGATGATAAAGTCAGTCAATCCCCTAATTTCAAGTAAAAAGGAAGTATATATGTTTTCTGTGGAAGTGTCTGAATGAATTACCCTCTCGATGGCGAGTGCTTATATAGCATGCGGGGAACGGTTACTTGTTTGGTAACCGTTCCTATTGTTGAGGAGTTCGAAAGATTCGGAGGTAATTTCCATAACCGCCATGGAAGTTACATTATTTGGATCTGCATTCCGCGACGGTTTGTTGGACTTATACTGGTTCGACTCTCTCATGCCTGGTGATAATTTGAGTCATCTAAGGCTCAACGCGTTCGGGGTGCAATAACCTCGTCCATCCTTTAAGGATGGACGGACGAGGTTGTCATGGACAACCATGCTTCTTCTGCGCCCTTTCTTTGGACGACTGATATGGACGAGATACGACTATTTTTATTTCATCATCAGTTGCCCCTTCGTCCATATAGGTCGTCTAAAGGGAAGGGGTAACCTAACGTCACTTCCTTGAATGTGTGCAACTGGTGTGAGTTGACGTGCCACGTGTCACCATTTCATTGGCGATAAGTCCCGTCGATTCATTTTTTCGAGGTGAACGCCACGTGTCACTTCCTGATTGGTTGTGTCGTATTAAATGCCCAGGTCAGCTGCCCCTACTACCCTTCACATTTCCGAGATTTTTTTTTTCTTTGACATTCCTCGTCTAGAGCCTCGTCTAGGAGTTTCCTCGCGTCCATAGCCTTTGTTCGTCTTAGAGCCAGGTATTTCTTCTTCTCTCATCTTTTAGGTTTCTCTTTTGATCTTTTTCGAAAATGTTGTCTAGTGATAGTTTAGAGAAAGCTATAGACGAGTATCAAGACGAAAGTAGTCAGAGTACAAGTTCTAGTGGCTCCAGTAATAGTAGTAGGGGGAACTCCACAGACGAGAATGGGGGGAATTCCACAGACGAGAATGGGGGGAACTCCACGGACGAGGAATATGTTTCTGGCGTCCCTGGGTTTCCCTTGGAGGCCATACAAGAAGAGCTTAGAAAGGCATCGGGGTCTTAGGCAGGCACCTCGTCCAACGTCCCTCCGTCTGGCTCTTTGGACGAGGAAGAGGTCACTGTGTATAGTTGTACAGTAGAGATCCTTTCCAAAACAGACGAGCAAAGACTAAATAATCTTAGGACATGGTATCAGATCCCAGACGAGCTTAACCCTAGGTTGCCCATCTGTGGAGAATGGTGCTGTGATTCTCATTTTGGGATAGGCGTCTATGAAGCTTATCTTTTGAGGGGTCTGAGGTTTCCTTTGAATGCTTTTACTAAGGAGTTATTAATTAGGTTAGGTTTAGGAATATGTCAGTTCAACCCTAACGCATGGAGATTGATCATCTCTATGCAAGTTTTGTGGAGGGAGGTATTCGGAGGGGACCGTCCTCTTACTGTAGACGAGTTCTTTTACTGTTATAAACCCTTAGAAATTCATCAGTCCCTTGGCTTTTACCAGTTTACAGCCAGGGGCAAAGATTGTAGACTGATTAGGTCCCTGCCCTCGTCTGACAGAAAATGGAAAACGGAGTTTTTCTTCGTCTCTGGCTTCTGGGTTGGGAATCCTATGGACGTTGGCCGGGACTCATTTGGTCGTTATACTAGGGACCTAGGGAACCTTCGTCCTAAGGGTAAGTCCCTCCCTCCTTTTTTTTATTTTTATATATATATATATATATCCTCTTCATTCATGCCTAACTTTTACTTGTTCCTTTACAGCTGTTGGACGACCTTCTCTTAGCAAGTTTCATCGTGACCGAGTCCACAGAGCTCGTCTGCACGTAAACAGGGATTTCCATTCTTTGGTGATGCTTAGACGACTTGCTAAGTGGGGATTAGGCCTTAATCCTTCTGAAGAGACGCTTGCACACGAGATTACAGTAAGGAGAAGTAAGTTTCAAACTCAAGACTTGCTTTACACATAATTTGTTTTAGTTCTAAAAAGTTCTCCCTCTTTTCTCCTTTTTTTTTTTTTTTTTTTTTTTTTAAGGAATGGCAACAATGAAAGGAAACAAAGGAAAATAGGTTGCAAGTGAGGGGGATCATCCTGAGGCCCAAAATCAGATTCAGCCAAAAGCTGGGGATAATCGTCCTGAGATCCCATCCCAGGCTTGTCCATCTGCTGGGGACAAAAGGAAGTCCCTACTAAAAAACTTGGATCTGGAAAGTCTCCCCAGCTGTCGTGACAAAAGGGTTAAGCATGGGTCGTCCAAAGTAGCTAAGCCTAACCTTCCTCAGTCCCAACCCTTCGTCCAAATAGTTGATGTGGATGTATCCACGCCAATTGTGACTACCCCGTCCAAGACCCCTCCTAAGACGACTGCATCTGTCTCGTCCCAGTCTCCTTTAAAGGTTCCCTCGAGCATTATTGAAAACGAGGACTTGGCTTGGGAACGCTTCAAGGAAGCTGTGAAGGACGAAGACATAAATGTCTGTTACAACATGTCTCTGAAGGATTTTGAACACTCAAGTGTTCATGATCTTTTTAAGGTATGTAACCTTACTCTCATCTTGTCTTTATCATTTCATGATTTTTTGCCGTCTAACCCAGCATTTTTGTCCATCCCTTATAGGCTATGTCCAAGTTCATTGCAGCATCAAGGCAAGCCATTGAGTTGGACAAGACGAGGGTCTTATTGGAGACGACAATCCAAAAGGTTAAGGACGAGAATAAGAAATGGACTGGGATAGCTGCCAAGGCTAAGGAGAAGGCAACGGAGCGTCAAAATTTGATCGAGGAGTTGAGAGCTGATGCAATGGAGAAAGATACTCGTCTTGATCAGATGCAAAAGAAGAATGACAAGCTGAGTGCTCTTCTCTCCAAGATGAAAGAAGAGGTGGTTGCTGAGTTTAAGGCGTCCAAAGAATTCACAGACTTATTGGATCGTAACTACGCAACAGGTTTTGAGGATTTCAAGTTGGACGCTGTTGAGAACTTCCCTGAAGTGGACTTCAGCTCCATCTAGCTTAATTTGAATGTTGCTACTAGTTCTCTTCTTCAAACCAGCTCCGAGGACGTTAATGTGGAGGACGATGCATCTACCCAGCCGTACAAAGAAGATCCCAAAGTGAATGCCCCCCCTGCTTGAGGACGAGTTTTTACTAAATTTTGTATTTTTACTTTTTGTTTTTGTTTGGTCCTTAGTTCTGGGACCTTTTAATGTAACTCGAATACATTAGGCTCGTCCATGGTTTTTAGGACGAGTTATTAAACTAGTACTTTCGTAAGGGTGTTTGGACGTTGGTCGTCCGCCCTTAAAACAATTGAATGAATGTTGTTACTTTTCTTTTATATATGCATGGACAAAACTTTCTATTTCCATATATAAGACTTCATGCTTAACTCGTCCATATTTCATATATACTTCTACCATTTTCATTGGAATTTCACGTGTAATTCGTTTATATGAAACAGTAATTATCAGCATTACTCGTCCTTAGACTTGAATGAATGTCATGTTAAGCAAGGATAAGACCCTGCATTTTGCTTGTCCATGTACTGGATTGTTTTATTAGGTTCCTTAGATGAGTCTAAAACACTCGTCTATGCATTTCCTCGTCCATGGTCTGGATATGCATTATGCTTTACCTCGTCCATTATATAGATGAGTATGCCTTGGGTCTGGATATGCATTATGCTTTACCTCGTCCATTATATGGATGAGTATGCCTCGGGCTTACTGTGACTTGCTCAAGGTATAGTCTGGATATGCATTATGCTTTACCTCGTCCATTATATGAACGAGTATGCCTTGGGCTTACTGTGATTTGCTCAAGGTACAGTCTTTACCTCGCCCTTTGCTTCGGACGAGCGTGCCTTGATTTTGCTTTACCCTTAGGGAAGCTTATTGGCGTTACATCTCCACGTTTAGAGAATTTTCTCGTCTCGAGCTTTTTAGCCTTCTCGTTGGTTGATTTGAACAGAAGTATGGAAATCAAGGATTTACACAACATTATGTACATTCCACAAACATTGTTCACGGACGAGGCATGTGCTAAGAAGCCAATGCCTACTATGAAAATAAATACAAACCATAACTTCGTCCATAATCACACCATAATAACAAAGAGGCATGTGCTAAGAAGCCAATGCCTATTGTGAAAATAAATACAGACCATAACTTCGTCCATAATGATATCATAATAATAATGAAATACTATTAAAAACATGCAAACAAATAAATAGAAGAGCGGGCTTCAGTCTTTGTCCAGAACTATACTCATTCAGGGTGGCACTTTACTGGTAGTATCTCCTCAGGTGTTTAACATTCCAAGTATGTTCCAATTTTCTCCCGTCCAGGGCCTCCAAGTAGTAGGATCTTTGTCTTTTATAGTTGACAACTCTGTAGGGTCCTTCCCAGTTAGGTCCCAATTTCCCATGAGCTGGGTTCTTGGTTGCCAAAGAAACCCTTTTTAGGACGAGGTCTCCTATGTTGAATCGTCTTGGCTTCACCATTGCATCATATCTCCTAGCCATGAGGTTTTTGTACCTTGCTGTCCTTTGTTTTGCATCTGTCCTTACCTCGTCTACCAGATCAAGGTTCAAGCGGAGCTGCTCCTCATTATCCTTGTCCTAAAATGACATCACCCTATGGTTAGCCATGTGCACTTCCGCAGGTATGACCGCTTCGCTCCCATAGGCTAGCTTAAAAGGTGTTTCCCCCGTAGGGGTTCTCACTGTCGTCCTGTATGCCCATAGGACGCTAGGTAGCTCATCTGGCCATACTCCCTTTGCCCCCTCAAGACGAGTCTTGATTATTTTCAACAAGGATCGGTTTGCAACTTCGGCCTGACCGTTTGCTTGAGGGTGGGCTGGGGAGGAATAATGATTTTGGATTCCAAAGTATTCACAGAAATCCCTGAAAAGGGCATTGTCGAATTGTCTTCCATTATCGGATACTAGTACTTTGGGCACCCCAAACCTGCATACTATGTTCTTCCAGACGAAGTTATTTATGTTCTGCTGCGTGATACTTGCTAAGGGTTCTGCTTCCACCCACTTGGTAAAATAGTTTATCCCCACCACTAAAAATTTCATTTGTCTGGTTCCGAGGGGAAAAGGACCCAGGATGTCTAAGCCCCATTGAGCAAAGGGCCACGAGGCCATCATTAGGGTGAGATATTTGATGGTTGTCTGGAAACATTACTAAATCGTTGGCACTGGTCACATACCTTGACGTAAGCTTTTGCATCTGCTTGGACAGTTGGCCAGTAATACCCTGCACGGACGACCTTGTGGATGAGTGATCTGGCTCTCGAATGATTTCCACAAGCTCCTTCATGAACTTCCCTCAACACATAGTTCGCCTCGTCTGGAGCCAGACATCTGAGATAAGGTTGAGAAAAGCCTCTCTTGTACAGAACTTCGTCCATAAGGACATACCTGGCTGCTCTAACCCTGAGTTTTCTGGCCTTATTCTTCCCTTCCGGAAGCCTCCCGTCCTTCAAGTATGATACTATTGGGGTCATCCAATTTTCTTCATTCTCTATTTGCTGTACTTTAGGGAGATCTATACTTGGGACGTATTGAACTTCATCGAATTCGTCCATGGCTCCAGTCACTGAGGCTTTCTTTTTTAAAGTATCTGCTTCCACGTTCTCCTCTCTTGGGATTTGAATGAAGTTAGCTTCCTTGAATTTCTTCACAAGCCGCAACATGTTTTCTAAGTATTTTTTCATTCGTTCTTCCTTTGCCTCATACGTTCCATTTATTTGGCCCATGACTAATTGAGAATCTCCTTGGACGAGTATTGACTTCACTTCCACAGACTTAGCCAGTTCCAACCCTTTAAGGAGGGCTTCATACTCAACTTCATTATTGGTTGCTTGGTATTGCAGATGGATCTTATGCTTCAACTTATCTCCTTCAGAGGATTGCAAAACCACTCCTATTCCTCCTGTATGTTGTGTGGACGAGCCATCCACATGGACGACCCATTTCTTATTGTCTTCCATTCCTTCTATGTCATCGCAGTTTGGTGTGAACTCCACAATAAAGTCTGCCAGGGCCTAAGCCTTTATAGCATGCCTTGGTTGGTATCGGATGTCAAACTCACTGAGTTCGACGGCCCACTAGATCAATCGTCCTGCGGCTTCCAGCTTGTTCATGGCTTTCTTGAGCGGGTGGTCTGTCATAACATTGATTACATGGGCTTGGAAGTAGTGTCTTAGCTTCCTGGAAGCCGTGATAAGTGCGAAAGCTAGCTTTTCTATTAGCGGATATCGTCCTTCTGCTCCTCTCAATGCCTGGCTAGTATAGTACACCGATTTTTGTAGTTTTCCTTCCTCTCTTATCAATGCTGAGCTCACGGCGTGCGGGGTCACTGCCAGGTATAAAAATAACTCTTCTCCCATCACGGACGGACTTAGCAACGGAGCTGTAACGAGATACGTCTTCAAGTCTTGGAAGGCTCTTTGGCACTCGTCCGTCCAATCAAATGCTTTCTTTAGAACCTTGAAAAATGGTAAACATTTGTCAGTAGCTTTAGAAACAAACCTGTTGAGGGCAGCAACTCGCTCGGTAAGAGACTGGACTTCTTTGATATTTTGCGGAGGCTTCATATCTAGAATGGCTTTAATCTTTTCCGGGTTTGCCTCGATCCCTCTGTGTGAAACCATGAATCCAAGAAATTTTCCTGACGCTACTCCAAAAGCGCACTTGCTAGGATTTAACTTCATATTGTACCGCCTGAGTTTATTGAAGGTCTTTTGCAGGTCGTTCAGATGTTTTCCCTCATCTAGGCTTTTCACCAACATGTCATCCACATAGACTTCTACATTTCGTCCAATCTGAGGATGGAACATGTGGTTGACCCGTCGTTGGTATGTTGCTCTAGTGTTTTTCAAGCCAAAGGGCATCATTTCATAATAGAATAAGCCTTGACTAGTAACAAAGGATGTCTTCTCCTGGTCAGCCTCGTCCATCCTTATTTGGTTGTATCCTGAGAAAGCATTCATAAAACTAAGTAATTTGTGTTCTGCGGTAGAATCCACCAGTTGATCAATGCGTGGCAATGGATAGCTATCCTTGGGGCAAGCTTTGTTTAGATCAATAAAATCTACACACATTCTCCACTTGCCGTTCGCCTTTTTGACCATTACTACATTGGCCAACCAATCTGGATAGTACACTTCTCGTATAAACTTCACTGCCATCAACTTCTGAACTTCGTTTTTAATAGCATTATCTCTCTCAGGGGCAAACACCCTTTTCTTTTGTTGTACTGGCTTGGAGGAAGGACATACATTTAGACGATGGATGATGACACTAGGATCTATACCCGACATATCTTTATGACTCCAAGCAAATACATCAGTGTTTCTCTTCAAAAACTGGACGAGGTCCTTCTTAATCTTTTCTTCTAGATCTGCCCCAATCCTGGTGCACCTCTCAGGGTTGTTCTCATCTAAGGAAACATCTTCTAACACCTTGGTGGGTTCTGCCACAATTCTCTTTTTTTCAATATTCATGGTCTGAACTTGCTCGTCCGTGGCCAACATGGCCAGGTAACATTCTCTTGCTGCTAGTTGGTCACCTTGTACTTGTCCTACTCCATAATTTGTTAGAAACTTGACCGACAGGTGGTAAGTAGATGTAACAGTCTTCCAACTGTTTATAGTTGGCCTTCCAATTATGGCGTTGTAGGAGGATGAACAGTCTACCACAAGAAAATTCACGTCTTTGGTGATTTGCTGTGGATATGCCCCCACTACCACTAGTAATGTAATAGTACCCACAGGTTGCACCTTCATTCCACCGAAACTTACCAGGGGGAATTCACTGGACGAAGTCGGTCTCGTCCTAGTCTCATCTGCTGAAAAGCTGGAAAGTACAAAATGTCCGTCGAGCTTCCATTATCCACCAGTACCCTTCTGGTCATGTAGTCAGCAATAAGCAAGGTAATGACGATAGCATCGTCGTGAGAATGGTGAATTCTTTCAGCGTCCTCCTCCGTGAATGTAATGGCTTGCTCATCCATGGTTCTTGCTCTGGGTGCTCGTCCAGAGAGTTGAACGCTTTGCACTATCTTCAGGTATGCCTTCTTGGACTTGGACGACTGGCCTGTTGAACTTCCCCTTATGATAACTCTGATTTCTCCGAGCGGTGGTCGTGACGACTCTTCTACTTTACCCTTCAATTTCTCTTCCTTGTGTCTCGTCCAAGAAAACTCCTTAACTTTCCCTGCCTTATAAGATTCTCAATCTGCTGCTTTAGATCAAAACACTCGTCCGTATCATGCCCGTGGTCTCTATGGAAGCGACAATACTTATTTCTATTGCGCTTATTGAGGTCTCCTGTCATTTTCTCCGGCCATTTCAAGGAAGGATCGTCCTTAATGTGCATAAGGACTTGCTCGAGCGGCATGTTCAGTGGTGTGTATTGTTGACTCCGTGCTGATGGACCAACCTTTTTACCATCTCAGTCTTTTTTATCTTCTGTCCGTCCTTTCTTTGGACGAGGGCCCTGTTCGGAGTGACGCATGGGATTCACTTCCATTCTCTCAGCTCTCTTCCTCTTCTTAGCTATGCTTGCGTCTTCTGCATTCATAAAGTTCTGGGTTGAATGGACAAGTTCAGCCATGGACTGAGGTTCCTTCTCATAAAGCTTGTGGATGAACAAATCAGAATTTACCCCATTGTGAAAGGCCGCCAAGAGTAGTTTGTCATCCACTTCATCCACCGTCAGGGCTTCCCTGTTGAAACGAGTGATAAAGGACCGCAGACTTTCATTCTCCCCCTACTCTATAGTTAACAGGCTAGACGAGGAACGTTTGTGTCTTTGTCCCCGTATGAAATTATTGACAAATAACTTACTCAATTCTTCAAACGAACCCACTGTATTCGGGGGTATTTTGCTGAACCATACCCGTGCCGGTCCTTTGAGAATGGTAGGAAAACCTCTGCATATAATCTCATCAGGGACCCCTTGAAGGTGCATCGTAGTCTTAAAAGTGGTAATGTGATCAAATGGGTCACGCGTTCCATCATACGAATCTAAGGAAGACATCTTGAATTTTGGAGGCAAGAGGTGACCATTGATGGTAGCTATAAAGGGGGAGTCTGTCCGGTGAACTAGATCCTCTACGGGATTTGCTCTTCTCATGTTCTCCCGCATCTCATCCATAACCTTCCTCATCTGGTCGATCTCTCTTTCCAAATGTGGCACCCTTCTTGATGCGGTGCCCCTTGATTGGCTTTTAGGCTCAGCGTTTGTTCCATCTCCTTGGCTCTGGCCTTGTTCTTCTCCATATGCCTCATTCCGCTGCCTCTTGAGATTAATCTCCCTTGTCAGTTCTTGGTTCTGGCGAGTTAATTCTGCCATAGCGGCTGCCATGGATTGCACATGTTGAACAGAGGATGGTGGGACTACAGGCGTAGATTAACGATCGCAGTAAGGATTGCTAGAGGCATCCCTACTCTCTTGATGGCCTGGACTAGTAGCCCTTGATCTTGTCCGAACCATTGCAGCCTTTTTGTTAGAGAAAGGAATTGTAGAACTCGAAGATGAAATCTAACAAAACCATTCCCCACAGACGACGCCAACTGATGATCACAAGGAAGATGCATGTGCCCATTAAGTGTAGTTGAAATCACTAAAAGATTGCCTTGTTAAAAAATATCAAATTTATACACTCTCCAGTCTCCATTATAAGAAATAGGTCAATTGGGCCTTGTAGAATGACTAGCTACAATGATGAGAGAAGGATCTTGAATCTTGTTATTGGAGATATGGATAAGTGGAGGTCACAAAGTTGCTTTGACAATTAATGGATCTTGAATATATATATATTTGATATTATAGAGAGTGAAAAATTCCAACCAATTATAAGAAGTCATGTGCTATGTAGTAGGTTCCACTATATTTATTCAGTGACCAACAGGAAGTTTACAAGTGTCATTGAATAAAAATTACAAAGAATACCTAAGAGTCAATTCCATGTCAACACGTGTTAATATTTTAATTTAAATGACATAAGCAGTCAAATTAAATGTTGACATGTGTTATTTATAATTAGAATACTTTAGCTAATCAAATAATGTCGTGTGTTCCTTGGAGAACAAGGTGTAAAGTCCCTTCAATTGAATTATGACACATGTCATCAATGATAGCCAATCATGTGTCATCATACCTCCTCAAGACTCCTATAAATGGAAGCCATCCTCAGTCTACATGAACACATTCAGAAGTCTCGAAATTCTACCAGAATCAAGCTCCAAATCCCCCAAAGAACTTCAAAAACTTTAACCTTCAAATATGAAGAACATTCGAAGCAAAATCATTCAGATTATCCTCCTAGATCTCAAAGTTCACTAGAACCAAGCTCAAAGCCTTCAGAAACTCCTAAAGACTACAAACTAGTGAAGCTCTACAGATTTATAGTGGAAGTTCTTTGGGGCTTTAGAGGCTTGAATCCGTAGAGTTTCACTAGTTTGTAGTCTTTAGGAATTTCTAAAGGCTTTTGAGCTTGACTCCAATGAACTTTAAGATCTAGGAGGATGATCTGAATTATTTTGCTTCGAATGTTCTTTGTATTCGAAGGATGAAGTTCTTGGGAGGTTTTGGAGCTTGATTTTGGCAAAACTTCTAGACTTCTAAATATGTTCATGTAGACTGCGGAAGGCCTCTATTTATAGGAGTTTTAAGGAGGTGTGATAACACATGATTGGCTATCATTGATAACATGTGTCATAATTTAAATGGATGGACTTTACTCCCTATTCTCCAAGAGACATATGACATTATTTATTTAGCCAAAGTGTTCTAATTTAAAATAACACATGATAATATTTAATTTGATTGATTATGTCATCTATATCTATATATATCTAAAAGCTGAAACATAGCATTTATTATTACTACGCTCCAGTTGAGCCACATTAGCGCCCACGCCATTATCTTTTTTATTTTCAATTTTCCTATAATTTTTTTTTAAAATTACTCATTCACTCATTTTTTTTAATATTTACACTTTCTTAAACCTTTCTCCCTCTCTTACCTTTTTATCTCTCCACTACCCTCTACCTTAATTTCACTCTTACTCTTTCACCTTATCTTCCTTTATTTTGTCTGTTCTTATTCTCACTCTCTTATTATAAATTTGTCATTTTCTCTTCCATTCTATGCATAGTTTCCTCTCACACAAAAATTTCTCTCTCTCTCTCTCTCTCTCAAAATTTTTTGGTAGATTTTTTTTGTTAATTTCTAAGCCTTTATGATTATTGTTGAGGCCCATTTTGGCAAAAAAAGAAAAAGTCCAATGGCAAGAAGAAGCCCAACAATATAACAAAGGGTGAAAAAAGAAGAATTAGCAAAGTAAAAAAAATCATTAGGCCCGAATGGCAGGAATAATGGTATACAAGCCCACCAAATAGTAAAAAGGCCCCAAAGAAAGCAAATGGGCCCAATGGAGCCCCAAAGAAGGAAGTAGTAAGCCCATGTGAATCGTAAGAAGTAGAAAACAAGCAAAGATGGGCCAGAGGAGCCCAAAGAAATGAATTAGTAAATAGGGTTGGTTCAAAAGCCAATAAACCCAAGAGTAAAGGATATGGTAATCGGGCCGGGATAGCCCGAAAGGTTTAGCAAAAGCCCATGGGATGTAAGAAGTAGGAAAGAATGAAACGGGCCAAGGATGCCTGAAGGAATGAAACGGGCCAAGGATGCCCAAAGGAATAGAATGGGCTGAGGAAGCCCAAGATGATGTGAGAACTGACCCAGCAAAAATACTGGGTAACGTAAACTGAGGGAAGAAATAATACATGGCAGGCTCGAAGGAAGCCCAGCAAACAAAAGTTAAACAATGTCATGGCAGGAACAATGCAATGGCATGACACCTGTCAACCCACAAACTAAGGGTGAAAAAAGATAGGGGCCGAATTGAAAGAAGCAAAGGCCCACATCCAAGCAATACCTAGCCCAAAGAAGAAACAAGATGCGAGGAATAAAGACCCAATGACTCACCCACGCCACAAAAGGCTAAGCAAACGGAAAAACACACAGCAATACCAGACAAACCCACAGGCAATAGCAGACGTGTGAACACCAGACAAGCAATGGACTCACATGAGAGTGGAGCACGCACAAGACTTAGGCTCCACCAACCTGTACCCAACCAATACAGAGGCGATGGGCCATGGGTCAAAAGTAAGAGAGGGTGTGGTCTGGCGGTGGGGAGAAGGGGGAAGCCTATTCTGAGGTTCCCGCTCAAGTTCTTTTGGGGGAAATGTCCTGCTGGGATGACATACCACCCAAAAGAGGCAAAGATGAACTGGAATCACTAGGTGCATGCTATAGGAGTTAGTATAAGAGAATGCCCAACCCTTATCCGGATAGGAATTACCATGGATAGCAAGAAAGTAAGACAAAACTCCCTTTGTCTAGGAATGGAACGTGGCACAGCCAGCACAGGGTAGTGGTGGTGGCTGGACAGCCAGCAGACCAGTAGGTAGTCCGAGAAGGACACCCACAACAAGCAAGAAGTGGTTGAGGTGTAAAACAGTAAATCTAACCATGGCAGGCAGTATAAAATGGCCTTAGCCGTGCACAGTGAAACAACAACGAGGAAGAACGGCAAGAAACATAGAAACAAAGAGAGAAATAGAAAGCAAAGAAAAACAAAGAGGAAAAGCAAAAAGAAAGAAAAGAGAGTAGCAAGGAAAAAAGAGTGTGAGGAGTGATAGAGCATACACCAATAGGCTACTCACTTCTCTCCCTCTCAATAGCCCATTCTCTAGCAAGTTAAAAGTTTGAGATTAAGCCATTTAGGCCTATTTTCCAAAGTAGGCAATTTCTGTGGCAGAATCTCCCTGTAAGGTTACCTACGTTGGAAATTGGTTCCCTTCTTGGACTTAAATTTGCTAAGGGGCCAAGTTCAGCAAACTAACCCCTTCCCTTCTTTTATCATAGTTGTTCAAGTACTAACGTTTTTTCTTTTTGTTGCTTATTCATTCCTGCCATACTTATATTGTCGTTTATTTTTCCTATTGCAAAATCGTTTAAACATCATCTTTGGTACTTTAGTTAGAATATTGTAACTATCTTGCCATATTATGTTTCTCCTGCCATAACGTTTTTGTGACAGTATCTTTTGTCGTGGGCACGTGACCAAGATCTTTGCCAAGGGTCTTAGCTTGCACACAAGCTGGCTTAAGTTGAGTTTCAGTTGAGCCATTCCCGACTCTCTTACCCCAGAATCATTGGGCCATAGTACGGCAAGAGCAGTCCAGCCCAGGACATAAAAAAGGCCCACCACAATTATTTAGTGTAATTTTTGGTCCAATTTACAAATGGTTTGATAATTTATGCACAATACAAGCTTAAAATGATAATTTCTATCTTTTTTGTTTGTTGCAATATGGTGTCTCCAATGCAAAACTGATGAATATTGAAATTTTAGGTTCATGGGGGCTCAAGCGGTATTGGTACATTTGCAATTTGGATAGCTAAATACTATGGAGCAAGTGTTTGTTATTGCAGGTCCAATATCACTTTTCTTCTAAAGTATAAGTTTGGTTTCCAAGAATACATAAAGTTTTAGAATGTGATTGGCACGGAGTGATGAAAAATTAGCTATTTGCAAGGATCTTGGAGCTGATGTGTGCATCAATTACAAGACAAAAGACTTTGTTAAAATGGTGAAGGAATAAACAAGTGGAAAATGTATTTTCTTTAATATTAAAACCTTAGTTTTCCTCAATGTTTGTAGAGATTGATGTTTTTCATTATTCTTTTTGCAATGATTATTAGGTGATAAACAAAAGAACAACTAACTAAATGTTTAATGGCAGGAGTTGATATTATTCTAGATCATATTGGAGCATCCTACTTAAAATTTTATAGAGATTGATGTTTTTCATTATTCTTTTTGCAATGATTCATTAGGTGATATAAAAGAACAACTAACTAAATGTTCAATGGCAAGAGTTTATGTTATTCTGGACCATATTGGAGCATCCAACTTAATGCAAAACCTTGAGAGCTTAAAATTTGATGGGAGGCTTTTTATTATTGGAACTATGAGTGGCTTTGTTACAATATTTCTATCATGATCATTCAACCATGATCATGACAAAAATATATTGATATATGGGAAGTAAAACATGACATCTAAAAAGTAACTCTTTGTGTTGGAATGTACTATCAATGTAAACCGAGCTGTATAATATAGATATTAAGTAAACTTACTGACCAACAATGCTTTTTCTTTTTCTTTTTCTTTTTCTTTTCCTTCTTTTTGCAAATTAATATTTTCCCAATTATCACTCCATCACATAAAAAAAAAAAAAAATTACTCCTTCAAACCTAATTTGTGAACATCAATAATTCATCTCCCTCTCTTTCTCTCTCTCTCTCTCTCTCTCTCTCTCTCTCTCTCTCAATTAACGTTACAATTTTTTCAACTTCCCATTTATTACTCCATCAAGCCAAATCTATTGCCATTTTCTATTCAACCACCATCTCTCTCTCTCTCTCTCTCTCAATTAACATTTCTTAACTTTTCAACTTTCCATTTTATTGATGCTCATTTTGAAAAAACCCAACAGCAGGAAGAAGCCACAACAATACGGGCAGGAAGGAGTTAGCAGGATTGAGAGAAAACCTCACTAAGTCTGAATGGCAAGAATAATGGGTCATAGGCCCATGAAATAAACAAATGGGTCTTGAGGGAAGCAAATGGGCCTAAAGGAGCCCAGAGAAGGAAGTAGCAAACCCATGGGCATTATGTGATGTAGAAAAGTAAGAATGGGCCACGGTAGGGCCAAAGTAAGAAAGTAAGGGGTTGATGGAAGGCCCATGAACCCCAAGGATGAAGGATGTGGTAATTAGGCCAGGGGAGCCCAAAAGAGTTAGTAAAAGCCCATGAGAATATAGAGTTAGAAAGCGGGCCGAGGATGCCCAAGGAAAACAAATGGGCCAAGGATGCCTAAGGAGAAAGAATTGGCCAAAGGAGCCCACAAGCAATGTAATGGGTCAAGAAAGCCCAAAGTAGCATGAGTATAAACCCAATGACCATACTGGGTCATTGTAACCAATTGAGAGAAGAGTATACAGTAGGCCCGAAAGAGGCCCAACGAGTATAGATCAAATAGCACCGCAGTAGAAATAACAGAATAGTATGACAGGAATACTGGCAAGGCCACAGAAGGAGCAAACAGTGGGCTAAAAGGGAGAAAGGCCCACAATCAAGAAAGGACCAGCCCTTGGAGGAAGCAAGCCATAAAGAATGGAGGATCAGAAAAAAATTCAAGCCACAAGAGGCCAAGAATGAATGGCAGAACGCGCAGACAAACCTCTAGTCCATGGCAAACGCATGAGCAGCAGACAAGCTTTGGACATACACGGAAGTGGAGCACGCACAAGGCCTAGGCACCACCAACCTGTACCCAGCCAATATAGGAGTGGTGGGTCATGGGTTAAAGGTAAGAGAGGGTATGATCTGGCGGTGGGGAGAAGGGAAAGCCTATTCTGGGGTTCCCGCTCAAACTCTTTTGGAGGAAATGTCCTGCTGGGATGACATACCACCTAAAAGATGGAATGATGAGTTGGAACCATTAGGTACATGCCATGAGGGATAGCAAGAGAGAATACCCACACTGTGGTGGATAAGAATGCCACGGTGAACAAGCAAACAAAATAGTTTTCTTTGTCTGGTAATGGGGAGTGGCACAGCCAACACAGGTAAGTGGTGGTGGCTGGGCAGCTGACAAACCAGTGGGTGGTCGGGAAGGACACCCTAATCCAGAAAAAAGTAGTTAAAGGCTAAAATGGTAAAAACCAGTCACGGCAGGCAGTATATAAAAGGCCCTCACCGTGCACAGTAACATCATCGCAACAGTAGTAACCATTAAGAGAGAATTACAGCACCACCATCACACTACACGAGTAAGCATTAAGAAAGAAAGAAAAGAGTGGGAAAGAATTAAAGTAACAAAAACAGAGAAAAAAGAAGAAGATGATCAGGAAGAGAAATAGAGAGTGTGGAATGGCATGCACGCACCAATAGGCTAATCATTTCTCTCCCTCTAAAAGCCTACCCTTTGTTGGGGATAAAAGATTTGTTTGGGGCAAAAGCCATTCAGGCCCGCTCCCTCAAAATGGATAATTTCTATAGCAGGACCCTCCTGCGAGGTTACCCACGTTGAGGAAGTGGTTCCCTCCTTGGTATTAGTCTTGTAACACAACTAAACACGACAGACTAACCTATTCCTTCTTTGATTTCATTACTTATCATTATTATTTCCTTTCTTGTCTTTTGCAATTTCACTTATAATGTGTTCCTCGTTGCTATATCGTTTTTCTCATTATTTTGATTTAGGATCCCTTATTTGTTTTGTCTGGCAGTAAGCACATCTCTTTTATAATTGTTTTATTATATTTATCTGTCGTAACTCTTTTACAATAGTTTCGTTTCGTTTAATAGCAAGTGTGTTGTCTTTATTATTATCCCATTGTATCTGTCTGCCATAACTCTTTGTAGCAGTTTTGCTTGCTATGGGCATGTGACAAAAGTTTCAGCAAAGAGGGCATAGTTTGTGCATAAGCCGGACCAAGGTGAGTTGCAATTGGACCGGTCCTGACTCTCCTACCCAGAACACTTGGGCCACAATGTAGCAGAAGGCAGCCTAGCCCAAAGGTGCAAAAAGGCCCACCACACATTTATTATTCCATCAAACTCAATCTGATAATAATTCAAACTCCCTTCAACTCTATGACTCTCCTTCTCCCTAATCAAGCAGCTATGAAAACCGTTCAATTGCCACCCTATTAGAATTCCACAAAAAAAAAAAAAAAAAAAAAAACTACTGATTATATATATATATACACTTTTGCGAATTTAGGAAGTCCCTCTAAAGTGAGTTCTCCCCCCATATTCTTCAAGTTTTTCCGATAAATTTTGTTGGTGATGTGCCATTGAAGATCTCAAGTGCCAACAACATTGGTTCCCATAAACCAACCAAAAAAATCTCAAAGCCATGGTGAAGAATATAGTAAAAGAATTGAAGTGAGTTTTGACTACTATAGTTTATGTGGTCGTTAACCAATGTTTAGAAAGTGGTGTCTCAGATAGAAATGTATATTCAGTTTTCTAGTAAATTGTAGATGGATGAGTTTTTTTCCACTAATGGATACCTCCTATATGCATTTGTGTGATGTATTCTTCATTATGGATAAAGTATTCTCTTTGTATATGCGTAGCATAAATCAGTTTGTTGTATGTGCATATTAGTTGTGACATGAATGTAGATGCATAACTTAGTACAAGATATGCTACTCTTTTTTTGGTTTTGTGTTGTAACAAATTTAGATATTATTATGGGATGCCTTTGTTGGAAGACTTTGCAAAACTGCAGAATTTGATTCAATGGAAAGAAAATCAAATCAAAGGAGATGTAAAAAACTAGATAAGGTAGCAATAGACAACCAAAAAAATGTCAGGGTGAAAGATTATCCAAGTTTGGACAAAGCCTCAAAATCCATGAAGACCAATTGGATGTGAGAAATGCCAAGAAGATGTATGCTTGGCTATATGAAGAAAGTGAATTTAGATAAAATATGAAGAAGACCAATGAATTGAATTGAGTTCCCTATCACAAGTCATCTCTCTCCCTCTTATAGTTTTGATTTAAAATTTTTTTTTTTTTTTAGTTAATATTTAGTCATTTTGAAAGTGAGAATTTTAATTTATATCAAAACACAATCTTGGCTATGTTTTTGAATTTGTGTATTGGTTATTTGAGTAAAATCAAGTGTATTTTTGTGATGAGTTTTGATTATCATGATAAAATCCTTTAAGAGAATAAGAAATTTGAAATATATATTTGAAACTTAAAAAGTTTAGTTTTTAAAGAAAAAAAAAAAAAAACATAACGCACTATAATATAATTTAAAAGAATATGAACCACCCACAAAATGGATAAACAAAAATGATAGAATTATATATTTGTAGAGATAGAGATATGGAAAATAGTTTTAGAAATTTTTTAATTTTTAGGGAGAGCAAACTACCTTCAACAAATTTTGGAGAACAAATTATACATTATATCACAACTACAAAATAATTATATATTCCCATACATTGCATGGGTCTGAGACTAGTTTAAATTAAAATATTAACACGTGCCAACATGTGATTATCTCTTAAGTATTCTTTGTAATTTTTATTTGGTGACACTTGGAAACTTCCCGTTAGTCACTGAATAAATACAATGGAACCAACTAATTAGTAGCACATGACGTCTTGTAATTGGTTGGAATTTTCACTCTGTACAGATACATTCTTAGAAAATGCGTAACATAGCTTTGATAGTACAATGAAGTATTTGAAAAATAACGAAGGTAGAGGGAAAGAAAGAGAACCCAGTGAATTCAAATGGTTTAACCTTACAAGCCTACATTCATAACAAAAATCCCCTTATAGCTTCATCGGCACTATTAAGTTATATGTTACAATGAACTAATTGAAGAGTATTTATAATAGGATAAATCCTATACAAACTAGGATTACAACACTTGAAATACAAGTAGGCTTAAAATTACCTGTATTCCAAATAAGATTAAAAGTACTTTACTTGCCCTCTAGGTAGGATTAGATACAATGAAGTATAAACATAGACAACAGACTTGGGACTCGATATCTTTTAAGTTTTAACATCTTCAATTCTTAACCCTCACCCCACCTGACTCCTCCATGTAGTAGAGTGATTAAAGACTGACTTGAGTGAGATCCAGATAGGTAAATACGTTATCATCATAAAATTGAGTAGAAGTCTCTTCACTGTATTGTTTCTTATCATTCTTTTCTATACTCTTTATCCTTTGTCAATAAAATCTTATTACAAATATAAAAAAATCCCATCATCCTTTTGTTGAACACTGCAAGTATGAAATTATGACACCCCTAGCTTATTTTAGAAAAGAATTTGACAAAATAGTGTTTCATTGTCATGAACATGAGTTCTCTGATCTTGAAGCAAGAGGAACAAGAGGTTACTGAACATAATCAAGTTTTCTTAATTGTCAGCGATCGTGAATAAATGGTTAAGAATAATGGCATTTTCTGTGCAGAAAACTTTGTTCATCTGTAGCAATGTATGCAAAATAAGAACTTTGGCTAAATTCTTAGGAAACACACTTTCTTTTGTTTCCGCGTTTCCAGGTTTATGGATCGGATTTTGGCAGCTTATGGTTTCATTTTATTTAAAATAAATGTCATAATTCTCAGCGTACCTGCCTAAGAATTATTTACAACTCACAATATTAACAATCCATCTTCTGCATGACATGGAGAATCAGCAGGAGTACTAAATTGTTGAACAGCAAGGATTTGAATTCAGCCTAATTATTATTTGTTGCTAAGCATAAACCAACAACTCCAAGGTGGTCTATGGATGTAATTTTTACTGAGTGCAAAAACGTTGTGAAAGCTAGTCCTGCTTTACTAAAGATGTTGACAAGGGAATGAGAAGGTGGCAATGAGTACGTCCATAGAAATCAAAATCCATGCGTAATGAGATATGAGAAATACCGAAAAAGGCCAACAGCAATGAATAGATGATAATGTGGAGTTTGAAAAGGATGAGCAGCCAAGCAGGGCCTTACAATATGCTTTCATGAAGGTCAAAATGCAAAGTGTAATAAGAAAATGGAAACGAAAGTTCTTATTATTGTAGAATCTGTAATTGGATATTTAATGCACGATATTGGAGCCTCAAAGAAATGTGAGAAAGCCCATGTGATGAATATATGGAATCCTTTGATCGTCTAGTAGAGATCATATTCACTTACAACCCCCCCTCCCCCCTTCTGCCGAAAATAAAAATTCCTTGCATTAGCTCACTGCTAGTCTAAAGGGATTTCCTTGGTTCCAGAAGTTGGGTATATGCTGCTTTGCCAGTAACACACAAGTAATATTGGTGTTTATACCCAAGGATAGATGCCTGCAAGATTTAAGCTTTGCTTCAGCGAACCTTACTGAACTGGAAGCAGGGTTCAGTTCAATGGCTTGGCGAACACTTTAGTAAGTCACTACCAGGAATGCCTGGGAGAAATGTGAACTGGAAAGACTGAGTGAAGGCTCATCATGTAAGGCCTTCCCATGGCACCATTGTATGAGAAGATCAGAACATTCCTCAAGTGATCCTCCATTGCTCAATGACATCAGAATAAGGAAACCTGTCATAAAGCCCCATGAATCATGCTTGAATGCACAAAAGGACACTCAAATTCCTCTAAAAATACTCCTGCACCATACTCAGAACCCAAAGACCTTTTGACAAGGCCTGTGCAGGCCAGAAATTTCCTTGTCCTGAACTCCCTTTCTTTGAGATGCTCTAGAAATTCCCAAACTGCCATATCTGGTAGTCATACAAGAGGATTCACTTTCCCCTCCTGGCCTCCTCTTATTATTCCATTCCTTAAGTCCATTTTACAGTTGATTCACCTTCATCTGATTTTCTGAACTCTCTCATAAACAACTTGTTATTTGTTTCAGCAGTTGCACTTTGACATTCTTTCCTCCTCTAGCATCCATAGAAAAATAAAAGCTGCAAAGATTCTTCACTTTGGGAGAATCGGGCAATGTCATTCAGCTACAAGGCTCTTGGCTCAACTATTTCTCAAATTTTTGACCTTCAGCTAGCTATTTACAAGGCGCTATAAGCAACAGCCTTATAGTACATTAGAGAATGAAGTTGCTGTTGCAATGAAGAAACTTCCTTACAGGTTCACAGCTAAACTTAGTTGAACTTTGTAATGTTCTCCTCTGCTAACCCTAAAGCGTTTCCATCAGATGGAAAATAGGCAACTAATACAATTGAAGTTATAGGTTGCCACACCCTACCTACGTCTATTAAATTGTGTAGAAATTCCACAGATCTCTCTAACACACACACACAAACAGACATTCTAGACAAATTTCTGAAGGAGTGGGGAACAAAAGTTTTTGTAAAATTAATGAATCTCTAAACAAGTTTACCATATACAAGAGGTGGAGAATATATATAATAACTCGTTTATTTCTCATTTATTCTTCATGCAACCATCTTTGGGTACGCATTCCTTCTTCACATACTGTCAAATTACATCTATCTATCGAAACTCCTGCATTACACCAATACATTTGCAATGCCTTTTAAGCTTAAAAATTATGTGTGATTTTCAATTTTCCTTTTAGTGAATTTAATCATTTAAACATCCTTGAAGGACATATGTTCCACAGGTTTGGCTACAATGCAATTTATGATGCAGCAAGTTCTTATGGTGCTACAGTTTCTAGTATACCGAGGAACAGTAATTGGTTTTGGAATCATGCTAGGTCAGATGATCTTGTTACCATTCAAAATAAACTGTCTGATTGAACTGCAAGATGAGGATAAGCCAATCTGGTTCCCTGCAAAATCTGGTATGTAGACTTGTGCAAATGCATAGAATTGTAATAGATCTAAACACCTGAGGTGAAATGGTGGAGGATGCTTTGGTTTCCCTAAGAAATTCCTATACACTCTATTATTGGTTGGTTGGTGAAATGGGCTTACCACTAAAATTTAGTTGATGCAGTGTGGTATTAAGAATAAGATAGAGACCCAATATGCAATCTGTAAGCTGAGAGTTGGATGTAGAGAGCATTTGTTTTTTGAATGCCCATTCTCAAGAAGTACCTAGAGATCTATCATAAATTGGTACCTCATCAAGCGTACCAAATTCTGCTGGGGTGACATATTAGAATGGGGAGAAAATCATCTCAAAGGGAAAAGCTTGAAATCTATTGTACGCATACTTGTGGTGTGGGCTGCCATTTATCATATATGGTAGCATAGAAATGTAATAATAATTATCGTGGGAAAATTAGGGCATTGTGAGATAGATCAGATGAGAGATAAAGGGTAGAATTGAATTTCAAGGAGGAGATTTATGAAACTCTGTTCAAAACAGAGTGCGTTGTAGTTTGTGGGGAATTTCTTACTCGGCCATTAGAGCCAGAGTTTGATAGTGTTCCTTGTGATGTATGGCTTATCTGATGAAGTGTATCTTCTGTGTTGTATCATGTAGTTTGCTACAGCTAGTTGACTGAGTTTCATCAGTAATTCTTTTTGTTGAAACAAAAGCCTCATTCATCTTTAAAAAAAGTCATTTAACCATAATTCTAACATTTCTCAATCTGTCAATAAAACAAGTCATCCATTGATGCACGGTTATTATTCGAATTTTGTTTTAATAAAAATATTTACATGTTATTGCTCTTCCATTTTGCATTCTCATCCATGGAAATGCCAGAACAATTTTCTAAAAGGACAATGTGAAAAAAAAAAAAAAAGGGTAGCCGCTAGTATACCTCAAAAGTTTTGAGGACTATCATCCAACTGTTTCTCATCTTCTATATCCACCTCCAAGATTTCCTGAGAGAAAAAACAAGCGCATGCTATTAACAAAAGAGCAAATAATTTAATTCAGCTAACATTTCTCAGTTATAAAATAAACTAAACAATCAAAAGTGAAATGACTCACAGGGATCCTCTGCTTCAGATAATTACCGACTCTAGCAACTACAGTACTACGTTTGTGCCAAAACCGACCTTTGAGACTAATCTTCACAAACGGTCCATCTAACTCCGCAAGTTCAACTTGTCCTAAACACAAAATTCAACACTTTATTCAAATCTTAGAATTAATGAAAAAAGAGTAGTATGTGTAATGTAAACATATGGAGTAAACTAACCTGTCATGCCAACAGAAGTGTCGAAAATCTGAGCCAACTCGACACGAGCATCGACTAAAACCTTTCTAATGTTGTCTTCTGTCAGATCGAGTGGTGGTGGTAATGAACCTGAAAGAGATGTTGCCGAAACCCGTAATCTCATACGGCTTGTTGAAGATGATGTTAGACTTAGAGGCGGTACTGATACCATTAGCATATTCTTACTACTAAGCCGTGGCCTTTGTAGAACAATTGGGGTTCGGATATTTGAGATGGGAAAAGCATTACAGGTTGGTATGGATAATATTGTTGTGTGATTATGGTGGAGAACAACCGCCTCCAGCGACATCCCTTTTCTCTTTTCTTCTATCTTCTATTACAGTCTTTCTACTTTTGTATCTGGTAAAGGGAACCACAGTACTCCAAAATGAAGAGATATAGAATATACACACAGAACAGAAGTGGATAGAATAGTGGGACCCTTTATAGGTGGCATATGTAGCATCACTAATCTGAAATATTATTCCGACAAGCCATTGTTTTTGCACGCCGAATGGTTCCAGTATGAACTATGAAGTGGGAGTTTCGTTTTTTGGATGACATTTTTTTAAGGAATAATTTGCTCCTATAAAAAGAAATGCTGATAAATAAGAAATCTGATATTGAATTGATCTCATTACACACACAAAGGGGAAAAAAATAGTATTTTCATAGAACAGACATTACAAGTTCAAACCTTATCATATAATATTCAAAACCAAAAAGGAATTGAGAAGGAAGAGAAAAAAAGAAGTATCCCCGGTCACCCTTCCAATCTCTTCTTACAAGATGCAACATGACACCATCCCACAGGAGGATAATTTCAAAATTCACACTCACATAATCACATAATTCGATCAACTAGACAGGATTGGGTTTATATTAATGAAGATTCATCCAAATTGCTAGACCCACCAGTACACATCCAAATCAAGTTTCTTCTCTTAGCTATAATCCTGAGACATGCCTAATCCTGGCACCCAAGTTTCAATGCTTGGAGGACTAACATAATTGGATTATGATTGAAACTCTAATAATAATGGATGTAATTCATCAATTATACATAGCTACAACAATAAATTCCAAAAAAAAAAAAAAAAAACCAGGATTTGTCCCCTCAATAACGCATTTATTCTCACAAACTGCAGCTCAAAATTCAGGAATACTGAAAATACATTACATGAAAAACAAAACTCGAATACACCTCACTAATTTAAATAAACATGCAACTGGGGTCATGATGGTAGAGACCCGATCATCCCACTCTATATTGCTGAGAAGTACTCTTTGCTGAGCTTGGGGTCTGGCTTCATGGATTTCTCCCCAGGCTTCCATCCAGCAGGGCAAACTTCATCTGGGTTGTCCTGCACATACTGCAAAGCCTGCAGGACATAAAGTGACAATGATCAATTTAGAAGGTGATAAAGAACAACAAGAAAGTAATGCTATTCTAAACAATAAAATAAATCAATGGAAAAGTCTTAAAATTATATAATCAGTCATTGACTTGTCGTTATTGAATACCTGGAGTGTTCTCTTCGTCTCATCAACACTCCGCCCAATGGCAAGATTGTTAATGGTGGAGTGTTGTATAACTCCTTCCTTGTCAATAATGAAAAGTCCCCTCAATGCAATGCCCTATAAAAGATTGAAAGGAAACTTGTAAGTCAGAAAATATATGCATAATATAATGCAAACCAAGTTGTAGCTAATGGAGAAAACTTTAATTTAAATAAGAAAGCATCTACCCACATTCTACAAGCACTACATTGTAAACTTTTGGAAGCAAAACGTAGACTTTTATCAGAATTTTTTAATTTTTCCAAACACAAAATAATTATCAAATCTAAATCTAAAAACTCTCATCAGTGTTTGCCAATTTCCATGGCTAAAACTCTTAAATAATGGCACATGTTGATTCAATTATACAAAGGAAACCTTCAAGGTTCTCAGAAATACATAGGTTAGAAAAACCGCTCTACTTTTTGTCACAATAAATTAAAACTTCACAGCCACACCCCCCACCCCCAACAAAACTTGTCAGCAACAATGGAAACACAAAGAATTCTTTTGATATCCTTCTTTTTTCTCCCTGAATCTTGTTAATCGAAAAAATAAACATAAAAATTAAACCAGAGGAAGAGAGTTTGTTAAATCTTGTAGAAAATTGGATGATATATGACACTAAATTGAGAAGATAAAGAAAACCAACTCTTGTGAACAAAATAAAATAGATAGACAACTGATGAAACACAAAGGATATAAGAGTCATAAAAGCAGTGACTACTGTAGAATAAGAAGCAGAAAACACTAAAATTATGGACCCACTTTCTAGACCTGAGTCCTTACCATCCGACCATAAATTTCTCAATTGAAGAAAAAAGGTTGCTGGTCAAATTACAAAACCAAAGAAACAAAAACATATGCAGAATTAAGCACAACAGGTTTTGAAGCAAAGACATATAATACAGCTATTCTGAGATAGGCATGTATCCATATGTGGAGATCATTTTAAAAAAAGAAAACCAAAAACATTATAATAGAAAGCCACACACTAATAGCCATTTCAAGAACAAATTCATAATTTTTGCCTCGTGTGCCACCTTTTCTGATAAAAATTTTAGAAGTCATCATATTTTATCAAGGTTAGATAATTTTTATTTTTTTTACAGCAATGAGTTGGCAAAGATTATCCAGAGTCCACACGCCTCTCTATGAATCAGATCATACCACTTCATAATGTTACAGAACAGTTTTTGAAACAACATGAATAACCTGTTTTGGCTTCAGTTCACAACATGTAGCAGCATATCATCATATCATAATGGTATTATTCAACACAATACAGAAAAAAATCGCATGGTCAAAACTCACTGGTATCATTTTATTTTTTATAGGTAAGAAAAATTTTATTGATAAAAAGGACTACTTTATGTAGAAGGAAGAAGCAGCCAACAAAGATGAAAAAAATTTTAAAAAAAATTATGTACAAGAAAAGAGAGAATCTATAAACATCTGAATGGAATCACTGGTATCCTGTGTCCACTACAGAACTTAGCATACCATGTTCTTATTAACTCACCCATTATGGTTTGGTTCTATTATTAAAAAATATAAATATTTTAAGAAAATCCCCTCCAATATGCTATTTTAGGATGAGGCTCTAGCCAAAACAAGTTATTCATACCTGATCTGGGATTAGCACACCATAGGATTTTGAGATTGATTTGGTGACATCAGAAATCAGGGGGTACTTCAGATCACCAAGCCCACCAGATTTTCTGTCTGTTTGTACCCATGCAAGGTGCGAGAACTACACCAAAGATAACATAAGACCATCAAGATAACCAATAATTTCCAAATTAAGGCAAAGCAGTAAGCTAATAAAAAAACTTATAGTAAGAAAATATAAGAAAACATAAATGGCCACACTTCATCCAGACAAAAAGCCTATAAAACGGCAGCCATCAGTTGACTCAAAATTTTTCATTGATAAAAAAATAAGAATTCAGTTTCACAATCTAAACCCCATATTGCAATACACAAAGTCAAACTAAGCCTGCTGATCTAGCAGACAACACCATATAATAATTTTTGTTGAACTGAAATATAAACAATATACACCAACTTATCAAATTCAAATACACTCATTAAGCAGGGGGAAAAAAAAAAGAGTTTTGCTAGCCACTAGCTTTAAGAGTGTTCAAGATAAATGGAGGAAACAACTTACCACACTGTCTACTGAAACACCCAATATTTCTGTATTTAGCTGCTCAAATTCTGCATGGCGATCGCTGAAAGCAGTGATCTCTGCAAACAAAGGAGAAGTGAGGCGAGAATAAAGGAAAGCTATAGCATCAACTAATATCTAAACTTCAATTTTTAGATTTAGTTAGTGTCAAACAGACCTGTGGGACAAACAAATGTGAAGTCCAATGGGTAGAAAAAGAGAACCACATATTTCTTCCCAATGTATTCAGAGAGTTTAACCTGAAATTAAGATGCTTTAGTTGAATGAAGATGTGAATTATAATTATCCATGCCAGCAAAACAACATCAATCAGATAACGTTTTAACAGAGCATGAACAGTGAATTTGGGTCCATGAAGTTATCGCTCAATTAAGCAATCTACCTATTTCTCTCCCACAAAACATGCTATACATTTTCTTCAGGTAATTATCTATGAGTGATACTACAGCTACTATAACTTTTACTACGAAATTAATTTATAATGTTGTTTATGTGACACCAAATGACATTCATTGCCACCTGAATTTGCAAGCCTTTTTGTAGACAAATTGGCTAAAAATCCACTTAATCAATTAAATATAAATTGGAAATCACAAGAATCAACCATTACCATTACCAGGATTCTCAGCATTATTTTTTATAAACTACCTTGATGAACTCCTGATCAAAAACAGCCTCCGCCTCGAAATCTGGTGCGATATTTCCAACCAGTGGAAGTTCGTTCTGCAAAAAAGAACAACGAAAGCAAAACATACCTCAGAAATTAAAACAGAACAAAAGGAAATATTTATCTTCAATAGCATTTCATCACTGCCGTTAATAGATGGCATAAGTACTCAAATTCCCATTTGGATTTGGCATTGCTGTAGAAAGTAGAACTTTAACCGAGAAAGCTCTTTAAGCCAGCTTTTTGCTTTTTAGTTTTTATGTCCAGTTTTTTAAAACCTCAATTTTTCTTACTTTTTTTTCTCACATTTTCAAAGTACAAGTATAATTTAGCACACTTTTAGCAAAAAGCTAAATAAATTGTTCCCAATCGGACATTCTAATATGTTTAGCAAAATACAGTGAAAAGTGATTTAAAGGTTTTTTTCTAAAGCATGAACAGTGAACTGTAGAGATTTTTCCTAAAAGCTCTAAATTTCAGCTTTCCCTAAAGTTGTTTTCAGCTTTTAAAGACCCCATAAAAAGCTCTTTAGGAAAATTGCCAAAAGTTTCCAGATTTTGGCTAATTGAGCTTTTTAAGGCTGGTAAACAATGTCATTAACTGAATAAAACCCTTGTAATAATGTCAAATCTCTGAAATTTCCCAGTAGTGAAGCAGAAAATCAATAGCTTATTCAAATTCAATATTCTCCACAACGCAATTGTCTATCAATGAAGCAAATTCTTGGCATGTAAACATTGTACATTACAAACCCAAAAAATTGACAGAATCTAGAACAAAACGCAGCGTTTAGTTAACAAACAGAATGTACAAGAAATTGGATTTAAAAAAGTGACATACAGACACAGAGGCCTTGACAACGAAGCTGGTGTTGCGTCGCGTGTGAGAGCGAGAAGTGAGGGAAATGGAGCGAGAGGGTTGGGATTGCAAGGGTTTGCGGAGGCCATTGAAGGATTTGGGAATGGTTAGGGTTTGAGAGATGGGGTTGGTAGAAGAGAGAGCCTTTGGAGTTGAGGATAAGAGAGTGGCGGAGGTGGCTGAACAAGAAGCCATTTTTTTTGTGTTTCTCTACCAAAGCAAAAGCTTCACACACTCACTCACTCTCTCAGTCTCTGTGGGTTTGGGTTTGGGAAGTCTTGTCTAAATGGTAGGTGAGACTTGAGTGTTGAGAAGATAAAGAAAGAAAGACGGGTGGAGTTGGTGGCACTTTACTCGATTAACCGGTTCCATACATTTTGGGAAGAGTAATGCTCGGGGGACACATTTGTTTAAACACATATTTTTAATTTTTAAACAATATTACACGTATTTTTATACACTTTTTTATCACATATATTTTTAAAAAATATAAACAACGTTATTAGAACAATATTACCAAACGGCCTCATAATTTCTCAAAACTTTGTGCCAGTTGTGATTGGCAAAAATGTGTCTTCACATGGCCCCCCATCACACATTTGCCAATCACAATTCGTCACATGGCGAGTTGTGGCACAAAGTTGTGAAGAATTATGTGGTTCTATCATTACTCTTTTGGGAAACAAGTAATTTAGGTAATTTTTAGCTGGCATATGATCTACACCTAATTTTGTGTTGTACAAGGTTTCACTCTAAACTATTTCGAAGACAAATCATTCAAACTCTTTTTTTATTCTTTTTTTTTTTGGTTGAAATTGTATCCAATAAATTAGTTGCACTGGACACATTAAGACGAGGACATGTGTTCAGTTTTGGACATATGTCCATATCTCAATGTATATGCCCTGAACATAAGTCGTTTTTTTTTTTTTTTTTTTTAATGTACATAAATTTTGAAAATCTAACCGTCGAATAACATGTTCTTTATATTTTAAACATCCATGTCAATTTTTTTTTTCCAATCAGATGTTATTTACTATAAAAGCAATTAACTTAATTTTTATTCATAATTTTAGACCAAAAAACTTGAAATTTAAACATTAAATTTATGACATAGCTATTGATATTTGATTTTCTTAAGATTTTGCAATCATAGGGGATATAATAAGAATATTTAATCCAATGGTTAGATTTTTAAAATTCACATTTCAATACAATAAGAGAAATGTTATGTCCAGAACATTTTAACAACAAATCTTATGTGGCAAGTTGTTAATTGCTATTACTAATAGGTAAGAAAGTAATTTCAATGGTGGATTTAAATTTAAAACATGTAACAACCGGCCAACTAGGATTTGTTGTGAAAATATTGTGGACGTAGCACCTCTCAATAAAAAAATGGTAAAATACTATTTTGGTTCCTAAATTTAAAAAAAAAAAGTTTGTTTTTGTCCCTAAACTTAAAAAAAAAAAAAAAAAATCATCCCTAAATTTTGTAAAGAGCATTTTCAATATTTTAGAGACAAAAATAGGGATAAAAAAACTTTTTTCAATAGTTTAAGGATGAAAAACAAACTTTTAGTAAAATTGAAGGACATAAATAAAACATTTTTAATAGTTTAGGGTGAAAGATTCAATAGTTTAAAGGAATGAAAAATAAACTTCTTAAAATTTCGGAATGAAAAATAAACTTTTGGTAAAGTTTAGGGCCAAATAGTATTTCATTCCAAAAAAAAAATCTGCATGAGGAGTTTGAATTTTTTGTGTGTTTGCAATTGCAAACCCTTTTTTTTTTTTTTTTTTTTTTTTTTGGGTCAGGAACCTTCTGCTTCGGCCCATTGGGCTTTTTCTGTCCTTTTTTTTTTTTTTGGTATTTTATGTTGTAGGAATTAGGATCTGAAGACCCTACTTAGGAAGAGAGTAACTAAAAAGACACGCACACATCAGACTCTACTTATGAAATTGATTAGAGGAAGGTACCAGTACTATTGTTTAAGTGCATGTACCAAACACTTCCTTGATTTCTTCTCTTATACCGTTGTACTTGTACCTCATTAGAAAAATTCAAAGTTACAGGGCGTGTCTAGGTGGGGTGGGGATACGGGATTTTTTTCAATCGAACTCAACCCACATAAATGGAGTCAAACTCATAGATTTGACTTTTTTTATTAAAAAAAAAAGCATTAAAAGAGAAAAATTTTAAAATTTTTAACACAAGTAATTGCAAATTTACTAATCAAACTTAAACATAGTACTAAACTAACCAAACTATTTGATTAGTGCATTAAACTAACACAAATAACCATAGATTTATAATCTTATAAATCTATTGGTAGTTTATCAAACTAAAAAAGTAAATAATAAAACCATATAATATATATTCTAAATACAAATCTATCTAACCCAAATGGCTGCAAATAAATAAATAAATAAAATTTGGCAACCCAACCCCACCCAACCCATTAACTTCTAAAAACTGATCTAACCTGCCAAGTGTATTGGATTGGGTCAGTTTTGATGGATCGGTGTATTGGCTATACACTCTTAACTATTGGTAGTTCATCAACTATTTTTTTCCCTTTAAAGAATATGGACGAGATTAATTTTACCCTAAAAGAGAATGTACAACTTTAAAAAAATTTATTTTTAAAAATATAAAAATACTTTTACACAATATACAAAATAAACAAATAAAATCATGCTCCTTCAAAACACACTAAGTGTGCGTTTGGCAACACTTAGAGCCCGTTTGGTAAAGGAGTTTAAGTAATGTTGTTTGAGTGTTTTTTATATACGTGTGGGTGAAAATATGTATGAAAATGTGTGTAATGTTATTTAAAATGTGAAAATGTGTGTTAGAACACACTTACCAAACAGGGCCTTATTTTTGTCAATTTATTTTACTATTCAGCTTATTTTTGCTACTATTCATGGCCCCACTGCACTTTTTGATACTATTCATGAGTCTCACTGTACTATTTCAGTTAACTTTTACTATTATCTACAGTACTTTCAGTAAAAAAAATTTAGTTTCAATAAAATAAGCGAATCCCAAACCAACTCTAACTCACTCTCCTTTTTTGGGGTATGAACTTATACCATATAGCCTTATGGGCTCATAGGCAAAAACTAAGCCTGTTAATAGTCTTTAGGCCCAATTTTTTACTTCTCTCTTGAACAGTGGGCACCCTTATCACCTATTTCCCAAACTTTGTTGGTACTCACTTTAGCAATTAGGATTTCAGATAGCACATAATCTTCAAAATCATAATTTTTGGAGCCTTATCCTCTTCCCCCACACGACCTTCTACATCCCTCCCATCCAAAGGAAAAAAAAAACAAAGAACTTCCCACTCTTCACACTCCTCACCAATCAGCCATGTAGCAACTAACCCCCAAAATAATGCAGCAAAAACACACAATCCATTTCCTCTCCACCACCACCGCCAAACCCCATTTCCTTTCTTCCCTCCACCACCATGACTATTCTCAAAGGAACCTCCACTTCCCTCCTATCTTTTCCCTCAAAGCCACCACCACCACAACAACAACACTCTCTCTCCCTCTTAAACCCCCCAAAACCCCTGAAATCCCAACCATATCCCCACCCTCTCAAACCCACTCTCACTCTCACTTCCAAGAAAAAATGCTCTACCTCGACTCAATAGGCCTCGACTTCTTGTCCTTAATCAACCACCACCCTCCGATCATATCCGCCTCTCTCCCAGACCTCAAATCCACCGTCGATTTAATCACCTCCACGCTCTCCCTCACCTCCGTCGAGTTCCGCCGCATCATCAACATGTGCCCGGAAATCCTCACCTCCCGGGTCACCGACATAGTCCCCATCTTCACCTTCCTCCTCCGCGAGGCCCGCGTCAACGGCTCTGATCTCAAGCGCGTCATCAACCGACGGCCCAGATTGCTCGTCTGCAGCGTCCAGCTCCGGCTCCGCCCCACGCTGTACTTCCTCCAGAGCATCGGAATCTCCGAGGTTTATAGACACACTTACTTGCTCTCATGTAGCGTCGAAGACAAGCTCATTCCCAGAATCGAATACTTTGAAAAAATCGGCTTTTCGCGCCGAGACGCGGTCACAATGTTTCGGAGATTCCCGCAGCTGTTCAATTACAGTGTGAAACAGAACTTCGAGCCGAAATTCGACTACTTTGTCGTGGAAATGGGGAGGGATTTGAAGGAGCTGAAAGAGTTTCCTCAGTACTTTTCGTTTAGCTTAGAGAATAGGATTAAGCCTAGGCACCAGTGTTGTGTAGAGAAAGGTGTGTGCTTTCCTCTACCTGTGTTGTTAAAGACGAGCGAGGAGCAATTCTGTGATAGATTGGAGGTATGTTGTAATTCTTCGATACCATTCAGACATTCTCCTTTGTGGTGTACAAATTGTGATACTATTATTCAATCCAATATTATAGAGTAAATTTGGGTTCATTTTTGTTTGCCCATGTTTTAATTGCTGGGTTTGGTTTGTCATTGTTTTTATTTAGCTCTAGCTATGGTTTTTGATAAATGGGTTGTGAGTTATTGGGGTTTTGGGTTTGGCTTATGTTTGAGAAAGTCAGAGAAACACCTACTAGGAAGTGAAAATTTAGGGGGGGGTGTGTTTTGCCAAATTTTATTTGAATTATTATGATCGACCTTAAGGATTACCCGTAAATTCAAAAGTTTAAGATCATTGAAGTGATAGACTCATAGTATTCCTGTGGACTGAATTTGTGGGTGCTTATACATTTACATACCTTTTATGTTGTCTAAAACCTCATGTCTTAAACGAGGCAAAAAACTATTTTGATGTGATGTTGATGGTTCTATTTCCGACCAGGTAGAAAAGGATTGCTATCTATGTGATACAAGAATATGAACGTCGTCTGTCATTTTTGTGCTTTGTAGAATATGAACCAATATTCATATATCTTGTACTATACGCGATTTAGGAATGTGAGATTGGAAATGTTGCTTTCAGATTAGGTCCAGTCATACTAGTTGAGTGCCAAGTTCTTAGATCTGAATATCTGATATTTTGACATATTTTAATATCACAGGTACTTGAACCTCACCTGTAACAATACTAAGATTGGTTGCATAGTGTCTTTGTAAGGATGAATTTTAGGCTAGGGAGATTGCCTTGGTGACTAGAGTTCCAACAGTTTGGGGATGCCCAATAAAATTGGAACAATACGAAGAAATTACACAACTCTATCCTGTATTTTAAGCTTTTCTCAACTGATGGAATACGGATATGGTGACAGTGAAGTCCGAAAGTTAGGTAGTATAAAGGTTATTGAAAAGGAATCGGAATTTGCCATGTTTCAATATGTAGTCTTGTGTGTTTAGGATGGAAATTTTAGGGGGAGTGTGTGTGTTGCCAAATTTTATTTGGAAGTTTGGCTGCATATTGATTAGCCTAAAATTTGAAGGTTAAGATCACTAAAGTTATATTCTTCCCAAGGACTGAATTTGTGGGTGTTGGAGAATCTAAAAGATTCACACAAGTTTAAACTATTCTGATATGATGATGTTAATGGTTCTTCTATAAACCAGGTAAAAAAAAGATTGGAATCTATGTGTCAATCCAAGTACTATGTAGAATATTAGATAATGTTCCTCTGTTCTATCCTTTATCTATGTGACTTAGGAATTTGAGACGGTCTGAGATGTTTGTTTGCAGATAGGGTCCATGCAGGATCCATCATTTTTTATATAGTATACAGGTTGAGTGTCAAGTCCTAGAATCTGAGATAAGATCAATTTTATTCCTATAATCATTTGGCAGTGGAGCCAAGTAATGCCAACAAGACTTTTGGCAGTGGAACACTTATTAGTGTTGTGCTCTAGATGTTGTGAGAGGAAAGAGTGCATATATTCAATGCATAAGATACCTTTTCAAATCTCAATGCAAAGGGCCTTAATTGGTTTTGACTGTGTGCTTATTCATGCAAAGATATGATGTTTCTTACTTGCCTTCACAATTGAGTATATCTCCACCGTGAGGGAGGTGGTTTATCTTGGAGATGAAAGGAGTTCTGGTTTTACATGAAATAATTTTTACATTGCCAGGGACAAAAATGTTCACGTTGCGTTTCATGCTCATCTAACACAAATGGATCTTACAATAGTGTATTAGTGTGTTTAGATGAATGGTATGTGAAGTGTTTAATTAAACTTGTTTGAATGTTTGGGAGAAGAGGGTTCAATGGGATCTTACCCCTCCAAACCAAACCTGTCATTTTTACTGTGTGTGTGTCTGGATGAAGCGGGGTGACTAGGGAGTTGGATGCATGGTGGTGTTTCATTAACTTTGTTTTGCTGTTTTTTCAAGGGGAGGGGGAAAAGGATTTAAGGGAATTGAAGGGGTAAAAGATGTCCTTCCAAAGTCCAAACCCATCACTTTTGGAAAAATGATCCTCTCCATTCAAGTTTTGTCTATTGTCTATTGTCAATTCCATGGTTCAAATAAAAATTTAAAAAATTCAAAGGTGTACAGATTGTCACATCCTTTAAAATTATAATTGACATGACAATCTTTAGATAAAAAATAAATAAATAAAAAGAACCGTGAAATAGATAAAATGGATGGGACTTGAAATGAAGAGGATCTGGTTCCTTATTTTTGTCAAGGCATGCCTTGTTTGTGATACTTTTGTTTATTTGATGCTAATTTAGTCTGATATAATTAACCATAAAAAGTTGGAGTGATACAAAATAAATCATGTGGGAGCTTCATATTTTAAATGCAAGTCATAAGGGAAATAAATGAAATTTCTATGCACTTAAACATGATGTAATTGTTTAATGAAAGTAATTTTAGAGATATTACAATTTCTACTACATAATTTTACAAAATTTTACAAACTGATATGTTAATTTTTAAATGTCACAAAAAATTAATTAAGAAATTTTTTTGTTATAATAATAATATGATATCAATCGATTCATTGTCACAAATATTTTCCTTAATAATTTTTTTTTGACACGTTCAAAATTTTGCTTTATCCTTAATAATTTTTTTTTTTTTGGCATATTCAATATTTCATATTTACTTTTAGAGTAAAATTAATGTACAATACCTTAAATGTTGTATATTATGATCCCTTAAGAATAGCATATTATGTACAATACTTTAAGTGCATTATATTATGTTTTATCGGTCAGTTCAACTATATATTTGAATTAAATTCAATGGCGGCTTTTGTTTAGGGGGTCATTAAAAAATTTTAATAAAAAAATAACTTGAATATATCGAGTTATCGATTTAAAAAAAAAAAAAAACATGAAGTTTTATAATTTTCTTCTACAAGTTTTCAAATTTTGAATTGTTATATAATAATTCATTATAAGTATCTATTGCCAACGTGGGTAACTATGAGCCTATGACCATTTTATTTTGTTAAGTTTATCTAACATTTTTATTTTTATGCAGTTGTTATTATCTATTTGTTATTGTTTTTATACAAATATTTTAAACTGAATGACTAAGCTCAACTCGTTGGCTTTGTATTAATTATTGACGCACACAATCACACTCGTTCATACATAAATGGCTAAAATGCAAAACCGACCTTCTAAGTTTTTTTAGATTTCATTTTAGTCCTTTAACTTTGTTTTTGTTCATTTCAGTCCTCTAAGTTTCAAGTTTATTCAATTAAGGTTTTTCCATCAACATTTGCTATATATTGTGATCAATTTTTCAATTTTTTTTTTCTTCAAAATTTTTAAATTAAAAAAATTCAATTAATGATTGAAAAATAATTTTTAGATTTTTTTTTTCAAATTTTTTTAACAAAAGTTGACAAAAAGACCTTAATTAAATAAATCTGAAACTTAGAGAACTGAAATGAACGAAAATAAAATTAGAGAACTAAAATGAAATCTAAGGAAACTTAGTGGGTCAGTTTTGAATTTTAGCCTACATAAAATTATACACTATATGTCTACTTAACCAAGTAAATGCTTGGACAATCACTAACTTTAAAAAAAAAATTCTTGAATTTTACTAACTTTATAACAAAAAGTTATTATAACATGATAACAATACACACAAATATTACAAACCATCTTTATTTCCTAATTATTAAATTATATAAATTTATATTATATTTATATTGTACACACAAACATCCACACGTTTTATAATTCACACAAATAACATTATAACAAAAAGTATGCACACAATCAATATTAGACATACTCACACACATAATATAAATTTATAAAAAAAAATGCTACTAACAATTTACAAACACTTACTCTTTACTCTTAGAATTGGAAATACTTGTAATAAAGGTGTGCAAAATTTAAGTTAGGGTGTGCAAAAATATTTTTAAGAATAAATTAAAGGATTAAACTAACAAAAAAAATATTATATATATATATTTTTTTTAAAGTCAGGGGGTTCATTTGAACCCCTTGAATGTAGTGTATCGCCGCCCCCGATTAAATTTGGGAATGATAAAGCGTACGAAATCAAGCATAATCTCATTTTTCAATGAAATATTACAATTTTAATTGAACGTACTCTTCCTCACTAACATTATTATTATTATTAGGTTCAAGTTAACGGGCGTTCTTAAAGCAATAATTAATAAAACATATTAAGAAAGTTTTGACACATTTTTTATGAAAAATATAAAAAGTTATCAACAAAATTAATTGATTTATCATTTTTCCATAAAATGTTTCTAAAAATAGTTCTTAAACCTATACCTAGGAATGTTAATTTTGCCCTGCCCCGCTTGACCCGCCCCTATCCGCTTTGCCCCACGTGAGTTTTTAGCCTCGTAAAGGTCGTGGGGCAAGAATGGGACGAGATTTTAGCCCTACATCACGGGGCGGAGCGGGAATGAATTTAGACCTTTTAAACCCAACCCGTCCCGCCCCACATTGATAAGGATTAAATTGTAAATTTTTCATACCCTAAAACCCTACTATTTAAACAAACATATCATCAGCTTATTTTATTCTACCCAGCAAGGTTTTCTACCTCTTTTTTTCTCTAGTAAGGTTGGAAATAAGGTACCAATTAATTTTAACATTTTCTTTTGTCTTTATTATAAACAAATTTATATACTATTGAATCATTGATTTTGTATTATGAGTTTTTTTTTTGTGATATTGTCTTGTTAAACACTTTAATAATATTATTCAATTTTTGCTAAAAATTAGTTTGATTTGATGGGATAAATTTATTTGTAATTTCAAGTATATTTTTATTAACAAAATAGGTTTTATTAAAAACAATTATAATAGTTGTGGGCAAATTAACAAGAAGTAAAGTTTTACAGGATGGGGTGGGGTGGGACTTCGTGGGGCCCCAAAGGGCGAGGATGGAGAAAGAGAGTTTTTCCTGTCGTGCGGGGCGGGGGTATGAGGTAAGACAAAACCATACGGGGCGGGGACAAAAACCTCATCCTTTACACCTGTCCCGTCCCATTGCCATCTCTTACCCTTAGAGCATTTGTTAATATTTTCCTTTTTTTATTTTTTTTTGTCAAACTAACAATCCATCTTTTATCGATGTGCAATGTATTTATCAACGTGCAACCTTAACCTTAAATAAATTGGAAAAGTTAAATGCATTTATGTAAATATGTTTTACCATGATTCATGTCTTATCACCGCTCGTCACATCTCACGTAAATGCGTGAATTATAAAGGTAAATGAAGTTACATTATAATGTACCATTTTCAACATTGCAAAATTTTTCTGAGCTCATCCATTTAAGCCGAAATAATTGCTTACTCCCCTCATGTGATGACTTGGTACAGTTGAGAAATCACTCATGAAAAAAAACATATATAAAAAGGCAAAAGAAGGTTCCCTTTGGGTGATAAAAAATGATTTGTCATCTATCATTAGAATAAGCAATAAGTTTAATAATAAACAAGAACTCTTTTATTCTTTGTTTTTTTTTTTTTTTTTTTTTTTAACTGTAAAGTGCACAACAAAAATAATATTAATAATGTGAACTTATAAACGTTATATTGTACTAGTCATGAATTATAAAATTTGTTCAAGTTTATTATATCTCTAATCATTGTTCCGAAATAAAAGCAATTGCACGAATTTATGTTTGCTTTGGTGTGGATACAAAAAGGTTGATGAAAATTAAAAAAATGAGTGCCAAATAATTGATTTCCATTTAAGACAAATAAAGGCGCACGTATTTTTAAATTTATTATATTTTATTTTTCCTAGTTATCAATTTTATACAAATGCTCCATAAAGTTTTAGAAATTTCAAAGTACATCTTTTAACTATTGTTATTACTATCCAGTATCTCATCTGACTATTTTTCATTCGTTCACTTAAGCTAGCAAACAAAACCTTTCTTATTGAGCAATTTAAAAAATAATAATTTTCTAGTAAGTAAAGAGTTTCTTCCAATATCCCAACGACGAATACTTATTTGCAAAGCCATTAATTTGATATTTGTATGATTTTAACAACTTTACACTCAATTGAATTGGGTTCTTTATACTTACACCACAATGATCATGTCAAAATCATCACATATTATCCATGTTATTGGTATGTTAAATGCATTTCATGCAAAAATATGGCCACATTGTTATGAAGATTTTTTATATGCATAGAGTATTTTAAATATAAAATAAAATTTTTTAAAAACTTGTAAGTTATAAATGGTATCATTTTTGTCAAAAATCTGCTCAGATTTGCAGTCTGCAATAATATGTTTAAAAATCATTTTTATTCATTCAATTTTTGTGCCTTAATTAAAATATTTATGTAGTAATATAGATAGATAAAACATTCTATTGCCCAATAGAGTGGTTTTTTTTTCCTGGGCGAGAGAAATTTTGCTTGCAATACAATTAATAGATATAATGTATTATATTTTAGGAGGAATTGCCTAAATAGCCTAATGGTTGATCCACCCTCAATATCATATTAATGGACACAAAGTTCACTATCATGCCCTTTTATTCATTTGTGAGTGAAGGATTTGGGTTTTTGTATTATGTTAATGGACACAAAGTTCACTTTTATTCATTTGAGAGTGAAGGATTTGGATTTTGAATAAAAATTATACCATTTAACCTCACCAAAAAATAGTGAGTGACGAATTTTATTACTTATTTATTTATTTATTTATTTTTATCCATGTAAATATGATATCTTGCTTATGAGTATTCAAAGACATGAAAATACATTAATGTAATAAACAAATCAATCAACAAAACACACATGATTGGGGATTTGGCGAGCTGCTTAATTATGGATGATTGGATGAGCATACCAATACCATACATATTTTTCATTAGGACAAAATTTAGGTACAGTACTTTAGACACTGTTTCTAGAGTTTCTCTCTTAAGATTCAAGCATGTGATTACTTAATTAAAAAATATACTTTCATCCCATAAGAAAAAATTCACATGGCAGAATCTTAAGAGGGAAGTTTAAGGAACAACACTTAAGTACTGTACTTAAGTTTTACCTATTTCATTATTAGCAAAAACTAGAGCACAACTCTTGCGGCAAATAAAACATATTGATGAGATCATAATCTTTTGGAAGAAATGAGGACTCATAACCCACTGTAGTATTGGTCATAAAAGACAATGTCTTTAGGATTGGAATTCCAAACGTTAAGCATGTGTTAAAATGTCACCTAACAAATTAACAAATATAAAGGGTTTAGAAATCTTGAAATATAGGTCATAGAAAAATGGAAATAAAAGATGGTTGGACTAGTGATTCCTAATTTTATGTGATCCATGAAATCCTAACCTTGTGTATGTCTCATTACCAACACATTCGGATTACTACTAACGGTTTTTTAAGGCAATTATTTGTTTTAATCTTATATTTATCTTTTAAAAGAAAGATAATTACTCAAAAATAAATCCTCCTTGTTGTACTTGTATCAGAGCCACACCATTAAAAATTTTAAATTATGTGGCACTTTGTCCATTGTTGGATTTGAAAATTAAATCTCAATTATGAAGTCTGTTATCTCCATTTCACTACAGATCTTGTTCAGGTGTTCGAAGTGTTCATTTGGAAAAAATCAAAAACATTTTTTTCTATTGTTTCAACTTAAAAAAAAAATTTAACAAAAAAAATTTTTTTAATAAAAAAAATTATCTAACTTTATCTTTTTGTCATATATTGCATAAAAATGATCAAAACCCATATATTTTTGTCTCATACATAGCAAATAAGCTCTTAGAAACCACGGGACACTCAAGGAATGCCAAGAAAGTTGTCATACCATCCTGGCACGAACATCCCTTGAAGCATATGGGATCATGTAACACCAACACGTAAAGTTTTTATTTTTATTTTTTTCTAGGGTGTTTGGCTAGTACAAGTAGACAAAATAAAAAGGGATTATAAACATGTTATTTTGGCTAATATATTAAACTAATGTACTTGAACTTATATAACATATGAAGATTTTTAACTTCTAGGGTATATATTAATTATTTATTTTAAAAAAAATTTTTATGAAAAAAAAAAAAAATTAAAAAAAAAAAAGTGAATCACTTTTTCTCCATAAAAAGTTTTTAAAAATGGTTTACTAACATATTCCTTAAGAAAATATGTTATTTTTGACAGTTTTTTTTTAAAAATAGATGATTAATATATGCCTTGGACCCTAGATGTAATAACTTTAAAAATAAAGTAGACAGATTTTTGGGGGCAAAGATACATAACCCTTAAACATAAGGGCAACAAAAGGAGAGAAAAGAAAAAGAAAAGCCCGTTGATAAAATTAGAAATCCGGCGTTGTTCCCTCCACATCTATATCCGAAACTAAAAATTCCCTCCTTCCCTCGTTTTCTGCTCTCTCCTCTTTCACTCTCACTTTCCCCCAAACCCCTCTTTCCCCTCTCTCTCTCTCTCTCTCTCTCTCTCTCTCTCTCTAACCCACAGTCACAGATCCCATTTTCCACTCTCTCTCTCTCTAAACCTCTTGCACTCTCGCCTCTCTCTCCATCTCCGATCCTCTCTCTTCCGCTTCTTCCAATTCCTCAAAATCTCTCTCTCTCTCTCACAACCTAAGTTTCGACCGCTTTGCTCCTATATCCATGTCCGGCGGCGCTCGAGCTCCGAACCGCCCTGCGCCGCCTCCGCCGACCGTCGCGTCACAGATCCTTCCTCCGCCGCCGCCGATGAAGCGTAACCTCGCCGTGCTCGCCTCCACCAAGCCGCCGTTCGTCCCTCCCGACGATTACCACCGCTTCTCCTCCGTCGTCGCCGATCGTGAAGCCGAAGCTCTTGTGGTTAGATCTCCCGTAAGTTTGTTATAGTATTATTTATTATTATTATTTTAAAATTTTTTCCTCTTTTATTTGAGTTTGTGTTTAGGCACTTTGCTTGTCATATAATAGCGTAATTATTGGATAATAATCTGAACTAAATTAATAGTAAAATTGCTTTGATTTTGATTTTGATTTTGATTTTGATTTCGATTCTGATTTTTGGTGGCTGATAATGATTGCAACAAATTCAAGCTTGTTTGGCGCGTTTCTCGCTCTATGAGACACTGTCAAATTTTTAGAGCGACACTTGTTTTTTTGTTTAAATTTAATTTTAATTTTAGCTATGATGTAGTGCTATATGGAAAATTTGAATTTGGAGTGGACTATTGTAGTTGAATTTAGCTTTGCAGCTTGAAGGGTTTGCTATTAATTCTTCAGCAATTTAGTCAAATTTTATGGTGATTATTTGTCAATAGGGGATTGTAAAGCTCTCTTTAGATTATGTTGAAGAATTTTTTTGAATATGTAATTCAAACAAAGGGAAGGTTTAAAAAGATATTTCTAATAGAATTGATGGGTACACGAAGTACTGTCTTTTTTAACATCACGGCGTGTAACTAAAGGCTCGTTTTGAATGTAAACGTTTGCCGTGGAAGATAATGGGGCTGCTGTTTTTAAGAAGCTGCTAATATTGTCACATTTTGTGAAACCCGTAATTTGTGAAAAGCTTTAAGGTGGATGAATAAATGGAAAATTAAGTAGCATATGGTGGTGACTGCATGTACGTGTGTATTGCTATTATGTATGTGGTGTTTTAGATTGATTCTGATGACTGCGTCCTTGTTGTTTGGCATGAGGCGAGTGGCTGCCTGTCTGTGTTGGGTGGGCCGCTGGTTCAAGCAAAAGTTGCTACTGACCTCTAGAAGTTGTTGTGAATATATTGTTTTCACTCTTCAACAATATGAAGAAAGCTCCAATTTTCATGATAGTTCTATATTGGTCACTACAGATGTATATACATTGTTTTTGCTGCAGCAACTACAGTAACCTTAGAAGTTCTTGTGCATGAACATGAAGAGAAGTTTAGGCATCTGAAGAAGCTTATTGGAATTTTTTTTCTTCTTTGTTTTGGTTAATTTTGATTCATCTGCATTATTGATATCAGAACAGGATCACCACTTGGACGTGGATTGTTTGGAGGTGATATTGTGGATTGACCTTGTGTCCCTATTAGTGAACTTTTCTGTGATCATTTTGAAAAGCTGACAGTGGACTAGACAATGGTCTTTAGACTAAATTGAATCTCCTTCCCCCCATAATTAAGGGGCAAAGGCTGAGGACATGTGTTCAATTCATAATAATATAGGTGTGAAGGTTGAATTTTCCTATAAAGAAGAAGAAGAAGAAGAAGAAGAAGATGAAGAGAAGAAGAAGAATGAAAGAAAAATAAAATTAGTGGACTTCATTTTAATTTTCTCCAGCAGCCAGCATAGGGTTCAATATCAGTGATTGAGTTTGTGAACTAGCTTAGTTTTTATATGTGTGTGCGTTAAATTATTTTATCTCAATCTTTTATTGCTTTGCTGCCTGTAACAAAAAAAATAGTTAGAAATCTTAATTGGTTCTTTATTTCTGGTATGTAATGGATATACATGATGTCATGAACTTAACTATACTCATGATGAATTGAACTATTGGAAGGGCTTGCAGTTTCTTCAAAGGGTTGCATTATCCAGCCTTTTGCAGACTAAAATTCAAGTGCAATATGTATCTCACTTTAGTTGTTTCCATCATGGAATCAATCATAAACCCACCATAAACATATGTATCTAGTAGTATCACAGTATGACTAACTAAAGGATACATATGGAATAGTATAGTGGTTGGTTAGTCATGTAACTGTCATTGAAATAATTTCACAAAGCTGCTGGTGATTCTCAGCTATTAAAGCGGAAGAATGGAACAGACGACAATGAAGTTCAGTCTATTGACTGGACTAACAGTCCTGGATACACTAGTGTAGTAAACAGCCCCCTCAAGACACCTGTGTCTGCAAAAGGGGGAAGGATATACAACAGGTCAAAGGGTTCAAAGGGCAACAGATCTGGGCCTCAGACACCTGTGTCAAATGCTGGTGAGACATTTTTCCCACATTCCCTTTGTTAATTTAGACTATCTAGACTTAAACTCCAGCCCTTATCCCTCACACCCCACATACACTTATACTTGTAGAGTGACCATTACGCCAAGAGTGCGCGGTGTTAGAGAAAATTTCAATTTGGAGGAAAAACCTATTCAGCTTTGACAAATGATTGTGCTTGAAACAAATTATGTTGGATTGTGTAGGTACTAAATTTGCTTCTCATCCTAGATGGATTTGGTCATAATACAGTCTGTACTTTGCCCAGTGTTGCTAGAAAAATAAGATCTAACAAGATAGTTTTTATTATCATGCAGGTTCCCCATCTCCTCTTACTCCTGGCAGTTGTCGTTACGACAGTTCCCTAGGTAATGTTGAAAGTGTTGGGGTCTAAATGATTTCTTCGTATGTAATAATGTCTGCGTTATATAGCTTTTGAAGCTGTCGTATGTGTAAAGAGTGACAAAGTGCCAGAACTTTACAGGATTGTTGACAAAAAAGTTCATCAATTTGCTCAAGCAAGCAGAGGATGGTAATCTTGACCTAAACAAAGCGGCAGAAACTTTGGAGGTGATCATTAAGCTATCTGATTGTATGCATTTTTTCTATATTAAATGCTAATTTGAGGGTTTCTAATGATGCAGGTGCAAAAGAGGCGAATATATGACATAACAAATGTCTTGGAAGGCATTGGACTCATTGAAAAGAAACTCAAGAACAGAATACATTGGAAGTAATACTTGTTACTTTTGTTCTTAAAACATATGATTTTGCTCTGCTTTTGATTTGAGATTCATTTTAGCATTTGAAGAACATGATTACTTATGCGAAAGTTGGTTGAATGACTGATTAGGGGATTAGATGCTTTAAGGCCAGGGGAGGTTGAAGATGATGCCTCTGCACTACAGGTATGCAGATCTGGATATTGCTTTCTTGTGATGCATACACAGGAAAATATGTTTTTTACAAGTATCAGCGGCTAGGATGTTTCCATTTACTTTTTTCATGATTTGTAAATGTCCATGAGGTATTGAAGAATTGCTGGATTTACAACCTCTGATGTCCCTTCAGTGACATCCAATAAGTATAGAATGATAACCATACTGTGAATCCAAGAAAGGATGAAAAGAAAGGAAAGAAAGGCAAACAATTCAATAATTTTTCATGGAAGATGAAAATTTGTGTCTTTTTCTGCAGGCGGAAGTTGAAAACCTTACCATGCAAGAGCGAACATTAGATGATCAGATAAGGTTATCTAGCCAATTTCCTTGTCAAAGTAATAAATGATGCTGTCTTCAAATGGTTGAATTTGGCTGATGCTTTAAAGCTGTTGCAGGGAAATGCAGGAAAGATTGAGGGATTTGAGTGAAGATGAAAACAAGAAAAAGTAAATATTTTCCAGTTATTTTTTTATAGGGGAAAAAAACTCAAATGGTATATAAAAACTGCAACCTAATGACTTTATATTCATCATATTAGGTGGCTTTTTGTAACCAAAGAAGATATTAAGGGCTTACCCTGCCTCCAGGTCAGTTCATTTGGTGTTATACTGATTTAGAGTAAATGTAATTGTGTCCCACTTTTCTACCTATCTTTATGGTGTTTCAGCTATTTAGTTAATCTGGTTAGCGCTTTCTCTGGCAGAACGAAACCCTGTTAGCAATTAAAGCTCCACATGGAACCACACTGGAAGTCCCAGATCCAGATGAGGTAAGTCCAGATAATAAAAATTGAAGGAAGGTACATGTTATATTTAACATATGATATGATGGTTGACAGTGCTTCTATATACATCAGGCTGTTGACTATCCACAGAGAAGATATAGGGTTATTCTTAGAAGCGCAATGGGCCCTATCGATGTCTACCTTGTCAGGTGCTAATCTTGCATGTGTTGGAAATTCTTTGTTTTAAATTTTCTTCTCTTTCCCTTGTTTTTTTAAAATAAAAATTTTCTTTTAATTTCCTCTGAAACTCCCCTTGATTGTTTTATAGTCAATTTGAGGAGAAGTTTGAGGAGATGAATAGTGTTGAGCCACCTGTGAGCTTCCCAATGGTTTCAAGCTCAGGGTCTAATGATAACCCAGCCACTGATGAAGTGGTCAATGCCAATAGCACCATGAAGGAAGTTATGCCTCAGGCACAACACAGTCATCAAATGTGCTCTGATCTTAATGCTTCACAGGAGTTTGCTGGGGGCATGATGAAAATTGTTCCCTCAGATGTTGATGTAAGTGTAGATATTCTGAGTAATTTGTTCCTATATCTAATTTTTACCGAGATATCATAGATTTCTGAAGACAGAGAGTTAACTAAGGTAAGGTATATGAATGATATGGTTGATAGTTAATTTGTTACTTGTTATTATCGCAGAATGATGCAGATTACTGGCTTCTGTCAGATGCTGAAGTTAGCATAACAGATATGTGGAAAACAGACGGTATATACCACTTTAACGCTTGTGTTTTTTTTTTTTTTTTTGAACATAATTTTACGTCTGACTGGATGTTCAATTCCTTTTGATTCCAACTACAGCGGGTATTGAATGGAGTGGGATGGATATGCTTCACCCTGACTTTGGGATACCTGATGTTAGTACTCCAAGGTCACAAACTCCATTATCTGGAATGGCTGAAGTGCCATCTACAGCTTTTGACTCTACCCGAAGATGAATGGATATTGATTTGCTAATGAGCTAAATTGAAAAATTATGTCTGTATGCCAGTAGCCTTTATGTCTTTAAATCATTGCTGAAAGATGCCAAAAGGTTGCTTGGTGAGTGAATGCTAGGGAAGCTTTTGGATGAAGCTAATGGATGGCAAGCTGGGGGTAATTCTTATACTGTACAGTTTAGGGACCCCCGTGGCATGAATAAAATGCGTATGTCTTGGACTTAGAAAAAAAGGACGCTCTTGGAATTAAGGTGGTGGATCTTTAGCATGGAAGGTAGAATGGTTACATTTAGTATGGGTGGGTTGGACAAAGTTAGGGCAAACGCAAGAAACAAACAAAGATAGAGTTTACAAGCATAATCTCATTATATGCGTATTTATTTTTTGTATGCAGCACCTTGGTGTCTTTTGCAAAGTTGAGGCAACTCTGTAAATGTTGCGAATGTAAAAACATGCTGCAAGGCTTGTATACCTGATGTAGGGCAGCAGCTAGATCTCCTGCCCCAGATTGATAATTGTATGGTCCTAATCTGTGGTATAAACTATGGTTGTAAGCATTTGACATGCCATTATGGTGATAGAGTTGTCTTGTTTTATTCCTCGTGCATTTTTTTGGGGGGTGGGAGTAAGTAATTATTTCCTACGTCACTTCCTCCAGTTTATCTTGTCATTTAGATTTGATTTTCAAATATTGACATTGAATCTTACTTGGAAATTTTGATTTTGATAGTATTCTTTTGGATTAAACTTCAGCTATGGTATTCTTTCCATCTTGAGTTTCTGCTCTCCTTTTTTTTTTTTTTTTTTTATGTTCTCCCTCTATTTTTCAGGTTAGTGGTTCCTACTTGGTCAGAAATACTTGTATATGCTATAAGCTACATTTTATTTTTCTGGTGGATCTATTAGCTGCATATGATAGAGCTAAAAGCCATGGGCTTTGCAGCCTAGTGGCATGTGCGGTTCTTCCCATTGGTAGAGAACTTAGTTTCAAATGTGTGTTTCACATGCTAAAAAAAAAGAAAAAGAAGAAAAGAAAAAAAGCAAACAACTTGCTTCTGAAATGCAATCAAACTTAAAAATATTACGTAAGGAGACTGAATAGTGGATGAACTTTTTTGGGAGGAGTGATTTGATTCTTTAACGTTTTTGTTGGAAATATTAAAAGATGTGTAAGTTGAACTGTTGAACTATAAAGATTTTACTTGAATAGTGGACAAACTACTGACCATTATAACTTCAGTGGCAAATCGACCTATAAGTTGAATACTCTGATGTCAACTGCATCTATTTTTGGTGGCAGCCGGCCATATCATGGTTAAAATAGGCACTCATTAGACATCCACATTGTGGGCTCATGTGCGTGCAACTTTTGTGGCTGATGAGAGACTTTGAGAGTGAATGACTATATAATGCTTACAATCCCTTGTCTCAAATGTAGGTTCGGACAAAGGATGGTTGCGCATGCTCAAGAACCACAAAACTAAAAAAGTATAAATGAGACCCCCAAAAGAAAAAGGGCCACAAAACCAAAAGCAGCAATATATAATAAAAAGTTTCTAGTTTGGTTTTGCTAATTTACCAATGAGAAATCGTTTTCATGAAATATGGGCACTTTTTTGAGACATGCAAAAACAAATTCGTCCACCTAAATGAGTAGAAAAATTGGAGCGGGATTGGGTATTCAGACATTTTGGAGCAAGTAGTGTAATACTACAAACACAGCTGCTTCTTTTTTTTCTTTTTCTTTTTTTTTTTGGTATGAATCATCAATGGCATTGCTTTATCATTTATCATTCATAATTTTTACATTTGTAAAATATTTTATAAAAATTATTGTGACGTAAGATTTATTGTTTTGGATTTACTTATAGCATCCAAATGCTGTCATGTTCATTTTAATAAAAAAAGCTTATATCTGTTTCAATTTTCAAAGGGATACTAATATCATAAGTGCTTAAATTATCCTATTTGATAATTTACTAAGTTTGAGTGTGATTCTTATATTTTTCATTTTGATATTAATTTTTTTCATTGATAAAAGTGAATATATATAAAATTTATATTTTATGAAAAAAAAAAATTGCACTTGAAATAATAATAATAATATAAAATAATAGAATGAGGTTGCAACATTAGGTGGTGCTAAAATAGTAAAATGTTATATAATGCACATGGTTTATGTACGAACATTAGGTCGGGGCCCAGCCTATTAGCCTTCGTATGGTTAAGAGGTCGGGGCCCAGTAGTAGGTTGGCGCATAGCTCATTAGCCTTCGTATGGTTATGAGGTTGGGACTCAATATCGGGTCGGTACCAGCTTGTTAGCCCTCGATGGGCCGGAGACCAAATCCAGCCCGAATAGATGAGAACGATAGTGCCTTGGGGGGAAATTGCCAGCCGAGCACCATCCGGCGTCAAGTGCAAGTTTTAAGAAAATCCTCAAAAGGCCCCACCTAATCAGGAATCTTGAACAGAAGTGGAGTCTATGTGACAAGATGCATGAAACATCATCATTGGGACCCCACTTGGAGGGCGTTATAAAAGGGAAAGTGGGCTAGAGAATGGGGGGTTGGCATTTTTTGGGAAGAGATACAAGAGAGAAGAGTGAGGAATGACCAAAGAGGGAGAGAATGTTTCAGCTCAATATAACTTGGGTCTTCTCGGGAAGCATACACAGGAGGGAAAAGAGGATAGAGTGGGCTCAAGAACCTTCCCTTAGGCTGTTGGGTTGGCTTTAGGAGGTTTTTCCTTTGTAGGAAATTTCATACCCATCCAAACAAATAAATTGGGAGTCAAAAATCATCGAGCATTTTGGGTTTAGGCACCACAGTTTATTTTATATTTTGGATGTATTTGGATACTGCTTATTTTGTTGAAACTGAAAAATTATTGCTGAAAGTACTGTAAATAAAGGTAAAAGTTAGTTGAAATAATATAGTGGTGCCCATGAATAGTGCAAAAAAGTGCAGTGAGGCCCATAAATAGTAGCAAAAATAAGCTGAATAGTGAAATAATTTAAATTTTTTCTCCAATCCCAAACACGCACTTCATTTTTGTTTTGAAATAATTATAGTGTATTTCTGGGTTTTTTTTTTTTTTTTTTTGGGTTGTTGTGAATAGAGTATGTTTAGCTATGCTCATAGTAAGAGCATTCACAGCAGTGGAGGTATAATGCTATATTGCTATATTTTAGCTCCTAAAACATCAAAAGCTTGCTACAGCAGTGGAGCTAAATCTAAAAATTTTAGCTCCATTGCTACAGTGCACATCTATAAATAGATGTGCACTGTTCATCGGAGCTAAAAAAAATATTAATTTTTTATTTTGCGTTCACATTACCTTTTTCTTTTTTATTATTTCTCCATTTCATTCTCCGTGTCTCTCTCCTCACTTCCTCTCCATCTCTTCTTTCTTCCTCCACAGACCTTCTCTCTCTCACCGATCTCTCAAGCCCAGCCGCCGACCCTTTTCTCCATTGCCGATCTCACAAGCCCAACCGCTATAGACGCTTCTCTCCATTGCCGATCTCACAAGCCCAGCCGCAAGCCCAGCCGCCGACCCTTCTCTCCATCGCCGATCTCACAAGCCTAGCCGCCACAGACCCTTCTCTCCATCGCCGATCTCACAAGCCCAGCCGCCACAGACCCTTCCATTTTGCTTTGCACTCATTCCGTTTCGATCGAGAAGGACCAAAAGCCATGCCGTTGGCGGCGAAATCGGGCGGTCAGTATCAGTTAGGGCTCAATTCGTCGGTGAAGACCGTGAAACCGTGCCCTTTGGCACAGGTCTCGTCGGTCGGAACCAAAACGAACAGGGTATCGGGCATGGGTTTTGGTTTGGCTGTGTTGATTTTTCTGGGTTTTTGTTTTGTTCTTCTTCGCTGGTTTTGATGGGCACGGTGGGGTTGTGGTTGTGCAGTGATTTTTATGGGTTTGACGGTGGTTGTGGCTGTGTGTTGGTGGTTGAAGAAAATATTATTTTATTGTAGTGTTTATATTATTTTATTGTGTTAAAAGCTAAAATAGATCCACTGCTGTGGCATGTGTATAGGTAAAATAGATAAAGTGACTTTTTGTGTAGCTAAATAGCTAAAATTTTACATCCACTGCTGTGAATGCTCTAAGTTCTTGGCCGTCATCTAAAAAAAATGTGCATGTCTGATTTTTTTTTTTAATGGTTTAGACTTGTTTCAGGGAAAAAAACAGGTGTGGCGGTGGGGGGTAAATAAGTAAATAAAGCCTTATTTTTCAAGGAGGGAAAAAAGAAAGAAAGAGTATAACGTCTTATTATGTGTGGGATTAAGTAAAACGGTGCGCTTCACAATAAAAAAAAAAGGGGGAAAAAAAAAAAAAAAAAAACAGAATACAGAGAGAGAACTGATTCCGACCTAGCTGAAGAGAATCGCGGGCGGCACCGTGTCCGTGTGTGTGAAAAAATGGGTCCTCGAAAGTGTGAAGTCTGCAATGAAGCCCTTTCAAAGTACAAGTGTCCCTCATGTCTTGTTCCTTAGTAAGTCTAACTCACAATCAAACCCTCTCTCTCTCTAACAAAATTGAAAAAAAAAGAAGACTTTCAATGACATATTTTCTTGTTCCAATTGCAGTTGTTCCCTTGTCTGTTTCAAGAAACACAAAGGTATGCCAATGCCCACTTTTCTCTTTACTACTTTATGTACAAACTCCAACTAAGAATAAGAGAAAAAAAAGAAAAGAAAAGAAAAGAAAAGAAGAACTAAAGAATAGTATAGAATGGATTTTGCTCAATTAAAATTCTCAATTATGTATCTATCTCTTTTAGTTTCAGTCTTTTATAGGATTCACTCCTTTTCCTTTCTATTAGAACAAAACAAACCCATTGATAGTTTTGGGTTGGATTATTGGTGTTGCCTTTTTGGGATGTCCAAATAAACAGTAACTCTATGACAGCATTTTTAACCTGTGGTGTCCGCCACATGATGATTGCTCTTTTTATCATCAAGCCAAAACATCAATAAGTTTTTTTTTGGTGTAGGAGTGATTTAATTGCAGGTCTCTTATACAATGAAAATAGGCTTTACTAGTTGTAGTTGAGCTAATTGGAACCCACTTTGATACTTAGGCGATCATGCGAATGCAATTTTTGATTTAATGCCCCCACACGCCACTTGTTTGAAGAAATGCCAAATTTCTGACGCCTTGACACTATACTAACTCGTGTTATCTTATTCTAAAATTATTCTTTACATTCATTTCCCTCCTCCTAAACGAGCTACAAGACTAAACAACCGCTAATTAACAAGGAATATTGTGAATTGTTTTGGTAATGAGAACTAATGTGGGCTTACATGAATGATGCAGAAATCCCTTGTGCTAAACCAGTATCTTCTGAGGAAAAACCAAGTAAGAATTATACTACTTTAGTTTCATGTTAATTGCTAATGCTTTAGAACTGTTTTAATATGGTACATATCCTTTTGTCTTTGGTTCCTTTAAATTTGATACGGTTTTATAATTTCCTGATGATGGCTATTAGATATAATCACGTGGTACTATTTTATAAGTAAGTGGAAATTGTACAGACATGTTGCTGGTAGGCTTTTCACTCCTAATAAAGGAGGGTACGCTATGCCACTGAGCTACAGGGCTCTTGGCTCCTTCGTTGTTAACTTGTTATCCTTTCATGATGTACTACCATGTTTTATCTTTGATTTTTTTTTTTCATTAAATTCAAATGCCTTGTTATGAACCTGAAGTTCAAAAATTTCAGTCAATCTTATACTCACCTTGCATTACAGGGATTTCAGGCTTACCTCTGATGAGCCAAGTAACAGGGGATCTCTGTAGGGTCAATAACTCAACATCTAGCCGCATCAGATTAACTTTGTTTATTTAAATTTTTTATAACCAACTTTGTTTTTTTCATGTTCTGCAGCTCCTGTTCCCAAATCACTTGTAGAGAGACCATTGACTGCTGAACAACCCGGGGATGTGCTGCAAAAGTTGCAACTAGAGGCTATAGGTATGGGTTTTCAAATAGCTCAGGGGTATAAGTATAACCATAGAATATTCTTTTATACAAATACTTGAGGTGTGCTACTTGGAAAAAGTGTTGCATTCTATTGCATACTTAATGTATGCCAGGTTTTGAATCTTATCATGTAGATTACCCCAAGGTAGCACATTACGCCTCAAGAAGCCGAGGTCACTAGTTGGAATCTCCCCTTCTCCCTCCCCTTGGGGTCTAAACTTCTTTAAAATATATATACATGTTATCATGTAGATTTCAACAGACAATATATAGAACTTGAAATATGACAAATTACGATGGGCAAGCCTAGTTGCTGTACAGATTGTGAGAAAGGCATTGAAGTTGTAATGGTAAATTTGGGGTTAGTGGTCTTATAATTTTGTAAGAGAATCTTGTGGTCGGGCCTTTGGAATAGCAAAAATGGAGTTTGTAACTATTTCAGCATATTAAGTTTGAAATTGATGATTGTAGTTGGTTTGTTTTCTCTGCATAATGTATGGTTCTGGAGACTGGAGAGGTTACTTTAAAAACTTGTTAGGTGATTGTTTTTTTCTTTTTGCTGAGGATAAGGATGCGTATGTGCTTCATATCTAGGTATTTCAAGTAGAATTGATACCAGAATCTCAAGTTTGTGAGATAGGTTCAAGTGTTCAACATTGGGAGTTGGAATCAGTTGGGCCTCTTTTTAATTTATTACAATCAAATTAGGATAGACAGAACTTTCTGGAGGTTAAATATGAATGGTTTGTCTGGTGCCCACATAGGTATTGCGTTCAGTATTTACTGTATGAAGGAACCTATGTAAGAGAGGATAGAATTTGCTGAAGGTTAACGAGGAATGGTATATATAATGCCTGCGTTTGTATGATATACGTTGGGTGGGTCTTTCTTTAGGTATTGTGTTTCATATTTGTACTAACGCACGCACCTATGAAAACTATGTATTAGTGGTCTGAGTGAAGTTAGCGATAGGGCAGTTGAACTGCTTAGTTGCAAGAGATTTTTTAGTTAGTAGTGTTCTCTCTTTGGGTTCCAGTGGATAATACCTAAGATAGTTTTGAAGTTTTTAGTGTGTTGTAAATGCATGTTTGATCGGGCATAGAATTAGTATGATTATGGAAAACCTTTTTTGTCTAGTTGGATGATTTGGCGAGAAAGGAAAAACCAGGCTCTTTATGTGATTGAGTTATCTCGAAATAATCTTAAAATACAAATACAAATAAGAAATCTTTCTAATTTCAAAAATCAAGATCTAAGATAAACATCTATGAGAATATATATGAGTGCAGCAAGAACATACACAAGACATCTGGTTATGAAATCTCCCAACATTTCTATTCCCTATACATTAAAACCCACCTAAAATTCCTGCAAAACATGCAATAAAAAATCTGTAGTTTAGGTACTTTAGGATAGTTACAAAGCTATCCCATAAAAAATGAACTATATATACACGTGAAAAGAGGGAAAAAATTTTGATATTTAAAATTTCAATTGTAATCAAATTAAGATTTTTATCAATTTAGAAATTATAGGAGAAGAAAAATTATATATATATTTATAAATCTAAAAATTTAATTTTTTTTTTTTTTTTTTTGCAATTTAGTGAAGCCACTTTGGGCAACCACGGCTTCTAAGTTCAACTTTTATTATATAGTATATGATATGATATATGGACATTGGGCTGGGACAATTTCATTCAAAATATAACCACTGATTTTCACTTGATTTTTCTCCCCTATTTGGGGTGAATGACTTTTGGTGGAATTGGCGAAAAACACTACCAAACTTCACTATTTGTTTTCCCCTATTTTCACTCCTAATTAAATAAACATTTTTTTTCTCTTTCTATTTTCTATTTCCCATTTTTTAACCTCCATGTTTTATCCCAATCAAATGGACCTAAGTATTTTTGTGAGGAAAATGTTTTCTCCTCCTAAATTGCGAGCAGAAAACATTATTTGAAAACTTAAAAAGAAAACATTTTCCTTTCGTCAAAAAGAAAACATTTTCTCATTTTTCTTTTCATTAAATTAAAAGAAAACATTATTTGAAAGCTTAAAACATGTGCAACCATTAAAAAGAAAACAATTGATAATGCCGAAAATCGTCAGTAAGTCACACAATCCTCACGTGCTCAAGACAATACTTGCACAACACAAAACAAGAAGACCTTAGGAGAGTACCGGTGTGGTACTAGCCAAAGCCCCTTCAAAGGTTAGGTTAGAAAACTTCTTACAACTCTAGAGTGTCAGAGCTGGGTAAATTATGTGTACCTTGGTTTGTGAATGCTTTGGGGTTTTTATAGTAGTGTAGAACCGACTTTTCTCTTTCTTGGGGAAAGCGAACTTTTCCTTATAGGAAAGATCCTCATAAAAGCACTTGTTTTACGGGATCCTTTCTATATAACGATTTTGTTGATTAAGATTAATCGTGAGGCGCAAGATATTTCATTTTGAAGTTTCTTGAGGACTACTTAAACCATGTAGATGTCACGTGACCCTGTTGTCGTCAACATTGTATCCGTCCACTTTCTCGTCCGTCCTCCAGAGAGAATCCGTCCTCTTCTGTGCACGCTCCCCGTCTTCTCCCATCATCCTGATTATCTCAAGAAAAAGGTACCGTTGCTCGTGACTGATTCAGTAGAATGAGACCGTCTACATCCATTTCACCCTCTTCAACAATCAATCTCACAAGTCACAATCCCCAAACCTCGATTGCCTCCCCCTATAAGAACCAGTAGTACCTTTCTCCTATCAGCTTACTTCTTCGTGGGCTCTCTCACAGATTGTGATGGAGCGCGACACGCAAGTAAAAGTCAATTACAATTAAAAATTACATGGTACCTTTCTTCTTCTTTTTTTATTTTTTATTTTTGTTCTTTACTTTATTATGAATCAACTAAATAAAAATTATACATGATACATCAACATAAATTCGGTCAAACCCAGAAATAGAATGTCACTCTCCCACGCCACTAAATTATATGAAAATTTTAAAACCATAATCGGAAGTCTGATTATTATTGCATTATGAAATTTAGTGATTCACAGGTGACAACTGTTTTTTTAGCAGCAAGCCCTTTAAAGTCAATTACAATTAAAAATTACATGGTACCCTTCTTCTTCTTCTTTTATTTTTTATTTTTGTTCTTGACTTTATTATGAATCAATTAAATAAAAATTATACTTGGTACATCAACATAAATTCGGTCAAACTCAGAAATAGAATATCACTCTCCCACGCCACTAAGGGTGTCTTTGTTTGAAGGTGAAATAGGGTGGATGAAAAACTTTGGAGAAAAAATAGGAAAAAAAACTTTTTTGGAGTGTGTTTGGTTGGATGGAAAGGAAGGTAAATAAATGGTGAGACTCAGATGTTTTCTCCTCGGGCCCACCAAAAAGTTTTCTCCCCAAAATGGAGAGAAAACTGAGAGGCTTCCAAAAATACCCTTGGAATTTACCTCCAAATCTCCAACGTGTTGGCTGCTTCTTTTTTCTTTTTCTTTTTTCTTTTGATTTAGGGTCCGTTTGGATAAGCGGTTTAAAAAAGTGCGTTTTCAAAAATAGTGTTTTTAAAATAAGCGTTTTGAAAATCACAATAAAACGTTTGGCAAACTTTGTGAACAATGTTAGTCTAAAATTGTTGTTTTGGTGCAAATTACCAAAAAGGGCTTAGCGTTTGGTTTGTCTACTATTTAGTTTGTCTACTAAATCATCATCCAAATTTCAATATATAAAAAAATATAATTAAATACAACCAATTACATGATGTATTGTTGTATATTTTTATTAGGTATAATAATAGTTTGTTATGTTCATTTAACAAATAAAGATGAAAAAGAAAAGTCATAAAAGAGTTTATGACCATACCATTACCTGACCACCTAGGGACTCTAAATTTTGAGACTTCTAGTTTTAACCATACACGTGGTGGAGGTAGGATGGGTAATTGATAAATGTTTCTTCGTAAAATCAAAAAGTCACTCTCTTTGCTTCATAAAAATGACGGAAGAACCGAAGAAATATAGAAAGAAGAACTGGAAGAAAAAAGGTAGAAGAGTTAGGATGCTGGAGATTTAAAGGAGATGAGCTAAGAAAAGTGTGAAGACTGCTTATTTAGCAAGTGCCTACCCAGATGCATCTGCCAGGGAAAGCTAGTGCTGTTTGCAACTATATGGTGGTGCAAATTAGGTAAGTTGCTAAAATTACATTAAGCTTGAAGTTTTTTTTGGGAGAGGGGGGGGGGGGGTCATGGCCCCCTCGGCCTCAACGTGGCTCCGCCACTGGACAGAGAGCAAGCTTGAGGGTGACTAGTGAGGTTATTTGCTAGCTGGTGTTTTTGTCATTTAGCAAAAACTTGAGGGTGTTTTAGGTATTCAAACTTTAAAATGTATAGAGTGATTTGCGTTTTCAATGAAGTTTTTCAAAAAGCTATCCCCGACCTCAATTTCAAAACGTAATATTTGACGTTTTAAATAACGCAATTTCTAGTAAAATCGTTATACCAAACACACGCGTATTGACGATTGATTCACAGGTGACAACTGATTTTTTTAGCAGCAAGCCCTTTAAAAGAGAAACAAAATTTCTTTTTAAACTAGTTTAGAGAAAAACTTTACAAACTCTTTATATATCTTTAAATTGAATATGAATTTTAATAATTTAACCGTTGAATTACATGTAGGCAATTATATCATTCATGTAAAATTTTAAGAAGATTAAAGATAAATTGCTATGTTATCAAATAAATGTTAAAATTTTAAGTTTTTGTGATCTAAAATTATGTATAAAAAATAAGTTAATTGATCAAATAGTAAATAATATCTAATTTGAACGAAATTTTATGAGCATATTAAGAATATAAAAAAAATAAAATTTAACGAATAGATTTTCAAAATTCACACATAGTTTGGAGATAAACTTTGTTTTGTTCTAAAAGAGCTACTGAATTTTTCACATTGATGAACAAAACAAGGTAGATGTAAAAGCCATATAATAAGGCATGAGGCAGTAAGAAATTTCATAATAATTGTCTCATGACCTACGCCAATACGTCAAACAAATTTTTTTTTTTTTTTTTTTTTTGAAAACTACATAAATAACAATTAAATGATACTCCAGGATATCACATTAGAATGATATCCATCGTTATATAAACCATAAGTTTAAGGACACTAATCTTTTTCTAAGATTTGTTGGAGTGGGATTAAAAGATACTTAAGGCATTCTACCGTATAGAATTCTTTAAATCTTTAACTTCATTTATAATTAAAAAAAATTAAAATTATGCCACTTTATCAATCCATTAATATAATCATTGAAACAAATGCTTACAAGATTTTCTCTTTCTTTTTTTTATAAATACATTAGAATTTCAACTTATAACGTTAGCTCCATGATGATTGTTTATATATTATCAAGTCAAGACTACACTAATATGCAAAGATCTCACTAGTACTCTCCAATCCCTACCCTTATTCCATCTTGCACTCTCAAACCTTCTGGTTCACTTCGTCCCTCTCTCTATAATATATAGTATATATATGACGAAATTATCTTTTAACCCATTACATGGCAGTTTATAAGACCATCATTGTATATTAAATAATATAATTCATTAAAACATTTAAATAAGTTATTTGACTTTTAAGTTGGTCATGTGATGAAAAGTACATATAGATGGTCTTTTGAGTTCTCATTGTTAGGACATATGTGTTTCACTTGTTAGGAACATATGTCATGATTTTATGTAATTGGCTTATCTTTTGACAAAACGCATTTTACTTATATTTTGGTAGATTTAGGATGTGTTTAAATATTTCAAGAAACCATGTTTCAAGATCAAGTGTTGAAGCTTTCAAGTCTGTCCAAGAAAACAAGATGAAAGTGCAGAGTTACTAAAACTCGACAGCTAGCATGTGTCGAGGTTTAATAAGCTGTTTCAGCCCCGTAACTCGACAGCTATCTCGATAGATGCTTAACAGCTTCTATCTGTCGAGGTTTATGAAAACAGAGTTTCTGATATGTTTTTCTTGAGATCCGTGGATGTGTCTTTGGGCCTTCTTTTCTCTTAACTCTAAACATATAAAAGGATTATTTTAAGGGCCGTCAAACAGTGAACTAGTTGCACAAGCATTAAGCAAACTCTGTTCAAGAAATTTGTAACTGGAGACGAAGTTCTTGCCCTAATTCATCTCTTTCTCTTGAAGAAGTTGCTGTGTATGTGCACCATAGGGTTTTGTAACCAAGCATCTTCTTGATCTTCATCGTGTGGATGAACTGAAGAACTTTACAGCCAACAACCTTCTTAGTTGGTGATTGAAGTCGCGTACTGGGATCCGCGCAATTGGTTAGTCACATACTTGGGAGCCGTGCATTGAAAATAGGGAACTGTCACTACAGAACAAGTCCAATTGGGTATTGAGGTAAGGGTTCAACTGTAGGTTGGTAAGGTACTTGGGATTCCTTTACTTGTAATTGCTTGTTGTGATAATAGTAGAGTTTCGGGAGTGGTGACCTGAAAATCACCTGGTGGAGTTTTTGTCGTTAGGTTTTCCCCATTCGTAAACAAATCACCATGTCATTTATTTTCCGCTGCGTATTTAGTTGTTTGGTGATTTGTTTGTGCTACCACGCGCTTTGCATGTTAATTTGATTAATTAATAAACTTGGTTAATTAATTAATTAATTTATCACAAGGGGTTAATACGTTTGTGGCCTATCACTCACAAAGTGAATAGGAGAAAATTTAAATTTGGAGGAAAATTCTATCTATATATTACATCTCTCAATAAATTTTATTATCAATAGTTTAAAATTTTCATAGTTAGATCATAAGTTCTCATTCTTAACATGCACATCAAATTTCATATTCATCATATGTTATTTATAATTTGATATATTTTTTTTAGAGAGTTTCAACTTATGATGTCCACTCCTTATGATAACTCTTTATTATCAAACTAAGACATCAATCAGTTTTTGGTGTAGGCGGGGATTGAACCCTAGATCTTTTATTTAACCACCATCAGATATTTTACCAGTTGAGGTAACTGAAACTCACAACATTCGATACATAAAATCATGTTTTATGTATATTTTAAAATATAAAAAAAAAAAATACAAACATTTCATAATTGAAATATTTATTAATCTCTAGTCCTTGACATTTTGCGAGTATAAATGGTATAAAAAGAAAATGTGATATGATGGTTGGTTTTTGAAGATATACAATCTCATATGGTTTTGAAACCCGGATCGTTTAATGAACTGAGAAAGGGAGAGGTTTAAGGTTTTTGAGGTCGAACCAAGGTTCAACCGAGGTCAAACCATGATGTGTCATTTAATTTTTTAATATATTTGATATTTAAATAGGTTTATATTTATTAATTTTGCATTCCTAACCAACAAGATGTGTGTGGCCCAATGGTTTGCATGTTGGACATGTTATTTCACTTGCTAAGAGCAGGTTCAAGTCCTGCCAGCAACATATTTTCAATAAAAAATTATTAAGTTTTTTTTTTTTTTTTTTTGGAGAAAGAAAATGATAAAGTAGTGTAATATAAAAGTTATATTATGTATAATTCAAAAGAAGTACTACATCTACAATATTTTCACAACACGTTCACAATAAATATATAATAGATAACAAGTTGTTATTGATTCTAATTTAAACCTACCACCGTAATTTTTTTTTTTTTTTTTTGCTTATTAATAATAATCCGTAATAACTTGCCACTTATAATTTGTTGTAAAAATATTGTATATATAACATTTCTCATAATTCAAACACAACCCATTTGTCTTCTCTCATCACACATGGTCCTGGCACCAGCGTGTGTATAAAGCTTTAGAAATTAAAGAAAAATTAGTTGCCAGTTGCCACACAATTAACATTTTTTTTTAAGCTGACCAATACGGTTAACACTTAAAAAAAAAAAAAAACTTGAATAATATTAAAGACAAAGTTTAGCTACAAAATTGGTTGTAACCCTAGTGTGAGAGATTTCACAATTCACTCCAATACCAATGGGCTTGGTCTGTGATCGAATGCTATAAAAGATTTGTGCCCCCCTCATCCTTCACCAATTGGTCGTTGGCACCTATTAAATTCAACCAAATGAGCATAAACTCAACTCTATGCATGTGCTTAAGAGACATGCACTAAGATAGAGCCAAATTATCGAAGTGGACCAGGATTCCGATAGAGAAACTTGCTTCATATTTCATCCTCACTAAAATAAGTTATAAATATAAAACATATATATAAGAGATCTGAGGTTCAATTCTCGCCTACACCAAAAATTGATTAGTGTCTTGGTCTGATGATAAAGAACTATCATTATGAGCGGATATCATAGGTTAAAATTCTCTTAAAAAAAAAAATGTCTCACACGTGAAAATGTGTACCCAATGGAAAAAGTATATGACTGTTTGGTTTCTCAAAAAAAAAAAAAAAAAAAAAGACTGTTTGGTTTGGTCTGTGTGGGCCTCTTTCAAGAAAAGGATAGAAACACTGGCTTTTCTATTGTCTATCACACTTTCAAAGGTTACATTTCTGTCAACCCATTTACCACTGTGGACACAAGTGATGGAAAGTTTGATGTAAATATTTTCCAAGATACTTTTTTTGTTGAGAAGAATTCACACCACACATGATGCTTAGTGGTAAAAATAAAATAGAAAAAAGTTTGGCTATAAATTTTATTATAGTCTAAGATTATAATTCTCATTAAAAAAATTAACATGACTATAATTTTGAAATTCTAACAATTGAATTACATGTTTTCTTTTTATAATGTTTTTAACACACATATCAAGTTTTATGTAAATCGAATCTTATTTACTATTTGATTCGTAAACCTATTTTTAATGCATAATTTTAAACTACAAAAATTTGAAATTTAAATATTTGTTTGATAACATAGCTATTGATTTTTGATATTATGAAAATTTTTACAAGCAAGAAAGATATAAGAAGAAAATATAATTCAATAGTGGATTTGTCAAAATTTACATTCAACCTAATTTGTTGCAATTTCACCACTTTCTTATATTTTGTTCTATCTTTCTTTCGAACTGATCCAAATGTTTCCCAAATATTGTAATCGATATCCATCAAGCACTAATATATGAATAATCAACTTGACATTATTGATAAATAAAGTGAATAGCTTTCATTTATTAAAAAAAAGAAAAAGAAAAAGAAAAAAGGTTATAAGTGACAATGTCTTGAACGAACAATACTGATCACTTAGTACTTGAAGTGGGTCACCAATTTTTTTTTATACAGTAGCTAGGCATGGAGTCAATACTCGATAATGCCATTACCAACAGCACCAGAAATCAGAAATTGAATACAAACCAACCTTTTCTACTTCCTAGTCAATTCAAGAAAAATCACCCACTCACGAGACAAAATTTTTTCCATTATGTTGATTAGTCTCAAATATCATTTATTTTGGACGTTATATATATCTTTTCATCATCCACTTTATAAGTATTAACTATTGTAATTAACGAGCTTTATACCTTTAGTTATAGTCACTCTGATATTAATCATGACTATGAGATAATCATAACATGTTTAATTTATGAATTGAAAATAATCATCTACAATATTTCATTCAAATTTGTCTTATCACGTAAATAATTGTAATAAGTAGATAAGGCTCTACTTGTGTGAGGTTTGAAAAAATTGGTAAGCAGATAGTGTTATGATGTTATCTGAGTCCAAACTTTGAACATTAAAAATCATCATTTGGATAAAGAGTACTCGTCATTACATCAAAATCCAATCCTATTTGTTTCTTATCACACAAAAACTATAAATTAAAATCAAAGAAATTATATAAAATCTAAACAAATTGCATAAACAATTTGATACTTTAGATGAGAGTAAAAAAAGAAAAAATTAACTATAAAGTATAAAGTGGCATTACCCAATTTATAACACTTTAGATTAATACATAACAATATGTTTAAATTTTTTTAATTTGATAGTTGGGAATGAAGTGTTAATCAGCTAAGTTATACTCTTTCCGTTCCACTTTTTTTGTTCTGTTTGAAAAGTCAAACTTTTTAAGGGAACATCATTTATTGTCTTGTTTACTTTTTAAAAATGTATAAGTTTTCAAAACTACCCTTAAAAAATTTATCAAAAAATTAAATTAGTAAATTAATAGGGATATAATAGGAACATTAGTAAATTAATAACTTTTATTTTTAAAAATATGACAATATTTTGAAACATCTCAAAATAAAATAAAGAATAAAAAAAAAGTGGTCCTGATGGAATATTTTGAGTAAATTTCTAAAGTCATATTGATTGTGGATAAGGATTATCAAAAAAAAAAAAACAAATGATCAGAAATAGAGGCAGATAAGGAATCTAAAAATAAAAAACAGAGAGACAAAGGAATCTAGAAATAGAGGCAGACAATTATTGCAAAATAGGTAGCCGCCGGAGCCAAAAAAAAAGCCTAACCACAACATCGACCCATTATAAAATAACTCGCCACAACAAAGCTCAATCTCTCTCTCTCTCTCTGAAATTCTCTCTACAATTTACTCAAAACCATGGACGACTCCGCCGCCACAAACTCGGACCCACGACAGCCGCCGCTGCAACAAACTCAATCGAAACCATCATCAACTCTCCGCCGCAGGAACTCGATCGCCACCTCCGTAGTCGTCCCCACAAAACTCTCCTTCACTGCCGCCGCCGCCGCCGCAACAACGACGAAACCGCTCCAAAGCTTCAACACCTTCCCCCACCGCCAAAACGGCACCGTTTCGCGTCCGCCGCCATTAGATTACGACGAGCTACTCTCGCTCAAGTGCTCTCCTCCTCAAACCTACACTTCCTTAAAAGACATCCTCCCCGTCCCGGCCTCGAACGCCGCCGTGAGCTCCCCCACCACCTCCTCCGCCGCCGCCGTGTCGTCCGGGTACGAGATCTCAATCCGCAACCGCCTCGTCAAGCAGGCCGCTTGGGCCTACCTCCAGCCCATGTCGTCCTCGCCGGGCTCCTCCGGCCCACACTTCCTCCACCGCCTCTGGCTCTCGTTCCTCTCTTTCTTCAAACGACACGTCGTTCCCGCTTTCACCCATCTCCTCCACCAGGTACTCCGCGCCTGTGACTGCAGATAACGGTCCTTTCTTTCTTAACCAAACACTTTTTTTTTTCTTTTTTCATTGTCTCAATGACCCAAAACGAAAAAATAAAACGGAAACAAAACGACATGTCGTAAAGTACGAGGCTTTTTTAGCATAGGAAATATATGTAATGTGTGTATGTTACAATGGTAGAGAAAGAATGAAATAAATTGAATTTGAATTTGAATTTTTACATAGATATATTTTTATATGTTACAAATTTGTACAATTCTTTTTGTCTCTCTCTTTCTCAATGGTGTGGTTTTGAGTGCCTAAACTTTAGGCCAGCTTGGTGTAGCCTTGGGCTAGTAGGGGAGGTGGCGCGGCCGGGCTCCGATTGTTGATCTCTTTGCTTTTGTTGGTGGAGGAGGACTTGTATCAGGTTGGATTTCGGTGGCTCGGCCACGTTGCGGTCGATTGTGGTGCCGGGCAATAGCGGGGCACTTGGGATCGGAGGCCACTTCATGCCATTGCCGTTGGCTGTGCCATTGAATGTTGGCACATTTGGGGGTGGATGTTGTGTGCTTGAATTATTGTTATCGCCCTTTTTCTGCAAAAAGGTTTTTGGTTATGAGTTTTGAGTACTAACACTTGTTGTGAGTGGTGTAATTAAAATGTGTAATGCAAATGGGAATTATGGTAGTTCTTATCTATCAGAGGAATACATTGTTGTTGTTAAATTTACATTTCTGTATGTATGTGTAATGTGTGAATGAAATGCCATTCAGCCAAAAAAAGAGAGAAGAAAAAAATAAGTGTGAATGAAATGCCAAATCTCTTGGAAATTGAAATGTCATGGTACACTGTATTATGTTTTGAATGAATGTGGGTGATTAGCAAGATGTTCCCAGTATTGTAATAAGTTATTTACTGAGAAGATATGTCATGCATCCTATATATGTATCTATCTTTTTCACAACTTGAGGGTCACATGGCTGTTTAGGACGCTAATTACTAGTTATGTACTGCAACGACAAGTTAAAGATTCTAGCTTTGGTTTTTCAAATTCATGGATGACATTTCAAGAGGCATTTGGAATGTTATTTATTGAAGCAAGGGATGTTATCATGTTACTTACCAAAAAAAAAAATGGTAAGGGATATTAGGCACTGTTTGAATCTTTACAAAGTACAAGGGTACAAGGGAAAGGAACAGAGATTTCCTAACATTACTTCTCTCTAATGATACGTATAATTTGATCATGTTCTTTTCCTCTGCCTCAAATTGTTCGAGATTCAAAAATTTGAGATGGGGGGCTTTGACATGGAATTATTACATTAATCTCCGTACCAATAAATCTGTGTGATCTGATTTTGATTATGTGGGTGGGAAGCTAATAAAGCTCTAGGGACTCATGAACTAGCCTGGTTAAAATATGCACAGGGGAATGAAGGGACAAGATGAAATAAGAGAACCTACCTCTGTGTGAGGGTGTTTGAACCTTGCAGACTGACCCGCCAAGTACTCAACGACTTGGAAGAATGCTGACTGCCCTAATTCGGAGCAGTTTTGATAATAGAAAATGGCCAAATCCCAGGCCCTTAACCTCCACTCCTGCAACTTCCTGTCAATGTCTGTTTCGTGCTTAGACACATAAGGCCGCAACACGGCGTCATAGACATAGCCGCTTCCCTACATGATGCACAAAAAAATGTTTCATAATTCAGACACAAACATGGTGATATATGAAATTATGATTTCTACTATTGCTTTTTTTACCTTGGTTTTGGGATACCATAGATAGATAAAGAGTGCCAGCTTCAGCTCACCATACATGGGCACCCTTCACAAAAAGATTAGCATAAATTAAATTTCCAGTTAAATAAACAGTGCATATGTAAACAAATAGTCAAATACTCGTTGTTGTTATTGTATACATACAAAGACCTACACATACCATGAAATGAATGTATCCCCAATCCTCTCAAGAACTGTGAGCATAGCCACAATGATCCTGCAGAATTGATGACAAATTGAGATTTAATTCATGTGCTATAAAACGTAATCAAGTATATTAGATTGGGTTTGATTTGCATCTAATGCATACGTGTACTAGAGGGAAGACTTACACTTATTAGATCAATATTTTTAGATAAACATTGATGAATTTTGTACTGAAATAATGAGATGGTCATAAAATTAAAGAGTTTCAAGTATCATTCTTCAATAACATTCCACCTATCATCTAGTACCGATTACCAAACTACCCGGCCCATAAATCAAAATTAATTACATGATCCTGATGCCCAACTAAAAGACTTGCGGCTCATAAACTCTCATAAATTCCTTCCCTGTCTTGTTTTTATTTCATTTACAATAATTTGCTATCATTGGACAACAACCAACAAGGCAGAGACATTAATAGGTTCGATAATATGTTGACTTTGGGACATTGTGGGTCATTTCACCTAACCCATTTGCTAATTTGTTTCTAGGCGGCAATACATTCCTATATTTTATTTGTATTTCTCATATGAACCTGTAACAGATCAAACTTAACTGGGGAAGGTCTTCTAATATATGACTTCAATTTGAAAAAACAATTACAACCCATTAATTCTATCAATCTCAACTTCAAAGTCATGGATCAGAACACATTAAGGCCACCAATTAAAACACTCTAAAAATGGTATTATATTACAAAGCCTCTATTTTTTAAAGCGAAGAAAATGCTTGTTACCAATATTGACACCAAAACCGGAGTTCTTCAATCTCGACCCTGTTCTTCTCCACCGTTTTGTAACACTCCAATGCAGGATATGCATACCCCAGAACCAGCCTGGTACCCAAAAAGTAAAAAAGCACAAAAAATAAAATACAAATAAAAAAAAACATTCTAATTCCAAAAATCAAGATCTAAGATAAACATCTATGAGTGCAGCTAGAACTTACACAAGACATCTGGTTATGAAATCTCCCAACATTTCAATTCCTTATACGTTAACAACCGCCAAAAATTCCTGCAAAACATGCAATAAAAATTCCATCTTGATTAACCAAATTCACTTGAGACAAAAGAAATTCATCGAAGAACATAATGGAACAAAGACAAAAGAATTCATCATTAGTAAAAAACTTAATCAAGTTTGTGATCAGAACTAATTACCTTCTATCTAAACCAAAAGAGAAACTACAAAACTGGACCTTTTTTTGTATCTGAAAGATTAAAACCCACCAAAGATCATGTCCGTTTGACTGGTTCAAAGTTCAGACACTGCTCTCCAATGAAAAAAAGAAAACTAATATAAAAAAAAAGCATTCAAAAATATTGAAATGAAAGGTTATTCAAACGTGTTATATGTGATTAGAGATGCTTTATTAGAAGGAAAAATGGAAGTTCATACCTTTGGATGAAGGATCTCTGATTCTTTGAACCGAATGTCTCTCTCTTGGGGTGAAAGAGAGAGAGAGAATTTGAGAAGGAAAACAAAAAAAACTGGCAAGAAAGCTTGAATTAGAGGAAAAAAAGAAAGTTCCTAGTATTTATAGTAAACAAAGATTAGGCAGTTATTAAAGGTAAAAAGAACAAATAAAGATTAGAGTATACTTATTATTGAAGATTTCTTGCCACGTACGCTTCTGTGTCATTTTACACGCAACAACGTTGTGTGATTTTCCGGGATTCTTCAAAAAACGGATTTACCGTTTGGCGGTTGGGTTCTGTAAAGGGTGTTTTCGTCATTTTTGGAAAATTTTGTTATACGGTGTGGGAGTCCTCATTTTGCTTGTGATGAGTGAGCTCTTGCGGCGACTTTTTCCACGTGACTCATTCGCTTTTGATGTCCATGTATCAGTGTACAGTAACTTAGTGTAGTTTAGGTTTTTTTTTTTTTTTTTTTTGGTGTCAGCATGGGTTAGGTTATGAACTTAAATTAAGGATTTATGAGTTAAGGTTTAGCTGTTGGGATGGAATTGGAGTTTGATTGTGAATTTTGTCCCCAAGTGACCAAGTCTTCAATGCGTGGTCCATGTTGTAGTTTGGTTCCATAAAAATGGCTCTTACCATTCCACAAATAGTTTTTAAATCCAAATCAAATAACCAAGTGAGAGAATTTGGTCCCCATAAACCCAACAAATGGTAACAAAGTGCTAATCCTTACCTAATAGCCTAACCTTTTGATTTTGGAGATAAATCTTGTTTGTTTTTAGAGATAAATCTTCTTTGATTTTGTTTTTGCCTAACTAGGCAGTATTATTCAATTTTTAGAAATGTTATGTCCACAATATTTTCAGAATAAATCTTAAATGGAAGGTTATTATTGGTTATTACGAGTGGGTAAAAAAAATAATTTAAGCTGTAGATTCATATTAAAATCAATAACAACTTACCACTTAAAGATTTTTTTGGGTTGTATTTAAATTCAAATTAGTCTCTTCCCAAAAATATATATAATAAAACTTTTCTTTAAAACTAAAATATAATAAAACTCAAGTACAATTCTTTAAGGATTTTTTTAGATTCTCCAATTAAATTTAATCATGAGGTTGTATTAGATCAATAAACCATATAATTAATTTAATTGTTGTTGATAAAGATGACAACATTATTTGTGCTCAGTGCTCATAGTTAAATTAAATTGGGGAATGTAAAATATAACATTTAAGAAACTGTACCAAACTAAAAAATAGTAAATAAATATATAGGCAAAAGATTAAGAGGAAATAATTCCCATACACGATCAATGTTTATTTAAACCTATTTTTTTGATACAAAATAGAAATTATACTCTAACTTAATCTAAGTATATATGTGTATGAAGTTTCCTCTTGAAAACTTGAATTTCTGCCTTTATCCCCCACACCACACTAGAACTTTGTAATGTTTACTCAAACCTATTAATTATAGGTTCTAGTGATCTTATCCAAGAATCACTCTCTTTAATTTAAAATTAGGAATAAATATGTCTACCATTTATATCTCCCAGTCCTCATAAAAACATAAGTCTTGAGAACTGAGTAAGTGAGTAAGGACTTTGACCTTGCTAATACGTAAATCTCAAATATTTAACTTATAGGTTTTAGACTTTTAGTATTTGTTTTTGTTACTTAATGGATGTTAATGAAATCGTTCTGTAACCCAAAAAAAAAAAAAAAAAAAAAAATCTTTACTTGGGAAAGAAGGCAAAGTTTAATTTGACTTGGATCTGTGAGGGCTTAGACCCTTTTTGCCTAATGATGCAAGAATTTTATAATCAGAATAAAGGTATTACGTAACTTGGTTCATCTCTCCATGACGACATGGCTTAGGCTGTGGTCAATTACTGAGAATTTGAGTAGTATGAAAGCATCATGCATGATGACAAAAAGATCAATAAATTTATTTATCAGTGACCTAAGGTCTTTGGCCTTAAGTTTAATACTGACACGCTTAATAGACTAATCTAATGATAATGATAATCTTCTAAAAAAAAATTAATGATAATGATAAATAAATATAAATACTAAAAAGAAAAATCAAATTAGGTTGATCTTCCTGCTTTTTAACCCAATTCAAATATGAAATGTATAAGAAGCTACCTTTTTAAGTTTGACAAATTCATTGGCATCATTGCATAGGTAAAATTTTAATATTTGTAGAAGTTCTAGAATTTTCTCAATTTTAATTTTAAGTCAAAATGCAAAAACATGATGACACTCATTGGAGTTTCAATTCTTTTGTATAACTCTTGGAGGTTTCTATATTCGTCAAAATTGGCCACGGGAACTAACTTTTGTTAGTTCTTATGGATAAAAAATCATGTAGCTATCACATGGCTATATTAAAAAGACTCATCAATTGATTCACGTCACTAGTTACTTAATAGTCATGTGATTTTTTCGCTTATAAAAGCTAACAAAAGTTAGTTCCGTCAGTCAATTTGGCGGATATAAAAGAAATCTCAGGGAGTTTTAAGAAAGAACTAAAACAACATGGGGGTGTTTTTACACTTAACCCAAACCCTAGAGGGTGTACTTGCATTTAGGTCTTAATTTGATTGACAGAACCTTTTCTTTTTGTTTTTAATACATATTTCGTTTAAACGGTTCCAACATTTAAAAAAAAAAAAAAAATTGTAATCCAATAAAAAGGTAATCAATCATTATTTTAGGGCAATCAAAATATGGAAAACACCGTCGTATTCAATTTCAACAATTTTTCCTTTTTGTCTCCTAATTTTTGCCGTCTTTTTTCATCTAAAAATAAGATTAGTCAACAAATTTAAATGACATGGTATTTTACATTTTTTTAAAATTTTATAATACTTAATATGAACTAAAAAATAAATCTACTTTAAATAAAGAATCATTTCCCAACCAAAAATAAAGTTGCAAATATGAAGACCAATTAGAAAGTAAGAAGCAAAGGGCATCATTTGCCTCTCTTAGCACTTCTAAACAATTTGAGGTTTCTTCCTTTAGTTTCACTCATATTTTACTTGGGAATAAAACGAAGGATAAACCAAGATAAAGGATCACGTTTTCATGCCCTCAAATAAACAAAAGAGGCTCCGATATTTGGCAAATTTGTAACTATGACTTGGTCTATTAAACAATGAAGGATATTGGTTTAAATTGTTGGAAACTTGGACTCCAAGGCTTAGTAGGAGCCACCCATTTGGAAGCTTTATAAGTTAGAATAGTAGGTTCTAAGTAACTAAATTTATAAAGTTTTTATTGTCAAATAAAAAACTTGGCTTTAAATCTTGCTTACACTAAATCGATTATTATTATCTTAATACAATTATAAAAATTAATCATCATAAAGTGGATATTATTATGTTCTAATATCCTATTCTATTTATAAACTAAAGGAAACCCAAATGAAGGATATCATCATAGGTGCTCTTAGACAAATTGGAACAACAAATATATTCTACTACAAAATTAAACAAATATATCTTGTAAAATTTTGTTTACAAAATAAATGGTAGTCATTGTTAATGCACCTCCTGGCGCCAAATGTCATTATATGCGATTGTAGAGCCTTCAACTTGACTACAGAATTACAAATATAGTGTACAAATTAATTAAATTTTAAATAACAAATCTCTCTCTAGTTACGTGGTTTCTGGTGAATTAGGATCCGTTTGGTAAGAGATTTCTAGTAACGTTGTTTGTATTTTTTGAAAATACGTGTGGGTGAAAAAATATGTGAAAATACGTGTAATATTGTTTAAACAACGGTAATAAACGTGCCCTTAATAATTCGGCATCCATCTTGTAAAATCCAAATTAATTCACCTTTTTATTATTTTTGCTTAAAATTAACATTTTCTTCTGGCATTATCGAATATTCAAATCACAAAGGCTAAATGCTATTCTATCTTATCTTTTCTTTGAAAGAGTTGCATCTATTTTATCATAATTTATTTGCTTATTTTATGATTATGGGGTTCAACTCACTGGGGGCGCAAAATAAGAATTAGAGATCATACTGCCAATTGTTTTAATTATTTTTTTTTATTTTAAATATTTGCATCTTCAACGTAATTTTAGGTAAATTGAAGACCTCATTAACATGTTAGATTATTATTAATATTCTTTTATTTCACAAATTGCTTATAATAATATACCCTTGATTGAATTTTCTTTTGTAATCTTCCGGAATATACCTATTGGTTTGTTTTTTATGTACCCAAAATTATTGTCATGTTAGCCTGTTAGGTCAACATTTAACCAAATAATGACCAAATTGTACGAAAATATATTTGAAATATGCCTGGGTTTTTGCTTTCTGGTGTCTAAACAAACCTTTTGGCAATATTATTAACTACTACCAAGTCAAAATAAAAAGTCAACTTGAGCATATATAATGTTAAGTTTGGTTGGAGTTAGTTTAACTCACATAGGGTTGAGCTGATCCACTTAATTCATGTGCATGAGTATGACCCACTGTCTGAGTCATAAAAAATGCCCATGTCCTGTGAAAGTTGAAACCATGAAACGCGTCTAAGCAATTTCATCGAACTTTCAATTTCAAAGCACAATAATTTTCTTTGTCCAATGTGTCTAGGTCCATTGGTTGCCAATTCCTTCGTAAAAAATGCTTTCTAGAAGCTAATTACTTTCCAAATTTGTGGGATACTTGTCAAAATTGATAATGCATAATTAGAAAGGATGGTAGCAACTCAAATTTTTTTTTTTTTAATTTGTTAGAATAAAAGGTTTCTTATAATCGAATAAGCAACTAAACCTCAAAATTATTAATCAGTATCTTGATTTGATAATAATTAAACGATTATCCTATATCTAATATCTTCCTATACCAAGGAACCAACCCAAGAGGCCACAATCTCTTTCTAAAATTTTTAGTCTAACATGTGCTAAACAAAAGCAAAGTTGGTGGAAATTTGTTTTTGATAACGAACCCATATATGGACAATATGAGAGTTGGTCGAATTGATTAGTAATACGTTGATAATTGTTTGCATAGTTTGCAACTATTGTGATCCTCTTGTTGTTGACAAGTTCTATTTTGTGGTTCAAGTAATTCACACGGTCCATTGAATCGAGCTTTCTCTTTTGACGGTATTGCTAGTTGCAGAATAAACTCAGTCATCAACAGGGTTTGGCATGTTCGGTCAACCCTCGAGTGAGTCAAGTCCCAAACCATGGCCAATATATAACAATATATTAAATATACATACGTATTTTTTGGGAACTGAGTTAATGCTTATTAACAATTTGCCTTTTTTTGAAAAATTAAATAACTTATTTGCAATATTATTTAACACGATAAATACTAAATGGATCATCTTAATAGATGTCATATTTGTTATTAAATTATTTTAATAAAGTTTTAATATCATTCTCATAAGAAATATAAAAAAAGTAAAAAAAAAAAAGTTACTAAAAAAATTGAATACAAATCTTCTGTATCACTTATTTTATTTTATTTTATGTTCCATTAATCATAATTTTTTTTTTATAAAAAGTTTTTAAATAAATTAATGCTATTAGAGCATCTGTTAACTTTTTCATTATAAATATAGAGAACACTTTTTCTATAGTATCATTTAAAAATAGTAATTTCATGAATAATTATAAGTTTTGTTGGGGTTAGTTTAGCTTGATGGCTTGGGTTTATCCACTTGACTTTTTCGCCTTATCCACAGTATTGAGTCATACATTTATCATTTATGGAATTAAAAAGTGGGGTTAGATAATTGGAGTCATTGGACACAAGAAAGCACGTCCAGCAATTCCATGCATTTAATTAATAATGAATCCAGTGTCCACTGCACGTCTTTAGTTTTACACCTATTTCTTTTATTTCCAGTTCCCCCAAAATCTCAGTGTTACCAGAAGCTTTGTTGATTACCAATTGTTCCCAAGTCACATGCTGTGCAAAATTGCTGAGCCGCAGAATTGCATGTGCTTGATTCTACTACAAAACATAGTATTAATAAGTCTTTTCATTGAAGAGGATTAGAGTTGTAATGACTAGTCAGTGTAGTCACTCTCTTTATACTTTCCTATTTAGCTCTTTTTCTTGAGCAAGAGATTAGGGGACCAAAACTGACCTAGAGATTCGAATCAAGCCCACAAAGTCTTAAAATTAGTTAATATATACACATCAATCCAGATGAAAGTATGTGATGACTGTCTCCTCCAAAGAGTTTGACATATATTCCAAGAGTCCCAAAGAAAGAAAAATCCAATAATTTTGGTTCCTCAATCATTATCAGTCTCTTAAATCTAAAACCTTTTTTCCCATGGAATAGTAGCCGAGTATTTTCTGAAAATAAAAAAGGAGAAAAATAGAAAAATAAATGGGCTTATTATTATAGGGATTGATTGGGCTAAGTGACCTGCTGTGTAGCTCACAATAAAGCAGGCCCGTTCATTTAAGTGGCCTGCCTCAGCCGAGATTGCATCATTTGAGAAGGATTTGGGTGAGAGAGGCAAAGCCTAAAACTAAATCCAATGACCAGTATGGCAAATTAGCAATAGAAGCTATTTTCAATTTCCCTTATTGCTATTGGGAGTATGCTAATAATTTGCCTGTTTTTAGACTCATTTGATTTTTTTAAAATGAGAAAATGAGCCCAACTTATACAACATTTCTCTCACTAACATATGGGTCTCATATGTCAGTGAGAAATGTTGTATAGGGCAGACGCAGGAAATACTACCCTATTTTTAAAGGTGCTAAAAACTTAAAATGTGTCTGTTTATGTGACATGACAAAAAATAAAAGTTACTTTATGTGAAATGATGAAATATCATAACAACTAATGTTTCTGTGTTTTTTTTTTTTCTATTTCAATCTAGTATCTATATGCATTACTTAATCCTTTTTTTCTTTAGTTCTTATCCACTGGCTTGTCTTTGTGCATTTCTATTTTACCATATAAGAGATGCAATTCTTTGAAGAACCAATAAAATCTAAACAACTTTTCTTCCATAAAAGAGTCATTTTTTGTTTTGTTATTACTTGCTATTATATAAATTTTAATGCATATGAGTTGTATATTGGCATGGTTGTGAACCTTCCAATAATATTCATGATTTTTGTTTATGCCATTCATATTCATTTATCAGCCTACTAATAAGATCTTCTCCATTATATACATTTATTGTTAGAGATATCTGTTATTGTTCATTGTATTACAATATGCTAGGCTTTTAGCCTGAATTGCACCTTCCTCTGCCTCCTTTATATTTCAATTCTCATGTCACGGATCAAAAACTCACCTCCTCCCTCCCCTTTCCAACAGAAGCAAAAAAAGAGAGTATTACTAATACTACAATACTTATATATATATATATATATACACACACACACTTATACTACAAACCTAACTTGTATCATATTTTAGGAGTAGTTTAATGTTAGTCCAATGTTAATTTCTCTATATTTATTCTTGATGGGCTCCTTAAAACAAATATAATTCAACATATCTCATTCACAGCTGATTTGACAACTGAATAAACAACATTCTATTAAACGTTGACCATAGTTGTGAAATTGGACACATATTATTGGATTGGACAATGGATACCATACATTATATTTAACATAATTAAGTAATAACTTTCCCAATCATCAAGAATTTCAAGATTTAGCAGCATTGCTTGGTCTTTCCATAAAGATAACCTAGATTTGAATCTCTCAATCCCCATTTGTTGTGAATAAAATAACAAAATCAATTTATAATCAAATGGAAATACAATTTGTATTACATTTAACACAGCTCGCAATTTTAAGCCTAATGATAAACATGTGTGCTATTTCATTTGTGATGGAAAACCTTAAGAAGTTCCAGAAAATGCAAGTCAATATCACAATTTGATAAAGCAATCAAGCTACAGAATCAATGATCTGCTTGCACAGGACACTGGAGAAGGATCTTCAATTGGACCGAGTGAATTTATCAACTTATGCATTTAACACTTGTCAACAAAACATTGACTAAGAGTTAAAATTACAAAACTGTGACATTTCCATATGCAAAAGTACTAGCTATTTACATGTCTCACATGCTTTAACAGAAACAAATACAATACACTATTGAATATTCCAAGTTGAGATTTAGCACTGATAAGCATGCTTAAGGTAACACTGGTAACCGTAGTGACAGAAGAGAGACCTCCCAAAACAAACACAACTGCACACTGGAAAAGATTGAAATTACCACAAGAAACTCATAAATTAGATCTGGAGACACAGAGAGACAAATACACATTGAGTACAAGCATACTTAAGCGGTGGAGGACATAAGTTGTGTTAACAATATAAAGTGAGAGAGAAAGACTGAATAGTCTGTATATTCATGTATCAAAGAATAATATACAATAGAGAGCAGAGAGCCTTATATAGGCTAGGTATGTGTGTAGTACAAGCAATATGAGTAAATTACAAGTATAGTATACTGAGCCAAGCCCAATGGGCTAATCTAGTCTAAACTATACACTAACATCCCCCCTCAAACTCGAGGTGGCAAGGAGGAAGCCAACTGGAGTTTGGATATAAGATCTCGAAGACGACCAGGCGGGTGAGTCTTGGTGAAGATATCAGCAGGCTGGTCAGCAGAGGAGATGGAGAACAACTTGAGATTGCCTTTCTTGAGATGCTGGCGAGTGATGTGGCAGTCGATCTCAATGTGCTTGGTGCGTTCATGGAAGACATCATTATGAGCAATGTAGATAGCACTACGATTGTCACAATAAAGAGGAGTGGCAATGGGCTGTGGAGCATCCATGTCAGCCAAGAGCCAGCGAAGCCAGACAAGCTCGCAGGTGGTGTCGGCAAGGGCACGATACTCAGCCTCAGTACTGGAACGGGAAACCACATCCTGCTTCTTACTACACCATGAGACAAGAGAAGTACCCAACAGGAAACAGAAACCTGTGATAGAGCATCGATCAGTCGGATCACCTGCCCAGTCCGCATCTGAATAAACATGAAACTCGAGAGAAGATCGAGAGGAGTAGTGGAGTCCATGATAAAGTGTGCCCTTGACATATCGGAGAATCCGAAGAACGGCAGCATAATGGACAGAACGAGGGGCATCCATGAACTTACTGACCATACCCACGGCATGTGAAATATCTGGACGAGTAACGGTGAGATAGATCAGACTACCAACCAACTGACGATAGCGAGTAGCATCAGATATAGGTTCACCATCCAAAGGTGTGAACTTTGCATTGTATTCCAAGGGAGTGGAAACAGTCTTGTTGTCGGTGATACCGGCTTTGGAGAGAAGATCAGAAGCATATTTAGCTTGAGAAAGATAGTAGCCATCAGAGGATGAGGTAACCTCAAGCCCAAGAAAATAGCTGAGAGTGCCCAGATCTTTCATCTCAAAATGCTGACTAAGGAAGTGCTGAAGAGAGCGGATGCCTGCAGAATCATCTCCAGTAATAATCATATCATCAACATAAAGAAGAATAAGAGTGATACCAGCAGAGGATCTGCGGACAAAGAGAGCAGTGTCATGAGGACTCGAAGTGAAACCCTGCTGAGCAACAACTGAGCTAAACTTTTCAAACCAAGCTCGAGGAGCCTGCTTGAGGCCATAGAGAGCACGGCGAAGGCGACAAACTTGACTGCTTGAGTGTGGATAGCCAGGGGGTGGCTGCATGTACACTTCTTCTTGGAGGTCTCCATTGAGGAAATCATTCTTTACATCCATTTGATAAAGAGGCCAACGACGAACAGCAGCTACAGCAATGAGACATCTGATAGATGTAAGGCGAGCAATAGGAGCAAATGTTTCCTCATAGTCAATGCCATACTCCTGAGTAAAGCCCTTGGCAACTAGGCGAGCCTTATACCGTTCAACAGATCCATCAGCCTTGGTCTTGATCTTGTAAACCCACCTACAACCTACTACAGACTGACCAGGAGGCAAATCAACCATATCCCAAGTGTGATTCTTATGAAGGGCATCTAGTTCTTCGTTCATAGCTTGCTGCCAAAGAGGGTCAGTATGGGCCTCACAATAGGTGTGAGGTTCATAGAGGGTGGCAAGAGCAAAAGAGCAGTGATAATTAGTGAGATAAGGGGGAGGAATGCTTACCCGAGTGGAACGACGAAGTTCAGGACCAACAAGAAGCTCAGGAGAGGGTGGTGCCACAGGATCCAAGACAGGCAGGTCATATGCCGGGGATAGAACCGGAGATGAGTCGTCTGGAGAGGCAATCGATGTTGAAGAATCTTCCACAAGTTCAGGATATAGAGGGAGGAAAAGATCAGTAAAAATGGGAGACTCTGAGGAAGAGGACACAGGAAACTGCTGAAAACTCGTGAAAAGACGATGTTCCCAAAACTCAATATGACGGGAGACACGAAAGCGATGAGAAATGGGATCATAGCAATGAAACCCCTTTTGAGATGTACCATAACCAAGGAAACAACAAAGACGAGCACGAGGCTGGAGCTTTGTTCGTTCATGAGGAGGAAGAGAGACAAAGCAAGCACAACCAAAAACCCGAAGAGAGGAATAGTCAGGAGTTTGACCATAGAGAAGCTCGAATGGTGATTTGTTGTGTGTAGTTGGTGAAGGAATACGATTAATGGTGTATACAGCAGTGAGTGCGGCCTCACCCCAAAAGCGCTCAAGCAGAGAGGCAGAAATGAGAAGGATGCGGACAACATCAAGAATGTGACGATGTTTTCGTTCTGCACGACCATTTTGTTGTGAGGTGTAAGGACAAGACCGCTGAGGAAAGGTACCATGACTGTCTAAAAAGGATAGGAAAGATTTATCATTATATTCTTGAGCATTATTTGATCGAAAGACTTTAACGGTGCGATTGAATTGTGTTTCAATCATTTTATGAAAAGTTTGATAAATAGACACAAGTTCAGACCTATGGTGAAGCAGATAAATCCAAGTATATCGAGAAAAATCATCCACAAATATGACAAAATATTTAGATCCCCCCTCAGTGGGAACAGGTGCAGGACCCCAAATATCAGAATGTATAAGATCAAAAGGGGCAGAAGAAAAGGAGTCACTTTTATTAAAGGGCAATTTTGTTTGTTTGCCAAAATGACAGGAAGTACAATCAAATTTTTGAAACTGAACTGAACCTAAATGACCTTGAGAAGCTAACAACTGAAGACGAGATAAGGATGGATGACCAAGACGAGCATGCCATAGATCAGGTGAGGAGGTGGCAGTGGTAGCAGCTGCAGAAACAACTTGTGAAGGAATCTTCAAGTCATGAACCTCAAACATGCGACCAACCTTACGGCCTGTCCCAAGCACTTGACCCGTCCGGGGATCCTGCACATCCACACCATGATTAGTAAATAGAAGATCTACGCCTAATTCACAAAGTTGACCAAAAGAAAGCAAATTGAGGGATAACTTTGGAATATGAAAAGTGTCACTAAGGGATAAACAAGGAGAAGAGATTGTTCCTTTATGACTAACATGCATAGGAGTTCCATCAACAGTGTAAATGGTGATTGGATGTTCTAAGGGTGCCTTATTAGAAAATTGAGATTCATCAGGAGTCATATGGTTACAACATGCAGTATCAAAAAACCAAGGTTGTTTACCTGAGGTGACAGAAAGGGCAGTGGAAGTGCGGGATAAAACCTGTTGAACAACTGCCTCAATATCAGCCGTAGTAAGTGAGGAAGCCAAAGATGGACCTGTAGGAACCGATGGATTTGAAGGACATACAGTAGCTGCCCGAGGAAGAGAAGTTTTATTCTGCTCTTGCACAAATTTCTGTAGTTTGCGACAAACAGAGATGTCATGGCCTTTGGCACGGCAAAACTCGCAGCGAGTACCTTTAGAAGACTGAGAGGTGGGACGCCCAGAGTTTATTCGTGGAGAAGCAGTGAATGCAGCAATGGGAGGCTGTGGAGAGGGTGTAGCCAATACATGATCAGATGATGACATGTGAAATGTAGGCTGACGGTTCTCCTCAGAAATGAGCTCCTTGACTGCAGCATCAAGAGAAGGAGTAGGAGACCGGCTGAGCAAAGAAGCCCTAGTAGGCTCAAAATCCTCACGTAAACCCATCATGAAGTGCATAAATTTACGGCGATCCCGATATTTGACAAAGAGCTCAATGTCCTTAGAACACACTAGTGGAGGATCTGCAGCAGAGAGTTGTTCCCACATAGTAGAAGTCTGAGAATAAAAATCAGAAATAGACTGACCTGTCTCTTGGCGCATTTGATAAAGCTTTGATTCAATGTGGAACTCCAAGCTTGAATCATTAGTACAATTATACCGATCGGCCAGAAACTTCCAAGCAGCCTCAGCAGTTTCAAGACGAGGAAGAAGATTATGAATGGAGGGGATAGAGGTATTGATAAACCAAGATAAGATCTTACTCTGAATACTCTCCCATTCCTCTAGGCGTTCTTCATAATCATCTGTTGTAACAGTAGTCTTGGAGGCATCTTCAGCAGCTGTGACTTTGGACTTAGGGTTTGGGACTGGCTTAGGAATTGAACCAGTCACATATCTCCACAGTTTACGACCCTTGAGAAAGACAGTCATATTCTGAGACCATACATGATAGCTAGTAGGACCATCCAACATAATGGTGATAGGACGAATGATATCTCGCTCGTTTTGTTGAGCCATAATAAAGAAAATGACTAAAAAGTGGGATTTAGAGACCTCAAATGAAGAAACAGAGTCCAAAATCGGAATCTACGCGAAAAACTGAGCAAGACAGGCCCTGTTGAAAATTTTTGACTACGGTCAAAAGTCAACGGTCAAAGTCAACGATGGTCAACTGCTGACGTGTGCTGATGTAGGCGGCTGACGCGAGTGCTGACGTAATGTGATGACGCAGACGCTGACGTGGGCAGGATGACGTCAGCTTAGGGCTGACGTGGACAAACGCAGAGTATCTTAAGCGCGTGAGGCGCGTGGGGCGCGTGGAGGCACGATACCGGCGCGTGTGAAAAACTGGGGGCGCGTGGAGGCGCGTGTTCGACACTCAGAAGCTTCAGGCAGCGCGTGTAGGCGCGTGCCAGGTCCTTTTTGGCTGTTCTAGGTTGGGTTTTTCTCGGGATTGTTTGTTCTGTCACCCTGTACCTTTGCTTTGGCAGTTAGATGAATAGAACGATGAGATCCGAGAGTTGTAGGAATTGTGGGCGTGACGGCGGTGACTCGCTTCTGATAGTGACTACTAGATGAAGGCGAGGGCAGCGGAAGAACGCCAGAGATGTCCACAAGAACCAGAAAATCAGAGGAACCGCTCTGATACCATGTTAACAATATAAAGTGAGAGAGAAAGACTGAATAGTCTGTATATTCATGTATCAAAGAATAATATACAATAGAGAGCAGAGAGCTTTATATAGGCTAGGTATGTGTGCAGTACAAGCAATATGAGTAAATTACAAGTATAGTATACTGGGCCAAGCCCAATGGGCTAATCTAGTCTAAACTATACACTAACAAGTTGCAAGACCAAGCAACATCAGAGGTGATAGTCCATCTAAGCAAATGCCTAAATTGACACCCTAATTCAGGTAGGCCACAAAGACTAATCCGCAAGAAATTAATTCTCACAAGAACTGGGAGCCACAACTACACCATTTAAAAAGAAAGTAGTTATTCCAAGATGACTTTATAAGCATTACATATCTGCACAAAAATCATATTAAATATAGGTAGATCGGGTCAGGTTAGGCGGATTAATGAATCTTATGGCCCATACCCAACTTGACCCGTTGTGAAAAATATCACAACCCAATCCAACTCACCAACACCTAAAAACCGACTCAACCTGATGAGTTAGGTTGGATCAGATAAGTTTTAGTGGGTTGACGGGTTGGCTGCACACCCTGAATAAACAGGCACTAGTATTTAACTGGAGGTGGCCCAATTTAACTTAAATAATTGCTTCTGTACAAGTCCCAGGCCCAGCCCCAAGCATCCAATCATATCCTACCACAATGCTAAAAACCCAAAAAACAAAAACAAAAAACAAAGGAAGAGAAGTGAAATGCTTCTTCGGCCCAGTGCCCGACCCCTCTGTCTTTCACTCTCCTTCCACTCTAATGCCAGGTACTATATATATCTATAATCTATTGCTACATAAATTTCGTGTAAAATTCAAAGTTTCAGTTGGATTGCTCATATCTTTTAGCACGTACAAAAAATTTTGTACAATGTTTAGTAGTGTGGTCCATATTCCTAACCAATTCTAATGTCAATGCACTAATTATGCACTCCACACTTTTTTCCTATCTCTGAATCTAGGAGGAGCTATAGACCAAAGTGCTTAAGCCAAGACATGGGTCGGGTCGAATTGGATTCCAAAGCTAAAAGGCAAACTGATTTTCGATTATGCAATGTGTCCAGGTACATATTATTGGGTCACCTATGTTTTTGTCTATGCAGTCTTATAGTTATCAAAGATTTTGAGGTTTTTTTTGTGATGTTGTTTTTTTGGTTAGTCACATGACTGAGTTGCTGGAGATTCGTGCTGATGATCCTAAAATGCATGTTTTATTAATCCCTGGAAATCCAGGCAAGTTTGGTTTTTTATTCTTTTGTTGTTGGTGTTGTTGATTTTGTTTTGAGAACTAGGATCATGGGTTTGTTTTTTGGTTAATTGTTACTTTAGGTGTTGTTTCATTTTATAAAGACTTTGTGGAATCATTGTACGAGTTTCTTGAAGGAGATGCATCTATAACAGGCAAGACTTGGTTGCTTTCTTGTTCTGGTTAATTTTCTAATTTTTGAGCTTTGATCTGTGAGCTAATTTGATTGCACATTTTGTGTGTGTTAATTTGTTAATCAACAGCTATCAGTCATTTATCCCACACGAAAAAGGTACTTATGCTTAGCTATTATGAGATTAAGCAATGGCTGTTTTTGTTCCTTGCATTATTATTGCTGTTTAAGCCTTCATTTGTGGTATTTTAGAATTATGCTGTTCGGCATATCGGGTCCAAGCCTAGAGAACGGAGGCGCATGTTGTGGAAAAATCTGTAATGAACACAAATTTTGCAAAGTGAAACTTTGACTAATGCCTTATTTTGAAAATGGTGTTCCTTAAATCAACTAACAAAGTGTTCTTTCTTTAGTAGCTGAGAATGGTCTTCCTTTGTAAAATGTCAAGAATTACATGATTAATGGAAGAAATTTCGTTTGATTGGAAGATTATTGTTTTTTTTTGAAGGAACAACAGGGTGCTAAATGCTATTTTTTATGGTGAGGTTTTTGAATACTACTAGAGTTGTAAATTCAATTATTAAGACAATTAAACCTGGTCTTGATGTGGCTTGGCCACTGTTCGCACACACAATAGTATTAATAGGCTGGTTTGTGTAGTTATGTTTACATTTGTACTGAAAATACCTTCTCTTGAAATCTAAGCAATAGATGGCAGTTGGAGTTTGGGAGTTAAAACCAACTCAAGCTATCTTTGAACTTCTTGCTATGGGTAACAAACATTGGAGCCATGCTGTGACCTAGCTTGTCTTTCTCATATTAGCCACCCAAATATGAGTTGTTTGTATGCTTTTGAATGTAAAGGTCCTATAAAGTTTGTAGTACTAAATTCTTTTTGACATTAATTTTCATAGAAAGATTGAAGTGGTTGAAGGAACCAGTTGATCAGTTGACCATGAAATTTTATACTTTAGCCTCTACTTATATTTATTTCATTATATGTGTGGTAAATGATTTTTGGAATTGGGTTTCCATCCTTGCTGTGCAAGCATCTTTTTGTTTTTCCTTTTTTCTCTTTCCCTCCAGATAAAATGTTCATTTTTCATCCTTTGGTATTGCTACTTATGGGCAATGCTTCAGACGATCAATATGTTCACTTTGATAATTTTCATAGCTTTATTTGTTCTGTAAGAGGATCTTTGCAACATAACTTGTTTTCTATCTTTTTCTTTTCATAATTGCTAGAAAAGATGATTATGATGTGAAGTTCTCTTTTTGCTAGGACTGGGACCATGGAAGGTTGTTCTCATTAGAAGAACAAACAGATCATAAGGTAGCTATCTACTCACTTTCTTTGAGCAAAATTTTGGCCTGGTAAAAGTGACCAGTGTTATGTTGGGATTTGTGAATAAATAAATGAAGTAAAACCTGTACCATACTGATGAAGAATCAGATTTAAGTCTTTGCTTTTGTGAAATTCTTGGAAACCTGTTGATTTATCTGTGTTAGTTTGAACGATGCACTAATTCTGTAGCAGAATTTAGATACATTCCAATTTACTGAATGTTCCCCTGGAAATGATGTCAAATCAAATTGGTCTTTTGTACTATCAATTTTCCTTTTCTTCTAGAAATCCAACTTCGACATTCAGATTCAACCTCTATTCTTCCTTTATTATCTATTAAGAGCACTTTAGCTACTGCATTTGACTATAATTTTCTCAGCCTTGTGTTTTTTGCAGATGAATTTCATCAAGCAGGAGCTAGAAAATATTGAAGTTCCTATTATACTGGTAAGTTCATTTTTTATGATTATGTTTTATACTTTCAATATGATACTGGCCTTTTGGAAGTGCCTTGTTATGGAAAGGTTCAATTAGTATCACAATAGAATGATGTATCAAATTATGGTTTTTATGACATATGAGTTCTATTTGAATGCTTATGAGCAATGCTGTGTGATGACTAACACTTTTTGTTTCTTACTAACTAGACTCTCTTTTATTTTTTTGCATAATTAAATAAAATTTTATTCCGAAAAGACTATCTTGTACACAGGATCTATATATAAGGTAACCGAAAGAATTACAGAGAATGAGAATTACAATCAAAATACAAAAGAATGCGTATCACTAAGACCCAAAACCTGAGATCAGTCAAACAATGACCTGATAAAAGCTGACTTAGATTTAACCAGAAAGGCTTCCTCATCTTCTAAAGTGAGGAAAAGATCAACTACACACTGTTTAGTGTTTACTAAACCAATTCATTTGTTCAGATAAAAGATCAACTAAACTCCTTGACATAACCTTTTGAACCTCAAATGCCAAGAAGATAAAAGTCCACACTGCATATGCAAAGTCACATTGTAATACAAATTATCCATTGTCTCACCACTCTCCTACACATGCCAAGAGGGATTAGTGTGTACTTGTTGGTCATCCATTCATGATTCGTTGGTGCATAAGCACGTCTGAGTATTAATATTTTGCTAATATGAGGGGAGTTTTTGTCTAAAGTTGTCATTGTTTTAGGTTTTTCTTTTAATTTTATTTTTGACATATACTGTGATCCCAAATATTCTCAACAAAGATGTTAGAATTGTGAATGCCCTTTCTTTATCTGATTTTCAATTGTGGTGTTCTTCATTCTGTGCTTCAAATGAAGAAGAGTTTTGCACTTTGATGAAATGCACTTTCCAAGTAACAGAGTATTGTCCGACTTTGTTGAGTGACTTGGCGATATGGAAACTGTCATTGAATTCCAGTCCTTGAAGTACAATGATTTATGTAGTTTCATTGCTTTGTGTTTATACGTCATTTTCAGGCAGTGGTCTCTATTATTGCTGTAATAAGTCAGTTGACTCCTCTAGCTTAGAGAAAAACGATTAAATCATTTGTGTTATTTCCTGTGATCCTAGGAAAGCATATAATATTGTGTGACTTGATTTCTTGTTTTTGTCCTGAAATTTGTAGTAGCTGACATTTAGTTTCTTTGTGAAGGTTGGACACTCTATTGGTTCATATATGTCTATTGATATGTTCAGGAGATCCCCAGAGAAGGTGATGTCAACTTGTGCTAAAAATTAATTTGTTTGCTATGATAATGCTGCCTCCTCATGTTCTCACTTTAAAGATCCTTTTTGTTGACATTTCTGCTGGGTTTATAGGTGATATATTGCATTGGGCTATATCCATTTTTGGCCTTAAACCTGCAATCGACAGAGCAGTCTATTATTGGAAAAATTGCAGCGTAAAATTCTTTCTTTGTTATGCATAATGCTACCCTGCATCCTCTTACTTTATGATCTATCTGTAAAGATGCTGGGGTGTCAATGGATTGGGTGGCCTGCTGGTCCAACCCAGTGCACCCTGAAAATAGTTGGACAAGGTCCAAGGGGATATGGTAGATGTATTTCAATTTGTTGTATTATAGTGAAGATGTGTCAGAAAACAACAATGGCTAATGATCATTTAGTCATATAACGAGTTTGAGTTTTGGCATTCTCACTTGGTTGTAAATGTATATCACTGCATTCTGTTAAACTTTTGACAACTTACATTAAAGCAATTGTAGGGACTGATGGTATCTGTTTTGGAGTTTCAGGTCACGAGTTGTAAGTGTTGCACTTAGTCTCATTGTGGCATCATTGGGATTTTTACCACGAAGTGCTTTGAGATTGATTGTGACAAACTCTCTTGCAAAGTCATGGTCAGCTGTAGCAGTTGAGGCTACTTGCTCACACTTGGTACAGGTGAAGTTTTATCCCTGACAAATCTCTTGGGAAGTCATATGTTACCAATGAACTTTCTTGGGAAGTATTAAAAACCAATTTGAATGTTTAATTTTTCTTATGGTTAATCTATATCTGTACTAATGATGTACTGTTGAATGGTCTGGAAAAAAAAAAAACTCCTTCCTTATAAACAACAATTAGTTTGGATATGATTTTCACATGTGCACTACAGAAGGTGACTCAGTGCCCATTTGGTATAGCTTATTTTTTTCAGCCTTTTGAAAATGGGCTTTAAAAAAAAGTTGTACCTAGAAAAAATTGAGGTTTGTAAAAATTGTACTTTGAAAAGGTGCAGTTTCAACATGGGATGCCAAACAGGTACTCAATTGGTTAAGATTCAAAGTTTGTGAAAGTTCAGTTATTTTTGTGCCTATAGGGTATGTATGTCTTCTGATTTTTAAATCTCTCAGTTAACTTCTGTATTTATTTATCTACAGTACCATACAATGCGGAATGTACTATTCATGGCAATGACAGAATTCAGAAAGGTAAGAGATTTGCTTTTCAAGAACATATATATTGTGAAAATTTATCATCAGTTCTCCAAAGAGGCCACAATTACAGTAATCAAACATATTGATTGAAGAATTGCATTTCTACCAATACTTGTAGTTGCTATACTTCCTGTCTTAGCCTGGTTGAGCTCTTCAGGTTGTGATGATGTGGTTCTTTCAACACAGTCATTATTTTTATCCTTTTATATAAGTTATACAGCCTTCTTATTCTCAAGACTGTTCTTCCATTAAATTTGTCATCCTTTCCCCCAAAACCCCTTGCCTCCACACTTTTTTACAATTGTTATGTAAAAGCAGTTTTAACTTCTATTTCAGGTTTGTATATTCAAAATGTGCACCCTATAAGTCGATAATAACCTCATCTGTACTTGATTTCACATTACATAATTTCATTGGCCATGCATTCCTCTATACATTAGGAAAGATTGGCCTACTATATGCGGATACCTTTAGCTTTGACTCACTATGTGTGATTGTCTGAATAATGTATTTTTTTTGTCCTCCTTCCTCTCTCACGCTCTCTCTCTCTCTCTCTTTTTTGTTTTGGGGGGGGGGGGGGAGATTTTCTTAGCTTATTACTTAAGTTGATCATATTTGCATATGGGTTTTATGTTAGCGGTGTCCTTACTCCATACGTTATAATTTATTTGTAAATGTTTGTTACAATTAAGTAAATATGCATTGATTGCCTTTTACTCCAACAAAAGATTCAATTGTAGCATTGCTCATATAGGAGTAGTATATTCACAAACTTGTGCTGACTAAATGCAATTTATGGTAGCTTACAGCAACACCAGATTGGGCGTTTATGAGAGAAAAGAAGGAGAAACTTGCATTTTTGTTTGGTGGTGATGATCACTGGGGTCCACTTCAAATGTTTGAAGAGGTGTGCGATGGATGCTGTATGTTTAAACATGTTTGTTGTCTATTTATGTGTGTAAAGGGGGTTTACTATTTTCCTGAAAGGCTTCAAAGGGATATGTGTTAAGTATGTGCAATATTTGCACGGGACAAGCACATGTTTTAGTTTGTATCTTGGAAGACATGCTTAACCAAAACCCTCTAAATATTGCCTATCCCTTGCTCGGATTCTTCTTTCTTCCTCCTATCCCTCAAAACTATCTAGGTAAATCTTCAGACACTCCATTTTTCTTAATTCATGTTTAAATTACCCCTAACATTTGAAACAATACTTGACCCCTCAATTTTCAAAGCGGCATAGGTATCCTATAGTTTAATTATTCAGAAATTTTTACAACCATCTAATGTTAGAGAGAGTGGGTATAAGATAATTAAACAAGTGGGGACTAGTTACTTTTGAAATTTAAGGGATAAAGCATTTGTACCATGTTTGGTGGTTATGATTATCTCAACAATACATGTTCATGAGATTAATGACAATAAGCTATAAATTACAATCACTTTCATTTGAGAGTAGTGATGGTTATTTGTCTAAGACAAATGGGTGCCAGAGACGGCATATGTCTTAACTGAGGGTGTTCTCAAGTAGGCATGCAATAAGATGGAAATCCTTTATATATATATATATATTTATTTATATATATATATATATATATATATATATATTCAGTAGTTACAATTGAATTACAAAGGCTCTTGGCCAATAAGATGGAAATTTTTAATGAACTGAGATGGTGGATCATAGTTAATGTGGCTGAGTGCCAATGAGTTCTAGCTCAAATGGCTCATCCTCCCCTTACTGATGAACTCTAGTTCAAAACCCACCTGGTGTGTGTATAACTTACCAATTAAAATTTTTTAAATGTGGCTGAGTGAAATGATGTTGATGAAGAATGCTGCAACAATATTTATAGTAATGGTGATAACTGCTACAGTGAAAACTTCTATCATTGTGAATCTGCTTCATGATGTTGAGGCTGTCTAGAAATTATATTCTCTATTTTCCCCCATAACTTTGGCATTCTTTAGTCCGACTGTCCGCACTTACACCTATATTTTGCACTCACAGATTTCCAAGCAGGTCCCAGGCATTGCTTTATCAATTGAAAGGGGCCATAAACATGCTTTCTCATGCACTGAGGCTGGTGCATCATGTGTTGCAAAGTACGTAGCAAGCTTGATCAAGAATCAATTATTGCATTCAAGGCAGTAACTTTGGACTTATTTCTTGCTACCATTTCGGATTGTAGTAGTTCTATTTCGTATAGAACTATTTAGTGATGATTGGAGAATAGATGGTATTGATAATCCCATTATGTTTAGATGACATTTGGAATGACTTAAATCTCATTTTTATAGTATTGTGACAACTAGTAGTATATGCTTAATTAATACATTAAACAGGAAAACCTAAACCTGCTAGCAGAACTACTGGATCATTTGACAGAAGATTGGTTTCCTTTGGCTTGTATCACCCCCTTCCCCTTAGTTTAAAATCTCCATTTATAATTACACAAACAGGTATAAGTTATATAAGACGACGAAGTGTTTAAATGGAATATTGAAGACGTGAACAACTTAATATGATTTTACAGAAAAACAGAAAAGAAAAAGAAATATTAATATTGATATGTTTACGTGGAATGAATTCGATAGTTGCTACTTGCTACTAGGTTGATCACGTAACTTTGCAGTGATATAATCATATATAAGAGTTACTATTAGATGATTCTCAAAAAAAGAAAAAGTTACTCTTAGATTAGTCTGTATTTTCGGAAAAATTCAATGCAAATGTTTGGAAGCTGTAAAATATTTTCCGGAAAATAAATATTTTCCGGAAATGCTAATTTCCGGAAAAGGAAAATGTATTCAGGCTGTTTAGCTGTCTCAGAATTCGTTTTACGGAAAATCAATTCCGGTGTTTGGTTCGTTCAAACATTTTACGAAAAATGCTTTCCGTTTTACGGAAAATCAATTCCCATGTTTGGTTCGATCAAACATTTTACGAAAAATAGAATTCGTTTTTACGGAAAATCAATTCCCATGTTTGGTTTGTGGATCATTTTACGGAAAATATAAAACCACTTACAAATTCAAGCACCTGCATTACCTAGACAAACCTGTAACAGTACAAAACTAATCATCCACTTCAACATAAAAAATAATCATCCAAATTCAAGCACCTGCATTGCCTAGACATAATCATCCACATCAATCGTTCAGCACAACCAATACACCTCCGTGGTGTACAAAAATGATACCTATTCGTGGTATCTGAACAGTACAAATACATAATTTGGACAATTCTATTGTCCCAATAATACAAAAGACTACATATATAATACAATGATAGGTCAATACTAGTACTACAACAAAAGTTAATTCCTAAAACTATCGTCACAATCAACATGAAACAGACAAGTTAAAGTTGTGAGAACAAAAAACCATCCAACCACAGCTTTCTCAGCCTAGCATTCTTGGCTAGAAATCCCCGTGCTGCCTTCTCATTTTCACAAAGATGGTCAAACGCAGTTGCGAGCATGTCTTCGCTATACCCATCCGCCATCATAGCCATGACCTCATTGTAAAGAGCTGTGTAATCCACCGGGCCCCGGTTGATTTCTTTCAAAGCCACAGCTATTTCCTTCAGCTGATCAGACAGATCAGTCAGCACACTATCATTAGCATTAGAAGGTGCACGCCCTCTTTTGCGGGACTTGGAAATTCCTGACCCAGTGGTGGATGACTCGACTGCATTCTTCCCTTTCTCGACCACACCTTCCTCCACATTGTCTGCAACAAACTCAGCACTGTCCCCATTATCTGACTCATTCTCAATATCCACATAGGACTTAGAAAAGCCACCTGTGGCTGTGTCCTTCCCTACAACAATGGCTAATTCATCATACATCTCAATTTTTTTGTTTAGATACTCCGCATGCTTTCGATGCGCCTGTAAGGGAGAACGGAATGTATAATAACAATGCAATAATCACTTCACTCATAAATTCAATATTCAATTCAATATAAATGCCATTAAATGTTTTAGGTCAATGATAAACAAAAAAATTTGTTAGGGAACAGGAGACATAACTTATGATTTTGAAGATAAGTATAACAGAAAATACAATGTACAAATGCTAAGCCTAGATTTTACAATAGATCCGCACATGAAAGTTATATTTGAAAAACCTTATAAAAGCAATGGAATCCTAAAAAGAGTGACACTACTAAATTTCATATAAAAGGCAAAAACATATATTATCATCTATATTAAGAAAATATAGTTGGAAGCCATACCATGACTTCTTCTTGGTATGTCTTCGCGTTGCATGTTATCATTTTTAGGTTATCATCCCATCCAAAGCCACTCTTCTTTCTAAGAGTCTGAATAGTGGACCATATAGTCCTTAAAGTTCGCATCCGATTGTCAACATAGGAGGGGTGGCACTCAACCCCAAATTGGGTAGTTATCTCCTTCGCTACAAGAGCAAAGGAGCCTGCCTTGAAAGTGCTAGATGGCTTATTGCCCTTTGCAGCCTCCTGTGCAAGTATCCTAAGCATCATTTCATGCATGGGCGGCAGCCACCTGAACTGCTTGTTGCTGCTCACTTTTTCTTTGCCCTTTGACATTACTACATATGAAAATTGTATAATAAGAGTAGCATTTAGTAATTACACTCGGAATATGAACAACAAATCAAACACACATACAACCACGCTTATAAATGTGCACAACAGAATAAAACATGCTAACACTGGAAATGACAATGTAATACCATCAAATAACAATGAATGTTGAAAATTCTTTTTCATTACACCACCAAAAGTCTATAGTAAATACATTATCTTTACAAAAAACAGAAAGAAAATACACATATTACAATCATAGAAATCTAAATAAAGTACTACTCTCCACTCCTGGTATAATCAGACCACATAGCTTGGCATATCTCATCTCTCTTAGCATTCCACGATCTACTGTTTTCAACGAACTCCCGATGTGATTGTGTTTCTTGTTGGGGTTCACTAGACTCTACTTGGTTCATTGCATCTTTCATAATATGATCATTTGGTTCAACCCCCATAATGTGATTATGAACCACACAACATGCTAACACTACCTTAACTTGGGTTTCAAAAGACCAAAATGGTTCTGCATCCAACACTCGAAAACGTTTCTTCAACACTCCAAACCCTCGCTCAATGGTAGTTCTCAATGAAAAGTGTCGGAGGTTGAACAATTCTTGCTCATTCTCAGGAGGACGATCACTAAACTCTTTTAAGTGATATCGCACACTCCGATAAGGTGACAATATTTCATTTTTATTACCATACCCAGCATCACCAAGATAATATTTACCTACATATATTCAAAAATAAAACCAAATCACTACTATGCTTAGGAAAACGCACAATATTTATTAAACTAATAAACCAAAAGGGTGAAGTAATCGTATAATACCGTCGAGAATTGAAAATCTCCCTGGCCTAGCAAATGCATCATTTAACACATGTGAATCATGTGCACTGCCTTCCCATCCAGCCAATACGTAAGTGAACTTTAAGTTAAAACTAATGGCAGCTAAAACATTTTGCGTGGTTCCTTCTTTGCGACCACGAAATCTTCCTTGTATTTCAGGTGGCACAGATGCTCGAACATGTGTACCATCTATTGCTCCAACACAATCCTAATTTTTGACAGACATAATGGTTTAAAATTGCACAAATCTTCACAATTTACGAAAATATACAAGTCGCAATATTTACCTTAAAATATGGGTAGAACCTTCTGCTATTCCTTATCTCTAGGAGTGTATCTTCGCTACGCAGTCTTATTAGAGCTCTATATAATTTCAGAACCCCCCTAAGGACGACCTTGAAGTATCTATGAACAGTCTCAGTTGATCTATAGATCCGACTACCCATTACACGGAACCTCACATTATGACCAATAATGTGTAAGAAAATGAACATTTGCTCCGTAACAGACATGTGAATAGTCGGGCGTACGTGCTCCCCCTCAGTGAGGATGTGACATAAGTGGTGGAAAGCTATAGGCGTCATCCTAAGTTGATTCACACAATGTCTCTCACTTCCGTGTAGAACACTATTTATGTATTCCTCTCTCTCGGCGGCATGATTAACATAAGGCACCCTAGGCAGTTGTCTACGTCTACGCCGCAATTTCCTTAACAATGCAACCCCCACAAGGAGGACAGATGCAACTGAGGCAAGAATTGCGGCTTTGGTTTTTTTCTTCATCTAACAAAATCACAAACACTGTGGTCTAAGAGGTATGTAAACAAGCATGCTATTGATTACACAGTAAATAAAAACAGCCACAAACAGAAAACATTCAAACCACATTGATAATGAGTACCAAATCACATTGCATATTTACACCATCACAATACCATCACATTGATAACTGCACATTGATACCATCACATTGCATTCTAACACTCAATATTTACACCATCACAGTACCAACATAAACCACATTGATAACTGCACATAATACCATCACAATCAATATTTACACCAAGGGCAGGTCACATTGCATTCTATTTCTATATAACTGTACCATCAACACAGAGTGACACGTGTTATGTCTCTTCATGTCCTTGTTTCATGAATTCCTATTTCTATATAACTGTACCATCAACACAGTAAATAAACACAGCCAGGAACAGAAAACATCCAAACCAAATAAACGGTTTAAAATATGTCAACCTGATATTAATTAGCATAACCCAAAACCAATTAAACAATAATACAAATAAATATTATACAGTTTAAATAATACACAGATAACAATTGGCAAGACCCAATATGCACAATACAGAATCTATCCATCATGAATAATACACAGTTTATAAAAAATGGATAATTAAAAAATTAAATAAAAAAGTAAATAATTATATAAAGAAATAAATATTTATATAAATAAATATATAAATATTTATATACATAAATAAATAAATAAATAAATATATTTATATATATTTATAGATCGGATGGTCGGAGGATGGGTTGTTTATGCGAAGGTGTTTGGATTTTGGCATATCTGAGTTTGAGGGAATGTGGATTGGACTTGTGTGCTTCGGTGGTGAGGTGAGGTGAGGTGTGTGGATTGGAGGTGTAAACCAGTCAAACCCATAAACAAACGCCGTCGGACTGAGTCATAATCAATCGGAGAAGAAAACTCACCGTGGGTCTGCGTTTGGCGCTGAACGAAGAGTGGGTGGAGGTCGATGATCGGACTACCGTGAGGGAGAGGATCAAGTGGTTGAGCTCGGCGTGTGTGGATCAGTGAGCTCGGCGTGTGTGTGGATCAGAGAGCTCGGCGTGTGTGGATCGGAGAGCTCGGCGTGTGTGGATCGAAGAGCTTGGATCGGAGAGCTCGGCGTGTGTGGATTGGAGAGCTTGGATCGGAGAGCTCGGCGTGTGTGGATCGGAGAGCTCGGCGTGAGATGATCAGTGAGAAGAACGGCGTGAGTCTCTCTTCTTCTTTCTCTCTTTTTCTTTCTCTCATCTTCTTTCTCTGGCTCCCTTCTTCTTTTTCTCTCTTTTTCTTTCTCTGGCTCTCTCTCTTTTGTGCGTGACCCGGAAATGGTTTGAAGTGAAAATAAAAGTGTAAAACCATTTCCGGGTCAAAGGCACATTTTACAGGTCAACTGAATTGGTTTTACGGAAAATAAAATTTTCCAGCACAACCAAACACGCACTGAGTTTGGAAAACCATTTCCTGAAACCGTTTTCACCCAAAACAAACGCACCCTAAATTACCATTGCAACAGAAGCAACTTTTGGAAAAATAAAGAGGTGAAGACGAAAGTTTTTGGACATTGTTTGCACTGTGTTAAGGCTAACTATAACATTCCTCACCATGACCAGCCTTTTGCTTTATTCAAAGTACAGTGGCGTAATACTCTCACATGAATTTGTGGATTCTACCTTTACTCTCGTTTTAATAAGAGCAATGGCTATTACAAACACTGTATGCACGCTTGTTTTTAAATGAAAACGTGACCTAAAAATCAAACGAGTGTACAGTATGTATGTTAGTGTGTGTAAGAGTTATTTCATTTTTAATAAAGGAATTTAATTGTTTAACATTCCCATTTACATGAACAACAAGTGTTGTGTGTCCGAATGGTGTGAAAGGACAGATTTTCATACATCTATATCTATATATATCTAAAAGTTGAAGCATAGCATTTATTGTTGCCACGCTCTAGTTAAGTCACATCAGCGCCATATCATCATTTATTTTCTTTCTTTCTTTTTTATTTATCGATTGACATTTATTGAGCATCTCCTTAGATTCAGGTGTTACTCTATCTCCAACTCTACTGTGTGTCTCTTCAGATGCCTCTATTATATGGAATTATAACAATCATCGATAGATTGCAACCTCTTCACCTCCTCACCTCTCATTTCTTTCTTTATAAATTATCAGTTGTTCTCTCTCCACAAATTGATCGGTATGGCCTTCAATGGGATATTTTCTTGAGTGTTTTAACCGTTCTTTCTGTCATGACTCAAGTATGTCTGCCAAAACCCAATCAAATGAGTGCAAGAGACAAAGAATGACTCTAGAGCTTGCAGATGAAATTGAAGCTAATGAGAGGCAAATATTAGTAGCCCAAGTCCAAAGGGTATGAACTCAAAATGAGTTTTGTTATTTTTATTATTCTTATTATTTATTTATTTCCATCTCATTACTTGAAAAAAAAAATGTAATTCAATTTTGGGATTTCATTGTGAATGAGTTTGAGTTTTTGTTGTCTCAAAACTATTCAAATATATTTTTTCTTTTTCAAAATTGATTTGAGTTTGGCATTTGATCATGTTTGTTATAAATTGCTTTATGGTTTCCCTTCTCTATGCTGCAAGAATGTTACTCTCAATATGTTTGCTATAATATATATATATATATATATATATATATATATTTTTTTTTTGAGAAACAAACACACGCACAAGGGAGAGAGAAATGAGTTCTAACACAAAAACAGACCACAACTCCACTCAAAAGCCATGATTATTTTTCTATTTGATAGTTAACTTCAATGTGATGTTTTCATTTTGGTCTTTGTTTTATAGTAAGAGTGTTATTTATTTTCACCAAAGAGAAATTGCTATTGTTCTCTTTTTCCTGTCATTTTATATGATGAACTAAATTTCTTTTTTATCTCTATTCCGTTTGTCCACTCATTGACAGATGTCAACAATCAAGCCTTGCAATCACTGGAAACTTTTTATTCTATTGAAGATCATACCAATCAATTAGTAACCATTCTTTTCTTAGAAACTTTTGAAGGGGAATAAATATTTTGTTTTTCTTGGGTGGTGCTTGATAATTTGCTTTTTATGGTTTAATACACATCAATTATATTAGATTTCCTTTTTCTTATATTAATAATTTGATGTTTATTGTTTAATTGGACTGTTTGGTGACCCTGAAATTGTGAAAATGGAAGAGAAAAGAGAGTAGAGTTTGAATCAAAAATTGTTTTTGTTGTATGGAACTTGGGGTCTAACAATTTAAAATTTATTTTATCTTAATTTTTTAAATGAAACTTAAATTCTTCAAAGTACATCAGTTTAAGTAGACTGTTGTGTTGTGGCTGGAATTTTTGTGTTTTTAGTTGGCCTGTTTGGTTGATGAATAACTTTATGGATTGTTTAGCTTTTGAGAAATTGTTTGGGATTTTAAGAGTGATAAAATTCAAAGAACTGAATTCTTTTTTAAATTCCATTAGTATCTAGCTTTAAGCTAATTGTTGTGTGGATGGAAAAATTAATTTGTTCTTGATTATTGAATATCTATCTATAATATTTTGTACATGAACAATAGTTGGGTTTGTAGTTTTAGATTTTGGATTATGTAATTTTTTTCAACAACTTGATTTTCTTTTTAGAATTTTCTCCTCTTGAATATCTAGAATACTGTGTTCATGAGTATTAGACAAAACTTAACAATACTACTATACGCTAAGTTTTAAAATTTGAATTTTGCTATTTCTTTCATTATTAAACATAGTATGATATAGCTGATGTGATCCAATTAAGGCAAAAACAACTACTATTTTTGGGGCATAGCAACTGATACAATCTTATAATTTTCCATAGCCATTTAAAGTTCATGAGCTGGAATGCTAATAGCCATCTTCTCTGAGGCAAGAACAATTGGCCGAGCTCAGCAAGTTTGCCACCAACCTTGACCACAACGTGTTGGAAAAATTTTATAAAATTATTATTATGGATCAAATGGTCATTTAAGTGGAAAGATCAAATTAATTTATTTTTCATATCCTTTTCATTAGTTTTCTTTTTTACCAACATTGAGATTTGTAAATTACTTTCTATTTAACAATTAATTTCATATATCCTTCTCAAAAAAAAAAAAAAAATCACATATATAGTGATATAACGCATGGTTTAATTGTTTTTTTTACCACAAACTTAAAGGCTAAAGCTGAAGCTTTTTAAATCATAGAATTGATTGTCATGTGTTAACTACTTTTATGACAGACGTTTTGAATTCTTTAAATTCATAAACATTACCTATACAACTATGAAACAACGGGTAGAAAAAGCTACAAGGCAATTAAAATATGGACTTAATTTGGTAAGGCTACGTCTGGCCACAATATTATATGGATGTACATGGTCAGGTTAGTAAGATATAATATATGTGCCTATGTTCTTAACTCACTTACTTACAATTTGTATACACACTATTTGCACTATTTTGATTCTTTGTGGGAATTATTGATAAAATGAATGTAATGGTAAGTGGGTGATTTGTATATGGACACATTAATAAATGTGTGTGGTGGACTGGACATGGGTGGAATCAAGGGCACATTATTGTTTAACAATTTGGTCTTTGATGGAAATTGGTACAAGTGAGGGTCTATTAAATTTGATCATTTTGCTTAAATAAGGTTTGTTTAAAACATATTTTATTTATTTACTTGATTGTAAATAAAGTTTTGTACGTGATGATTCTAACTTGTTAAACCTCACTTTAGGGCTTTTTTTTTTTTTTTTGGTCTTATCATTTTCTATTGGCAACTAATGTTCAATTTTTGAGGTGAACAGTGATGAACATATTATCTTCAATTAATAGATTATGGATTATATCATATTACAAAATAATTATATATTCTCACGCATCTCGTGGGTTTGCGACTAGTTTTTTATAATAGGCGAAAACACCATTTTGATCTTTATATTTTGAAGTCACAGTCAATTTGGTTCTTACATTTTGGTAGCAGTCAATTTGATCATTGTTATTTTCAACTTGCAGTTAATTTGGTTCATATTGTTAACTCACTAACAGAAAATGCCTATGTGACAAATGATGTGTGTAGAGATAAGGGCCCAAGATCGTATATTGGGCCTTGGGCTTTATCCGAGGACGTTGATTGATCCGAGGACGAATAAACAACAATGAGGATGTCAGGTTCAGAGTTCTGTAAGTAACATGCAAGTGGAGAGGTCGAGAAGGGTGGTCCGAGGAGGATTGTCTCCTTGGATGAACGAAGCACAGATCAAATGCATGTTCTATCGCTCAAAGTGACCCTCCAGGAAACTCCACTGAGCGGGGCGTGCATGTTGAACGTACTGGAAGAATGGGAGTTAGGGAATATCTAAGGAAAAACTGTTGTCATCGCATTAAATGCCATGCATCTAACTTTTTGGTCACATTTATGTGGAGAAAACCCCTGAACAGTGCTGCCTTGGCTACCACAACTCACAGAAGGTCTGAAAGGGTGTCTGATGGGACAAACACTCACTGTAGCACTCTAGAACAAAGTTTGTAACCTAACTTGAGTATCAATAGAAGAGAATCAACCTCCTCGGACTTGGCCGATGACGATTTTCTCAAGTCTAAGCTTGTTTATTTTCATTTTCCTGTCATCAAGACCTACTTAATTGATCAACTAATTCACTAAAGCCTAGTTTTTCGACTCACTTTCTACAAATTTATTGTTTTGAGCTTCTTGGACTTAAGCCCATCTATCTTTTGAGCCTAGGATCCGAACTAGGTCCTTGCATAGTTGGCACACACTTGGATAATAATATAAAATATATATATATATATATATTTAATTGCTATGTAAGAAAATCACATCAGCAATTTAAAAAAAAAAAAAATGCACGTCAGAAAAACAAAAACAAAAAATTTGAAAAGAAGAGTTTTTTAAAAAATCCCCCAGATTTTCTTTGTGTTTCATAAACACAACCCAAAAAACAACCCCACATACAAAAATAAAACTCAGCATGAAGTTGGGTTTGGTTAGCTCAACAGGCATTTTCTATTCATGTTTTGGCAATGAGGAGTTGCAGTTGCAGAGAATGAATTGAAGAAGTAGAAGGAGGATGTCATTGTGTTTTGGATTGAAGTCTGAACTTGGGAGTGGAGGTGTTTATTGAGGTGGTATTGGAAAGTGATGCTAGCAAGCAACGTGGCTTATGCTGTTTGAATTTTTCTGAAAACCAATTAGTTTATGCAAATTCCATTCTTCGGTACCTCAACTAAAGTGTTCTCTCTTTCTCTCTCTTAGGTCCATTTATTTTCTCTCTCTTTTAGATATGGGTTTGTACTTGCCCAAATCTGGGTTCAAGCTCCACCACCGAGATTGACGTGCACTCGCCGGATTCGATGGTGTTGTTGGCTGCTGGAGTTTGTGGTGGTGTTGTTGTGTTCATTGTAGTGGTTCACTGGCTTGGAGTTTGCGGAGAATTTTTTGGGTTGAATTTTATTTGTGTGTGTGGGTTGCTATGTTTGGCTACCAAGAAACTTTAAGAAAATCTGGGAAGTTTTTTTTTTTTTTAACTCCTCTAAATTTTTTTTTTTTCTAATATGAATTTTTTTTATTCTTAAAATTGTTAGTGTGGTTTTTAGATATTAAGTATTTTTTTATTATTTTATTAGCCATGTGTGTGCCAATTGTTTACGCCATTTGCCACATAAGCATTTTCTGTAAACGAGTTAACAGTAGGGACTAAATTGACTGCTACCAAAATGTAGGGATCAAATTAACTGTGACTCCAAAATATAAGGACCAAAACGCCTTTATAATATCATCATCAAAACAAAAAAAGACTGCGGACGAGTGTACATCAATGACTATTTATTGAGAGAACAATCACCATTAGACAAAGTAACACTCCACCTTGCATATTTTTTCAACACGTGCTGCGCTCTCTTAGGCCCCGTTTGGTAATGGTGTTTAAACAATGAAAACTGTTAGTTAAACACTATAACATGTATTTTCACACACTACTGTTAGTTAAACACTATAACACGTATTTTCACATACTTTTTCACTCATATTTATTTCCACAAAACTTAAACAAAGTCACTAGAAATCTCTTACCAAATAGAGCGTTAATCTTTGTTTGTTGCGGTCTACATTTTACAGTCTACTATAGCCCCTCAGTCTCACCAGTGGCGGAGCCACGTTGGGACCGAAGGGGGCCATGGCCCCCCCAAATTTTTTTGAAAAAAGTTGAAATATATGGATTTGTAATGAGTTATCCTCATTTTTTAGAAGAAAAAAAAACTCAAGTTGATATCCTTTTGGCCCCCCTTCTCCAATTAGTAATTAGTGATAAATTTAAATATCAATAACTTAAATTAACTGGGTATTCATCAACTTGTGATAAACATATAGTTTTTAACAATTATCTCAGGAAAAAATTTCAAAACTTTGCTCCTACCTCGTTAAAAAAATAAAATAAAATAATTCCTCTTGCTTACTTTGGCTATGATGGCAGTGTTTCTCAAAAAATTATATCACCACAAAACACGACACCACCAGTAAATCTACAACTGAATTGTTAAGCAACTCACCTTGAGCCCACAGGTGAGTCTTTGACCATTTTCTCAGTTTTAGTCCTCTCTCTTCCATACCATAATTTCTCAATTTGTCTCCTTCATCTTTCTTTGTCTCTGACTCTGACTCTAACTTCCCTTTCCTTTATCTTATCTTCTTTTACTTCAAGCTCTTTTGAATCTAAAGTTTTTGAGTGCCTTTAAGTTGTTTCAATTTCAAGAAAATCTACTGTCAAAGCTAAATGGCTTGGTTGCTGCAGAATTTTGTTTATGTGTAATAGTAAAAGAGTAGCTCAAGTCTGTAATTTTAGTTGCACACCTCCTAGTTGGCAGGAAAAAATTATGGTTGCTGACATCTCAAACTTGATGCAAAATTTCATGTTCCATTTAATAAGTGATCATCCTATTATTGTTTCTTTGATAAATGATGCAGTGTTTTATGGATTCTTATCAATTATTGAATGCTAAGAGAATGAATTCCAAAAAAAAAAAAAAGCTAAGAATAATTCTCTCCAATACTACTTTGCAGTAATGTTGCAGGGTACTTGTGGTAGTTAGTTATGGTAGTTATGGTAGTTAATTGAAAACATAAAGAGAGAATAAAGAAAACATAAAGAAAGAATAAAAAATATATATTTAAATGAAGTAGTAAAATAATAGAACTTTTGATGTTGGGTGTTTTGTAAAGTGAATTGTTAAAATAAATAAAGTAACTTTTTAAAATACTAAATGTTATATTTTATAACATTCTTGATAAGAATGCTCTTAGCAATGTTAATTAATCTAATAACCACATCTCTCTTTCTCTCTCTTCTAATTTTGTTAAAGAACTATTTTTTTTCTCTACTCCCCAGGTAAATGATTCTTCTTCTTATATTCTTTTTTTTTAGTTGATAGATATTTTATATAACATATAATATAATAAACTATTAGTTTGATAAAAGTATATAATATATCATATAAATAAATAAAATAATGGAAGATTTTATTTTAATATATTTTTTTACGTATTCAATGACTATTTGTTTAATTTTTTATCAACCTTTAACCAATTAGTAAATTTTTATCTTAATTATAATACTAAATCTAGGTCTATTGACAAATTAAAAACAATTAAGTTATAAAGTACTTAACTATTGAAAATCTCTTATAAAAAAAAAAATATTGAATTGAGCCCCAAGCATAAATTTCTGGCTCCGCCGCTTAGTCTCTCCGCCATGTGCCAAGTCTTCCACCGTGGCCTATCATATATATTAATATAATTCTATATAAAACGCAGGCTCTATTCTCTCTTTGAATTTGTTGTGGTCATTTGAGTTGACTTGACCTGTTCTCTTTATTACGCTTGGGATTTGTATTTTTGTATAATGCCTCAGAACTCAGTAGGAGCTAAGCTTGTTCAAGCAACGAAATGGGTCAAGACCAATTCGATTCCAAAGCTAAAAGGACTGCTCATTTTCGATCATGCAACGTGTCCAGGTATATATTATAGGTTCACATATGATATATTGTTGTCCGTGCAGTTTTAATAGTTATTATTTATATTAATGTCTTTTTTTTTTTTTGGTTTGGTTAGTTACACCACTGAATTGCTGGAGATTCATGCTGATGATCCTAAAATGCATGTTTTATTTATCCCTGGAAATCCAGGCAAGTTTGGTTTTGTACTTTTGTGTATGCATGTACATGTGTGTTTTGATGATTTAGTTTTGAGAACTAGGATTATAGGGGCTGTTTGTTGATTGTTACTGTAGGTGTTATTGCATTTTACAAGGACTTAGTGGAATCACTGTACGAGTTTCTTGAAGGCCATGTATCTGTAACAGGCAAGACTTGATTGCTTCTTGTTCTTGTTAATTTAATTTTCTACTTTTAAGTTATATTTTGTGAGCTAACTGATTGCATTTTTTTTTGGGTGGGTGTGTTAATCACCAGCTATTGGGCACACTTCTCACACGAAAAAGGTACTTACACTTGGCTAATATATAAGATTCAGCAATGGCGGTTTTTAATTCTTTGCATTATCATTTGCTTCTTGACCCTTCATTTGCTAATATGCTATATTCAGTATTCAGTTGACCTCTTAGTTCTTATACTTGTTTGTTACTCAACTTAGGCTTTCAACTAAATATATAATCACGGATTCCGAGCCTTACTGCTTTCAGAAAGTGTGACAATACAATAATATGTTAAATTTCTTAATTTCTCCTATATATATGCAAAACTTCAACTTCTTATGCTCATCTCCTTATGTCTTTATATTGATTCTTCTGCTTTCTCTTACTGATATGACTCGTGCCTTTGCTAATACAGTGAAGTATTACTATATTCTTTAGATAGTAAAGAATCATTCACACCTATCTTGACTTAAGATATCCTAACGCTAATAAAAGATACAGTAATTGGTGATATGCATAGAGTTAGAAATTAGACAATGCCCAAGGTAGTGGTCCATGTTCTTTCTTAACTTTCTGAATTACAGTTTTTTTTTTCCTTAAAGCAATTCTGGAAGTTTAGTAGTATGTAATTGTAAATAGTCACATAATTGAGTGAAAATGCCTCTATGACTGGACCATCAGCCCTCCTTTGTCCCATGGAATGCATAGGAAGTCATGACACAAGAATACAAATTTTGTATAATTATTTAATCTTGAAATAAATTCTCTCTCTCTCTCTCTCTCACACACACACACACACGGTGGCAAAGCCAAACATTTTATTTGTGGCTGTTTTGCGATACTTCTTAGATGATAGATATCATAAAATTGTGTAAAGCACATGTTAATGAAAATTAAAATAGGGACCAAATGTTATCTTTATAAAAGATATGTTTATTTCAATTTGTTTTGATGTATTCATATAGAATATGATGAGACAAAAAAGTATTGAAGGCGATACTTGATATCAATAATTAAATATGAAGAAATAATTCTGTTAAATTTTTTTTTTTCCGAGGTGTACCTAATTGCTGGTCAGATACTCCAATATGTGCAGTGGTTAAAAGAAAGACTATTATCTGTACTTTTAGTTTAAGAGTATATGAAGGGATGCATAAAACACATTGAAATCCATTATGAAATATTTTATTGAAAATATTATATATAACATTGTATCCACTTAATTGTGGATTTCAGCCCTTTGTGATACATGTGGAGAATGAAGTGATTAATAGAATAAAATTAGTTTGGATTGGGGACTGTTATTTATTTTGACACAACACAACTGGGGAGTGGGGATATGCCAGGATGGCCCCCCAGTCTCCACATGGCTTTGCCACTGTACATACACAATAATACTAAGATTCTGGTTTTTATGGTTATGTTTACATTTATACTAAATACCCTTCTCATGAAATCTAAAGCAATGGATGGCAGTCAGAGTTTGTGTGTTAAAACCAACTCAAGCTATCTTAGAACTTCTGGCTATGTGTAAGTCATGGTGAGTTGTGAATTAGTGAGCCATAGCCACCCGAATGAGTTTGTATATGCTCTTGATGTGAAGTCCTATAAAATTTGTACTACAAAATGTTCTTTGGCATTAAGTTTCTTAGGAAGATTTAATGGGTCCAAGGAACCACTTGATCATGGAAATTTATCCTTTGGCCTCTACTTATATCACATGTGGTAGATGATACTTAGAAATGATGCCCATCCTTTCTGTGCCTTTTTGTTTTTATCTTTCTTCTCTTTCCCTCCAGATAATATTGATTATTTTTTATGTTCTTGCATTTTCATAGCCACCCTTTGGCAATGCTTTTGATGATCTATATGTTCACTTCAATAATTTTTATAGCTTTATTTGTTTTGTTAGAGGATCTTTGCAACATAAATTGTTTATATCTGTTTCTTTTCATTAATTGCTACAATTTGTACGATTATGATAAAAAGTTCTTTTCTTGCTAGAACTGGGACCATGGACGGTTGTTCTCATTAGAAGAACAAATAGACCATAAGGTAACTTTCTGCTCAATTTGTTTAGGAAAGTTTTTGGCCCGGTAAAAGTGACAGGTGTTCTGTTAGAATTTTGAATTTATAAACAAATGTACATTTTGTACCATACAGATGAAGAATCATTTTTTTTTTGAACTCGATGAAGAATCATATTGAAATCATAGCATTTATGAAATTCTTGGAAACTTGTTGATTTATCTATGTGAGTGTGAACAATGCACATAATTGGTGACAGAATTTAGACACATTCCAGTTTACTGAAATTTCCCCTGGAAATGTAATCAAGTCAGGTCTGTTGTACCATCAAGATTCTTTTCTTCTAGAAACCCAACTTTGACATCCAGATTGAACTTTCTGTTTTGCAGATGGATTTCATCAAGCAGGAGCTAGAAAACATTGAAGTTCCTATAATACTGGTAAGTTCATTTGTTTCTAATTATGTTTTATACTTTCAATATGATGCTGGCCTTTTGAAAGTGCCTTATTATGGAAAGGGCTTCAAAATGAATGTTCATTCAATACCTCATTAGTAGTGGCGGCTCCAGGAATTTTTCTCAGGGTGTTCTTTAAGAAGCATAAATTATACAATTTAATAAAAAACACGCAAATACATAAAGTTTACAATTGCTTTTTACGAGTTTTCATATTTTGAAATCGGTGCATGATAGTCTCATTATCAATGTTACAAGCTACATCTCTTTCAATGTACACAACCAAGCAATTATTCATCCACTGAATGTAGAACAAATTATGGAGCAAAATTTAATTTTATTGGCATAAAAAAAATTGAGGGTGTTCCCAAAATTTTTTTGAAGGGTAGACAAATAAAATTTTTTAAATTATTATATATATAAAAAAACAAATTTAGGTCAAGGTGGTCCTAGGACCACCCTGGCCTTAAGGTGGCGCCGCCCCTGCTCATTAGAATCATAAATTGAATGCTTATGAGTGACACTGTATGACTTACACTTCTTGTTTTTTACTAACTAGACAGACTTACTTTAGCCCATCAATTACATAATTTCCATTTATGTCTTTGTTAGTAAGAGGTAGGGCCTTGGGTGGAAAAAAAATTGAAAAAAGAAAGAAAGAAAATTTAATATACAGATTTTGGATGCTTACATCTGAAGGTGTTTCAGAAAACTGTAAGTTTGACTCTTGTTAAAACTAGTATCTAGCCTCTAGCCACTTTTGTGTATGCATGCCTGTCTGCCATTATGGTGCACTTGTTGGTCTTCCATTCACTAAGTTTAAGGCTAGGAATGATTTTCTTTTCAACATATGCTGTGTTCCCAAATATTCTCAACAAACATGTTAGAAATGTGGTGAAAAGCCCTTTATTTCTGTGATTTTCAATTATGGGGTTCTTCATATTGTGTTTTTCCCAGACTTAAAAATAGAAAATAAAAAATTACAGTGTTTCTCCTGTCAGAAGAGTCTGGACATTGATAAAAATGCACTTTCCAAGTATTGTATTATTGCCTTCCTTTGTTGGATGATTGGGTAGTGGAAACAGTCAACAAATTCCAGTCTGGACTATCTTTACATAATGTTTTTGCTCTGTGTCCCTTTCATTTTCAGGCAGTGATCTCTTTTATTGCTGTGATCAGTCAATCTCCTTTGACCTGGAGAAAATCATTAAATCATTTGGGTTTTATTTGATGTGATCCCAAGAAAGCACATAATATTCTGAAAGTTGATTTCTGGTTTTGTCCCTGAAATTCTTAGTAGCTGACATGTAATTTCTCCGTGAAGGTTGGGCATTCTATTGGTTCATATATGGCTATTGATATATTTAGGAGATCCTTGGAGAAGGTGATGACAACTTTCCCCAAAATTAAATTTGTTCAGTAGCATCATGTTACCTTCTCATGTTCTTCTCACTTTAAAGATCCTTTTCATTTACATTTCTGTTGGTTTATAGGTGACATATTGCATTGGACTATATCCCTTTTTGGAAATAAACCCAGAATCGAAGATGCAGCCTATTATTCGGAAGATCGCAGCGTAAAATTCTTTCTTTGTTTTGAGTAACATTATTGTTGTAAGGTGTCTTGTATTTGCTTTTTACTTAGAAAACTTATGGGCTTGATTGCATTGGGATTTGGAGTTGGCAGGTGGGAAGGGGAATGAAATTGATAGGTTGAGCATTGTAATCATTATTGAGTTTGATCTTTCTCACTGAGGACATGGGAAACTTATAGAACCGCATAAATTCTTATGTTCTGTGTGTGTGTGCCTGTTGATTTATTTTTATTTACTGTTTTCTGGTTAAAATCCATGAGTTATCACACAATATTATTCTCCGTTCTCTTACTTTATATGTGCAAAGATGCTAGGGGTGTCAATGGACCAGGTGTACATGCTGTACTTACCCAGTGCTGCCTAAACATAATTGGACTAGAGCCAAGGGGGAATGGTAGATGTATTTCAATTGGTTCTTTTGTAATGAGAGTGGATCATAAAAACAGCACTTGCAAATGAGCCTTTAGTCATATAATGAGTTTGAATTTATGCCTTCTCACTTGATTATAAATGTGATTTAATTGGTTCTGTTACACTTTTGATAATCTTACATTAAAGCACTTGTAGGGGCTAATGGTACTTGTTTTTGAGTTCAGGTCACAAGTTTTAAGTGTTGCAATTAGTCTTATAATAGCATCGTTGAAATTTTTACCAAGCTGGGCTTTGAGGTTGATTGTGACAAACTCTCTGGGGAAGTCATGGTCAGCTGCTGCACTTGAGGCTACTTGCTCACACTTGGTGCAGGTGAAGTTTTATCCATGAATCCGACACGGATTTGGCTTCATAAGTTGCAAATAAACTTTCAAGAAAGCAGTAAAAGCCAATTTGAGTGTTTAATTTTTCCTTATGCTTTATCTATTTCTGTATTATGATGTATTGTCAAATGGACATTCTTCTAATATTTCCGGAAAACTTTAGCTTCTTTATAAACAATAATTAGTCTGCATATGTTGTTCATGTGTGCACTACATTGGTGACTCAATTAGTTGAGATTAAATCTTAGGTCAGTTTCAGTTTATTTTGAGTCTGTGGGTAGTTATGTGTTTTGATTTTTGAATATCCCAACTAACTTCTAGCTTATTTATGTACAGTACCATACTATCCGGAATTCACTCTTTATGACAATGACAGAGTTCCAAAAGGTAAAATATTTTTTTTTCAAGATAAAATATATTGTAAGAATTTGTCACCAATTCTTCTGAGATGCCATAATTACAAATTTACCACAATCAAACATAATGTATTTCTTCCAATATTTGTAATTGATATGCTACCCTGCCATAGCCTAGCTGAGCACTTCAAGTCATCACATGTGGTTCTTTGAATAAATCATTATTTTTAACCTGCTATATAAAGCTATACCCACCTTCTAATTCTTAAAGCTCTTCGTCCATTAGTAGTCCTCCTTTTCCCCAAAAAACTGCTAATAACTTCACATGCTTTGACAGTAATTGTGTAAAAGCAGTTCTAACTTCTATTTCAGGTTTGCATACTTCAAAATCTGGTTGCCCCAGCAACCAGCATATACAGTTTGAGAATTATGTTTTTACATGTAGCAAGTGCACCCTTAAAGTAGTTAATAACCTCGTGTGATTGCTTCACATTATGTTACATTCAATTGGATGCATTCCTCTATACATTGAATAGGGAGTTTGGACCTAGTATATGCTGATAGGTAATAACTACTAACCTTGACTCCATGTGATCATTTGAGTAATATGTTTTTTGTTTCCCTTTTATTTGGGGCCCTGTGCGCCCTGAGAGGGGGGATTTATTATTTTGTGTAAAAACTGCATGCAACTTTCTTCTCACATGAGGACCCCACAAGTGTGGGACCCACTTATGTGAGAGATATGTTGCATACAACTATTACACATAATATCACCTCCTGCAAAGGGGGGAAGAGTGGGGGGGGGGGGGGGTGGGTTAGTAGAAAGTTATACTCTAGGACTCAAACCTAGGAAGAACATGAATTTTCTTACATATTGCTTAAATTGGTCGTGTGTGCATGTGAGGGTTTATATTTCCCTGATATTGATGGACCATATTCCTTACATTATAGTTTATTTGTAATCTGCTTGTTAAAACTAAGTTAATGTGCATTCATTGCTCTTACTCTAACAAAAGATTAAATTGCTGCATTGCTTGTATAGGAGTACTAAACTATATTCACAAACTTGTGCTGACTGAATGCATTTTATGGTTAGCTTACAGAAACTCCAGATTGGGCATTTATGAGAGAAAATCGGGAGAAACTTGCATTTTTGTTTGGTGTTGATGATCACTGGGCTCCACTTCAAATGTTTGAAGAGGTGTGTAATGGATTTCAAGTGTTACATATAAACATGTATATGAAAGGGTTTATTGTTTACTTGAAAAGAGTCAAAGGAATATTGTGCTAAGTATGTGCAATGTTTGTATGGGAAATGCATGTGTTTGAATTTGTATCTTGGAATACATGCTCAACCATGACCCTTGAAATATTGCCTATCCCCCTCCTCCTCTTCTTTTCTCTCTCCTTCCCCACAAGACCTTTGGGTAAATCCTCAGGCACTCCTCATTGCTTCAAATTCATGCTTAAATTGTCCCTAATATTTGAGACAATACTTGACCCCTCAAATTTCAAAAGTGGCTTAAACATTATACAGTTTAATTATTCATAATTTTTCACAAGCATATAATCTTAGAAAGAGGGGTTTTATAAGATATAAGATAATTAAACATGTCGGCATAGTAGTTACTTTTGAAACTTAAGGAGTAAAACATTTATACTCTTTGTTTGGTGTTTATTTTTACTTCAATGATACATGTCCATGATGTTAATATAATCTATAAATGAAAATCACTTTTATTTGAGAATAGAGTTGGTTATTTGTGTCAGACAAGTAGGTGCTTGATAAGTTATGTGGCTTAACTGAGGCTGCTCTCAAGTAGGCCGGCAATTCAACAAGAATCCTTAATAACATATGATGGTATATCATTATTAATGTGGCTAATATTAACATATTTAAAGAGTGAAATGATTTTGGTGAAGAATTCCACAGCAATACTTATGGTAATGATGACAACTACAATCATTTTGAATATGCTTCATGATGCCGAACTTGTCTGGAGTTTTATATTTTTTCCCATAGCTTTGGCATTCTTCATCTTGACTCTATGTGCTTATTTTATACCCATCTTTTCACTCGCAGATTTCCAATCAGGTCCCAGGCATTGCTCTATCAACTGAAAGCAACCATACTCACACTTTGTCATGCACTGATGCTGGTTCATCATTTGTTGCAAAGTATGTAGCAAGCTTGATCAAGAATCAATTATTGTGTTCAGGGCACTGAGGTCAGACTCCTTTCTTGCTACCTTTTTGGATTTTAATAGTTTTTTGTATATACTATTGATCATCCCATTATGTTTAAATGTCAATTGGAATGATTTAAATTTTATTTTGTAGCATTATACCAACTCTGTTTTCTTTACCATATTTAAAAGATCCTTCATTTTACTTTTGATTAGTTTGCAATGCAGTGATATTACCGAACACAAATAGTTAATCTGCAACTGCCATTAATTACCGAACACAAATAAGTCCCTTGAAATATTGGTATCTAAATACTTTACTAGTATGCTTATCATAAAAGCTGGAATAAACTTTAAATGGTAACCGTGATTTTATTATCTTACACCAAAACCAAGACCTTTCCCAACCCAGCCATCATTTTCTATGTCAAGACACACAGTAGAATTAATGATTGTGGAGGAAATTTATGATTTAATCAAAAGACTTCAGTATGATTTTCTATTTGTGATTGAAGCAACAAATGTAATTGAGCTGTTCTTTTGCAAAAACATTTATTTTACTGCCCCTGGAACAGAAAATCACCGCCCAAATGCCATTGAGTGTCTCATGGAGAGTCAAACATGATGAGATGTGCACAACAGCACACTGGTGTTGGCGTATTGATCTTGTTTCATGCCTATGTATGTAACTCCTTTTTCAATATGCATTACTTCATGAAGTCATAGCTTGTCATTTTTCCTAGTGTAGAGAAGGCAATTTGTCTGTTTGGTTAGGAAAGTCAAATAGATAGTTTGGTGTTGATTTCATTGTTATGGTGGACAATCAGATCCATCATTATTGAAATTAAATACTATTATTGTTTTCATTGTTGGTGATAATGTTGCTGTCTAATACAGAGAGCCATTCCACTAATAGTATCCTTAATTCTTTACACAGGAAAATCAAAACCTGCTAGTAGAACTACAGTATCATTGACAGAAGATTGGCTTCCTCTGGCTTGTATCGACCCTTTGACTCTTTGATCTCTGGACCAGCACCTTGACCGCATATAATTATACTTATAGGCGTAAGTTCCCTGCGACAAGACCAACAAATTTTTTTTTTTGATGGACAAGACCAACAATTGAATACATAGAACATAATTGATGTGATGTGCTTACTTGGAATGTGGATGCTACCGATGTCATCACGTAACTTGCAGTGACATAAGAGTTACTTTTATTTTCATTTTTATTTTAAGCAAAGTTTAATGTAAATAGTAAATAACCATTGGATCACTTGCAACTCTTTAAAATCGAGAGCCTTGTTCTTGTTCTCCTATTGCAGGAAGATGGAAATTGTGTTGGTCAAACCAAGAAAGGTATGGGAGTATTTGCCTCTTTGGGCATTGTTTGCCCCAAGTACCCACCCCCCTCAAAAAAAAAAAAAAAAAAAAAAAAAAAAAAAAAGAAACACATAGGCATAGCAATATGTAATATGTGTGTGTTGGTCGTAGAGAGAGAGAGAGAGAGAGAGAGAGAGTATATTAGAAAATGCACATAATCATGCATGATAAGTCTATTGTTTAACCCCATCATTCACAGCTGCAAAATTCAACTAGCCACAAAATAGATAAAGATAAGAATAGGACTTTTCTTTTTTAGGGGGAAAGTTAGGACTCAAAATGTTCCATGGATTAGTTGCCACAGAGCTCATATGAAGGTGATCTGAATTTCTTTCTTTGTGGGAGATTCATGTCATGAAATTATTTCTAAATTGACCACACTCCTCAGCCACCCCAGTTAAAAGATAGAGATTAGATAAGCTTTTGTTTACTAGCATTAAATTTTGGGAAAGGAAAAGGAGTTGTGTAGGATAAAATCTCTTCATATAAAACACCTGTCCTCCTTGTAACAAAATTTTGAGCACAAATTAATATTAGCTACTGTTGTCATTGCATATTTTGTGTAAGGTATATTAGTTGCATCTTCTGATTATGCAAGTAGCATTTGCACATGACTTGTGTAATTCCTCTTTCTGGATGGATTTTCAAGTTGCTGTCTTACTGACCAACCTGCTAACAACTACTATTTCTTAGTGATGAAGTAAGAGAAAGGATCCCCTTCAATTGAACCCTCTAATTTTCTTCCATTTTTGGCCAAATGTGCAACACGTGACATTTATTTGAATTTTAAACGCCGCATGTCTTGCATCATCTAAATTGGAGGGAATTGGAAGATTCAATGAGAGTTGACTTTATCTTATGAAATTATCTAGGCCGTCCATTTATTACTTTTACCGAAAGTGAGTCAACTTGTTGCATTTATAATAAATACGATCGAACATGAATGTGTTTGTTTGCTACTTTCACATTTTTTACAAGTCCTTAAGTTAACCAAGGAGACAAGTGCTCAGACTTTTTTCTTTTTTCCTGATAATGACAAGCGCTTAAGCTAACCCAAGGAGATCATTTAAGTGGTATTGATTAGAGTTTGTCAGTATATATTGTAGGATATACTTATATGGGCTGGGCACATAGGCTTTTGCAATGTAGGTAGCCCCAATGAAAACGATCTGGACCGTTGGCATCAAATAACAAGTGGCTTTTTTCTTTTTTTCTTTTTTTCTTTTTTGGATCCCTAGATCATTCTCACTGTCAAGCCAGTTTCCTAATTCTATATTCTAAAAAATTCCTAGGTTTTCTTAATCATGTTTGACATACAAGTGCATTATCTTATAATCTATAAACTTTGTCCATACTGAAACCATATTTAATTAAATTAATTCCTAGATATTCATCGAAAAATATTCCTAGATAGACTCTGAATCTCATACCAAGATATGACAGTCAAACAAGGATAAATCTAAAAAAAAACAACTTTTTCTCATCAAAATATGCAGTTATGATCATGTTGTCATTAGGTGAAAAATAACAGACCAGTCACAATATCATACAAAGGACCCACGTGAGCTCACACGTAGAATTTATAGAGCACTAAATCAAATGCCTCATCTCACAGGTCACTCACTCACTTCCTAAAGTCACACTTTGTAGAGAAACTCTCTCTCTCTCTCTCTCTCTCTCTCAGACTCTCACTTTCTCTATCTTTCTCTTCAGCTAGCTGCAATGCCTACCAGCAAAAGAAAACTCCTCATCAACAAAGTTTCAGTCAACATAGGGTGTAGCTGCAGAAAATCAAAGCTATGTCACATATTCAATCCAAAGCCAAAACCCAAAACCCCCACATACCAAAAACACAAGAACTACCCCTCTTCTTCTTCAAGCGCATGGGACAAAGACAACACCTACACAAACACAAACACAAACACAGTGTCTCCAAGCGTTGACTACACAGAGAATGATGATATAAAGGGCTCAAGGACAGTCAGAGGGTTTGGCAAAATAGATAGTGAGAGTGTTGCAGTTGAGAAAGAATCAGATGACCCATATTTGGATTTTCGACAGTCAATGCTCCAAATGATATTGGAGAATGAAATATACTCCAAAGAAGACCTTAGGGAGCTCCTGACTTGTTTTTTGCAGCTGAACTCGCCGTACCACCATGGAATCATTGTTAGAGCTTTCACTGAGATATGGAATGGAGTGTTTTCTGTGAGGTCTAGCCCTCCTAAGCTTTACTTTTAATGCAAGTCACGTGAGATTTAGGTGATGATGATGATAATGATGCACTTGGGCACTGATGGTGTTTCATGCATGCGCGTGGCTTTGTGTCAACTTTGTATTTAATGATGCAAACTTGTGATGTCCAATTGTCCATGTATCATGTATCATGTATCATGTATCATTATCATGTATCATGTATCATGTATCATTATCATGTATCTTTGCAAGATGTGCAAAAACTAGGATGTGAATCAAATAAATAGCAAAAAAATTGTAGAACTAAGTTCTAAGTTCTAACATCTCTTTTTCTTTTTCTTTTGGTTGGTGTTTATGTATGTTTTTCTAAGTGGAATTTGTATATTGATGTTCTTTTGTTGGTGTTCTAAATTTCTATTGTCCTTAAAAGACATATTACCTTTTTTTTTTTTTTTTTTGGGTCAATGGACCATTTTGAAAAGCATGCAGAGGAAGTGTTGCATGTAATTAGTGTAAAAGTGTATTTGACGTCTTTAATTTCTTAAGTTAATGAGTGGCAATTTCTTTTACAATTTTTTTGTTACTAAAGCAATAAATTATGTCAAGAGTCTTAGGGCCTGTTTGGTACATGATCTTAAACACATGTTTTCAGTTTTTAAACAACATTATATGCATTTTCACATTTTTTCATCTACACATATTTTCAAAAAAACTGATAACTGTTGTTTAAACACACGTATCAAACATACCCTTAGAGCCTTATAGTTTTGAATTGTTATATTTCCAAAGTTAGGTCTAGAAAATAATGATTCGACTTAACAGAATATTATAATTATTTCTAAAAAGAAAGAGTTACAAATTATAATTAATATAACATTATTTTTATATAAACTCACCGATAACACAAATTTTTTTTTCCCTGAAATGGATCAATCACAATAAAACTATTTTTGTGTGTGACTAGGATTTGTCATAAAAATTGGATTCCATGGGCCGTGCACGAGCGGAAGGCATGGTCAAAATCTTTCCCCAGATTTCGAGAGGTGAATCGCTGGTGAATGGTGGTGTATAAAAGAAAGGCATTGGAATTTGAAGTATAATAATTAGATTGATGTTAATGTGTGGGACAGTTTTTTTTTTTTTTTTTTTGGAGGAAAATGTGTGGGACAGTTGGTTTAATGCTTTTTTAAAGAGAGAATAGAAATTTCGTGTCTGACTTGCACTGTTTCCCATACTGTCATTACCCTTTGGTGCTCACTTTCTTTTATAATTATACTGCATAAATCTAGGGAAGTACCAAATGGCTGTATCTGTACTGTATCTCACCCAATTTCACAAATAATGCATGTTACAAAATTTCACTTTTTATAGAATTTATAGGGTTTGATTAACGATGCTGTCAATACTTTTATTAACGATCTTAGAAATTTTTTTGCATCACTTTATGAAAATGAAAAGTATAAAAAAATTATTTTTTTTTTTAATAAAAAATTTAAAAAATATTTCTTGAACGTATGTAATTAAGACATCTTTTAACAAATCCAATTTATAATAAATTTAGGTTGCGTTTAAAAACTTGAATTTGGATTTGAATTTGAATTTTAAATTAATAAATTTAACATATCTAATTTATAATATATTTAGGTTGCGTTTGGAAATTTGAATTTAAATTTTAAATTAATAAATTTGACTTGATTCCAAATCCATTTGAATTTAGATTTTAAATTAATAAATTTGAATGCCTTGATTTCAAATTCAAATCCTTAAACTTTTTTATATTGGGAGAGATAAACACTATAAAGAGTTTCCTTGAATAATTAATATAACATATAGATACACACTTTAACTTAAAAGTCCTAAATCCAATGAATATATGCTCAATAATGTTATATTATTTACTCATTTTTCTTATTATTATTTAATATAAAACTTCACTCACACATATACCCAACATATTTTTATTTTAATCACCAAAATTCAAATTTAAATGCCCATCATGTCATCCAAACACACAATATACTTTCCTTTCAAATCCTATTGAAGTAATCAATCATGAGTGGCACTGTACTAAAATTTTCAATTACTTTTCTCCCACACTCTCTTACTATGAACTCATCACTAAACATACATATATAAATTGTAATGTGAAAAAGTTGGTGACAAATTTTGTGCCTCCAAGATTTTCTTATTAGCAAAGGGACATCTCTCTCTCTCTCTCTCTCTCTCTCTCTCTCTGAGAGAGAAAATCACTTACAAAGAATTATGGAATAAGTTTTGATGGTTATGAGCCTAATCGTATATCATAGTCATGACTCATGACCATGAATTAGTTATTTCAAATTTGAAGATGTTTGGTAACAGATACAATTTTATCTATAGTCTAATTGAAAATCATATCGTTAATGTACTTTTAAGATACTGTTTATATATATATATATTGTGTATTGTTTTGTGCTTGCTCTCTGTTTCTGCGTATCTGTATTGAATTTAGAACGTTACAAAAAGACTTGAAATGTAGAGCAAGTAGCACTTCCTAATCAAATCAGCCAAATAGGGAATGGAGTTTCCTTTTTTCATTGCAATGATCGATTTGGTTGTTCCATGTCATTCAACCGATAATGTTTGATCAATCACCTTTAATTGACATAGCCAAAAAAAAACCAACTTTAGTTGAAAACGATCAAATACTTCTAATAACATCATGACAAAAGTTCATTTCATTTGATTTAGAAAGAAACTAAACAATGAAATTGTGAGGAAACCCAATAGCTTATTAAAGTCAATACAACCTGAGCATGCATTGAAGTGACTTTATGGGAATGCATATAACAACTCTCTCTCTCTCACGCACAAAGACACTCATTACTATTTCATAAATGACTGTCTGATCAATTCAAGAATTTAAATGTGGTCTACCTTCAAAAGTTAGTCATATCTAAGGCAGGAATCTTGATGCCAGTGGAAATGGAGAGGGGGGGCCTTAATTTAAAAGAAGAAAAGACGCAACCATTACTCTCTTGTGATGAGACTGTGACAAATCAACCGGGTGAGCAAGTCTGTCCAACTCAGCCTCCTTAATTCCTTGCTTCGAAATGCATTAAAAAATTTTCTTTTATTGCTTTCAAGTTTCAATGAGCAAATATTTATCTCATTTGTTTTAGTCACAAATTAGTAGTCATAACTTTGCAGAGATGTCCTTCATGATTTCTTTTAAACTACATAAAATGGCCCATAATTTATACCATGTTTTAGATTTAGTCTCAAGTTGTTAATTTTATCAATTAAAACCTCATTTATGAAATTGTTTAATCTAAGGTCTGTGTCCGTCTAGGTTATTTAATTATGTTATTTTATGCATTGAGTAACAAATCAAATAAAAGTAGGAAACATTAATTCAACTATGCATTTTATTTAGGACTTGTTCATAAATCAATTTTGGCAGTCATTAAAGAAAGAAAATAAAGAGAGAAATCTATTTTTATTTAATTTATTGATGGAAAGAGAAAACTCTATTTAAAAAGTTTTATAAGGAGAGAAAGTAATTGTCAAAAATTGAAATTGATTACTTAGGTGAAACACATTTTATCAACTGTTTCCCCATTGTTTTTTTTTTTTTTTTTACTTCATTACTGCCCAAAATAATGTAAATGAAAAATGAACATGGACAAGAACTTCAAATTAAAACAGTTTCATAAGTCTAGGACTTTAATTGGCAAAATTAAAAACTTAAGGCCTACTATGAAACAGAGCATAAGTCTTGGCCCTTTCACATATGCCCCTTAGAACTTAGTTGCAAATTGATGGACCAGCCAATGGTGCCCTTGTCAACTTATCAAATCAAAATCTCAGTTTCACAAGCAAAATCACAATCTTTATCTAATCCCTTATTACCTTTTCTCTGATAGTGGGGGACATGAACATCTATCTAGTTTTGTAGGCCAGCTAAAAAGATAAATAACATGGTCGTGTTGCCTAAACTGAAAGCGAAGTTGGTAATTAGACTTATCAGGAAAGAGGTGGGGAAGAGAGAGTGAGAGAGTGAGAGGTGCATAGAAGTAAACTGTATAAAGCAATTATGAAAATGAATAAACCAACTGAGAGTCAAAATAGACCCAAAGGGAAGCTCAATTAAGTGGAGGTCACTGGTGAAAAATTAACATTGTTTTGTTTAATTTGGTGTTGTACTTTCATTGAAGAAATGGAAGCATAAATAATGATAAAGTATGGTTTTGAAGTCTAATACTGTATATCAACTTTGGAAAGTATTATCTGGTTTGACAAAGATCAGACAATGATATAAAGTTTAGAATATCAAACTTAAAAATATATTAGTTTAGTGAGAGGAAATTTCTACATGTTTGGCCCTTTGATACTCTTTTTTCCCAAACACAAGAGAAGAAAGGGAAACAAAATGCAAACTAAAGCAGACAATTATCAACAATGAGCGCAAGAAATGCCATTGCTTCATTTTCTTGTCCCTCTAATGATATCTCTCTTTAAGTAGCTTTTTCCTTAAAAGATGTTTGCTTTTTGTTTCACTAATGACTGTTTAAGCCTACTTTAAGGAACGCTGGGTTCCAACCCAGTTATCCTTGCAACCTAAGGCCCAGCAAAGCATTCAGTTTAAGCCAAGGATATGGGTCCTTGAGGCTCAATCACATGGACACCAAGAGTGGAGCAAGATATTAGCAATTAGATAAGTTCACTTAACTATGTCTAATATATATCCCATTGGTTTGGCAATGTTAACATTGTTAAGATACAAACCATTTTAAGTACAGGGGACAAGGCCTCATGAAAAAAGGGAAAAACAAAAGGTTCTTGATTCCAATTTTTGTCTCCCTTTATTTGGGGTTGAAGAGGACCAAATTTACACTTTGAAAGGGCAAAAAAGAGAGAATATACTTTATCCCATGTAGTAGTGTAGTTTACTTTACCTCCCTAATTTTTATAATGTTGTACTAAGCTCACTTATACTTATACCTTAAATTAAACTGCAATTTTATATAAAGGGGTGTGCATAAGTCAAATTAGGTTAAATTTGGAGTATTTTTCAACCTAAGGTAATCTCGATAGGTTGAGAAATATCCAAACTAACCCAACCCATTCCATAATAGCTCTAAAAATTAACCAAACCCAACTCAACTCTTAGATGTCGGGTTGGACAATTTTATCTGGCAAAAAAAAAACCTACATTCAACTATTGAGGTATGAAAAATATTACGTTCACAACATTTTCATAACAAATCTTAGGCGGTTATTGACTGTTATTGGTGGGCAAAAAAGTAATTCAAGTAATGAATTTAAATTTGAACCAATAACAACTTACCATCTATGATTTGTTGTGAAAAAAATTGTAAAAATATTATGGACGTAACACTTCTCATTGACATACATTATTCAATAAAGAGAAGTGCTACGTCCACAACATTTTTATAACAAATTATAGGTGGTTAGTTGTTATTGGTTTAAATTTGAATTTAGCACTGAGATTACTTTTTTAACCCAACAATAACAACCAGTAATAACTTAACACTTAAGATTTGTTGTAAAAATATTGTGGACATATCATTTCTCTCTTCAATAAATGATTGATATTTACACAATTAAGCCTAATATTTTAACTTCATCAAAATTAAGTCTCAAAATACTAAAATAAATCAAAATAACATATTTAAACTAAGTCTCATGATCCAAAATACATCAAACTAACAAAACAAAAAATCAACCCAATGCATGAGGTTTAAGTTTGTTGGGTTTATGGGTTTAATGGACAGCCCTAGTTATATTTTCATCCAAATTGACTAAAAAAGATAAAAGAATTACAAAAAAAATACCAATTTTTTTTTAATAGAAGGTCTTTTTTTAATGATTTTTTTTTTAATGTTATAAATATTTCCTTCTGTACAATTTTCCCGCCCATTCAATGTTTTTTGTTTGATTAAATTAATGAGCATTGAACCTTCTTCTCAAATTAATGAGCGTTGAAAAATAACTTGACCTCATGCATTGGGTTACGGGGAAGGGGTATCTATGGGTAACTAAATTATTTTTAATGCTCCTTAAGTTAATCAAACAAAATATTCATTTAAAGTGTTTTATTTGAATTTTTCTTTTCTTTTTTTAATCAAGCTTTGAGTTCAGCCACTATCAACCATGGAAAATATGAAAACACATTTATATAAAGATAGAAAATGGAAGGAAAAATGGGTACTTTCATCATTTTAAAATTATTTTCTATTAATTTGGATAGAACATATGACGTTACAATTTAGTCCAAGGTTAAGGGGGTTTAGTGTAACATTCAAAAAATCAAAGGGGGCAAACTAATATTCACCGTAATCACATGTACAATTTTGTATTTTACCCAAATTATTTATAATAAAAAAAAAAAGGTCATGCTAACGAATGCTCTTAGGACATTGGTTAACAATTCTGTTAAAGAAAGTTTTTATGGGAAAAAAAAAAAAAAAAAACAATTAATGTTTTGACAGTTTTTTTCATTTCCTATAAAAGTGATGTCAAAACTTTTTTAAAATGGATTGTTAATCAATACCCTAAGAGCACTAGTTAGCATTTTCCTAATAAGAAAAAAAAAAAAAAAGATGGATATGAGTTTTTTAAAGTCAGCACTAGTTTTTGAAGTTCGGGCCATATTTATTGTATTGGTTCATTTTTAGGCTCGATGGGCTTGAACATAGGTTTAGATTCATCTTCAACTTCCAGCCTTTTGGGCCATATGTAAAACTACAAAGTGGTCTGAATTAGGATTAGCCATATGCCCAATTTTCAAAACTGTCCAAATATATCCAATAAATTGTTATAAACAAAACTAAAACCAAGGTCTATGTGAGGAGGTAGTATAATATAAATTAATTAAATGGTAATCATAAAATCCCTAAAATCTAGTATCCAAAGTTAGACAAATGTCCATGACTAGACCTCTCATGACTCCTATGGCCACCAAAAACCCAGTAGAAATACATTGTTATCAATGTAATAAATGACACTCACATTTAATTATGTGATCAAAAGTCTTAGGGCTAGTTATTTAGGTTGGAAAATGAGAGTCTAATTAATAGGTACCAAAGCAATTTCAAAACCGTGACCAACCTTTCTTTTTCTTCTTTTTTTCCCCCAATTTCTTTGTGGAAAGTTTTGGGTCTACTTTCTCTGAAACCTTTTATTTTTGCTTTGGCGTATAGACTTCATCTACTTCAAATCCATCAAGATAACTGTGTCATAAATACGTAGAAGTTGGAAAAATCCACAAGTAAACAATTAAAGACTCAACCTCTTTTTCTCTTTCTAACCAAAATAGACTGAAGAATTTAAAACTCTATTAAAGTCGTGTATCAGTTGTGATCTCGATCAATGTCAATAATAAGTGGTATCAGAAATTCTCCCAGAAAAAAATCTTAATGAGGGCAATAAATATTGGATTTTTAAATGAGTAATATAAGAATAAAAGTTAATGTGCGTTTGAATGATGGTAATTTTTAGTACTTCTTTTACAAAATAAGGTAAAATTGTATTTAAATGTTAAGTAAATCACATTCAACAACCTTGAATTAGTGTGTATAAACCAATAGATTACTGACAAAATTATCTTTCCATTCAAAAAACTTATATTAAACTCGAAATTGAATAATTAATCTTTCTTAATTTGTGCTATTAGGATGTTTGTTAACAAGGCTCATAAATATATGTTCATGTGTACCTTAAGGAAAAATGTTAACAATTTTTTTTATAACTAACATGTAAACAATCAATAGATATTCAATTACAAGTTTGTAATCCATTTTTGTTTAAGGGAAATGTTAACAAATACGGGCATTGATTTAGGAATTATTTTTAAAAATATTTTATAAGAAAATGATAAAGCAATTAATTTTGTTGACAACTTTTTATATTTTTTATAAAAGTAGTGTCAAAACTTTTCTATTATAATTTATTAACAGATACACTAAAGACACTTGTTAACATGACCCACTTTAAAAAAATGCATTCGTCATTAATATATTAATTGGCACTTGAAAAAATGGTATGATTGTGTGTGCTTTTCTTGATATTAATACACAAATTGACTTTGTATAATAATATTATTTAATAAAATATCAAATGCATTGTAACTTATGTCCTTGAAATTAAATTCAGAACGGAATCTATTATTCATGTAAAAAAAATCACTTTGAGAATGTTAGGTTATGTTTGGTAACAGTTTTTGTTTTCTATTTTCAAAAACTTGATTTTGGGAATATAAAGAAAAAATAATTTTCTTGTATTTTTAAAATCAAAAATATGTTTGGTTAGTTGAAATTAAAAAGATAGTTTTTGAAAAAAAAAAAAAAATACTAAAACATTTTATTACTAGAATTTAAACTCTAATGTTAACTCATTAAATGATATAGATTCATTAAATTAAATGCGTGTTTTCATTGACTTTTAAAAATTAGAAACTGAAAACAGCATTTTACATGTTTTCAGTTTCCTTCACAAATTAAGTTTTGAGAACAGATTTTGTTTTCTGTCCATTTTAAGTTTCCAAACAAGTTTTTTGGTTTCAAAAATAGAAAATTGTTTTTAGAAACAGAAAATTGTTTTTAGAAATTGAAAATAAGGGGAAAAAACAGTTACCAAACATACTCTTAAATTTTCTTAGTTTCCATGAAAATTATTTCATGATTGAACACCATACAAATTTGGAAATATCTTACATAAAATCTTAGAAGATTAAAGAAGCAAGCAAAGCAATTAAGGCAGTGCTCATTAATCGAAAAATAAAGAGTGAAATGTGGGATTGGGCGTATTGACCTATGCAGGGGCTATTAATGCAAAGCCAAGCAAAGCCAACAGTTTTGAAATTGGGACAGACACCAACTTCTATACTGTTTGGACATTATCTTCCTGGAAATTAATTTTATTGGAAAATAAGGGAGGTCTTACTGTTGGGTCATTATCTCACAAATTACCATACTAACATTAAATGTCATCAAAGTAATAGTATGTACTTAATTTGTATTGGTTTCCTACAATCTTAATTTTTGACAAGTAAAAGCCTGCAGAGTGTTTGTTTGTTTGTCTGAAAAACACAGATTTAATCAAATGTGGCTCATTATTTGCAAATGCTGGTGCAGAACACTGATTACTAGTATTTGCTAATATCGTGGCCATCCATCTTGTTGACTTCCACTAATCAAGTACTGTAGAAAAACTTCTCGAATTAGTGAAAACCTTGTCAAATTGTAGCCACTAATTTAGATCAATTGGTGTCCTTAAAGCAATCTGATCAAATTCATAGTAAGAGCATTCTTCACTCTTCAGCAATGTTACAACATAAAATCATTTCCTTGGTCTGGTAAACTTTTTCTTGAGATTTCAGATTTCCAATTCCAAGAACTGTTTAGTGGAAACTTTGAAGAAAGAAAATTTACAATATAGCAAAAAATTTCCTGACCCTTGCTAGTAATTAATCACATTAGTATTTCATTTTCTTTTGAATTACTATACTTCGCACAAAAGCATTTTTATGGTACACTTTGTAGGACAGTTATGTGTCACATAATATGGTACAAATATATTGCATTGATGGTGAATTGGTAGTAGTAAAAAGTGGCACCTGGAAATGGCAATTGTTAATGGACAAATAGTATATGCTAATCTTTCAAGTAACATAAATTAAAGTAATAACTTTGCATTGCTTACCGTGAAGTCAAGCTTAAAAAATCAGTGGCACGAGGTTTAGAAGCTTCGCCGCTCGGACAAGAATCTCGGCTCAGAGATTTAAGAGGCATCTATGCTAATTGCTAAACAAAAACAAGTCTCGAATGTGGAGCTTTGACATTTCCTTTGTTCTTATATCATATGTTTAATTTGTTTTTTAACAAAAAAAAAATGTTTAATTTGTTTTATGGAGTATTATGGAATGCAAACATTAATTCTGGGTAGCTGAATTGACATCTCTTTATATATAAAGTGTATGAAGGTCTAGGAGATTTCTCAAAAAAAAGAAAAAAAATGAAGGTCTAGAAGAGAAAGGGTTTGAATTCAAATCATAATCCAAATCGAATTCAAATTAGTTTTTAATTGTAATTTAATTTTAAGTCTAAGTATTTATTTTAATTTTGGTGTCAAGCGATCCATTCATAATACTCATTAAAAAAATTGAGATGATCACCTCGTTTACCTAGGTAAGACCATCCCATCATATCATTACTATTAAATGATTCCGAGTATATATACAGGATGCAACCTAGTAAGAGAGAATCATGAGATCTAATTCGGTCAGCCACCAATGTAAACAAAAAGGGTTTTTACGCATAATTCAAATGCCCAATAAATTTCAATCAATCATTCAAACATAATGTATTAAAGTGTTGCATTCATGTTTATTTATGTAAGATGTTACATGTTGTAACGGATCAAAAAAATTAAAAGATACTATGAACTTGCAAAAATGCACCGCAATCCAAAGACAAGTACATAAAAGCGAAGATCATACATGATTTAGTACTAGTACTTTTGAAGATATTCATCCTGGCGTGTCGTTCATGCGAGGCCTTGTGAATCTAGTTTTAAAATTCAAACAACCTTAATGGCTTATAATGTAGTAAAGAATTAATTATACTCGGGATATCAGCTTTAGAGCATCCGTAGGAGCTAGTGTAAAAATTATGTCATTTTACCACATCAAATGTCTACTTTATTATTTTACTACATCATTTTGCAACATCTCATTTATCAAATGTTTTATAATTTAATTCTATACATTAAAATAATATTTACTACACATTAAAATAATATATTATCCCCTCCCCCATTATCATCAACAACAGTAACATCAACAACAACCCACACCGCAGATCAACCGTCACAGCCCACAACCACCGGCCACCCCCACAGATCAACCACCGACCACCAATATCAGCCACTGCTACCAAAAAAAAAAACTCAAACAAACACTACAATCAAAACCTGATCAACCAAAATCAGCCAACCTGATCAACCCAAACCCAAACCCGATCATCATCATCAACAACGACACAACCACCTCCGCTGCAACAACGCCGACAGCCACCACCGGCACAAACCCACATCCACCAACACCACTTTATAAATAAATAAATAAATAGAAAACCACAACCAGAAAAATTGTTGTGGCCACAACCATCAGAAAAACAACAGAACCCACAACCCACCCACCCACAACACCAGAAAAATTGTTGCGGCCACAACCCACCCACCACCGACCCATCCTTTGGAACCCATTCACCGATTTCGCACCACCGATTTCGCACAACAGAACCCACCACCACCGATTCGCCCATCACCAGCCGACCCACCCACCACTGAATCTGACCATCGCATCCCACCACCAGTGATCCGCCAATCACCATCTTAACCCACCCACTGCCGAATCGAGTATCAAATCACTGCAAAAAAAAAAAAAAAAAAAAACCACAGCGACAGAGATCGAAGTGAAAGAAGAAAAGAGTGAGAAGAAAAAACTGAGGGTGATGTCTGAGAGGAAGAGAGAAAAGAAGAAAAGAATGGAGAGGCGTGATGTCTGAGGAAGAATGAGAGAGAAGAGAAAAGAATAAAGTGAAGAGAGAGGAGAGAGAAAAAAAATAAAAAATGATTAAAACTTATACCACACCGATTCCGTACCGTTGCAAATTTGCAACGATATTGTTCACATGATGCAAAAATGATGAGATTTAGCACATCTGAAATTTGGTGTTTTTTGTGTTTGGTGTGGCAAATGTGCCAAATATTTGGCGTTTGGCACATTTGCCACACCTACTGTGGATGCTCTTATATTTATTGTGATTCTCAAAAATAAAAAAAATTCTATCGGTTTATTTTATTTATTGTGTAAAAGTACAATTATTAATAAAAAGTTGTGCATTATCTTTGGTGGTAAAATAATATCATCCAAACAAAGCCGAAGAGTGAAAAATTTTAGTTTCATATACAAAGTCAAATGCTACAATCTGATAGGATTTTTAGTTTTGATTTTACTAAAGTAGCTAAATCATACTTTAGTGTTATGAAGAAATAGTATTCTTACGCTGATCTCATGAGTCCAATGTCTCACTGATATATTCACTTATAGGACCAATATATCAGTAAGACATTGGTCTCATTAGACCCGCAAATACAAGATTTTTTTTCATCAAAGACACGTGAGTCCTCCCTTGCACCCAAGGAAAGTAAAAAAGAGAAGAAATTGCACCAAATTTGGGTAGAGATATGTTATATCTTTTGGCAGTAATATTCTAGCTAAAGATCACATCAAATTTAATATTTCAACTATTCATCAGACCACCGACTACATATCGTCTTGTTATTTTCTCCTTAACTATATGTTCTCCTTTTGTTTTTTTCTCCAACATTTAGTTTGCTAGAGAGAGAAATTTAAATTCTTTTGTGCTGTGAGGTAATAAGGTGCCCTATCTGGACGAAAATAAAAACAAAACTTTAAAATTATTTTGTATAAAAATTGAAAACTTTGTAGCCAGTATAAAGCTGAATAGCAGGTGGGTTTAATTTGTATGCCAAATAAAACTTGTAGTTTCTTTTTTAACTCTCAAAACAATGAATTTATATTCCATATTCAAGTAGTCATCTAGAGATAAAGGACCTTTTTTTTCTTTTCTTTTTTTTTGTTTAAATAACGGACCTGTTTGGGTTCTTTTTCTTAAACCTTGCTTTCTAATTTAAAATTCAAACAATTTTTTTTTTAAATGTGTAAAAGTGATCAAACAAATTTCAAAAAATGAAATTATTATTGAAAAAACATTGGTTAACTATATATTTTTTTTTAACGAAGGGGGTTAACTGTATTATGAAACACAGAAAAAATCATTGTTTTGTAAAATTATCTCTCGTGCTCAAAAAAAAAAAAAAAAAACTATCAAGCTAAAAGATTCAACAAAATAATTACATTTTTTTTTTAGGTTAGGAAAAATAAAGTCGTTAAAAACAATATGTTTGTAAGTTTTTCTTGTTATTTTTAGCGAGCAAATTTCAAAAATATTAATTTTTTATTATTATTGAAAATATAACAAAATGGACCCAATATTTGATTATTTTCAGCCCAAAAAATAAAAATTTCACAATTTATAAGGCAACGACGACATTGCAGCAGATTGGTGCAGATGCAAGGATCTGAGTGTTTGGACCACGCCAAAATTCTGCGCTGGATTTGTACCTATTATACGATAATGACTATCTAGTTTAAACACTTACCCAAAAAAACAAATAAAGGAATATCATGTTTTTAAATATTTACCCAAATAATAATGACTATCTTTCTAGTTTAAAATCAACGGTCATTGATTCAAAAAAAATCATGATGTCAGAACTCGAGCACAAGACTATAGTTAGTACTATAATGCCGTGTGGTACATGATATTCCTCTTATGCACTAAGAATAAAGTATACTCATGTGAGTCTGTGAAATGGTTTGCATTGGATCATTTTCTTTTTTTGCATATTCAATTACGCTAAGCAACTCATAATTGTAGACATGGAAACCAGTATTCCATTTATAACGGAAAGAATGCCGTTTAAGCAAAGCTCCTTTCTCCAAGCTTATTTTCAATTTTTTTTTTTTTTGGGTATCAATTACTTCATGTTTCTCATGTATCATTATAGTACAAGGGTCATGCTAACGAGTGCTCTTAGGTATTGGTTAATAATCTATTTTAAGAAAGTTTTGAAATCATTTTTATGGGAAATGAAAAAAACTGTCAAAATATTAATTACTTTTATTTCTTTCCCTATAAAAACTTTCTTTAAATGAATTATTAAACAATGTCTTTAGGGCATTAATACAAACACCCCCCTAAGTACTTAAAAATGCTCATGATTGAACTTTATTTATTTCACCCCTTATGAATAACGAATTTCTCAATTAATAATACTTTTAATTTGTCTTTTGCAATAATAGAGATTTTACTCACTATTTGTTTTCTATTTTTTCTAGTCTTAGAGTATGAAATAGATTTCCTAAAATGGAACACCAAGCTTAAAACTAGGAATTTCCATGTCTCATTAGCTTTTTCTTATTATGCGCAATAGAAGGGGGACTGTTTCCTTCATAGACCATCAATCTCTCTACACGTGTGTACTTTGTGCACAGAGAAAGAAAGAGAGAACTAATTTCTTCCATAACAAAAAAAGTTCCAGTCTCATTTCTCAAAAAAAAAACTACAATGGTATACATACGTATCCTTACATTAAATCAAACATTTAAAGATGATGAAGAACTATCATCTTCATTGTCTTTGATCTCCTTCTCACATTCTAATAATGAAGATAAACAAGGAGTGCTATCACTATCTTCCTCAACTTCTAATGAGGAAACACAAGGAGTAGTAGAAGAAGAAAATGAAGAAGAAGTATAAAAAGATAAAGGAGAAGAAGGAGAATGAGAATGAGAACAACTACAAGTAGAAGATGAATTAGCAAACGCAAGACTAACCAACAAATCAACAAAAGCTCCAACAATATACCCATGGTTGCTCTTGCCATTTACTCTCAAATACCAACACAAAAGCTCTTCAAGGCCTTCCCAATCTTTCACTCCATGAGCCTCCACCATTTCTTCCATAGACTTTCGAAAATCCACAAAAGGGTCTTGGGAATCCATTGACAATACCACGCTTTCCTTGAATGGAAACCCACTTTCCTTTGCCTCTTCCAATATAGAACTTGTCTCTTCTGGCTTGAAAAACAGCCTCTCTTGTGACCTTAACCCTCGAATCACTGTCTCTACCGGGTCCACTCCTGAGTCTTCAGAGGTGGTTGAAAAGCTAGGTGACTCTGATGAGTTAGTGAAGCAAGACTCGGTTGTGCCAACCACTTCAATGGCAGTGTCTAAGAAGATTGAGTTCATGGTCTTGTAAATGTTGTCATTGCAGTTGGTTCTGAAAGAAAGGGTTCTAGGTTGTTGGTGACAATACCAAGGCCATGGAGGCCTTGCAATATCTGTGCTTTTGAAAGGAAAGGGAAGCTTCATTTTCTTGCCCATATCTCTGAATTTCTTGGTGAGGAATGTGGGAGGTTTTTTTCTATTTTTTTCAAATGAGTTTTGAAGCTCTAGATGTGAGAGTGAGATGTGAGTTATTTATGTGGCAGTAATGGATAGTCAGAGAGGGTTATTAGGAAGATTTAAAGATTGGCAACACACATGTGGGGGAAGAAGTTGAAAACTTGAAATAAAGGAAAAGAAAATGAGACTGGTGGGGACTTTATCATGTGTATTAAATTATTAGCTTTGGATGGAAGTAAATGCCCAAGTGACCTTCAGCTGAGCACATTGAATAATATAGTACTGCCTACCACTTGTTTCAAAGTGAAGTTTTTTATGACTTTACACCCTTTCTCTTGCAATTGTTCACGTCAACATGTCATGTAGCTCACGTTAACAATTACTAACATGTTGCCCTCACCAAAATTTGAAAATTAAGGTCTTCTGGCATCCTTGCTGCACATCTTTAACTATCTCTTACATTTTCTAATTTCTTTAAGTTTTAAGAATGATGAGCAGGAGAACCACAAAATTATCAACCCCCTGGATTGTGATTCTATAAAGATCATTAGTCAATGAAATCTAGCATGCTTGTCTAGAGTTGTTCCTAATGTATAAGAATTTCTTGTCTCAATGTGTGTATTCTAACCTATCAAATTTCTTTATTTTTTTTATTTTTTTTATACAAGATAGAAATTTCACTCTATCCTAATCTAAGTGTATATGCAAGTGAAATTTCCTCCTAGAGATTTGAACATCGGCCCTTACCACCCCCACATCCCCCACAAGCACTTACACTTGTGGAATGATCATCGCATCAAAGGTGTGCGGTGATCTTTCTTCTTTCTTTTAAAATAATCAAAATTTTATAAGGGATAAAAAAAAGTATGATGATAGAGTTAATCGATGACACAATGTTAATCATGAACAACTATAAGGAGGAATAAATGGCATTAGAGAGTTGTCGAACATTGGTCGACAAAGAACTCTCTGACGCCTAAGTTAGTAAAGGACTATTCCATTGAAAATGATTGTCAACGGGATATTTCGTAAGTTTAGACATCCATACCTTTTTCTAATGACTTTACTTCCCTTTTTATGCACATCAAGAGAGTGGATTATTCCACCGTTGTAATCTAGGTTTCAAATTTGAAACATAATGTCCTCTTCTGTTTTTGAAAATATCTCATAATGGTAGGAAGTGTCCAAAAATCTCAGTCGTTGTAGTTCGAATTTATAAATGTTGCCATATAATTAATGAATTTGCCGACTTTGTTGTTTTCCTATATAGGGGAGCTTAGGAGCAAAGTTCCAATTGCCTTGGAACAAAGAATTTCTATTAATTTATCATTCATTCCTATTGTTAATTTCCACATTCTATTCACTTTTTGAGAGTCAATAGGCAATTGTTGTGACTTCACCCTTTAGGTGACAATTTAAGAAGCCATAAGTGATTATTTTGTTATTAGCTTACTAGACAAGAAAGTATTAGGAGTAACGGGGATATGTGTAACGCCTCTCACATGAGATTATCATGTGAAAGGCGTTACACCTAATCTTATTACACATAAAAAATTTCCCTTATTAAACCATCCATACACTAGCCATAACTAATAATTTCCTCAATTCATCCACAAAAAGTTAATAAAGCCTAACCTTAAATTAATAGGAAAAGCTTATTTCTATTAAAATGGGTTTTTATTAATTTATTTTCATAAAAAAAAAATATGCCAATGGTGAGATGGCCTAGAAAGTGACAACTATCCTCCAAGTACCTTCTATTTGATAGTTGGGAAAATTACTACAGGGAAAGAGTACCTTAAAGATGGGACTAATATGCTAATTGAAATGAAATTTGAATGGGTAACCGTTATTAAGCCTGATTTTTCAGTTAAACGTCAACGGTCACACAGCTTTGTGTTTTAGACGACTCAGCTCATTGTACTAATAAACCAATAAAACTGACTTTTTCTTTTGTATTATTCTTATGGAGAAACATTGTCCCCCCCTCCCAACAGATCTAATTTTTGGATTTTCTGAACACTGTGACCTGACCCACATATGCATTGATCGCTTTTGCAAAAACAAGATTAAATGGGATTGCAATGGGGTCTTTGAAATTTAATGCTATTCAACAACAATATTTGAAATAGTAATCTTTCTTTTTTTTTGAGGAAAATTTGAAATAGTAATCTGATAAAGCTAGAGACTGATTTATGAAATTACCAGTAACCAAACGAGGTGGACCAACCAAAAAATAAAAGTAGTCACACATAGATATGAGTCTCTGTGCTGACTGTGACACTGACCATGTCTTAATTACCACCAAATTAAGATGAAAGGACGAGGAGGAGTTAATTTGGTGAAGAAGAAGAAGAAAATTTTTTAAAAAAAATTGCATTGAATTGAAGAGGATAAAATTGGAGGGAAAAAGAAGAAATTCACAAAAAATAATATGGGATGAAACTGTTGTGGAAGTATCTATAAGACGTTAACTCTCTTTCACGTGGTTCATCATGAATGCCAGAGGGAAGATGGAGACCCTTGCAAAGACCCATTTATTACTTATCCTATTCATGAATTGGTGGGATCTTCTGCAGCAAAGAGAAACAGAGAGAATCAACAATAATATTAAGAAGAAGAGGGTTTTGCCATGGCTAGCTTTAGTTTTTGCAACCCCTTTACATTTAATGCCTTGGTTGCATTGTTTCCAAAACCTCTAAAGCATAGGTCACATCCATCTATTTTGAAACTTGTCATTGAATTGCAAACTCGAATGCAACTTTCTGTTCAATCCTAAGGTTGAGATATCCGATCATGTCGACCATAGTTTTTTTTTGAGAAATAAGTTTTTCTATATTTGTGTGTGTGTGTTTTTTTTTTTTTTTGGTGGTTGGGGGGGGGGCGATGTGGTTTTGTCGCCTTACTACAATACCATGTGCATCTAGCTAGAATATCTGGCATTTCAAGAAACCTCATTAAGGTTGTAGTAAATTCACTGAAAAAGATTTATGTGGTTTCAAGAACAATTTAGAGCTACCACCGTGCACCCTTGGCGCAATGGTCACTCTATAAGTATAAATGCTTGTGGGGTGTAGGGGGCAAGGGTCAGGATTCAAGTCTCCAGGAGGGAGTTTCATACACATATACACTTAGATTAGGCTAGAGTAGAATTTCTATTTTGTATAAAAAAAGAACAATTTAGAGCTCAAGGTGTATAGTGACATACCAGTTTTTGTTGTTTTTACTCTAGGCATGAGGATGATTTTTTTTTTTTTTTTTTTTCAATTTAAGCTCAAGAAAAAAATAAAGGATCAAAATCAGATCTAATTTGTTTTGATATAACCTCCTTTCTTGCCCCTAAAAGCATAAAATAATGTTAAACCTAGTAGAAACCCCTTTTTCTAACAAAAATTGGATCACATATTGTGGCGATTTAGCTCGAGCGTATTGTGTCATACTTGAGCTAAACTCTAACCAACAGCACAATTATCCAAATTCAAATGGTTATATTTTGCTTATTTCAAATTCAAATCATGTCAAATTTGTATCAATTTCAAAGTGATATAAACTTTCCAATGAGACAAGTGTCACTCAAAAATTCATTATGGTACAAAAGATATGGACAAAATGATATAAACTTTTTAATGAGACAAGTGTCACTCAAAAAGTACAAAAGATAGGACAAAAATAATCGTCAAGTCTTCATTTTTTAGCAAATCGAAATCTTGTCATCTTAAATGAATAGTTTCTAATGCAATCTTAACCGTAACACAATTTTATTGCTAGAATCCAGTTTTGACAATAAATTTGCCAACACATTTTTGAACCCTATTACCCTAACACATCCATCAATCTTTGAATGCAACTGTCCCCTAATCCTCTAAGGTTGAGATATTTGATCATGTTCACCTTGATGTTTGCCATACATAATATGGGGGTCCACTTTTGTAGAGAGAAAGAGATGTGGTTTCGTCTCAATAGTACCACAATACCATGTATGTTATACTGCATTTAGGGGACCATGGACATGGTATTACAGATTGAAGGTGGTCCCTTAAAACAAAAGAGTATCCTACAAATTTAAGCAGGATGAATTTCATTTCAGCCTTATTATTTATTTTGATGAACTCAAAGATTTTGGGAATAAGATTCAGCTTCAATTGCAACCAGTCCATAGGACAACACAAAAATTGCAGTGGGTGTTATGCCCCACCATTACATGCACTTTTTTTGTAGCTAATTGGCACTGTTTGAGATGCCACTTTGCCTGGTCAAGAAACATTGGCTGCATAGAATGACTAAACAATAAGCTGAAAAATTAGTGTCCTTTTTTCCTATATTGTAAGCAATGTGAGTGTGGGGTAGGGTATCTTATATGGGTGCAAATTGCTTTGTAAATTTTCTGTGGACATTGTAATGGGGAGAAGGGTTCCTTATCTATAATCCTGATATCTAGGGGACCATTTTTTAGGATATAGAGTCTAGACGTAGGAGTTCCTTCTATACCTTAATCTGAAGGAGAATTTGCCATTTGAAACTTACACACATATAATGCCAATAAATTGTGGGGTTTTTTTTTTTTTTTTGAAATAAAGAAAAATGGGACTTGTCTAATCTGTTATTTGCTTCACTTATTGAATAATTGTTGCAATTTTGGGCCAGACAAATTTATGCCAATTCAAATCTGCAAATTTGTACCAGGGTTTGGCTTGATGTTACCATTTGTCTCCAAATGAATACGAATGTCGGGATTTTCAAATTATTGCTTCATTCCCTAGAATACGAGCCGTAGAATCCTGCCTATGATGATGAGCACGCAGGGAAATCTATAGGGCTATTTGGTAATGTTATTCTAGTATTTATATTTTTTGGAAATACGTGTGAGTGAAAAAACATGTGGAAATGCGTGTAATGTTGTTTAAAAACTGAAAACATGTTTTTAAACTCCTATGCCAAATGTTTGTATGTCTCATTTGGATAAAAGTAGTTGAAGAGAAATATTTGGATATGAGTTTTTAGTTTAAAGTATTGGAATAAAGAATTAAATAACAAATTTTATTTTGTTGATGAAATTTATGAATGAATTTACAAAGATTTGAAACAATTAAATGTAAATTTTTATTTCAAATCCATAACATCACTCAACCAATCGTGGCCCCAATAATTGGTCTTTAGTTGGAACAACCAAGAAGGATGAACTGCACCATTAAATTTTAATTAGACAACGTCTTATTAAAATTTCTCCCTTTGTATGTGTTTTAAAATCTTAGGTCATTACATGGTACTCCGTATTCATGAAACTAAAAGTGGTTGTATTTCCATCATTTATGATAAAAGATTGATTGTCCATGTTGATTACTGAGTAGCTAATGAATTATTATTACTATTATTATTATTTTTTTAGAATCAAAGGTTTTTTTTTTTTTTTTTAAATTTAATAAACCTATCTATTGGTATGCAATTGCCTGCATACCAATAGATACCACAACAATCACAACGCCCCTGGCCAATAAACACTCCGATGATTTAGTTAAGTTACTTGAAAAATGGTTGGAATGTTTTGGATTAAAATTGCCTACATACGTAAGGAGATTAGTAGAAAATTTATACTTGTAATTCCTACATTTTCTTGTTAGTTTCATAAGCATCTTCCCACCATGCTTTCGGCAAATATGACACGATCCTGCCTGATTTGTAGGACTTAAATACATGCCCACATGGGCTATCGGAATTTCTACTTGGGAGACATGCCACATCCCATTTAATGTAAGGCGAGATTGTTGGAGGCGCAATTAATGCGACTGTGATTCTATTTGACAACCTGGTCTACCTTTTGAGGAGGGTTAAAGAGATCAAATTTTCTAATAGAGAATGTAAGACCGATAATCAAATACAATATTTGTCAAGCTATACCAAGATTTAGTGTATTTGTTGGGTAGTATTTTGGTTTCGTTTTTCTCAGTTGTTCTAACCTCCACACATGGTATATGTATTATAGGTAAGGTAACTTGGTCTTTTTTCCCCATAATCCACACACATAGGAATCAGTTTTCTTGATGGCAATTTACAACCGTTCTCGTGGATGAGAGTTAAAAATACCTACTGATGATGCAAAAAATCGTCAATATGAACTCTTTGTCGATATAGATGGACGAAGGCATTGGATTCGTCCAAAGACAAATCTGTTGGTGCTGTTCTTCTCTCCTTGTCAATACAAATGGACAAAGGCGTTGGATTCGTCTAGAGACAAACCTACAATAAGATATGAAATAGAGAAATGTAGACATACCGGTGTGGTGTTTGCCAAACACCCTTCGATGATTAAGTTTGAATGAGATTCAATTGAAGTATATTGCAAAAGAATTCAACTTGAGAATAGTTTTTCTGGTAAGAGTTGTGTGTACATTTGCCTTTGGTTTGTGTGGGTTTTTATAGCCCTTGTCTTCATCGTCTGAATGAATATCTGCATTTATGAGATATGGAGCTGTTGGTATTAATGGTTGGCTTTTATTGTCTGCCAACGGCTATTCATCCGTTAGTGCCCGTACTTTACTCTTTAGCTATTTTAGGCATTGAATGTCTTTTATGGCTTCGTCCGTCATTGATATCCGTACGTTACGCCTTGCATTGAATAGCGTTTAATTCGTCCGTCAAGAGATGGACAATCTTAATAATTTATCAGTAATGAATGCGGAGGTGTAATAGACTTCAATGGTCTTCTGCTCGTTGGTTCGTCGGTTATGCTTTTTCCTGTTTGGCACGTTAACCGTTACTCATGTTATTTATGAGGAACTCTTTAATATATGTTGTAGTCATTCGTCACATGGACAATGCTGGCTTGATGGACGAAGCTGGTTTGATGGACGAAATTGGCTCTCTTCTTTTGGATGAGGGTGATTTTTCTCCTCATCACCTACTTTTATGTTAAGAACAAAACTATGAAAGTAGTTTCCAACGTTCAATCAATCAAAGGGTTTTCTCATGTGTTTTATTTGCAATTTGCGACTTGTTATAAGTGGAAGGATATCTCTACGTCACTGTTCTTGATACCCATTCTATATTAGGCATTTGGGTATTGGTTGATTTGAGGACAAGACATGGAACAAACAACAAAAGATTGGCAGGCCCTATCTAATTGGGAAGCTAACAATTCATTTGAGCCCATAATTGTTAATAGATTGTGACAGTATCTTGACCATATTATCTTGTAAAGCTAGGTGCATTTTGGCTGTGCATTTACACACCAAAAATGTAAAAGCTGCTGCCATTTTTTTAACATAAAACTTTTTGAATTGACGTAGCAATAGATATGACTGGTCGGTTTGATAATGAAAGGGCTCAATTTAAATAGTTTTTTTTTTTTTTTTTGACAAAAAATTAAGGATTACTTCATTGAGTTTTTTATTATAATCGATCAATTTTTTTAGGAGTCACATAATATTTAGTTAAAGAAGTATTTGTTTATTTATTTTTATTGCTTTTCAATACAATGAGATCCATTAAATTCTTTCTTAACAAATACATTTACACACACTAACAAAACTCATAGATGAATGTTTAAATTCTTTTGTAGTGATTGAAGATACGTCAATTTAAAATCTTTATATTCAAGATCTTCATTGGTTCTTGTATTCCCTCGCTAACCCCTTTAATTCATACCCACCTAGCCTGGTTGGTTGGTAATTTCACTAATTTGAGATTGATCATTGGATTTGGATATGGGGGGATGGACATTACACCCCAAAAAAAACATGTAAATGTTCTTGTCTTGGTTCGACTTTTAAGCATTCACGTACGGAGACATTGTTGCGATTCACTTGGTTCTCTCTGCCAAACATTTAAAATCTTGCAAAATTAAGGATATGACCGTTATGATGCTGGTGGGCTGCAATAAAGTCTCACTTCATTCATTCATTCATCTATGGCATATTTTTTTCTGGATTAAATACTCCAACGGCATGTTATGCAATTCAACTAGGATTATTTTCATTCAAAATATAAGGGGGGAAATATTTTTCAACCGGACCCATTTTTTAAAATTAAAAATACCTTCAATCCAACTTATCTCATTTATAGCTCTAAACCAACCAAATCTACCCAATATAATCTAACTAGATTTTGTCATCTGGACAGTTCTCATTCTCTTTGTTTCTTTGTTTTCTACCGTATTGTTTCAGCGATTGTTGTTAATTATTCAGAATCTCATGAACAATTCAGAGTTCGACCAAATGATTACAAGTGTTAAATCATACCTAACAATCAAATTTTCAAATTAAATAGAGAAGTGCGACGTCTATGATATTTTATTGGTTCTAATTTGAATCCATAACTTAAATTACTTTTTTGCCCACTCAGGGAGAGAGGAGAAGGTTTTTAAGAAACTTACAGTGGTGTATATCCAAAAGGGCCTAATTCTTGAATATACAGCACGGGCTTTAAACTTCTTTAACTCACACTCATTTTCCAATGTGGGATTAATCCACTGTTTTTTTCTTTTGAAAATACTAAATATTTTTAACACACACACACGCGAGAAGAGGGGAGAAGGTTTTAAATCCAAAAGGACCTAACTCTTGAATATACAGCACGAGCTTTAAACCTATTTAACTCACACTCATTTTTCAATGTGGGATTAACCCACTGTTTTTTTTTTTAGAATATTAAATATTTTTAACACACACACGTAGAGAGAGGATAACGTCTTAAAGAAACTTACAGCAAGATAAAACCTAAAACACCTGACAGACAATTCACAGTATGAGTTATCATCAAAACATTGTGTTGGTATGGGGCAATTCATATTGTTGAATAACAATGTCAAAAAATTGACCATAAATCTAACTCAAGTGAGCAGAAGTTCAGATACATGTCAGCCTAATCTGATGAAACCTCACACCAGCCGTCAGACTTTCTGTATAACATATCTGGATAGAACTAGGACCAACCCGCCAGTTGCATTGACCATGACTCAAATAATAAGAGAAGAGTAGGTCGGCAAATCTTTTAACCACTGTTTCCATACCAGGGACCTTATAGGCATGAGTAACACCAGTCACCAAACTTTCTTCATACTATAACATATATGCACATAAACACACAAGGAAGACTCTGAAACCAAATTAAAACTAAAAAGCAAATAATTCATAACTCAGAAGAGTCATGCTAAAACAGATACTGGTCACTAATTACGGTCGCATTATGAACATCCCTAAGCAAAACTATATGATTTTCAGATACAATGATCAGCAGTTGCTGGGAAGAAACAGATTACCTTGACACCCTTAAGGAATCTGTCTGCTAAATAACAAGCATGCATCTCACTGGAAGTCATTTTGGTTCATTAGCATGAATCAATTTAACACCCCACCCCATCTCCCTCAACCCAAATATAGACACATCTCAGAGCCAACATAGAGGTCAAGCTGAAAGACCAAATACTAATACAGATTCTAAACCCAACACTTACAGGGTCAAATTTACATTACAAAAGAAAATGAAAAATAACACAAGCAGAATTGGTGGTGTAATGCATTGAATGCAAGACAAAATGATCAGATGTAGAAGATGTACAGGTAATACAGGAAGACTACAAGTCTACCAACATCTGTTGCTCTATCGAATGGTTCTGAGACCATTTAAACCAGCAAGAACAGGGCAAAGTTCTCAACTTCATGCTCAATTTCATGTTTCTAATCTACCTCTGCAAAAATATTGGTTTCATTGCTTTTTTTTTATGAAGGATCCATATAAGGGGCCAAAAAAATGTGTATTGAAATAGTAAGTCGAGTTTGGGATGGAGAAAGCCTTCTCAAACCCAAACCTGTTAAATTTTCAGATCCCAAACCAAACTTGTCCTAAACCCTATTAAAATTTTCAAAATCTATCCCAAAAAAATCCTTTTATATTTAAAAAATCCTGTTTATCTTACCATGAGTAAAGTTGAACATGTTGCACAAACCCTAAATTGAACATCTGAAAAATTATTTGACCAAATTCAAGCATTAATCAGCATTTTATCACTAAATTAAATAATATTTATCATCTAATACATAGCATAATCAAATACTATAGCTGAGGGTAAGGCTAGGTGGACGAGGAGAAGTTAGAATTGGATTCATGCATGATTGTGGACATATTGCTCAAGAGAGTGTTCTTATGTTGTGCTTCACGAGAAGGTATTTGGTATCAAATGATATCATGTCAGCAATATCAAAATCTAATAAATGTGAGACATGTCAGCAAAAAATAACTACCCCACTAACATGTCTTTGGGGTAGTTATTTTTATATACATCTCTTATTTATTGAATTTTGATACCGCTGACATAATATCATTTAATATAAAATACTTTTTTGTACTTCACATGTTCCCAACATATTTGGATATTGTCTAAACACCTAATACAATTAATAAAAATGCAAAATTAAATGGTTATCAAAGAATAAAGAGAAAAAAAAAAATAACACAATCAAGTAAACCAAAATTTACTAACAGTTTAACCTTCTCAGCCAAATTCTTAAGTTTGTCACACACACACAGACCAATATAAAAAAAACTAGGTCTTCTATAGATTTTTTAAAGAAGAAGGACACATACTTTTAGAACAGAAATCCTTTTTTTACAATAAATTAAAAATAAGGGCATTTTAAAAAGCTAAATGGATATTCAAGTCAGATTCGAGTCCTATTGTATAAAACTCAAACCCTTATCAAACCTGATCAGGTTTAAAAGTTTGAACCTAAACCTATCCCATATACAATTAAAAAAATTTCAAACCCATCCTATTAGGGTTGGGTCACGTCAGAGAACCTGTTAAATCTGATCCACTACCGTCCCTATGGGTGGAGAACAAAAGAAAAAGATTGAGCCATAAATAGTACCTGGAGCCCATTAACCGTTATTGATTAAAAAGAAACTGAGAGGATTCAAAACCCGTCTTAAAAGCATCAAAGAACCAATATCAGGCATTCTTTTTGTGTAAGAGTAAGACAGTAAGAAGATGATTTGCTTTTCTTAATTGATTATTTATTAGGAAGAAATAACAAGGTTGGTAAAGAGAACAAAAGGTACAGGCATCCCATGCGCAATAAGAATGACCAAACTCACCAAGACAGGCTAATATACTGGAGGTGAATGAGTGTCCCCAATCCAACATCAATTAGGCAAGAAAAGCAGCCTAGGCATTTGCCAATCCATGCAACCAGAAAAAGCTAACCAATATTGTACACAATATTCAAAATCTCTCAAAAACTAAAGGTTCATATAGAAATTTAACATTGATATAGTTAGGATGCCAGACTCCAGTCCCTTCTGCACCATTTGACCAAGCAATCAGAGACAAAGCATTCCCTCGCTCATTGCAATACTGAAAGCTAAACCAAATATATCCACGAGACTTCCAATTCTACTTCACAAAATCGAGGTTCAAGATGGCTAACAAGATCCTATATTCCTATTTGATTGTGACCAACAAAGAAATATAAACCAGAGCATATTACCCAATGTAAACTGTGCCACCTATTTAGTCAAGTGGAAAAATTATTCTAAGACTTCTTTATCTTTTTGGGATAAAGTATTAACAGAGACTATTGATTATGAATTTATCTCTTCAAGAAAGCTTTACTTGGTAGATGCTGCCTATTCACTCGGAGTCTCGGACAATGCTCTTGAACACAGATGCGTTCCAGAGAATATTAGAGACTATTTATAATGAGTAGAGAACCTTGCTTAAGCTTGCCGGTCAGCAATGGTGTTCACAAACACTTCAACCCAGTAATAATTAACACTAATAAGAGAATAGATATTACTTGTTTTTAGGAAGATCACAAGTCAAGTTTCGTCTCACTTCATCTACAATACCTTCAATTTCATTCACAAAAACAGCACTCTTCCAAAGCATCCTCTTAAAAGTACAATGACATTCAATAACTTAAGGTGCCATTTGAACTAAGGAAAGTAAAGCATGTAAAAATGGATTTTTTTTTTTAATTTATTTATTTGTTGGGGGGGGGGGGGGGTCTTAACTTCATACATGAACAAGAAAGTCAATGTTGATGACAAATTTCCCTCTGATCGTTATATAATGCGAGTGTCGTGAGACATGCATAACAACTCTTCTTTATCAACATAAAAGCATATGTTGTATCTTTCAATAGCATAGCCCTCCAACTTGTAGAATTTGGGAAAACTATGCTCCTGGGCATGAGCATAGACTCTTCTTTACCAATTGTCCAGCATGAGAATTTTTTTTATAAAAAATGAGATTACTTGAACAACTAAGGGCGGATTGCAGTTCTTATTTCTCCCCCTATTTCCTATTGTCTTAATGAAGGCAGAACTTTTATCTACAAAAGCTTAAATCTTGCCAGCTTTGGCTACATAATAACTAATAAGAGCAATCAATCCAAATCCCTTAACACACACAGAAAAAATTATGGTATCAACAGATGCATGACAATATAGCAAAATAACAGTGAACTGAGTTGGTTACATTTTTAAGGACTAACTGTTACTGATGTCTCCATGAATGTAACAAACACGAAAACTATGAGCTTGACTGATAATAGACAACATACCATAATTTTCTCAACTGCCAGTGCCAACCAACTAGAATCCTATAATTCCTTTGTCTGCCAAAAAACTTCCAAGAATACCATAAACAAAAAGAATCTGAACCATGATAAGGTTACACTCTATTGATAAAACAAAAGGACAGTGAACCAAAGATACCTTAACAAGTTAAAATTAAAAAGTTAGGCTATGACTTGGAGCAATTCTTAGTTCAATGATGATATCATAACAAAAGCTACACAAGTAAACTCGAAGAATTTGTCCCAACTATCTAGAGTCGAATATATGAATACAAAATAATATGAAGTATTTCAAAGTAATCTTTATAGCTAACTTTCCCCTGCAACAAGCATAGGCATATCAGCATATAATTTACTAAAGGACATGGCTTCTACACAAACCATGCAAAAACTAGAGTCATTAAGAATCAAGTGAGAAATACAATCATATAAACACCTAAATGTAAAGTTAATGGTCATTAGTTTTACAAATAAATGGTCAGTAAGTGATGATTTTCTTTCTAGGAATATGCATCCAAGACTCACAGTATAGACAAAAGTATAACTTTTCTGCCAGTGACATTTATTTATGACATAATCAAGCTTCTCATACCAACAGCACCATATTCAGAAAGCAAATTTGCTTGTAACAGAAAAATACTAGTCAAATTTGAAGTACTTAGATGCAACCCCCATACCTGAGTAAGACCAACTTGTCCTAATGCCATTACCTGATGTTCCTGGATAACAATTCCTATCATGAATGCATCACCATTATAACACAGCTGTCATAAAAATGATTGAAGGAACTAGTTTAGTCATTATTAAACAAAAAAGAGACCTATGTTCAATAGTTTTGAACTTTGAAGACCAGTCATCATGCCGTCTGTATTTACCACATTGATCATGAACAGTTGCACAACTCAATTCAAAAACTGGCCCTTATCTCCCCAGTGAAGCACAAACAGCAACTGCCTGACCATAGATTCCACACACAGAACTACATAAGAACCCCATATTGAAGTTGCCACAAGGACCAGCTCTTATTACAAGACATCCAACTAGCATTGAACAAATTCCGACGATGCTATAAACAATGGATATCAAATTAAATAATTAAATTCCCTGTTCATTAAAAAAAATGTAGTTTGGCCAACTTGCACCAGTCCAAGATTCATCTTTTCTTAGAGCACATCTGCTACATAGGAAAAGAACCTGTAATGGAATAATTATTTCTTTTGTATAGCTATTCAATTATCTGATTGCATTTTGATTAAAGGAACAGCTATTCAATAAACCAATTGCATATTAATTACGAGGAACAGCTATTCAATTATCCAGTTGCATTTTAATTACAAGGAATAGCTATCCGTTCAACTGAAGAATTGTTATTCCTACTCATGCTCAGGTCTCTCTCTCTCTCTCTCTCTCTCACACACACACACACAATTTCCCCATACTCCAAAGACCAACAGCCAACAAAACCTCTTTATCAACACCCAGGAGCCAGGACATTCCCTTTCAGACCAACTTATGGTCTAACCTTCGTCACCAATGACATTCAACAATAAGCTGCCAATATTCTCAACTTAGTCACCGTCAATGCCAGAACCTCTGATTTTAGAGAGACGTCACCAGTTGAACACTAGAGATGGTGATATTGACTCCATCAACAATGCCAAAGAGAGCAATACCAGTGTTACAAGACCTCCTGACAACAACGCTAGTATAAGTATGGACATGTATGGTTTGTAGACCGCCAGTACAATGTTATAGAGATCCAATGGTGGTACAATCTTCCTTTATGGTGAGATCAACAGATGGATCAAGTTCAACGAGGATAACATGAAGAGAAGGTCAAAAGTGAGGAAACGGAATACCTATTCAGAATTCTAGTACAGTTAACACCAAACAAATGAATAGGAATAGTTATTCCATCTCATCATCTTATACTCCTGGAAAAATTGGTTCCAATGTTTGCAAAATCACCATTCCAGTGTACCAATCCATCCCTTGAATTAAGAAATAGCTTCTGTTGAAAAATATATAAGTTCTTCAGTACTTCCAATCAGTGGCAAAGACTTACCTTCAGCATTAATTTTTTCCTATTATAAACACCAACCTCAACCTTCAGAAATTTCAACTGAAATAATGCAAAGCAAAATACCAACCTGAATGATTCACACACACTCTCAAATTAGCATGCATAGAAACTTACATTTTTCTATTCACTCCATGCGCCAAAACCAGACACCACCTTCAACCTCAGCATCAATAATTGGTAGCCAATATCCCCCTCTTTCAAGAAAACACACCAAAATTTCTTAACAAAATTTACATTCTTTCACTAAAGAAAAACACAGACACCAAACCCAAAGTCCAAACCACAACTCAAGCCAATTCTTTCAACAATTCAAGATCCCCCGTGAATTTTCTGTCGGCTTTCTTTCACCAAACCACAATCCAAGCCATTCCACTCACATCCATAACATCTCCCAAAATTCCAACTCCAAACAAACACTACTTATGAATCCTAGAACTACCAAACTACACAATTTATACCCCCAAATTCTTGTTTCTCATTAACTTGGCAATAAAAACAAAAATTAAGTAAAACCCAATTACCCAAATGCAAAATTAAAGAATTGGAAGAAAAACAAATTATAAATTAAAGGTAGCAAACTATGATAAATATAGAAAATTGATTAACGACCCAAATCAAATGTATACAAGATTTACTTTTTAAACGAAAAACAAAAGCAGAAATCTACAAGCTATAGATTTCACTAAAGATCGGAAATATCTAATCCATACAGAACACCAGCATACTTTTCAATCGGATTGTCTTTGCCGAAGTAATCTTTGGTGATCTTCTGAAACGCATGTAGGGTCAGCAAACTATCCGACCCGGCCTGGTGACTCTTCCCGATGACCCGACCCACATTAAGGGCCTGGGATACCCGGTCCAGCCCACCGTAGAGACTCGCACAGTACCGCATCAAGTGTTTCACATCGTAAACCCTAGCACCAAAGAAGACTCCGACAAGTTCGAGGAACTCGCGCAACTCACTCGGCAAGACTCGCTGAGTCAGCACCTTGACCAGGTATCCGAAGTCGTACGCGCTGTGGAAGGTGACCCACTCGACGAGGTCGTTGCACACGAGCCCCGACGACATCATCAACTCGGCGAACCGGGTCGACTCAACGCCGAACTCGCGGTTCCGCTCGAAGTCGATACCCTGGCGCCTCAGCAACTCGACCGAGTCGTGCGCGTGGGCGTCACGCGCCACGTCGAAGTCGTTGAAGTTGAACTCCCATATGTAAAGCTCGTCGGTCCCTAGATCCGGCAAATTCCCCTCCGAATCCGACAGCGTAAGCCCGATCTGGATCAGATTCAACCGGTCCACGTTCGCCTTCAACACCACGTAGTGCCGGTCCGGCTGGCGGAGCTGGAAACCCGGCCCGTCGTCGGAATCGGACCCGTTATTCGGCGTTCGAACCACGACTCCGGGAAACTCCGTATCCATCGCGATAAACGGGTACGAATCTATAACGGATCGGATCAGACCGAACTCCGATTCGAGATTATGCGACCATACCGATCTTATCACCACGGGTCTATGAGGCTGAATCTCTGGTTTCGCAAAACACATTGTTCCGGGTCTCCCAAATCGGGTCGGATCTGGATCTCTGTAATGGTAAGAGAATTTTAAAATCTAACAAGGAAGAAAGAAGAAAATAAAAGTTTCTACAACTATTGTACGGCTAGGGTTTAAACGAGAGAGGAGCAATTTTATTTTATAGAGAAAATGAGAGATGTGGGATTTTATATATAATAGTCGGTTGAAAATTGAAAGCAATTCTAAATTATTATTATTATTTTTTTGGTTATATAAGGAAAGTTGTACCGTTGAGGTTTACTGCGAGGCGGTTTTATATAATTTTTTTAATTTTTTAGTGAAAAATTATTATGAAGGCGGTTGGTGGTGGGGTCCACAATTTGTTGTAGAGATGACGTGATGGCATGGAAATACAGATAAGTTTTATTGGCTGGCTTTGCTTGTCACTTGTCATCGAGACTAGTTGGTGTTTTTGACTAATTGGTCGTATTTGGTTTCTCTTACATAGACTTGGTTTCTGTTTGGCTGAACGAGAAAACATTAAAACTATACTTAAAAAAGAAATTTAGGGTAATCACAACCAAATTTCAGGGTGTTTGAATTTTATATCTTAAAATTTTAAAATTTGAAATCTCTGAGATTTTGGGGTGTTTAGATTTTACCCTTGAATTTAGAGTATAAAATCTAAACACTCATAAATTTTATGGAATAAAATCCAAACATTCTTAAAATTAAAAAAAAAAAAAATCCAAATTCAGAAATATTAAAGTGTAAAATTCAAATTCTAACTAGTCCGTTTGAAAACAGCTTATTTATCTGAAACTGAAAACTTTTTATTGAAAATATTGTAGATAAAAATAAAAAACTAGCTGAAATAATATAATAAGACCCATAAATAGTAGCAAAAATAAGTAAAATAGTAAAATAAACTGACTTTAAACTCTAATTTCAGACACATCCTTCATGGTGTAGAATTCAAACACTCACAACTTTAGATGTATAATTTCTATTTTTTTTTTTTTTATTAATTCAATTAGTTTGGAATCAGGTTGATGGGTCCGTTAGAATGGATGACAAAGTTTAAATTTTAAATTAATTGAACATATATTAGCAAGAAATCTTGGAATAAACGAAAGCAGAGGTTGAAATTGAAGAAAAAAAAAGTAGCTTTATTTTTTGTTGTTTATGCAAACTCAGCAAATTGATGATTAAAATGATGTTAGTACGTATGAAACAAACGCGCCCAAATATTGTTGCCATGCCGTGCGTATTGTGACTAGCTTCAAGTTAAAGTTTCTAGAAAAAGTTGGAAACGTAGATTTGCTTATTTGTCACGAGAAGGTGAGCATACATGCTTATTCAAAATTCAAATGGAGAATAAAGTTCGGGTTCTATTCTATATTCTTCCAATTTAGACTACGAAATAAAAAATATTCTATTATAATTAAAAAGTATATAATATGTTTTTTTATATTATAATTTGATAGTTGCAATAATAAAAATAGGAATTTGAACTATGATTTTTCGTATAAACAAAAATAAGTAATTTTACTAAATTATAAAACTCTTAACAAAGTATAAATAAAACGTTTTCTCTTATATATATAGCCAAAAAAAGAAATCAACTCTATAGAACTTGAACATTGTTATCAACAATATGGTGTTAATTTTGATAAAATGTATAATTACATACAAAAATAAAATTCTCAAAATCAAATAATTTTAGTTCCATGTCATATACTTCATTAAAATTGAAGTACAATTAGAATTCAAATTAGTGTATAACTATTTTCTAATTTTGTATCACTTATCCAATTCTATTTTCTTAATTTTGGTGCCTAGTAACTCATTCATAATATTCAGCAAGATGGCCATTTTATCATCATTACTGTTGAATGTTTATGTGCATAAACACAGGTTACAACTTAGTTTTTCTATTTATATTAAATATCAAAGTTTACGTATTTTATTATAATCTTTAAATTTTTTTATCTGTCAAATGCTTAATTAATTGATTTTTAATAATATTATCTAAAATAATATTAGGATAACATTAGTATGCTACTAAATTAGAATGAATACGCCTGAATGTTAATATACATTTTTGTGTTACCATGTTTGTAAAAGGGTTTTTTTTTTTTTTTTTTTGGTTTAAATATTGAATCAAATGAAATGGCATATGCATATGCATTTTGTATCATATATATATATATATATATAATTTTGTATTTTACTAATTATGACAAATATTTAGTTAATTAATTTTAAGGTAAATTACACATACCAACCCCTGTGTTGTATTACTTAAAAATGGAACTATACTGTAATATATTTTGTGACACCTACCTCCCTTGTGATTTCCTTTATAATGCGTTTATATCCCTTGTGGTTTGCTTATAAGGTAATCTCACTAACTTTAGCAAAATTTGATGATATGGTAGGTTCCGACATGAAGAAGAAGAAAAAATTGAAGAAATGATCATTCTAACCTCACATTTATGATTCTCTCGTTAAGTTTCTCCCAAAATCCTCATTTAGGTTTGTGTACGTTTGCAAGGCATAAGCTTTAGTATAGAACAATTTTTTTTTCTTTAATTCTTTCCCAATGGGTCTTATTGGCATTTGCCAAAGTCATCAAATTCCGCTTAAAGTTACCAAAAAATATCTCGCAAAGCAAACCACAAACCACAAGGGAGATGATGATGAATACCTCTTAAAGCAAATTAAAGCAAATCGCAAGAGAGGTATGTGTCACAAAAAATAAAACACAAAAATAGTTCCATATATGAAAGAAATATCAAGAGTTAACACCCATGGGTTTGGTCTACTGTCAATCAAGTCTAAAACATTTCAAAACTAACCAACTTGGTCACCAATTACAGTTAAAGAGAACATAAAAATGTGAAAGTTGTAACGATTTAGAAACCAAGTTGGCCAGTTTTTAAATGTCTTTGACCTAATTGACATTAACTCAAATCTCAGATGTGTTAATTATATTTTATCTTGATATCTATAATTTATTAATTTATCCTTAATTTTAAAAATTAATCACTTTTACCACTGCACATCCTTGATGCAATGGTCACTCCACAAGTATTAGTGCTTGTGAAGCGTGAGGGGCAAGGGTCAGAGTTCAAGTCTCTAGGAGGGAGTTTAACACATATATACACTTAAATTATTCTAGAGTAGAATTTCTATATTATATATAATTTTAAAAAAAATTAATCACTTTTTTTGTTGAGAATATTAAATATTTTTAACACAAATAGAGAGAGGGGAGAAAGTTTTAAAGAAACTTACAGTGGTGTATATCCAAAAGAGCCTAACTCTTAAATATACAGCACATGTTTTAAACTTTTTTAATTCACACTTACTTTTAATTAAGAGAATATTACAAGTTCAAACATTTTTTTTATTTACATAGATATGACGTGATTTTTTTTGGTTCTTTATCATCATCATGCTAAGATTTTTTCTAAAAAAAAAATCCTTATCAAATTGACTAGAATCCACCAACCCAAGCCATAAATTTAGGAGGACCATTAACCATATGTTAAAGGGATTGACTTTGACCTACCTTATGAATTATGAATGAATAATCCTAAGTCCTAACAGAGTAGATAATAAAATAAAATAAAATAAAAAATGAGTCGGCACTCACTCAGCTTAGCAGGCGCCAGCGTGAAGAGCGTGAGAATTGTGTGTGAAAGAGGTAGTATGCGTTTTGAACATGATGAAAATAGATAATTGGGCAACATGTTTAAGCCGTTACTGTCACTGATTCGTTTGTTTTGGAAGCAACAAATCAAATTCAAAGACCGAAAATTGGGGCCGAACAGAAGCAACTAGCGACAACCCGAAAGCAAAAGGTTTGGTCACCCTTTTTAAACGTGTCATTTTTAGATTGAGAGATTCATCCCCCCTTGTTCACAATACAATGTACATGTACATCTATTATTTCTGATTTTTTTTTATATCAAAATAGCTCTCTCTCTTTTCTTTTCTTTTTTTAACTCTTCAATTTCTGAATTTCTTTTGTGTATTGTTGTACTGGTCCAAGACTCCAAGGGTGCAGATTCTGAATTTTTCAATCAGATTCGATTTTCTATTTTTGAAAAAACTCTTAACCTCATCCCAATACATGAAGTTCCAAAATCATCTTAACCCAACTTGCAGGATGGTTTGAAAAACTTAGTGTTATTAAATCCCTACTCAACCACTGGTAAAATTCTGAACCAAAGTGTTATTCGGAATGGTTTGGTGTAAAATACCGGATGTGCACAGATTAATCTTCTTGACCAGTGGATAAAAGAAAGAATACCGTTTGAAACTGTGAAAGAAGACTAATCTGAAGTCACTGAAACTCTGACTCTGAATTGAATCACTGAATTACTAAAGATTAAAAAGATAAACTAATAAAGACATAATGCTATAAAGACTAAAGAGATAAAGTAAGAGTTGTTAGTCCATGAGATGAGAGTTGAGATTAAAGAGATAATGTGATAGTGATGAGACAGAAAGAGATAAAGAGATAGTGATAAAACTATAAAAAAGACCTATTGATAAAGTGATGAATTTAAAAAAAAAAAAAAAAATGGAAGAACTTCTAAACTCTAAAAGGGTCAAATTTGTCCTACTAAAAAGTTAAATAAAGTATTTTTATTTTATTTTAGTTACTTTTATAATCATAAAATATACTATTTAATTAATTAATAAACTTACGGTTCAATCAGTGAACCAATCCTTGTCAACCTTCGATACAGTTTTGATAACTATGCAAAAAACAACCCAACTAGTAAAGATCAGACCTACTAAAATTATTGAAATTTTATTTAATTATTTAACTTTGTTATTCAATAAATGAATACAATCCTAACTTCATCAAAATTAAGTCTTAAAAATAAAATACCAAAATAAATCAAATTAACAAATTTAAACTAAATCTCAAAATCCAATAAAAAAAACCCATATATTTTTCCATAAAAAACCAACTAAAGGTGTTGGGTTGGACTGGATTTAGATTCATCGTGTTGGTAGATTGCTTGCACATCCAGAATTGGTAGATTGCATGCACATCCAGAATTAAAGCTCAAAACTACATCCACATCCAAAATTAAAGCTCGAATCTCTTTACTATGCATTTTCTTGTCTTCACTCTCCATTGAAAAATGATATTATAATTCATCTATATAAAATGTTAGCGTTGTAAACAAATCAAAACCTCAACAAATTGAAAATTTGAAATTGAACCGTGTCAGCTTAAAGACGATTTCTCATGTAAGGAACGACATCAATCTCATATATACATTAAATTCATGGATGTAGATGATATACACATATTATATGTAAAAAAGTATGTAAGAGAATCAGAGAAGTGATGCATACATCCATTTTATAATTAAATTTCTAATCAAATTGATATGCTTTTTTGCTTCCAAAGGCTAATGCAAAACAAGAGGATGTCCACTGAACCTAACACACGATTTATTTAATTTGTTCATGTTAGCTGGTTGATGCAGATTGATTTTAACATAATTAAACCCAAACCCACTTATTTTTCATTCCTGGATCCTAGTACTATTCTCTTATCAGTTTTATGCATGCTTCCTAGAATCCAAACATTGACATAAAATATGCAATAATTTTCACAAATTATTTTACAACTGACAAAGTGACAACTCTAAAATATGTTGTGCTGCAACCATTGGTGCAAGAAACATGGGTTCTTTGAGAATGTCAACCATTGGTGAAGCCAGTCACAATGACACTCAGTTTTTCCCTCTTATACTTCCAGAGAAACAAAAGAAAGCAGCCTTAGAAAAAGAAAAACAAGTTCACAAACATTGATTAATGTAGAACTGGGATACTAGTTAAGGGTATTTTAAATATTTGACACACATGAATCCCATTAATTAAACAGCATCTTTCAACACAGTTAAAAGAACATAGGATGACAAAACAAAGTTGAAGCCCTGGAGAGTAGTATAGCAAGAGCTTTCTAGGGCATTTTCTTCACTTCAACAGGAGCAACACAGCATTACACACTATATATTGCATATGCAATATCACCCATGATATCTATATGATTTTGCAAGCTAGAAGTAGGTGCCTTCTGGGGGCTGGACCAGCTTTCTGTTATGTGGGGCTGCCATCTCCTTCTTCAGCTGAGTCAGTATATCCTCCATGGTGTACTCTCTCTGCCAATTTGCAAGAAGTCCAAACTTCTTTGGTTCCACCTGTCCCAGTTCAACCATCTTATTATCAAACTTCAAATGGACTAGTTTTTTTTTTATAGAAATAGAATGGTAATTGGACAATAAGTCATGGGAACAAGGACCAATTATAGTAAGTAGAGAATAGACTACATAAATTGTCTCCCACCATTTATTCTATGATAAATCCACAGCAACACTGAATGATCAGTTAAAGAACATAGTGGGATTATAACTTACCACTCCAGTTTCATGGTTAACGCAAGTCATATTGATCCGTGAATGAAAGCGCACACTTGGGGGCTTCTCTGGGTAATCTTTATCACAAAAGAGCTTCAACTGATAAATTCGACCTTCATGCACAGTCTGGCCAATAGAGAGAGAGGTTATTACACCAGCAAGCATCGCATATCAAGAAAAAGAAGAAGAAACACTATCAAACAAACATAAAATGCTACTAAACAAGCACAAAATATAAGCAATAAGGCTAGAGGAAGTCTAGTATCTCTTTAACCATCAAGATTGGCTACAAGTCCTATTTGCCTCACTATGTAAATATAGTAGACCATTCCCACCCAAGAAAAAAACCAAAAACATTATAAACAAAAGGCTAAAATATTATATTCATAACTAAAAAAAAAAGCCATGTTCTATTTTCATCCTTAAAGTTTAAAAGGTTCTATTTCCATTCCTAAAACTTTAAAATGTTTACATTTCGTCCTTCCTAAACTTTAAAATGTTAGTTTTAGGGCGAAAGTAAATCATAGATGATTTTTCAAGGACCCAAAAAAAAAAAAAAAAAATAAACCTAGACTATATCCTTTTTGTTCTTGAAATATAGTATAGGTACCATTTTCATCCCTGAAATATATAATCTTTTAGATATGCTAACAAAAAAATTAACAAAAGGACAAACTGTGTAACATTATAAATTTTTAAGGACGAAAATAATTCTTAAATTTTATAATGAAGAAGAACATCCAAGGTTCAAAGCACCCCCACCCCCAACTATCGAATTATGCAAAAAAAAAAAAAAAAAAAAAACCCAAAAATAAATAAATAAATAAAAATATAAATTGCCTGAATAAAATATATTTGTTGTGCTGTTTCACACAAGTGTTTGTTCATGTCTACCTCAAACCTTACCCTATGGCTAGGCTCTGACACACCACCTAAGCACCCAAAGTGTGATTGCTAGCAAAGCCTAGGTGTGATTGCCTAGTGTTTACCTTATTCACTGTCATATTCAAGATCCAATCTTTTCATTACCTAAACCCTTAAATCAAGAAATCTAATTTTGTGTTAAATTCCGAAGATCCTACACCAAAATTGGCTTCAAAATCCATTTAAGCTTTTGTCCTAAATCAAAGTTGGTATTAGAGCAGTTTCCACTATGATGTTTCCATGTCATGTGAGATCCTATACATGTCGATTGACTTGGCATACTGGTAAGGTGATTCTTAATGAAGAAAATTTTCCATGATGTCTTCAAGATTCTTTTCTTGAACAATTATATACTCTTAAGCAAAGTGACATGCAAGTGATTGATTATGCAAGAAAATATAAGGAATTATTTGAAGTCCGTATAGTAGAAAGTTAATGTATGACTATTGATCAATTCAAGAATGGGCTAAGATATGAAATTAATAAAGACATTTTCATGTATATTAAGATCTAAACCATGTTATAGAAGTGGCTATTCAATTTGAGTTGTTTGTAAAATTTATGGAGAGATCTATAATTTTCAAGCTTACATGCTAAATAGCCAAGACTGCATGCAAGAAGGATTGCACAACAGGAGCAGCCAATTGAAAGTTCAAAACAAAGGGTTAAAGTGCCATAAAGGGAAGCTGGAAAGCCATAACAGGATGTTGAATCAAAACAACTAGCAAGAAAGGTAGAACAGCTAGAGGAGCAAGTAGTAAACTCTAAACAGCTGGCACAAGAGTCAGAATAGCATGCAACAAAGTCCAGACAACCAGAAAAACAAGCAAAAGAGCCCAATCAGCAAACTGAAACTCTAGACAACCTGAAGATGATTCAAAACAACTTGAAAGATTCATGTAAGAAACTTTCTATAAGGAAACTCATTAGTTGCTTGATGAGAACTAACGTACACTTTTGGCACTTAAAGTTTGGGGTTGTTTTCATTTTGTCCCTTTACATTTCAAAATTTTAATTATGGTTTGACTTTGATTTCAAATTGGCACTGTCATACATTTTTGTTATTAATCTAACCATTCAGCGCCATATAAGCGACGTCCATTAAGCCATGCCACCCATTTAATGCCAGGTATCACCAAATTACCAAAGGAAATGGATGGTATGGCCAATATGAAAACGGAGTCAAACATCAAAATGAAAATTTTGAAACATAAAGGGCCAAAATGAAAACAACCTTAAACTTTAAGGGCCATAAGCGTACTTCAATAAGAGAATTTTGAAGGACATAAGAACCAAGGCGTATTCAACCTACCATTGTGCCAGATACATCTCAGCCATATTTTTTTTTTTTATAAGTTACATCTCAGCCATATTATTCTACAAAAATCCAAGATTAGAACAAAAGAAGATAGTATGATGCAAGAAGAAACATAAGAGATGGAGAATCAAGTCCCAATACTTAAATATGTGCATCAAGTTAAGGCTGTATCATTTGCAATGATGATTCCCATTATTGATTTTGTAATTCCTGAAAAGTATTGTTCCCATTGGATAGGTTGTTCAACAGTCAATATAGTTTTAAGCACCAAAGAAAATAAGAAAATAAAGAACACTCAACGTCAAGCTTTTTTATCCTATGTCAAGGATGCTATTCAAAAGGTCAGGAATTATATACTTCAACATTTCAAAATTCAAGATCAAGTTTTCTCCAACAAGGGGGGATTGATACCAACAGTAAAGAGGAATTCAAAGAAAAACAAGATTAAGTCCAAAAAGATTCAAGAATTGTGTTCTAGTTTTGATGCAGGGCCTTCTTGGCACCTTTCATAGGTTAATCTAGTTATTATTAAGTCTTAGCATTAAGTTTTTTAGGTTAGAAAGTTGCTGGTTCAGTTTTAATTAAGTTTTATTAGAATGAGGGCAATTTGAAAATTTCTAAATTCCTGAAACAGGCCATCCTTCACGCCAAGTTATTAAGCAACTCAAGAACCACCCTTTTCCTTATGGTCAAAAGGAGGACTAACTTCACAGTGCATCAAAAGCACAAGTCATATTTTCAAATGAAATTCCTATTTGAATGAGCAAACAAATATAATTTTTCATCTACTCTAGTATTTTAAGCACACACACAACATCGAGTGGGAGAGAGAACAAAATCCAATTACATTGTGAGGACCAATAATGGTTCCAGTCCAAGAGCGCATGTAGATGTCGTCTCCATCATCCATTCCATAGCTGACAGTGCCATCTCCGATCCCTTTTTCTCCACGTTCAAGTTCCTCCAACAATCTGAAGTTCCGAGGGACTACATGGAAACACAAACATTAAAAAGTCAAAAGTTGCCAAAGTCAACATTAGTAAAATAAAAAGACGAGAAGGTCCTTAAATATGCAAAGTCTTACAAAATCAACATTGGAGATTTCATGGTTTAAGTTCAGATATTAGAGTATTGAACTCTCCCATGGTTTTCCGAAAGACAAAGAATAAAGATGCAAAGACTCAGCCGCAATGTCAACCCAAATAAAGCTTCTTTGCACATGATCTATTTATAGTTTAACTTTATGATATCTGTTTGTAGTTTTGTATTGGATTCTATATGCTGCGGTCTGAGCAACAACCATGTCCATTTTCAAAAACAAAGATTCAAGCCTTACATAGTAGATTGTATACCAAACTCAAATTAAACACATACATCTGGCAAACTTCAAATCTTCTTTTACAATGCTCTCACAATATTGCAAAATTTTTCATCTCTATCATCATAACCATCCCCAGGAAGTCTTCCATGTATAGAAATGTACTTGCAGCGCTCATATATCAAAAGGCAAAACCTAGGATTTCCAATTTGATATCATAGAGGTAGCAAACAATTTGTTTGATCCATGGTGTATCTAATTGGTTAGGGACTAACAATTCCCTTAATTACCCAACTGCAGGAACTGGTGTTAATTGTACATGTCAAAATGTTTTATGTTAAATTCAACTTCATTCAGCGAAGCCAGCACTAAGCAAGAGCACTGTGCACTCAGTGTCCAGAGAGAAAAAAAGAAGAGTCAAAGAAACAAATAGATTGACCCCAACAACCAGAGGAACGTACATATTCTCCAAAGCAAAATTCAGCAATTTGCTATTACAGTCAAGGACACTTTCCCTCGGTTGCTCAGACTTCAAGAAAGGCAGCCCAAGGATTGTTTAATTCTTAAGCCTTGTATTGTTTTACCAACTACAACAAAAGTTTATTGTAGCATTACCAGATCCTACAACAAGTTACCACATATCTTCATCTCAAGGTTTTTATCATTGCTAATCAATCCAATGAAATTGCTATTTTGTTTGCCAATTCAATTCCAAAAAATAATTAAGAAATATGAAAGAACCATAATAATTTCCCAGCAGAGCCTTGCATGGTTGCTAATAGACATTATTTAGTACACATCAGCCAAAACAGTCAGACAGCTTCTTAAAAATCACACTCTTTACAAGTGTGACACAAAAAAACAATCTTTATTTCTAGAATATATATATATATATATATATATGATATTGCAATTACACAAACATGGTACAAGAAATCTGAACTAGATTCAACATAAACAAAACAACCCAGAAGCAGATTTATGAAAAAAACAATAACAAAAATAACAACCTTAAACTATGATCAATAAAAACCGTAAAGTCCTCACAGACCCATCACCAAAAGGAGACAAATTACACAAAAAAAGTAATCAAAAACACAAAGTGAGCTCGGACCCATGATCAATTGTGCACTATAAAACACATAAATAACCAAAATCTATGAAACCCAGAAGCTGAATCCTATAAAAATTGAAGAAAACAACAAGGATCAGAGAAAGAAAGAAAAAAAAATCGGTGATGGGGGATTTTGAGGTGCTCACCCACGACACTGGATCCTCCTGAGCCAAGCGTCATGGATGACTTGCTCGTGGTTGAATCTAGCGGTTGGCGTGGTTGGGATCCGATCGAAGTGAGAGGCTTTTAAAGAGGGGAAGAAAGGAGAGATGATGAGTCAAGAAGGTGAGAGAGAGAGAGAGAGCGAGAGAGAGAGAATCTGAAGAAAAGGGAAGGCGACTAAGGCAAAGGTGGGAGAATAAAGAGGCCAAAAATGATCTTAATGGGTTGAGAGATAGATAGATAGATAGGTTAAAAAAGCAAGTTTGGGTGATGGGTAGGATTTTTTGGAATAAAGTGAACTACACGTATTTTATTATTATTATTATTTTTATATAGATATATATATATTGAGTTTTATTGACCCTATTTATCTACTTTTTATTGTGGGGGTGGGTTTAGTGGCCCACAGGTAATTCTAAAAACCAATCATTTTCATCTCTCTCAACCAAAAAAAAAAAAAAACCAATCATTTTCTATAAATTAAATTCAAATTTTTTTTATTTTTTTTCCTTTCAATTCGATAATTGAAGGGAATAGTATTTAAAATATAAACGTTTTCATTAGATAGAAATATCATGAAGTACCTATTGAATTATAAGCCTTATGATTTTTAATTTTGCACTTAATTTCTTTTTTGGGTACAATATTTATATTTCAACCTAATTTTATAGTCTATTTGATATTGCTATAGTATATTAAATTTTAGCTATATAAATTTTGCAATAAAATACTTTAATTGAAGATATTTATATTATTTATAGTGTCTTGCAAACTACAATGATAAAACAATATAAAGTTGTTACCATGTTTGCCAATTAAATTCATAAAAACACTTTTGAATGTGAGAAATTACATCCCAAAAAAATACATAATATATAATATAAGTGTTTTATATTTTTGTGCTTAAACCCTATTAATTCAATTATTTAAACTATTCTTGTTATCATCGTCGAATCGTCATCGTCATCATCACTATTATTGTTATTATTATATCCCTTCTAAAATCTCCTCGTATCTTCTCTCACTCTCTCTAAACTCACATAGTCACATGCTAGTAAGCTTATAATGGGTTCGTGATTGGGATTTTTGTGTGTTGATAGGGATGATGTGGTGCATAATGCTATGGTACAAGATTTGCTATCTTCATTGATTTGGTTTTGATGTGTGGGTCATATAGTATGGTGAGGTTGGTGGGTGAATATTTTGGGGTGACGAGAATGGTAGTGTAGTTTTGATGGTCAGTTAGTGGAATTTAGGTTGAGGCAACGATGTAATTGTAGCAGATGATTTGTTGGAATAAATTGTGAAATTTTAGTGTTGAGTGTATCTATTTATTTTGAAAAATATTGGGTGGAATGAGCTCGATGGTGGCTCAATGCTATTTATGTGTGGTATATCTCAATAAAGAGTGATGTGGATATCATGCATCATACTGCAAAATAATAAGAGTATGTTTGGTAACTGTTTTTTTCCTTATTTTCTGTTTTCAAAAATAATTTTATATTTTTTAAACTAAAAAACTTGTTTGGCAACTTAAAATGAACAAAAAACAAAAATTGTTCTATTTATGCTAACACCATATTTTTTTGAAGAGCTAAAAAAATTGCACAAAAGAGCTTTAAGGACAAGTTATAAAGAGGTTACTATGGCCATATACTATTCTTTCTCGCAAGTAAATAATAATTTTTTTATTTATAAAAAAGATAATTTATCATAACGAAAAAAGCAAATTAATATGCCTTTGGAGAGCTACTCACCCTTAATGGATGGGAGGTGCCCATTATCCCAAGGGCAAGGGGGCAAGTTGAAATAGAATCCCCTCTTAGGATAGTCTAATAGAGCCACTTCTCCCATCTAGCCGATTCCACCTTCGGTTCAACTATTTTAATGCTCCACTTGGTTACAGGTTCACACTACTAAGCTTGGCATTTATATATATATATATATATATATATATTTTTTTTTTTTTGGGCCTTCCCATTAATACCATTCTTCATTTATATATACGTGTATATATATATATATATATATATATTCTTTAGCCTAGTTATAGGTTTGTATTCTTTAGCCTAGTTTGAAAATAGCAGATGGAATATTAAGATTAGGACATGATTGGTTGTTTGTTCATTGTTGACATTAAAGATGCTTGTAATTAAGTGATATTTTTTTATGTTTACAACATAGACATTCAATGTTTAAACTTTAAATTCTCCTCTCATTGTTTTAATTAAAAATGTAATATATATATATATATATAATAATAAATAAATAAAGGAGGGCTATTTAAAAGACGAAAAAAGAAAAAAGGAAACGGTGAAATGGTAGAAGAGAAGTAGGTGAAGCGATTTTTTTTGGGTATATCATATACGAACAAGTTGATCATTTCCAAACTTTCATTACCACGTTTCTATTTGCATATTTTTTATTTGCCTGTAACACTAGATAGTGGAAAACCACACAATGGCATTTGTCATCCAACGTTTATGAATTATTTATTGTAAAAATGCTATTTCATTAAGCTTAATACTTCAATTTTAATATGAAGCCTACAAGTGTACCTTATTGAAATGTTTGCAGTGAATGCACAAAATCTTTAACAAAGAAAATAAGTTTAATCCAACAATCAACAACAAGAATAGGAACTTAAATTGAGTTTGAGATACAATTTTCACCTAGAGTCACCCGACTAGATTATCCTTAAATGCTGATTCTTGCTATCGTAGTAGAACTTAGTGCGAGATAATTTTTTTTGAACATATTACCCCCAAAAATTAGACTTTAACAGTGACCTTCATGTTAAATGCACTTCGATACACAAAGGTTATAGAATAAATTAAAAAGAGCAAGAATAATAGATATCATTAGATTACAACATTACATGATAGTTTGTCAAAAGCTTGGAGAAATGACTACCATCCCAGGGGAAAAAAAAAACGTAGTCAACATCAAAAACTACCATTCAGAAAAAGAAAATTCAAAAACTAAAAAGTGAGATATCCCATTTTTAAGACATGAGTACCACGAAAGAATTATGATATGTGGACCTACAGATAAAAGTAGGACAGGGATAAGATTTAAATGTCTTATCCTTGAATTTCTACCCTTTCAGTTAAAAAAAAAAAAGTCTTATCCTTGAATGGTACAACAAATAAAAGCAAGAATGTCAAAAATAAAAATAGGGAAGAGAGAGAATTATAAGGGAAAACTTTTTTTTTGGGGGGGGGGGGGGGTGGAAATTCAATTTATTGGAACATGTATAAATCATCACGTTGGAAAAATTTAAATGTCCTTGAAAAAACAAAATAAAAGCTAAAATTATAATTGAGAAAAATACATCATATTGCTTTAAATTATGAGACTATCATCAAAGCATTTATTAAATAAAAAATATATAATTGATACGATAAACTTTCTAAAAAGATATTCGAAAAAGAGTGTAGATTATTCTATGAAATTCTTGAAACAAAAAAACAAAATGTTCATTTTCAACTTTTTATTATTCTTTTTTTTCCCAAGCAAAACTGAAAAGAGAAAACACACACATTTTTTTGTCCTTATATGTGTGAGTTTTTATTAGCTTAAAAAAAAAAAATTTAACCTCTTACTTTATTTGTTTATATATAGTTTTCAAAACTTCATTGTTTGTATGCACAAATATGACTATATTTTTGACAAATTTGAACAAAAATCTTGTCCAATTGAAATATTGTGTGATTTCATTTTGATCATTACAAATTATTTCAATTTAGTTTGTGTTTGTGTTTTTTTTTTTTTTTTTTTACAATGTTTCAATATTGCCTTTTTCTCCGTCTTGTTCCCATAAAATGGTATGTAATAAACGAATCATTCAATCTTAAAATCTAATCATACTATCTCCACAACCTCATATTCATCTTCCCGAAAAAAGATAACCAGTATTCTTAATCCTCTATTATATTTTCTAAAAAAAAAGGTAGGAGAACTCCTTCCATCTCTTTCTAGAAATCCAATTTCTAATATTGTGTATGGAAATTTGGAGGGAATTTACATGCTATGCCAATTTCTAATATTAAGTTGTATTTCATTTAATTTATTTAAATGTAACATATAAACAATCCGTCGACATATTTACATTTTTTATGAGTGAGACGGTGGTAATGACAACATTAGACAAATAAACAAATTAGAGATTAAAGTAACACAAGGGTATTTAGATAAAAGATCATTACAAAAATGTTGTTTTAAGTTCTTTTAATTTCTATTTATCTTTGTTCTCTCTAATTTACCAAAATTAAAAAGGAAAAGACAAATAGATATCACTATCTTATTTTAAAAAAAATTGACAATGGTGGAGATAGAGATACGTGAGAATCTCTTGAAGGGAAAGGGATCCACACTTTCCACCATCTTTTCTCTATTTTTCCACTCAAAAGTTGGTAAGAGTTAAAACCCCGATGCTGACCAATTGTTTCATTAAAAAAAGAAAAGAAAAAGAAAGACCAATTGGGTAAGTCTCAAAATATGAACAGTAGATTATTTTGGAAAATTTGTAAGAATTTTCGAAACATGAAGAATGATGCTCTCTCCTCTCATATTTATAGTAAGGTCCATCATAAATATGAAAGGAAAGCTCATTATTTATTCATACTCTAAGAATACTTAAGAATTACTGAATTGTTCTACTATTTAAGCACTATTCAACCACTCAAAATCCACCGGGTCAAAAATTTACTTCAACATTAAGAATAACTTTACATGGTAAAAATCAGGTGTACACAACCCCCAAGTTCACACTACGAAATCAACCAAAAAATCTTCTAAACTCAATACTGTTTCCTATTTGTCAAAACCTCTTACATTCACTGGTCTTGACCACACTGTATTTCTCCCCCCTTGCTTTTTCATGAACAACGCGTTGAGAGTCAGGGTTACGCGCTGACGCGGTTAGAGTCAGTGAACAAAGCAAGCGTGGCAAAGGGTCTGATGAGAGTGAAAGCACACAGGGAGAGGGAGAAACGAAACGCTATCGTTTCAAGAACTCAACTCAAAGCCAAAGCCAGAGAGCTCTCTCAAACACGGTATATTTTGTTATTGCATTTCCCTATTGGGTTTTTCAATTGTTGTATTTTTGGGTTCGTTTTTGTGGTCAGTATTTTATGCACACAAGGTGTTCGATGAAATGTCTGTATGTACATTACGTTCTTTTCTTTTTAATTCTGTTTGCTGGCCAAGAAAACTGAGGAAAATAAAAAATGGGTTTTAATTCTTATTGTTCTTTGACTGTCAATAGCCCAATATAATACAACTTTGTTGGTTTATAGAGTTTATACACACTCGCATATGAATAAGTGACTGATTAATGTGGTTATGGGTTTTGTGCCAAACTATATTTTTGTCTGAGGTTATGGGTTTATGTTTCTTGGCAGAATATGAATTGACTAATAAGCTATAGCAGGGTTTTTTATGGGGTCAATTTTATAAAATAGCGGGGTTTGGTTGAGGGCGTATTGTTATTGATGTTCTTGTTGTTCATATATATATGTGTGTGTGTGTGTGTGTGTGAGCATAATTGGGCTTTCTTTCACGTGATAAGTAACCATGATTATTATTATGATTTTGCTAGATGTCTTTGTATATCGGTAATCTATCAACTCGAACTCGGAGAGATGAACTTGAACGTGTTTTTCGAAGGTTTGGGCGCTGTAACGTGCAGCTAAAAAAAGATGGATATGGGTTCATAGTATTTGACTACCCTTCAGATGCAGAGAAAGCTTTGAGGGCACTACAGGGCAAGAACATCTGTGGGGAGCCATTGACTCTTACATGGTCGAATAAACAGCCTCGACCTTTTCAAAAATTTGCAAGAGCTGCTGGATCACATGAATCGCAACGTGGAAGAAATGCTGCGAGAGGAGGAGATCATGATGGTAGAAAAATGGGTTCAAATGGTTGGAGAGATTACAAAATGCGTATTAAACAACCAGATAGTGATGGTGGAAGCCTTGATTATGCTGACATGCTTGGTAATGAGGCAGGCGGCCGCCGTGGCCCTCAAGAAAACATGCAAGATTATATTGAGGAAGAACATCAAGGTTTGCACGATGAAGGTGGTAGTGTTGTAGCTGATCTGGTGGACAATGATAGATGGGGTGGGCAAGTTCTTGGCACCTCAAATGGCAATGGGATTGAAAATGGAATAGGATTTGACCGATATGAACCTTACCATGGCTATGATGGAAAAGATGAAATTGAGAACCAAAGGATAGGATATACAGGTGGTTCTCCCGTGCCAAGAAATTCTCAAGAGAGTTTAGGGAGAGACCAGATTGGTGATGCAGCTCTGAACCATCCTAATGATTCTAAACCTTGGCCAACTTGCTATAGTTGTGGGGCTTCTGGTCACAAAAAGCGCGATTGTCCCAAAGAAAATGCTTTGCGGAGAAAGTCCACAAAGTTTGATCTGAGGCAGAATGATGACATTCGTAAAAATGGTAGAGGCAGAGGAGAGATGGATAGGTTTGGATCCAAATCCTGGGGAAACCAGCAGTTAAGTAGGGATACCATATCAGCAAGGCAACTAAGGGATGATAGGAGGGCATCTGGTTCAAAAGATCATTGGAGGTTGATAAAAAGTAGAAGTTCGCCTGTCACAAAAGAAACTGATAGGGACCGGAGAACGGACGATGGAGGAAAGAAGAGGAGGGGTATTGGAATTCCCCAACGAAGTACTGCAAAAAAAGTTAGGAAGTCAATTTCATCACCTCATCATTCTGACTATACTGCATCCAGATCTCGCTCAACTTCCCAATCCTCTAAGTCTGTGCCAAAGTCAAGATTTCATTCTAGATCGAGATCTACAAATTCCAGAGCACGTTCTTTGTCTTCTAATTCAAGGTCCAGTTCAAAATCACCTTATCCTGGTACCAGAAGTATTAAGTCTAGGTCAAGATCAAGCTCATCAACATCCTTGTCTCTGTCAGTATCGCTTGGTCAGCCTTTACCATCTGCTCCAAATAAGGCACAGTTGAATTCAAAAGACTCTTTGTGTAATGCTACCACTCCTAAATCCACAGACATTCCAGTTGAACGGGTACAACCAATTGACCTTAATGCTGGGTTGGATAGTGCTGACTTTGAGAATACAACGATGGTGGTGAATAATGAAAATGTTCTGTCATCCTCAAAAGTAGAAGTTGACATGGAAAAGAACCAAACTCTGGAGAGGGATGACTACGGCAACCATATTACATCTGGGTCATTATATGAAGTAACAAATCCAAGCACACCAATGACAGAGAAAGGTTCACTTACTGCTGGGAGTTCACCTCCAGAGATTTTGGGAGATGTGGTGAAATTGAAAAATTCTTCTGCCTTACAGATGGAACATATGCCAGCAGAGCCAGATACAGAAACTTTTGCCAAATCCCAGACTGGTTGTTCAACCAGTATATCCTCAGAGGAGATGTACATGGTTCTGAAGCATTATGGCCTTGAACCCCCAGAAGAAAATGAAAGGCATCTATCTATAGAGGCATACTTTGGTTCTGCTCGCTTTTGGCCGTGGGATGTCATCTACTACAGGAGGATGAAAAAGGGTCTTATTTCTATTGAGAACTATGATAGACGGGTTGCTCAGAATAAAGAATTTGGTATTGTTGATAAGTATATCAGAAGCAGTAGTGGATGGGGAGAAATGGATAAAGACAACTCTTGAAAGTTTTTGGATGAGGTGCCGACTTATTTTTTGTCCTTGTAGATCCTGAGATGTATCTTCATTTTGGTACTACCATTTCCCAGTTTCACATGTAATATTTCTAGCAGATCTCTCAAGTTGAAGTTTTGAACAGGTAAATTAGCAGAATATATTCAAAATGATTATAGTCCTACACTGACATGTTGGAATTCATATGACTTTGATATTTTAATGTAGTTTTCTTCTTCATGTGATGTGCACAATGCTGGTTGTATGTTGGATTTTGAGTAGCAGTACAAAACTTTGAAGTGACAAAAAAAATTGATTTTTTTTTTCTCCTGAGTTTCTGAGGTTTCTTCTTTTTGCCAAATGACTAAAGCTTCGAGGCTGTACATGTAAATGTGATTATGCAACCATTTTCTCCTGCTTCGCAGATACTTGTATATACCATGAGCCTTATTGTTCAGTCTTGTGAATGTTGATTATGCACTCTGCATATGATTTTTTGAGTCTTGATATATGCCTGGAGTTTGGTTTTCCCAAAAAAAGGGATATGTTTGATGTAAGCAATTTTGTGACAAGAATATGTACCTTAATATTCCTTAACATTTTCATTTATTAAAACAGTCAACTTAAAACCTGTTTGTGCTCTGTGGAACTTCTTGGTGAAATGTTCAATTCGTGGATGAAGGTCTTATTGTTGCATATTGCATTTGCTCTTGGTATGGTATGTATGTTCTTCTGGATGTCATGGACCATTTGTGTGGCATACATTTTGGAAAAATTCACATATTTCTCTTTTGTGCGCTTGGTGATTTTTTTCTCTACATGCACAAATTTGTAGGAAGTCATGGTTTTCCTCCACAGCAGTCAATATCTTTCTACAGTAGAAAGGGAACAAGAGACAGAGCGTGGTTTTTTCACATTTGTTTGGTTTGTGACACATTATGTATCCTAAGACAATTTTGAGTTATCCTGCATGTTGGGTTTAAAATTGGTTGAGAGAGAGAGAGAGAGAGAGAGTATGTAGCATAGGAATTAAGTAGACAGTGAAGACTGCCAAATTTGGTATAGGCAATTTCAAATTTAGTATCTAATAGAATAGAAATTTTATAAAACCTCGCTATCTAATAGTTATTTTATATATATATATATATATATATATATATAAAATTTTATTTAGGGGAAATTACAGTAAACCCACCTATGTTTTGGCCCATTTTCACTTTGCCTACCCGTGATTTAAAACTTAACACTTTGCCCACCTGAACTTCAATCCGTTTGCTCTCCGTTACCCACCTTACCCTCAGACATTAGAAAAACACTATTTTATTAAAAATCAGAACATAACACGGATCAAAACACGAACTATTGAAACTTTTCCTCACGAGCTCTAGAAACACGAAAAACCCCATTCTGCATCTGATATTGAAATCCTTGTAATGGAAGATGGTAGAAAAGCAAATTTTAACACAAAAACATAAAAGAAAATGAATCAAACACCTCTCAAGAAAAACTCTCAACCATTTTTCTCTCCAAGATCATCATCCAAAATACTGCATACTAGAGGAAAGTTCCAACCCAGTTTCATTAGTCTACATCTCTTCATAGTACTACTCTATCTCATTTACGGAGAAATGAAACAAAGAAAATCTCAGGTTTGTCATTCCAACCTGGGTTTTGAATCACACTTTGAGCATTGATTTATTGGGTCCAATAGTTGAGTTTGTGGCTTATACGTATAAAATGAATTTTGTTTTGAACCTTTTATTTATTGAGAAACTTTGTCAAACACCACAAAGGCAGCAGACATTTCATGCTCGCAACAACCCAAAAAATTAGCAATTACAACCAAAAATTACATTACACAATTTTTTAATGGAAAACCACAGCAATTACAATGACCCAAACAGTAACAACCCAAAATTCGAGGACGACCTTAGTGAAATTGAAACTGGGTCTTTAATGGAGAAACAAATTGATACCATTTTGTTCAGTGAGTTGACGTTGAGTTGGTTCTTGAGTCTAAGAGAATCATCTAGGTCCATTAACATGAGGAGATCTTCGATTCTTTATAGAAGCTTCCAGATCCGTTTGATTAAGTAACAATTGCTCGCGGCTTCGAACTTTCAATTCGTCCATGGTGTATACAATTTGATTCTCGTCAATGCTGGTGGCAAGTGGCTGAGATGGGCAGTGAGAACTTGGGACTTCCGGCCATGAAGGCCCAATCTGAGTCTTTAGAGAGAGAGGAAAAATAAATTGTGAGACAAAGAAATAGAGAGTTCAATGAATTGCGTTTTTGGGGTTTCAATATTAGATGCATAATGGGGTTTTTTGTGTTTCTGGGGCTTGTGAGGAAAAGTTTCAATTGTTAGTGTTTTTGATCCGTGTTATGTTCTAATTTTTAATAAAAGGGTGTTTTTCTAACGTCTGAGGGTGAGGTGGTAATGGAGAGCAAACGGATTGAAGTTCAGGCGGGCAAAATGTTAAGTTTTAAACCACGGGTAGGCAAAGTGAAAACGGGTCAAACCACAAGGGGGTTTACTATAATTTCCTCTTTTATTTATTTATTGGGGTGGTTTACATTGCTCACAACACATAAAAGGCATTGAACCTGTTTCTCTGTTATTTGATATTCTGCACCTCATTGTCTTGTCTATGGTTCAATTCCCAGTAGTTGCATCAAATAAGAATGGAAGAAGAAGGGAGGGATAAAAAAGAACCAAATAATGTTTTTGGGACCCCACCATAGATAACTAAGTTAGGAGTCGCTAGTTGGTGGGTTCTAAACGGCAAAATGCGTGAATTGGTTTCTTTCTATTTAATCCTTTGCACGAAATGCTTGTTGAATGAGTTTAGAAGGTGAGCTACTCTTGCAAGTTTGGATGTATTTCTCAAAAATTATATATGGGGTACTGGATCTTTTGGGATGCAAACTGGTGGCTGAAATTCTAAGCAGTTTCAAGTTCCCCCCCCCCAAAAGTATGAATTATCAATCTCCCACGTCAAGTGCGGTTTGTCATGGCCTAAAGTCATTACATGTAGGATTTAAGTGGTTTAGTCTTTTTATCAATTGGAACAGTTGGCATTAGCCTGCCTCAGGATACGTTCTTTTGAGTTTGTACATTTCGTAGGAAGTTTGTTGTGACTCATAGTCATGAGCAGTTGTTGCCCTTAAATATTGTTTGTTAAATTTATGGAAAACGTGGTGTGCTTCCCTTTGTTTTGTTGGATGGACAATTTTCATCTAGTCCAAATGCCTTTTTATTTTTTTGGTGTGTGCATTTTAAATTATGATTTATGTTTTTCTTGTACTCTGTGTGTTGCTGTTTGATTCTAATATATATATATGCACGGTATCTTATGCCTCTGTTGGTTAGGCAAACATTTAACTTGAGACCTGAGTTTTCATTTGATATCAGAGGCAGAATTTTTGAGCAGAAACAATTTCTGTCTGGCCTGAAATTATTAGTTTCATATTTAAAGCAAAAGTAAATGACCTTCACTTAAATGATTATCCACTCAATCTACCGCATCATTTGCATCTACTAACCTGAAAGAAATAACTAAGCATAAATAGAAGAGAAAGAAGATAATTCTTAAATATTTTCTTAATAGTTTTTCAGTCAGGTCTGTTGCATCTGCAACAACTAGGTTTTTTATGAGAAAGTTCAGAAACAGTTCTCTATTTTATTGGTTCGAATATTAGCAGCTTTAAGTTTGCAGAATGATCAAACTGTTTTCTTTCTTTGTACTATCACAGTATGGAAGGTTTAGAGGCAATAGCATGTTCCAAAGTTTATAGTATTTAGAATCATATAGGACAAAAGCTTGGGGTGCAAATCAGTGCCAAACCCTTCTGGACAGTAATTTGTTTATAAAATCTTCCTCCCCCAACCTCCCTTTTCTTTTCCCCCTTGTAAAGTTTTCTTAAGAGTGAAATATGAACTTCTGGAATGGGGATTTGGAGTCAAAAAGGAGTTGTCATATTTTGAATGCCATCACATGCAGGATCTATGTCCTTTAGCCTATTCAATTAATGTAGATGCTTCATATAATGCAAGTGTTTGAAATTTAGGCAGAGAGTTTGTTTTCACATTTTTTCGATATGCCTTGTATGTGACATCCTCAAGTAGAAATTGATGCTTCGTTTTGTTTCTTGTTATTACTCCTATATTTAAATAAAGGAGAATATGGTGAACAGTTGTCTGTAGACTTCAGAAAGTATTTTATGTTACGGACTGTTATACAACACTCCTCTTACATGTACGTGAAATTTACATACATAGGTGAATAATGTTGCATATATCTGTTACGTACGATATTTGGTAAGCTCAATAATGACTTTTCGTTTTCCTAAAATATAATTAGAAAGCAAACAACCACCTGATATGCTTTTTATTAATCCCTCCAAACTTCAGTTGATCTTTAGTTACAGGTCCTCTTCTTGTCAAGGTTGCTGTTGCACTTTAATAACTTGAGGTTAAATGCTTCTGTTGGTCAGTTAAGCATTCATGATTCAACTCAGACTTCAGTTCAAGGATTCTTATGAGGTACGGTTTTTGTTTATTACCCAGAAGAACGAAATATTGGTTCTCAATACTTAATCGTTCAACTGTTAATATCCCAAAATCTAGTGCTGTGACTAATGGATAAAATGTCCCAGCACACCAAGCATTGAAAAGTATGCCAAGAGAGCTGAAAATATGATTTCCTTGGATATATATATATATATATCGATTATTCTTGGTTTGAAATATCTCTGTATGTAAGAACCTATATTAAAAAAGTTCCTTGACCTCCTGAACTTCAGACGTCAAGAGAGAAGAAAGTCGGTCCTAAGTTTGTTACTACAGACGATGACTGAATTCTATCATTAACGATCCTTCCTTCAACCCAACACTAAGAGCCACTCATTCCTTCAGCCCTATCTGTGTGCGCGCACACGCGTGCGTGTGCATATAAATAAAAATCCTTTGTTTTGTTGTGTTTGACACTGACTTTAAAAAATCAGTTTTTTTTTTTTTTTTTTTTTTTTTTAATTAGCTTATTTTTCTACTATTTATGAGTTTCATTACATTTTTTGATAATACTCATGGGTTTCACTATATTATTTCAACTACTTTTTAGTTTTATCTACGGTACTTTTAGCAAAAAGTTTTTAGTTTCAGCCAAATAAGCTGTTCTCAAACGGACTCTAAGGGTGTATTTGGTTAGGGTGAAAACAGGGAGAATGGAAAATAGAGAGGAAAATAGAGTGAAAAATGTCATTTTCTACTGTTTGGTTGAGGAAAGAAAATAGGAGAGACAGAAAATAGGGGAGAAAGTTTTCCCTCCGGGCCCACTTTTTTTATCCTCCCAATTTGAGAGGAAAATGGGAAGAGAAAAATACTGAGAAATGCATTTTACACAAATATCTTTTCACCTACCCCGCACTTTATTCATAATGACTTTTGCCTCTTCTCAGTAACTTTGCTTTTTTTTTTTTTTTAATTTTTTTTTGGCAACGTTGCCTCTTCTTTTTTTCTTTTGATTTTCTAGGCTGCCTTTTTTTTCTTTTTCTTTTCTCTTCTTCTAGGCAGAAACGTTGCCTTTATATTTTTTAGACGTGATTTTTTTTTTGGGACATGATTTTTATATTTTTAATAAATTTGAGAAATTGTTCTTTTTTTGTGGTTATTTGTCACTTTTTTTTTTTTTTTTAATTGTGCATCATTCTTTAATAAGGGTATATGAGTAAATTTATTCAAACCCATTTTTTCTATTCCTCTACTTTTCCACTCTCAACCAAACAAATAAGAGAGAAAATAAAATATTTTCTATCCTCCTACTTTTCCATCATTCCACTATTTTCTATCCTTCCACTTTTTCCCTCTTCCAACCAAACGGACCCTAAGGGTATGTTTGGTAACTATTTTTCCCCTTATTTTCTGTTTTCAAAATTAATTTTCTATTTTTGAGACTGAAAAATTTGTTTGGCAACCCAAAATGGACAGAAAACAAAAACGGTTGTCAAAACTCAATTTGTGAAAGAAACTGAAAACATGCAAAAGATTGTTTTCAATTTCTAATTTTCAAAAGTTAATGAAAACACGCATTTAATTTAATGAATTTGTCTCATTTAATGAGTTAGTATTAAAGTTCAAATCTTAGTAACAACATATTTTAGTATTTTCTATTTTTTTTCTTCAAAAAACTATATTTTTAATTTCAACTAATCAAACATGTTTTTGATTTCAAAAATATAAGAAAATAGTTTTTTCTTTATATTCCCAAAAACAAGTTTTTGAAAATAGAAAATAAAAACTATTACCAAACATAACCTAAGTGTTTCACCTCATGCTTCACAAATTGCATTATATGATTTTTTTTTCACTAATAAATTATAGTTATTATATATATATATATATATATATATGGCATATTGAGATGGGTTGAATATAAAATAGGGAAATGTTAACCAATAACATAAGGGCATTTATAGGTTGTAAAGTAGAGGTCATCATTTTGATTCCCTAAGCTTTCTAATGCTAAATTACTACACTAATCATATATACTAATACTAGTTTATTATGAGAGAGAGACAGAGAGAGAGAGAGGAAAGATGCATGCTTTTGAGTTAAGGAAAGGGTGTTGGAAAAAACCAAAAAAAGAAAAAGAAAAAATGAAAGTACTAAAGAGTAAAGCTGAATTAAATAGGTAGAACATGGAAGAGAGAATGAGGTTTACCAAAATAGTGGATGGGCATAAAAAAGATAGCATTTAGTGTGAGAAGTGAGTGAAAAAGGAAGGCACCAAAGAAAAGGAAAAAAAAGATGATCAAAGAGAGGGCGAAGGTGGAATTAAATTTGTATATATCATCTGACGTAGTATCCTCATTATTCTCAACTGTCTCAATTACTCTTGCATTTATTTGTTTTTAATGGTCATTCAATCTAATATAGCCCCCCCTTTTTTTCAATGCTCGAACTACCCAACCCAACCCAACCCAACTCCTCTTTCATAATTTACCTAATTAGCCTTCTCTTTTCCCAAATTATAGTACTTGCTTTCAAAGTTTCACTCACTCCCATATTTTAAATCTACTTTGTGACCCACATAATTATAATGTTAATGGTAACATTTTGCATAAAGAAGTTGCTTAGTTTGTCCGTTTGACATTGGATTATAAGTCAAATTTTAGCTTTTATGTATAAGTTTTTAAAACCTCACATTTTTTAAGTAAACTATACTTTAGCACACTTTCAGTATATAAAATAAATAAAGCGTTCCCAAACAGATACTGTTTGATTGGGCAAAGAAAATTGCCACAAGATAAGATTGTTTTTTAAGTTTTGAAGGATGATTTGATAACAAAACCATCTCCATTACCATTTTATACCAGATTGTGGCTATACTATTAGTATTAGGCAACGAAATGTGTTGGACTTTAATAGTGATAAATGTGTTATATTATCACATGCAAAGTTGGTTAAACCGTCAAATCAATTCTAGTGAGCCTAACTTGGAGCTCACGTTTAGTTTTGATGGTGGCCTCATAGCCATATGATCTTATCTTACTTGGATATAAGACATTTCATTGAACTGGCTCAATGATTTCATTAATGTACAACTTCAGAAAGTATCATATTTTAAAAATAAAACTATATTTTTTTATACATAATATATGAAAATAAACCAATGAATATAATGGGTTCATCTGTCGTGAACAGTAATTAGTCTCTGGTTAAAAATTTTGAGAAAACATTGTGGAAAAAAAAAAAAAAAAAACCAATGAATATAATAAACTCATCCAAAGTCCAAACACACCAATGTGCAACACAACCCCATTTGGGTTGGGCCAATAATTACTGAGTGGGCCCAAGGTCATTCCATTTTACTTGTATTTGATTGTACACCTTTTTGAACTTGTAGTACACTCCTGAAAAAAGAGGTTTTGTACATCTACTGTGTATACTAGAGTTTACTGTTTACTGTTTACACCCATTTCTTTTTCTTTTTCTTTTTTGGGTGGAAAACTCGCCTAAACTTTATGTGGCATTTTTTTACTGGATATAAGAAAAAGAATAACATAACGAAAAAAATAAAAATTATGAGGGAAATGATAGTGAAGGCAAAATATTACCCAATATATTGATAAGGAAAATTTTGGGCAGTTAACAGTTAAACCCGTTTACATAGTCTTCTGCTAAAGAGGAAGAAAACTGAACCCAGAGAGAAACAGACACAACCAATCCATGCCCCTACTATGACCCTATGTGCCCAGATTGCTCATGTCCTATTTTCTATGACTAGCAAAGTAAGAAAAAAAATTAACAAAAAAAACCCCGAAAGGCAGTGCTATTCGCTCTTCAATTTTTTTTTAATTGTTTCACTCTCTTCGCACACTAGAAAAATCCCACGTAACAGTGTGGATTGGAGCTAAAAATGGAGCGCAAATAGCGCTGCCCGTAAAAGGAAATAAAAGTCCTAGTAATAGCAGAATTAGAAAAGGCCTACTCTTTTTTTTTTTGTTGTTTTTGTTTTGTTTAGCTTTTCCTTGTCTTGATGTTGGGGCTGGTGGTGTTTGTGTCATGAAGAAAGTCAAGCAAAACGGTGCTCTTGCACTTGGGGCACTTAGGATCATCCTCTGAGAGCATAACATACATGAGGCATCGTGGACACCCAACTAGCACCATGGACGTGGCCTCAGGACTGGTCGAGTATCTCAGAGAATAATCATCTTGGTTCAGCTCTGATGACACACATGAGCTTGGTGGGGATGTTGGTGACACTGTGGCTGAACGGCTTGGTGATTCCATCCTTGGGTTTGGCCTTGGTGGTGAAAGGTTCAGCTTCAATTCCAGCTTTGGTCCGTTCCTCCTACTCATCTTGCTCTGTATAAATATATCTATGTTTGCCTAAAAAAAGACACAGAAACAAGTTGATTCAATAGCAAAACACCATGGAAAAACTTTGTTAAATTGCACCATACATGTGTTACAAAAGGGTGGTCACATGGTAATACATACCTTAAGGAAATTTGATGCCAAAAGCTAATAAGAGCTCAGCAAATTTGATATGGAAGGAGAGGAATAAGAGTATTAAGAGAGAGTGGAAACCGGCTAGATATGAAAGATGACTATCTCCGGCACCATCAACAACATGGACTTTTTGTGTAGGTTGGTATAGACCACCAAGGCTCATTATATAGAAGGGAAATGAAGAGGAGGGAGGAGAGTGATACTGGGTTATCTTTAAAGCTTAATTTAATTATGGGAGAGAGAGGTGGAAGGTATAGGTAGAGAGAAAAAAAGAGGAGAGAGAAAGAGTGAGTGTGGAATTGAATTGAATGGAATTGAAGTATTGGGTAGAAGAAGAGTGTAAATTGAAGGGGGCAGGGAAAATGTATTAATTGTTGGGAAAAAATCCCAAGAAGTATGCATGCAGTACAGGAAAGGAAAGGAGAGAGCTAGGGAAATTGCAGTAAATATTGCAATTACAAAGTGCAGCAAAGCTTTCAATTCAATTCATTCATTGCTTAGGGTAGTCGGTGTTTTAAGAGTTGTGTGATGAGAGAGCAATACAGCGCAGGAATGAAAAAAGAAAAAGAAAAAGAAAAAAGAGACCCAATGGCTTTTAAAGCTAAACCCTTATTTAAAAACCCAACCCCACCTAGAAATTTAATGGAAGAATAGAAAACACCAGCCATTTAAATGAAAACCATGGGAAATATGAAAGGGTAACAGCTAAAGATGAGGTTGAATGTCCAACAGAAATCTGAACTTTTTATACCGAAAGTTACTGCAAATTTAATAGCACAACCTTCACATTACACAGTAGAAACTAAGAAAATTAATTGGATCTGATAAAAAAAAAAATGGAAACCTTCTATATCTCTATATATCTATATTTTTCAAACTTAAAAAATTGGGTAAATTTCTGAAACTTTTTTGTTTTCCTGAAAAAAACAGGGGAGTTCAATAAATTGTCCCCCTATCTTTCTTTCATTATTTTAGCAGTGGAGGGACCGAGGGAGTATATCCTAAACAACATTGGCGTAGTGATTCTCTGCACTGGTTGAGCATGTTCTTTAAATAATTGTTAGGGGCAATCAGCATATGATAAAACCTGACTATATCAATGATACTACAAATTTTAAAATGTAACATTTACAATATATCGCGGATTATCAAAATTAATTTAAATATTCTGGCCACTTACTTTATATAATATTAAATGATTAATACATATTTAATATAAAATAAATAAATATAAATGGGTGCGATGCGATGCGATGCGGTTTTTGTAGTTTTTTTATCATAAAACCATACTTCAAATCACACAATGTGATGCAGTGTGGTGCGGTGCAGTTAATTACCACTTGCTGTTGGGAAATTGCCTCAAATTCCAATTGTGACTTGGGAAGTCAATTAGGTTTCCTAATTGAAAAATGAAAAATTAATTTGGGTTTTCTTGTTGTAGAAGGAAAGACTATTCCTTGGTGTGAAGGAAATTTATTCCTTGTTAAAGAGGTAATGTATTCTTAATCCAAGAGGGAATAGATTCTTTGTTAAAGAGGTAAAGTATTCTTAGTCCAAGAGGGAATATCAAAAGAGTCTTATAAATAGACAATGCTACAAAGAATTTGATGGCTTTGGCCCAAGGGTCCTCCCTATGGGAAGAGGGAAAATAGAGCGTGAAACCAAGAGAGAGAAAATGGATTTTTGCTTGGGAGGAACGCAAGAGGAAGGAGAGAGAAATGTATTGCCGCCTTCAAGAAGATAGCCAAGGAGCAGAGAGCAAAGGGTTGCCGCCTTCGAGAAGATAGCCAAGGAGGAGAGAGCAAAGTGTTACTGCATTTGAAAAAGATAATTAGTGTGTGTATTAGAGCAAAGAAAATAAGAGAGATTTTTTCTTTAGCCATGAGACATACACAAGAATTATTGTAATTGATTTGATAATAGTGAAATTATTCGGAATTTGTCCCGTGATTTTTTTCCCTTCAAAGAGAAATGGGTTTCCATGTAAAATATTTGTATTCTTGTGTATGATTGCTATTTTGGATCGCTAATATTGTTGATAATATTATTTGGCACCCAACACTTGCAGGGTGGAGTGGTGCGTTTACTTCATTTTGTGAATGGTTTTGGTCGATTTGGGTGCGATCGTACAATTTAAGCGGTTTGGTGAACACCCATAGGTAACACTAATTACATTAATAGTTATATCAATTTATAAGTTTTTTTTATAGTAAATTTATAATAATTTTAACATTTTTCTAAATCCTTTTATCAGTTAAAAATTATTTTATGAAACGGCTAATATAGTGCGACATGTTGATGTATAGGTCTATAAATGTGTGAGACCTACCAAATGACAGGGGCATTGCATCAGCCCTTCTTACAAGATACTATTTTTTCCTTATTAATTCCCTTGAAAACTTGAAATCTTAATTGCACCAATATTTATCCTATAGTTTTAAAATTATAATAATTAGAATCTTTAATGAGTGTTCATGGGCTGAAATGTAATATATAGTTTAGCCAAGATAGTTGTGGAAGAGGCTCACCGCTTTGTTTTATTGTAATTCTGCTTTTCAATCCATTATATATGTATGACCCACACGTGAGACCATCGTGGGTAATATAAAAATCCTTCATGTTAAATGTATTTGCAAAAGGTATGAATTGACTTGATCATGTGTGAAAACTCTAGGAAGCTTCTCCTTAGTAAAGCCATTGAAAATTTTGAAATTTTAAATGCATTAATGATTATCCTATAATTTTAAAATTATAATAATAAGATATATTCATGAGTATTAATGGACTCAAAGAAATATAGACCTTATATGAGCCACATGTGAGATCATTATGGGTACATAAAAAATTCCTTCATTTGAGTTGTATTTACTATTTTTAGCATCCACTTGATCATGTATGAAAACCTTATTAGATTGAAGTTGTTAGAAAAACACATCATTTTTTTTTCATTTCTGGTCAACGAAGGAATACAGAGCTCTTTGAACACATAATTATTTTTCAAGTGTGTTTAGTCTCATTATCGCTCACGCACTAGGTAATTATATGAAAGAACCCTTTAAGGATGTCTCAAGATGCCAACTAGATAGATTTTAAACTCAGGATCTCATGAGTCTCATAATGCCTTAGAAGTTACACTAGACTAAGCCCTTTGGAATTGAATTATTTATTTATTTACCAATTTTTTTAATATCTTAATTAGAAATCATGTTATGACTTATTTTTTAATCTAAAAAAAACATGTCATATTTAATACACAATAAAGAATAATATTAGAAAAACAAAAGATTTTATTATTATTTTTCCACAAATCAAGGTGGTAAGATGTAATTTGTGGAATATTACTTTCACTTTATTATTACATTTATTATATAATAATCACAATTTACTAACTTAATAATTAACAAAAAAATTAGAGAAATTTTTTTATTATTACATTTATTGTAAAAGAAATGACATTTATGAAGATATGACATGACTTTTAACTTGATTGATGACAATTTACTCTCTCTTTTTTTTCTTTTTTCTTTTTTGAGAAGAACTCTCCTTTTTTTTATTGGGAAAAAAAAAGTTAGTATTTATTTTTGAGGCATCTAAAGAAGAAAAAAAAAGATATTTTAAATTGGTACAGAGAGAGAATGCATTAAAAACAACTCAATTGTTCAAATTAAAATTTCAAATCTATTTGTTTTGGAAGGACTATGAGCCTATGACATGTGTACAGCTCTGCTTAGGGATTGTTACCTTTACACCAATGGACATAAATTGATTAATTGATAATGGCCAATTTGCTAGTGAATTAGGCTTTCCTGTTCTGTGGAATACATTTCGAAGTAGTCTTGGATCACCGTACACCTTTAGTGTGATAGTCACTATATAAGTATAAGTGCTTGTAGAGTGTGGGAGGTAAGGGCTGAGGTTCAAGTCTTCAGGAGAAAACTTTACACATATATACACTTAAATTAGGCTAAAGTAGAATTTTTATCTTATATAAAAAAGGAAAAAAAATTTTGTTGGAACGTAACCATCAATGATCATCAAACTAATTAAGTTTTTTTTTTTAATTATTATTATTTTTGATAATAAAACTCTAATTAAGTTCTTGTCGAATTAAATGAAAGTACTATCAAGTTTACACAATTTTTTTTTTCCGAGCTAGTGATTATTTTTTTTTTTTTTTTAAATTTAAAAAAACCCCTACATTAGAGCATTTACGTTTGGTGCTCTAAAAACTAAAATAGTAGTCCAATATGGGGAGTGAATCCAATAAAAACACACAATCTTCTCTACACATTAGCCAAAATGCTTTTTAACTACAATGCTTCTCCAAAAATCTAGAACACTGTAGCTTAGGTATTTGAGGAAACTCATTGGACGGTCTTTATCAACTTCTCCCTCACCAAAATGACTCGTTAGACAAAGTGGGAAGATGTAAAAGATAAGAGTAGTGAAATTGCTCCTAGGCCTGAGCTGCCTCTAACAGAGTGGAGAAGCTAGTTGAGGCGGTACCTATTCAAGTGGCAACTATGATGGAAGGCTCGGATTGGAGAAGTCATCCATTTTTTAGGTGGTAGTTTTGGGTTATGTCAATAAACTGTATCTTAAAGGGCACATCATTTCTCAAGAGTTTTGTAACTCAATTTACACTTTTTGATGTTTCCAACTGAAACATCCAAAATCCAAATCTCTTCACCCTTAACTATTGATGTATAAAAAAACAAAAAACACCTCCTCCCCATAACAAATTATGGAGATGATAAGGTTGTTGTTTCACTTATGACTTACCAATAAAAATACAATAGTTACAAAATTAAACTAGAGAAAGTAAATGCACAATATGGTTTGTAGATTATATTCTATACGCATAAATTATGGTGCAGAGAAAAAACATACCCGAATAGACAGGTATAATTTCCGTCCACAGAGACTTATTCTATTTCATCCAACAATGCTTTAATGATGGTTACAGATTACAACGTATGTTGGCAGTTCAGTTTCTTGACAAATCAACATCCCATCAGGTGAGAAACTACGAGTACTAGTTCATCCCGTTTAGTCATTTTGACTTGAACTAACCTAATGTCCTATTCCTTTTTTTTTTTTTAACATAAAAATATAAATAAATTTAACTAGTGTAAATACTAAATTGAGTTGTCGTTTCCAATTCAGTGTATAATATATGACTAAACTCTGTGATAGTCTTTCACTTTAATTCGTCTGGTACAGCATAGTTATTATGGAAAAGAAAATTTAGTATCTATTTTGTATATCCTAACATATTTTCATTAAAAAATACTTTAATTTTAATTTTTTTTATAAATAAGATAAGTTTGGAATCTTTGACCTTCACAGTATGCATATATATTTTTATTATTATGTCAAATCAATAGACTATATATATATATATATGTATGTATGTATATTTTGTACATGTTGTGTTTTACTAGTTTTTTTTTTGAGAGATTTTCAACTTATGGCGTCCGCTCCTAATGATAACTTTTTATCATCAGACCAAGACACCAATCAGTTTTTGGTGTAAGCGGGAATTGAACCCCAGATCTCTTATACAACTATCAGAGACTTTACCAGTTGAACTAGCTGTAATGCACAACATATTTTTATTACTAAAAATATAATTTAAAAGAGTTTTGTATATAAAATAAGGGATAGGTTAATGGATGCCTTAAGAAAATTGGTAAAGAAAACATTTTTAGAAACTTTTCTAAAAAAGTTTATTAACAAATGTTCTAAGAGTACTCATTAATAGGACCCAATAATAAACCTTTGATGTATAAAGAATTAAATACTTGTTGGTCAGCCTTGTAAACAGAGACGGAATCAGGATTCAAACTTAGGGGTGCTGAGGTTCTTTGTTCAAAGATTTTAAAAAATTGGAATATCAATACTAGAGGTTGACAACGTTGTATTATTAGCACTAATTTATTAATTATTATTCATATTTTTTCTTTTGAAAAAAAATCAATAATAGGATTTTATAATCAAGAGTTTTGTAAATCAATTGGCATGTCCTAATATTTTCAAGATCTAACTGGTGTGTGGATGGAGTGATCAGTATGTGGCATAGGAGTTGTCTCTATGGCTATGAGGGTAGAGTCATTTGAGAGAGGCTTAGAGCTTTCAAGCGAGAGGGAGAAATTGGATAAAGGTTATTGGGTTTTTGTGATTTTTTTTGCGATTTTTTTTGCTTAGACCGGATTTATGATTTGTTCAAAATTTTTTCTTATTATCTGGATATGTGCATTTTTTTTTATAGATTTTTTTGTTATATATTTGTTGGATTTCTTTGGTCAATTTATAAATTTTTTGGGAGAAGAGGGCAAAATATATAAATTTCAGAGCCAAAATTAAAATTATTTTTGTTAATATATATACCAATATATTTTTTTTTCAAAGGTTGGGGGATGACCCCCTTAGCCCTTGAGTAGTTCCGTCACTGGTTGTAAAATCACCCTGGAACAAGAATTATGAGTGGTCTGACAATTTGGAACAAGCATTAAATCTTGAAGAAATTCAAAAAAGAAAGCATTGAATCTTGTAGGAGAGAAAAAAAAAAAAAAAAAAAAAAACTACTAAAGGGATTAAATATTTGACTAACCAAAGCAGTTCACTGTATTGAAATAGGATAGATTTGAGAAGTAATGAACAACTGGTCATTTGGTTATTATAATAAATATTAAGCTGCTTTCAATTAATAATGGGTATTAAACTAAGGGCTTTTATGAGCGCCACCAAAGGCGGGAAACTAGGTAGCGCATCTTCATTACTTATAACATCCTAATTTTTAAGTCAGTATTGAACAAGTACTTATTTATGAGAAATGCTAAAGAATGCACTAAGGACATTTATTAATAATCTATTTAAAGAAAAAATTTATGGGAAAAAAAAAAATTAATGTTTTGATAGTTTTTTTCATTTATCATAAAAGTGGTGTCAAAACTTTCCTAAAATGGATTGTTAACCAATGTCCTAAGGGCACTCATTAGCATGACCCCTTATTTATATCAGCCATTTATATTTTAAGAATCTGTTTGCTTTCATTTATATTACTGTGATTATTGAACCAAAAAGGGAAAAAAAGGAAAAGAAAATCAAAGGTGAAGTTAAACATGGAAGATGGGGTTCAAACTTCAAACCGCATACATAGAACAGTATAAAGAATGTCATTATTTTCGAGTTATCACTTGAAACTTGATATATACGTTAAAACGAATTTTCTACGGATGTTTCTAAACTCCATCATGCTAATGCTATGTTTGTTATTAGATTCAGAAATAAATAAACGATTCATTTTGTACACTTTTATGATTCTTGCATGGGCAAAATTAACCCAACCCAATTTCTATCCATCTTAAATTTGGCTGTACTTGAAGCTGGGCTGCTCTTATTTTTCCTTTTTCTACTTCATATTTTTACTACTTATATATATATATATATATATATATATATAATATGTTGTTGGAAAGTTAGATGGTGAATTTACAACTCATGAGAAGACGTAAATGTCACATATAGTTCCATATAGAGTTCTCAAGTGGAGGTTGGGAGTTTAAATTTAGTGAAGACAAACAAGGATAGTAATATGTTGGTACTTGGTAGTTAGCAGCCTTTTTAAGTATACAGAGAGATAGTCATAAGTTGGTAAACCATAATCTTTAAATGGTACAAAAGACCATAAGCTTGAATGGTACAAAAGTCATACTAATTCTCTCTATACTTTGTAGGGTTTACCAACAGATTGGGTTGATTAAGAAAGTTCTAATAAAAATATTGATATATTTTTCTGGGTTATCTTGGATCCTTCAATGCAACAGTGTGTTGACCCTGCTTTTCAGGATCTTCAAAACATAACATGTCTCAAACTTTCTTAAAAAATTGTAAATCATAAGCCAATTGCCAGATTGGTGAGTATTCGAGTCCCTTTGACTTTAATTTTAGGATAATATATTTTATGCATAAGATGTGTGCATTCCTTCTCATAGTTTTTGAGGTCCACATCGTTGTGGGTCATTCACAGTAAAAATGAGTATATATATCTAATGCATGAAATAATTAATATACATTTAGAGCCAAAGAGGCCAATACGAAGAGAGTTTGATTGATTGTCACATTAATACACGCAATGTATTAGAACTTGGAAGTCATTTTCTTTATTAGGTAGGGGTGACATAATATATCAATCTTAGTGAAAATCAGTTTTTTCACTGTTAAATTACCGATTTTTTCAAAAGATTGAGTTTCTGGAATATAGTAAATTTAATTAACCACATACTTTTAACATTCACTTTATAAATAGATTGGTCCAAACTCTATGTCCGGGGCATTGCTTGCTTTTACCGTACATGTACTAGCACATGGAGGACCTGCAGGCATCCGGCACAATTACACCAATGGTCCAGTACTGCCTCCCTAAATAACCAAGCTGATGTACCTACAAATTCAGGCATAAGTTTATGCTCAACCTGAATGCAAACGCTAAATAAACTTGAAGTTTGTTGGAGAAAATAAAGTTAAGTTCATAAATTTATTAGTTACTATTATGACATTAAAATGGTCACAAGAAATGGCTGGAAAGAGTCTCTCCTAATTTTCAGCTGAGAAAAAAAAACTGCCTAATAAATATAGAGGCAGGTATTACTCTTGTACATGAATAGTTTTGTCCATGCCAAAAATTAATTTAGAGAAAGACAGTGTTGGACCTAGAGAATATAAAGTTTCTCATCATCCATCAGCAAGCCATGCAATTACTCTAATTCAAGGGTCTCATTAATTCTTCATTTATAGCTCAACTTGGTGTATAGATCGATGATAGATCACAATTCACATGCTAGAGGAGTTTGGTGGGTTTTGAAAGTAAGAAAGAACCTTTTCTTTATGAGTCCTCAAAATGCAATCAGAAAAGTAGAAAGTGTGAAGTAACAAAAATATATGATTTTGTTGTTGGATCGAACATCACTTATTATAAGGTTGTAAAATACCTAACTTTTCAATGGAATGGGAAGGCTATTTAACCCTCCATATTAAAACGCCTCCAATGTTTGTCCATGGGACCTTCAGACAGGACATGTTTAAATGCACCTTGTAGCAAATCTCAGGGCTGTTTTACTTTTCGATGCATAATGATGCACTCGTGACTCGTGGCTGAACTAGGATTTTAGTTTAGGTAAGGTAATATTAAAACAAACAAAATCTAACCGATACCATCTCGGTCTATGAAGTTATCTTACCACAAAAACAAAATCTTTGATTCCACTAAGTTGAATAGAAAAATGAAGACATTTTGGCGAATGGTTAAACACATGATTGACGTATTTAAGGTTGGTGTGAGGGCTTGATCAGACAAGACCGAAAAATGTGTATTAGGTCAACTACATCGGTTCGGCCAATATCTACTTAGGTCGGTCATGCAAGTCGACAAGTCAATATATGAATCCTTAAAAGAAGTGTTCGCTGACCCTCATCATATCAACATTTATTGTGCCCTAGTAATAGACCATATATTGCATGTAATTTTACTAACTGATGCCCCATATGTATGTAAACTTGGGGGGGGGGGGGGATTGATGTCTTGATACATGTTCCCTCAGTTGAATTGAGAGGACAACCAACTTGAATGTCTTTGGGGAAGGGATTTCTTGCCAAAACTGGTCCCTCACACATTTATAAAGACCCCTCCATTCTACCAAGTAAAGTGTAATACCCTGAGTCCCTAAGCACTGTTACTCTATCAATTTCATCTCTCTTCTTCTCCCATTGATTTATTGTCTTAACCATTACAATCTTCTTGGCCAATTCCTAGGTTGCTTAAGACCAAACTAAGGTCTCTCTTTCTTAGCAGGGCGTTGGTCAAGTTGCATGTATTCATCACTATCTGGGCATCATAGAAGTCTTTGTTGCAGTTTTCTCTCTTCCTTGAAATTTTACCCACCTATAGTTGGTCAAAAAGAATATAACGTTCATTAATTTTCTAGCATTTTTCTATCGGTGAGCATGCATTATTTGGCACCTCATGATTTTTTGTCAAATGTAGCAAAAGTGTCTAAGGGTATTTACACCAAACTTAATACTTGATGTTAGGTTTTAGACCTCTGTAAACTAAATTGTTTAACCTAATTAATTAACCAAGTGAATACTTAGGTTTATTATTCAGATCTAGGTTAAAACAATAAAGTCATATCATGTAAAGCAGCGGAAAAGTAAATAATACAACAATATGATGACTTAGGAAAACCAAACCAGTAAAAAACTTGGGGAGGATTTACCTAACCATCCTCAAGGTAAAAAGCAAATCTACTATAGAGAATCGAAGTTTACAATAAGACTTAGACCACTAACATCCTATTGTTACCACATGTAGAACTTACTGACACGACTATGTGCAAGCTCCGAATTCACAGACTCTTTCTCTATTAGGCTTTTGCAACACAAGCACCCACACTTGTGATAAAAAACACAAACTCTCCTGTTTGTGACTCCAAGACCACCCTTGAAGGTTTAGATCATCACCACCTTTGATGACTAGAGAAGGCAACAATTTCTACAACACCAGATCTTGAGATTCTTCAAGCAAATAACACCTATAGAAGAAATGAGAGAGCTTTTTGGGTACAAAACCCTAGATACAAAGGAGGTACACTCTTCTCTCTCTGAAAAGCCTTTTTAAAAACGTGCTTAGAGTTTCCTCTATATACTAGGAGAAGTAGATCTGAAGCCCTAATCCTTTATGGGCTTGAACTTCTGTTTGGGCTTAATTAAATTTCTGCATATACGACTCTCGATCGGTCGAACCAGGCAAATTCTGAAATTTTCTTCCTGTAGCTTACTTGTTCTTGAATCACCATGAGTATTGTCTAATAATACCTATAGACTCTAGGATCTATATCTAGACAAGTTTGTGTTCATGGTTTGCCAATTGTTCTAAACTTTTAGAACCTAACAATCTCTCCCTTTAGCAATTTGTGACAAAACTTACATACAAAATGAAATGCTCAAATACAAGAACAACCCAATACAATAAAAATGCCCAAATACAACAAAAATTCTAATCTAAGACTCCTAACTTAGAAGTTGCAAGAAAAGGTAGAAGGTCTTGATCAGAATGTACCCGTCTTTCCTGAAAACACTCAAAAGAACACATCACTGCATGTGTGGAAAGAAAAACATATAAACAATAATATGAAACACAATATAAAAGCAAAAGTAAATTAACTTTCCCCCTAAGTTAGATACATCAAAAAACTTTTTATATTCTCCCCCTTACAAAACAATTTCATCTCCCCCTAAACAAAACATTTAAAAAACCTTTTTAAACAGGATTCTCCCAAATTTCATTTATTTCTCCCCCTTTTTGTCACGTATTGACAAAGACAACCCAATCAGAAGGTAGACAGAAAATATACGCAACAGAGAATAAGAGAAAATAGAGAATTAAGGAAACACAAAACAATTCAACTCTATAGAAAATAAAGATAACTCCCCCTATGAAGAGCAACAACTCCCCTTATGAACAACAAAGGTTAAAAACAAGTTTCTCCCCCTATAAAAATAGGAAAAACAAAACAAGTTTTGGGAAAAAACAGTTTTGGGGAAAATTTAGGAGGTAGGGATAAATAAAAAGACATAAACCAAACTCAAAAAAAATTGAGGTTACACATGAACACAAATATTCTCTCTTTCAATAAATGCAAACTTGACACTATCCCATAAACAGATGGTGTTTGAACTCAAATCAAGTAGAGAAAATATTTGCACATTATTATCCATCATATCTCTTTAGAAAAATATTTTTTGCAGTTCACACATAAAAATAGCATATACTAAACTATATAAAACTCAAACATTAATCAATCAATTTTTAAATCAAGTTGAGTACCCAATTTAGCAAAATGTATGCATGTTATGTGTGAAAACAATGAGAGATATGACTGCAAAACTGCAAGATGGATACAAAAAACAATGCAATGCATGTGAATCCTAAACATAAATGATGCATAAAAAAAATTTGGTCAAAAACTTAGAAACTGAAAATGTTTCAGTTTTGATCGGTCGAGCATTGATCGAATACCAATCGAGTCAGGCAGAGAGCAATGATTAAAAATCAAGGGATTTTCGATCGGTCAAAAAACATATTTGATTGATCGAAATTCTAGAAAACTAGATTTTTTTGAAAAACAGCAAAAGTTTTATGCAGAAAACACTCAATCCAAAGAATTTCATGAATGAAATGCATGAGAATGAGTTTAAAAGTTTTTCAAAAACATTTGTTTTCAACCCAAAACTTCAAAACAAGGTTTTTAATCATCAAAAACACAATTAATTAACCAACCCTTAAACATATTTTGCTTCAAACACCATAGAAAACATAATCTTGGATGGCCAAACTAGATTCACACATAATTTCATGTACAAAGCTTAGCAAAGAATAACCTGTGAAGTGTGTGTAACTAGTAAAAGCATGAGATACATGTGGGGTGATATGTAGATAGTAATCAATTACAATTTCTACATTATTCATCACATAAATTTGAAAGTGACTATAACCTAAATAGTTACATCATATAACTCCCATATCTCCTAGAAAACAAGCTTGCAATCATGCATTTTTTTTATTTAGCCTTATTGTATACATGCCTTTAATATAGTTTGGAATTGAGTAATTGCAGGAAATTACTATTCAATTTTTGCAAGGCTCGATCGATTGAAAATTAGACTCGATCGATCGAGAATCGTGGATCAGCAATTTTCTGCAGAATTCTCAAACCAGCCTAAGCCCATATGACGTGTAGGGTTAAGTTTTTCACTCCAAGTATAATAGGAAAAACCCTAGCTACGTTTTATTAGTCTTTGTTGAGTTGTGTGTTGAATCTTTTGTGAGATCTGAGAGGTGTTTACCTTCAAATACACACATAGAGCTATCAAGATCAAGATTCACATCAAGAACTTGATGATTGCTTCAGTTGCCGCATAAAGAACTTTCTAGAAGATCTAAAACCTTGAGAGGTGTCTCAAAGTCACAAGTAAGAGAACTTGTGGTTGCTATAGATCAAGGAAAGAAGTAGTCCGTGGACTCGGAGCTGTCACGTGGTCGTGGTAGTAAGTTTTCTACACGAGGTAGCAATAGGATGTTAGTGGTCTAAATCTTATTGTACAAACTTCAATTCTTTCATAGTGGATTTGTTTTTACCTTGAGGATAGCTAGGCTAAATCATCCCTAGGTTTTTTATTGGTTTGGTTTTCCTGGGTCATTAGATTTGTTTTACACATATTTGTTTAACCTAGATTTAATAAAAAAAAACTTGTTAATCAACTTGGCTTAACATTAGGTTAAACATATTGTGTTAAAGGGTCTAAAAACTAACAAGTGGTATTAGAGTAGGTTAGCTCTTGTGTTAGATCTGTTGATCTAAGAGTTGATCCTTGACCCCTGTTGTCATGGAACATGGTCACTCTGATAGGAATTTCCTATTCTAACAAACAGCCACAAAGAATTGGGAATATGAACAGAGCAGGGAGATATTAGAAGGAGAGTGAGAGAGAGATATAGAGATAGAGAGGAAGAGAAAGATAGAATTAGGAAGAAGAATTGGGAATTGCATTACTCTTTTCATCATCTGATACAATGAACCTCTTGATCCCTTTATACACGGCTTAACAGAAATATCAATAATGGTATCATTCTTGTAACTGTTTCTAACTAACTAACTACCCTAATCAGTTGTAACTAACAACTAATACCAATCCCACTATTAACTATTTCATGAGCTAATTACACAATCACTAAGAACTAGCTATACTCCAATGTACATGGTAGCAGCAACTGTTACTCACAGGCGCAGGTAGCCCTTGGCCACATCAGCTCCTCACGCATCAGGTATCAGCAGGCCATATCAACTACAACACCAACACCAGAGCAATCCTATGTGTCTCATGTTAGGCTTATACTATATTGACTTGGATTATTTAAGTGATTACAAGGAAATCTAATTGCAATTTGTCCTTTTGAAGTGTAGCACAAATATGACTAAATTTCCCCAAGTTATGACATGTCTTCTCTTGACAACAACAAGTGGAAAGGGTTGAAGGCAATTTGAGCATTGTAATTACCCTCAACTTTAGGGGGGAAAAGTATAAATTGCACTAATTTCTCCTATAATATTAATAATGTTCTTGAGTAGCTGGGGATGAAGCTTAACCAAACAAGTTAGATGAATAAACTGTAAGCTTATTTCAAAATTAATTCACATGGTCATATAATTTATAATTAACTTGGTGCTTAGCTAAACTTTGACTATAGTTTTTGTTTTTTGTTTTTAATGTTTTCTTGATAGGTTGAACCCAAACTCACCCATTTGGAGGAACTGAAGGCGCCGTCAAGAGGGAATACAAAGAAGCATTCACAATCACGCCTTTATTTTTATTTTATTTTATTTTTTATAAAAAAAATAGGGCCAACCGTATTACAATTTGCCATATTAGTGCAACATATATATGTGTAACAATATCATGTTATATCTTTAACGTAATAATTAAGTGGTTGTGTGTGTATATATAAAAGTGGTTGTGTGTATGTATATATATAAGTGGTTGTGTACAATTTGGCAGCTTGATTGTGGTTCTAAAGTATTTAATACTTAAGTGGCAGCTTGATTACAACTTTAATGCTTGATTAAATTTGTCATATAAGGATCATCGTGGCCAAAGTTTAACATAAGTTGCATAATTTTCTTTTTGAAGCCATTTTATTTGCATAAACACAACCAATTATGTATGAGTTAAGCGAGGAGATTTGAATCTTATAGGTCTCCATAGGAAATACCATAAAGTGTCAATTGAGCTACAAGTTCTTGGCAAGAAGATATTCCTGCCAAGAGCTCTACATGAATCATGACTTACCGGAACACGTGTAATCTTCCTAATGTAGGTTGAAGTATGGTGGGTTTCAGTTAGCTCAACTGGTAAAATCTCGGATGGTTGAATAAGAGATTTGAGGTTCAATTCCCGCTTACACCAAAAGCTAATTGGTGTATTGGTCTGATGATAAAGAGCTATCACCAAAAGCGGACGCAATAGGTTAAAATTCTCTAAAAAAAAAGGTTGAAGCATAAGGCCCCAATTTTTTTTGGAACCAAGTTTTGTTTTATAATTCTCAATTTATTATATAATAAGTTGTTATTGATTTTCACATATTCTCATAATTGACATCATTTTGTTGTCTAACGTCGATAATTTCCTCACTCATAAATTGTTGAAAAGGTTTGTATATGTGCCCATTTTGGCATTGTTATAAGAAGTAGGACTTCAATTGTAGTGTTATACTAATCGAGCTTTTGATGGAAGTTTTGCAATATATAACTCTCTCTCTCTCTCTTTTTTGTCTTTTTTCCTTTTTAATAATTTGATGGTTGGGGAGAGGAATTTGAACCCTAAAAGTCTCTGTGAAAATACTAGAAAGTGTCAATTGAGTTACAAGGCTCTTGGTTTTGTAATATATAATTTTAATTGAAAAAGCTTTTAGCATTTTAAGTGAGATAAATTACAATGAATAACCTTTTAAAGTTCTAGGTTAATAAAGTACGAATTGTAAATTATAAACTTGAAAAAAAAAAAAAATCTAAATTTAGTTCTTATCCTTAAAATTCTAACTTTGGAAATTTATGCTAAAAGCCTAAAATGTTAAAGGTTCTCAAACTATTTTTCTAGTGGTGCTAACCTCTCATTCTGCCCCATGTGACTTTTTCCTGATTCAAAGAGGTTACACGACAAGAATGAGTTTTGCTTACCCCCACTTGTTTGATTGACTTGTCCCGTCTAGCCCTAAATGTGTGTGAGTGTGTGTATACTTTCTATGAGTATCCCAAAAACAATTCTTAGCATTTTCATGACTAGGCTTCATTAATGTAACCGTCACCTCATTAAGGATGACAAATTACCTCTAACTCACTTTACTATTATTATGTGCTAATTTTTTTTTCCAAGTCCAAAGTGGGGGTGGAATTGGAATGAGGCCCTCGTAATCTAATCTCGTCTCATCCTGTTGCCATTGTTAGCAGGACTTGGACCCTTCTTTTATATATATGTTGAGAATTTTAGAATAGGACCATTTTTAGAATCTTAGATTGAGAATTCCAGACCCAAGAAACAAATCAGGCTCTTTATCTTCAGCTGCAATAAAATAAAAGAAATGAATAAATAGAAGAAGATGATGCTGATGATGAGAATTGAGAAGTGCGAATGTGGGCCTGAACCTTTACGTTGGTATGACATGCCCATGACGCTCTCCTGAGTCCCTGCCCACAACCTTTTTATTTTTTATTTTTATTTTTTTAAGTCCCTGCCCACAACCTAGGTTACCTAGATAGGTGGTTCCAATTTAATATAGAAAAAGGTTTTGCTTGATACTAGTGTGCAGTAATTATTGTATAATGGGTTATGTGGTTGCAAAAATAAAACATGTATTCTACGGTCATGTATAATGCACATGATCAGTTGAACCCTTAGACACTTGTTACTTTCTTTTTATTGTCACATAACTCATTATGCAGCAATAAAAAAATTTGGTTTACAATTTTAATTTTAGTAGTGTGTTTGGATGGTAGGATTTGGGCACATAAATTTGGATTTGGGTAATTAAAATCCAAATATTTTACTTAAATAGTATATAAAGGGTCAAGAATTTGGATTCGACAAATCCACCAAGGGTTTTTAACCTCAAATCCCTGAATTTGAAATAACTTCTAAACTTATACAATTTTAAAAATCCATAAGGCATACTTCAACATTTATAAATTTGGAATTAAGGTATTTCAAATCCATCACTTTAAAAATCAAATTCAAGTATCCAAATGCAACATAGGGGTAATTGGAAAATTCTTTTTCATAATTGTGGTAAATTGTTATTAATAGATAAAAAAAAAAATATTAGTAGTCCAAATAAAAGTTATTACAAGTTGGAAAATGCTAACGGGTACCTTTACGGTAATGGTTAATAATCTATTTAAAGAAATTTTTTATGGGAAAAGAAAAAAAAATTAATATTTTGACAGTTTTTTCCATTTTCCATAAAAGTGGTGTCAGAACTTTCCTAAAATATATTGTTAACCATTGTTCTAAGAGCACCCGTTAATGTGACCCTTAAAAGTTTATTAATTAAACTATTGTGAAAAATATTTTTAAAAAAATTATCATTTTTATATAATTACTCTAAATTTTTTTTTTTTTTGAGGAAGAATTACTCTGAAAAATTTAGACAAGGGTTTTATGTTTGTACTAATATGGCAGGTGTCGGTTTTATAAGGGGCAGACCGAACAAAATGAATAATTCGTACTCCCTCAGTACCAAAACTATATTCATAACTAAAGTCTAAATACATTGGATGGTGCGACAACAACAGGAACTGTTTGGAAAAAGCAGGTTCGAAGGTCTAAAATCGAGGAGTTTCTTCTAAAAAAATATCTAGTTATTCTAGGATTACAATTCATTACTGTTCTAATTTTCACAACTATCTTATGTAGTCGATTATGCATTACATTTATATAGATATATCACTATTTTTTTTCTACAACTCATAGTTAGCGATGTTGGATAGTTATGAAAATAAATAAGAAATTAGTTGTGATCCAAGAATTTTTTAAAATCTAGCTTTTTAAAGGTTTGGAAACAACATTGAATCTTTTTTTTCTTTTTTTTTTGGGTAAACGTTGCTAATGCTACGCCTACAATACAAAGTACCCAAGGCATTGCCTAATCTATTCCAATATACAATGAGGGGGATGATCAAAAGAAACAAAATTCATAGGTTGCTCAACTTCATCTTAGTCATAGCATTGGCACATTTATTCGCTTCTCTGAAGCAGTGCTCGACCTTGTGGTGGGGGATCCTGCTGAGGAGGATCCTATAGTCATCAATGAGAGAGGATAAGACTCTAGAAAAACTGTTATCATTGCATAACATATTAACAATCATAGAAGCATCCAACTCAACAATAAGAAACCGAATATTAAGGTGGTTGCAGATAATAAGGCCATCCCTTAGAGCCCAGATGAACCATGAATTGAAATGTTCAATTGATAAAAATTCGAGGCCCTCAATATTAAATTAGGCATTCATGTCAACATATATAAATATATATATATTTTAAATACATGTAAAAATAAAAACATATTAGATATGTTTCTTTTCTTCTTACGTTACAAATTACCCTTCAACTCCTTTCATACATATAATACGCCTGAAGTACTACTTCTCATACCACATGCTAAAGAAGAGGCATAGTTGAGAGATGTACTTATTTAGAGAACACTACAACGTTTCATAAAACTTAAATAAAAAAATAAAAACAAACAAACTCTCTCTCTCTCTCTCTCTAAATAAAGATTTGAAAATTGTCTTTGGAGCTGCTAATTTGCTCTTTCAATTGAAAGAGTTTGATCCTCTAGACTTTGAACTTATCGTGAAATAAAAGTAATTTCCTATATTGTCAAAGCAAACAACTATAAATGAAGATTGAGAGTACCTTGGGTGCTTTTACATTCATTTCACCAAACATGTTAATGAAACGTTGTTTATAAAAATAAAAAAAAAATGTTAATCAAACGTCGAAAGGGGACTAGTCAAAAGAGTACAAGCACCGGGCCTTGTTGCCCAAGTGGTACCTGGTTCCTCTAGTAACCGCTAACTCGGGGGTTCGATCCCCCGCAATAAACAATTACCCAGCAAAAAAAAAAAGTCAAAAGAGTACAAGCAACTATAAATTGAGGTACTATGCCAAACTTTACAGGCAGAAAAAGTGTCAGCCCCAAGGAAGTCGATTCATTGCTCTCAAAGATTTATCTTCGATTTTTTTTTTTAATTTTAAAAAAACTAATTTCAACTTTTTTTATTAAAAATTTATAAATTAATATGATAATGAATATAATTGATACTACATCAACAACATAGTACTACTAACTTTTTTTTAATTCATTTAGATATATCAATTTGTAATTTTTATTGAATAAAAATTATAATGTCTCTAACATCACTCATCCAAATATCGACATCCTTTAGAGTAACAACAGAATCATAAATCATAAATGGGATTCAGCTTAGGGCATTCGCAATGGAAAATTGTATCCTATCCTATTTTACCATCTCAAAAAACTACTTTATCAATTATACCATACCATTTTACAACACACCCAACATCCCAATTTTTATTTTCATATTCTACTCATTAAAATAATATATATTACCCATTAAAATAATATAATATATTCCAATACAACTCTTCCTCTCTCTTCTCCCCCATCTCTCTTCCACTTTATCAATTAAAATATATTATAATTTTTACAATTGTGCTACAGTGTCATAATTTTTAAAATATATTATAATTTTTTAGGATGGCACTGTAGCACAATTGCAAAAAAATTTACAATTCTAGCATTTTACAGTCTGATTGCCAACACCTTTTTGTGCCTTGATTGTACTTTTCCCCTACATTTTCCTTTTGCAATTGCCAATGGGAATGCTCTTAGTACACAAGAGGAGGTTGTTAAAGTGAATTAATTTAAATTGAGAATAAATGGTCAAAAGGAATCAAACTCATATGATCAAAATTCCTGCATTTATACAATATATACTAGTATTATAAATCAAGGGGTGTGTGCTATTAATATTTTTATTCTATTCGTGGAACTTGAATTCAATTCTCAACCTTCCCTACATTGAAATCCATGAAAAGCATTTCAATTTGGAGAGAGAGAGAGAGAGAGAGAGAGAGAGAGAGAGAGTTCTGTTCATTTTTATTTGATTGCTCTTTACATAGCAGAGAGAAGCATTCAAACATCATTTCATGTGCCAACCATACACCACCAAAAACCTATCAGAGCAAATTAAAATGCTTGCTATAATAAAATAAAAGAACATTCAATGATTCAAGTAGAGTTCTCCTTCTTTTCTCTTGAGTCTTGTCTTTGGTATGGTGAAATCAGAGAAGTACACTTAAATAAAAGCCGGCTTTAAAAGCCAACCCATCTTTAAAATGGAGTTGCATTTTTCTATGAAAGATCCATCAATGCCATTAAAATTATATAAAGCAAGAAAACGTTAATGCTTCAGATTTTACCCGATAGGCCATATCCCCAACACGTGATATCACGTGACTTGAGATTCTTTTAGAGCAATTACATCAGCTTGTGTATAAGATTCCGTCTATTTTACACTTAAAACCTACTTTTTCTATTTTACACCATCACTTTTTCAAAACATTCACATCAGTTTATCTATTTTACAAAATATTTCAATAAAATATTCACTCTTCTCAATTTTTTTATTATTTCTCTCAACTACCACTTTATATACGCGCGCCCTCTCTCTTTCTATACCCATTTTCTGATTTGTTGCTCTCTCTCTCTCTCTGTACCCATCTCCATCCATCTCTATACCCATCAACTCTCTGTACCCATCAACTCTTCCTCTCGGTCAGATCTCCCTAGCTCCGATCAGGCAAGACCCATCTCGGTCAAGCTCTGTTCAAGCAAAAGACCCACGAGCTCCGATCGTTCCACAAGCACCAATCAAGACGAGCTCTAGTCAAGCACCGATCAAGACCCACGAGCTTCAGTCAAGCACCGATCAAGACCCACGAGCTCCGATCAAGCACCGGTCAAGACCCACGAGCTTCGATCGTTCCACAAGCACCGATCAAGACCCACGAGCTTCGATCAAGCACCGGTCACCCACGAGCTTCAATCGTTCCACAAGCACCGATCAAGACGAGCTCCAGTCAAGCACCGATCAAGACCCACGAGCTCCAATCAAGCACCAATCAAGATCCACGAGCTCCGATCAAGCACCGGTCAAGACCCACGAGCTCCGATCTGTCTCTCTGTTGGTTTGTCCATGTGGGTTTGTTTGTGTGTGGGTGTGTTTGTGTATCTCTGTGTTGATTTGTCTGTGTGGATGTGTTTGTGTGTGGGTGTGGGTGTGTTTGTTTGTGTGCATCTGAGGAAAAAGAAGATGAGGAGAGGAAAACTGAGTTCGTTGGTTATGCACGGAGAAGAGAGAGAAAAAAAGGTGCAAACGGAAATTAATAAAATAATAAATAAACATGCTACAGTAACTGTGCATATATGCACGGTTACTGTAGCAATTGTGCATAAATGCACAATTATGCACAAGCTGGTGTGGGTGTTTTTTTGCTCAAATTGTGTAAAAGTAGTTAGTTTTTCCATTTTGCACAATTATGGCCAAGTTGATGTAATTGCTCTAATGTCCCATGTACGTTTACATTTTTATATTGGTGGTGCTAAAAATAACAATATGGCTTTTTTGCACCACCAATACTAATGCTCTAAATTATGAGAATACATACTTTACTCCCTTAAACTATACTCCTTTTATATTTACCCTCTTAAACTATGAAAATGTACACTTACTTTCATAAATTATTACCCATGAGATGGGTGCAAAATATTAAGTTTAGAGAGTAAGTGTGCACTCATAGTTTATGGGGCAAGTATTATGCGGGTAATAGTTTAAAGGGTATATGTGCATTCTCTGTTGAACTATGTAATATTTTAAGTTCTGATGCATAGAGTCTGTACAATCTAAGACGCTCTGCCAATACTTCTGTAGTTTTGGTTTGATAATGACATGGTTCCTTTTAACCAAAAAAAAAAAAAATTAGTGGACAAATGTAAAATGGGTATAATTTAGAGGGATAAAATGTAAGTTATCTAAATTTTAATTAAAATTCTTCTCTGCCAAGGGTGGTTGTTTTTTAGAGTCCATTACCTTATTATCCTTCAATAACTCTAAAGCCACAAAAAAGTTCACAAAAATTCTATAATTTTCAAGGTGAAAAATTGTTAATAGTAGATAATAGAGTGATATCAATGATGAGTTCAGATAAGAATCATTAAAAACTTGTGACGATGGATGGTGTGAAAAATTTTATGAAAATTGTTATGTTTATAACATTACTCATTATTTTTACAAGAAAAAAAAAATACTATTTAAACTATAGTTTATTGCCCCTCAATAATCATAATAATTATCTTATATATATGCAACAGTTATATGAATTGAGTATCTCACAACTTGTGTGTCCAACAGGTGCATGGAACCCATAAGCTGTGGGACACCCACGACATACATTGGTCTTTCTTAATTATAAGGTACTCAAGTACCCATGGTCTTGACTCTTGAACCATGACCTTACCTTGTTCTGACAAGAGATGGAAGCGCCATTTATATAAGCTAAGCTCCGATTGTTTTGGCATAAAATATTTTTGGTTGAAAATATTTTCAATTGAAATCATCTTTAAAGATTTTTTTTTTTTTTTTTCAGTATTTGGTTTGTATCTTAGAAATACATTGAAAACGATTCTTTTGGCACTTGACTCGGATGAAATATTACAAAAATTACTATATTATTGTATGTATATTAAATAATAATTTTAATTCACCAACAGTTTAGTAAGCTTTGGCCACATATATTCTTTTTTGTCATTTTATTATATTCAAAGTTATACTCTGTGTTAATTGACATTTTTTTTTTTTATATATTACTTCCATTAATGTATTTTCCTAAGTTTTTTAATTTTCTAAACTTGAATTAATAATAAGCACAATCCAAATAAAATAATTGAAAATAACAGTACAACCAAAAAAATATTTAATAAAAACTATCAACATAAAAAAAAATAAAAGGATAAATAAAGAAGAAAAAAACTAGTTGAATTTTTTTTTTTTTGGTGACCTTTAAAATTTTGGGAGAAACTCTCAAACTTTTAAAGGCGTGTCATGGTCATTATTGAAGTCTCAATGGGTATTCTCGTCATTTCGATGGTTTGGAGGGGGTGTGTTTGTCATTTGGTGGTTCTAGGGAAACTTTTAGTCATATTGGAGATTTTGATGATATTTTAGTTATGTATTTCTTAAATTTTAAAGGTATTTTGGTTATTTTAAAGAGTTTTAGAGATTACTTTATCATTTTAGAAGGTTTGAGAATATTTTAGTCAATTTAAAGGTGTTTAAGGGAATTTTTGTTTTGAAGGTATATCACTCATTCTAAATGTTTTAGGGCATTTCAGTTCTTTTTTAAGGTTTTGAAGGTATTTAGGTCAATTTGGAGATTTTAGGAGTTTAAAAAAAAAAAAATTATTTTGAAGGGCTTAAGAATATTTTGGTAAAAGGTCTCAGTGGGGTTTTTCGGTCACTTTGGAGATTTTTAGAGTATTTTGCATCTTTTAGGAGTAGTTTATTATTTTGGAGCTTCGAGGGTGTTTTGGAGATTTCAATGTTTAGGAGTATTTTCACTATTTTGGAGGTTTTTAGATATTTTTATTATTTTGTAGGTTTCCAGAGTTTTATTCTCTCTCCTGTAGGAGATGTAAAACATTTCCAATTCCAAGAAAGATGTTTCATAAATGATTTTGATTGGGCTAATGAGATGGTGTTCTTTTACGGGTATAACAAAATCTTATAATATTTTCACTACAAGCTAAGGTGTTAGCCTATTATAAGTCAGTATAAATAAATAAATAAAAAAGTTGGTTTAAACCAACTTTTTTTTTTCATGTTATTAATCCGGGGATAGGAAGTACTTTTTCAATTTTCAAGGGGAAAAGTCTTGTGCCACATAAAGTGGCACAAAAAAAAGCCACAACTCGCCACATGGGCGAGTTGTGGCTTTTTCTGTGCCACTTTATGTGGCACTAGAAGGACTCTTTTCAAAGCTCCATCGCCCCAGCGTACGGAGTATTTAAGAAAAGAGGTGAGTTTTTTTACAGCCATCTTGTGGGCCTTTGCTTTGAATTCCAAGCGCGCTATACCATAAATGGAATTGGCATAATCTAGTAGAAAAGCCCATGGCCCATCACTGCGGTTTTCATTAAATACAAGTTTTTGTTTAATTGGCATACATTCTTTTCTTTTCTTTAAAAAAAAAAAAAAATTAGTAACATAAATCAGAGTAATTTAATTTGATAAGTGGGAAAAAAATCTACAAAAAATTTATCATATTCTTGCTTGCTTGCTCTAAGCATTTATTCAAAAACTACAAGAAAAAAGAAGAAGAAGAAAAGATAAATCACGTGCTCATGTTTACAGATTTTGAACCTCAAAAAATAAAAGAGTAGGATTGAATTAAGATTTTTTGGTCCAGTTAATGGATGTCCTTTGGATATTTGTTAATAAAAATTTTTAGGAAAAGAGGTGAGTTTTTTTACAGCCATCTTGTGGGCCTTCGCTTTGAATTCCAAGCGTGCTATACCATAAATGAAATTGGCATAATCTAGCAGAAAAGCCCATGGCCCATCACTGCGGTTTTCATTAAATACAAGTTTTTGTTTAATTGGCATACATTCTTTTCTTTAAAAAAAAAAAAAATTAGTAACATAAATCAGAGTAATTTAATATGATAAGTGGGAAAAAAATCTACAAAAAATTTATCATATTCTTGCTTGCTTGCTCTAAGCATTTATTCAAAAACTACAGAAAAAAGAAGAAGAAGAAGAGATAAATCACGTGCTCACGTTCACAGATTTTGAACCTCAAAAAATAAAAGAGTAGGATTGAATTAAGATTTTTTGGTCCAGTTAATGGATGTCCTTTGGATATTTGTTAATAAAAATTTTTAAGAAAATTTTGATATCACTTTCATAAAGAATATAAAAAGTTGTTAAAAAGAATCAGTTTTTTTTATAAAATTTTTTAGTTTCATAAAAATTTTCTAAACATATTGCCTAAATCAATGCCGAACATCCTTTAACTTTTTCGTAATTTGGATTTTTTTTTTTAATTTGTTTTTGTTTGGTGACTTTAAGCCTCTTAATATGGAGTATTGAATTAAAGAAGTGGTTAGTTGCTTAGGATTGAAGTGAATGTCATTAGCCATTACTGCTTAACACAGTTCCTATTGAATTTACTAGTACGAAAGAACCAAAAGTTGGAGCAAACATTAATGATCTACCATTAGTGTGATAAAGATCGATGGGAACAGATTAGTGGCGGTGATTAATCCTTCTCGAAGGCAAAGGAAATTTGGGTAATAAGGGCAGCCAATTTTTCGTGAGATTTACGTTTTAGTTTTGATTGCACATGTCTTTGTTTTCTCAAAACTCTGCTAACCACTGAAATAATTGCATTCCAAATTACTCCAATTTAAGTATATCTGCTGGGGGTTCAAAATTGAGGTGGGTGAGTGAGATTACAATTTATAGTTGACGCAATCTAGACATAAGTGTGAAAAGCACACGTCCCCTCGATAAAAAAAAGTATGAAAAGCACACTATCAAAAAAAAAAAAGCACCAGAAAGACTCTTAAAGATTTAAATAAATAAATCCTTTTTTTTTTGGTAAAAAAAATGGAGGTTAGTTAAGTTACGCCAGCTTCCGAGCAGAGCGCTCAGGTTAAGACCCGCAGGCCAATCCTTATGGATGCCCACCAACGAAGGACTGCTAGCAGTGAGACTTGAACCTAGATGAGTTAGACGAAATACCCGAACTTTACCATCTGAACCATCTCTTGTTGGCTAAATGCTTTTTTTTTTTTTAGCTTATATCTACAAAAATTAAATAATTGGTTTGAGTTATAGATGCTATTGGTTAAGGTTGATTAATACTATTTCGGGTTGAATTCGGACCATCTAAAATTCTTAAAATAACTCTATTGTAGAGTTCTTAAAATTCTATTCATCCTCTCAAATAATTTTTTTTCTTCCATTAGTATGATGCAAGCATAATAGTTTCCCTAGGAAAGCATAATTTGGAAAAGATTTCCCCTTCAACAAAAATTTTGACTGCCATTTTAGGAGCTATTAATCAACTTTAGCTTATGAAAACAATCAATTTATGGAGACAGTATCTCTTGCACCGGTCTTATGAGACTGGCGCATACAAGATTTTTCTTCAATTTAAGAGTTTTTATCTACAAATAACCGACCCACATGTTAGTGAGACATTGGTCTCATAAGACCGGTGCATACAAGATTTTTTTTCAAATTTAAGAGTTTCTGTCTGCAAACAGCTTATGATGAAAAAAATAAGGGAGACAAAAAATGAAGTACACTAAAAACTATAAATTATGGAAGATCAGTTGTCTATCTCAATAATGCTAGGAATGATATCATTATATCAAAGCTATAGAACCTCTTGGGGCACCAAAGGTTAGCTGTGGTTGCAGTTTTGAATTCTGGCTACCTGACCCCTTTTCAATTCAGGTCGGCAATATCTAACTTGTTCACTAGTCGGAGTCTGTATATCAATCTATTCCAACACCATGAACTTGACGGCTCACAAGTATATTAATTGGCTATTAAACCAGTATGTCTGTCTATAACGGCAAAAGAATTTATTATAGTCCTAGTAGTTTAGTCCCATTGATTGATGCCTACCTAAAAAATCCAGGACTTTAAATTGACCCTGGTGATAATCAATCTAGGCCTGTCATGTGTGACCGACTTCAGTTTAAAGCTCTAGATTGGAAATTATATAATATCGTATGAAACAGAAACCAAGCTATATTCCCTCATGGCTACAGCTTGAAAATTGCCTAGAAAGCAACTATGATGCTCACCTTCACATTTAATTCAAGAATCATCTACACAAGCCAAGCTCTCCCCCACTCTCTAAGGTCACTGTAGAAGGCAAATAAGTACAATAAGACTCCATGTTTTTAGTTTTACCAATAGGATTTAGGCTACCTTCAAAGTTAGAATAAGAGTTGGGACTTACACCTAAAATGTCTTCATCTATTCATCTTCTTCTCCTTAATTACTTAGCCAAAAAAAAAGAAAAGACGACTATACAAAAATTCGGTCCCATTTTCACATGATCTTTTAAGCTTGTTATTTTTGTATTAAGTGGCTTGATTTTATTGGTGCGAAGTACTTAATTATTAATTTGAAGGACAGGGTCCTAGTTGAATAATTCAAATTAATTTTTTCCCCCATCTTTTTTGGGGGATAATTGAACTCAAGGTCCTTGTTGAATAATTATATCAATCAGATGGTTGCAGATCCTATTGACAGTATTCATATTTCTTATTTAACCAATTGAATACTAACCATACAAACAACAGTTTAAAGGCCCCAGTAGTAAGCACTAAGAATTTTTTGGGTAACTCAGGAATTTATTCATACCAACTATTGGGGAGTTGGGCCCAAGCAGCGAAGCTGATTATAAATAATAGTGGTGACATTAAATTGACTCAACCAATCCAATGTAGTTGGATAGATTTCATAATTTGAGTACAGAATATCAAATGTGTGTGCATGTATGAGAGAGACAAAGGTTTCCTTTCCTCTTCTTCTACCGTACACAGTAACAGTTCAAACAACATGTATCAAGCGGTGGAATAGAAGCCAAGGTCACATGGAATTACAATTGGCATTAATTTGAAGGATAGGGAAAGAAAATGTAAGGCAGGGGGAGTGAATACCATGATCCACAGGCTTTCCAGAAATGGTGAAAGCAAAGAGAAAGTACATCGGTTGGTAAGGTTCATTCCTGTTTGTTTACCAAAGATGAACAGAGATTTAAGTGAAAATGTAAACGCAATAAAAATTTTGAGTCCTAGAACAACAAACAGTATGTTCTACTTGAAATCTATATATGAAGTTAAAATTGTTTGCAACAGTCTGTTCAGCTTCAAGATTAAATTTAACTGGCATCTGCTAAGGTTTCTTCCCCTTCAATGAAGACTTTGAAGAACCTGATATAATAATTGTGCAAAAATTATAGCATCCATCAATTGAAGTATCTTTTGTTGACTTGTAACTCAAGCTAACGTTGAAAACTTTTCAACCACTTCCTTATTCTTTCAGGACATTGTTTTGACAGGAGAAATTTAAGGAACATTTAAATGTGTAACACTCCAAAGATTGTTCATGATAGCTCATGCAAATTGCTGAAAGATGAGACTAATGATTATCTACGGCTCCTAAATGACAAGAAAAGCCTTTGTAAACTTTAACTTGAATGAGACCATAACTTTCATGTCCAAATTTGATAAATGCATTCAGAGAACTGATTTCCAAGGAAATGATTGAGAATCTATTGACCTTCAGTTTCCCAGGGTATATGGTATAGCCGTATACAGTTGAAATTACTCATCAATCCTATCTAAAAAATAAGAAGAAGAAGAAGAAATTACTCATCAATCTTTCAATTATCTCTATAAATATGAAGGAATTAATCCATTATGGTTCCCAATATTTTCCATAAAAGAAATGAATTAAACTTTTGATTCTGCTCCAAACAATAGTAGCTGCTCACCAACATCACCAATAACCATTAAAATTACTTCATGATTGGTCAATGCTACATAGACAGAATACAACCACAACAGAGGAAAGCGTAGAACATACAGACGTTGACAATCATGACATATTAACAATAGAATATGTGGATTTAATGTTGTGTTTTGTAAGTCAAGTAGTCAACTATTACAATTTGGATAGAACCTTAGAATGAAGTAGCATAGCTTGGAAAGATAACAAGGTTTTCCTACTTACAATTATCAAACACATTGATTCAACATGTTCGACCCATAACTAATCCTCCAAGATTGGATGACGCTCAAGCTCAGTTAGAAGTTCAGTCAAATGGGTTGCTGTGCTATTGACAACCTCACTTCCACCCCTGCAATGTAACAATTCTTCTCGAAGACTTTGCACAATCTCATTAAGTTTCTGAATATTCTTCTCTTGAGAGAGGATAATCTGCAGTAAATTTGATAGCCTATTATCATCAAAACTCAAGTAGTACACTAAGATGAAAATTGCCATCTTCAAAATGAGGGTAGAATTTTCAACTCCAGCAATTTTGTCAAATTAAAACTGAATGCATTATTATAGGGAAAGTAGAATTTAAAGAAGGAACCTTCAGATATAATATGATGTCAAGCACAACAAACAAGTTAGTGTTAAGGTATCAATACCACACAGTTTTTTTTAATTTTTTTTAATTTTTATAAAAACACTAATAAACTTGGAGTTTGGGTTAAAACTTTCCAAGAGACAACTATATGAAATGCAGTTCAATTACATGGAGATGGTTTGTTTTTGATGAATAAAAGAAGTCAACAAAAAGGTCCCATCAACATTGAGATTCCCATACTACATAAATGAAAAAAAGAAAATACTCTACATTAGAAATAGTGAATCATCCCTTGTATTTACCTCCCACTCAAATCACAGGGGAAAATATGCACCCCCCCCCACTGCCGGGGGGGGGGGGGGGCAGCGTTTGGGGAGGAAACCAAATGTCTGTATACCAAATTTTATTCAATTATGCAATTCTCTAACCACTAATGTGCAGATGCTAAATTGACTCAAACCTTAAAGTATTGATTAAGGAAGAAAGCACAGGCAAAAATGCAAAAGAATGGATTCACAATAAAAAGGTGGATTAGTTAGCCGGACTTGTGCACAAAAAGTGCAGGTTGTATGTTTCAAGAGTTAGATCCAATTTGCACCTTATGAGATTGGGATTAGGCTGAAAAGGGCCCAAAGTGGTGCACACAACTTATTAGCCTCATGTTTAGGCATGTGCTTATTTTACATTTCATGTATATTCCTTATACAGATCATTGTATAGTATATACCCAATCAGAGATCAATGCAAATAAAAAATTTTCTGAATTTCTACAAGATATCAAAGAGTGTCACAACCTAAATCATTTTTTAATTCTCTTTCCATTTTTTTTCCCTTTCTTTCTTTACCTTTGGAGTCAAGGCTCTGTCTCCTCCATCACCGCCGTTCCTTTGCCAATTACCACATGCCCTCATAGCACCACTGTTGCACCCACTTGTGAAACATCTCTCTTGATCCAACTCTTGATTTGAATGTTGAGGGAGATGAAACATCCAGAATGTTGTTGCAATTTGCAAGATGGAGCCACTGGTTGACGGTGGCAACAAGCGCGCGCACACAAACACACAAGGAATACAAGAATTGGCGTGGTTCATCAATATACTTATGTCCATGGGCAACAATAAGAAGAAAGTTTCACCATAAATTAGGAAGATTACAACAGTGTCACAAAGATTTCCTCAAATAAACCCAAATCCCAATAACATCCTATGCTCTCTCTCTCTCAATTATCACTAGCACATGGCAAGACAAGAGAATTCTTGGGAACCTATTCTTTAACTGCAACACAAGAGAGGATTCATGCACACACACAGAATACTTGAGAGGCCAAATACTTATGTATAACTAATTCAGCTAGGGTATAAAGGGATCATCGCTGCACACATAGAAAAGAAGCACCATATAAACTCAGCTAGCCATTCCTAATTCAACTTTGAATTTGGTCAAACCATGACCACCAATTCAAGCCACATGTACCAGCATGGTCCATCTCTGACTTCATCCTTTATGCCAAATCCTTGGTTAGATCTCTGGCCTCAATTGGATGACCAGCTTCCAAAGATGATTTAGTGACATATGTCCTTAGTGGCTTGGGCCTGGGTTATGAGATGATAATGACTGCCACCCTCCATTTCTTCTTGTTACCATCCTTTCAGGATCTTCGGGCTTGCCTATCATCCCTTGAGGCACATGCATCTGCTCCGCCTCCACAGATTGCCCTCCTCACCCAACAAACCTGTGGTCAGCCAGAGTCCTAAGATGCCCATCCTTGTTCTTGTCAAGGAAATGGTGGTCCTGGCCATCAAGGGGAAGTAACAGGAATTGAACCTGAAACTGAGGCTGCAACAACAAAACTCGCAATTGTGGCTCTCATCAGGGTTCTATTGGAACCATTTGTCAAATGTGCCATGGAACTAGGCATGTTGCTCTTCACTGTCCTCAGTGATGTACTTGTCTGCCCACTGACTCTTTGCATACCACATTTGTTGATCTTCAGCTAGCTCAACAGTCTCCTCTACTAACCGTTCATTTGCAAGCCTATCAGCATCACATCTATTTGTTGTCGGTTCAGCAGCCTCCTCTACCTTATTAGCCAGTGACTGCCCATAACCCAAACTAGTATCTGGATTTCCTGATCTTTAGCTGGCTCAACAGTCTCCTCTACTGACCATTCATTTGCAGGCCTGTCATCATCACGTCTATTTGTCACCAGTTCAGCAATCTCCTCCACCTTATTAGCCAGTGACTGCCCATGACCCTAACTCATGGTTGTGGGTTATGGCGGAGTATTAGTGGAGGGTGGGAAATTTTTGCTAAGCATGTCTCTTTTGTGGGGGGGGATGGTTCTCGTATTCTTTTTTGGCATTATAAGTGGACTGGTGATGTTCCTCTCAAAATTCTTTATCCTCAGTTATATTTGTGTTCAGCTAATAAGGAGGCTTGTATTTCTGAGGTGTTAAACCCTCCAATGGGTGATAATGACAAAGTGTGGAGCTTAAGTTTTCACAGGGACTTCAATGATTGGGAGTTGGCGGCTTCCTACTCCTTTCTTAATTTCATCCAAACCTGTCTTCCTAGGGATGGAGGGTGTGATAGACTTTGTTGGGATCTTAATGGCAGTGGGAAGTTTGATACTCGGTCCTTTTATCATAAGATTTGGAATGCAGCTCCTTCCACTTTCCCTTGGAAAGGAATTTGGAAAGTTAAGGTCCATAAAATGGTGGCTTTTTTTATGTGGACAGCAGCCCATGGTCAGATTCTAACTTTGGATAACCTTATGCTTTGTGGTCGCCCTTTGGCAAATTGTTGTTGTTTGTGCTGTTGCAATGCAGAATCTGTGGATCACCTGTTACTGTTTTGTCCGATAGCTCATTCTTTGTGGATGTATATGCTTCGGTTGTTTGGGATCGAATGGATCATGCCAGGTTCAGTTGTGGACTTATTATTTTGCTGGTATCATTGGCTGGGGAAGCATAGCTCTGATATTTGGGATTTGTTTCCAGGTTGTTTAATGTGGACTATTTGGACTGAACGGAATCGGCAGTCTTTTGAGGATGAGGGGAAAACTGTGGTTCAGTTATTAGAGTATTGCCAGCGAACCCTCTTTAATTGGTCTCGATGTTGGGGTTATTCGGATTGCTCTACCCTTTTGGATTTTCTTTTATCTATTAGAATAGATTAGGGGCTGCTTCTGTTTTTTTTTGTTTCTTTTTTCCTTTGTTCACTACCATGAACTATTTGTGCTTCTCTTGTTTCTCTTTTATTAATAATATTCTCTTCTTACTTATTAAAAAAAAAAAAGTCCCAATCCTTGCACAGGCTTCATATAATATCAAAGAAGAAAAGGGGGTGTTGTAGATGAAGAAGTTCTTTCAAAATTATAGATAAAAATAAAAAATAAATGTCGTCAGATAATGCTTTCCAAAAATTAAACTTTTGCATCCTAGTCATACTCAATCAGCAACAAGTAATTATATCAAATATTAAATTAGAATAGAATAGAGGGTTCTCTGAAACTTTGCTAACCAACAAGCAACGGTGAGATGCTGGTTTTCATGCAATAACAATTAAGCATTGGTTTGCCCTCTTATGATTTTCCAAATATTTGCCTATCTCATCCTCCTCCCATCATATTTCAAATATACTTTACCACATCCTAGATCGGATCCACCAATATTAGATTTAGTTAAATACCTAAAGAACTCTGTCCTAAGATCCTTTGTTAAATTGGCAAATCCAATTGACTGCAATACTATAAAGTGCTGGATCCAAGTGGCAACAGTATTAAAGGCAACTGAGGTCATTTACAGCAGGCTTGATAATGAATGACAAAGAAGACTTGAAATTAACATTCCAAAGTGGGGTTTCGCTGAAATTGGGGGATTGCAAAGGCATTTTGGGCATCATTTGTATGGTTTGAGACTTTCAAGGATGCTATTCAACTTACTATTGCAATTTATTGGATGAGGTCATGAGACAATAGGGAATAGTTCTAACTGAGAAAGAAAGACAGGAAATAGGATAGACGAAGGGTTAATAGCTATTAGTCCCAAAACACCAACTGTCAGGAAGTAGGCCAACAATGAATATCAAGATCAAAACACTAACTCTAACACCCCTCCTCACAGGCAGACCTTTACACAATAACACTAAATCAAATGTGGGTCTTGCACAGATAGAATCCATATGAAAGCAAGCATTGTAATAAAAGGGGTGTTGGTGATGAATTTGTGTAAGAGCTGTTTCTGTGACTTGATTGTTTGAGAGTTCTTTTGCAAGAAACATGACACATTTACAATCCAGTGAAAACCTATGGTTTCTTTACCAAGAAAATTGTGTAGGCCGACAATAAAATCATTAAGCATTATAAACGTTCCTTCAAGTATTTAATGTGACAAATTATAGCAGGTCCTATCTGATCATTTTATTGACAACCAAGGCTGCACCTTGCCCAGACCAAGCCACGCCTAAGTTTCCTACCTAGGGATTATTTCATATTTTCCATGTCGGGACAGCATATATTTCAGAGTTTTATTGTTTCAGATTTTCACACTTTGGATATCATTGGACATTTTGAATTTTGACTTTGGATTTTATTATGAATGAGGATTAGCCTATTAAAAAGAGGCTCTAGGAATGGTGTAAGACATTATATTTTGAATTAAAATTTTCTAATGAAAAAATTTCTTCAGCTTGGTGGTCTTTTAGCCCCATTAGGTGGTGAAGCCTAGTTTTCTATTTTGACTCTTATTTCCTTCTCTCTCTCCCCCCCCCCCCCCCCCCAACAACACGTCATGATCAATTGGCCACCCTGGGAAAAAAATCATTGGTCAAGGCCATAAGAGAAGACACCATGCCCTATGAAGGCCTGAAATCAAGCTAAAAGATAATTTGTGTATTGAGGGTGAAGTAGTTGACAGAGGCTTCAACAAGTAGACCTCAAAATAACCCCTCATACAAGAAAGGAAAAGTTATTGTTTCAAGCATTGACTAAAAATGATTTACACATCAAAGAATTTGTGAAGCCCAATATCATATGGATCAATGTAACTAGGTTCAATGTTCAAAATCTTACAATCAGAACAAGGTAATCAAACTGCCTTTCTTTCTTTTCTTTTTCTTTTATTTTTTTTTTTAGGGGGGGGGGGGGGGGGATGAGGGAGTGGGCAACTAATATTTGAATCACCAGGATTGTCACGTGAATCATAGTACAAAAATGAATGTACTTAGATGACACATCCTCCCCTTATAAGCCCTTTTAAGATCAAGGTGGATGGTGAAGTCATGGGTTCAAGACCCAACAAGTGTGTGTGTTTGAATAGTATTAATAAAGTAAAAGAGCATGGCCCAAAAGGCCTTTGCTAATACAAAGCAATATTCTTGGCAATCAAAGGCAGCTGGTGTAGCTTGAGTGAAAAAGATAATTGTTGCAAAAATACATGAGGAAATATAGCTAGTATAACTTTTCAAAATAATTCTTCAATGTATGTTTTCTTTTCGCAGGTGTTAAATAAGAACCTGCCAGATAGAGCAACTATCAAGTGGTACCGTTGCCATCAACTCAAATAGACGAGATGCTTCTCTCTTTTGCATCTCCAAACTGATATTATCATAAAATATAGAAAACAAATTAAGCGTGATGTTGTATGATTGAATTTTCTAATAGACTTCTCTTGCCAAACCAATTTGTGAATGCTTATAGAAGTTTACAAGTTCAGAATCTGCGACAACAAGTTCAACTTCAACAAGGAGCGGCTTGAATTAGAGAGGGAATTTTCTAAGGAGGAAGTGGTAAAGGTTCTTCAAGAGATGGAGGGTGATAAAGCCCCAGGTCCTGATGGTTTCACTATGGCTTTTTTTCAAAAATGCTGGAGTGTTGTGGAATTAGATGTCATGGCTTTCTTTGATCATTTTCATAGGAGCTCAGAGTTTGAACGGTCTCTGAATGCTTCTTTTCTATCTCTGATTCCCAAAAAAAATAATGCTTTGAATATTAAAGATTTTAGGCCTATCAACTTAGTAGGCAGTGTGTATAAGCTTTTGTCCAAGGTTTTAGCTAACAGATTGAGGCGGGTGATGGATAATCTTATTTCGGAGTCACAAAATTCTTTTGTTGGTGGCAGACAAATTTTGGATTTAGTGCTTATTGCCAACGAATGTTTAGACAATAGACTGAAGTGTCGCACCCCGGGGGTGGTGTGTAAGTTAGATATTGAGAAAGCTTATGACCATGTGAATTGGGACACTCTGTTTTATCTGTTGGAGAGGATGAGATTTGGGGAGAGATGGAGGAGATGGAGGAGATGGTTAAAGACTTGTGTCTCTACCGTTCGCTTCTCAGTTCTAGTTAATGGATCGCTTGTTGGTTTCTTTGGTAGCTCTAGAGGTCTCAGACAAGGCGATCATTTGTCTCCCCTCCTTTTTCTTTTGATCATGGAGGTCTTAAGTCGTATCATGAAGAAAACTGAGGAAGGTGGTTTCATTCAGGGTTTTCATGTGGGTCCTATTAATTCTACTGGTATCCGTGTTTCTCATATTTTATTTGCTGATGATACCATTCTTTTCTGTGATGCCTCTAGAGAGCAGATTTTGTCTATTAGGCTAGCTTTGACTTGTTTTCAAGCTTTTACTGGTTTGAAGGTGAATGTGGGGAAAAGTGAAATTGTCCCTGTTGGGGAGGTGCGTAACATTCAGTCTTTGGCTAATATCCTTCAATGCAGAGTGCCTATGACTTACTTGGGTATGCCGCTGGGAACTTTGTATAAAACACCCTCCATTTGGAATCCGATCCTAGGGAGGATGGAAAAGAAGCTTTCAGGTTGGAAGCGGCTTTATTTGTCAAAGGGTGGTAGACTCACCTTGCTGAAGAGTACCCTTTCAAGCCTTCCGACTTATTACCTTTCCCTTTTTACTATCCCCAAAGTTGTGGCGAGTAGATTGGAACGCATTCAAACTTCTTGTGGGGTTCATCAGTTGAGTGTTTCAAATATCCTTTGGTGACTTGAGAAAAGGTTTGCTTACCGCGTGAATTGGGTGGTTTAGGAATTCGGAAGTTGGTGCCTTTTAATCAGGCCCTTTTAGGGAAATGGCTTTGGAGGTATGGCCATGAAACCTCTCATCTGTGGCGAAGGGTCATAGCCATGAAATATGGGGAAGGAAAAGGGGGTTGGTGCACAAGAACTTGTAGTAGGGCCCATGGGTGTGGGTTATGGCGGAGTATTAGTGAAGGGTGGGAAACTTTCGCTAAGCATTTCTCTATTGTGGTGGGGGATGAATCTCGTATTCTTTTTTGGCATGATAAGTGGACTGGGGATATCCCTCTTAAAAGTCTTTATCCTCAGTTATTTTTGTGTTCAGCTAATAAGGAGGCTTGTATTTCTGATGTGTTAAGCCCTTCAGTGGGCGATAATGACAGAGTGTGGAGTTTAAGATTTCAGAGGGAATTCAATGACTGGGAGTTGGCGGCCTCCTACTCCCTTCTTCATTTCATCCAAACCCGAATCCCTAGGGGTGGAGGGTGTGACAGGCTTTGTTGGGATCTTAATGGCAGTGGGAAGTTTGATACTCGGTCTTTCTATCATAAGATTCGTAATGCAGCTCCCTCCACCTTCCCTTGGAAGGGTATTTGGAAAGTTAAGATTCCTAAAAGGGTGGCTTTTTTTATGTGGACAGCAGCTCATGGTCAGATTCTAACCTTGGATAATCTTATGCTTCGTGGTCGCCCATTGGTGAATCGATGTTATTTGTGCTGTTGTAATGCGGAATCTGTGGATCACTTGTTACTTTTTTGTCCGATAGCTCATTCTTTGTGGATGTATATGCTTCGGTTGTTTGGGATCGATTGGGTCATGCCAGGTTCAGTCGAGGACTTATTATTCTGTTGGTTTCATTAGCTTGGGAAGCATAGTTCTGATATTTGGGATTTGGTTCCAGGCTGTTTAATGTGGACTATTTGGTCTGAACAGAATCGGCGGGCTTTTGAGGATGAGGGGAAAACTGTGGTTCAGTTATTAGAGTTTTGCCAGAGGACCCTCTTTGATTGGTCTCGATGTTGGGGTTTCTCGGATTGTTCTTCCCTTACGGATTTTATTTCTTCTATTAGAATAGATTAGGGGTTGTTTTTGTCTTGTTTCTTTTTTCCTTTGTTCACTACCGTGAACTCTTTGTGTTTCTCTTGCTTTTCTTTTATTAATAATATTTTCTTCTTACTTATCAAAAAAAAAGGTTCTAAGCTCCTCTTGAATTATCGTTTAGTCAGTTTTCACAAATGGAGAAGGGGGGAAAAGGTTGCATTGAAATATTCCAAAAGTAAACCCTCTGTCTGGTTGCTGAATAACTATAAAAGAGATATAATAACACCAAGAAACCAAATTCCGTAACTTATGTTGTATGTTATTGTTTTATTTACCAATGTAAAACATCTCATCCAAATGAATTTAATGGAGGTTTTTTGTTTCTAGGCTCCATTTAGTGAAAATTCAGGGTTAAAGAAATTTCCTATTCTTATCAGTAATTGAAATAGCACTATCTAAAATGCATTCCAAAGAGTAAACATTACCAAATGAAGTCCAAACTACACCCCCCCCCCCCCCCCCACCCCCCCAAAAAATGACAATCAAATGCATATGTATAGATTTTCAGCACAAACCCACATAATCAACATCTTAAAATCCACAAACAAATCAAATACTTGAGCATTATACTAAAAGTAATATAACCCATCCATTTCAAACCCACCTTTTCTTTCACAGCTTCCTCTCTTTCAGATATATAGTTCTGTTTCTGGGATGTGATTGAACTTGCTTCAAGCTCATTCCCATATTGTTGCTTCCACTCAAACTGTGATGTGAATACAATTAACAAGAGCAGACAAACCAGTACCCATGGCCTCGACATTGTCACGACCAGCTCTCACATAACCTATCATAATCAACTTACATCAATTAAACACTTGTCCATATCTTCCGTTCCGTGCGTTTATGGAATTTGAAGCCAAAATTAAGGAACAGTTTTTAGAACAGATGACTGAACAAACCCCAACCATTTTTTGAGACTTCACATAAATAAATGTACAACTAAAATCCACCAACAAACACTGCCATTTTGCTCTCTTTAGTTCCTTATAAGCAACCAAAAACAAAAACAAAAAAACAGTAATCAACTGGATCAAAGTTTTGCACCATTTTTTGGCTGAGTTTAGTAGAGTTTTCAGTAGGAACTTACTCAATTATATAAAATTTAATACTTAAGATCTCTCTGTTTGGTTGCTGAGAATCTAGATGAAAATAGAACCCCCCCCCCCCCAAAAAAAAAAAAAACTGCACCTATTGATTAATGTGTTTTGCTTTCCTAGGACCTATAATATGAAAATTTTAAGGTTTTTTTTCTACAATTTCCTCACCAACAACAAAACAAAACCTAGTCATATCGATGCATAAACACAAAATTCGATTATGATTGATCCATTGGATCAAAGAGCAGTGCAGAGAATTGAAGAAAAAGTGGGAAATTGCAGAACTTACAGATCGAGGCTCAGCAAAATCGGCATGTATCGGATTCTTTGGAGCTCATTGGAGTCGTGAAAAAGAGAAAAAACGGTGTACGCTAATTATTCCTGCGGCTTTGAGAAATGTCTTTAGGAATTGTACGTAGTTTCCGAGGTTCAGAGGATAAGAATTTGCATTGAACTATGAGCAACTCTGGTGTGTGTTTCTGAGATCTGTATTTTACTTTTTTAGTTTTTACTCTTGACCTTTTTTTCGTGATAGTTTTGGAAACCAGTTAAACACCCACTAAGGCTCCGCTTGGGAGTTCATAAAGGAAGGGAATGGAATGGAATGGAATGATCATAAGAGAATGGAAATGAATGGAATGGAATGGAATGTATTTAAGTAAGGGAAAGGAATGGAAAAGAATGGAATGGAATGGAATTAAGTAACCTTGATTGGATGTTTTAAAGTAAACGAATGGAAAGGAATGAAAATGAATGGAATGTAAGTAATCTTGTTTGGGAGCAACATGGAGGGAATGGAATGGAATCATTTTATAACAATATTACTATTAGACCCCTATTTTAAAATAAAGAATTGAATATACAGGGGTATTTTGGGAGTTTTAGTAAAAAAATCATTAAATCTAATTCCATTCCCTCCCATTCCTCCCAATTTCGGGGGGAATGAAAATTTGAGGTTTTAAGGGAATAGAGAGGAATGAGTGTTCCCTCCTACCTATTCCATTCTCTCCTACTTAAACTCCCAAACAAGGGAATGGGCTTTCCATTCCCTCCATTAAAACTCCCAAACAAGGGAAGGGAAGAATATTCTAAAATGATTCTTTTCATTCCTTTCCATTCCATTCCATTCCCTCCTCCCAAGCGGAGCCTAAAAGTAGCGAATTGTTAAACGTGTCTTACCTTAATCATCTTAATTAATAAGAAAATTTATGTGGATCTCATTCCAAAAAAAAAAAACACACACACACACATAAATTTTCTTCTTGATTAACATAGCTTAATAAATACATAGCAAACCGCAAATGGTTGGCTTGATAAGTAATTCTTAGGTACTCCTGGAGAGTTTATGTTTGAAGTCTCTTACTAGCATTCTGTAATAATCTATTATTTGTGTGAGGTTCTTGTGCTTTCATTATTATGTCAAACAAAATCCACCTATGATTTTAATTTTAAGTGATTCATAATTTTCAAGTGTTTGGCATGAGTATTTCATAAGCTTCCACAATCATTCCACCAAAACCCTAAACACAAAGAGTTCATCAATTGCTTGAAACACATCCCAATTCGACTCCAAGAGTTCCAATCATTAAAGTTCTAGAATTTGTATTCTTGAAGTTCATCATTGAACCTTAAGATGTTGGAATCTTGGAGACATTTCAAGAGTTTCATCTAGAAAACTCAAGGTGTTGGGTTACACACAGTCAATCAACAACAAAAACATCAATAAGCACAATTCTCTCTCATCCAAGTGAGTGGAAGATTAGTGTATTGATTTGGGAGAGGATGGGCCACAATTCATTTCACATTTTCGAGAGTAATTTGTCATTAATTCATTTGCAAGAGGACGTGCATGCATGTAAATAACTAAATTTGATTTGATTTTGTTTTAGTTTAGTCTCAAAATTACACAACATGTTGAATTTTGATGATATGAATTAATTTGTTGATATGTCTTTCATTGAAATCTTAATGTTTAAATGCATACGATGGATGCATATATTAGGGTTAGATTATGAGTATGATATGAATTTGATCATATGATGAGTGTGATCAATGATGCATGATGTGATGATGATTTAGTATGTATTTTGTGCATAAAATGGCATGAACCTTACTTCCTATAAGATTGACAATTGGGTTGGAGGGATTGTGTGTTTAGCACCTTCCCATTCCACAACTTAGCAATCAAAAACTTATGTATATATCATTTAAAAATAAAAAGGAAAAATATATTGTTTTTATTTATTTATTTTATATTTTGATAGTTGAGAGATTTAAGACTTAAACTATGGACGTCTTTGTTAGAAATACCATGAGATGCCATTTGATTTACAAAACTCTTATCAAAATACATTCTTTATTCCATTAAGCTTTAGTCCATGAACAATTTTAGTTTCAAAAGTCTAAAGCTAAGAAGCACAGACACTTCATTTAAGGTGTCGTATTCGTGTCGTATCACCTGTTTTATGCTATAGTTTTTCAAAATGACTCGTGTCACTGTGTTGTACTAGTACTAGTGTCTGTGTCCATGACTGTGCATCTTAGGTCTAAAGTCTAAACTAATCACTTTTAGTACTTAACAAACATAAGAGATCGTATTTGGTCATTTTGTCAACATTCATTTAAAAACTAAAACCGAATTATGATGTGACTAAACTAAAAATTGACATGTTAGAGATAATGAGCGTTCTTTTTAACTTTTTTAGGACTTTAAGAACTAAAATTGCACATGGACTAATTTTGGGCAAAGAAAAAGAAGAAGAAGAAAAAAAGTAATAAAACATCCCAAAATACAATATGCATGTTGATGCTGCACGGAATCAGTAGGCTGAATGCTTCGGCTTCGGTGGGCTACTGGTGGTTGCGAAGGCCTACAAAGATGAACACACGATCAAAGGGGACCGGTGTAGACCGGCCAAACACCCTCCGATGGCTAAGTTAGTTTCTTCCTAGAAAAGAGTTTTCAACTTTTAGAAAGAAAGTCTCAGAATACACTTGCCTCATTTTGATTCAGACTGGTCCTTTATATAGAGGACCTTGGAGCGGTTATTGGCTTGGTAACTTCCCCAAGATTTGAGGAAATTCTCTTGAGTCCAGACATAACTTCCCCAACGGCTATAGGAGTTACAACCGTTGATGGAAGTTATGTACTTAAGAGGAATCCATGGCGATGAATTCGGGTTGAGTAACTGTTTCAAGGTTTTAAGATTCGAATCTTTCATACTCTCCAGTAAATTTATACCTGAGAGTTTCTAAGTGTCATGTGGTCGTCCATGGACTTCGTCCATGAAAGACTTGGTCTTCTGACGTTGTTATGTGAGTCGTCCATGTGCTTTTTCCATGGACGACCCTACTGTTCAGACTTGTGTGAGTCGTCCATGTGTTATGTACATGGACGATGCTAATGTTCTGTCGCTGTGTAAGTCGTCCATGTGCCTTGCCCATGGACGATCCCATTGCTCAGAGTCAGACGATCAACAAAAATAATTGTCCCTCAAGATCACGGACGATCCATATGGACGAATATGAGTTGTAATTTTTTTACTATCCCATCAGTTGCCCCCTTGTCCAATGGTCGTCCAAAGATATTATTAGGATTTACTGTTTACCTTTGTGGTTCTGAGAAAAAATATATGTATATATTTTTTTTTTTTTGCCACGTGTCACGACTTCATTGGTTGACCCATTATGTCGACTGCGTTTTTCGATGAAATTGCCACGTGCCTTCTTCTGAATAGTCAGCGTCGCTTCGTTGACCCCATTTCTGGGCCCTATAAATAGGTGCATTCTCTCTCTTACCCCTCACATTTCTCATAATTTTCCTTCTGCCATCTCGTCCAAAAGCCTCGTCTAGCATTCCTTCCTAGTTCTCAGGTATTTTCTTTCTCTTAGGTTTTCGTCTTATCTGTCTTCATTTAAGTCATGTCTTCGTCTAGTGGTAGTTTAGAGAAGGAGATAGACGAGTATCAGGACGTTTCCTCTGGAAGTGGGCGTAGTTATGAGAGTAGTGAAGGTAGTACAGCTAGTACTAATTCTTCGGACGAGCATTATTCGTCTGGAGTTCCTGGTATTCCTTTGGAGGAATTCCAGGAATTACAACGTAGGAAGGCTTCTGGATCTGGGGCTAGCTCGTCCAGACAGCCACCTAGCCCTCCTCAAGACGAGGAGGAGGAAAATATTATTTATAGTTGTATGCCAGAAGTATCGTCCATTTTAGATACTGCCAAACTAAAAACCCTTGTAGATAGGTACCAAATTCCTAAAGAGTTTAATCCTCGTCTACCCATGGACGGAGAATGGTGTTGTTCTCCTTCCTCTGGTTTAGGAATATACACTTCCTACCTCTTAGCTGGCCTTAGGTTTCCTCTAAATTCTTTTTGTAGAGGTCTTCTCCATAGGTTGGGTATTGGACCTAACCAGCTCAACCCCAATGGATGGAGGACAGTAATTGCCATGCAAGTGCTATGGCGTGAGGCGTTGGAAGGGAACTGTCTTATTACAGTGGACGAGTTCCTTTACTGCTATAAGCCCTCTGAGATAAAGAAGTCTGCTGGTTTTTACCAGTTCTCGTCCAGAGGCTCTTATTATAGTTTAATTAAGGGCCGTAGCTCGTCTGACAGACTTTGGAAAAAGGAATTTTTTATTATTTTTGGAAATTGGGCTGGGGACCCTGTTGATGTGGGGAATGCCCCCTTCCCACCTTTTACCAGTCCTCTAGGTCGTCTTCGTCCTGAGGGTATGTTTCTTTTCCATTTTTACTTTGTTTCTTTACATATTTTACCAACTTTGGTCGTCTAACCCTTTTTCTTTGTTGACGCAGCTATTGTTCGTCCACGCTTGGACAAACTTTACTTGGATCGAATTGACCAAGTACGCGCCTTCCCTGGGAGGACCTTTCACGATCTAGTGACTCTCAGTCGTCTAGCTGCGTGGGGACTCGGGCCAGAACCTACTGCCGAGAATCTTGGTCACGAGGAGACCACTCGTCGAAGTAAGCATCGTCCGTCTTTTTTTTTTTTTTTTTTTTTTTTTTTAAATTTTCTCGTCGCAGGAATGGCTATGATGAGAGAGAATAGAGAAAAGAATATTACTAGTGGGGACGAGGATGTTACCGCACCTCCAGTCGTCCAGAAGTCTTCCGTCCAGGCTAGGAAGAGAAAATCTAAATCCATATCTAGTGCTGTAGATTTGGACGATCTCCCAAGTCGTCGAGGTCCTAAGAAGCAGAAACCTGTCAAGGCTTCTGTTCCTAAGGTTCCCAAGTTTACACCTTCGACGGTGGAGCTGGACGACCCTCCAATTGATGTAGAGCCCGTCCAAACAGTTCATCCCGTCCAGACTGATCCTACTCCCCCTCCAAACAAGATTCCTCGCAAGCCTCATCCGTCAGAGCCGTCTGAGCGTCCTTCTAACCTAGTGTTGGACGAGAACCATGCATGGAGGACGTTCAAAGGAATAATTACTGAAAATGAAGTGAATGAATGCTACAATATGTCAGTGAGGGAGTTTGAACGTTCTGGTATCCATGACCTCTTTAAGGTAAGTTTCATTCGTCCTTGTGTGTTTTCAGTAAGTTTTCAAAATGAAATATCTAACTTTCTTTCGTCCATACACAGGCTATGTCAAAATTTTACACAGCAACTTGTCAGGCTAAGGAGCTTGCTTCAGAGGCCAAAACTGCCAAGGACAAGGCTAAGGAGCTGAACAATGAGGTCCTGCTAAAAAAGGGGGAGGTACTTAGGTTGACTGAAGACTTCAATCGTCTGCAAGCAAGTGAGACGAAGCTCAAGAACGAGGTGGAAGAACTTAAAGCTGATAATATCGAAAAAGATACTCGCATCGTCTATCTTGAGGGACAAGTTTCTGGATTTGCCTCGTCCTTGGAGAAAGCACGTGAGGAAGCCATAGCAGCCTTCAAGAAGTCTGACGAGTACAAGAATCGTCTAGACAGTCACTATGCAGCTGGCTATGAGGACTTCCGTGCTGATGCCAAGGAAACATTTCCTGACTTGAACTTTGATTCTTTCAAGCTTCCACTTGCTACTGAGAGCTCCTTGCTGCAGACGAGTTTTGAGGACGTCAACATCATGGACGATGCTAATACCGAAGTGACCCAGGACGATCCCAAGTCTGGGGGCAATGCCCCCAGTGGTTTATCCAAGTAGTTTTTGTATTTACCTTAGTTCATTTTTTCTTTATTCAAGGTGCCCGTTGTTTTGGGCTTTATTGTAGTACAATTATCTCGTCTAAACTTATGGACGAGCCTTATACACAATCATATTGTAACTCAAGGGTTGTTTTGGACGTTGGTCGTCCACCCTTTTTAAACTCTATGGATGTTTTCCATTTTCAGTTTTTTATAATATTTGAATGTTTGAACCTTTACGTACGAGTTTTATTTACATCGTCCATCTGTCAAATCATTTTACCTCGTCTTGAGTATATGGTGAATTTCTCATTACATCACCGAATTTGGACAACCGATTTGGGACGATCATTTACTCGTCCTTAACTAAATTGTCCTTAATAAAGGCTCGTCCTTGTACTGGATTGTTAGGCTGGTTGGATTTGCCTATGGGCTTGAGTCCTCATAGCTATTTTCGTTCGTCCATAGCTTAGACGACGCCTTAGGGTCTATCTCATTTTAAGCTTTAGACGAATATAACTTGGTTTATTCTTATTACTTTATTCTTCAAGGAGAGCTTATGGACGAACTTGCCTGTGTCCAAGGATCTTGTTCGTCCTTTACCCTTTAAGGAGGGTTTATGGACGATACATCCTTGCGTCCAAGGATTTTATTTGTCCATGATCATTAAACTGCTTTTATTCGTCCATGGTTTAGACGATTCCCTGGGTTTCATCTCGTCTTAAGCTTTAGACGGACATGCCTTAGATTTATTTTCATTGCTTTATCCTTTAAGGAAAGCTTATGGACGATACATCCTTGCGTCCAAGGATTTTATTCGTCCTTGGTTGTTTGCCTGTCGTGGATCATTTCTGAATGAATTTACCACAAATGTAAGATTCCCATGCAATTACATATAGATTTAAAAATACACTATATATTCAGAAATCCAAACTATGCAAAACATTCGTCCACAGGCATGGCACATGCTTGAGAGCTAGTGCCTTTTAGGGAATTAAAAATACTTAATACAACATAACTTTGTCCATGAGCAACACTAAATACTTGTACATACGAAACACATAGTAGTAGTAGTAAGCAAATATGAGAAACAACACTAGGCAACACATTACTTCAGACGTCTAAAAAACTCGTCCGTGACAACACTCGTCCATGATCACCCTATTGATAATATCTTCTTAGGTGTTCAACATTCCAAGGGTGTTCTAGCTTCCTTCCGTCCAGGGCTTCCAAGTAGTAGGATCCTTGCCTCTTACAGTTGATGACCCTATAAGGTCCTTCCCAATTTGGTCCAAGCTTCCCGTGGGCCGGGTTTTTGGTGGCCAAAGAAACCCTTTTCAGGACGAGATCCCCAGTGTTGAAACGCCTGGGTTTCACCATGGCATCATGTTGCTTTGCCATAAGATTTTTGTACCTTGCTGTTCTCTGCTCCGCCTCCATCCTCACCTCGTCTATAAGATCGAGGTTTAGACGAAGCTGTTCTTCGTTTTCCTCTTTTTGATACTTCATCACCCTGTGGTTGGTCATGTGTACTTCTGCAGGTATAACTGCTTCACTTCCATAGGCTAGTTTAAAAGGAGTCTCCCCAGTGGGGGTTCTCACTGTTGTTCTATAAGCCCACAAAACACCTGGTAATTCGTCTGGCCATACTCCTTTTGCCCCTTCAAGCCGAGTCTTGATGATTTTCAACAAGGATCGGTTTGCTACTTCTGCTTGTCCGTTGGCTTGTGGGTGGGAGGGTGAGGAGTAATGATTCTTGATTCCCAATTGCTCACAAAATTTTCTGAAAGGTGTGTTGTCAAACTGTCGTCCATTGTCAGACACTAGTACCCTAGGTACCCCAAACCTGCATACAATATTCTTCCAAACGAAGTTTTTGACATTCTGTTGTGTAATAGTTGCTAAGGGTTCAGCTTCCACCCACTTAGTGAAATAATCTATTCCCACCACTAAAAACTTCATTTGCCTAATTCCAGTTGGGAAGGGGCCCAAGATATCCAATCCCCATTGTGCAAAAGGCCAAGGGGCCATCATTGGGGTAAGATATTCTGATGGTTGTCTAGGAATATTACTGAAACGTTGACATTGATCACATACCTTGACATATGCTTTAGCATCAGCTTGAATAGTTGGCCAGTAGTATCCTGCACGGACGATCTTGTGGACGAGCGATCTAGCTCCTGAGTGGTTACCACATGCTCCTTCATGAACCTCCCTCAACACGTAGTTCGCCTCGTCCGGAGCCAAACACCTTAAGAAGGGCTGGGAGAAGCCTCTTTTGTACAACACTTCGTCTAGGAGGGTGTACCTGGCTGATCTAACCCTGAGCTTTCTGGCTTCGTCCTTCCCCTCTGGGAGCCTTCCGTCTTTCAGGTACGATACTATTGGAGTCATCCAATTTTCCTCGCCTTCTATCTGCAATATTTCTGGAAAGTTTATGCTTGCCATGTATTGTATTTCATCGAACTCGTCCATTGCTTCATTCGCGGAGGCTTCCTTCGCTAGAGTATCAGCTTCCATATTCTTTTCCCTTGGGATTCGAACAAAATTAGCTTCTTTGAATTTCTTCGCAATGCGCAGCACCTTCTTTAAATACCTCTTCATTTTGTCTTCCTTGGCTTCGTATGTTCCATTTACCTGGCCTATGACTAGCTGGGAGTCTCCCAAGACGAGTATTGATTCTGCTTCTACAGATTTAGCCAACTCCAACCCCTTAAGAAGGGCTTCATACTCCACTTCATTGTTAGTTGTTAGGTACTGCAAGCGAACCTTGTACTTCAATCTGTCTCCTTCTGGTGATTCTAGAACAACTCCTATACCTCCAGCATGCAATGTAGACGATCCATCTACATGGACAACCCATTTTTGATTATCTTCTCTTCCACCTAAGTCCTCACAATTTGGAGTAAACTCTGCTATGAAATCTGCCAAGGCTTGGGCCTTTATTGCATTTCTCGGTTGGTACCGAATGTCAAATTCGCTAAGCTCAACTGCCCATTGAATCAGTCGTCCGGCAGCTTCCATCTTGTTCATTGCCTTCTTGAGTGGATGGTCCGTCATGACATTGATGACATGAGCTTGGAAGTAATGTCTTAACTTCCTAGAAGCTATTATTAGTGCAAAAGCTAGCTTCTCTATCAGTGAGTATCTTCCTTCTGCTCCTCTGAGTGCTCGGCTTGTGTAATACACAGGCTTTTGCACCTTATCTCCCTCCCTGATCAATGCTGAACTCACGGCATGTGGGGACACTGCTAAGTACAGATACAGCTCTTCTCCTTGCACGGACGGACTTAACAATGGAGCCGTGGTGAGATATTCCTTTAGATCTTGGAAGGCCTTTTGACATTCGTCCGTCCAGTCGAATGCCTTCCTGAGGACTTTGAAGAAAGGTAAACATTTGTCTGTGGCTTTCGAAACAAACCTGTTCAGAGCCGCAATTCGCCCAGTGAGGGATTGGACTTGCTTGATGTTCTTCGGTGATTCCATGCTCAGTATGGCTTGGATCTTGTCTGGATTTGCTTCAATTCCTCTTTGTGAAACCATGAATCCTAGAAACTTCCCTGACGATACTCCGAATGCACATTTACTTGGGTTCAGTTTCATCTTATATCGCCTAAGTGTTTCAAAGGTTTCCTGGAGATCGTCCAAATGGCTTCCCTCGTCTAGGCTCTTCACAAGCATATCGTCAACGTACACCTCCACATTCCGTCCTATCTATGGACGGAACATGTGATTTACCAACCTTTGGTAAGTTGCCCCTGCATTTTTTAGACCGAAGGGCATCACCTTATAACAAAATAAACCTTGACTGGTAATGAAGGAGGTTTTTTCTTGGTCTGCCTCATCCATCTTTATCTGATTATATCCTGAGAAGGCGTCCATGAAGCTCAACAACTGATGACCAGCTGTAGAATCCACCAGTTGGTCGATGCGTGGTAAATGATAGCTATCCTTAGGGCAAGCCTTGTTTAAGTCAGTGAAGTCTACGCACATCCTCCACTTTCCATTTGCCTTCTTCACCATCACCACGTTGGCCAACCAATCCGGGTAATAGACTTCTCGGATAAACTCTGCTGTAGTCAATTTCTGAACTTCTTCCTTGATAGCCTTGTCTCGTTCATGAGCAAACACCCTCTTTTTCTGACGAACAAGCTTAGATGAGGGGTATACATTCAATCGATGAGTAATTACACTTGGATCGATTCCTGGCATATCATCGTGACTCCATGCAAAAACATCAATACTCTCCCTCAGGAATTGGACGAGGTCTTTTTTTGTCTTCTCCTTCATACTTGTTCCAATTCTGGTGAATTTTTCCAGATCATCTTCTTGCAAAAGAACATCTTCCAATACTTCCGTGGGCTCCGCAACAAACCTTCTTTCCTCAATACTCATTGTCTGAACCTGCTCGTCCAAAGCCATCATGGCTAAATAGCATTCTCTAGCCGCCAACTGATCTCCTTGTACTTGTCCTATCCCACACTCCGTAGGGAACTTAACCGATAAGTGGTAGGTAGACGTTACTGCCTTCCAACTGTTCAGAGTCGGTCTTCCAATAATAGCATTGTACGAGGACGAACAATCCACCACGAGAAAATTGACTTCCTTGGTTATCTGCTAGGGGTATGATCCCACCACTACAGGTAGCGTAATGGTGCCAACAGGTTGCACCTTCATTCCTCCAAACCCTATCAATGGTGAACATACCAGACGAAGTTGATCTCGTCCAAGCCTCATCTGTTGGAAGGCGGGGTAGTATAATATATCTGCTGAACTTCCATTATCCACCAACACTCTCCTGGTTGTATAATCTGCGATAAGTAAAGTTATAACAATGGCATCGTCATGCGGGTGATGGATCCTTTCAGCTTCTTCGTCGGTGAATGAGATAGTAGATTCGTCGGTCCCTCTCGTCCTTGGTGATCGTCCAGAGAGTTGGACGTTTTGCACCACTTTGAGATAAGTTTTTCTTGATTTGGAAGATTGTCCTGCTGAAGTCCCTCCTATGATAACCCTTATTTCTCCAAGCGGAGGCCGTGATGATTCTTCCATCTTTCCCTTCAACTTCTCATCTTTTTGATCTCTTCCAACGAAATGTCTTAATTTTCCTTGTCTAATAAGATTCTCAATCTGCTGCTTCAAGTCGTAACACTCGTCCGTGTCATGGCCATGATTTCTATGGAAGCGACAGTATTTATTTTTATTGCGCTTGTTAGGATCTCCTTTCATCTTCTCTGGCCATTTCAAGGAAGGATCGTCCTTGATCTGCATGAGCACTTGATCGAGAGGGGCATTTAAGGATGTATAACTCTGATTCCTGACTGGGGGGCCTTGCTTCTTGTTATCTCTGTCCCTTCTGTCTTCCGTCCGCCCCTTCTTTGGACGAGGACCGTGGTCAGAGTGTCGCACCTGGTTTGCTTCCATCCTTTCAGCTCTCTTCCTCTTCTTAGTTATGATTGCGTCTTCTGCATTCATAAAGTTTTGGGCTGAATGGACGAGTTCAGCCATGGATTGAGGTTCTTTCTCATAAAGCTTGTGGATGAATAGGTCTGAGTTAACCCCATTGTGGAAGGCCGCCAAGAGTAGCTTGTCATCAACCTCGTCCACGGTCAGTGCTTCCCTGTTAAAACGAGAGATGAAGGAGCGCAGGCTTTCATTCTCCCCTTGTTCTATAGTCAACAGGCTGGACGAAGAACGTTTGTGTCTTTGCCCTCCAATGAAGTTATTGACAAACAACTTACTTAACTCTTTAAAAGAACTGACTGTGCTTGGAGGTATCTTGCTAAACCACACTCGCGCTGGGCCCTTCAGGGTGGTAGGGAAAGCTCTGCACATAATCTCGTCTGGAACCCCTTGGAGATGCATTGTAGTCTTGAAGGTAGCGATATGATCAAAAGGATCACGCGTCCCGTCATACGAATCCAAGGAAGGCATTTTAAACTTTGGGGGCAAAGGATGACCATTGATGGAAGCCGTGAAAGGGGAATCTGTTCGATGAACCAAATCTTCTACGGGATTTGCCCTTCTCATGCTTTCCCTCATCTCGTCCATCACCTTTCTCATCTAATCCACCTCCTTCTCCAAGTGCGGCACCCTTCGCGAAGTGGTGCCCCTTGATTGATTTTCGGGCTCAGCGTTTCCCCCCTATCTTCTTGACTCTGGGCTTGTCCTTCAGCATATCCTTCACGATACTGCCTCAGATTGATCTCCCTAGTCAACTGTTGGTTTTGACGAGTTAACTCCGCCACGGCGGCTGCCATGGATTGCATATGCTGGATGGAAGGCGGCTGTGCGACAGGCGCTGATTGGCGATCTCGATGGGGATTGCTAGAAGCATCCCTACTTTCTTGATGGCCTGGGCTAGTAGCCCTTGATCTTGTCCGAACCATACAGCCTTTGGTCGGAAAAGGATAGAAATGCAAAAACTTGAATTTTCTTCTTTCCCACAGACGGCGCCAACTGATGCTGCACGGAATCAGTAGGCTGAATGCTTTGGCTTCGGTGGGCTACTGGTGGTTGCGAAGGCCTACAAAGATGAACACACGATCAAAGGGGACCGGTGTAGACCGGCCAAACACCCTCCGATGGCTAAGTTAGTTTCTTCCTAGAAAAGAGTTTTCAACTTTTAGAAAGAAAGTCTCAGAATACACTTGCCTCATTTTGATTCAGACTGGTCCTTTATATAGAGGACCTTGGAGCGGTTATTGGCTTGGTAACTTCCCCAAGATTTGAGGAAATTCTCTTGAGTCCAGACATAACTTCCCCAACGGCTATAGGAGTTACAACCGTTGATGGAAGTTATGTACTTAAGAGGAATCCATGGCGATGAATTCGGGTTGAGTAACTGTTTCAAGGTTTTAAGATTCGAATCTTTCATACTCTCCAGTAAATTTATACCTGAGAGTTTCTAAGTGTCATGTGGTCGTCCATGGACTTCGTCCATGAAAGACTTGGTCTTCTGACGTTGTTATGTGAGTCGTCCATGTGCTTTTCCCATGGACGACCCTACTGTTCAGACTTGTGTGAGTCGTCCATGTGTTATGTACATGGACGATGCTAATATTCTGTCGCTGTGTAAGTCGTCCATGTGCCTTGCCCATGGACGATCCCATTGCTCAGACGATCAACAAAAATAATTGTCCCTCAAGATCACGGACGATCCAAAAGAATATTATAAAATTATTATTTTTCATTCATTTCTATCTTAAATTGCATTGCTTTCCTTCCTCTCAAACTAGAAAACAGTGCTTTATCCTGCAATACACTTCGTATTCCTATGCATCCTTTGCTGCCAGACCCTGGTTGCTCTTGCTTACATTCCAATGTAAACAATTTGTTTTATATGAAAATAACATGAAAAATGGAAACAGAAGAAGGTAGTTTAAGCTAGATAAAATCTAAAAGGATGTAAAATATCTACTCATCATTTAAGTTGCCTTGCACAACAAGGTGTCCTTTTATTTATTTATATTTCTTAAATAAGATTTTTTTTTTGAAAACTTTTTAAAATAAGATTTTAGAAAGTTTTATTGATAAAGATTAAAGAACACTATAAGATAATCAAGATGCTATTACAGCCATAAAATGTGGAGGTAAATCCTCCATAAGCAAACTTGAAGGAATCCTTTTATCCTGTATAAATGGGAGATTGAGTGAGTGGAGAGAATGGGAGGAGAACTACAGGAAAAATTGAAGATAATGTCATTTTTAAATTTTAAGAATATTCGAAAGAGTTTAGTTACCTCCTTTTTCAAAAGTTAAAATAATAATAATAAATAAATAAATAAAATTTTTAATTAGAGTTGTCTCTCTTCCGACTTATATACTTGTATTCCAATTTCTTTGCAATGAACCCTAGAAAAAAATTCTGCCTCAAAGTGGCTGTATCAGTTCCTATAAAAAAAAATGTGGCTGTATCATTCATCCAGAGAATGTGAAGTACGTCGGGCACATGGATTTTATCAATGGGTCAAATAATGTCTACTTTTTTTTTTCTTTTTTTTTTTCTTTTTTTGAGGAAAAAATAATATGTCTACTTAGATGCTCAATGGTAAGGCTAATGATGTAACTTCCTTTTTGTTTGGCTTAGAGAATCCAGAAGAAGATCCAACTTCAATGAGCCAGATTAAAATGTAATGGAGTCATATGAAGATAGTGATATATGTTTCTAAGCATCTTCATCAACCAAGAAATGAGGACTTTTCCCAAAAAATGGGACTTATGTTTATGTTAAAGCTCATCATAATGTGTGGAATAAGCTCTTCCATGAGAAGTACAGCATTGATTTTTCATGCCTTTGGCAGGTTCAAATTTAGGCATTTCTAAATGATGGGCTTTCATTTTACGACATAATTAACCTGAATTAAGAAATTTAGGGGCAATTTTATTTTGCAAGCATCTTTATTTTAAGGTTCAGAGAACTGAATGATGCCCATGCATTTTTTAATACTACAAGCCAGCTGCCTTACTTAAAAAACTCCATAACACAAACATTACAGATAAAACATTCATATCTAATGCCACTAAATCCAACTTTGGTTGCCAAGGCCATGAATTCTTGTTGGGTCCTTTCCTTCCCTGCTGGGGTTTGAGTCATCATAATCAAATCCATTTGTGAGGTGCTCTTTGTAGAACTGCTAATCTTTGGCGTAATTGGAAGAATTGCCTCGACGACTATTACCTTTCCATCATGTGGAGTAGCATTGTAGCAGTTTTTCAACAGCTTTAGGCAATGTTCATCATCCCAATCATATACTACAAAATTAACCAATTATGATATTATTTGTCTTGAAATCTTTTTTTCTTTTTCTTTTTTGCGCGAAACATTTAATTTTAAAGGACATTACTGTCACACAAAAACAAATTCAAAGAAATCGTCCATAATTATATTTATATATATTTATATATATATATATATATAAAATTGTTTATAATGCTAATAAAGCAAGATTATATGTCATAACTTAATCCCTATCCCAACTGATGTGGCTATTGAGTTCTTGTAATTTGGTCCCATTTCTCCTAAGAATGCCATTGCCACATCAATTGGAAATGATATAATTTATTAATTTATTTATTATTGTTGAGGGTGACAAAGATTTTTGAACACTTGACTATTTCACCGGTGTGTGTACTATATACTTTCCACCCCACACACACCACATAATTATAAAGAGAAATTCCTTGAGAGTGACCATAAGATGTTGATTAGAGGTTTCAAATCCAAGATCTCATCGATCTCATGGAACTTTAAGAACCACTAGACCAATCCCTTAAGATTTTTTTGATGAAGTCTAATTAAGAGTTTAAGACAATCAGATGGAAATAAAAGCATTTCCTATATCAAATTTGGAATTAAAACCATGGCTTTAGGACCACCACGTACCCTTGGTGTGATTGTCATTCCATAAGTATAAATGCTTGTGGGGTGTAGGGGGTAAGAGCTGAAGTTCAAGTCTTAGATTATGCTAGAGTAAAATTTCTATCTTGTATAAATTAAAAAAAAACCATGGCTCTAGGTTAATCAAAAGTCAAAACAAAATACCTACAAATTTGTATGAAAAAAAAAAACCCATGGCTTTAGGTTAATCAAAACAAAATACCTACAAATTAAATCTAAAAGTTACCTTCATAAAAATGTTGTCCCCTTTAGGAACGCTTTCGAACATATCTCCTCCCAAATGTTCCACACCTGCAACATAAGTTTTTTTTTGCACCTCTCTTTATCTGCACAAATTGTGTATTTATAAACCCTATGCGATCCAGGCCCTTAAAATTATGTTATTAGCATTATTTTTCCACAAAAATTGTATATTCGTCAAATTTCAAAGTAGTGAAATAAGAAAATGCCTTGACATGACAACATTGTGAAAGAAAGGAGACTTACGAATTTAAATAATACCGGGATAAGGCGGGGCATGTTGTATAACATGATGCAAGTCGAAACTAATGCCTTTGATGTGGGGGTATTTGGAAGTGATGAGGTTTTAGAGTAACTCCTAGGCTACCGCCAACATCAACAAGTTGCCTGAGTTGCTCAAAGCCTTTGTAAGACTCAACAATATGCTTAATAACAATATTAGTGTAGTTGAGCATTGCCGTGTTAAAAATCTGATTGAACCTGGGGTCCAAAGTGAGATACTCAAAGACATGCATGCCGTAGACCCTGTTGAACGGAATTCCTCCCTAAAGAATTGAGTCTTTCAGTTGGGACCTGTGAACAAATTCATGTTAGATACCATATCTCATTTATTAAAAATTTTAGCAACATGCGAATTAATTTATTTGGGGTATTAGCTGAATAAATTTGGGTTAACTGTAATATATTAATTCTTCAGTTTTTTTAATAATAAAAAAATTTCTTTACATACCACTCATGCATGTTAGAAGTTACTAAACGTGATGGACCACTAGAGTAGTACTCGACTAGCATTTCATAACAAATTCACTTGCAGGCAGTGCCAAAGTTGTCATGAAAAAAAAAAAAAAAAAAAAAAAAAAAAAAAAAAAAAAAAAAAAAATCTTTACTTATCTTTAGAAACTATAAAACCAAAAAGCAAAAACCAATTTAAGAGAGAGCACAAGCAAAAAGCGGTTCAACACAAGCAACATGGGCAACGCTCAGTCACCTCCGGCGAATCCCCGCTACGCTTCGGCCTCCAGGTCTCTCTCTCTCTCTTTCTCTGTAAATGTTTATTAATAATATGATTAAAATTAATTTATATTATTATTGTTTAATTGTAGAGCTTTCATAAAAAAAGAACTGGAAGATCTTAAATCCTTGTTCGCATCCTTGGCTGCACAATCTCAAACCAACAACCAATACATCGTTCCCTCAGTTTTCAAGGTTTCTTTAATTTCTTCGCTCTAAAAATTCCTTAAAATTTTCGACACTCAAAAACATTTCCAATTCTTTCTTAAAATCTTTGTCTCAGACATATTTTGGACTTCATGGTCCTCTCGGTGACCGCATGTTCGATTTAGTCTCCCAGCAACGCAAGGACCAACGCCTCTCCTTTCAAGACCTCGTTATTGCTAAAGTAAGTGACATATACTATGTTTTTTTTTTTATAGTATTTATGTTTATTGTTCGAGCTCGACTCATGTTAGAAACAAAATTAAATAAAACCAATCCTGGAATTTTAAATACTCGTGATAAGCTCGAGCTCAACTCGTGTTTGAAATAAAATTAAATAAACCAATTCTGAAATTATAATACTTGACTCGGCTCGGCTAGTTTATGGTCCTACATTTCATAATGTAGGACTATAAACTTGGGTCGGCTTAGGTTGGTTCAAGTAGTTTACAGACCTGCATTTTGTAATGGGTTTATTGTGTATTGCAGGGAACTTATGAGAAAGGAACAAAAGATGACATTGAAGAGTTCGTTTACCAATTAGTAGACGTGTCCCGTGATGGCATTTTGGTGAGGTAGTAATTTAGGTCTTTTTATTTTGTTGGGTGCTGAATTTTGTTTCTAAGTTAAGATTTGAATTTAATACTATGATTACTTTGATAAAATTTTGTCATATTTCAATATAAAAACTTCTAAGATAGTTGGCATTGTATATGTATATATATGGTTGTGATGGTGAGAATCATGTTGGGAGCTTAATGTCAGGTCTGATCTGGAATCTGTTTTGATTGCGATGTTTGGGACTATATTTTCTGAGAAAGATGCTGAACTTGGACCAAGTTCACAGAAGGATGTTGTGGACATATTTCTTAATGCCGCAACTTTTTCAAAGCATGTTGAAGGAAGCGCTGAAAAAAGTATGTCTTTCGAAGATTTTAGAAATTGGTGTGCTCTTCTCCCATCTGTTAAGAAGTATCTCGCAAGCTTGTTGATGCCACCTGATGCAGGTTTTCTTCCTGCTTTAGATTTGTATATTCTTTGGACTGCTGTCAGTTTTATTGTTTTCCGTTTTGATAGTATTTAGGTCTATTCAGTTACCAAAAAAGAAAGAAAAGAATTTCTAGTTGTATCTTGTGAAAAAAATTAAAAAGAGACTTCTTTGGTGGAATTAACGATTCCCTTTCTTTTATTATATAAAGAAATGGATCATGTTTAATTTTAAATAAGCAAATTATGTCATGTCAAGGTTGCCAACAACATGAAGTAAAATATAAGCAGATAAACTGTAGTTAAGACACATGCATTCTGTAAATTTAGTGGAGTTGAATTTTTTTTTTAAATTTGATTTTTATTAAAAATTATGAATTGTTTGGTTTACTGCTCTTTTATTGCTTTGTTGCTTTGAATTTTTTTTTTTTGGTGCCAGATTACCTATTGGGTATTGAATCAACAATCTCACTCTTCAGCTTGCTTTTAAAAGGGGACAAGGAGGTGTCATTTGAATTAGAGCTCATTGGCACTTCTTTGCTTGTTGACACATAAGAACCTTAGTCATAGGTTTCATATATCATGACAAATACTGTTCTAATAGCTAGTTCCTGAATTTTTTTTTAAAAAATTTAATAATTGAATTTTTAAAATAATTTGTATTAGGCACTGATTTAGAAAAGAAATTTGTGATATTTTTATTAATTAGAGAAAAACATGAACCGCCATATGCAATATCATTTTATGAGGGATTAAGATATCTTGTAACTTGCGTAATGTTTCTTTTCGCTAACGTGGATGTCTAGAGTTCTTCGAGCACCTGAATATTCCTCTAGGTGTGTGTAGTCCCCATGTCTCACACACACCGGGTGACTACATGGAGGAATCTCTTGGGGGTAACCCCAAGATACTGGCTAGAGTTTTGAACCCAGGACCTTATGGATATCATGAGGCTTTAGGAACCACTAGACCAAACCCTTGGGGTTGTTCCTTTTCTTTTAGATGATTATGGATTCTGTTTTTACATATTTCTAGATCAATTTTTGAAGAAAGCCTCCCTGTGTGTGTGTTTTTCTGTTGTTCCATAAATACTTCATATGGAAAATTACCAGACCTGATTATTTTCAGTTCTGTATATTATGGATCCTGAAGCAGTTTAGGAGGGGATTCTGTACTTTAGCTCTTATGATTATCCTATTTTGTGGGACATGTCAGGAAACAGTCCTCTTTTTAATGTTCCACCATTTTGTGCAGGAAGGCCAGGATCGCAAGTTCCTTGTCTACTGCATGGGGAGAGTGTTGATTCTAATATGATGTTATTGAGGAAGGAATATGCTTGGCATATTGGAGGAGCCCTTTCGCAGCAAGAGCTGGAGGAATGGAAACTTTTATACCATAGTGCTTACAATGGCCTAAGTTTCAACACATTCTTGGGCAATATATCGTGAGTGGATCTCATTAACTTATATCTCATTAAATTTGTTGATATAAATTTTTATTCCTATACCTTGTGAGTTGAGTTTGATTTCCTTCTTTGTGATTGTCTTTGTTTTGAGTCCAAAATGAGGTGTTTGAGGCTCATATACTTTTCAGAAAATAAACCATGCAATATATAGTTTTTACAAGAAGAATTTTTCTCACGAAGGCAGAAAATGTAACTTGGAATGTGACATGACTGCACCAAGCTGTTTGTTTGATTTTTGTTTTCTTGAGGATCAGAAACCTTTCACTTCTGCTGCTGCTTATATTTATAAGTCTTGTTAGCACTTGATAATGCTAAATTTGGTTAAATCAAGATTGCACTTCTTGAAGAAAATGATTCTCCAAACGTTGTGTTTCATACTTCTTATGTATTAAGCAAACAAAAAAACACCTAAAAACTACGTGAAGTGGCACTAACTGCCACTTCAGTTCACTCCTCAGTTATGTTGATTCTTAATATCAAGCATACTTAAATGGAACATGCATTATCTGTAAAATGTTCTCAAAGTTAGTGTGAGATTCTGACTGTGCAAGAGTCCTATTATGTTTAGAAGAGTTTAAAAATAAGAATGCATGCTTATATATTTCTAGATACTCCAAATTATTCTAAATTATTTGTTTGTGCTGCTGTCCTGACCTTTTCTGGCATTCGCTTATTAATTAATTAAAATTAAATTGATCATGCATGCGACAAAGTGGATTTTGCTGTACAAATTGGTAGTAACAGCTTCCATTGAGGCCCTAATCTGTAGTAGAGATGATTTCCTCAGCTAGTATAAGAAGATTCTGATGGTGGCAAGAAACCTGTCGACAATGGCATAAATGCCTATCCATAAAGTAAAGACTTATTTATTTATAAAAACATTGATGTTGTACTATATTGCATTAATGCTTTGGCCTTGTTTCCTATTCGCTTTCCCTAAAGAAATACAAATGCTTAATGCTTTTTATTTTTATTTCAGTTTCTCGGTTGCTGCAACTAATTTTTAAATAGGAGTGGAATGGGTAATTGTTCAATTGAACTGCAGAAAAGATGGTGGGCCGACTGTGTTGATCATTAAGGATAAAGAAGGTTGTGTATATGGAGGATATGCTTCTCAGCCTTTTGAGAGGCATGGGGATTTCTATGGAGACATGAAGTCTTTTCTTTTTCAGCTATATCCAAAGGCTTCTATATTCAGGCCTACTGGAGCAAACAAAAATCTTCAATGGGTAAGCTTCTATTGTTTTCATATGGTTCTGAGTTCGAGGTTTTTGCATTGTGGCATGATCTTAAGATGAGTCTCGTCTTTATTATTTGGTCCTTCTAATAGAAAATAACTCTATATTCACATGCTGTGATTGAAGTCTGCCTAAATGTCACAACTTTCTCTGTAGTTTAATAAGTTTATGGATTATTAAGTTCATTAATTATTTGTTGGTTGAGTAACTAAATAGATTTTGAATTCGTACACATTGTTTCAAGTGGAAATGAACAGCCTAAAGTGGCCATGGAAACTGCAAAGGTAGCTCTGGTAGTAGACCTGCCCTATATATGTATATCACCGAGTGATTTATTAGAAAATGCTTTGGAGGTTTTCCTTAACCTTGCGTGGATGATAAGAACAATTGTCACTTATAAACAAACAGTAATAACAATTGTCATCTGCTAGGAAGGGGACAACTAATGAAGTCTGAAGCAGTGAGTCTAACTCAAGGCTTAGTTTTGACTCAATGGTCCTTTATATCAGTTGACTATTCTCATCCTGATTTTATTTGGGCAACTAACAAGAAAGATATTTTTAAGGTAGGATTAAGTTTGATCACCTAGGAAGTTTAGTAAATTAGGTTTTATAAGGTTTAAAATATTTGACACGTTCTATGATCTAAAATGCATGTGGAAGTTTTGAGCTTTAAGGAAGGTTGAAGTGATGAGATGGAACCAACCCAATTTTTATGTTAAGATTATCTAATACTTATTTCATTTCGTTTTTTCATGCTAATGTTTACTAATCTTATGTTTTTGGTGTTTTCTCCTTTTTGGATGATAATTGGTTGCATTACACGCGACACAAAAAGCAAACGCATCTCAGTGATTTACATTGCAATTTTAGTTGTTTCTCCAATTATAAAATGTTCTTAAGATATGTAGTGTCCATGTATCTGCAGTGTGCCGTGAATTTCAGTTCAGATGACATCCCAAATGGCATTGGTTTTGGAGGACGAGTGAATCACTTTGGTCTGTTTCTCTCTGCAAGCTTTGATCAGGGTCACACATTCAATTGTACCACATTCGGTAGTCCCTGCCTTTCCAAGACCAGTCGAATATGCCCGGAAGTGATAGAATGCTGGAGAGTTGTTCCAAAAGGGAAACAAGGAACGCATGATGCTGTCAAAGGTTCTGTATTAGAAAGATTTAAGGAGGATCGCCATATGCTCAACATGGTTGGACTTGCAAATTCAAGTGAGTAATCTTGGCCATGCAATGATGCAACCTTTTGTTGTCTTCTACAAGCATAAAATTCATTTGTAGTTAAGGATTTGCACTCAATGACTTTGGCTTGAAGCTGAAAAATAAGGTGTTTATTCTGCCATTTCTCTAGGTAGTTAGGAACATATTTGCTTGATCTGTAAATACTCCTATCTGGTCTAAATTTGAAGATTATATTCAGAAATTAGAACATGAGGAAGAGTTTATGCCTCTTGGTGTAGGGGTATTCCGTGGCTTTTTATCTTTTGTAAGTAGAAACTGATTGCTATTGGGAAAAAATGAAGTGCCTCCTTACACCCTTGCATTCATTTTTGGTTTTCATACTTTAGCTGACAAACCATCTTCACCATTTGCGAAGTTATTTTGAGCATTTATTGTCCATATACCGTGCATTTATACAAGCACATCTATCATAAGCAAGTTTTGAGCAAAATCCACAATCAAAGGGAAACATCACAATCACAATCCAAATTATATTCAAAAGACTTGAGATCCGATACTAATTAAACTGCCAAATCTCAAACAAACTACATTGTATATGAAATCTTATTCAAAATGAACCCTGCTCACTTATAGCCCTTACGGCTAACTACCTCTCTCATTCATGCTATTCCATGCAATTAGTGTAAATGAGCCCTCCATTAAGAAATAAGAACCACCATCTTTTATGAGCTAAAAGAACTCAATATTATAAAATCATTGGTCACGGTTCTGATCAAGTTCAAATTACAAGTAAAGATAGAAACAAAAAATAAGGACAGAAGCAAATTGTGAAGAGTGACGAGCCTACAGCAGTTCTCAACGGGGTCTCCCCCAAAAATACTTATAAACAACCATCAATGGCCTCCAAACTCCGAACATTAAGTGAAAAATTGAAATGATACGACAAAGACTATGATGGCCCTCCCCTCAATCAAAAGTACCAACAAATTTACTCAATTCAATAGAAAGCAACATTTTGTACCCCTCAATCAAAAGTACCAACAATTCTACTTGATTCAATAGAAAGCAAACATTTTGTACCCAAATTCGTATAACGCTTAGAGCCTACTAATTTTGACAAATACAGTCAGATCCCTAGGAAGCATGAACACGACACAGCGACACGGATACGACACAAGCAAAATTATAACATGATATGGCATGTAGGACACCGATAAGGTACGGCACCCAAATGAAGTGTCTCTGCATCCTAGGTCATCCTATGTGCATCCTAGGTCGAACCCACAACAACCAAATTAGGTCGAACCCACAACAAAATTATTAAAGTGCATCACAGTCACAAATTCATCACCAAATTACCAGTTTTAAAGACATAAAAAAAAAAAAAAAATGGTCCTATTCATCTCAAACACCATTTCTGATTTTCCATCTCAAACCAAAGCCAAAATATGCCCTAAAAAACCAAATTCCAATACCAAAACTAATACTAATTAGTAATAACCAACAACAAAAACACCATCACGATTCCAAACATTTAAATTTCATAAAACAATCTCCATTCTTTAACAAAAAAAAAAAAAAAACTAAATCATACCCATAATAAACGACAACGTCAAAATGATAATGAAAGAAAAAACATTAAAAAAAACGACAAATAACTAACAGTTATCCTTCATTCAAAACTGTTCGAACGAACAAACACCATTTTCCTTGTTGTCTCCTCCTAATCACGGAACCTCCTACCGGGTCCACCAGCACCACCGGGTCGCCCGAAATTGGTCTGGATGTTGGAAACGGGAACCGGGTCGACCTTGACGAGGCCAGGCATGTCACCCATGCCAAGAGTCGCCAACATGTCGAGAGTCTCCTTGTCGACCTCGATGAGTTCGGTGTTGATGGCGGAGACGTCGGGGACGAAGTCCATGCGGCGCTCGCGCTCTTCCTCCTGGAGCTTGAGCGAGATCCCGCGGACCGGACCCTTCTGGATCCGCTTGATGAGGTGGGTCGAGAACCCGGCGATCTTGTTGCGGAGGCGCTTGGTGGGAATGATGGCCACCTCTTGCAGGAGCTTCTTGTTGGTGTGGAAATCCATGGTCATGCGCGAGTAGTATCGCTCGATGACTTGGCGCGAGGACTTCTTCACGGTCTTTGTGCGAACGCGACCCATGGTGGTTTTGGCTGTGCTGTGCTGTGCTGTGTGTAGGGGCGGTGTGAGAATGAGAGAATGGAGAACGAGATGAGAGAGGAGGGAATGGAAGTAGGGTTTTGTGGTGTTTTTATATTAGGGATTTGTGAAATGGGCTTTTGAGGCCTAGTGGATAATTGGGCCTGAATTGTGTTTGTTCAAAAAAATAGTTGGGCTTAGGTTTGGGAATATTGGGATTGATCTTTAAAAGGGAAAGGAGGTAGGGTATTGTGGTGTTTTTATACGAGGGATTTGTGAAATGGGCTTTTGATTGGAAAGATGTGGGAGATTTGTTGTGGATTTTTTTGGCCCATGAAATGGAATAAAGGTTGTGTTTTCAAGCCTAGTGGAGAATTGCCTGAATTGTGTTTGTGCAAACTACAAAGTTGAGCCTCGGTTGAACCCAAAAAAAAGGAGTTGGGCTTAGGTTTGGGAATGTTGGGATTGATCTTTAAAAGGGAAAGGAGGTAGGGTTTTGCGGTGTTTTTAATTTATATGAGGGATTTGTGAAATGGGCTTTTGAGTGGAACGATGTGGGAGATTTGTTGTGGATTTTGTTGGCCCATGAAATGGAATAAAGGGTGAAGCCTAGTGGAGAATTGGGGCTGAATTGTGTTTGTACAAAGATGAGCCTTTGTTGAACTAAAAAACAGAAGTTGGGCTTAGGTTTGGGATTGGTTAGATCTTTAAAAGGGCAGAGAAGGCCCGCTTGACTAAATTGGTTCTAGATTGACAGCATAAAACGTATTGAGTAGCAAAGCTTTGCAGTGTCAATTATAATTCAATAAGGAGTTTTTAAGGATAAGAACTTTTATGTCATTATTTTGATGCAGTAGATTGTGAATGTTTTGCTTATTACTTTTACATGAATTGAGTATTTTTTTTCCATTACTCACAGTTAACCACATTAAGATTGTGGCAAAAGTTGTCCCCACAAACTTTCTCTTCAACGAGTCTAGAGACACTAAAAATTTCACAACTAACAAGATAGTAAGGTATTATTAGTAGATAAAAAATAATAATATTAGTGGTGGACCCATATGAGAAATAGTAAAAACTTGTTAACTCAATTGTTTTGAAAATTTTTGTAAAATTTATTGTGTCTGTAGCATTGTCCATTAAAATGGTAATTGAAACTACTAGATTATGAGAGCTGACACATAGAAAACTACTTAAGTTTTCTTAAGCCCTCATCAGAGGACTGGTTGTTGAGGCTTGGCGACTTGGAGAGAGGAATTCATGGAAGATATGATTCTTCAATATAATCACAGGAAAAAAAAGTTACAGCAAATCATTGTCACAAAATCTAGAAGACAATATATGCCACTATCCAATTCCCAAATTACCACCCTCCCAAAAAAATAAATAAATCTAATATATAACTTCAGGCATATATAAAACGCTGGGCTCCACTATCTTTAATAAATAGAATGGCCTGTTGTCAAGAGATGTTTTAGGAGAGTGGCTTGAAAATTGATTAGATTTAGGTTTATTTCATTTTTAGTTAGATATAGGCTACGTTTCCTAATTAAAAAGATAATGAATATAAGATATATTTTACCTAAGATTGCTAATATAACTTTGGTATTATACTATCAAAATTAGGGAACTTACCTTCTTCCCATTGGCAGCCTTAGACAATGGTCTAATGGTATGTCAATTAATTGCTAACGAGATCTACATAGATAACCAAGTGCTTGCTAGCAACAACATAATTATCATTTTTGGCAATAATAGATGCATAATTCCCTTCTTCACAAGACTGCAATCTCACACTTCAGGTGCTTGGAACCTAACAGACAGAGCTCCAGAATTACAAGCAGTCAACTATTGTCCTTACTGTGAAGAATTCAAACCAACTAAACATGAATGCCAACCCATGTACATTGACATGGAAGTAGATAGCTCCGACCCCCTTGACTATGACAACTATGCAAATACAAATTGACCCCCACCAATAGGCATGACAGACAGATATTGTTCATTAGCACGAGATAGGTAGAAGAATCTCCACGTTTCATCATTGCAAGATAGAGTGATAGACAACTGAAGACTCCACATTTCATCGTTGCAAGAAGATAGAAAGAAAAAATGATAGAAAAGAACCATCTATGGTAAAAAAAGAAATGATAGGAAGGAGCCATACGTCAAAACTTGCATAACAAAACAAAATATCACTATTCATTAAATAGTATCTTTTACCGACCAATTAACCAGGGTTAACTTTTCGTAACCAACCCTGGTAAAGGCCATATCAAGGTGTGAATTTTGTTGGCCCATGAAATGGAATAGAGTTTTATTCAAGCCTAGTGGGGAATTGGGCCTGAATTGTGTTTGTACAAAGTTGAGCCTTGGTTGAACACTTGAACCAAAAAAAAAAAAGAAAAAAGTTGGGCTTAGGTTCGGGAATATTGGGATTGATCTTTAAAAGGGAAAGGAGGTAGGGTTTTGTGGTGTTTTTATATGAGGGATTTGTAAAATGGACTTTTGGGTAAGATGTTGGTGATTTGTGGATCTTGTTGGCCCAAGAAATGAAATAAATGTATATATTTAAGCCTAGTGGAGAATTAGGCTGAATTGGGTTTGTACAAAATTGGGCCTGGGTTGAACTAAAAAAAGAAGAAGAGTCTAGGTTTGGGAATATTGGGATAAGAAAGGCCTGATATGGTTTTTTGACTCAATTGTTTCTGGATTGACAGCATCATTGACTGTAGACTCTATAATAATTATTGAGTGGCAACAGTTTGCTGCGTCAATTATAATGCAATAACTCAATAAACCAACTTTAATAATTATTTCTATTAATTGATTAGGTTAGTTAAATTGACCAAGCTTGAAAAAAGAGTTCACCTAATTGAAATTAAAATCTTCAAATTGAAATGAGACTTGTAATTAATCTATTAAAAAATATATCATTTTTTTAGAGAAAAGAAAGAAAATCATTTTACATTTTAATAATTCCCTCAATAGATTATATCATGAATCCACTGATTTTTTCCGCTTTTGTTATTGCTACTGGATTGGCTGTTAGGCTTGCTTCTATTGGACCTGGGGTTGGTTAAGGTACTGTTGCAGGCCAGTAAAAAATTCACAACTGATTAGGTGGCAACTTGTGATTGTTAAGTAAAAAAATGATGTCAATAATAAATCTAGATAAGAATCAATAAAAGCTTGCCAAATTAATTGTTATAAAAAATAAAAAAAATATTCTGAAAATTGTTGTCCATAATATTGCTCATTATAATTTGAAGGATAGAAGAATTTAAAATTGGAAGGATAGAAGAATTTAAAATGTACTCACAAAATCAATAATGTAGGATACCACTGACCAATCATGGAGTTGGTTTAATTACTAGAAAACGCAAGGTAGTTGAAATGTCCTAATAATTGATGGTATTAAAAGGAAGGTTGAAACTATCTTTAAATTGGATAGAAGAATGGTAGGAAAAATGGGCATTTGCCCCTAATTTAGAAATTATGCAGCAAAATGCCTATGTTTTGAAACTATTTAGCAAAATGTCTTTATTTTTGAAACTCGATTTTAACAAAATCGAGTTACTATAACTCGACATTAGTAATGTCGAGATCTATGCATATTTTGTCACTTATATTTTTTTGAAAATTTAAGTGGAAACAAGGGTATTTTGCTGCATAGTTTGTAAATTAGAGGCAAATGCCCATTTTCCCCGAAGAATGGTGGTTGAATGTTGAGGCTTGGTGTCTTGGAGGGAGGAATTCATGGAACATATGATTTTTCAATAGGTTTGACTTACCTCTAGTACTTTTTAAACTGGACATGTCATTCTGATTTAAATATACAATGACAAGTGGTAGTGACTTTTAATCTCCACATTTTATTTAGTTAGTGGGTGACGTGACAGTCTCTCATTAAAACAAAAGGAAATTCCAGTTAAAAAAGTTATGGAGGTAAGCCAAACAATATATGCCATTACCCAATTCGCAAGTTAACCCCCAAAAAACATGAAAAAATGATCTACTAAGGGTCTGTTTGGATACTGCTTATTGCTGAAAACTAAAAACTGAAAACACTGCAGTAAAATAATTATTAAATGTGTGAATAGTGCCGTGGGACCCAATTTTAAAGTTAGATTTACATTTTTCCATACTTGCGGGTCCCATGAACAGTGCACGGGACCCAGCCAAAAAACGTAGACGCTAGCACAAACACAAACGCGTTGCTATCCAAACTAACACTAATATAAAACCCAGGCATATTCAAAACGTTGGAACTCCTAATTAAAAAGGTTTATTTCAGGAGAGTTGTTTAAAAAGTCAACGAATATAAGATATATTTTACTTAAGAATGCTAATATAACTTTGGTATTTATTAAAAAAAAAAAAAAACTTTGGTATTATACTATCAAAATTATTGAACTTACCTTCTTCCTATTGGCAGCTTTAGACAAAGGTCCAATGGTAGAGCTGGCCAGATCAAGGTTTGTTGGTTTAAATGGATATGTAAACTAGGCGTGGTTGAAGAATTAAAATTTTTATAGTTGCATTGAAACCAACTACGAGTTAAGTGCTTGAGTATTACATCATGGGATAGGTTTTGTTGGACTGTCTATCTTGTTGTTTATTTTATCTTTGTTGTTGTTTGTCTTCCGATTAAAAAACAATTATGAGTGGTTGAGTACTACCTGTGATAGAAGTTATAAAAGTGAGTAATCGATATATGACATTTTGCCTAAACTCACTTTTTTTTTTCCTGGTTTTAAAGGGATGTGTCTTTTGCAATTTGAACTGAAACAGGGAGCTTGGATTGGTAGTAGCATTTTGGGCCATTTATTTATTGAATGATGTTTAAGATAGTACAAGTTTTTTTTTTTTTTTTGATGAACGAGATATTACAAGTTTTACCATATAAATCTTATAAATTGATGTGTCACAAATCATAAAAGGATTACTTAGACATTCATTTATTATACTGTTGAAGTTCAACCTTTAGTTTATAAAGATTTTGTAGTAAAATTTGTAAGAGATTTAGTCTTTTCCTAATCATTATATTATACTAGTAAGTTTCCCTTGTGATGCACTGATAAGATTGTAATGTTTTATGTAAGATGGTTTTGGAAAATGTTGTATATATATATATATATATTATAGCATAATTGTTATAGAATTTTGTTAGTAATGAATTCATCTCAAAAAGCAATAACAAAAAAATTTGCCTGTAGGGGTTAGGCTAGCATGACGATGGTGGCTGCCCCTCAAATTCCTCTCTTTCTCTTTCTTATAAATGCTTTTTTAATATTAGGTCTTTTAGTTTGGTAATAGTAAAAAAATGCGTTACATTTAACAATCCACAATATTTTTGTGTCTCTCTATCTTTCCTTAGGACCTTATCTGGTTAATTATATTAGTCCTTAATTTTTTTTTCTTTTGCTTTTGTTTTTAAAACTAAAACGGTGGGTATGTTAAAAGACACAAAGAAGAGAGAAATATGTGGTGAAATTTCAAGAAATTTGAAAGTTCAGATTTGTGCTAAAACACAAGAGCTTGTTTAGACTCCCAATTAAAAATTACGGTTAGATTGCTTTTACTCTAACTTAAACTAAGTGCGGAATAAGAGTAAATAAGCGCAATAAACCGATATCACTACCCTAAGCCATATTCATCCATCATCAACAATAAAATGAAAGCTTAAAGAGTAGGGAAGAGAGATGCAAACACAAGATAACACCAAGACAAGTTATCGAAATGGAAACTGAAGAACTCGGCGAAAAATCTTTCCGTGACCCTCCAAATTGAAATCGATCCATTAGAGAATAAAGTTGGAGTACACGAATAACAAAAGACCCTCCAAGCCTAGTCTAACCCCATGTATTTGAGCCCTCCAAGCTCTTGCTACCAACGGACTTCTCGGAGTCTTGTCTTCTCTAACTTTTTGGATTCCGCAATTCAGCTTGATTGCATCCGCCAATGAATGGCTCATTCCAATGCTTCCCAGTAGCACCAAAATCTCACTTATCACTCAGAATGGGTGTGGTAAGTGTTTGAGCTAACAACCTCTTAAAGATCTAGAGATGAAGAGGTAGGAGTTTGAGGAAAACCACAAGGAAATGTGTAGATGATTGTGGATATAAAAATCTCTAACTCTCAAGTGTATTTGCTAGGGTTTTCTCTCTAAAAAGCACTCCTTACAATTCGTGGGTAATGAGGGTATATATAATGTGAGTAAAGAATTTGATAAAACAAATAAACTTTTTTGCCAAATAGACAGTTTCGCGGGTGCTTCGCGGGTTGGCCCTTCTCGCGAAACACTTGCGAAAATCATAGCCTAGCATAACTCTTCAGCTTCCAGTCACGTGCTTCACACATGGCCTTTTTGCGGGTTACTTCTCGCGAGCTACTTGCGAATTCCACTGATTCATCTTTTGAAGCTTGATTCTTCAGCGATCTCTCACACTCGTCCCTTACAAATAAACCCACTTACATACAGGGAAAATGATTGAAGAAATTACAATCAAATTTGGCATGGAATTAAAGTCAACACAAGATAGTTGGAAATCACAACTTTACAAAATTAATGAGATAACAGTAAAAATAAGTTAATGTGATCTTTTGGGTAACAGTAAAAAAAAACTTAATGAAAAAAAGGTTAAAAAAAAATGCAAAATGCAAAATTAGAGCGCCACGTGGCATAACCTTATGCACTCCTGTATAGAAGTATGTTGGTCTCAAACTTTGCATAAAAAGTATAATTAAATTATGTTGGTCTCAAATTGAAATAATAAACTTGGTTTCTATAGGATTCCGATCTTTACTATCTACATAAATAGCAATTGAGTAAGCAAGAAACGCTTGAAGAGGATTCATAGAAATGAACATCTAAATAAATATAGATTTGCTATAATAAGTAAAATAAGTACATATTGTTAGCCACAAATTTTTTATTTTTTATTTTAAATTTTACAAACTATATAAATCAAGAATGAACAATAATTAAATGAAGTAACAATTACAGTAAAAAGATCACATATGGCATACCCTTGTTGCTCATCGATTTGATTGAATAACTATATCATTGATTTTGCCATTGAAATTCTACTTTAAGCCAAACCATGTAAATATTACAGTAAGACTTTTTAAAAAAAATGGTAAGCATCTAACTAAAAGTTTCTGTAGTCATCTCTAGTTTCTACTATATGGTATACCAAAATCATATTTGTATAATAGATTATATGCCAAATATTTTTGGTTAGAATCCTATAAATTGTTTAGATTTTCAGAAAGGACAAATGCTATCAGAATCTATGACTACAATATCTCAATTATGATCATCTATATACTTATGATGGACCTACCACTTTCATGCATTTGCTTAAAAAAAAAAAAAAACACCTGCAATCAAAGGCATCACAAACAGTTTGGTCCAACTTTCTGTGAAATACTTAATTGGTTGTAGGAGAATATCAAAAGTCATTGCAACAAATTGGTTTTCATATCTAGTACCATAGCATCACTGACAACTCAAAATTTAATATGAATATAGTTGAATGCAATATGACTATTAGTGACTATGTCATATCGCATACCATTTGACATTTTTTGTAACACACCAAGAGAAGTACTCGTTATCTTAGAAGACAATTTTTCCAATGTGTAGCCCATTGGAAAAATTGAATACTATCTTCAATTTGGGGAATCCCAATATACCACTCAAATTGAGAGAGAGAGAGAGAGAGAGAGAGAATAAAGTAGTAGGACTGTTGAGGTTAGATTGTACATTTCCTCTTTTTTTTTTTTTTTAATTAAATATTTTCCTTAACTGTACATCTACATCTACATCTACATTAGTTTACACAGGATGGCTGAATTAAGACTTGAAAATGAGTAGAAACGTTGGTTTTGTCAGATGGAATCACTAAATCCTAACTGCAAACTGTTGTTTTCAAAGAAACTGAAAAGTGTGTGTAGTTTGAAGGGAAACTTGTATGGAGAAAGAGAATTTCTAAGTGAGTCAAGATCTTGGCTTTTTAGTTTCATCTACACGTAGGGGAGGAAAAAGCGAATTTGTAAGTGGGTTAGAGTCTTGGCTTTCATTTACACATGGGAAAGGATAAAGCTTGGGTCATAATATGTAAGGGAATAAGTGGGCTTGAGCTTTTCATAAAGTTTGGTCTAATTTTCAATAATAGCCCACCTTTTAGATAACGATAAAGAAAAAGTTAACGTGCTGATCTTTTGGGTAACAGTAAAAAAACTTAAAGAAAAAAGGTAAAAAAAAAGGCTAAATAAAATATTAGAGCGTTATATGGCAGCACGTTATGCACTCCCAAGGACGGACTCAGGTGGGGGCCTAAGGGGGCTCAGGGCCCCCTTGGGCACAAAAAAAAAAAATTTTAGTAGCTAAAATTTAAAAAAAAAAAAAAAAGAAGACTTGGGCCCCCCTATCCCAGTCGGCCAGCCTAGTCAAGACTCAAGAGCCCATTTTGGATAACAAGTTCTTAATTCTTAGTGATAGTCTCTGTTTGAACTTTCTTACTCTTTGTTTGGTGACTCTGTGTTGGCAGTTATAAGTTTGCTGTAAGTTGCTTAAGCCGTTGGGCTTAGGAGACTTGTGACAGATGGCTGTCTATTGTGTTTCTTGCCAATCAAAGCACAAAAGTTTGGTTGGTTGTGCTTTTAAACCAAACAGGTCTGTTCTAGTACTTGACACCTTCTATTAGTCATGTTTTTCTTTTTCAGTTTATTTTTTTATTTAATAATGTATGGTAAATTGGTAGAATATATATATATATATATATATAAATATATATATGTATTTATTTTTTTGAGAAAAAAAAGGGCGTGATAAAGTTACAGTTAGTATAGTTAAACAAGTTTTGAAACAATTGGTTAGCAAAAAAAAAAAAAAAAGTTTTGAAACAATTAAGATGCACCTGTGTCTAGCAGTGGTTTTTCACTTGTTGGTGTGCACTTATGACATTCCAACAATGGTTTTTTTTTAATCATTCCATCAATATTTACTGCTAATTTCATTTGAACTGTGATGGGTTTTAAGTAAATTAAAAATTTTGTAGTTTCCAGGTAGCGACTTTTGTTTCTGTTTCTAATAAGAGCTGTAGTTTAAGAATTTTTCTATTTATTTAGGTTGATACTTTCTTGTTATTATCCCTCTTATCCAAATTACATCATCCACAACAGCTACCTAGTAGTGATTCACTTGTGCCTATTGTTAACTTATAATGTTAAATTAGATAAATTTATAAATTGAAAAGAAGTGAGAAATATTAAATTTATAATTAAATGCATCATGCATATTACCTAGATTCTAGTATTTGTCTTTAGTTAGTAAAAACAACCGTTTGTGAGATAATATATATGATTCTTATTTTATTTGTAGATCATGAAAAAATCAACTACAATGTTTGATTTTTTCAAAAGAAAAGATTCAAATTATTAAGAAGTCAACGTAGGATTGCCAACAACTAATGTTGCTATTCCAATTCTAGAAAATGTGGATGTTCCAAATATAGAAAATACTCATTCCCCAATTCCAGAAAATATCGATGTTCCAATCCCAAAAAAATTCATTCCCCAATTCCAGAAAATGCCGATATCCCAATTTCGGAAAATAACCATATCTCTCAAACACAATTTCAAAAAGTTGATCTTGATTCTTTGGATTATGATCCCGGAGCACGCAAACAAATATGGGAATATCATGTTAATCAACATGATGAAATTTGATGAGCTTACATTAAAAATGGTCCGCACCAACCTTGTCTAGAGAAATACAACCAAAGTGGAAAACACAATCGTAGCTTTCAAGTTTCTTGGTTTGAATATTATTCAACATGGCTTGAATATTCTCCTACAAAAGATGCAGCTTATTGTCTACCTTGCTTTGTCTTTCATAATCCAAATGTGGTTGTGGGACAAAATACATTCACTGTTGGTGGATTTAGAAATTTGACGGACTCTTTGATGTTATACATTGAAAAGGATATAGCTTCGACATTTAGTTTGGATTCAATCATAGATGATTTTGAAGATTTGAAAGAGCGTCGAGTTCCCTTTTCATAGATGATTGTATTAAGAAACAATAGTGTTTCATGTCTTTTGTTGGTAGATGATTGTATATTAATATATTAAGAAACAATGATTTTTGGGTATTTGTCTTAGTTGATAGTTTATTGATACTATATGGATGCGTATTTGAATTTTTTTTTTTCGCTTATCTCCGACCCTCCAGCTTGAAATCCTAGGTCCGTCCTTGTGCACTCCTGCATGAGGTCTCTATATATATATATATATATATTGAATACAAATTATAAGATGGATTGAACATCGGATAATGTGCCTTTATTTTTTGTGGGTTCATTTGTCATATAGATATGAGACATACTTCTGATTTTGATTGAAAAAAACATGTGCATGCGTCCAGTACAGATTGTGATAACTTCAGACATTTTTTATTAGAAAAATATCTTAAGAGTTTTGTTTGTACATAGCATGTCGGTATACTCTTTACTCGATTTTTGTGAGCTTTTTGATTGACATCTTTCCTTTATTCATTTGATTCTGAATGAATTCATTCGAATGCAGAGCAAGAAAGAACAACATTAAGAATTAATAATCACCACAAAAATTACATCTTGAAATGTTACAACTCCTAATTTCATTTCATTTGGGTCGAAGTTACAACTCATCTTCATTCAAAACTATAGCATATTTTCTCACCATATTGGACTGCATAAACATTTAGAAGATAAATACAAAACTTGATGAGAAAAAAGAATACAATGGAGTTGGACTAATACAAAACTAGCTCAAGAAAAAAGGCTTTTCATTGCCATTGGAAATGACGGATTGATTGCACTATAACCTCCATCAACCACAAGATTGAGCCCACTCACATACTTAGACTCATCGCTTGCCAAATAGAGTGCTGCCTCTGCAATATCTTTTGGCTCAGAAACTACTCCTTTCAAGTTTGCTGCTTCACAAATCACCTCATCCAGCTTGGTCTTATCCGTTGTACCCAAAGTTTGAGTCAACATTGGTGTTGCGGTTGCAAATGGAGATATACAATTAACTCTTATCCCATACTGTCCCAACTCTGCAGACAAGTTCTTAGCCAACCCTACAATAGCATACTTGGATGCTGTGTATGCATGTGGCCCACTGAAGGAAATTACTGAAGCTGAGCTTGATGTGAAGAGAATGCACCCTTTCTTGGCTGGAATCATTACCCTGGCAGCATGCTTGGCCCCCAAGAAAGAACCAAACACATTGACATCAAACACCCTCTTGAATTCTTCGTTGTTTGTAGCTAAGATTCTTGGATCCATACTGCCTGCAGTGCCAGCATTATTGTACATAATATCAAGCTTTCCATACTTGGAGATAGTGAAGTCCACGAGATTCTGGACATCAGAGTCACTAGTTACATCGCAATGGACAAAAGAGACGGTTTCTTCAGGGCCAAGGTCTTTGCAGAGGGAGTGGCCAAGGTCATCTTGAATATCTGCAATTACCACCTTTGCACCATGTTGGACAAATAGCCTTGCTGTGCTCTCTCCTAAGCCGCTGGCACCACCAGTTATTATGGCCACCTTTCCTTCCAACCTGCAATATGTTGCAAACAAATATGGTTATTTTGTAACTTCATTTTGTTCCTGTCTTACATAGTGAAATGATATAGGCTGTGACAGTGAGTTCATGAACTTCAACCAAAGGAGGGGTTGTACCTTTTAGCAATGGGCGTTGAAGAAGTACTCATCTTTTTCCTTGGGTGAGTGTGCTACTTTATTTGATCTTTAATAGTGCAGAAACCACATTATATGCTATTAAAGAAAATGGTTTTTAATTCTCAGTTGTTGGGTTTCTTTTAGGTGGGTGTGGGGTAGTTAAGATCATTTAAGAAGTGGAAAGTATCTCCTTTTGACAGCTTTAAAACATGGAGATGAATTTTTTTATTTTTTATTTTTTACATTTTTAAAAATACAAGAACAGGAAAACATTAACTATAGTTACTTTTCCAGAAAATACATAAAAGTTTTTAGAAGCCATTCAAGGTTTAATTTAGATGTTCAGAGCTCTTTGAACCTGAGTATTTCCTTAGATGTGTATAGTCCTTTGTTCCACCGACAGAAGATAATTATAAAAAAAAAAAATCTCTAAAGACTGACCTTAAGATACCAGCTAAAAGTTTATGATTTAGGATCTCATACATGTCATAAGATTTTGAAAACCACTATACTAACATCTTTTGGAAGTCATTCTATAGTTAACCATCAGTACACTTCTACTAGCACATTTGACATTACTATGAAAATGTTTAATACTACAGGTTAAACTTTGCTCACAAACTGTTTTACACGCACCCACAAAACAATTGAAATCAATATTACTATGAAACTTTTTTATATTATGAGTTAAACTTGTTGTGCACAAATTGTTTTACACATATCTGAAAAAACAACTGAAACCGTAACTTAAATTCATTTTTTTCAAAACAGTTTGTGTACTAAGTATTTGTTTGGCAAAAATTAAAAAAGTCAGCTTATTTTACTATTCAGCTTATTTTTGCTACTATTCATGGGTCCCACTGCACTTTTTGGTACTATTCATGAGTTCTACGGTACTATTTCAACTAACTTTTACCTTTATCTATAGTACTTTCAGCAAAAAAATTTTAATTTTAATAAAATAAGCGGATTCCAAATAGACCTAAATTGCATTTTGTACCACATAATCTCTTCTACCACTTGACAGTGTCAGAGCAGAATTCCTTTACAAAAAGCTGTCATTGACTTGTGATTCTTTGCAATAAGATTAGTGTTTTCCAAACAAATAAGTTTGTGTTTGGCTCCAAATTAAAAAGTTAACTTATTTGACTATTCAGCTTATTTTTGTTATTATTCATGGGTCTCATTACACTTTTTGGTACTATTTATGAGTTACACTATACTATTTCAGCTAACTTTTACCTTTATCTATAGTACTTTTAATAAAAAATTTTCAATTTCAACAAAATAAGCGAATCCTCAATAGACGTAAATATTCGAAGGTATAGCGTAAAAAGCATATTATCCTTGCTCTCAAATCAAAGCCTTTCCATATCCCTTTTTGTTCCCTAGGGTTGGCCCAATAGAACTCAGGAATTGTTGCTTCTGTCTCATAGTGCAGACACGACAAAAAAAGAAGAAACAAACACAACCTGCAATGCAAAAGAGGCTCCTAATAAAAAAATATAATCACGAAGAACGATTTGGTTCCGTTAAACAGATTCCTTGGTGCTAGGAGCCAACTTTGATGGTTTTTCCATCTGAAAATTAAATAAATTACTTGTCAAATATTTTATTGCAAATTGGATAGTTAAGTACAATCTCAACATTGAATATAGACAGTCAAAGATTGAACTGGTAGGTAAGATCTTATCAAGGTTAACTTAAATGGGTAGAGATCATTTAAACTTTTAAAGTTTTCAAGCCGACAATTTCTTAAGAATATTATTTTTGGGGCACGGGTGGTGCACTTTTGGTTTTGGTCCATTATCTAGTTAGATTATTATAATTTATAAGGTATTAAGCTAACTCTTTTTGGTAATTAAGGCCAAAATCAAACTAAAAAGTATTTGGTACAAGTTGAACACTAAACCCTATTTGGTACAAGTTGAACACTAAACCTCTTTTTGGTACAAGTTGGTACAAGTATTTGGTATTAAGCTAACTCCATAGGATTATCAAAGTTAACAAAGCCCTGAATATCTATTTGCTTCTATGTTTACATCGTAAGAGGGATCCTTTGTAATCATCCACTAGTAAATATCAAACCAGGGTATTCTTTAACAGCACTATAAAAAAAAAACCCCAAACTACAAAGACCTAATGGAAAAAAAAAATATTTCCATGACAATCAGTGCTTGTGATAGAGAACCAATGGGTTGCAATTAGCTTGCAACCACTCTAGGAGAGAAAGGCCAAACGAGGAAATACAAGGAAAGGCTCTAGACTCACAATAATCTCTCAACAAATGTATAATCGATTCCACCCCCAAGCCACACCGTGTGCACAAAGGAGACACATTCAAACCTCAAGAAGCCATGACTTTCCTTACAATAATACTAGCTGTTGACAAAGCCAAATAAAAAGCTTCAACCTAGGGGTTATCCAAATTTCAATACATGTTTTCGTCTTACAAAGGAGAATTAGGAATGCTATTCCAGTCAACTACCCTGAAATTTGGGCTAATGCCTAACATATCCAAGAAAATTTAAAAAAATAACCAAATTGGTCTTTAAACACAAACAGTGTGTAACGCTCTGTGTCCTCTACTTAAAACAAATTTATACTACAGTTTTTTATTAACAAGACTGCAGCTTTACATCATTTCTTGCTTCTCCCAATGCCCAATAAGTGCTCTTTAAGCCAAAAGAAACTACAATATGAATTTTGCCCTCTTACCTAAAATAAATTTTTACCACAAACTGCCATCTTTTTGTGAAGAGAGCAGTACATAGTGGCCTCTCAAAAGAAAGCATATTTGGTCAGTGCTCTAAATCAGCAAATATTTGGATTGCTAAAAGAAACTAGAGCATATTAGAATTATCAACAAAAACAAAATAAGCTCTTTTTCAAGTAATTAATATTACTTCAATCACGGGATATTTTAGCAAATTTGTAATATCAAGAACTAATTTGTACCTCTCCTTAAAGACTTTCACAGAAGCCCTCTCTCTCTTTGCTTAGTCTGAAATTATTTTATGAGTAAATGTTGCGTAGATCTTTGCTAAGACTGAAATTGGGTTAGCATTTCTTTTTGTTTATAGAGCACTTATTGGCACCGGGGAAAGCAAGAAAGTAGCTGAGGAAATCAATTTCTTCATTTTTATAAATTTCCATTAAACTATCTCAATACCAAAACTTTTGTATATGATTTCTGTAGCATTTCAGGCTAGTCGCCTCATTCAAAACTAAGACTTCACCTATTTGCTGCTATGTAGAATCTTAATACATAACAAGAAGCAGCATAGAAGAAGTAAGGATTTCGTTTCTTTCTCCTTCCTGTTTCCTTTTTTAATTTGCTTAAGTTGCATATAATTGACCCTCTCCCCTGTAAAGTAGCAACAAACAATGAAGGGTACATTCACAAACGTAACGTGCATCTACAATTTGGCAAAGATTTCACATCAATTTTAAGGAAAAGATGAGTGCTAATTCTTCAGCAACTCCCATCACCAACAGGTACGTATTACTATAACAAATTAAACTTTTATAAACTCCGGGTTCTCTAATTCACAGTCTTTCTATCATTTATATTTTATTAAAAACTAGTCGCGGACCCACGTGTTGCGCGTGATAAATTTGTTTATGATAGTGTTATTATTATATATTATTAATTATTTATATTTTTCTATGTATTGCTACTCAAGCTGCATTATATATGATTGACTAATATATTACAGGATTCATGGTGATTGGAGGTTTTGGTGTTGGAATTAATTTTGTATTATTAGAGATTTGTATTTGGAATAGAATGAGGAAATTTTATTGTAGATTTTTATTTTGGAAACAAAATTTCTACCATACTCGGTTGGCTAATTTGTACATTTCCAAGTTAATTGAGAACATTTTGCATGTAACATGTAATTCTTCATTTCTATAAGGGTAAGGTCATTCATGATCCCAATGACCCACTCCATTTTCTTGCATGCTTGATTTTTTGGGATGCAAAATGTGTTTGTTCCAGAAGTTGTATGCCGAAGGATTTGTCGATAGTTTTGCAGCAATTGCTTTCCATTTGGTTGGTTTAGAATTAATTGCAATATTGGATCAATGAAGTCAAATTTTTTTTTCAACAATATAACAATGACTCTAGAACAGTGCATGACATCATTGGATAAAGTTAATAGAAAGAGAAAATATAGGGTTACAATATTTTGTGGCACAATTTTGGACGTGGTAGATTGTGATTAGTAGATAAAAAGTAGTTTATGTGAAAGTAACAGACATTAGTTGTGAATTTAAAATTGTGTACCTCATTTTGATGTTGCCTAAAAATTTTGGCAATTGTCTTCCAACATTGGAAAATATTTCGAGCAATAATTCTGTAGGTAATTCATGTTGTATGCTCATTTTCATGATTGTGTAGAGAGTATTTTAATGATATTTTTGGTTTGTATTTTGAAGTTGTTTAGGATTGTAATTTATACTGTTTTGCTTGTTTTATGGATGAGTGATTGTTTAAGTTATTAGCAATTATTTTTAGTTGTTGTTGTTGTTTTTGTTTCTTTTTTTTTGTTTTTTGTTTTTTTTTTTTGTTTTGTTTTGTTTTTTTGTTTTTTTTTTTGTGAATAGAAGCCTTTCATATACCCTCCACTGTAAAGCTTAAATGTTATAGTATTGAATATATATTTCAATTGTAACTTACGTTTAATGTTCTCCTCCATAAAGTGTATCATTATTGAGATGTCTTGATTTGAATTGATTTGTGCTGCATAATTTTGATCCGCCAACCTAGCAATGTCTTAAACAATTTTATAGAGTTTTCATTAGCAATCACATATTCCATGTATCTAAATGATCAGTAAATGATGAGGGTAGAAAATAAATTAACATGTGTCAGTTACTTTCATTAATGGTAAAATAACAGTTGTGGAGCAATCGAATAGACATCCACAACCTTGCTTTTCTGTTCTTTAAAGAGTAGTGTAGAGAAGGTGAGAAGGTTTTTTTTTTTTTTTTCTCTGATACAAGATAGAAATTCTACTCTAGCCTAATCTAAGTATATATGTGTGTGAAGTTTCCTCCTGGAGACTTGAACCTCGGCCTTTGCCCCCAACACCCAACAAGTACTTATACTTGTGGAGTAACTATCGCACCAAGGTGTGCAGTGGTAGAAGGTGAGAAGTTAATATGACCCCAAATGATTCTATTTCTAATGGCTAATGCTTTCATTTATCTCACCTCCAACTGTAGGACTCTTTTGTAATTTGAATTTCTAAGATATCAACATATCACAACCAGCATGAGTTTGTTTTTTAGTTGAATAACAATTCTTATCCTTAACAATTAATTAGTATTAATTTTATTTTATATAAAGTTCTAAAATTATATCACTAATAATTGTATATAAAACTATATATCACTAACTTAAATTAGATATCTATTGATGACAGTGCAAGCATTGAATATTGCAAAAAGAAACATAAAGAGAGCCGTCCAAACATAAACCCTGCATAAGTTGTATATATAAATAAATTATTAATAATTTTGAAATAGCTGAAAATTAATTAATATCTAGATCAGTTACTGAAGACAAAAGAAGAACCACTCCATAGCATAGACATTAGATTTGAAACCTCTCAGAACAATTAAATTAAAAGGAAAATGAAAAAGAAATCAATTGGAGGAGTAATTGTTCTTTTAGTGCTTTCCTTTTCACCATATTCTTTGGAGATAAAAGAACTCCATATGAACCGGCTTTTAGAGGATAAAAGTTAAAGGCCACATGAGAAAAAGAATTTTTGTAACAGGATTTAGTCATAAAGAAGAATGATAAAAGAAATCAAATAAACAAAACAAACAAAAAAGTACTTCTCCAGCACTAAAGAATTCTCAGTTCACATTGGCATAAAGTTCAATATAATAAATCCATCACTAACCACATACATACTTTGACTGATTTCTAGAGCACCAATGTATAGGTTGAGAAGACAATCGTTGTAGTGGCATGTGAGGGATGTTCTAACGCTAATAACATAAAAACGCTTGCGCAGTGACTTGAGTTTCACGAATTCACAAATTCTTAAAATTGAAACCATGAATATCAAATCATGTCTAAACCAAAGACCATGATAAACACAATTATGCAGAAAAATTACAGCAAAAAATTTAAACACCAGGAATCATGTGCTGTAAGAGTAGCTATGATGTGCAGATATGCTGACAGTGTTGGTGATAGTGAATTGCATCTCAAAATATTATATAATTTCTCAAACCAGATACATTAACTGATTCACATCTAACCCGTTTATGAATCCAAAAGTCCAATAATAGAAGTCAAATTCCAACGATAAACGGTTAGCAAAGAAGTTTAGGTCTACCCTCTACCTCAGCTAAAAGCAATTCGTTAACAACTTCCTAGGCAGCAGGTCCATTAAGATTGGATAAACGCCCCCACAAAAAAATGTCAGTATATAAGCAAAAGCTGGCAACCATAACCATCTCTTTTATCTTCTGCAATAAAGACAAAACCATGACTCAATCATTCTAGGTTGGTTATATTACTTTAATCAGGTCTATATTTCATAATTTCTCATAATAATAGCTTTGGAAGGTACCTCACTCTTGGCACAAACACTGATGGGAACAAGTTCCTATTCGTTAACAACTTCCTAGGCAGCAGGTCCATTAAGATTGTATTCAGCACCTGTTTTGGTATCCACACCCACAACAGTACCAACATGCCAAATCTAGACCACATCTTGAACTAAGCAAACGAAAAATGAACAAAAGAAAAAAAAAGTGACAATTGCAAAATAAGAACAGATCATTGAGAGCAAAACCTTACTCCTTTTAGTGTCACCAATGTTAATCACATTAGCACATTGATGATTGAACGTACGGTAGTCCCATAAAGGAACAGTTTCATCACTATTGTCGGACGGAATAAACCATGTCTAAACCAAAGACCATAATAAACACAATTATGCAGAAAAATTACTGCAGAAAATTCAAACACCAGGAATTCAGAGTCACACTAAACAAACAGCGGAAGCAAACACCACAACACTACACTAAGAACTCAGAGTCACACTAAGTCGTTGGAATCATATAGAATTAAAAACCCAGCAATCTAAAAACTCAAAACGAACAGACCCAAAAGAGGTAGAGCTCCAATTAAAAAACCCAACAATAAAAAATTCAATACCCTAATGGTCCGTTTGGATTGATGGAGAGGGAGGGGGAGTAGAGTAGAGTAGAGTAGATTTAGCACAAAATTGACTTATTTTTAGCCAACTCTACTCTACTCCCCTTCACTCCCCCTCCTTTTCCCCTCCATCCAAACAGGCCATAAAGCACGAAAGAGGCCGTAAGAAGGGAAAAAAAAAAACATCAAGCAAAATAATAGAGCACAAAAGGAACTGAGATTTAGAGATACCTTAGCAGCTTTTGTCAGTATTTATATAATGTGAAGAGAGGAAGATAGGAAGGAAGGAAGACAGAGAGGCTGCTGCCAGAAGGGAGTGAGGTTGGCGTGAATTTAATGTGAAACTGTAGAACAAAAGGTGGGGAAGGGGAAAGAACTAAAACATGGGGAGACTGTGAAACCGTTGAAAGGGAAGAGGAAAGAACTAAAATGTGGGGAGACAGGAAATTGAAACCGTGTAACAAAAGGAATAGAAAAAACAAAAAAGTTTAAAGCGTGAAACAAAGGGTTTTAGAGAGGATTTCAGTTGAAAAGGCGGGTTTGGGCTTTATGGTGGAATTAAATTTAGAAGAAGTGGGCTAGAATTAAATTTAGAAGAAATGGGCTTTATGGTGGAGATCGGGCTGAAATTTATTCTATATTAATCAGCATTTTAAAATTAATAAAAATTATTTTAAAATTGTAGGACAAATTCAAAAAAGATTTTGGATATGACATGGCAACTGATGTAGCTCAATGCGAGCGTAGCAACATTAAATGCTACGCTTCAGTTTTTAGTATTATATAGACTAGCTAAGAGTTTAGACTAATAAGTTTTAGTTTCCTTATCTCTTTCTCCTTGCAGATTAGAAGGTAAGGTAGCATTAATAACCGGTGGTGAGAGTGGCATAGGTAAGACCACTGCAAGGCTTTTTGTTTGACATGGTGCAAAGGTCCTAATAGCAGATATCCAAGACGAGCTTGGCCACTCAGTTTGCAAAGACATAGGCTCTGAATCCATCTCTTACATCCATTGTGATGTAACAAATGAATCTGATGTCGAAAAGGCCGTGGACATGGCTATATATATATATATATATTTATATCCAAAGTATGGAAAGCTTGATATCATTGAATCAGGAATTTTAGAATTAGAAAATGAAGATTTCAAAAGGGTTTTAGACGTGAACGTTTTCAGTGCTTTCTTGGGTGCCAAGCATGTTGCTAGGGTTATGATTCTAGCTAAAATAGGAAGCATTCTCTTCACCTCAAGCATTGTTTCAGTAATGGCTGATGATGTTCCTTGTTGGGTTAAGATAGATTGACCTTGGTTAATTGATTCAATTACCCAAGTTGATTAATTAAGTCAAGTTACATGCAAATTGTGGAGGCACCAACAAATCACCAAATAAAATAAATGTAGTGGAAATTAAATTGACTTGGTGATTTGTTGACAAATGGAGAAAACCTCTCACAAGGCAAAAACCTTACTAGGTGATTTTAATGTCACCACTCCCAAGAATACACTAATCAACAATTAAGTGGTTACAAGTATAAGGAATCTTACCACTATCCTGGCTTATCTCGAAATACCAACCTACAGTTGAACCCTTACTCCAATACCCAATTGGACTTGATCTTGTAGTAGTCTTCTTTCCCTTGATACAAAAATCTCCACTAATCAACAATTAAGTGGTTACAAGTATAAGGAATCTTACCACTACCCTGGCCTATCTCGAAATACCAACCTACAGTTGAACCCTTGCTCCAATACCCAATTGGACTTGATCTTGTAGTAGCCTTCTTTCCCTTGATACAAAAATCTCCAATCTGTGATTAACTCTTTTGCACGGATCCCAGTACGTGACTAACTTCAGCAACTTGAATGGATGTTGTTGGCTATAAAGTTCTTTACTTCATCAACAATGAAGATTAGGAAGCATTTGGTTACAAAACTCTATGGCGTATAAACGCAGTAGCTTCTCACAGAGAAAATAAAGCTCTTGGTCTTTGTTTTCGTGTGTGACGGCTTTTAAAATAAGCCTTATATATGTCTAGGGTTGTGAGAAAAAAAACCCTAAACAAATACATCAACATAGGCCGAAATTCAGATCTGAAAATTTTGAATTTGTAAAGCTCGATAGATCGAGCTGGTGTCGAACTTGCCCAGTAAATCTCGATAGATGCCATCTGTTGAGTTATTTGTCGAGCTTCAGTAAAACAGTTTTTCTTTAATTGTTTCTTGGATCAATCTTTATGTCTTTAATACAACCATTTGTTGTGTATCAAACCCAACTTAGATCTATTTATTTTAGGAAATACAAGTAAAGTGCGTTTTGACAAAGGATTAACCAATTACATATAAAATATGACCCTAACATTCCACATTCATACGTGGCATTAAAGCATGCTGTGGTGGGAATGGCTAAGAACTTGAGCGTGGAGTTGGGACATTATGGAATAAGAGTTAATTGTGTGTCTCCTTTTGCAACTGCAACTCCTATGCTAAGAAAAGCTATGGGGATGATGGAGAAGAATAAGGTGGAGGATGTGGTTTCATTGTGTGCAAACTTGAAGGGAGTGGTATTGGAGCTTGAAGATATTGCTGAGGCAGCGCTATATTTGGGGAGTGATGAGTCTAAGTATGCGAGTGGGATGAACCTGGTTGTTGATGGGGGTTATAGTCTTACTAATCTAGCATTCTCAAATGCAATAAAAAGCCAATTTTCTTGATACATATCAATGTATGTGTTGCAAGTTGCAACTATCACCTCCATTTCTCTATTTTGTTTGTTTGTTTTAGTGTTATCTTAAGAGTGATGTTAAAGTCAAGTACCATAATTTAGTGGCATTGTCATTGACTATTCTCCTTCATAAAAAGAATCAAGATTCGAAATTCTCCTCATCTTTGTTGTATCTATAAAAAAAAAAAGACTAATATTGAAAATAGGGAAAAGTTAATAGATGCCTTGAGGGCTTTGGTTTATGAAACATTTTTAGAAACATTTTATAGGAAAAGAAAAAAGTAATTGATTTTTTTTACAACTTTTTATATTTCCCATAAAAATGATATCAAAACATTCCTAAAATAGTCCATTAACAAATGATTAATTTGGTTCAATATTCAAGTTAAGAGAACGAAAAGAGGCTAAGAAAGACACATACCAAAAAAAGAAAAGAAAAAAAGAAACCCCTAACAAAAGTAATAAAAAAATGATTTGGATATTATAGATTTTTGAAAAAAAAAAAAAACATGTGAATGACTTGATCTATAATTGACCCATACTTTTGGAATTAAAGATTCGTTTTTTTTTTTTTTACCTTTTGACAAATGTTTTGTTTTTGTTTGTTTTTTTTTTGTTTTTTTGTTTTTTGTTTTTGTTTTTTTTTTGTTTTTAACGTAAGTGAGAAAGGGGCATTCAAATGAGAAGAAATTGTATTATGACCGATATCACTAGAGAGGTGGAATGCCAAAGTAAAACTAATAGGGTAAATTACAATTAACTACCCTGAGATTTGGGTGAATGCCAAACACATCTAAGAAAATTAAAAAATAACCAATTGGTCCTTAAACACAAATGGTGTGTAACACTCTTTGTGCCCCCTACCTAAAACAAATTTATACGGTAGTTTTTCATTACCAAGATTGCAACTTTACATCATTTCTTGCTTTTCCCAACGCCAATAAGTGCTCTATAAGCCAAAAGAAACTACAGTATAAATTTCTTTACCTAAAACAAATTTCTACCACATAACTGCCACCTTTTTGTGAAGAGAGTCGTACATACTGGCCTCTCAGAAGAAAGCATATTTGGTCAGTGCTCTAATCAGCCAATATTTGGACAGCCAAAAGAAACTAGAACATATTAGAATTACTAAAAAAAAACTAAATCAGCTCTTTTTCAAGTAATTAATAATACTACTTCAATCACTTGAAATTTTAGCTAAATTGTAATATTAAGAACTAGTTTCTACCTAGCAAAAAAAATAAAAAAGAAAAAAAAAAAAGAAAAGAAAAAGAAAAGAAGAAGAAGTAATTTGTACCTCTCCTTCAAGACTTTCATAGAAGCCCTCTCTTTGCTTAGTCTGAAATTTTTTTATGAGTGAATGTTGCGTCTCTTTGCTAAGACTGAAATTGGGTTAACATTTCTTTTTGTTTATAGAGCACTTAGAGCACTTGCAGCAGTGGAGCTAAAAAGCTATAATGCTATTTTAGCTCTACCAATATACCAAAAAAGCCTTGCAGCAGTGGAGGCAAAGTTATAATTGTTTGCTGATTTGCTACAGTGCACATCTATCTATAGATGTGCACTGTAGCAGACATCTAAAAAATTTTTTTTTATTTATTCAAACCCGAATTAAAATAATACAACTTACTTTACTTTTTTTCATTTCTTTTATTCTATCTCACCGTGCTCTCTCTCATCATCACTCTCAAGCTCAGTTCATCTTCCGTATCATGTCTCATCTTCTTCATCAAGCTCTCATCAGTTCTCTCATCAAGCTCTCATCTCTCTCATCTTTCAAGCTCTCATCTCTCAAGCTCTCATCAGTTTACAGCCGCCTCAGCCCACGCCTTAGCCCACGCCGTCCCAGCCCACGCCATCCCACGTCATCCCAGCCCACGCCGTTGCCGTCCCAGCCCACGCCTCAGTCACTCTCTCTCAGTCACTCCGTCATCGGCCCAACGTCACCGGCCTCAACATCACCGGCCCAAGTCGACCCAAGCCCCAAGCCTCTGACCCACGCCTCCGCCAGCCTCAATGTCATCGGCCCAAGCCGACCCAAGCCTCAAGCCTCCGCCGACACACGATCCACGTCTCCGATCCACCGCTGCCGCCCATCTCTCTATTCTCTTTGCTGTGATTGAGTGTTTTTATTTATTTTTTATTTTATGTATTTTCGTATGGGTTTGGTGGTTGTGGTGGTGGTGGTTGATTTTGGCTATGGTAGTGGTGGTGGATGATTTTGACAATGGGTTTGTGGATTTTGGTTGTGGTGGTGGTGGATGATTTTGGCTTTGGCAGTGGATTTTGTGGATTTTGGCTATGAGTTTTGTGGGTTGTGGTTGTGGTTGTGGAAGTGGCAGTGGGTTGTGGTTGTGGTTGTCATGGCTGGTGGTGATAGGGTTGTGATTGTGGTTTTGTTTTTTTTTGTTTTTTTTTCTATGTTGTGTTGTGGTTGCCAAAATAGAGTGGTGGTTGTGGCCGGTGGTGGTGGTGGTGGTGGTGGTTGTGGGTGTGGTTGTGGTTGTGGCTGATGGTAGAGGTGGTTGTGGTTGGTGCTGTGGGTGTTTTTTTGGTAGTGTGATATATTATTTTATTATAGAGAATATATTATTATATTGTGATGTTTATATTATTTTATTATGTTGAAAGCTAAAATAGATCCACTGCTGTAGGATGTGTGTAGGTAAAATAAATAAAGTGACTTCTTGTGTAGCTAAATTGCTAAAATTTTACATCCATTGCTGTGGATGCTCTTACTGACACTGGGGAAAGCAAGAAATGATGTAAAGCTGCAGTTTTGCAAATGAAAAACTACAATATAAATTTATTTTAGGTAGAGGGTACATGTGTTTAATGACTAATTTGGTTATTTTTCAATTGTCTTAAATAAGTTGAATGTGTTTGGCATTAGCCCAAATCTTTGGGTAGTTGACCGGAATTTATCCAAACTAATAAAAGGTGCGTTCGGTGCTTGTGCTTTCATAGCCTTTTGATAAACAAAAGTAAAGGAATTGATGGCAGCTACGCAAATGTTCTCCATTGTGGTTAAGATAGAGAAGAAAACCCAGATAGATCATATAGATGTTCAAAAAAATTAACAAACAAATTGTTATAAAAAAAAAAACCATATACAATAGGTTATGAAATAAGAAAAATTCCAAATACATCAACCTACTACGATATTTTATTAATTTATTTACGAGAGAATCAGACAAACTTTGACTTTGAGACACGTTAGATTCAACTAATTTTGGTATCTAGATAAAGTTTTTTGCCAACAGCCAACACAATATGTCTTAATCAGACAAATTTAAGGTCATTATAAAGAGTATAAAATCAATTTCAATTCTTCAGACTAAATACAGTAAGTCTCAAAAAAACAAAAAACAAAAAACAGTAAGTCTCAACGAGCAGGTGGAGAACAACTGGTTGGGAGTATGAATAACTGAATGGAGCTCATCAAGTTTGTTTTTGATTAACAGTCTTATATACATAACTTCGCATCACAATCTTTTTTTTAGTTTACGCTCTGTTTATTTTGGCAATAATGTTTTCTAGAAAATGAGTCATTTTTCAAAAATATTTTCTATAAACTATCTTATTTTCTTATGTTTGGTAGTAACCTTAAATGAGTTGAAAAAAATAATATTTTAACTTTCCATATTTAGCTTACTGTGAGATAGAGTTGTTTTTCAAAAAACAATTAGTGGAAAAAAATCTTTACACAATGAATTCCTTTGAGATAAGCCATACTCTTTATGTTGACCAAAAATAGTATTCCGTTGACTCATTTTTCTTAATGCTACTAAACACTGGAAAACACAGAAAACTATCTTTACACAATTGATTTCATATTGAGACTAAAATCATCTTTCACTCATTAATTTGTCATCATTCTATTATGTTCTTGAGGGTTCGCACAAAAGTTTGTGCACAAATACAAAAATGTAATCCTTCTATAGCGAAAAGATTTGACATGTATATAGCTAAAAGATTTGACATGTAAATGTAAACTGTATATGTGCCAATGTGCCATGCATATACACAATGACACAATATTGAATTAAAATAAAGAATGAATTAAAATTACTTTCAATTTTATTATAAAATTTTAACAATTGACATATCATATATGATTAATGTCATCACCTCAATAATATCATAAATGAATTTTTAATTATATTTTATTTATGTTTAAGAATTGATACATCAAATTATAAAATAGGTAATATCTTAAATATTATTTAGTCTTTTATTTTTGAGAGTTACAACAATGATGTGGGCCTTTCCAGTCCAAATTCTCTTTATAAAGGAGAACAGTCAATGCTAATGCCACTAAATTAGAAGCTTTCTTGACTTTAACATCACTCTTAAGATAACACTAAAATGACCAACAAAATTGAGAAATGGGGGCTACAGTTGCAACACATGCAAATCAAGAAAAAAGGCTTTTCATAGCGTTTGAGAAAACAGGATTGGTAAGACTATGACCCCCATCAACAATCAGGTTCAACCCACCCACATACTTAGACTCATCACACCCCAAATACAGCGCAACCTCTGCAATATCTTTAGGTTCCAATACCACTCCCTTTAAGTTTGCACATGATGAAGCTACTTCCTCCAACTTATTCTTCTCCATCCCTAAAATTTTTCTTGCCAAAGGAGTTCCAACTGCAAAGGGAGACACACAATTAACTCTTATTCCATACTGTCCCAACTCCACGCTTAAGTTCTTAGCCATTCCCACCACAGCATGCTTTGATGCCACGTATGAATGTGAAACATCATTGGCCATTATTGAAGCTAGGCTTGCGGTGAAGAGAATGCTTCCTTTTTTAGTTGGAATCATAACCCTAGCAGCACGCTTGGCACCCAAGAAAGCACCGAAAACATTGACATTTATGTTAGGACATATGTGATTTGATGTTAGGAACATATGTCAACATTTTATGTAATTGGCTAATCCTTTGACAAAACGCACTTTACTTGTAATTGGGTAGATGTAGGATGTGTTTAATGCTTCCAGAAACAAGGTTTCAAGTTCAAGTGTTAAAGTCATGCAAGTCTGTCCAAGAATCAAGTAATGAAGTGCCAGATTCTAAAGCTCGACAGCTAGCATCTATCGAGGTTTAAAAGCTGCTGAAGCTCGTGGCTTGACAACTAGCTCGATAGATGGCTATCTATCGAGATTTATGAAGTTCAGTTTTTCAAGCTGATTTTCATCCAATCCGTGAATGTATGTTTGTGATTTCTTTTCTCACAACCCTAAACATATATAAGGATTATTTTGGGGGCCGAAAAAGGTTACAGAAGTTGTACAAGAGCACAATTCCACAAGTGTGAAGAAAAGTGTAACCAGAAACCTAGTTTGCCCTAGTTCTTCTTTCTCTTGAAGAAGCTGCTGTGTTTGTACACCATAGGGTTTTGTGACCAAGCAACTTCATGATCTTCATCGTGTGATGAACAGAAGAACTTTGTAGCCAACATCTTTCTCAAGTTGGTGATCAAGTCGCGTACTGGGATCTGCGCAATTGGTTAGTCACGTACTGGGAGCCGTGCATTGAAATGAGAGATTGTTACTACAGAACAAGTCCAATTAGGTATTGGGGTAAGAATTCAACTGTAGGTTGGTATAAGATACTGGGATTCCATTATTTGTAACCGCTTGTTTTGATAATAGTGGATTTTCAGGAGTGGTGACCTTAAAATCACCCGGTGGGGTTTTTGCAGTGTAGGTTTTCCCCATTTGTAAACAAATCACCGTGTCAATTTATATTCCGCTGCATACTTTAGTTAATTGGTGATTTGTTTGTGCTGCCATGTACAATTGCATGTTAATTTGATTAATTAATAAACTTGGCTAATTAATCAATTAATTCGTCACAAGGGGACATTCTTGGCCTATCAATTTAAAACCCTTTTGAAATCTTCATTTTCTGATTCTAAAATTTGTGATCCAATGTTGCTTGATATGCCAGTGTTGTTGAACATGATATCAAGTTTTCCATACTTGGATATAGCCATGTCCACGGCCTTTTCGACATTAGATTCATTTGTTACATCACAATGGATGTAAGAGATGGAATTAGAGCCAATATCTTTGTAGACTGAGTGGCCAAGCTCGTCTTGGACATCTGCTATTAGGACCTTTGCACCATGTCGAACAAAAAGCCTTGCAGTGCTCTCACCTATGCCACTCGCACCACTGGTTATTAATGCTACCTTACCATCTAATCTGCAAGGACAAAGAAATAAGGAAACTAAAATTTATTAGTCTAAACTCCTATCTAGTTTTTAATATATTATAAATGATAGAAAGAATGTGAATTAGAGAACACAAAGTCTGTGAAAGGTTTGTTGTAATAATACCTTTTGGTGATGGGAGTTGCTGAAGAATTAGCACTCATCTTTTCCTTAAAATTTATGGAAGATCTCTGCCAAATTGAAGATGTGATTTACAGGAAGGCTGGGTTTGGTGATGGAGAGGTGGCGGGGGTAGTGATACAATAAATAAGTTACTTTCAACTAATTTTAGCATCTGAAGTTTTCTACCAACGTAAAAGATAGCAAAAACAGCTAATGTCTTATTCAGATTAATTTAAGATCATTCAAAAGTGTATAAATTGTTAGGTTCTAAGACTTTAGGAACTAAATGTATTAGAACTTCACTTTGTATATGTTGGCAAACCATGATCAAAATAATGAGTCTAGGTTTAGGTTTGCTCAAAGTTTATTTGTTATAGTTTGAATTGAGCTGAATGCAAAAACTTACTGTGCAAAATTGCAAAGCTCGATCAATTGAAAGTAAGGCTCGATCGATCGAGAATCGTATCTGCAGAATTTGAATTAAGCCCAAATATCAGTTCAAGCCCATTAAGGATTAGGGTTTCAGATCTACTTCTCCTAGTATGTAAAGGAAACCTTAAGCACGTTTTTAAAAAGGCTTTTTAGAGAGACATTAGAGTGCATCTTGTGCCTCTTTTGTAGATCTAGGGTTTTGTACCCAAAAGCTCTCTAAGATCTTTGTTGAGTTGTGTGTTGAATCTTCTGTGAGATCTAGAGGTGTTTACCTTCATACACACACATAAAATTGTCAAGATCAAGATTTGTGTCAAGAACTTAGTGGTCTCTTCAGTTGCTGCATAAAGAACTTTCAAGAAGATTCAAAACCTTTGAGTGGAGTCTCAAAGTCACAAGTAGGAGAACTTGTGGTTGCAGTAGATCAAGGAAAGAAGTAGTCCATGGACTCGGAGTTGTCACGTGGTTGTGGTAGTAAGTTTTCTACTGAGGTAGCAATAGGATGTTAGTGGTCTAAGTTCTATTGTACAAACTTCAATTCTTTCATAGTGGATCTGTTTTACTTTGAGGATAGTTAGGTTAAATCCTTCCCAGGTTTTTTACCGGTTTAGTTTTCCTGGGTCATCATATCGTTGTGTTATTTATTTTTCCGTTGCTTTACATGATATGATTGTTTTGTTTTAACCTAGATCTGAATAATAAACCTACGTATTCACTTGATTAATTAAATTAGGTTAAACAATCTAGTTTACAGGGGTCTAAAAACGTACATAAATCAATTTTAAATCTTTTAACAAAATTATAAGAGAAATGCTATGTCCACAATCACAAAAAAATCTTTAAGTGTTATGTTGTTATTGGCCGTTACTAGTGCGTAAAAAGTAATTCTAGTGCGTAAAAAGTAATTCTAGTGCGTAAAAAGTAATTCTAGTGGTGGATACAAATTAAAACCAATAATAACTTATCAACTAAGATTTGTTGTGAAAATATTGTAGATGCACTTCTCAAATTATAAAGATCTAAACATAAGCATATGAAAAGAAATTTCCTGGCATTAAATAAAACTTTGCGTCTAATTGAGTCACAAATCATATAGATAATCAAATTGACTATTTGACCGGCATGATTTAAGAAAAATGATAACTAAAACTATCTACATGTTTAAGATGATGTTTATCCAAAAAAAAAAAAACATGTTTAAGATAACAAGCCTAATCCTAATAAAGGCACAAGACCATCCTTAGTTTGCAAGCAAAGTATTTTACTTGTACTGCAAATTTATTATCAAAGTATTTTACTTGTACAACAAATTTATTAATCATATATTATGTATGGCTAGTGTAGGATTTAGTATCCCATAAATATCTCACTTTGAGTTTATTATAAAATTTTATTCAGTATAGTAAAGATGTAATTGTTAAGGACTTTCTTATGTGAACGTAGGCCGAACCACATAATCCATGCCTTCCCTCTATAAACAATCCTATGATCTTCTTAAGATGTTCAAGATCAAGTGGCTACAAAATTTCATACATATATCTATCTTCAAGCCATATTAAGGACAAGAGAAATAAAGCTAGTCTCTACAAGTGGAGAAAAGATGGTTGAAGTATGAATTACTAAACGGAGGTCATCAAGTTTATTTTGATTAACAGTCTTATTAATGTACATTACTTTGTATCACATCTCTTTTTAACTTATTTTCATATTGAGGTGAAAATCATCATTCACTCATCAATTTGTCATCAATTTATTAAGTTCTCGAGGGTACGCACAAATGTACATGCACAAATGCAAAAATCTAAATCTAATAGCTAAAATGTTTTCGTCCTACAAAGGAGAATTAGGAGCGCTATTCCAGTCAACTACCCTGAGATTTGGGCTAATGCCAAATACATCCAAGAAAATTAAAAAAATAACCAAATTGGTCTTTAAACACAAACGGTATGTAACACTCTTTGTACCCTCTACCTAAAACCAATTTATATTGCAGTTTTTCATTACCAAGACTCTAGCTTTATATCAACATATTAGAATTATCAACAAAAACTAAATAAGCCATTTTTCAAGTAATTAGTACTACTTCAATCACTGGAAATTTTAGCAAATTTGTAATATCAAGAACTAATTTGTACCTATTAAAAAAAAGGAACTAATTTGTACCTCTCCTTCAAGACTTTCACAGAAGCCCTCTTTCTCTTTGCTTAGTCTGAAATTTTTTTATGGGTAAATGTTGCGTCTTTTTGCTAAGACTGAAATTGGGTTAACATTTCTTTTTGTTTATAGAGCACTTATTGGCACTGGGGAAAGCAAGAAATTAGGAATAAATAATGCATAATAAAAATAGTTAGAATAATATGGACCATTTCAAAAAAGAATAATTTCAATCAAAAACATCAGAATTATAAAATTATATATTTGTAAAAATAGAATGATGGAAATTACTTTTTGAAATTGTTTAATTTTTAGGGAGAACAAATTATCTACAATAAAATTTAGAGAATAAATTATACACATTCAATATAAGTTTGATATGAGTTTTGATTATCAAGATAATCTTTTTTAAGAGAATGAATAATTTGAATAATTATTTACATAAAAAATATACATACACACACACACACACACACACACACACACACACACACACACACATATATATATATACACACTTTTTTTCCCTTAAATGTGTAATTAACCTCGTGCAATTCATTTAAAAGTAACGACGTTAAAACAAATGAATAACCTGCCTAAAGATTACATTTGTATATTCATAATCTTTATGTTTAAAAATACTTTCACTTAAATTTAGCTGTACTGAAGTGGACTAAAATGCTATGTTAATGTGCCTCAATAAAAGCGTAGCAACAATAAATACTATGTTTAAGATTTTGGATATTATGAGTTTTGGGATTTATATATATATATATATTTGATAAATTTGGATTTCAAATATGTGCTTTCAACCTAAACATATCTTTTCCCATTATGTAAGTGCACAAAAATGAATCGAAGTGGGTCAAAATGGACCGAAGTGGTCCGAATGGACTGAATTGGAACAAAATGGACTGAATGAATAGAATAGGACTGAATAGGGACAAGGTGGACCAAATGGAACAAATAGGACCTAATGGGACGAAATAGGGCCAAAGTGGACCGAATAAGAACAAATGGACAAATTAGGTCAAAAGTAGACAGAATGGACTGAATAGGACCAATGTGGACTGAATAGACCGAATAGGAACAAGGTGGCCCGAATAGGATCTAATGGGACTGAATAGGACCAAAATGGACCGGATAAGAACAAATGGACATATTAGGACCAAAGTAGACAGAATGGATTGAATAGGACCAATGTGGACCGAATAGAACTGAAGTGGACATAATGGACCGAATAGAACCAAAGTGGACAAAATGGACTGAATGCCCAAATAAGATTGAGGTGGACCAAAGTGGACAGAATGGACCAAATAAGATCAATGTGAATCGAATAGGACCAAAGTGGACCAAATAGGACCAAGGTGGACCGAGTAGGACTGAAGTGCATAGAATGGTCTGAAGTGGACTAAATAGGACCAATGTGGACCGAATAGAGCCAATGCAGACCAAGTGGACAGAATATGACCAAAGTGAACTGAAGAAGACCGAATGGACCAAATAGAATTTTAGTGGATTGAATGGACTAAATAGGACCGTATGGACCAAGTAGGACCAAGTTGGACTGAATAGAACCAATGTGGACCGAATAAGACTTTTGAATATTATCATTTTATTGCATTTTTAGGGCTCATATTTCTAATTTCTAATGTCTATTTTCTTTATATTTTTTAATTCAAAACTAAAGAGTTTAGCCCAAATATAATACAATTTCATACTTTTCAACCCAAAAATTAAGAAAAAAAAATGAATTTTTAATCTAAATTTGAAAATGCAACTATAGACACTACATTTTGTACCCGTTAATAAATTTTGGTCCCCGGCCCCAATGATGAGCTTGACATATGTCAACCAAGGATAATGAAAGAGTTCACAATAGTTTGGAAGTAATCACAACTCAAAAGTGTTCAAATCGCTTTGAAATAGATACTGAAAAATGACCTTAGCTCACTATTTTGACCATTAATTTTTATTCACAAAGAATATTTGAGTGAGGTTTGTTTCATTGGAAAGTAGACATCCTGGTCTTCAATTGGAACACAAATTTTGCCTAATTTGGACTTATATCGAGTAAGTTATAACCATTTGAAATTGGGCCAACTGAGTAATCTGATTTTTTGGGTTTTAAAACTTCATTTTAAGGGCCCAAAACATCATGCTTTGATGTGGGCCGGCCCCTAGACCATTGGGAACGTCCAAAGATCATTGAAAAGCCCCAAACCCTAATTTTAGCTTATAAATATTCATCTTATGTCTCCAATCAAAACTCTAGCTAGAGAGAGTTATTTTTTGGCCTCCATCTTCTCTAAAACCCTATTTTCCCTTTTCAAAACCCTAGGAAAGCCCCTTAGCACGTTTTTTACAAATTAAAAACCTCTCTTTAGTTAGTTCTAAGGTAGAAACTAATGTTCTAATTTGATTTCTCAAAACACTTTTTCAATTAAACTTTGTTCTTGAGTTGTGATTCCTAAAATTATTGTTTTCTTTAATTTCTTTGTTCCCTCAATCTAATATTTGTGTTGTAGGCACTGAGGGATCGGTTAAATAATCTCAAACTCATAATCCTAAGCAAGGTGAGTGTTCTTCCCATGAATTCTTTCTTTGTTTGATAGGTTCATATGAGTTTCTTAACATAGTTTTTATATTGATTTATTTGATTTGTTTGTTGATTTTAATTCTTTTAATATGTGTTAATATGATTTTAGGTTGTTTATAATCTATTTTGGTTGTTCTTGTTTTAATATTTTGGTTTTATGTAAAGTTTAACATGTGTATTTATTTTTTATTATACTTGTTTGATTTGTTTTATGTTTATTTGTTTATGTTGATGCTTTGTGTTATTTTCTTTATGCTGGTTTAGTGTTTAGGGTTCTAACATGCTTGTTTGATTTCTGTTTTATATCTTTGAATGATTAAATTAATAAAAATGTGATTTTTCAGTTCTGTGTTAAAGGATGTGTACGCATCTTCGAGTATGCGTGCGCATGGTTTGACCATGCGTACGCATAGTTGAGTATGCGTATGCACCTCGAACCCAGATTAGGGCGAAAATCTTGTTTTTATTATTTTAATATTTTTTTCACATGTTGTTTGATTTTGTTTGACTATGTTTATGTTATTTATTTGTGTTTAATTATTTTCCATGTTTGTTTGAGTCTTTTTGCCATGTTTGGTTTATCTATGATATTTTTCCTTTTGTGTTTTATTTAATTGTTATCTTTCCAAGTTTAATTTATATGTTTGATTGTGTTTTATTTGTTTCCTTTTATATTGTGATGTGATCTTTAACATGTTGTGTGTGTTATTTTATTTAAGTGCATAATGTATATTTAGGTTAAGGATTAAGGCTCTTTTAATAATATCTTTATTTAAATATGACATAGTAACACATAATGGAGGCCGGCCCACAAGCTAGGTGGTCTTGGGTGCCTAACACCTTCTCAAGCTGTATCCAAACTCCGGACCCATAATCTAGTATGCAAAACTATGTATATAAGTGCGTGGCCCAAAAGGCCCAATATGGTTCATAGACCTAATCTAGGTGGCGATTCCACTTTTCTCTGACACGGTCCACTCGGCCAGGGCATACTCTCCTTTGCGACCACAACAACCTACAAAAAGAATCAACTTAAGGCCCAATTAGTCTAAAATGGACTGAAGGGGACTGAAATTGACTGAGTGGCCCGACCAAATTGGATTGAAGTAGACCAAATTAGACCGAATAGAAATTGTTTAATTTTTAGGGAGAATAAATTATCTTCAACAAATTTTAGAGAACAAATTATACATTATATTACTATACAAAATTATTATTTATTCCCACACATCGCGTGGGTCTGCGACTAATAGCTTTTAAGGTGTGTTTGGATACCACTTATTTTGCTGAAAACTGAAAATACTGTAGCAAAATAATTTTTAAATGTGTGAATAGTGCCGTGAGACCCATTTTTAATGAAAAAATTGCTGAAAAAAGAGGTTTGTGGGTCCTGTGAACAGTGCATGGGACCCACTGAATAGCCAACAGCCACAGAAAATAACGGCTCAAAAAAAAAAAGGAAACACAGACGCAAAACGCGCTGCTTTTCATCAGTACCCAAACGGGTACTTAATATGCAAAAGGAAAGGAATTGATGGCAGCTATGCAAATGTTCTCCATTGTGGTTAAGATAGAGAAGAAAACCCAGATCGATCAAAGATGATCAAAAAATTGTCAAAAAAAAAAAAAAAACCATATATACTGAACTTAACACAATAGAAAATGAAATAAGAAAAAGCCCAAATACATCTACCTACTACAATATTCTATTAATTTATTACAAGCGAATCAGACAAACTTTGACTCTAGCTCTGGGACCGTGGTAGAGGGTGAGGTTGGTGATACAAAAAATATGGTACTTTCAATCAATTTTGGTATCTAGATAAAGTTTTTTGCCATGGTAAAGGACACAGCCAAAACAATTATTATCTTAATCAGACAAATTCCAGGTCATTATAAAGAGTATAAAATCAATTTCAAATCGTCAAACTAAATACAGGGTTTAGAGTATAATGAGTATAAAATAATTGGATTAACACCTGAGATATTACTCCCACAAGGCTTTAGAGTAATTCTTGAGGAGTTACTCCACAATCCTTAAAGAGTATTCAAGTGAAGACTCACTCTGCGAAAGGTAAAACAAGTTGGTTTGGTGATAATTCTGAACAAGAAAAGTAACAAGATTGAAATAGAAGTTTTATTCATACATGACCTACTGTAGAACCTTTTGGTGATAGTGATCGATTCATAAATGACCCAGACAACCATGAGATTCACACTCTTTTCTTCAATTTCAGTTAACTTTATTCCTCTTTGGGCAGATTCCTCTTGTTCCCTTTTGCTCTATCTCAATACATTTATCCTTAATTACCCAAAAGAACAAAATAGAAATTTTATTTTATGTATATAATTTACAGCACAGCAAGCCAATCGGGCTTAACCAACAGCTAACAGAGAACATCCTCTGCATCAGAAATGCTCACATATATATAACTTTTCCTATGAAAGATGCTGTCTTGACTGTAACAACTCTTCAAGCCTATCCTTACCCCATATACAACAAGAATCCCTCTAAAAACGACAAAGTCAATTACATTGTGGAGTATCCATATTTTTTTGTTGACAAGAGTCCACTTTAACAGACCTAATGCAACAGAGAAAACAGCAGTAATCATGCTGTACTCTCTTGTCTCATATGATAATGTAAATTATTCGCCGAGGAATTATTATTCTCCAGTCTTCCCCTTCGATGGCTGCCTATTGGCAGTCAAAAAAAGCAGACGAGGAAATCAATTTCTTCATTTATATAAATTTCCATTAGAAATGGACAGATTAGGACAAATGGGACGGAATAGGACCAAATAGATCGAATAAGAACAAATGGACAGATTAGGAACAAAGTAGATGGAATGGACTGAATAGGACCAATGTGGACTAAATAGGACTGAAGTGGACATAATGGACTGATTAGAATCAATGTGGACCAAGTAGAACAAAAGTGGACAAAATGGACTGAATGGCTCGAATAGGACTGAGGTGGACCAAAGTGGACAGAATGGATCGAGTAAGACTAATGTGAACCGAATGAGACCAAAGTAGACTGAATAGGACCAAGATAGACAAAATGGTCCGAAGTGGACAAAATAGGACTAATGTGGACCGAATAGAGCCAATGCAGACTGACTGGACATAATAGGTCCAAAGTGGACTGAAGAAGACCGAATGGACCGAATAGAATTTTAGTGGACTGAATGGACTAAATAGGACCGTATAGACCAAATAGGACCAAGTTGGACCGAATAGAACCAATGTGGATCGAATAAGACTTTTGAATATTTATCATTTTTATTGCATTTTTAGGGCTCATATTTCTAATTTCTAATGTCTATTTTCTTTGTATTTTTAACTCAAAAATAAAGAGTTTAGCCTAAATATAATAAAATTTCATACTTTTCAACTCAAAAATTAAGGGAAAAAAAAAGAATTTTTAAGCTAAATTTGAAAATGCAACATACAAAAAGAATCAATATAAGACCCAATTAGTCTAAAATGGATTGAAGGGGATCGAAATTGACGAGTGGCTCGACCAAATTGGATGGAAGTAGACCTAATTAGATTGAATAGAAAATGTTTAAATTTTAGGGAGAATAAATTATCTTCAACAAATTTTAGAAAACAAATTATACATTTTATTACAATACAAAATAATTATTTATTCCCATGCATTGCGTAGGTCTGTGACTTAATTTGCAAAAGGAAAGGAATTGATGGCAGCTACGCAAATGTTCTCCGTCGTGGTTAAGATAGAGAAGAAAACCCAGATCGATCATAGATGATAAAAAAATTGTTAAAAAAAAAAAACCATATATACTGAACTTGCCACAGCCCACAATAGAAAATGAAATAAGAAAAAGCCCAAATACATCTACCTACTACGATATTTTATTAATTTATTACAAGCGAATCAGACAAACTTTGACTCAGACCGTGGGAGAGGGCGAGGTTGGTGATACATTACATAATATATGGTTTTTTGGTAGAAGGGTACTTTCATTAAAAACTAGCAAAGAGAAACAGAGGAAGATACATAAAATATGTTACTTTCAACTAATTTTAGTATCTCGATAAAGTTTTTTGCCATGGTAAAGGACACAGCCAAAACAATTATTATCTTAATCAGACAAATTTAAGGTCATTATAAAGAGTATAAAATCAATTTCAAATCGTCAAACTAAATACAGGGCTTAGAGTATAAAGAGTATAAAATAATTGGATTAACACCTGAGATATTACTCCCACAAGGCTTAGAGTAATTCTTGAGGATTTACTCCACAATCCTTGAGTTTATTCAATTAGAGACACCCTGAGCAAGGTATAACAAGTTAGTTTGGTGATAATCTATGTTGCACGGACACGGACATGGACACGAGGATACGGCAATTTTTGAAAAATAAGGACATGACACGGCAGGAACACGGTGGTTAAATAATTAATTAAATTTTATATTTAGGCATATTTTTAAATATTTTTATAGTTTTAATATTCCGAACAAGGGACTCAACTGATTTTTCACTTTCAGTATTCATTTTAGTAGAATCACCTACAATATTTAACTTTAATAAATAAATAAAATTATAGCAGGACACACAAAAACAAAAATCACTCAATTCATAATAAACATTATAATTTATGAGGCAAAGCAAAAGGCTAGTAAAGATTCACAGTAACAGTAACACTGGACAGTGAGACTGTGAGAGTAGGATTAAAAAAAAAAAAAAAAAAACGCGTTATAACTTATATAAATGAGTAACAGTACACGCATGACCCATTCACCATCACTAATATCTGAAAGAAAGAAAAAAAAAAAAAAACAGAGAGAGAAGAGAACTAGAGTTCGGACCTGTTGTCCACGCCGAGAGAGAGAGAGATCGGAAGGGACAGGGGCACAGGGCACGGCGTCGACGTCTATGGAGCTCGCCGATCGGCCCGATCTAGCTCCGGCAGCAGCAGCGGCAGTGGGCAGAGGTCAGAGGGAGGTGGGTTGAGAATGAGAACTTGAGATGCGGGCAGAGGTCAGTCTAATGCCTTCTCATTCTCTAAACTCTTTTTTGGTTTAGGGTATATCACAAAATCAATGGTATTGGATCTGTCAAAATCTGAGATTTTTTTTTTTTCACCGCTGGCGTGTCGGACTTGTCGGAGCCGTGTCGGAGAAGCGAAAAAAAAAGAGAGACACTCGCCGGACACTGGAATCCGGCGAGTCATACCCATACCGGTGTCCGACACCGACACGACGCCAAAAATGGCGTGTCCGTGCAACCTAGGTGATAATTCTGAACAAGAGAAGTAACAACATTGAAAATAGAAATTTTATTCGTATATGACCAACTGTAAAACCTTTTGGTGATAGCGATCAATTCATAAATGATCCAAACAACCATGAGATTCACACTCTTCTCTTCAATTTCAGTCAACTTTATTCCTCTTTGGGCAGGTTCCTCGTGTTCCCTTCTGCTCTATCTCAATACATTTATCCTTAATTACCCAAAAGAACAAAATAGAAAATTTATTTTATGCATATAATTTACAACACAGCAGGCCAATTGGGCTTAACCAACAACTAAGAATGAACATCCTCTGCATTAGAAATGCTCACATATATCTACTTTTTCCAATGAAAGATGCTGTCTTGACTGTAACAACTCCTCAAGCCTATCCTTTGTTAGAAATCAACACTAACTCTGTTGTCTCTAGAAACTTCTAGAAATTTCTAGAGTTCCACTCAATTTGCTTCTCTCCGGAATTCTCTAGAAACTCCTAGAACATCTCACACATTCTCTAGAACCTTCTCTTGCATTTCGGGTTTCTCTATGAGTTGTCTCTTTTTAGTTCTCTAGAGACTTCTATGTAGAAGTGAAACTCAACCACATGTTTATAGAATAGTCTAGAATGTTGGAGAATGGCATTCATCTAATGCCAATAAAAAGGAAGATGCTAGAAGCTTCAAGTTGGTTTCCTAACCAACATACACCTAGTATAAATAGATGTGGTGGTATGTGAAGAAGTGAGTAAGACTAGAGTAAGACTAGTGAGACTAGTAAGACTAGTGTGAGACGAGTAAGACTAGAGTAAGACTAGTGTGAGACTAGAATGAGACTAGTGTGAGACTAGTGTTAGACTAATAAGACTAGTGTGAGACTAGAATGAGACTAGTGTGAGACTAGTGTTAGACTAGTGAGACTAGTGTGAGACTAGTGAGAGGTGAGTGAAGTGAAGTGAAGTAACTATTGTGTAGTGTCAATACATAGGTGTTTAGAGAGTTGGTGTGTGTGTCTTGTAAAAGCATTAGTGCTTGTAAAGTGTTGTAATTCAAAGAGTCAAGTTTTAATAAAAGCTCGTTGTTCAGTCATTTGTTCAATAATCTAGTGTTAGAACTTCTGCTAACTCAACATCCTTACCCCGTATACAACAAGAATCCGTCTAAAAACAACAAAGTCAATTACACTGTAGTATCCATATTTTTTTGTTGACAAGAGTCCACTTTACTAGACCCAATGCAACAGAGAAAACAGCAGTAATCACGCTGTACTCTCGTCTCATATGATAATGTAAATTATTCGCCCAGGAATTATTATTCTCCGGTCTTCCGCATCGATGGCCGCCTATTGGCAGTCAAAAAAAGCAGACGAGGAAATCAATTTCTTCATTTATATAAATTTCCATTAAACGCTCTCAATACCAAAACTTTTGTTTATGATTTCTGTAGCATTTCAGGCTAGTCGTCTCATTCAAAACTAAGACTTCAGCTATAGGATTTTGTTTTTTTCTCCTTCCCGTTTCCTTTTTTAATTTGCTCAAGTTGCATATAGTTGACCCTCTCCCTTATAAAGTAGCAACAAACAATGAAGGGGACATTCACAAACGTAACTTGCATCTACAATTTGGCGAAGATTTCACATCAATTTTAAGGAAAAGATGGGTGCTAATTCTTCGGCAACTCCCATCACCAACAGGTACGTATTACTATAACAAATTAAACTTTTATAAACTCTGTGTTCTCTAATTCAGTCTTTCTATCATTTATATTATATTAAAAACTAGCTAAGAGTTTAGACTAATAAATTTTAGTTTCCTTATCTCTTTCTCCTTGCAGATTAGAAAGTAAGGTAGCGTTAATAACCGGTGGTGCGAGTGGCATAGGTGAGACCACTGCAAGGCTTTTTGTTCGACATGGTGCAAAGGTCCTTATAGCAGATGTCCAAGACGAGCTTGGCCACTCAGTCTGCAAAGACATTAGCTCTGAATCCATCTCTTACATCCATTGTGATGTAACAAATGAATCTGATGTTGAAAAGGCCGTGGACATGGCTATATCCAAGTATGGAAAGCTTGATATCATGTTCAACAACGCTGGCATTTCAGGCAACATTGAATCAGGAATTTTAGAATCAGAAAATGAAAATTTCAAAAGGGTTTTAGACGTGAATGTTTTCGGTGCTTTCTTGGGTGCCAAGCATGCTGCTAGGGTTATGATTCCAGCTAAAAACGGAAGCATTCTCTTCACCTCAAGCATTGCTTCAGTAATGGCTGATGAAGTTCCACATTCATACATGGCATCAAAGCATGCTGTGGTGGGAATGGCTAAGAACTTGAGCGTTGAGTTGGGACAGTATGGAATAAGGGTTAATTGTGTGTCTCCTTTTGCAACTGCAACTCCTATGCTAAGAAAAGTAATGGGGATGATGGAGAAGAAAAAGGTGGAGGATGTGGTTTCATCATGTGCAAACTTGAAGGGAGCGGTATTGGAGCCTGAAGATATTGCTGAGGCAGCGCTGTATTTGGGGAGTGATGAGTCTAAGTATGTGAGTGGGATGAACCTGGTTGTTGATGGGGGTTATAGTCTTACTAATCCAGTATTCTCAAATGCACTAAAAAGCCTATTTTCTTGATACGTATCAATGTATGTGTTGCAAGTTGTATCTATCACCTCCATTTCTCTATTTTGTTTGTTTGTTTTAGTGTTATCTTAAGAGTGATGTTAATAAAAGTCAAGTACCTTAATTTAGTGGCATTGTTATTGACTATTCTCCTTTATAAAAAGAATTAGGATTCGAAGTTCCCCTCATCTTTGTTGTATCTATCAAAAATAAAAGATTAGTATTAAAGATAGGTAAAAGTTAATAGACGCCTTGATGGCTATGATTTATGAAACATTTTAAGAAACTTTTTACAGGAAAAGAAAAAAGTAACTAATTTTTTTTACAACTTTTATATTTCTCATAAAAGTTATATCAAAATATTCCTAAAATGGTTCATTAACAAGTGATTAATTTGGTTCAAGATTCAAGTTAAGAGAATGAAAAGAGGTAGAGAAAGATAAAAAAGAAAAGAAAAAGAAAAAGAAAAAGAAACCCCTAACAAAAGTAATAAAAAATGATTTTGGATATTATAAATTTTTGAAAAAAAAAATACATGTGAATGACTTGATCCATAATTGACCCATAATTTTGGAATTAAAGATTTGTTTGTTTGTTTGTTTTTTCTTTTTTTTTTTGGTACCTTTTGACGAATGTTTTGTTTTTAGTTTTTTTTTTTTTTTTTTTTTTTTTTTTAATATTTAAAATGTAAGTGAGAAAGGGGCATTCAATTGAAAAGAACTGGTAATATGACTAATATCACTAGAGAGATTGAATGTCAAAGTAAAACTAATAGGATAAATATATAGTTAACTACCTTGAAATTTGGGTTAATGTGCCAAATACATCTAAGAAAATTAAAAAATAACCAAATTGGTCCTTAAACACAAATGGTGTGTAATGCTCTTTGGGCACTCTACCTAAAACAAATTTATAAATAGGCCAAAATGCAAAACTCACCCTCTAACACAAATGGTGTGTAATGCTCTTTGTGTCCTCTACCTAAAACAAATTTATACTGTATTTTTTCATTACCAAGATTGCAACTTTACATCATTTCTTGCTTTTCTCAATGCCAATAAGTGCTCTATAAGCCAAAAGAAACTACAGTATAAATAAGCCAAAATGCAAAACTCACCCTTTAAGTTTCACCACTTTTCATTTCAGTCCTGTAAGTTTGCATTCTGTGATTTTAGTCCTCCAAGTTTCAATCCTCTTCAATTCAGTCTTCTGTTATCATTCCATCCATCTGCTGTTAATCATATTTAATTTTTATTTAATTATTTTATGAAATAAAAAATATTAGACTACTAGGATTAAAGGGCTCCACTGCTCCAATCAATAGTGCATCCTTTAACCTTTTCCATTAACATCAGGTCTCTTCACTACCCTTCAAAATCTCAAGAATGGAACCATAGCTGCAAAAAAACCAAGGCAAACAACAACTAATAAATGTCGACACCAAATCCTTTAAAACCAATGAAAGCTTAATTTTAAGTTTTAAGAGAGCAATGAACCTACACAAACCAACTGGTATTGCTGAATATGTGGAAAACCAAGCAGCGTTCTCTATCATCCTCTTCCTTATCTGAAACCTAGGATACAAGCTCGTTGGCCAACGCCGTGATTCGCTGCTCAATTCTTTGACCTAAATCAAACCACAGTAGCTTGCCGACATTAACAACGAAAGTGAAGGCATGAAAGCCCCTGGAATTGTACCACTCCACGTATTTGTTGAGGTGCTTGGTCTTGGAACCGAGCCAACCCAACAACACCAATGTCACTACTTGCTCTTTGTCATTAAAGTATGTTCTGACAATTGAAAAAAGTTGGGTTCTATTTTGTGTTCTTCAGGTGTGGGGATGGAGTGATGGACAATGTGAGTGGGGGTAAATTTTTGAGTTTTTTTAATGTTAAATTAATTTTTTTTAATTTAAGAAATATATAATTAAAAAAAAAAATTTGGTTAATGGCAGACATGGATGGATGTTAACGAAACATTGAATTGAGGAGAATTGAAACTTAGAGGACTGAAATCACAGAATTGAAACTTATAGGACTGAAATGAAAAGTTGTGAAACTGAGAGGGTGAATTTTGTATTTTAGCCAACTTTATCCTCTACCTAAAACAAATTTCTGTCACATAACTACCACCTTTTTGTGAAGAGAGTCATACATAGTGGCCTTTCAGAAGAAAGTATATTTTATTAGTGCTTTAATCAACCAATATTTGGACAACCAAAAGAAACTAGAACATATTAGAATTACCAACAAAAACTAAATCAGCTCCTTTTCAAGTAATTAATACGGCTTCAATCACTAGAAATTTTAGCTAAATTGTAATATCAAGAACTAATTTGTATCTATCAAAGAAAAAAACTAGTAATTTGTACCTCTCCTTCAAAACTTTCACAGAAACCCTCTTTCTCTTTGCTTAGTGTTAGGGATATATTTATGTAATTGGCTAATCTTTTGACAAAACGCACTTTACTTGTAATTGGGTAGATCTAGGATGGGTTTAGTACTTCAAGAAATAAGTGTTCAGGTTAAGTATTGAAACCATGAGAGTCTGACCAAGAAATAAGTGAAGGAAGTGCTGCTCTTTAAAACTCGACAGCAATCTCGACAGAAAGACTTCTATTGAGATTTAATGTTGAAGCTCGACAGAAGCTGTATCTATCAAGAATTACGAAATCAGATTTTCCAGATCTGAATACACGAATATTCCTATGTATTTGTGTAGGGCTTCTTTTCTCACTACCCTAGACATATATAAGGATTATTTTAAGGGCCGTCATAAAGCGATGCAAGAACAATGCATGCATTGTGTGACCGGAAGCAGAAATTCCTCTAGTTCATCATTCTCTTTGAAGAAGCTACTGCGTCTTTACGCCAAGGGTTTTGTGACCAAGGAGTTTCCTGATCTTCATTGTTGATGAACTGAAGAACTTTGCAGCCAACAATTTTCTTCAAGTTGGTGGAGTTAGTCATGTATTGGGATTCGTGCGTTGAACCAAGCAGTTATGATTGTGTGTGAGTGTATTTGATTCTCTCAAGTCTCAAATCTTCATAATATGAGACACTTATGCATTCTTGCTATGCTTTCACACACAACATGCATACTCTTTGCTACTTTTGATACATGTGTAGGTACAATGTGATTTGACCATCACAAGGAATACATATGTTAATATATGCTCATTAAACTGTCCTAACTTGTTTTTGAAATTTAAAATTGGTTAGACTTGTTTAGTGTGTGTGTGTGTGTGTTTTTGGATCTATGTATGCTTTGCATATATGTTGAGAGATGTTTAGAGAACTTAACATGTTGATTGGATCTTTGATTGAGTTGCTTATTTGTTGCATTCATATCTATGTGTTTTTCCTCCCTTGAAAAACTCATTTTCTTCAAGCTCGATAGCTTTTCGACAGATCCCCGACAGATTCATTTCTATCGAGCTTTCTTTCTTCAGCCTCGATAGAAACCTTGACAGATTCTCGATCCATCGAGATTTTTGGGTTTCTTCTTGATATATTCTCGACAGCTTTTTCGATCCATCAAGCCAAATTTTTGAGCATTTTGTTTGCTTGATAGCTTCTCGACAGATTCTCGATCCATCGAGGTGAGTTTTCCTGTTGACAGATCCTCGACAGCACCTCGACAGATTCATTTCTGTCGAGATTTAGTGCTCGACAGATCCTTGACAGTATCTTCGATCCATCAAGCTACGTTTTATATTTAAGGTTGAGGTGCGATTCAGATCTCACTTTCTCACTTCTCTCTCAATAGAAAACACTTCTCTCTCGCCCCAAACACTCTCCTCTCACTCAAATCACTCTACCCACTCCTTTTTCAGCCTAGATCAAGCTTAAATCTCTTGGTAAGTGTTCTAAATCCCTTCATTTTCACGCATTCATGCATTTTAGACCTAGGTTTTGGGTTTTTGAAAATTTTTGGGGTTTTTGAGATTTTTGTGAAATTTTTCGGTTGGGTTATGTTGATTTGGTGATGTATGCTCATGCATTGCATTCTCATTGCATTATAACAATGTTTCATGCATTTTAGATATGTGATTGATTATTGTTGTTTGAGTGCTGGTAGGTTTGGATTGGGTTTTTACCCATGATGCTTTTAAATTTTGCACGTCACATGTTCATGCATTTTTCATGCATACGTTATATCTTTTCTTTCCTTTTTTGGTTTGTGATGTGTTCTACTTTCTCTTTCTTTCTTTCTCTCTCTCTCTCTCGGATAGACCGCGCCATGGCACCCAAACAGCGCAAATCCACTCCGGCTTGGAACCCTCTTTGTGGTTTCGGGTCATCCTCTTCTGATCCTCATATTCCATCTCATATTCGGTTCTGTGATGAGAAGGCTAAGACGGACTTCTCTGAGAACTTTCAGGACCGTGGTGTTCATCCGGAACGCTAGGTCATCCTGTCGAATTTCTCTGACACTACTCTACCCGAAGTCATTCATACTAGGGGCTGGGAGCCCCTCTGTGGGAAACCCAAGAGGTGTTCGGTCATGTTCATTTAGGAGTTTTACTTCAACATACACGACATCGATACCTCTATGCCTCATTTTGTTACCACATTTCGAGGTACATGTATCGTAGTTACTCCGGATCTTATATATGAGGTACTACACGTTCCTAGGGTAGCACATCCTGACTACCCTGGTTGTGATCGTCTACGAACTGTGTCCAGAGACGAGCTTATCTCTCACTTTTGTGAGACTCCTTCTATATGGGGTGGTAAGCTAAACACCCCATTCTCGGGCTTTGCCAAAGGCTCGAGATTCCTTAACATGGTGATGACATTCACTCTCACTCCTTTGTCTCTCTATAACTCCATCACTGAGCCTCGTGCTCGTTTTCTTCTTTCCTTGATGAAGGATCTTTCCATTGACTTTCCCTCTCACCTCATCATATCTATCATATATGTGTATCAGGATACTGCTACCCATGATAAGCTTATCTTTCCTTCGGCTATCATGCGGATCCTTTGGCACTTCTCCATTCCTATTCCTTTCTCTCATCTTTTCACCATCATGGGTGCCATCAGCGCCGGTTCTGTTCGGCGGAGTGAGGCCCAACTTCGATCGAAGTGGCCATGAGTGGAGACGGATGATCCTGCAGCTTCTGCTGTTCCGCCTTCTTCTTCGGCTTCTTCCACCTCTGCTCCTTTTTTCTCGGTAGCTGGTGTGACTCTTAATGCTATCATGGCACAGCTTCAGAGGATGGATGCTCGTCTCGACTATCTTATAGATGAGATGTGTCAGATGAACACCCGAGTTGGTCGCATTGCTCGCAGACAGGCTCGCATGGCTGGCTTTGCACCTTCTCCCTCTCCTTCTCCAGAGGCCTCGGCTGATGAAGATGATGATGCTGGTGCTGATGAGGATGATGCTAGCTCTTCTAGTGATGACAACCTCTCAGTGACTTGTCCTTTGTCATTCGTGACAAAAAGGGGGAGTAGTTTTGGTTTTGAGAGTAGTCTTGTACTAAGGGGGAGAGTTAATATAGGACATTTTTTATAGGGGGAGTGTATGTAGATTTTGAGGGATGTAGTGAGGTTTACATGTATTTTCTTTTCTTTCTTTTTAGTTGCAGCCTCTTGTACACTGGTCTTGTGACCATTTATTAACATACATTGTACTTTATATATATATATATATATGATGATGTATGTTTTTTTCTTTACCTACCTCTACATGTGTTGTTTCTTTTCTTTCTTTATACACATGTTTCTTTATGTATGCAATCTTTATTTCTGTTTCACACATGATGCCTTGATGAGTTTTTGTTTAAGTGTTTCAAAAAGACAGGTTGTGAAAGTCTACCATGCCATGAACTCTCTTCTTGCAAAGTTTTTCAAGAGTTTATGTTAGGGTTAGATTTATTTTGTAATTCAACAAATGGTTATGAGTTTAGTGATTTAAGACTTCTCTCATGATTCATTTGTTGTGGTTTTGTCACAGATTGCCAAAGGAGGAGATTGTTAGGGACATATTTATGATTCATTAGTACTTCAAGAAACAAGTGTTCAAGTTAAGTATTGAAGCCATGCAATTCTGACAAAGAAACAAATGAAGGAAGTGCTATTCTTTAAAGCTCAACAGCAATTTCGACAGAAAGACTTCTATCAAGATTTAATGTTGAAGCTCGACAGAAGCTCAACACAAGATGTATCTATCGAGAATTACGAAATCAGATTTTCCAGATCTAATTACACGCATATTTCTATGTATTTGTGTAGGGTTTCTTTTCTCACAACCCTAAACATATATAAAAATTATTTTAAGGGCCGTTATAAAGCGGTGCAAGAACAATACATGCATTGTGTGACCAGAAGCAGAAATTCTTCTAGTTCATCATTCTCTCTGAAGAAGCTACTGCGTCTTTACGCCAAGGGTTTTGTGACCAAAGAGCTTCGTCATCTTCATTGTTGATGAATTGAAAACTTTGCAGCCAACAATCTTCTTCAAGCTGGTGGAATTAGTCACGTACTGAGATCTGTTCATCATTAGTTAGTCACATACTGGGATTCGTGCATTGAACGGAGAGATTGTCGCTACAATACAAGTCCAATTGGGTATTGGGGTAAGGGTTCAATTGTAGATTGGTATTTTGGGATAGGCTAAAGAGTTTGGTAAGATTCCTTATACTTGTAATCACTTGTGATTGATAATAGTGGATTCTTGGGAGTGGTGATCTTAAATTCACTCGGTGGGGTTTTGCCTTGGTGGTTTTCCCCATTCGTAAACAAATCACCTGTATCAAATTTATTTTTCGCTGCATTTAGTTATTTGGTGATTTGTTTGTGCTACCACGCCATTGCATATAATTTGACTAATTAATTAATTTGGGTAATTAATTAATTTGCAAGGGGTCAATTTATTTTAACCCAACACTTAGTCCGAATTTTTTTTTTTAATGAGTAAATGTTGAGTCTCTTTGCTAAGACTAAAATTGAGTTAACATTTCTTTTTGTTTGTAGAGCACTTATTGGCACTAGGGAAAGCAAGAAATGTTGTAAAACTGCAGTTTTGGAAATGAAAAACTACATGCAGTATAAATTTTTTTTAGGTAGTGGGCAATTGAAAAACTACCGTTTGTGTTTAAAGACCAATTATTTGGCTATTTTTCTATTGTCTTGAATCAGTTGAATGTGTTTGGCATTAGTCTAAATCTTAAGAGTAGTTGACTGGAATTTACCCAAACTAATAAAAGGTGCATTCGGTGCTTGTGCTCTCATAGCCTTTGATAAGCAAAAGTAAAGGAATTGATGGCAGCTACGCAAATGTTCTCCATTGGGTTAAGATAGAGAAGAAAAACCAGATAGATCATATAGATGTTAAAAAAAATTAACAAAAAAATTGTTAAAATAAAAAATCCATATACACTGAACTTACCACAATAGGTTATGAAATAAGAAAAATCCCAAATACATCAACCTACTACGATGTTTTATTAATTTATTCACAAGCGAATCAGACAAACTTTGACTTTGAGACACGTTACTTTCAACTAATTTTGGTATCTAGATAAAGTTTTTTGCCAACAGCCAAAACAATTATTGTCTTAATCAGACAAATTTAAGGTCATTATAAAGAGTATAAAATCAATTTCAAATCTTCAGACTAAATACAGTAAGTCTCAACGAGCAGGTGGAGAACAAATGGTTGGGAGTATGAATAACTGAATGGAGCTCATCAAGTTTGTTTTTGATTAACAGTCTTATATACATAACTTTGCATCACTATTTTTTTAGCTTACGCTCTGTTTGTTTCGGCAATAATGTTTTCTACAAAATGAGTCATTTTTCAAAAAATATTTTTTATAAAACTATTTCATTTTCCTATGTTTGGTAGTAACCTTAAATGGGTTGAAAAACAATATTTTAATTTCCTTTATTTAGCTTACTGTGAGATAGAGTTGTTTTCTAAAAAAAATTAGTGGAAAACAATCTTTACACAATGTTTTCCTTTGAGATAAGCCACACTTTTTATTGACCAAAGATAGTTTTCCATTGACTCATTTTTTTTAATGCTACCAAACACTGAAAAACACGGAAAACTATCTTTATACAATTGATTTCATATTGAGACTAAAGTCATCTTTCACTCATTAATTTGTCATCATTCTATTATGTTCTTGAGGGTTCGCACAAAAGTTTGTATACAAATACAAAAATGTAATCCTTCTATAGCTAAAAGCTTTGACATGTAAATGTAAAATGCATATGTGCCAATGTGCCATGCATATACACAATGACACAATATTGAATTAAAATAAAGAATGAATTGAAATTACTTTCAATTTTATTATAAAATTTTAGCAATTGACATATCATATATGATTAATGACATCACCTCAATAATATCATAAATGAATTTTTAATTATATTTTATTTATATTTAAGAATTGATAAATCAGATATGTAATATATTAAATATTAGGTGAAAATGCACTTTTGGTCTCTACATTTTGGGCCGATTCTCGATTTGGTCCCTAAATTGATTTCACTCCTAGGTCAGTCCCTGATTTTAGAAAATCGTTTTTATTTTGGTTCCTGTCGTCAACCCAGTAACATAAAATGCATACGTGACAAACAGAATGCATTGTTTGCTAACCTAGCTAATAAAAAAAAAAATTATCTTTAACATTTTTTAAATGCCACATTAGCATTTATATTAATAAAAAAAAGCCAACTCAGAAAATTAAAAAAAAAAGTAAATTAAATTTTTTAGAAAAATCTTAAATCTAATTTAAACTAAAATCATTTTAAAAAAAATCATTATCTTTTTAATTCTTTTTTATTTTGTTTTAATTTTTCTTTAACCTCATCAGCTTTAAAAAAATCCCTACACTAAAGAAAGACTAATCTCAAATTCTCTCACTCTCTTCACGCTTCATGGATAGAATCTCTAACTCTCCATTGTCCATGGCCGGAGCTCACTCAGCCTTCTTCTCCACCATGCGCCAGAGCTCACAAGCAGACCAACGGTGAGCAGATCAAGCTTCTTCTCCCTCTCTCTTTCTACAAAAATTTGGTTTGAAGCTCGCTCTCTCTCTTTTGGCTTTTCCTCGGATCAAGATCTCTCTCTTTCGGCTTTCTCTTTGGGATTTGGGTTTGATTTGGGTTTAGAGAGAGAGATGGGCTGAGATCGGTGGTAGTCGTTGTGAAGTGGTGTTTGGTCCGGTGGTGGGTAGGGCTGGATCGTTGGATGGGTTTTTTGTTGGAGTGGGTTGCGATGGCTTGATGGACTAATCGACGGCAACAGTGGTGATTGGTGGTCTGATCTGTTCATATGGGTTTTGGATTGTAGGATCGGTGGCTTGATGTGGCTTGATCGGTGGGTTTTTGATATGTTCACTTATTGCTTTGTTTATTTTAAATTTCTGGGTTTGTCTTTTTTTATGTGGATTTGATGATTTTTTTGGGTTTATGGGTTTGATTTGTTGGAGGTTTCGGTGGAGGATAGGGATTTTGTATGTATTTTAAGTATCGGTTTATTAAATGTGAGTTATTTTAGTGTTTGGTTTGAAAGAAAATCTTGATTTTCTGGGGAAAATGTTGATGATTGTTCAAGGAAAATTTATGAGGTTGGTTGGGTTTGTTATTATTGTGAGCCGAATTGGCTGGGTTTGTGTGTGCGTTTGTTTCATAAGAAAATTTCTGGTTTTGGGTGGAAAGAAAATGTTGTGATGAAAATCTTAGGCATCAACTTTTTAGATGTGAATTTTTTCAGTGTTTGGTGAAATTTTCTGGAAAAGATGTTGAATGCCCAGGAATTTTGTGTTCGTCCTTGTGATTTGGGTTCATGTTTTTGAGTTCTTGAGTATTCACGTTCAAATATGAAATTATGTATTTTTAATTTTTTTCAAATTGATAAATTAATTTTTTTTTTTAAATTAGACGATGACATGGCATGTTGACATGGTTTTTTATTTTATTATATTAGCCACGTCAGCATCTAATATGCCAACAGTGCATTTTGTTTGCCACGTATGCATTTTCTGTTACTGGGTTGACGGTAGGGACCAAAATAAAAACGATTTTCTGAAATCAGGGACTGACCTAGGAGTGAAATCAATTTAGGAACCAAATTGAGAATGCCCAAAATGTAGGGACCAAAAGTACATTTTTACCTAAATATTAATTAGTCTTTTTATTTTTAAGAGTTACAACAATGATGTAGGGCCCTTCTAGTCCCGATTCTCTTTATAAAGGAGAACAGTCAATGCTAATGCCACTAAATTAGAAGCTTTATTGACTTTAACATCATTCTTTAAGATAACACTAAAATGAAACAACGTAATTGAGAAATGGGGGCTTCAGTTGCAACACATGCAAATCAAGAAAAAAGGCTTTTCAGAGTGTTTGAGAAACTTGGATTGGTAAGACTATAGCCCCCATCAACAACCAGGTTCATCCCACTCACATACTTAGACTCATCACTCCCCAAATACAACGCTGCCTCTGCAATATCTTCAGGTTCCAATACTACTCCCTTCAAGTTTGCACACGATGAAACCACTTCCTCCACCTTATTTTTCTCCATCCCTATAGTTTTTATTACCATAGGAGTTCCAACTGTGAAGGGAGACACACAATTAACTCTTATTCCATACTGTCCCAACTCCACGCTCAAATTCTTAGCCATTCCCACCACAGCATGCTTTGATGCCTTGTATGCATGTGAAGTATTACTGGCTATTACTGAAACTATACTTGAGGTGAAGAGAATGCTTCCTCTTTTAGTTGGAATCATAACCCTAGCAGCATGCTTGGCACCCAAGAAAGCACCGAAAACGTTGACATTCAAAACCCTTTTGAAATTTTCATTTTCTGATTCTAAAATTCCTGATTCAATGTTGCCTGTAATGCCAGCGTTGTTGAACATGATATCAAGCTTTCCATACTTGGTTACAGCCATGTCCACGGCCTTTTCAACATCAGATTCATTTGTTACATCACAATGGATGTAAGAGATGGAATCAGAGCCAATGTCTTTGCAGACTGAGTGGCCAAGCTTGTCTTGGACATCTACTATTAGGACCTTTGCACCATGTCGAACAAAAAGCCTTGCAGTGCTCTCACCTATGCCACTCGCACCACCGGTTATTAATGCTACCTTACCTTCTAATCTGCAAGGACAAAGAAATAAGGAAACTAAAATTTATTAGTCTAAACTCCTAGCTAGTTTTTAATATATTATAAATGATAGAAAGAATGTGAATTAGAGAACACAGAGTTTGTGAAAGGTTTGTTGTAATAATACCTTTTGGTGATGGGAGTTGCTGAAGAATTAGCACTCATCTTTTACTTAAAATTTATGGGAGATCTCCGCCAAGTTGAAGATGTGAGTTACGTTTGTGAATGTCACCTTTATTGTTTGTAGATACTTTATAGTGGAGAGGTTCAAGTATATGCAGCTTAAACAAATTATAAAAAAAAATTAATAAGTAAACAGGAAGGAGAAAACAACAAAATCCTTACTTCTATGAAGTTTCTTGCTATGTATTAAGATTCTACTTAGCAGGTAGCAGCCATTAGTCAAAGTCTTAGTTTTGACTACATAAGTCATACACAAATGTAACTGTCTTGAGAGAGAGTTTACTAGAAATTTAACCCTTTTGCTTTTTGACTTCCAAGGCAGCCATCAAGGTTGAGGATGTACGTGCATACTATTATTATGTGTGGAAAGTTATACCCTCCTCTGCGTGAACAGTAGCTTACACTGTGAATAAAGTGTTGGAAAGTTATTCCAAAGTTGATTTATTGGGTGGTAGTTGAGTGATGGCCGATGGGTGGATATTGGGAGGTCATTAAATCCTAAACCCTCTATTGTCAACAACGTTATCAATTCACCGAGTGCCGTGATTGGAGGGTTAAGGTGTCATTTTCCTTTCGTTGTTTCATTATCTTAATCTTAATTATAAGGGTCCTTATAAGGGGTGACTTTAGTGCAATTTTTATACTTTATTTTCATAAATAAAAAAAAAGTCTATACTGCATTAAGCAAATTTTGGAATTATAATGTGTATCACTTTCCGTACTTTTCAAATGATAATAAATTTTTTTTGAACTATTTCCAAAGTCACAATCTAGCAAAGAAAAATAAGAAAAAAAAATTATTTTTAAAAAAATAATTAATATCTACCACAGAAGTGAGTTTCTCCAAAAAAAAAAAAAAACCAACTAAACAAAAGGAATGTGAATATTTACTTTTTTTGTCAATAAAAATGAAGAAGATGATAATGATTTTGTTGTTTGAGATTTGTTTGTTTTGATTGAAAACATTATATAAAGATAGTTTCCGTATTTTTCAATGTTGGTCGCATAAATAAAAAGGGTTGTTATTGCATACTCTAGGTGTAACGCCCCAAAATCATAAACAATAAAAGTCCATTTAATCTAAGTAATCCATTAAAATATTAAATAAAAGAAACCAGCAACCTTGAATTTCATCACAAAAGTCAGAGCTCTAATTCACCAAATACAAAACATCCTCAATATAATTCTCCAATACAATGTTTAATGCCATAAAATAATAATAAAATCCTCAATTCCACAAAATAGTTCGTAACTGCTGTCTCCCAAGAATCTCTACTCCAATAATCCCTCTAATGTATCTGTAATGGGAAATAAAGGGGGGTGAGATAACTCAATAAGTGGAATTCACTAACATTGGGGCATGGGAACAACCTTTCAAATAAATAATACTTACAACAATTTCATAACTTGTAACTCATCAATATTTCACATAAAAAATTATTTTTATATTGTGAGCCATCGACCATATTGCTAGGACAAAAAGGTAAACTATGTCGGATTTGGACTTTTTCAAGTGTTTTGGGACAATTTTTTTAAAGTAATTCAATGGTTGAAAGAGAAGATATTTGTTCATAAAAAAAATTAAAAAGAGAGAAGAATTTTTTTTTTTTTTAAGTAAACAGTAATACTTATTATTAGAACACACACAAAAATAGTAATACTAGTGTTTTAAACCAGATTTATAATATATCATATAACCAGAGTACAACTACAAAATGGTCTAACATTTGTAGTCTGGAGTTATAAACAAGATAGAAGATATTTGAATTATGTACTAGATGAGTTAAACGATGTATCGGGAGATTCGGGACACCTTTCTTGTATGTGTTATTTGCAAATATGATAAACTTTTCTTTCAATTTTGTATTAAGTTTTTCGCTATTCATGTGTAGTTACCACTAACTGCATCGCTCATTATCTTTTACATAAATTAAAAGAGTCTTAAGTTTATTGTATTATCCCAAAAAAAAAAAAAAAAACCAAATAATTGTTGGAATTAGAGATGTTCATCACTTCAGTCAATTTAGATTGAGGAAGGAGGATCAATCCACAACCAAAAATACTAATAAAAAAGGATTAGCAACTGATTTTTTTTTTTTTTTTTTTTTTTTTTTTTTTTTTGGACTTAGAGTTTGCAAATTGCAACCATCAATTTCGTGATTTCAAAATGCCTAAACAAATAATCTGGCAAATCACTCACAAGTCACAACAGAATGGCATGTGATGAAGCAACAAAATGAGAAAAACCCAAACAATTACTTTAGTGACAGTTCATAACAATGATTTGGCTCTATGGCGATAGCTAGGTGAAAAATAATAGATTTGTTGGCGACAAATCTAAATTTATAGATGGTCGTGGGATTCATCAGGGTATATTCAGCCCAATTTCCATTAAATAGGTTTTTGAAAATAGCCATGGCCTTTCAAGTCAAATTGGGCCAATCAACATGTTTCATGTTTTTTTTTTTCCATCTTGTCTTTTAATAGTCTGTTAAATAAATTTAGTTTTTTTTTTTCTTAGTGTCCAAGTTTATTAGGTGTGCAGTATTTTGTTATTATTAAACTTAACAATATTGTATACCTTAATTGCTCTTGACATGTAGTGTGGATATTCTTTTACCTCCATAATTTTTCCCTAGTACAAAGGAGATGAATTGCCTATATAAGTTAATCACCAATAAACTCCTACAACCCAGTCGTGTATAATGATTTTGAGCCAACCCTAGAAGTCAATAATTATAAAAGAATTGTTACATTGAATTTATATGGTATTAAAACCTCTTCTTCTTCTTCTTTTTGTAGTGTAACTCAACAAATTAGAAAATAAGTTAATGCAAATGTACAATAATTTAGCAACCATGGAAGCTTTTTAAAATGGTTCATAGGGATGATGAAAATAGAATTTTTTTTTTTTTTTTTTAATGAGAGAAAATGGGCTAATTTTCTATACGTTGATGCCTTAGAATTTTCATAACTGAAGACTTATATATATATATAATAATTTAACTGGTATCAAAATTATGGGGTGTTACACCAGGAGTATGCTCCCTCTCTCTCACAGAGAGGTGGACCCCATAGTGGGTGGAACCCACCCATCTGTGAGAGGAAGGGACTATACAATAATTTTCCTCCAAAAAAAATAAAAATAAAGGAAAATTAATTTTGGTCAACAGAAAAAGTATGACTTACTTTAAGAGATTGTTTTCTAGCAAATTTTTTTTGGAAATAGACTCTTTCTCACAGCAAGCTAAAAATGGGAAGTTAGGAAAAATTGGAGGATAGAAAAGATTTTAATTTCCCCCATTTTTGTTTGGTTGGGAGTGAAAAAGTGAAGGGATAGAAAAAGTGAGTTTGTATAAATTTACTCATATATCCTTGTTAAAAAAACAATTAAAACAAAAAAGTGACAAACAACCAAAAAAAAAACAAAAAAAATACAATCACCCAAATTTATTAAAAAATAAAAAAAAAATTTCTAGAAAAAAAAATCACGTCTAAACAAAAAAAAAGAAGAAAAATAAAACAAACACTGTCACGCCCATGACCCTAAGAAATCATAAGAAAAAAGGGAAAAAATAAAAAAATAAAAAGAGGAAGAGGCAACGTCCAGGAAAGCAAAAGAAAAAAAAAAGAGTGAGAACAAAAAAAAAAAAAAAAACACTTATTAAAACTGGGATTGGAAAAAAAAAAAAAAAGCAACGTACTAAAACTCATGTGCAACTTGCACATGGGCATTTTTGTCACTCACCCACCAGAATTCCCCCCACCTAGTTTTCTCCCCATTTTGAGGAGAAAACTTTTTGGTGGGCTCAGGAAGAAAACACCTGGAGCCCACCATCATTTTCCCCTATCCCCCTCCCAACCAAACACTCTTCAAAAAGTTTTCCCTTCTCATTTTCTCTCTCTCTTTTTTATTTATTTATTTATTTTTTTTCATCTTCCCTAAAATCCACTCTACCAAGTATAGGAAAATGATATAGTTTTATAGAAAATATTTTTTGAAAAAATGACTTATTTTCTAGAAAATATTGCTGTTGAAATAAACAGAATAGTAACAACAAAAGTCAAATGCATTCATGATAAATATTTTTATTTTCTTTTGTAAAAAGGATAGAACTATACTTCTAACTCTAAAATATACTAGTGAATTCAAGTTTGGTGCTTAGATTTTGTAAAGTTTCAATTTTTCCTTAAAATTTTAATGATAATTTGGTTTTATTTATTTATTTATTTTTTTGAGAAACTCATTTGGTTTTAATTGATAGCACAATTTGGTAACATAACTTAACTTTGCAAATTCTCTCAACATTTCTCATGTCATCAACTGCAATACTCCAAATTTAAATTTTTTTAAAAAAATTTGGAACTTTATAATAAAATATAACGATCGATCAAACGTACACTGTAATTCCTCAACTATGAAAAATGTAGTTCAACTAATAAGTGCAAACTTTAACGAGCTTCAAACACATAAAATGTTAAGTCATTAAGTGAGGCAGTTGCTCCTGCAGAACTTGATGAATCTAGACCATAATTTATATTTTTTCTGTTGATAAATGCTGGCTTGTTAGGAGGGGGAAGACTTGTTTCATTTCCCCACATGAATAAAATTTCTGCCATGCTTGGTCAATCTGTTGCTTGTTCTTGCACACATAAGAGCATAATATGAAAAATTAATAGTATAATCTTAGAGTACTACCAAGGTGAAGTGCGTCAAATCAAAACCAAATGATAATATATTTTACTTACATGTCCAATCAAATTTAGGCAAGGACTTTCAACATGATAGTGGTTGTTTCTCTTGCCACTAATTATCTCTAGTATTAAGACACCGTAGCTAAAGACATTTGATTTGGTAAAATATAATCCTTCCACTGCATACTCTGGTGATATATATCCACCACAATTGCACAAATAAAAATAATTATAATTGTGTAATCATGTTTTTAGCATTCTTTGTTAATGTGTTTGTACTTTGTACATGTTAATTAAGGATATGGATAAAATACTCACTCAACAAACCAAACCAATCAAATACCCTGTATTCATTTTGTTACTCTAATATATATATATATCTATATATATATATATTAAAATACAAAAACAAAATCAAATAGGTGGCATAACACAATTGGTGAAGTGTAAATTGGACATGGAATTTACTTTTTCTATAAATTTTATTATATAACATTTACAAACTAATGTGTTATCAATTCTAAAAAACAGATCTAGGTTAAAACAATAAAGTCATATCCTGTAAAGCAGCGGAAAAATAAATAACAAAATGATATGATGACCTAGGAAAACCAAACCGGTAAAAAACCTGGGGAGGATTTAACCTAGCTATCCTCAAGGTAAAAAGCAAATCCACTATAGAGAATCGAAGTTTACAATAAGACTTAGACTACTAACATCCTATTGCTACCACATGTAGAACTTACTAACACGATCACATGCAAGATCCGAATCCACAGACTCCTTCTCTCTTAGGCCTTTGCAACACAAGCACCCACACTTGTGATAAAAAACACAAACTCTCCTGTTTGTGACTCCAAGACCACCCTTGAAGGTTTAGATCATTAGCACCTTTGATGACTAGAGAAGGCAGCAACTTCTACAACACCGGATCTTGAGATTCTTCAAGGAATAACACCGGTTAAAGACACAAGAGAGCTTTTTGGTACAAAACCCTAGATACAAAAGAGGCACACTCTTCTCTCTCTGAAAAGCCTTATAAAAACGTGCTTAGAGTTTCCTTTATATACTAGTAGTGTTTTACTTGAAACCCAATACGTTTAAGTAGAGTTTGGGCTAAAATAGAATTCTGCAGATACGTGTTTCGATCGGTCGAACCTGTCTTTCGATCGATCGAACCAGGCAAATTCTGAAATCTTCTTTCTGCAGCTTACATGTTCTTGAATCTTGACTTGAATCACCTTGAGCATTGACTAATAATACCTATAGACTCCAGGATCTATATCTAGACAAGTTTATGTTCACGATTTGCCAATTGTTCTAAACTTTTAGAACCTAACACAATCCCTGCCTACACCAAAAACTGATTGGTGTCTTAGTCTGATGATAAATAGCTATTATTAGGAGCGGACACCATAGGTTGAAACTCTCTCAAAAAAAAAAAAAAAAAAAAAAACTACTATGTAGTCATTCATAAAAAAAACAAAGGATTTCAATAGAGTTGCTTGTAATAAATTGGCTGGTTTTGCTAAGTCTTGTGTTGCTGAATTGGCAACAGATGTTGTATCTGTTTAGATGCTTTCAAAAAATCATTCTAAATTTCCATAAAAAATACTAATACTAATATTAAAGTTAAAGTCTTTAGAATTCAGGCTTTTTTTTTTAATTATATTATTTTGTTTTTGTTTTACTTAGATTTGGGTTTATTAATACAATTGTGTTACTTAGGCCTATTTGGTTTCAAAAAGTGGTGTATCCACTTTTCATTTTCTTTATTCTATATTCAAACCCTAAATTTGAATATAGAGAAAAGTACTTATTTTCATATTTGGTAGTGTTTGGTAAGTTGTTTTGAATACATAATTTGAGTATAGAATACATCATACCTAGGTTTGGTCATTGTTTTCTATTCAAAAAAAAAAAAAAAAAAAGTAACTTTTCTCACTCACACACATCAATTCACTAAAAAAAAAAATTGTTTCACAATATTTATGAATATGCCACTGTATTCGTATTTTCATAGAAAACAAAAATGCTGAAAAGTAGTATTCATTTTTTGTATTCCAATACAACTTTTAGAATACTAAAAATTAAAACTAAATACAAATGCTAAAACTAAACCAGTTTTTTAGTGGTGGGACCCACTAAAAACTAAAAATGAAAACAAAAAACAGTGCTTTTTTCAACTAACCAAACATGCCCTTAGAGTTTGGTTTTAGAGTGGTGTTTTGGATTTTGAGATTTAAATGTGTTAAGTTTTTTATGGGCCTTTCCCCTAAAAAAAAAAAAAAAAGTTTTTTATGGGCCTAGCATGTTTTCAGATTTTTCTAATGTTAGTTGAGAGAGACATTATGGGCTTGATGTTTATTGGGTTTTTATTTTTTAATTTTCGGTTGGTTTTTATTTTTTTTATTTTTTATGTATTATGATTTGAGTGATTTTGGATTTTAATACGTAAATGGGCTTTGCTGGTTTTAATGGACTTTTGGATTGACTGGCAAGTTTTGGCTATATTTCATAACAAGTCAACAACACGTGTGATGCACGGGAAAGCTATTGATAATAAGATCTAATGAAATCTAGAAATAAGAAATTGAGTTGATAATGTGCATTGTCAACAGCTCACTGTAAGTGCATAGTTACTGAAACTTACAAAGTAATTCATAATTATTAAATTAATAAAGCAAAACTCCCAAAAGTTATAAATACACACACGTAGAACTAATACCGTTTGAACACATACATATTATACAACCAAGTCTTAATTTTCCCATCAACAGCCTTTGAAAATATAAACTGCAAACATATATGTTAGGTTTTTAGATTCCTGTAAACTAGATTGTTTAATCTAATTAATTAACCAAGTGAATACTTAGGTTTATTATTCAGATCTAGGTTAAAACAAAACACTCATATCATGTAAAGTAGCGGAAAAGTAAATAACACAACGATATGATGACCCAAGAAAACCAAACCGGTAAGGTTTCCTTTATATACTAGAAGAAGTAGATCTAGAACCCTAGTCCTTTTTGGGCTTGAACTGCTGTTGGGCCGAACTTAAAATTCTGCAGACCCGTATTTCGATTGGTCGAGCTTGTTCTTCGATCGATCGAACTAGGCAAATTTCAAATTCTCTTTTCTGCAGCTTGCTTGTTCTTGGATCTTGACTTGTATCACCTTGAGCATTGTCTAATAATACCTATAGACTCTAGGATCTATATCTAGACAAGTTTGTGTTCACGATTTTCCAATTGTTCTAAACTTTTAGAACCTAACAATATAAACAAAGACCATGACATGAGGAGCTCACCAAGCTTCAAATATGAGTAGTAATATGACTTTCTCAATCTTGCTTAGTTGTGGTAATAATAATATAGATAATTCAATACATGGAACAATATTAAAATTATAACACTTTATTCTATTATCTTTTATGTTGAATCTAAACAAACAATTAATTAAAATATGGATGGATCATACATAAATTATATGTGAGATTGAATGAAAATTTTAATCAACCAAAAATCACACCTTTAATTAAGAAAAAAAAATCACATGAACCCAAAACAGATTTCTCAATAAAGCAATAACATATAAAGTGACGAATTAAGATTTAGTAATAACTTTTTGATGTAGTTGTCTTGAGACGTTTGCGAAGCATTTGGATTGGTACTCCTTTTTGAAGTTTATGTTACTTCTATTTTCTATTACTATTAAGAAGTATTAATCCTAAAATGGTGAAGGAATTGCAAGATTGGCACTCATGATACAAATGATAATGTTTGGTTTAAAAGAAAACTTTGGTGGCAATATCCATGCTTTACACGTCTAAAATAACGCACGTAGTTATATTACTTGTGATGTAGAACAGACCCCAATGGCCTTTTGGGATTCCCAAGCGCCTAAAATCGCGCAAGGCAAAAAGGCACTAGTAAAAATCATTTGGGCGATGGAGTCGAAATCGCATGAAATTTGGCAGACTAAAGCGAAATAGCTTTCTGAGCAATAGTTGTTGCCATGCCATGAGATACCCTTGAAAATGGCAAATTCCTTCATTTAGGTCTCTAAAATTGCATTTTTTCCGTTTATAGTAATTTTTGTTGCCTTAATAACTTTTTACTTAAAAGTCAGAATAATGTCCCACTTGTTTTGGGACGAACTTTAAGGTCAGTAGTTTATGATTCTGCATTTAACTAAATTTTGCACTTTTGGTAATTTTTTTCGGTATTTTGTCACATATTCACATAATTAGTGCGAATTAGGGTTTTAGACATTTTTCTCAGTATTTATATGTTTTGTAGCTGTTAGAGGCAAATCATATTATTATCAATAAAAATACAGATGTTTTGTCAATTTTCTTCTCTGGTGGATTCCAGTTTTATCACTTTGTGGATTCAAGGAACCTCTCATGGATTCAAGGTTTACTACCCAGAAACTAACAATTTAGTTTATGTCCATCAAAGAGAGCATCGTGTGTGCTTTCTTCAAGCTTTCGCGACATCAACTTGGGTCATCTCAAGTCATGCTCATGCCAACCAATTACCTCCTTGTTCCGTCCATGACACCACAACACGAAGAAAGAACAATATGGCTTCACTTATGGTCGACAATATCTATATTGAATCGAAGGTATGATTTAACTTTAGGCTAAACAACATGCCATTCACATCTCAACAGTTTAGAACAAAATGACACATTATTTTGTCTTTCTTCTTCCTCATCACTGGGAAACTTGTTTTGCTCCAGTTGCCATCTTCATCTTTCTCGGTCGATGCAGCCATTAACTTGGCTTTTGAATGTCACCACCACATGACAAAATTATATCACTATGAAATTTTGATAACATGTAATCATCGTACTATTTTTCTCTCTCTCTGCCATAAGATAAATTAATCCTCAATAGTCACACGGATTTTCCACAATGAAACCATGATTGATACAATCTTATTAAAGAATTGCATCCTCAATGAATCCATGATTGATACAATCTTATTAAATAATTGCATCAAGAACCTTGCTCTAATACCACTATTGGATCCTACAATGTAAATGGTAATTCCGTTAGGGTGGGGATCACCAAAACTGACAGAGAGATAATGTAGCTTGTGTACTAAATGAATGAGGAGTGCGAATATTTGTAAACTTCATCATGTCTTTTGGGAAGAAATATATCTGTTTACCAAAAGATGTATCCTATCTAAGAAAATTTAAACGTATCACATAAACCAGCAAATGAAAAGGCACAATATTTCATGTTTTGAAACATGTAAACGTGGTAGTAATTTATGTAGTCACGTGGCACAATAAGGAGTGGTCAACAATAAGTCAAATGTTTCACTTTTATATTATACTATTCGCTAACCTATGCGATGCACGAGAATAGCTACTGGATGAGTTTCAAGGAAAAAAAACATTATTTTTGAGTTGGAGTAGTAAGCAAAAATGCATGATTTAAAAAAAAAAAAGATATTAAAAGAAATATCACAAAGTGTTAATAGTTAGACAGAAGAAAGCAATGTTGTTTTATTTATTAGTTTTTTGTGGGAATAAATAAGAGACCACTGTCAATTTTTGTGTATCCAAGTGTTAGGCCCTTTTAGATATACACCACTGTCAGTTTCTTTAAAACCTTTTCCCTTCTCTCCGTGTGTGTGTGTTAAAATACTTAGTATTCTAGAAAAAAAAAAAAAAAAAGAGAGAGAAAAGTTGGACTTGCTTTGTATAAACTTAGTGAGTATGCCTTATGTTGGTTGGAACAAATACAATCTGATAGAATCCGACAAGTTAAAGATAAGATTTGTTCATGGCCAAGGATGAAAAAGATGCTTGTTATCAAATTTTATCCTTTAGATTGTGAAGAAATATTGTCGTATAGAATACAAGATTATTATTGGCCAAGAAGTTCATACTTGAATTATTTTGAAGAGCCAAATATTCCACCATTGAAGGAAGAATTGCATGTTGAAGAAAATATTGTTTTGGAAGTATATGTAGAAGTCAAAGAAGAAATTATAGAGATTTTTGAGAAAATTAATGAAGGCCTTGTTATAGAAGAAGAACCTGAAATCAAGATTGTGGAGGAGGTTAATGAATACCCTATTATAGAGAAAGATCCTGAGGTCGAGATAGTAGAGACCATTAAAAAAGAAATTATAGAGGAAGTTGTCAACGATCTTGATGAAGTCAAGTTAGATGATTGCAACATTCAAGCTCCTATTATTTTGGTGGGAGATACTGAAACAAAGTTTATTGATTTTATTGGGGTTGATAGATTTTATTCAATTGTCCTTGGTAAATCTCTACAATTACATGAAGACCAAGGGAAAAGAAATCCAGGTTAATTTTTTTATTCCATTGATGAGTTGCAAGTATGGAAAGAAGATCAAGGGGCTCAGACATTCAAAGTATTTGTTTATTTGGAGTGGAAGATTTCAAATTTCAAAGATGAACTTGAGGACAAGTTTGTTTCAAGTGGAGGGGTCTGATGTGGGACACAATTTACTATTTAATTATTTTAATTTATTATTTTTGGTATTATTATGTAAAAAACGTTATTTTAGGTTTAGGTGATTTATTTCCTTGTTTTTAGGTGCATTTTATGTTTTTTAGGTCAAATTTGGTTCCCGTTATGGTTAGGTTTTAATTAGGAGTTATTTTAGAATATATTTTCTTGTCTGTCAAGTTACATAGCCCTTAAAGAGCTTTTGCTCTTTTGGTCCTTGATCTAATTCTTTCAATCTTTGTAGGACCCTTCATGCATTAGATGCTTCATTGTCATGCATTTGTGCATCATGGATCTCTTTATATGCATTGTTTTGATTGTTTTTGCATTTGATCTTACTTTTATGCTTTTGTTTTTGTGTGTGTAAAAATCCAAAAACACACAAAAAGTGAAAAATTCAAAAAGTTTGATCGTATATGTTTTAGCACATTTCACATGTGAGTTTGGCCTAGTACCTTCGTACTAATGGCTTAGTGCATTTATAAGCTTAGCTTGTTATGAATGCACATCTATCTTTGTGGGAAAAATCTTGACATCTATGTGTGATTGTTGTAAATCGATCTTCAAGCTTGTCATGAATGATTAGTCAATAGTCATGTTGGTTTTGATACATGCGTAGACTTGTACCTATATATCTTCCCACACTTTTATATTTTTTTTGCTTAAAGAGCTCAATCAATGTTAAATCTCGAAAAGAGATAATGAGTTGCAAAAGCCGTCGCATATACTAGTATTTGACTAGGAAAAAAGGAAAGCGACTTGTATTGAAAATGTATGATGCCCAAAAAGCCAAAGGCTTGCTCATTAAATTGAAATATTAAAAATTTCAGGCATCGATCTCAAAAAAAAAAAAAAAAAAAAGATGTAAAGATAAAAAATGATCAATTGTTATGAATTGTAAAGAAGCCAAATGAAAAGCTTTGAAGATATGTAATCATTTTCTTGTAGGAGGTCATATATGTTCATTTCTATAATTGAGATAGACCACTTGATTTAGTACTAGTTGTGCATGACTTGATTGAATTGATCATTGAAGTTTCACTCTAGACTAAGGACTATTCCACATTTGATACACACACACACAACACACATGCCTAATGTTCAATGAATGCCTTATTCATTTGTTCAATTGTACTTGTTTAAATGTGATGTGTGTGTGCTCAATTATATATGGATCAATCCAAAAAGATTTTTGATCATTTTATATGTTTTTGGAAGTGATTTTTATCACTCTTTGTGTTCATGTTTAGTGCTTACTTTGTTTTTCATTGTTTAAACATTTTCTATGTTGAAAAACAAGTGTCAGAATTTTTGGCTACTTGCGTGAGTAGTGAGCAAGTAGCGAGTTTTGGCTACTCGTTTTGGCGACTTGCAAGTAGCGAGACCTAGTAGCAAGTTTACACAGAATGTATTGGCGACTCACTCGCGACTTGAGTCGTGACTCGCCAGTCGCGAAATGCCCAGAATCATCTTTTTAAAGAGCTTTTTCGTGCGAAACTTGTTTTAAACCTCTCCCATCCTCTCTAAAACCCCTCTTTCAATATTTTTACATCAAAACCCAATCAATCTGAATAGTTTTTCATTTCATTAACATCTCTAAGGTAATCTTAAACTCTTTTCATTGATTTGGATCCTTAGATTATGTTTTGGAGAGTTTTGTGCTCTTGGTTGGGATTTTCATCATAAGGGTTGGGAAAACTTAAATTTTGTCAAAATTTTTGTATGGGATTGGTTTCTTTTGATTATTTGCATTGGATGTTGGCCCCTTTTGGCAAAAAGAACATGTATTAAGGGTGGATTTCATGATGTTCATGCATTGTTTCACATTGTTGTTCATAGTGTGCACGCTAGGTGTTTGATAAAATGTCTCTTAGGCATTTTCTCACTTGTTTGGACTCCAATGAGTACCAAACTTTGGGGTTTCTCATATTTCCTCATTAGGAACATGTTTGGATCATTGGTTGTGTATTTAACACACCTTGCCCCATATGTGCATTTTCCATGCTTTGGTCATGCATTGCACATTGCCACCTCTTGCACACACCTTTGCTACCCTTGTCATGCATTGGTCTATACCTTGTTTCTTTATCCTAGCATGTCTTGTTTACTTTATGCTTTGTAGCATTTTGTTTGAGCTTCATTTTCTCATTCATCTCGCATCCCTCATGCATCATTATCATTGGTCGTACCTTCATCTCTTACCCTCATTTCTCCTTAACCTTTTGTCTATTCCTGACAAAAAGGGGGAGTATATTCTAGAGAGTATACCGGAGAGTTTTGTCATTTTTATATGACTCTTGTGCACATTCTTAGGGGGAGAAATTCTATTTCTCATGCACATTTGTAGGGGGAGAGATATTCCATAGGGGAGATGCATATACCAAGGGGGAGAAGACATTGTGTTAATAAGAAAACTTTTCTTGTTGGCTTTATGGTGCTTTGAGTTATGCTTTGTTGTTATCATCACATCATGTTTGTGTATTGGACATGCATTCATCCTTATGCTATTGTGCTTCATTGAATGCTTTCGGATGATCATTTGCTTTGCTATGTGATCATTGTAGTCATTTCTATATGACTGTTTTGGTATATGATCAAGTTGCTCACATGTTTCACATCATGTTTATTTGATCGCAATTTGCTTGTTACATTATACTTGTCCTTTTATTACTTGCTTTACCTTGAGGGTCTAATGTGTTTTGTGCAAGCATTTTAGGTTACAGGTATATATGTTCCAAGTTCATCACAGCTCCTATGATTCATGATAGGGGGATGAAGAGCCTGATCAAAGGGGGAGTATTGATGTTGAAGAGCAGGAGTTGCCTATGTTTAATGTTTTGCTTATTGTTATCTTATGTCTTAAGTTTAATGTCTTAGTTTATATTCAGTTTAAGGATACTGTGGTTGTACCCTTACTTTGTAGTGTAGTACTTGTTGATTAATGTTATGCATTTTCTTTAAGTACATCACTCTTGTACCCTTTGTTGAATTTTATATCCTTAATGCAATTACCTTAAGTTGTTGCATTGGTTGAGTGTAGGACATGCAAATGATACTTTGCATTGAGTTTATTAGCTTGCATGTCCGGATGTTCATTCCATTGTGTGAATGAGCATTGTGGTCACTATTTATAGTAATTGTTCATTTTTGGTCAAGCCATGGTCTATTGCTTATATTCCATTTTGTTTGATCGCATTGTGCTTGCTCCATATGCATTACAAGTTTTCTGCATACAATGATCATATTGTGTTGTTGTGTTTCAGGAGATACTTGTTCTTATGGTTCAAGAGTTACACAGATTCTAGAGTTACGTGTGAGTGAGTTATGTTTAACTGTTCCCAACTCACATGTTAAGTCTAGAGTTTGTTTTAGGGTTTTGTCAAAGAATAGCCAAAGGGGGAGATTGTAAGGTTGGATTTAATCAACCATTCTGTTGGCTTTATTCCATGCCAATTTCCTTGTAATTCAGCACTTAGAAACCTTGTATTTAGGTGAGAATCTTGTAAGGGTAGTGTGTGAGAGAGTGTGAAGAAATGCTCAAGACTGTGTAGTGAAGCAGGGACTCGCGACTGGATCTCGCGGGTGGCTCGCGGCTTGCAAGCCGTCAGAAGATGCACACGAGTGAAGCATGCAGAGAAGCTGAACTGTCATGCCAGCTGTAGCACTACAGGACAAAAAGTCTAGACTGGCCATTCAGTTAGCTCGCGGCTTAAACTCGCAACTCAGTCAAGTCGCGAGACCAAGTCACCAGCCAGCTCTATTTTGGAAAAACTGACTCTTCGCATTCCATTCTCACACCAATATAAATACCCCTTATACCCACGAAATATAGAGTGCTTCCAGAGAGAATTTTAAGAGAGAAACTCTAGAGAAAAACAAGATTGACTCATCCACAATCTTCATCTTTATTTCTCCAAATTCCTCTACTCTCACCCTCTCCATTGATACATCCTTGAGAGGTACATTAGCCAAAACCTTTTCTCACCATACCCATATCTGTGATAAGGCTATTTGGTGCTTGGGAAGCAGTTAGAAAGGGACCAATTGATATTGGTTGATGCTATGGGCTATAGCGGAATCTAGTAAGCTAAAGAAGACAAAGGTTCGGCGTAACCTCATTGGAGCAAGAAGCTTGGAGGGCTTAGGTACACTGGGTAGATTAGGCTTGGAGGGTCTTCTGCTGTTCATGTATCCTAACTTCATTCTTTAGTGGATTATTGACCGCTTGGAGGGCGGCGGAGAGGTTTTACGCCGAGGACTTCGGTTTCCTCTTCGATAACACATGGCTGTGTTGTCTTTGTATTTGCATCTCTCTTCCTTAATCTTTGTCATTTAATTTCTGCTGTGGTTGTGATTTTATTTGGCTTAGATTGTTCTATTAATTCTGTTTTAGCTATTTATCATATTCCGCACATATATTGTTTGATAATTAGCTTGAATTGGTAATTTGTAATTTGGGGGTCTAAACATTCAAAGTGTTTTACACACTATTTGAACATTCAAATCATATCATACAGTGTGGAAAAATAAATAAGACGACGATATGTTTACCTAGGAAAACCAATGAAACTGTTCAGTTTCAAGGTAAAAAACCTGGGGAGGATTTGACCTAGCTATCCTCAAGGTAAACAAATCCACTAATAAAGAATTGAAGTTTTTACAAAAGATTTAACCCTAAATCTATTGCTACCTCAAGTAGTAACTTACTGACACAGCCACGTGCAAGCTCTGAATCCATGGACTCTTCTCTCTTGGATTTGCAGCACACAAGCTCCCACACTTATGACTTTGAAATCCCACTAAAAAATTTTAGATCACCACTTGTTGATCTTGCAGCAGCAACTAGATTCTACCAGCACTTGATTGTAGATCTTGTTTCGGTAGATACTTGTGGAGTTAGAAGGTACAAAACCTCTCAGATCTCATAGGAGTAACTCACAATTCTTCCAAGAGTCTTCAAAATGTAGTTAGGGTTTTCCTTTTATACTTAGGAGTGTTGGACTAAAATGTTTTCACAGGCTTGGGCCTGATTTAAAATTCTGCAGAAACTGCTTTACTGCGATTTTCGATTAGTCGAGCCTATTCTTCGATCGGTCGAGCTTCACTGAATTTCAATTCTTTTTCCAACAACTTGAATGTTCTTGAGACTTGACTTGAATCACCTTGAGCAATGTCTAACACCTATTCTAGACATGTTTTTATTCTCGGTTTGCCAACATAAACAAATTAGGACTCTAAACATTTAATCCTAAATCATTAGAACCTAACAAAGATAGGAAGCCAAATGAAACTCAAAATCCTATCAAAAAATTTTGGCTTGGACAAGTACAGAAAAACGAAAATCACCCCTTTATTCTAGTTTTGGTTAACCTAAGAACGAGAACAAAGAAAAAAGTTTCGAGACCCAAGCTTCATCTATTGATTCACGGATAAGAGAAGAAAGATAAAAATTTAGTATTTGTTTGGAAATAAATTGATTTTTGTGTTTTTTATTTTTGTTTTCCATTTAGACGCTTATGTGGCAATTTTTTAAATGTTAATTAAAAATTATTATTATCAGTAAGCTTTAAGTGTGCCAACTTGTCATCTATTTGCCATGTCAGCATTTTTCGTAAGTGAGTTAATGGTAGGAACTAAATTGACTGTAACTTGAAAATAGTAGAGACCAAATTGACTTTAAACCCAAAATGTAGGGATCAAAATGGTATTTTTGCCTTATATTAAATTAGGGTTATTTTACTAAATGGGTCAACCCTAACCTGATCCATTTAATAATAATGTCCAAACCCTTTAACTCTAACACAGTCTATTTATTAAGTAAGTTGACACGACAAAACTCACGTAGCGCATTTAATAAACATGTTGAATTAGTAATCCAAAAGGATGCTGAGGTTGAAGAGAATGTGAATTATAAGATAAGAGCATGGTGGATGATGTGGGGTAGTGCATAGGGAGTAATATGTGATAGTAACCGAATAAATTAAAGGAAGAGTTTTACAAGACTATTGTAAGACCAACTTTACCATATAGTATTGCATGTTGGACTAGTAAGAAACAAATATCATCATAAAATGAGTGTAACTGAAATGCAAATATTAAAATAGATAAGTGAAAATACAAGGAAAGATTATATTACAAAATGAAAAAAAGAAAAGTAAAAAAGATTAAAGATAAGGGGTGAAGGGACGGAGCCACTGTTGGACTAGGGGGGGGGGGGGGGCAATGGCCCCCTAATTTAAAAAAAAAAATTATTATTATATATGTGTGAACTAGTTTTAGCAATTTTATTTTATAAAATTACATTTTACTCCCCTTAAACAATATCATTGATTTTTTTAAGAGTAATGCTATACTCACAAACTTTTTTATAAACTATTTTAGTAGCAAATTCTTATTGGTTCACATATGGGTCTACTACTTACATCATTTTTTTACCTACTAATAACTACTTATTATCTCAGCGATTTATAAAAAAAAATTTGTAACTCTAGCATTTTCCTCATTTTAGTGACCATAAATTTTTTTTTTATAGATCTAAAATCTAAAACAAAATATACAAGCCAAAAAAAAAAAAAAAAAAAAAAAGCTCAACAACAAAAATTACCAATGGCAAAACTAAAAAAAAATAAATCCAATCAACCAATTTTATTCAAAATAAACAACCATACCCTTAAAAAAATTTTAACAAAAATAATTTTGTTCTTACCCACCCAAAAAAAAAAAACTCAGCAGTTAAGTAGTAGCAAAATCAGAGGTTGAAAACCGCCGCACATAGCTAATAGTAAAACTGCTCCCCCTAACTCAAAGTTCTGGCTCCGTCCCTGAAGGGGTGGATCTTATTGATGAAAAGATGAGAGAGAGTCACCTGGATGGTTGCTCATGTGCCAAGGAGATTGATTAACGTACTAGTGAGAAAAATGATAAATTGGTTCAAGATTCAAGTCAAGAGAATGAAAATAGGTAGAAAAAGACAAAAATCAAGAAAAAAAAAATTCCTAACATAAGTAAAAAAAAAAAAAAAGACGTGTTAATTGACTAAGGAGGTAATAAAAAATGATTTTGGATAATATAGAATTTTGAAGAAAAATACATGTGAATGACCTGATTACGTACAATCTGCCTACAATATGATTTTTATTAATTTATTACAAGCGAATCAGATAAATCTTGAGACAAATTTTGAGATCATGGGAAGGTAGGGTCGGTGATGGAGAGGTGGTGGAGTTGGTGAATGGTGATACAAAAAAAATACTTTTCTTTCAACTAGTTTTGGCACATGGATAAAGTTTTTTGCCATGGTAAAGGACACAGCCAAAACAATTATTGTCTTAATCAATTATTGTTTAAAAATGATTTAAATGATTTCTTAACAAAATTTTGTTTGAATAATTTAATAAGTTATGTTATATATATTTTGGTTATATTTTTTTTTAGCAATGATAGTTTATTAACTTATGTGGTAAGAATTTCCTTTTGGCAATTCACTAAATGATTCTTAACGAATTATTATTATAAATTTTTACTTTAAAATAAGTACCATTTTATGATCATTGATGATATTCTCACACATCGTGTGAGTCTACAACTAGTTATATTTAAAAATTGATACATCAAATTATAAGATTTGTAATATCTTTATTGGTTCGGGTAGGGGGTTCCCTTAGGAGATTTGTTAATAGACCAATTTAGAAATGTTTTGATATCACTTTTATGAGAAATATAAAAAACTGTAAAAAAAAAGTTGTTTTTTCTTTTCCTATAAAAAACTACTAAAAATGTTTTATAAACCAATGCACTTAAGATATTCGTTAACTTTTCCCTATCTTTAATATTAGTATTTTTGATAGCTACAACAAAGATGAGGGGGGTTTCAAATCCAAATTTTCATTAAAAATGAGAACAGTCAATGTCAACGCCACTAAATTAGAAGGCACTTGACTTTAACATCACTCTTAAGATAACACTAAAATAAACAAACAAAATGGAGAAATGGAGGTGATAGTTACAATTTACAACACATACATATCAAGAAAAAAGGCTTTTTAGTGCATTTGAGAAAGTTGGATTCGTAAGACTATAACCCCCGTCAACAACGAGGTTCATCCCACTCACATACTTGGACTCATCACTCCCCAAATATAGCGCCGCCTCAGCAATATCTTCAGGCTCCAATACCACTTCCTTCAAGTTTGCACAAGATGAAATAACATCCTCCACCTTATTCTTCTCCATCATCCCCATAGCTTTTATTAGCATAGGAGTTGCAGCTGAAAAAGGAGACACACAATTAACTCTTATTCCATACTGTCCCAACTCCACGCTTAAGTTCTTAACCATTCCCACCGCAGCATTCTTTGATGCCACATAAGAATGTGGAACAGCGCTGGCCTTTACTGAAGCCGCGCTTGAGGTGAAGAGAATGCTACCTTTTTTCACTGGAATCATAACCCTAGCAGCATACTTGGCACCCAAGAAAGCACCGAAAACGTTGACATCTAAAACTCTTTTGAAATTTTCATTTTCTGATTTTAAAATTTGTGATTCCATGTTGCCTGAAATGCCAGCATTGTTGAACATGACGTCCAGCTTTCCATACTTGGATACAACCATGTCTACGGCCTTTTCAACATCAGATTCATTTGTTACATCACAATGGATGTAAAAGATGGATTCAGAGCCAATGTCTTTGCAAACTGAGTGACCTAGCTCGTCTTGGACATCTGCTATAAGGACCTTAGCACCATGTCGAACAAAAAGCCTTGCAGTGGTCTCACCTATGCCACTGGCACCACCAGTTATTAACACTACCTTACCTTCTAATCTTCAAGGACAAAGAAATAAGGAAACTAAAATTTATTAGTCTAAACTCTTAGCTAGTTTTTAATATAACATAAATGATAGAAAGAATGTGAATGAAAGAATATAGAGTTTATAAAATGTTGTTATAAGATACCTTTTGGTGATGGGAGTTGCTAAAGAATTAGTATTCATCTTTTCCTTAAAATTGATGGGAAATCTCTGGGTTTGGTGATGGAGAGGTGGCGGGGGTAGTGATACAATAAATAAGTTACTTTCAACTAATTTTAGCATCTGAAGTTTTCTACCAACGTAAAAGACAGAAAAACAACTAATGTCTTATTCAGATTAATTTAAGGTCATTCAAAAGTCTATAAATCAATTTTAAATCTTTTGACAAAATTATGAGAGAAATGCTATGTCTATAGCATTTTCACAAAAATCCTTAAGTGTTATGTTGTTATTGGCCGTTACTAGCGGGCAAAAAGTAATTATAGTGATGGATACAAATTAAAACCAATAATAACTTATCAACTAAGATTTTTTGTGAAAAAATTGTAGATGCACTTCTCAAATTATAAAGATCTAAACATAGGCATATGGAAAGAAATTTCCTGGCATTAAATAAAACTTTGCGTGTTTATGAGTCACAAATCTTATAGATAATCAAATTGACTACTTGACCAGCATGATTTAAGAAAAATGATAACTAAAGCTATCTACATTTTTAAGATGACGTTTATCCAAAAAAAAAAAAAAAACACTTTTAAGATAACAAGCCTAATCTTAATAGAGGAACAAGATCATCCTTAGTTTTCAAACAAAGTATTTTACTTGTATACTAATAAGGTCAATTGACTTTAACATCACTCTTAAGATAACGCCAAAACAAACAAATAAAATTGAGAAATGGAGATGATAGTTGCAACTTGCAACACATATATTGATACATATAAAGAAAAAAAAAAAAGGCTTTTTAGTGCATCTGAGAAAGCTGGATTGGTAAGACTATAACCCTCATCAACAACCAGGTTCATCCCACTCACATACTTAGACACATCACTATCCAAATACAGTTTTGCCTCAACAATATTATCTTCAGGCTCCAATACCAATCCCTTCAAGTTTTGCACCCGATGAAACCAAATCCTCCACCTTTTTCTTCTTCATTATCCCTATAGCTTTTCTTAGCATAGAAGTTGCAGTTGCAAAAGGAGACACACAATTAACTCTTATTCCATATTATCCCAACTTCATGCTCAAGTTCTTAGCCATTCCCACCATAGCATGCTTTGATGCAACGTATGAATGCCGAATATCATCGGCCAGTACTAAAGCCATGCTTAAGGTGAAGAGAATGCTTCCTTTCTTTGTTGGAGCCATGCTTGAGGTGAAGAGAATGTATTTAGTGTTTAAATTTTTTAAGTATAGCTACTATTATTTTGTTACTCAAAATGATTTCTTTATGAACTTATTAGATACTCTTAATTTGTATTCAGGGTGGTTTCGGTTTAGATCATCAATCTCCAACTCCTCATAGATTGCAGGCTTCATCCCATCAAGAAACTAACTTATCGCGGTAAATGCAATGTTTTAAGGACTTCATGGGCTATTATATAGTTGTTTTGAACAACCACATTTATTTTGGAAGTACTGTAGTTTGTTTATAATATTGTCGTAGTTTGGGTGGTTTTTTATTATTATTATTTTTTTATTTTAGTATGGGCTATCACATAGTTGTTTTGAACAACCATATTTATTTTGGAAGTATTGTACTTTGTTTATGATATTTTCATAGTTTGGGTGGTTTTTTTTTTTTGAATGTAGACAAGTGTTTTTTTAAACTCAAGATAATACTTTAGACATATGTTATGTATGTATTGGTATTATATATATATATATATATTTGAATCTATGTGAAATGGTGTTAGTGTGTTAGTTTGGACATTTGTTATTATGGAATATTGATGATCAATAGGTATATTTGATCTATTACAAGCTCATGATAGTTATTGTTGAATTTTGAGCAATTTATATAGCATTTTTAATATTTAAAAAAAAAACCTAATAATCAGTCCTATAGCGACGTTTTAAAAACGTAGCTAAAAAGCAAGAGGACAAATGCTTTTGCGACATTTTCGAAACGTCGCTATAGGATTGATTATTTGTAGTGTTTTAAAAATGTTGCTAAATGTATTTTCCTACATTATATTATTTAGTGACGTTTTAGAAAACGTCACTAAAAGTTTTTGAACGCCATTAAAGAGTCACATATGGCGATGTTTTTAGAAATGTTGCAATAGACCTATAGCGACTGCTCTATTGCGACATTTTTGAATGTCACAAAAAAATGTTGCTATAGACCATTTGTGTCTATAGCGACGTTTTTTGGGTTTTTAGCAACGTTTAAAAAACGTCGCCTAAACCTAGATTTCTTGTAGTGCTAGCAGCATGCTTGGCACCCAAGAAAGCATCGAAAACATTGAAGTCTAAAATCCTTTTGAAAGCTTTATTTTCTAATTCTATGATAGGCCAAAAATGTATTGACCCATTTGGCAAATTAATTAATTAATTATCCAAGTTAATTAATTAAGTCAATTTAACATGCAATAGCGTGGTAGCACAAACAAATCACCAACTAAGTTAAATTCAGCGGAAAATAAGTTTGACACAGGTGATTTGTTTACGAATGGGGAAAACCACCGAAGCAAAACCCCACCGGGTGAATTTGAGGTCACCACTCCCAAGAATCCACTATTATCAATCACAAGCGGTTACAAGTAAAAGGAATCCCAGTATCCAATACCAACCTACAGTTGAACCCTTACCCTAATACCTAATTGGACTTGTATTGTAGCATCAATCTCTCCGTTCAATGCACGAATCCCAGTACATGACTAACCAATGATGCACGGATCCCAGTACGTGACTAACACACCAACTTGAAGAAGATGTTGGCTGCAAAGTTCTTTATTTCATCCAACAATGAAGATCAGGAAGCTCCTTGGTCACAAAACCCTTGGCGTAAAGACACAGTAGCTTCTACAGAGAATATGATGAACTAGAGCATTTTCTGCTTTCGGTCACAATATGCATGGACTATTCTTTTGCAACACCTTGCATCATTGTGACAGCTCTTAAAATAATCCTTATATATGTCTAGGGTTGTGAGAAAAGAAACCCTACACAAATACTCATGGATATGTGTAATCAGATCTGGAATTTCTGATTTCGTAATTCTCGACAAATACAACTTGTGTCGAGCTTCTGTAGTAATTCTCGACAGAAAGGATTCTGTCGAGACTTCTGTCAAGCTTTAATGAGCAGCACATTCTTCACTCGTTTCTTGGTCAGATTTGCATGGCTTCAATAATAAACTTGAACACTTGTTTCTAGAAGTACTAAACCCATCCTAGATCTACCCAATTACAAGTAAAGTGCGTTTTGTCAAAGGATTAGCCAATTACATCAAATATGTCCCTAACATTCTAAAATTCATGATTCCATGTTGCCCAAAATGCCAGCGTTGTTGAACATGATGTCCAACTTTCCATACTTTGATACATCTATGCCCACGACCTTTTTGACATCAGATTCATTTGTTACATCAAAATGGATGTAAGAGATGGATTCAGAGCCAATGTCTTTGTAAACTAAGAGGCCAAGCTAGTCTTGGACATTTGCTATAAGGACCTTAGCACCTTGTCAAACAAAAAGCCTTGTAGCGGTCTCATCTATGCCATTGGCACCATTGGTTATTAATGCTACCTTACCTTCTTATCCTCAAAGACAAAGAAATAAGGAAACTAAAATCTATTAGTCTAAACTCTTGGCCTGTTTTTAATATAACATAAATGATAGAAAGAATGTGAATTAGAGAATATAGAGTTTATAAAATGTTATTATATTAGTACCTTTTGTTGATGGAAGTTACCAAAGAATTAGCATTAATCTTTTCCTTAAAATTGATGGAAAATCTCTGCCAAATTGAAGATGTGAGTTACGTTTGTGAATGTCCCCTTTATTGTTCGTAGATACATTATAAAGGAGAGGGTCAAGTGTACACAGCTTGAATAAATTATAAATGTTAGGGACATATTTTATGTAAATTGGCTAATCCTTTGACAAAACTCACTTTACTTGTAATTGGGTAGATCTAGGATGAGTTTAGTACTTCAAGAAACAAGCGTTCAAGTTAAGTATTGAAGCCATGCAAATCTGACCAAGAAACAAGTGAAGAAAGAGCTGTTCACTAAAGCTCGATAGAAGTCTCTACAGAATCCTTTCTATTGAGAATTAATGTTGAAGCTCGACAGATTCTCGACACAAGCTGTATCTGTCAAGAATTACGAAATCAGACTTTTCAGATCTGATTACATGCATATTCCTATGTATTTGTGTAGGGTTTCTTTTCTCACAACCCTAGACATATTTAAGGATTATTTTAAAGGTCGTCACATATGCAATTGAGTGACTTAGTGCCTTATTCTCTCTGAAAGAAGTTACTGCGTTTTTACGCCAAAGAGTTTTGTAACCAAGGAGCTTCCTAATCTTCATTGTGCATGAAGTGAAGAACTTTGCAGTCAACATCTTCTTCAAGTTGGTGGAGTTAGTCACGTACTAGGATTCATGCATCATTGGTTAGTCACATACTGGGATTCGTGCATTAAACGGAAAGAGTGCCGCTACAAGATCAAGTTCAATTGGGTATTGGAGTGAAGATTCAACTGTAGGTTGGTAATTTGGGGATAGGCCAAAGGTAGTTGGTAAGATTCCTTATTCTTGTAATCGCTTGATTGTTGATTAGTGGATTCTTGAGAGTGGTGACCTTAAAATCACCCGGTGGGGTTTTTGCCTTGGTGGTTTTCCCCATTCGTAAACAAATCACCGTGTCAAATTTTATTTCTGCTGCATTTAGTTTAGTTGGTGATTTATTTGTGCTACCACACCATTGCATGTAATTGAACCTAATTAATTAACTTGGGTAATTAATTAATTTGCAAGGGGTCAATACATTTTTGCCCTGTCAAGTGGTATTAGAGCATGCACACTCTGATTAGGTTTTAATAATTGATGTGTGATCCATTGACCCCTGTTGTCATGGATAAATGACAGTCTCTAATTATTCCACCTTTATTTGATGGTACTAATTATGCATACTAGAAAGTACGCATGAGAGCTTTCTTGCAGTCTTTAGATGAGAAAGTGTGGCAAGCTGTGGAGATTGGTTGGACTAAGCCAAAGGAAGCGCCGGCTGATTGGGATGATGCAAAGATCAAAGTGGCAAACTTCAACAGCAGAGCATTGAATACCATTTTCAGTGCGGTCACAAATGGGGAGTTTAAGAAAATATCCTCGACTGAAACTGCAAAGGAAGCATGGACCATTCTCTAGATGACCTATGAAGGAACTAAGGCAGTTAAAGATTCCAAGCTTCAAAGGCTTACTACAAGCTTTGAGGAGATCAAGATGGAGGAGGATGAGTCATTCGATGAGTTCTATGCCAAACTCAAGGACATAGTCAATTCAGTCTTTAATCTTGGGGAAATTATTCCTGAACTCAAGGTCGTAAGAAAGGTGCTAAGGTCTTTGCCTGAAAGATTCCATGTCAAGATCACTGCCATTGAAGAATCAAAGGATATTGACTCTATTCCTTTGACAGAGTTGATTGGAAACTTGCAGACTTATGAACTAAGGTTGGCAAGACTTGGGAAAGCAAGCAAAGGAAAGAATGTGGCACTGAAGGCCAAAAGTAATGAAAAGTATGAATCCTCTGAAGATGAGGATTCAAAGATGAAATCCTACATCACTAAGAAATTTAAGAAGTTCATCAAGAATGCCAATGTGAAAGGATTAGATAAGGACCGATGGCAAGGAAATACGTCTCAGTCCAAGGGTCAGAACAAAGGGAAGAAAAACTCTAAAGATGGTGGTCAATACACCATTCCCTCTGGTCCTAAGTGTTCTGGCTATCATGGTTTTGGGCATATGAAACAGGAATGCCCAACATATCTCAAGGCTACTGGAAAAAACAAGGCACTTACTACAACCTTGAGTGACACTGAAGTTGAAGCTGAGTCCAATGACAGTGATGATAAGGGAATTCTAAATGCCTTCACCGCTACAGTCAATCCTCCTGAAGGGATTACAGAAGTTGCTGATGAAGAAGAAGACTTGGTGGAGTCAAAATTTGAAAAGATGGATGAGCAGGATGACATCCATACAGCCTATGCAAAATTATACAAGGTTTCGGAAAAGCATGAGAAATTGTATAGGCTGGCCACTAAGAAGCTGAGCGATGTGGAACTTGATCGAGAAGAGCTCTCCATAAAGTTTGATGAAGCAAATCAGACCATTGGAGCTTTGCGGTTCGAGAACAACTTCCTTGCTGAAAGGACAAAGAAGCTTGAAGCGGGGCTGTTCCAAGTCAGAGCTCAACTGGAGAGGACTTCTAGTGCAAAGCACGAGATGCTGAGCTTTCAAAAATCTTCTTCTGACAAGATTGGATTGGGGTATGAATTCTCTATATCTCCTAATATTGCATCTTCTAGTAAAACTGTGTTTGTCTCACCTGCTAATGATGATATTTCTGAGAATGTTGGCACTAAAACTGAAATAGCTAGTGAGAATATAGACAAGGGAAAATCTATTCTAGGAGCACCCCCTAAGGTTGAAAAGAAAGAGACTAGGAACCCTAAGACTAAGAAAGACAATAATAAAAAGTCTCAACAAAAGAAGCCGCATTTTAGTCATCATTGCGGAGCTTCAGGGCACACTCGTCCAAATTGCTATAAGTGGTTAGCCACTCAAGAAAGCAATAGTATGCTCTCGTCTAGAAACTAGAATCAGTTTCCATCCTCTCTTGCTCCTCTGGGAGATCTTCTTAAGGCCATTATGTTCCTTTCGAACCTTAATGGATTCAATTCTTCCCCCTCACCTTAGGATCAAAGGTTCACAAAAAGGAAAAGTCCTTTCTGATAGCAATTAAGACCAAAATCCTAACTGAGTATGGTAAAAAAGTTGACTTTTTTATCTGACCGTTCGATTGAGTTGAATTTTAAACCATCTTGTAGATCATATTTTTCCCTTTGAAATGATAATTCACGGGCCAAAATCAGAGTTAAAACAGATGAGATATCGACAAAATACCAAAACCCTAATTAAAAACTTCAATTTTTTTTTTCAAGTTAAAAGGTTGTTTTTGGACCAACTTCGTGCAAAAAACAGTACCGAATGGGTGAGAATTGGAGTGATTCAGCTGAAATAGCTTGAAGTATGAGGTTTAAACTATCTCTCATAAAAAGGGCTCGATGATATCTACCATAGATTGGAAAGAATTAATTTTTTAAGGAAAAGCGTCACAGAATTTCCTACACTGCATCACCTCCCTTCTGGACATGATATCTTGATGACAGTAACTTCAAATCTTGCAAAGTCAGAAACAATGGAAACTAGACATCCATAGCTTTCTAGGGATATAAAGTTTGAAGAAAATGGAGCTCGAAAAGGCCTCCAAACAACTACATGAAGATCAAACCAGAACTGAGAAAAAGACGAAATAGCTTGATGAGGTGGCAAAAATGGTGGGCTATGTGATGGTGTTTTGGTACACCATCACATAGCCTCCCATTTTTTGGCTATCTCTATAAATACCCCCCCTTAAAAAACAAGAAGTTTTTGGGAGAAAAAATAGTGGAAAAATCTGGGAAAGGGTTTTGAAAACGCCGGGACCTATACCGGAACTTTTAAAAGCGCTGGTGTAGGTTAGACAAACCTATTGCCACACTCGTGTAGCACTACAAAGCGCCGGGAAAAAATGCGTCGGGATAGGCCTTTTTGGCCTATACCAGCGTTTTTTTGGGCTAGGATAACCCCTTTTTTTTGTAGTGGAACCCCCTTCTTTTTTATTCTTGCTTATATACTGTTACCCATTTATTTTAATGCTCTTCCCCCCATCCCCTTTACTTTATTGTCATCCCATTTAATTTTTGCTAATCCCCACTCCCCTTTTATTTATGGCACTTTTTACTTATCTTGCTCTCTATATATATTACTATCTACTCACCTAAGAAAAAGATTTTCTATCCATCCCTTTTAAATGGGTTTTAAACCTTAAGTAAAACACAATATGGGTATGTCATCTTAAGGATGGTTGATGGCTTAGAACTCCTGTATCTTTTTGATGAAGGACCCATAAGGCTTGAAAGAGATTAAAACTTATTTAAGGGATCTCTAAAAAAAACCCTCTATTGAATCTTTACTATTATTGTCATTTAAATTCAAGTTCTTTACTTTTGTTGTCATTCAAATTTCAACACTTTACTTTTCCTTGTCATTTATTTCCCTAGCAATTTTATTTACTTGCTTTAACTTTCTTGCACTTATTTACTTGTCTTTAAATTCATAGCACTCATATACTATTGTTGTTCTTTACTTTTCTCATTAACAATGTTGCCATAAATTGATTTCTTGGGTAAACAAATTCCCTTAGTATGTTTTTCCAAGGAAATGGTTTTCAAAAAGAGTTTTATTCCCTTTTTCAAAAGTTGTCTTCAAAAAAATAAACCCTTTTCTTTAAAAATCCCCCTTTAAACCCTAAAAATGTGTGTTCTTTCAAAAAATCCTTTCTTTTTCTTTCAAAATGTTCTTTCTTAAAAAATATATCTTTCTCTCTTAAAAAAAAAAAAAATCCGAAAAATGAAGTATTTTTCTAAAAAAATCTTTCAAAAAAAAAAAAGTTTTCTTTTACCACGTTGAAATTTCTTTCAAAAAATGATAAAAGAAATATTTTTAATGAGCAAAGTTTCTAAAAAGAATATTTCTTTTCTTAAAAATCAAAAAAAGAGTATAAAACCCATGAACCTTTTCTTTCAAAATCCTTTTTCTTACCAAAAATAATTTTAACATAAGTCTTTTACGAAAATCATGGGATTATTTTTTGGTTCAAATCTTTTCAAAATAAAAACCCATGAAATTTTCAAAAAAAAAAAGCTTTTCTTCCTTTTAAGGATTTATCTACTTTTTTTTTTTTTTTAAATAAATGTGTTTTTCAAAATAAAGCTCATTTCTTCAAATGGTTTTCTCAAATAAAATCATGGGACTTTTTTTTATTAAAAAAAAAAAAAAAAAACCCAAACCCCTTTTGCTAATCTTTTCCTTAAAACTTTTTCTTACCTCTTAAAACTAATATTTTTGTTAAAATGATTTTTTTTGAAACTACAAATCACCCCCCCCCCCCCTTCCCCCCAAATTTTTGGGTTCCCCTAAATAAATATTTATAACCTTTTCGAAAAATCTTTTAAAAAAAAAAAAAAAAATTGAAAACTTATTTCTCATTACAAACTTGGCTTGTTCAAAAGAATTGATGTAGCCTAAACGTGTAGAAGCCGAATCTATAACACATAATTACTAAAACTCTTTCACGAAGAACACTAGGCTAGAAGGCAAAATAATATAGAAAACCTCTCTAGCAAACTTTTATTAATAGACGCGTAACATTAAACCACCACCCTATAAAGAGTTATATATATAGGAATAGAAGTTATCCTACTCCCTTTAGGAAAAGAATTAATAAACCTACTTCTACTTGATAGAGGAAAAAAAAATTAAATAGGAAAAGAAAAACAATTAAAATCTCAATTCAACTAGGAAAAGGATTTGATTCAACATGATAGAGTAAATAAATCCTAATTCAAATAGAAAAAGGAAAACAATAAAAAAAACTCTTTGTTCTTCATAACGTGATTTGCATCAAGAATCTTTTCTTTCAAAAATGGTGAAAGTGGTTTTCCCTAAATATTAAAAAAAAAAAACCTTCTTCTTCTTCACAAAAAAAATGAAATTCTTCTTAAAAAAAAAAGGTGTATTTTCCAAAACTTTCCTTTCAAAAATAAAGTTAATATTTGCCCATGTGTTGTTATTTTAAACTTTTCCTTAGAACTACACCTTTAGGAATTTGTGCCTATGGTTCAATTCCATTGAGACCATAGCATAGGTACCAATCAAGTTTACATATTCTCTTCTTTCTTTGTTGGCACTAATATATTTCCATTGTCATATTTTTATGCATGGTAAAAATGAAAAAAAATTGTGGATAACAACAAGGTGCTACCCCTCCAACTATCTCTCTTTTTATTTTCATGTAATAATTTATTAGTGTAATAGTTAGTATTCACATGCTAATTATCTAATAAATAAATATTTACAAGCTATTGTATCTATTATTTCTAGCTATGTGGTAAATATTCTCTCACATGCTATTTATGTATATATCTCACATACCTTGATTGTAAATATTCTTTGACATAAATACTCACATGGTATATTATAAGTAAATAAATACTCATATGAATGTGTGTGTGTGTGTGAATATATATATATATATATATATTGGTTGCGTAAAATCTTTTTCCAAAAATCAAAATGCCAAGTATTTTATTGCTTCACTAAAAAGATAATGTTTGGATTAAATTAAAATAGGGTATTATCCTTTGGATAGGTGTTGTGAGGTGCTTAACACCTTCCTCACACATAACCAAGCTACTGAGTCCAAGATTTTTGGTTTACCTTAATTAATAAACCCTTAAAATTGATTTAGTTAATTAGGTAATTTAAAATGAATTAGACCCATAGGTAATCAATCACACTTAATACAAAACCAATGGTTAGTGACACCTCCTAAAATAAAAATAAGAAAAATGAACCCACACACACACACACATCATCCTAGAAACACAAGCACACAAAGAGTCCCATCGCCAAGGACCCAATGTGTGATCAAACCCATGAAATATCCGATTCATTCGATTTATATTTCGGGGGGGGGGGGGGGCAAATTTATTACAAAAATAATATCATAAATAAAATTTTAATTATATATCAAATTTGATATATCAAATTATAAGATTTGTAATATCTTTAAGGATCTAATTAATGGATGCTCTCATGATATTTGTTAATGGACTATTTTAGGAGTGTTTTAATGTCACTTTTATTAGAAATATAAAAAAGTTGTAAAAAAAATCAATTACATTTTAATTTCTATTAACTATATAAAAAGAGGCATTGCCTCTACAGTGCCCCTTTTCGTGTAGTGAGCCTTCCCCCCCCCCCCCCCCCCTCCACACAAGTTTTGAATAGTTGCTACAGTGCCACTTTGGTTTGTTCAAGTGGGACTGTAGCTACAATAGCTACAGCGGTTTTTTTTTTTTTTTCTTCAGTCTTCCCTTTGTACTTTATTTTCTTTTGAATATTTATAAGAACCCGCATATATATTGTTATACTGACACAACAAATTTCATAATATTTTCACAATTATTGAGGTGTTAATTTCTTATAAGTCAAAATAAAATAATAAAATATGAAACTGTGACCAACCACAACTGAAAAAAAAATGTTTTGTGAAAATATTGTGACACTTGTTAGGTGAATGTGTAAAGCCTACAATACCTTTTGGTTTGTTCAATATGTACTGTTCATTGTTTTTTTTATATTTTTTTTTAGTCATCGATTTGTGCTCTTTTTTTCTATATATAAAAAGAGCGAATAGGCTCATGAATAGTGTTATAAATAGTATTTTTGGTTTAGTGTCTTGCCTTTTTCCTCCTTTTTTTTTCCTTCAAGTTCACCAACTTGGTTTGAGCTTGTTTTTTTTCTTTTAAAGGATTTTTATATGTTTACTTTTTACTTGTAATGTAAGCTTACATTGTATATACACAAAAAGTAGCAAATATTATATACATTTGCAAAAAAAAATTGTACAAATTTTGCAAATGTGTACAACATTTACAAATTTTTATGTGTTTACAATATAAATTTACATTGTAAGTGCAATGTATATTTCTATATATATATATATATATATATATATATATATATATATAAAGAGTGAATGAGAAAAGTTATAGTAATTTCCTACAGTAGTTTTGGTTTGTTTAACTTTCACAGTTTTTTTTTTTTTTTTTTTTTTTTTTTTTTTTTTTTTGTGAATGCATAAAGTTGTAGTATATTTGCTATATTATTTTTGGTTTGTCCACAATAATTTCGCAACACTTTCATAACAAATCAAATATGGTAAATTATTATTGGTTCTAATTTAAACTTACCAATGAAACTACTTTTTTGCCCACTAATAACAACTTGTAGTAACCTACTACTTATAATTTGTTGTGAAAATGTCATGGACATAACATTTTTTTGTGTGAAAAATGTTAAGATATCTTGATGTTGTCACAATATTTTCAAAACTGCTGAGCTGTCAATTCTTTACAAGTTAAAATAAAATATAAAAAAATTATAAAGGTATTATGAAAATGTTGCGTCATTCTGTTGTGTTTTTAGAAATTTTTTGTTGGTTTAATTAACTTTGTTGAGCCAAAATTCACTATTCCACATACAATTTTCTTGGGTTGACTTTTTGTATATATTTTTCTTTACACATTATTTTAAGTAAAAACACATAGTTTTGCACACAAAAACAAAAACAAAAACTTAGGAAAAAAACATTTTTCATCCTTTATGTTTGGGGTAGTTTACAATTCTTCCTTAAACTTTAAAATCAAGCAATTTTTCCCTTAATATTTTGGAAAAGAGCAAATATATCATATTGTTATTCTCTTAGTTAAACCTTAATGAAAGCTTATGATTCTTAAAATATTTTATTGTGTAATGTCTAAATTACTCTTGCTAAATTTTAACATCCTAAAAATTTTCTTTACGTATTTTGAGTTTTAAATGATAAAAATTCTTAGAAAGTTAGAATGATGATATTCGATGACCCAAGCCATTTGTTATCCTTTTTTTTTTATTTTTTTATTTTTTTTATATATATATATTTTTTAAATTTCTTAGCAAAACTCAGTTGTTTATTGTTCGAAGATGATAATATTCGTTATCATTCTTAAAAGTTTTAGAGAATAGATATATTGTCTTTAGCAAGCAGGTACTAAACAACTATTATAGTTAAATAAATATTTATATGTTAAATAGCTACCCTAACTTTGTGGTTGATCAAAATTCTTAAACGAATGAGATTAACTTTTTACGACATAATTATCAAAATTCTTAAAATTAATGTATCTTTTGATTAATGTAAATCTTTATATATTTTAAAAATCAAATGATTCATATCTTTGTTTTGTAATACAAATAAAATCTAGAATTGACCTTAATTACTACAGTACTTTTTTTCCACGGCAAGCACGTGGCTTGCATGTGCTGCCCTAATTAGTTTCTCTAAAATGTTTCTAAAATTTTTCATAAACCAAAGCCTTTATGGCATCTACTATCTTTTCCCTATCTTTAATATTAGTCTTTTATATGTGATAGATACAACAAAGATGAGGGGAGTATAGAATCCTTTTTATAAAGGAGAATAGTCTGTGGCAATGCCACTAAATTATTTTAACATCACTTTAAAGATAACACAAAAACAAACAAACAAGAAATGGAGGTGATAGTTGCAGCATGCAACACATATATTGATACACATCAGGAAGAAAGGCTTTTTAGTGCATTTGAGAAAGCTGGATTGGTAAGACTATAACCCCTATCGACAACCAAGTTCATCCCACTCACATACTTAGACTCATCACTCCCTAAATAAAGTGCTGCCTCAGCAATATCTTCAGGCTCCAATACCACTCCCTTCAAGTTTGCAATCGATGAAACCACATCCACCATCTTATTCATCTCCATCGTCGGCATAGATTCCATTAGCATACGAGTCGGAGTTGCAAAAGGAGACACACAATTAACTCTTATTCCATACTGTCCCAACTCTACGCTCAAGTTCTTAACCATTCCCACTACAGCATGCTTTGATGCCACGTCTGCATGTGAAACATCATCGGCCATTATTGAAGCAATGCTTGAGGTGAAGAGAATGCTTCCTTTCTTAGCTGGAATCATAACCCTAGCAGCATGCTTGGCACCCAAGAAAGCACCGAAAATGTTGATGTCTAAAACCCTTTTGAAATCTTCGTTTTTTAGTTCTAAAATTTGTGCTTTCTCGTTGCCTGAAATGCCAGCATTGTTGAACATGATGTCCAGCTTTCCATACTTGGATACAACCATGTCTATTGCCTTTTCAACATCAAATTCATTTGTTACATCACAATGGATGTAAAAGATGGATTCAGAGCCAATGTCTTTGCAGACTGAGTGACCTAGCTCATCTTGGACATCCACTATAAGGACCTTAGCACCATGTCGAACAAAAAGCCTTGCAGTGGCCTCACCTATGCCACTGGCACCACCGGTTATTAACGCTACCTTACCTTCTAATCTTCATGGACAAAAAAAAAAAAGGAATCTAAAATTTATTAGTCAAAACTATTAGCTAGTTTTTAATATAACATAAATGATAGAAACAATGTGAATTAGAGAATACAGAGTTTATAAAATGTTGTTCTAATAATACCTTTTGGTGATGGAGAGGTGGCGGGGGTAGTGATACAATATATAAGTTAATTTCAACTAATTTTAGCATCTAAAGTTTTATGCCATCGTAAAAGCCAGCAGAAACAGCTAATATCTTATTTAGATTAATTTAAGCTCATTCTAAAGTGTATAAATCAATTTTCTATTGTTTGACTAAATTATAAGAGAAATGTTATGTTTACAACATTTTTACAAAAAATCTAGTGTTTTTTTGTTATTGGTCATTACTAATGGGCAAAAAGTAATTCTAGTGGTGGATTTAAGTCAAAACCAATAATAATTTATCAATTAAGATTTGTTATGAAAATATTGTAGAAGTAAAACTTCTCAAATAATGAAGATCTAAACATAGACATATGAAAAGAAATTTCCTGGCTTTAAATAAAACTTTGCATCTAATGAGTTAGAAATCTTATAGATAATCAAATTGACTATTTGACGAACATGATTTAAGAAAAATGATAACAAAAGCTATCTACATGTTTAAGATGACGTTTATCCAAAAAGACATGTTGAAGATGACCAGCTTAATCCTAATAAAGGCACAAGACCATCCTTAGTTTGCAGTATTTTACTTGTACCACAAATTTATTAACAAAGTATTTTACTTGTACAACAAATTTATTAACCATATATTATGTATTATTAATTTAGTATTTAGTATCCTATAAATATCTCATATTGAGTTCATTATAAAATTGTAAACAGTATAGTGAAGATGTAACTATTAAGGGCTTTCTTATGTGAACGTAGGCCGAACCATGTAATCCACGCCTTCCCTCTATAAACAATCTTATGATCTTCTTAAGATGATCAAGATCAAGATCAAGTGATTACAAACTTTCATACATATATCTATTTTCAGGCCATATTACAAGAGAAATAAAGCTAGTCTCAACAAGTGGAGAACAGATGGTTGAAGTATGAATTACTAAACGGAGGTCATCAAGTTTATTTTGATTAATAGTCTTATTAATGTACATAACATTGCATCACAATCTTTTTTCTCAATCTCTTTTTAACTTATTTTCATATTGAGGTGAAAATCATCTTTCACTCGTCAATTTGTCATCAATTTATTAAGTTCTAAAGGGTAGGCACAAATGTCTATGCTAAAATGTAAACCTTATAGCTAAAATGCATACGTGCCAATGTGCCATGCATACACACAATGACACAAAATTGAATTAATATTAAAATTACTTTCAATTTTATTACAAAAATAATATCATAGATGAATTTTTAATTATATTTAAAAATTGATATATCAAATTATAAGATTTGTAATATCTTTAAAGATTTAGTTAATAGATGCTCTCATAATATTTATTAATGGATCATTTTATGAATGCTTTGATATCACTTTTATAAGAAATATAAAAAGTTGTAAAAAAAATAAGTTACTTTTTTTCTTTTCCTATAAAAGTTTTTTAAAAGTGTTTCATAAATCAAAGTCCTTAAGGCATCTATTAATTTTTCCCTATCTTTAATATTAGTCTTTTATTTTTGATAGATACAACAAAATGAGGGGAATTTTGAATCTTAGCTCTTTTTATAAATGATAATAGTCAATGTCAATGCCATTAAATTATGGTACTTGACTTTAACATCACTCTTAAGATAACACTAAAATAAACATACAAAATAGAGAAATGGAGGTGATAGTTGCAACTTGCAACACATACATTGATACATATCAAGAAAAAAGGTTTTTTAGTGCATTTGAGAAAGCTGGATTGGTAAGACTATAACCTCCATCAACAACCAAGTTCATCCCACTCACATACTTAGACTCATCACTCCCCAAATACAGCGCTGCCTCAGCAATATCTTCAGGCTCCAATACCACTCCCTTCAAGTTTGCACATGATGAAACCACATCCTCTACCTTATTCTTCTCCATCTCCCCCATAGCTTTTCTTAGCATAGGAGTTGCAGCTGCAAAAGGAGACACACAATTAACTCTTATTCCATATTGTCCCAACTCCACGCTCAAGTTCTTAGCCATTCCCACCACAGCATGCTTTGATGCCGCATATGAATGTGGAATATCACCGGCCAGTACTGAAGCCATGCTTGAGGTGAAGAGAATACTTCCTTTCTTTGCTGGAATCATAACCCTAGCAGCATGCTTGGCACCCAAGAAAGCACCAAAAACGTTGACGTCTAAAACCCTTTTGAAATCTTCGTTTTCTGATTCTAAAATTTGTGATACCATGTTGCCTGAAATGCCAGCATTATTGAACATGATGTCCAGCTTTCCATACTTGGATACAGCCATGTCCACAGCCTTTTCAACATCAGATTCATTTCTTACATCACAATGGATGAAAGAGATGGATTCAAAGCCAACGTCTTTGCAGACTGAGTGGCCAAGCTCATCTTGGACATCTGCTATAAGGACCTTAGCCCCATGTCGAACAAAAAGTCTTGCAGTGGTCTCACCGATGCCACTTGCACCACCGGTTATTAACGCTACCTTACCTGCTAATCTGCAAGGAGAAAGTGATAAGGAAACTAAAATTTATTAGCCTAAACGCTTAGCTAGTTTTAATTATAATATAAATGATAGAAAGACTGTGAATCAGAGAACACAGAGTTTATAAAAGGTTAATTTGTTATAGCAATACGTACCTGTTAGTGATGGGAGTTGCTGAAGAATTAGCACTCATCTTTTCCTTAAAATTGATGTGAAATCTTTGCCAAATTGTAGATGCAAGTTATGTTTGCGAATGTCCCCTTCATTGTTTGTAGCTACTTTATAGGGGAGAGGGTCAACTATATGCAACTTGGGCAAATTAAAAAGGGAAACAGCAAGGAGAAAAAAACAGAATCCTTACATCTTCTATGATGCTTCTTGTTATGTATTAAGATTCTACATAGCAGCCAATAGGTGAAGTCTTTGTTTTTAATGAGACGACTAGCCTGAAATGCTACAGAAAGCATAAACAAAAGTTTTCGTATTGAGAGAGTTTAATGGAAATTTATATAAATGAAGAAATTGATTTCCTCAGCTACTTTTTTTGACTGCCAATAGGCAGCCATCGAAGTGGAAGACTGGAGAATAAAAATTCCTCAGCGAATACATTATCAAATGAGACAAGGGAGCAAAGGACATTTTCATTATTTTCTTATTCTCTTTTTCCAGGTATAATCCATCATGTATATATTCTACTAGATCAACACACCTACTTTATTATATGACAAGGTTTTTTTTTTTTTTTTTTTTTTTTTTTTTTTTTTTTTGTATTTAACAAATAATATATGACAATTTGTAAGTCTTAAGTGGGAGGGAATAGAATAGGTAGAAAGGAATACTCATTTCTCTCTATTCCCCTTAAACCTCAAATTTTCATTCCCCCCAAAATTGGGAGGAATGGTAGAGAATGGAATTAGATTTAATTAATTTTTTACTAAGACTCCCAAAATACCCATATATACTCAACCCTTTATTTTAAAATAGGGGACCAATTAAAGATTACATGGCAACTTTATAATTTAATAGCTGATATGGCATAAGACAATTAAGTTACCACGTCAGTTTGTAAGTGCCTGCAGTAAAATTACAAATGCCAAGTCACTTTTCCGTTAGCCATATAAGTAATATTTTTAACAAAAGTTAGCCGAAGGACTAGTACCGCTCATTTTTTAAACTTTAGAAACCAATAGTGCTCACTTGAAACTTGAGGGACCAATTGCGCTCATAGGGTAAACTTCATGAACCAATAGTGTAGTTTCGCCAAATGATTTCATTCAATTTCCTCTATGTTACTTCCAAACAAGATTACTTACATTTCATTCATTTTCATTCCCTTTCATTTATTTATTTTAAAAACATTCAATTAAGATTACTTAATTTCATTCCTTTCCATTTCTTAAATACATTCCATTTCATTCCCTTATGATCATTCTATTCCATTCTTTTATGAACTTTCAAACGAAGCCTTAGTGTCATACTTATGTAGAGAATAATACATTCAGTACGTATCTGGTCTCTAAGATAAGAAAAATAGGTAATTAAAATTAGCCAGAGGAGATAAACTTAACTTAGAACTTAGAAGGAATTTCTGGGAGAAATCAGTGGAATAGTTTAGCAACCAGAACAGCCCAAATTGTTGACCATTCAATATTTTAGCATTAGTCTATCCTGTGACAAGGCTAACTCGTGTAAAAGATAGAGTCTAGGTTTCAATAAATGTTTTTCTCGTGCTACCTTCAAATGAAGAATGATACGTAAACTATTTGGTTTGTAAACGCTAGACAGAGGAGATAAACTTAACTTTGAAGAAATTTCTGAGGAAATAGAAAAAGAATTTAGTGGAATATATAGTTGAGCAGCCTGTAGAGCCCAAAATTGACCATTCAATATTGTAGGGGAAAATGGCTAAATGCCCTTTATTTTTAAAGTATGTAGCAAAATACTATTTTTTTCACCAAAGTATTTAGTAAAATGCTCCCGTTTTAAAATTTGATTTATCAAAATTGAGTTTTATGTAAAATTCGATATTCTCAAAATCGAGTTCTATGTGTATTTTAAAGTAGAAATATGTATAGAACTCGACATTACTAATGTCAAGTTCCACCTCGAGTTATAAAATTGGAGCATTTTACTAAATACTTTGAAAAGAGGGGTGTTTTGCTGCATATTTAAAAAAAAAAAAAAAAAGAGGCATTTTCCCCAATAATTTTATTATTTAGACTAACCTGTGACAAGGCTATGTGTTTGAGGCAGTTTTTGGACAACAATTCAACAAAGGCCCAGTAGCCATCCAAGCCCACAGCCCACAATTATAACTCATATAGCCAACCAAAATTAATTCAAGTTGGGTCTCTACAGTTTCGGCCCAGGAAGCCCATTAATTTGGCCGTTACAGCTGGCCTAATAATAACCACCAAGAACATCTGGTATGCTAGTAAATAAAAAGATCACAGCTGGATCAAGGCTTATATTAACCAAAACAACTCCTTTCATCTCGTGGACCAAGCCCATAGAAGGAAGAGACAGCTAGCCATCAAATGGGAAACGAAAGGAGTATTGTATTGGAGGGCAAAATGGTTATTCCACATCAACTTGGATCCAACCAAAGTCTGAGTATTCGTAATGGAAAATTATATCCTATTTTATTTTACCATCTCAAAAAGCTACTTTATCAACTATACTATACAATTTTATAACACACCCAACATCCCAATTTTTATTTTCCTATTCTACTCATTAAAATAATATATATTACCCACTAAAATAATATAATATATTCTAATACAATTCTCCTTCTCTCTTCTCCCCCATCTCTCTTCCACTTTATCAATTAAAATATATTATAATTTTTACAATTGTACTACAGTGCCAATTAAAATGTAAGATGACACTGTAGCACAATTGCAAAAAAATTTGCAATTTTGGCATTTTACAAGTTCGGTTGCCAACACCTTTTTGTGCCTTGATTGTGTTTTTCCCTACATTTCCCATTTGCAATTGCCAGTGGGAATGCTAATGAGCTTTAATTTGAACACTTGTTAGATCATTGGACCCATGTTTGATGTCATGACTCATGAATAAGTAAGATAACCCATAAAAATCCCATCAAACACATAGTTCTCAGAATCGAACCGGACCGGACCGGGAGGTCGGACCGTGAAAATTGAGAACAGGGATGAAACTGGTTTTTTAAGCATAAAGAACCGGATTTTTTGTTAATTCTGTGAACCTCTAAAACCGGAGTTGGATCGCACGAACCGGTGAGAACCGTGTGGTCCAACCCCTTAGCAATTTTTTTATTTTATTTTATTTTTTAAAACAACTTAACACAATTTTATTCTACTTAATTAAATTATCCATCTCTTACAAGGAATAAAAAAAATTATAATTAAAATCCTTCAAAGATATTCAACTTTACTTCAAAAATTAATCATAAATTTTAATGTTTTCATGATTATTATTTTATTTTATTAACTTTCTTATTTAATTATTAAATATATGCTTGAAAATCATTAAATTTCCCTCACATATATAGATATATTGTCAATTTTGCTAGTTTTATAAATTTAATATCTATATTTAGGCTTTAATTAATTATTAAATTAATTATGACGTCATCATGGTTCGACTCTGGTTCGATCTCGGTTCGACCTCAAAAACCTTGAATCTCTCTCTTTTACAGTTCAATGAACGGTCCGGGTCTAAAAACCTTGATCAAATGTAAAAAGAAAAAGGAAAAAAAAAACTCATAAAAACAATGTTATACACCCATCACCATAATTTCTTTCATAAATCAATGGTCAAAATAGCACTAATGAGGGATTATTGGAGCCTTTGGCTCAAACATATTCAAATGAGGGTTTTTTCCATTGTTGTGATTCTTGTGAAGCTTAGATAGGATTGGGCAGTTTGACTGGGTTAACCAGGGAACCGACCCAAAGGCTGGTTTTTTTGGCTGGTTTAGCTTACATTTTGTTTTGGAAAAAATGCTGAAAGTAGTTAGCACTAGGATTCAAACTTTGTATCTTTAGGCTAATATGCATATCTAGTATGTCAACCATTAAGCCACAAATCTCGTGTTGGTCAGATATAAAAAATTATATATATATAAAAGCACAATTTATGAATTATATTTATTAAAAAATTAAATGACATATCACGATTCGCCCCCAATTGAACTTTGATATGACCTTAAAAAATTTGAACCTCTCTCTTTTCTGGTTCTTTGAATGGTTTGAATTTCGAACTATGGTTTTTTTCTCTTGTGGAGGTGGTTTACAGGTATTTCGTCCAGTCATACTATTAACTTTCAAATAGAGTAGTAATGATGCCTCATTTTAAGAAGGAACACTGCTTAATAATGAGCCAAGCTTATACCAAGTGGATGTTTCTAACTTTCCCCCCATTTTGTAGGTTTTTTAGTGACTCCAACATCATTATAAATAAGGGAGAAACGAAAACGTGGGGGAAGAAGATTATATTTAACTTTAGACTAGTAAACACAATATACACACATACTTGAAACACTTGAACACTTATGCATCTTGAGACCTTAGGGTCCATTTGGTTGGGGGATGGAAAAATGGGAAAATAGAAGATATTTTAGTTTCTCTCATTTGTGTTTGGTTGGAGGGTGGAAAAATGGAGAAATAGAAAATAGAATTTGTATAAGTTTACTCTCATGCTCCTATTACATAATTTTTTTTTTTTTTACTTAAATATTATATGAAGGAAAAAAAAAGGTATTATTTTGGAATAAAACAAGCAAGCTAAATGTTGAATAAAGAACCCATAAAAGAAAAGACAAAAAAAGAAAAAAGAAAAAAAAGAAAAAAAAAAGGCAACGTTGATTTTAGTTTTGGGGAGGAGAAGGGGTAGATGAGTAATTTTCATCCAACCTTTTCTCTTTCCCTTTTTCTCTCCATTTTTTTTGGGTTGGGGGGGGGGGGGTGGAAGGTGTTGAAAAGTCGTGGGCCCGAGGAGAAAACAATTTGGCCCACCATTTTCTCTCCCCCAAAATCACCCCAACCAAACACCCCTACCACCTAAAATATCTCATATTTTCTCTTCCCCATTTTCCATCCTCTCTAATTTCACTCTAATCAAACGGATCCTAAAACTACATTAAGTAAGTGTACAAAACGTATTTATGAGTTCTTAACTACAAAAATAGGGGCGCCCCTTTTCCTTCAACTCATTACTCCATCTTTCCCTTATTTCCTGAAGCTAACATCCATTTCCCTCAAATTGTGGGAGCCATTTTTGCAAGCTTTATAGTTTTGGCATCTCATGTTTGCTAGTGTAAAACCTTGGGGTTGACTTATTGTACATGCCTCATGATTTGTTTCAGCCAAGAGAGAAGTACAAGTTGATTACAGCTAATATAAGTTTCTAATACAGTAATACCTTACTAGCTTACTCTCTTTACATATTTCTTTATGTCTTCATATAGTGCTACTTATATAGTACATTTATTGGCATGGACTTAATGCATATTATAAACTTTTGGACATGGACCGATATATTGGAAATACCAGAAAGTGCAAATCAATTGAGTTACTAAACCCTTTCTATTTTAAAGGTTTGCTTGGAATGGAGAGGATGAGAGGAGGGAGAGGAGGAGAATAATAGAGAAAATTATATATTTTTTTCTACCCTACCATTCCCTTCTCCTCCTCTTCTCTAATCTTAGCCCTCGTTTGGGAGGAGGGAATGGAATGGAATGAAAAGAATAATTTTATAATATTCTTCCATTTCCTTATTTGAAAGTTTTAATGGAGGAAATTGAAAGTTTATTCTCTTGTTTAGGAGTTTAAGTGAGAGGGAATGAAATGAGTAGGAAGGAACACTCATTCCTCTTTATTCCCTTAAAACCTGAAATTTTCATTCTCCTCGAAATTGGGAGGAATATGAGAGAATGGAATTAGATTTAATGAATTTTTTATTAAAACTCCCAAAATACCCTATATATTCAACCATTTATTTTAAAATAGGGGTCTAATAGTAATATTGTCATAAAATGATTTCATTTCATTCCCTCTATGTCACTCTCAAACAAGATTACTTACATTCTATTCATTTTCATTCATTTCTATTCCTTTATTTTAAAATATCCAGTGAATGTTACTTAATTCTATTCCATTCTTTTTCATTCATTTCTCTTGCTTAAATATATTCCATTCTATTCATTTATGATCATTTCATTTCATTCCCTTTACTTCTTCTCTCCTCTCTTTTCATCTGTTCTCAGCTAAACATATAGGGTTAGACTTTTATTCTAATAGAAAAATGTACAAGTATAAACCGGAGAATATAATTTCCAAATGGCAAAAGAGTCAATAGTTGAAACTTTTGGTTAGTAATCAGGGAAGGTAGAGTAATGTCTAAGCTAGAACATTTTAATAGCCCTTATCTGTTACACGTATGATAAGAGAAAGCATAAGAAGTTCAAAGTTTTGCTCATTAGTTAATTTTTTTTTTTTTTTTTAAATGTTAATTCTATCTCCTGGTAAAGCTGGGCGTTGAATAGATCTGGGGATCTTCTTAGACTACCATGAATTCTCATAATTCTTAATTTGGGTATTCAAACATGTTGTGGTAGATCTTGGACTATAGCTATTATCATTAAAGAGATTCCAAAGATCTTCCTTCTCGACAACGTTTTTCAAATGATCTAAAATATATTTCTAATTTCCAATAAAGAAGTTTTCTAAATAATATTGTCAAAAATAAAAATAAACCCGCAAGTAGCCTTTGAATGTAGCATATATGGTGCCACTTTATAATTTTTATTTGAACGAAGGTGACACTTTATTTATAATTGAAGCATTCCATTTCCATGATTGCGCGCGATTTCATTCAATGGTCGGTGAAAATTGGATAATCAATTACCATTCAAACAGCTCAAATTGGGACTTGTCTATTGTAATGAATTGTATTTTCCGCTAGGGTTAATTATTGTTATATACATACTCTTTCACACAACCGTACAGTTGTACACAGACAAAATTTGCATCAAAATCATGACTTGAGTGTTTGTATAAATTTGTGTACAAAAGTGTATGTGTAATAAATACCACTTTGTGTTTCTGTGGGCTAATATCTTCTAAACCAGCCTTATGCAAGTAAGGCAATAATACTGTTCACAGTTTTTCCAAGACTTTAAAATGGTTATTATGAATCTCTTATTATTTTTTTCGTCTGCCTATACATGTAATGAACTAATTGTGTTCAATTTCCTCAAAAAAAAAAATAAATAAATAAATAAATAAAACTAATTGTGTTCAAACTTGCGCCAGAAAATAACATTTTTGAATGAGTCATATCAAATAATTTTTTACATGTCTTTGACGTAGTAGTTTTTCTTTCTTTCTTTATTATTATTTGTTTCTAGAATAATAATAATACTACTTGTTACGCCCTAAAATTCAGTTAGTTTATAATGTTATCCTTGACCATGAACCATTCAGCCATTCACATTAGTCATATCAAATAATTTTTTATTTGTCTTTGATGTGGTAGTTTTTCTTTCTTTCTTTATTATTTTTTTTCTAGAATAATAATAATACTACTTGTTACGCCCTAAAATTCAGTTAGTTTATAATGTTATCCTTGACCATGAACCATTCAGGCATTCACATTACATATTAATTTGTTTATGTTTTGTTTTATATTTTGACTAACATTTGTAAGTGATTATTTTTATTGGAAATATTGTGATCTCCACCCTATAAATGCCTAAACATAAAGGAACATCAGAACCACTTCTAAGTCCTAATTCATCATTTTACTCCATTTCCTTTTGGACACAGAGCTTGTGATGAAGATGAATGGTACTTACAAAAGGTAATAAATGCTTATGCCATTCTTTAATCATTTTATTTTTGTGGTAAAAATAAAAATTTAGAATAGTAACAGTATGTTTTGATTTTATTTTGCCTTTTTTAGGTGTCTAGCCACTGTTTATAAGCATCATGTAAGAAGAGAACAATGCTAAAATTATTAGTACAAATTTAACTACATAAAGTCTACAAACTAACGTGACAATTAATGAATGAGATTAGTAGAATTCAAAAGTATAATAAATAATTTTTCACAACAACAACAGAGTCTTAGTCCAAAATTTTGGAGTCGACTATAAATTCTCAACAAATTAGTTAGGATTGGCCATGTGTATTATTTTGCCCTATTCTATTCTATATTTGTATCTAAAATTATACTTTCCGTTAGGTCCTTAATTGACATGTCAATTTTATTACTTTTACTAAAATGATTTTTGGTTTTCCTCTACCTTTTTCAATCCCTCAACTTGAATCAGCTCATTTTTTCTAACTGATGAAGCATTAGTAACCAACCCTTAAATCCTATAATTTATTTGAATATTCAATTGATGGACCTTGAATTTCAGGTTGGAGGGCAAGGTGGCAATTATCACCGGAGGTGCAAGTGGGATTGGAGCAAGTACCGTGCACATATTCCATGAACAAGGTGCCAAAGTTGTGATAGCCGATATCCAAGATGAACTTGGCCAAGCCATTGCCAATAAGCTAGGTGAAGATGTTTGCTACATCCACTGTGATGTATCGAACGAAGACGATGTTACCAATCTTGTAGACACAACCATTACCAAACATGGAAAGCTCGACATCATGTACAACAATGCAGGCGTCTTAGACCGTCCCTTTGGGAGCATTTTGGATACCACAAAGGCTGACCTTGACCGATGTGTTGGGATTAACTTGGGTGGTGCTTTCCTAGGAGCCAAACATGCTGCAAGAGTCATGGTACCCCAATGCAAGGGTGTCATACTATTTACTGCTAGTGCTTGTACATCAATTGCAGGACTTTCAACTCACTCTTATGCTGCTTCAAAATATGCAATATTGGGTCTAGCCAAGAACTTGGCATCTGAGCTTGGGCAGTATGGTATAAGAGTGAATTGTGTTTCGCCTTATGCAGTGCTGACAGGCATGAATTCAAAGGGGCTTCATGAAAATGTTGTTGCAGCAGCAGAAGTCAGAGCAACCAAGATGGGTAATCTGCAGGGGCAAGTTCTTAAGCCAGAGGGTATTGCACGGGCTGCTCTCTACTTGGCTAGTGATGAGTCTAATTTTGTGAGTGGGCTCAACCTTGTGGTGGATGGTGGGTTCAGTGTGGTCAATCCAACCATGTTGAAGGCTCTTAAAATTGTTCCATAAAAATATTATTTTTGGAGCTAAATTTATCCTTTGAGTGCTGATTTCGTGATGATGTTAGGGTTTTTCTTTTTCCTTTTTTTTTTTTGGGGGGAACTATTTTTGCTGTTATCATCCTACATAAATTTGTGATTGTATCTTATCAAAACCAAAATAAATGTGATTTTATGACTACCCAATAACCGTGCATCAAAAATTGGAGGAATAAATCATGAAAGGTGACCTTTACATATTCTATTATACCATACAACCCCAGATGCTAGTGCTCGTAAAGAGCAAGGAGCACACTAGAAGAACCGCTATCCAAAATTTTGTATAATCCAACTATGTATGGGATTTTTTTTCAACTAAGTACTCCTAGAGAGTGCTATACAGATATACTAGCTTTTAATTATGTATAAATAAATCCATATTTTCACCCCCCAAAATTATTTAAAAAAAATCAGTAATAGATATACCCTATATCCAAAATTTTGTCTTGAGAATTGGTAAGTGTAATAATATCTATTGGAATATGATTCCAAAATGTCTAGCGCCACAACAAATGACACAACTTTGTCACAAGCCGTGCAAAAGTTGTGCCGAAACTTGTGGCAAATTAAAGTTGTGCCACTTATTGTGGCACTAGACTTTTTAGAATGAATAAAACATTTTAAAAAGAATTACCAATATTAAGAATCTAACTTAACTCAAATTCAATCTAAAAGAGGAGGAGGATTCAATCAAAAAAAAAAAAAGATCTAAAAGAGGATTAATGGGCAATTCCTAATAAGTTATTAGCTAATTAAAAATTGATTCAGATTTGGGTGGTTTGAATTAAAAATTGATTCAATCATTTAACTGTAATTAAGTTATTAGCTAAGTTACTAGCTAATAACTTACTAGTACCTTGTTTTTTTAAAAAAAAAGAAAAAGAAAAAGAAAAAAACTAGTTAGTACCTTTTGGTTGGTGTGCTCATGATATCTAGTGTTCAAATTCTCTCTTTCCATTGTAAATATTGAATTATCAAAAAAAAAAAAAAAAATCTCATGCATTACACAAACTACCAACTAGAATTTACGATGATCAAGATCAATTACAATTAAATGATTAATGGCATGTTTGGAAGTTTAGAGAGGGAGGAGAGTAGAGGGGAGTAGAGGGGAGGAGAGTAGAAGGGAATGGTTCCCCTCTACCTTGTTTGGATGTTTTTAAAATTAGTAACGGGGAAGGGAGTAATTAGCCCTTTCCCTTATTTAGATGTTTTAAAAACTAGGATGAAGAGAAGATGAAATGATTAAAATAGACAAATTTACCCCTATTTGAAAATGGACTTGCAACATTGGTCTATGATTAATTTGTTAAATTAAATAATTATGACTATAGCATGCAATATTTTTTTTTGATAATTTTTTTTATGTGAATTAAATAATCAACATTGGTCTATGATTAAATATTTTTTCTACTTTTTTATTATACTAAAAAAAACCATCCTTAATTGATAATAATTAAAAAAAGAAAAAAATATTTGGTTTGTTTGTTTACTGAAAAAATCAACAAAATATTGAATTTTGAGTGTTTCTTTCATTTATTATTATTATTTTTAATATATTTTTTTTTATTTTTCTTAGTACGTGAATTTAATTGACAACGCTCTTTCTTTTCAAGTCTCAACATCTCTCTAACTCTGTGTTGTAACTTGTAACTTTCTTCGAAGTTTGAACCCCATGGAGCTAGTGCAGGAGCTCTTGGTCACAGCCTCTCACACTCTCATCCTCTCACCCAGTTATTCATATTTCACCTCAGATAAAAAATACAACAAGATGGAGGACAAAATCATGTTATCAAATTTGTCTCTCATTAACAAGGAGGCTTTTTAGCTTCTAGTTTTATCCATTAATCTAAGGCTAATGCTAATGGCCTTGTGAAACCAAGCTGAGGCTTGGCCCAAGTCTCTCACAAATCAGCATAAACAGGCAGTTGATTCCATGACAAGCATATATGCCTGTGAGTAAAATCCAAGCAAAGGAACACAAAGAAGTAGTAGTTAGAACTTTTAACCCATTTACAATTGCCATTCCAAGAGAATTTGAATTACAATAATAACAAAACCAGCACCATAGGTTCTTACATAAATAATCTATAGGTACTTCAAAGGTCAAGATAAGAAAAATATGTAGAATCAATTAATTTTCTTTTACATTTTCCAAAACACATAAATTTCCCTGCACACCTGGTAGAATTCCTCTGATAAATAATGCAATTGTGTGATGCACCTTTGAAGAAAAATCCTTTTGAAACTGTGCTTAATTCAAGCATTGGTACACCAACTTCCTATATTCACAAAGACGCAACTCTTGGGCTCCCTACAGGCTAATCAGTGTATAACAAAAATTTTCTTCTAGGTTGTTCAGTAGAAAACTAGCAGTAGCTTTACATGCCAAGTTAGCAAACTATACCACCATCATCAATCATGATCAAATTGAATGTCCATCAGCTAAATTCTTCCACATCTTTTCATCCAAGGCATACATTTGGATCATCTTCATCAGAGTCAAACTCAACCTGCAAGCAATAATATGCATAAATCACTACATTTGACATCATGAAAAATAATATCATTAAAAAAAGAATTAATTAAATGCTTTAATCAAAATAGTATAATCCAAAATAAAATTATTTGTTAACTTCAGAATCTCAATACACCCTGTCAAATTTAGTACCAGAAGCAGTATCAAGAACGATGCCAAAAAAAATAAAATAAAATAAAAATTGGCTCACATTTTCATCTCTGAACCACTTCCCCTGACAATCACGCTTCCAACCTGCAGCTGTAAACTTGAGCTCCCTCTCTCGGCGCTCTCGGAAATCCAAATGCGGCTGCACAACCACCTTGTCAGTGGCTTGAATCACAGGACAAGAACTATTTTGACTCAGATTAGAATTCCCATCAGTAAGGCGATCCAGAATTACCTGTAAATCACAGTTCACATTGCTGGATTTCTGCTGAGGAGTTTTGTTGTTAAGTATCTCCGAAGCCACATTTTGTGTCTGTTCAATCAATGGTTTCCCAATTGAGTAAGTACACATCCCAAAAAATCGGTTAAACCTATTCATATCAACCCAATTGGAATCACAACTTTAGTTACCAACCAACATAGCATGACCAAAATTATAGGATCTCCATACCATTACAAACAGAACCACCCTATACTCCAATACACACTATCACAGCACATCGAAATATATAAACCTTAAACCATTGTCTTCTGGGTAAAAAGAAGACAATCATCTATAATACTATTGTTCAAACAGGATTGAGCTATTTTCTTTTAATATTACTTCATCAATTAAAAATTCCAACAAAATATAAACAACCCAGAAAATCTTTAATAGATTCAAAGCCTCTAAGCTGCTTAAACCATCTGTTTCAATTGGTTTGCTTAAGCTGATTTCAAATCAAATATTTTCAAAAAAACGATATAATAATATCCAAATAGGAAAAAATTATCAGATTCAAGCTAAACCAGCATATGGGTAAGCATAATAACATCATATAAACAACAAACAAACAAAAAAAAAATTTCTCCTTTATTATTTTCTCAGCAACCAAACAATAGGGAAAAATGAAAGCAAACATGATTTCAAGCTAAAAGCTAACAGTTTTCTCAAAACCTAAATGCCAAAAACATAAATCAGATCCATTTTCCAGTTCAAACTTGAACATCACAAAGCTGAGAGAGTACCATTTTGGTTGGGGCTTAGGAGGAGCCAAATCAGAAACCCATTCACAAAAAACAATAAATTACCCAAATCAGAAATCTATTCACAAAACACAAGAAATTACCTGATAAAAATAAACAAGAAACACAGATCCATATATAGCTACAATATACAAATTTATGCAAGTTCACAATCTAGACTCACTCAAGCACTTTATCAAACACTTTATGAGCAATACTTTGAAACTTTCAAATTTAAGAAGAAAAAAAAAAGCAATCAGATCTGAAACCCACCCACAAATAACATGTTATTACCCCATAAAATCACAATTAATAAGAAATTACCCAATAAAATCACAATTTTAAGAACATAGTTATTTGATCCAACTCAAAAGAAACCATGAAACAAAAAGAAAAACAAAGTTTACCTTTGAAAGAAAAACCCAGGCGTGAGAGACGATTGATTGTGAAGAAGTTGTTTGAGAGAGAGACAGCGTGAAGTGTGGAAGAAATCGTGTGAGAGAGAGGCAGAGGGGTCTTCAAGGCTGAGAGAGTTGAGAGAAATTTAAGACTGAAGAGAAAATAACGTGAATGATACATGAATTTATTTTATATACTCGGTTTGTAATTTTATTAATTTAGAAAAAGTAAATTGGAAAATTTATTTAGTCAATAATTTATCTACTCTACTCTCCCTCCAAATCTCTCCAATTTGGAGGAATTAAAAATGAGGGGTTAGAGGTGGTTGAAACCCCTCCAAATCCCTCCAAACCCCTCCCTCTCCTTCCTTAAAAAACTTCCAAAACAAGGTAATTGAATTACTCTCCCTCCCTCTACTCTACTCCCCCTCCCTTTTTTAACTTTCAAACAGGCCATAAATCTTGTTAACAAATCCGTACATGATGGAGGCGGGAAAGCTCGCCTGAAAGACATCTTAGACCCTCTCCTCCTATCACCTCTATCCCTTCATGTGCTCTCACAGTCCACAGATCGATGGTGATGAAGCACAAGTGCACAACACACAAGTAATTTTTGTTGATATATAGTTGTAAGGACTGGGTCTAAGCACTTCGACTGTTGGAAAAGTGGATTCAGGCCCAACTAGCCCTAAACAATAAATTTGTAGAGGATAGGTTTAAGAGGTAGGCCTTAGTGAGAATAGCAACGAATAAACATGGTAATGGGTAAACTGAATAGCAGGAAAACGGGCCTTAAGTGTTAGAATATGTCCTGGACGTTGGTCCGAGGAGCTTTCTTGTTCTTATTATTTCCTCAGTGCTTGGATACAGAGGTTACAAAGATGATATAGGTTGCTATAGTGTTTTCTACTTCCAATCTTCGATCCTTTCTCTGGAGGACCTCCTTACATTTTATACCCTCTTTAGGTTGATCTTGGCCCTCCATTTGTTGATCGTGCAGGTCACTACTTAAGTGCTTGTCCCATCAGCCGCCGTTTCAAACCTTCTGTGAGTTGCAGCAACCAAAGCGGCACTGTTCAGGGGTCATTTCCTCATTAATGCGGCCAGAACGTTAGTTATGGGTATTTAATGTGGAGGTGACAGCTTTTCCCTGAATTGCTCTCCTAGTCTCCCATGGCTGATCCACGGTACTTGTCCTCTTTCTTGGGATGCTCTACGAAACCGCCCTTGATGGCGCGCTGCCCTTCCCTTCTATGATCTCGGTTCGCCGAGAACATGACTGTCCTCGGCGATACTTCTTCGTAGTTAGGACTTTCTCCATTCGTCCTCGGACGTTTCTTCTTCCTCAGGGTGGGCCTTGGGCCTAGTATGAAGTTGGGCCGGGGTAGCCAAATTCATTGACCCCACATATATATATAAATATATATATATATTGTAGGGACTGGGTCTGAGCACTTCTACTATTGGAAAAGTGGATTCAAGCCCAACTAGCCATAAACAATAAATTTGTAGAGGATGGGTTTAAGAGCTACGCCTTAGTGAGAATAGTAACGAATAAACATGGTTATAGGTAAACTGAATAGTAGGAAAATAGGCTTTAAGTATTAGAATCTGTCCTGGACGTTGGTCCGAGGAGTTTTCTTGTTATTATTATTTCCTCAATGCTTAGATACAGAGGTTACAAAGATGATACAGGTTGCTACGGTGTTTCCTACTTCCAATTTCCAATCTTTTCTCTGGAGGATCTCTTTACATTTTATACCCTCTTTAGGTTAATCTTGGCCCTCCATTTGTTGATCGTGCAGGTCACTACTTGAGTGCTTGTCTCATTAGCCGCCGTCCCAAACATTCTATGAGTTGCAGCAACCAAAGCAGCACTGTTCAGGGGTCATTTCCTCATTAATGCGGCCAGAACGTTAGTTGTGAGCATTTAATGTAGAGGTGACAGCTTCTCCCTGAATTGCTCTCCCAGGCTCCCATGGCTGACCCACGGTACTTGTCTTCTTTCTTGGGATGCTCTACGAAACCGCCCTTGATGGCGCGTTGCCCTTCCCTTCTATGATCTCGGTTCGCCGAGGACATGATTGTCCTCGGCGATGCTTCTTGGTAGTTAGGACTTTTTCTGTTCGTCCTCGGACGTTTCTTCTTCCTTGGCATGGGCCTTGGGCCTAGTATGAAGTTGAGTCGGGGTAGCCAGATTCATTGACCCCACAATAGCCCCTCAAAATCCTGCTGTCCGGCTCCTCGGACGGAGAGGAGGATTTTGATGTCCTTTGGCCTTTCATCATGGCTCGTCAAGTCTTGTCCTCTACGAGTGCCGGAGCCTCTTTACCTGCTTAAGGCATGCTCCTGGCGCTTCAGTATATGAGGCGCGCTGTCATTAATGCCTTTATGAAGCGACGCGGATCTAACGGTTGAGGATTTCCTTGGAAATTGGGCAGAACTTATTTCGCTTGTAATTCTTCTTTTGAATTTCGTGCGAATTAAGTTCCCCTAGATTTCGCCTGCTATATATAAGGTACCTTGGGGGAATCGTTCTTTCATATCTTCGAACCCCTGAGTTCTGCAGGAACTCTAAGTTCTCAACCCTTCTGGGACTAAGAATGCCGCCTAGATCCTGGCTGCCGCAGCTGAGGCGAAGGAAGCAGAGGCCAAAGATTTTCCTACCTTTCAACCGGGCAAGAAAGAAAACCCTCCTCCTTCAGCCAGGAGTTGTAACAGGCGTAGATTGCATCAAACTTTCGGTGCGGCAAGGTTTGGATCTCGCCCTGATGGTGGGACATTTTGCAGTTAGGAGAAAAAGGAGGCCATCTTCGTCATTACAAGCAGCTGACGAGACTTCTGGAGGACGATTTTTTAGGAGTACAGATATTAGCTTCTAGATAAAAGTACGCTTCAGAGTAGCCTTAGCAGATGGGAACCAATTCAGGCGCTTCCGCCTCTTCCTCTTTCTCATCGCCGGTACCGTCCATACTGGCTCGATTGCTGCTGGAACAAGATTGTGAATCTGTCATTCCCATGGACTTTCTCCCCTTTTATTTTTTATAGCTAGCTTTAAAACAAGCCTGCCTCAGCCTCTCTTTCTATAGTTAGCTTTGAAACAAGCCTGCCTAAGCTGTTCGGTATATGATGTACTTTTCCTTTATTTACTAAAAAGGACTACAATTTTTTTTTTACGAAATTTCCTTTTCCTGCAATTTTATTTATTGTTATATTATTATTATTTTTGTTATTATTATTATTTTTTATTGGGACTTTAGAATTAATGTTGTTGACGGTAACAAAAGATTGTCATCCTGACTTTAACAAAGCCTGCAGTAGCACCCGACTGCTAATTTTAAATAGTTTGACTATGTAGGAACAATTAAGAACATAACCATGTGCGATCGTCAGAGAATGTTGAATTTAATGTAGGTGATCCGAGGAGGCGGACTCCTTTTAGATTCTACTCATCACTCAGATAGATACTTGAAGTAATTAATCTCTTCAAGGACTGTGGTCCGAGGACCATGCAAGACTTCGGTTCAGTCTAGTACTTAGATTTTTCTTGAAGTAGCTAGTTTCCCCATAGGTTTAATCACAACAATCAAAGTCAATTACAATTAAAAATTAAGTGGGATCCTTTTCATTTATATTTATTTTTTAATGAATCAATTATATTATATTATATTTGCTACAAGGTACATGAATTCGGTCAATCCTGGAAAATAAGATATCAATCGGAAGTATGATTATTATTGCATTATGAAAATGAGTGGTTGATAGGTGACAACTATTTTTAAGCAACAAACCCTCTGTAATCTACTAAAGTTTTCACATTGATAAACAAAACAGTGATACATGATCGGAAAAACCATATAATATATATAAGACATGAGGCACAATCCCGTAAGAAATTCCATAATAGTCGTCTCATCACTCAAATTGACATACACCAATACGTCAATAGCAATTATAATGATGTTTATCATTATATAAACCATAAGTTAAGGACACAAATCTTTTTCTATAATTTGTTGGAGTGGGATTAAGATACTTAAGGAACCTTCTTCTCAAAAAAAAAAAAAAAAAAAAGATACTTAAGTAACCTTAGCATATGGAATCTCATACTCCCACTTTAAGGTGAAGGTGATGACCAAGAATAAAAAATTTATTTAAAAATTGTTAAAGGTGCATTTTCATATGCCAAATGATATGGAAGCTGCACGAATTTTTTTTTTTTTCAATGGTTGAAGGAGGAAGGGATTTGCATCTTAGATGTTTTCGTTAGAAATATCAAGATGTGTCAACTAGATGGGTTACAAAACTTTTAACCTAGAGGAGGTGCCAACAAGTTCAATCTTTTTAACAATATTTTTACAACGGACAAAATTTAGTTACAAAATTGGTTATAACCTAAGGCTATAAACTTACTTAATAAAATAAATATTACTACATATTTTGAAAATCTAACATTTGAATTGCATGTTTTTTATGCTTTTAATCATAGTTTAAAAAACCGGACCGGACCGGCCAGTCCGACCGGTTCAACCGGGAATCAGGAGCCAGTCCGGTCCAGTTAAAACCCCCAAATCCGGTCAACAATCGGGCAAAAACCAGGGTTGAACCGAATTTTTTTTTAAAAACGGTTTGATGTCCGGTTCGGTTTTTAAAACCATGCTTTTAATACACATGTCAAATTTTATGTCAATTGGATATTATTTACCATATGATCTATAAGTTTATATTTTATGCATAATTTTAAACTACAAAAACTTGTAATTTAAACAATTTATTGATGACATAACTATTGATCTTTAATTTTCTAGAAATTTTGCAAGTATAAAGGATATAAGAAGAAGATGTAATCCAATGGTGGATTTATATATGAAAATTCACCTCCAATAAAAATATATTGAGTAAAATTGTAGCTTTCATTTTGTAGCTAAATTTTATCCTTTTACACTATAGATTTAGGTGCCAAACGGATCCTTCAAGAAGAGTGAAATATGTCATAAATTTTGTCTTCACCACTGCTTGGCGCCTCATCCCCATTTTATCTGCCATTGCCATCACTTGTTCACTAAAATATTTAAACTCTTGCGGATCCCAATCAATGGTATATTTAGCATAACCAAAATTGTTTTCTTAACCTTCAACGTAACTTTCACCGGCTACCGGCCATTAGAGTTTCTTAAAAACTATAAGAATGCGTTTGGATACTTGAATTTAGATTTGGATTTGAATTTTAAAGTAATGGATTTGAAATTCCTTAATTCCAAATTCTTAAATATTCAAGTATGTCATATAGATTTCTAAAATTCTATGGGTTTAGAACTTATTCAAATTCAAGGATTTTAAGGTTTAAAATTTTTGGCGGATTTGTCAAATTCAAATTCTTGACCCTTTGTAAACTATCCAAACAAAGTATTTGAATTTTAATAATCCAAATCCAAATCCATGTGCCCAAATTCTGCCATCCAAACACATTATAAAGGATTTTGATCATGTTGAAGTGATTGACTACGACTAGAGAACAATCACATTTGCATAGATCTAACACTTGTTTTTTTACTACTCACAATCAACTGCTTCATCAAACTGTGGTATGCATTAAACAAGATTTTTTAAAACAGTTGTGTCCCTCATGCTAACAAGTGGCAACTGCTCAACTACTTGAGTAGTGAGTCAGTGACTCTAAGCAAGGACTATTGGGCTATGTGGAGCCTAGTTCTATTTGATTCGGATTATGACTCAACCTGGTATAAAAATGTTACGATTTTTAATGGGATTTTTTCCGAGGCCTGTCTATAGAGTGGAGACTTGGGGCGATAGGGTTGTCAATCCTCTATGCAGGAGTGAAATACCATGGTTTTTCAGATTAGGGTTTGGTGTGTTGTGTTGAGAGAGAGAGAGAGAGAGAGAGAGAGAGAGAGAAAATATTGTATTGCCACATCTTGTATTTTTCCCTCTAAATAGTGAAATTACTACAACTCTGTGGACGTAGGCAAATTGCCAACCACGTAAATATTGTCTTGTGTGATTATTTTCTTTGGTGCATATTTTTCTCTATTTTGCATCTCACAAATCTGAGAATTTCGTATATATTCCCTTCAAGGACCAACCCTCTAGCAGAGAAACCACACAGTGAATTTATAAAGAACCTTTTAGACTCAGTAATATAGGTCCATCCATGGTTGTCAAAATTGCGATCTGGATTGTAGAATCACACGATTTTACGATTTCACCTCACCAAAACTTTTAGAATCACACTAGGATAGTAAAAATGGTAGGATCGTATGTAGGATCGTGTAGGATCGTAGGATCGTATGGGATCCTACCGATCCTACCAAAAACATGAATTTTTGGTTTTTTTTTTTTTTTATGGGATAAATTTTTTGTTTTGATGAAGTGTTAAGGGTTTTTATTTTTTCATATTGTGATGGTATGACTTTTTATTTTATTTTTATAAAATTATGTTAACTTAAGAAAATGTTTTTTAGTTTCGAATTCACTTGTAATCAGAATGAAGGAATACTTCATCATTTCTAAATGAAGAATTTGATGTTGGCTTTGCTGCCTTTTAAACTATAATGTTGTTAAATTTGTTTGATCAATATACTAATTTGTGTTCTAATATTACTAAAATATTTTTTTTATATATAATTTTATCAATTATAATTGTATTTGTATATTGATTGATTGATTTTTTTTAGCATGCTCTTTAATTGTTGCTGAGTGGTAAAACTTGAATAGTTGAGTGTGGAATTGTATCTTGATGTCTTTTGCAACTCTAGTATACAAATATATAATGTCTACATAGATGATGAAATGGATGATGATGAGTAGGAATTTAGGACGGTGGTTATAAGAACCTTAGAATGGGAATAATTACATGTTCACTTCACCTTAATATTGATCTTACTTTTGGATTTCATATTGTAGTTAGCTAGTTTCCATTTGCAAACTTATTTTGGATTTCAAACTTGGAACTTAGAACTTGGAAAATATTTTCCATATGTTTTGATAAATATTTTGGTATTTGGTTGCTAATTAAACATTTATAGAGCTTTTTAAATACATTGGGTCAAAACCTAAATATACTTGTTTCGTTAGTATAGACTGAGCGATGTATGACATGCAAATTACATCATATGATGCAAATCTTAGTTTTTTTATGGATGAATTTATAATTTACGTGATTATTCAACATACAAAGTAATTATCAATGTGTTTTTGTTTTAAATCTTAAAATATGTAGGATCTTACGATTCACAATCCGATCCTACGATCTACGATCCCACCTACCTTCAACGATCCTACGTAGGATCCCGATTTTGACAACCTTGGGTCCATCCCTAGAATACGCCACATACTCATGAACTAAGGTGGAGAAAAGGAGTTGACATTCGATTTTAAATGGATAGAAAACCACTTTGAACCCTATTTGCAAAGATCTCACCAGTCTCCGATCCCTGCCCAAATTCCATCCTGCACTCTCTAACCTTCTCGTTCCCTTCTCCCCTCTCTCTATAATATACAGTATATATTCAACAAAATTATCTTCTAACTCATTATGTGGTAGTTTATAAAACCATCATTGTATATTAAATAATATAATTCATTAAAATATTTAAATAAGTTATTTGACTTTTAAGTTGGTCATGTGGCGAAAAGTATATTAAATGGTCTTTCCAATTATCACGCATTGAATAGGAGAAATTTCTTTTTTATTTGAGATAGAATTCTACTCTAGTCTAAACTAAATATATGTGTGTGAAGCACCTTTTTGGAGACTTAAACTCCAGCCCTTATCCCTCACACCCCACATACACTTATACTTGTAGAGTGACCATTACGCCAAGAGTGCGCGGTGTTAGAGAAAATTTCAATTTGGAGGAAAAACCTATCTATATATTACATCTATTAATAAATTTTTATTAGATTAATATTTTAGAATTTTCACATTTATATCATAAATTCTCTTTCTTCTTAACATACATACCAAATTTCGTATTAATCAAATGTTATTTATTATTTGAAGAGTATCGAAGAAGTCCAGTCTCTTACTGGGCAAGTTGCTGCCCTCAACAGGTTTGTTTCTAAAGCTACTGACAAATGTTTACCATTTTTCAAGGTTTCAAAGAAAGCATTTGAGTGGACGGACGAGTGCCAAAGAGCCTTTCAAGACTTGAAGACGTATCTCGTTACGGCTCTGTTGCTGAGTCCGTCCGTGATGGGAGAAGAGTTGTTTTTATACCTAGCAGTGACCCTGCATACCGTGAGCTCAGCATTGATAAAAGAGGAAGGAAAAGTACAAAAACCAGTGCACTATACTAGCAGGGCATTGAGAGGAGTGGAAGGACAATATCCGCTAATAGAAAAGCTAGCTTTTGCACTTATCACGGCTTCCAAGAAGCTGAGACACTACTTCTAAGCCCATGTAATCAATGTTATGACAGACCACCCGCTCAAGAAAGCCATGAACAAGCTGGAAGCCACAGGACGATTGATCCAGTGGGCCGTCGAACTCAGTGAGTTTGACATCTGATACCAACCAAGGCATGCTATAAAGGCTCAGGCCCTGGCAGACTTTATTGCGGAGTTCACACCAAGTTGCGATGAAGTAAAAGGAATGGAAGACAGAAAGAAATGGGTCGTCCATGTGGATGGCTTGTCCACACAACATGCAAGAGGAATAGGAGTGGTTTTGCAATCCCCTGAAGGAGATAAGTTGAAGCATAAGATCCATCTGCAATACCAAGCAACCAACAATGAAGTTGAGTATGAAGCCCTCCTTAAAGGATTGGAACTGGCTAAGTCTGTGGAAGCGAAGTCAATACTCGTCTTGGGAGATTCCCAATTGGTCATGGGCCAAATAAATGGAACGTATGAGGCAAAGGAAGGACGAATGAAAAAATACTTAGAAAAAGTGTTGCGGCTTGTGAAGAAATTCAAGGAAGCTAACATCGTTCAAATCCCAAGGGAGGAGAACGTGGAAGCAGATACTTTAGCGAAGGAAGCCTCAGCGACTGGAGCCATGGTCGAGTTCGATGAAGTTCAATACGTCCCAAGTATAGATCTCCCGGAAGTGCAGCAAATAGAGATTGAAGAAAATTGGATGACCCCAATAGTATCGTACTTGAAGGACGGAAGGCTTCTGGAAGGGAAGGATGAGGCCAGAAAACTCAGGGATAGAGCAGCCAGGTATGTCCTTATGGACGAAGTTTTGTACAAGAGAGGCTTTTCTCAACCTTATCTCAGGTGTCTGGCTCCGGACGAGGCGAACTATGTGTTGAGAGAAGTTCATGTAGGAGCCTGTGGAAATCATTCAGGAGCCAGATCACTAATCCACAAGGCCGTCCATGCAGGGTATTATTGGCCAACTGTCCAAGCAGATGCAAAAGCTTATGTCAAGGTATGTGACCAATGCCAACGATTTAGTAATGTCCCCAGACAACCATCAGAGTATCTCACCCCAATGATGGCCTCGTGGCCCTTTACTCAATGGGGCCTAGACATCTTGGGTCATTTTCCCCTCGAAATTAGACAGATGAAATTTTTAGTGGTGGGGATAGACTATTTTACCAAGTGGGTGGAAGCAGAACCCTTAGCAAGTATCACACAGCAGAATGTAAAGAACTTCGTCTGGAAGAACATAGTGTGCAGGTTTGGGGTGCCCAATTCGACAATGCCCTTTTCAGGGACTTTTGTGAACACTTTGGAATCCAAAATCATTATTCCTCCCCAGCCCACCCTTAAGCAAACGGTCAGGCCGAAGTTGCAAACCGATCCTTGCTGAAAATAATCAAGACTCGGCTTGAGGAGGCAAAGGGACTATGGCCAGATGAGCTACCTGGCGTCCTATGGGCATACAGGACGACAGTGAGAACCTTTACAGGGGAAACACCTTTTAAGCTAGCCTATGGGAGCGAAGCAGTCATACCTGCGGAAGTGCACATGGCTAACCATAGGGTGATGTCATATCAGGACAAGGATAATGAGGAGCAACTCCGCTTGAACCTCGATCTGGTAGACGAGATAAGGACGGACGCAGAACAAAGGACGGCAAGGTACAAAAACCTCATGGCTAGGCGATATGATGCAATGATGAAGCCAAGACGATTCAACATAGGAGACCTCGTCCTGAAAAGGGTTTCTTTGGCAACCAAGAACCCAGCTCATGGGAAATTGGGACCTAATTGGGAAGGACCCTACAGAGTTGTCAACTATAAAAGACAATGATCCTACTACTTGGAGGCCCTCGACGGGAGAAAATTGGAACATCCTTGGAATGTTGAACACCTGAGGAGGTACTACCAGTATGATGCCAGCCTGAATGAGTGTAGTTCTGGACAAGACTGAAGCCCGCTCATCTATTTATTTGTCTACATGTTTTTAATAGTATTTCGTTGTTATTATGGTGTGATTATAGACGAAGTTATGGTTTGTATTTATTTTCACAATAGGCATTAGCTTCTTAGCACATGCCTCATTGTTATTATGGTGTGATTATGGACGAAGTTATGGTTTGTATTTATTTTCATAATAGGCATTGGCTTTTTAGCACATACCTCGTCCGTGAACAATGTTTGTGGAATGTACATAATGTTGTGTAAATTCCTGATTTCCCTACTACTTCTGTTCAAATTAACCAACGAGAAGGCTAAAAAATTCTAGACGAGAAAATTCTCTGGAAGCGGAGATGTAACGTCAATAAGCTTTCCTAAGGGTAAAGCAAAATCAAGGCACGCTCGTCCAAAGCAAAGGACGAGGTAAAGCCTATACCTTGAGCAAATCACAGTAAGCCCAAGGCATACTCGTCCATATAATGGACGAAGTAAAGCATAATGCATATCCTGACCATGGACGAGGAAACGCATAGATGAGTGTTTTGAACTTGTTAAGGCACCTACTAAAACAACCCAGTACATGGACGAGCAAAATGCAGGGTCTTATCCTCATTAAACATGAAAATCAGCCAAGTCTAAGGACAGGTAATGCTGATAATTACCATTTCGCACAGACGAATTACACTTGGTGAAATTCCAATAAAAATGGTAGAAGTATATATATATGAAATATGGACAAGTTAAGCATGAAGTCTTGTATATGGAAATAAAAAGTTTCATCCATGAATATATAAAAGAAAAGTAACAGCATTCATTCAATTGTTTTAAGGGCGGACGACCAATGTCCAAACACCCTTGTATGAAAGTACAAGTTTAATAACTCGTCCTAAAACCGTGGACGAGCCTAGTGTATTTGAGTTACATTAAAAGGTCTCAGAACTAAGGACCAAACAAAAACAAAAAGGAAAAATAAATAGTAAAAATTCGTCCTCAAGTAGGGGGGCATTCACCTTGGGATCTTCTTTGGATGGCTGGGTAGAAGCATCGTCCTCCACATTAACATCCTCGGAGCTGGTTTGAAGAAGAGAACTGGTAGCAGCATTCAAATTAAGCTTGATAGAGCTGAAGTCCACTTCAGGGAAGTTTTCAACAGCGTCCAACTTGAAATCCTCAAAACCTTCTGCGTAGTTACTATCCAATAAGTCCGTAAATTCTTTGGACGCCTTAAACTCAACAACTACATCTTCTTTCGCCTTGGAGAGAAGAGTACTCAGCTCGTCGTTCTTCTTTTGCATATGATCGAGATGAGTATCTTTCTCCACTACATCAGCTCTCAACTCCTCGATCAAATTTTGACGCTCCGTTGCCTTCTCCTTAGCCTTGGCAGCTATCCCAGCCCATTTCTTATTCTCGTCCTTAATATTTTGGATTGTCGTCTCCAATAAGACCCTCGTCTTGTCCAACTCAGTGGCCTGCCTAGACGCTGCGATGAACTTGGACATAGCCTACAAGGGATAGACATAAAAATGCTGGGTTAGACGACAAAAAATCATGAAATAATAAAGACGAGATGAGAGTAAAGTTACATACCTTAAAAAGATCATGAACACCTAAGTGCTCAAAATCCTTCAGGGACATGTCGTAACAGACATTTATGTCTTCGTCCTTCACGGCTTCCCTGAAGCGTTCCCAAGCCAAGTCCTCATTTTCAATAATATTCGAGGGAACCTTTGGAGGAGGCTGGGACAAGATAGATGCAATCGTCCTAGGAGGAGTCTTGGACGGGGTAGTCTCAATTGGCGTGGACACATCCACATCAACTATTTGGACGGAAGGTTGGGACTGAGGAAGGTTAGGCTTAGCTACTTTGGACGACCCATGCTTAACTCTTTTGTCACGACGACTGGGGAGACTTCCCAGATCCAAGTTTTTTGGTAGGGACTTCCTTTTGTCCCCAGCAGACGGACGAGTCTGGGATGGGATCTCAAGACGATTATCCCCAGCTGTTGGATGAATCTGAGTTTGGGCCTCAAGACGATCCCTCTCACCTACAACCTCTTTTCCTTTGTTTCCTTTCATTGTTGCAATTCCTAAAAAAAGAAGAACAAAAAGGAGAAGTTTTTAAAACTAAAACAAAAGGTGTGTAAGGGATGTTTTGAGTTTAAAACTTACTTCTCCTTACTGTAATCTCGTGTGCAAGTGCCTCTTCAGAAGGATTAGGGCCTAATCCCCACTTAACAAGTCGTCTAAGCGTCACTAAAGAATGGAAATTCCTATCCGCGTGTAGATGAGCTTTGTGGACGCGGTCACGATGAAACTTGCTAAGAAAAGGTCATCCAATAGCTGTAAAGGAATAAAGTAAAAGTTGTCGCAAATAAAAAAAATAAAAAGAGAAAAAATGGGGAGGGACTTACCCTCAGGACGAAGGTTCCCTAGGTCCCCAGTATAACGACCAAATGTGTCCCGGCCAACGTCCATAGGATTCCCAGCCCAGGAGCTAGAGACGAAGAAAAACTCCGTCTTCCATTTTCTGTCAGACGAGGGCAGGGACCTAATCAGCCTACAATCTTTGCCCCTGGCTGTGAACTGGTAGAAGCCAAGGGACTGATGAATTTTTGAGGGTTTATAACAGTAAAGGAACTCGTCTATAGTAAGAGGACGGTCCCCTCCGAATACCTCCCTCCACAAAACTTACATAAAGATGATCAATCTCCATGCATTAATAACTCCCTAGTAAAAGCATTCAAAGGAAACCTTAGACCCCCCAAAAGATAAGCTTCATAGACGCCTATCCCAAAATGAGAATCACAGCACCATTCTCCACGGACGGGTAACCTAGGGTTAAGCTCGTCTGGGATCTGATACCATGTCCTAAGATTATTAAGTCTTTGCTCGTCTGTTTTGGAAGGAATCTCTACTGCACAACTATACACAGTGACTTCCTTGTCCAAAGGGCCAGATGGAGGGACGTTAGACGAGGTGCTTGCCTGAGACCCCGAGGCCTTTCTAAGCTCTTCTTGTATGGCCTCTAAGGGAAACCCAGGGACGCCAGAAACATATTCCTCGTCCGTGGAATTCCCCCACTACTATTACTAGAGCCACTAGAACTTGTACTATAACTACTTTCGTCTTGATACTCGTCTATGGCTTTCTCTAAACTATCACTAGACGACATTTTCGAAAAAAGATCAAAGAGAAACCTAGAAGACAAGAGAAGAAGGAATACCTGGCTCTAGGACGAATGAAGGCTATGGATGCGAGGAAACTCCTAGATGAGGCTCTAGACGAGGAATGTCAAAGGAGGAAAATCTCAGAAATGTGAAGGGTAATGGAGGAATTCCCCTATTTATAGGCAGCTGACCTGGGCATATGATACGACACAACCAATCAGGAGGTGACACGTGACGTTCACCTCGAAAAAATGAATCGACGGGACTTATCGCCAATAAAATGGTGACACATGGCACGTCAACTCACTAACACCAGTTACACGCATTCAAGGAAGTGATGCCAAGTTACCCCTTCCCCTTTAGACGACCCATATGGACGAGGGGGCAACTGATGGTGTAATGAAAATCTACAAGTCGTATCTCGTCCATACAAGTCGTCCAAAGAAAAGAGGAAGAAGGAGTGATGTGCATGAAATATATACAATAAAGTACTCACATATCTACATATTTAGCCTTACTTTTATGTTATTTTGTGACTGATTATATAATATCTTTGTGTTGCAGGTAACAAGGGCTTTACATGCAAAGTGGGGCTAGGCCAATTGAATCAAGCCAACTTACATCCAGCCAGGCATGAATTCAAGAAAAGACCAACCCAATTAAATTTAAGTCCAATTGGAGTAAGGAATCAAAGGAAATTTGTACCAAATCCAAGTCCAATTCGGATTAGGATTCCTGCCTGCACATCAGTTAGTATTTTTGGCATAACTTTCGGCTCAGAAGTCCAATTGAGATGATTCAAGTTGCGCTGGAAAGTTAACTTAGAGGGCTACAACTTTGTAGTTTACCAAAAGTCCAAATTCTGACGTTAAATGGGCCAAAATCGTCGGTTAAGTAAAGCCTAAAAATCTGGGATTTTCTCCAAACGGAAATTCAACTTGTAATAGGATTCCTTGACCTATTTAAAGGCTCTTTAGGGCAAAATTCAGGGAGGCTAGTGCTAGGGCTGAGATGCAAAACAGAAAATTAGAGCAAGAGGCAGTGCCGCATGTGGCTTCTCTGTAGCTTTTCTCCATGATAGCATTGTGACTATTTCTTTCTCTATTTTATTTGTCTAATTTAATGTTTAGTATTTTATTTTTGTGTTTTCTTTCAATTATTATGAGTAGCTAAATTTATAATTAGGGTTGAGAATGAAACCTTGTTAAGGATTATCAGTAATATTTATGTGATTTGATTTTTCCCACAATAGTTGTTCTTTAATGATTTAAATTGTTCTTGCTTCATATCAATTGACTAAGATGGGATTCTAGATATGAGTTCAATCATGTTTTTCTCATGATTTAGGATTTGTCTTAATTAATTGAATGCTTGGATTATTAATTCTTGATTATAAAATTGGATATCGCTTGTGATTTGTCTGTCAATGGATACAATTTATGATTTGATTTTTAGAATTGGATATATCTTGTGATTTGTTTGGCTACGGATACAATTGATGATTCGATTTTATACTTAAGAAGCGAAGAAGAACATGCTTTAGATTTTTAAACATAAGTTTTAATGATGATATTTTCCATGATAGCAAGATTGATTTCTAGATTATCATGCAGTGCTTGGGAAAAATTAATGATCATAAATATATGCTGATATGACTTACAAGGCGGATTCCAAAGCCTTAATTCCTTTCTCTTGATTGTTTACCTCTTTTTATTGCTTTATATCTTTTGCTTAGTTTAATTATTTGCTTAATTTTATTTTTTTCTTAGTTTATTAAATCTTAGAAAAACCAATTTCTATTAAACTAGATTAGGATTAATTTGGTTAAGGTTTAATTAATTTTCCTACGTTCATTCAAGTCCCTGTGGATTCGACCTCGTTCTTGTCAAACTATACTTCGGTATGGTTCGTACACTTGCGAGTACTTTAAAATTTCACAACAAGGAGCATGCTTGTCCATAACAACCTCATCTGTCCATCCTTAAAGGACGGACGAGGTTGTTGCGCCTTGAGCACTTGGAGCCTTAGACGGCTCAAATTTCCACTAGGTGTGAGAGATGAGTCGAACCATTACGAGTCAAGTTCAACAACCGTTGTGGAATGCATATCCAAATAATATAACTTCCATTGCAGTTATGGAAATTGTCTCCGAATCTTTCGAACTCCTCAACAATAGGAACAGTTACCAAATAAGTAACTGTTCCCCGCATGCTATATAAGCGCTCGCCAACGAGAGGGTAGGGCATTCTAATACTTCCGATATACTTGAAATTACAAAAAAAAGACTAATTTTGCCATCGGAGGATTCTTGGCCGACTTCCACCAGTCTCCTCTGATTCTGTGTTTGTTTTCTCAGGACTCAGTCATAAAATCATCAACGCCAGAAACTTTCAGCCCACTAATATTAAAGGAATCATCAGAAATTACCCATCTACCCCTTTCCCTCCCCCAAAGTAAATTCATGTTCATTTTTTTTTCTTTTCTTTTTTTAGATTCTTGGCTCCGGATTGCTTATTTTATTCCAAAAAAATACTTTATTTTTTTTACTTTTAAAATATTTATTTATAAAAAAGTTATGTAATAGGGGCATGTGAGTAAATTTATACATAAGAACTCTAATTTTTGTCCCTATATTTTTCCACCTTCCAATTAAACATAAATGAGGTAGATTAAAATCTTTTCTATCTCCACAATTTTCCGTCTCCTTCTCGTTTTCTAAGTGGGAGGATAGAATATGGAGAAGGGATAGGAAAGTGGAAGGATAGAAGAGATTTAGTTTTCTCTCATATGTGTTTGGTTGGGAGGGTAGAAAAGTATAGAGGTAAAAAACCCTTTTGTTTGGTTGAGAAGAAAAATGAAATAATAGAAAATAGAGTTTGTATAATTTTACCATTATATTCTAATTAGGTAAAACAAAAAATAATACATTATATTTTTATTAGAAAATTTTATGATTACTTCATTTTTTTAATATTAAAAAAAAAGGATAAGAAGTTCAAGAACCCACAATTTTTTTCTCAAAAAAAAAAACAAAAAAAAAAACAAAAAAAAAAACCTGAAGAAAAGAAAAATAGTAAAGAAAAAGACAAAAAATAAAAATAAAAATAAAAACAAAACCAAGAAGAAGACAAATAAACAAAAAAGAGAAAGAAAAAGACAAATATACATATATATATATATATATATATACACACACATACACACACACTAGTATTATGCCTGTGCGATGCACGGCTTAATAAAAAAAATCATATATAAATTAAATGCCATGATAAAAAAATTATAAATAAATTGAAATATATATTTTGATGTTAAATATAGATTATAAAAAAATGAAAAATTATTTTAATTAGAATTGAATGTAAAAAGGGGGGTTTATTTATGAAATACTTTACTAATTAAGTAGTGAGAAACTTGAAGCTCTAAATTAATTATCCTAATACAAAATATACGTAGTGTGTTTAAATAAAATATATTATACGTCATTAGGTAACCACCACAACATGTGAGTATCTCTCTCTCTCTCTCTCTCTCTCTCTCTCTCTCTCTCTCTCTCTATATATATATATATATTTTCAGATTTCAACTTCATAATATTAAGCAGTCTGATCAAGGGAACATGCCTCTGTGATAAAAAACAAAAAACTGAAGATTTTCGCCAATGCTCTAGTACATTAATGAAGACAGATTTCAATTTTTGAAGGAACATGGAAACTTCACCACTTCTAGAGAATATTCTTATAAGAAAGCCTTATTGTTAAGTTCTTCCCTGCCAAAATTTTACCTGAATGCAAGAATATTTTCTTCTAAGGGGCATTCCCTAGAATTAACTGATATCAAAATAAGAAATTACTGTATCACAAGGAACTAGATTTCAATAGAATTGCACTAAGGCCTCACATATCTTTATAAACATTTTTATATTCCTTAACTGCTATCTATTGTTATTTTATTTGTTACCATCTTCAACTTAATCATTTTTTGTCAGAAAAAAGAATTCCTAGACTGATAGCATACAAGATTCCATTTTTTATTATTTTAATAGATTTCAAACAAAGGCTGGATTATAACTTTATGCCTTTATGGTCAGTTAAGAAGCCCCAAGCATTCAAGACTACATCAAAGATGAAAGAAAATCCATGTTATGTAAGTGCAGAGCAAGGCTCTTATGGTGTCTCAACTTTTGAGATCCATATTAAGAAAATATTTGTCCAGGACAACAACTATTCACTCTATGGAACATAAAATTGGTCATAATCCATTACTTGTTGCTAATATGTTGAATCAACGACTTATGCTTATAATCGATCAACCTGATGACTTTGTTTACAAAATAATATGCATCCATATTTTTCCGGAATATACTAAAAGCAAAAGCTATGAATATATATATTTACCTTAAAACCTGTTATATAATAAGTCACCTATCTTACCTGGATTAATTTTTTTTCTCAATGGCGGTTGTGAATAAGAAATTCCAGACCTATATAGGCTTTATAAATATTATTATTTTCATTGGTAAAAGAGTTATCTAGAAACAAAATGCATCAAACTGAATCTCATAGGCAATCTGTTTCACTAGCAAAGCAACAATAGGGAGGAAAAGTGAAGTGATTACCCTTGCTACATTCTGATATGAACAAAAAAATTGATGGTCCACTTAGGTTGTGGTAGAACTTCTGAAGTAGAAGATGAAACTGACATTCATAGCATCTTGAGTGCAAATTGAGGATTTGTATTTTGATTAACTAAATCTGCCAATGGAAAGAAAACAAGATAAGGATTCTTAATCTGACTTTTAGAAAAGCTATTACAAGATAAGGATAGATATAATAAACACTCAATTTTTGCTAGTAGATGCATAAGTAGTACCAGCCTGTTTCGAAGAAACACCAACTCTATCTGGTTTAGAATTTTGACTACCCCTCATATCTGCATACAGAATCAAATAATTGAGAACCTTAACTGAATTTAAACAAAAGAAAACAAGAGAAAGTTGGGTATTTGATTAATGCAAAAGGATTGAATATTGAAGGAGGTGTGTGAACCTTTGGAGTGTATGATCCTTCAAAAATCTTCCAATCTCAAGGATAATTGAGCAGTGTTGGAGCAGTCCCCACCTATTTCCACCTAGCAGCATGCTGACAAGTGAGGAGAAGGAAATACTAGAAAGTTTAATGCTATGTTTTATGCCAATTTACAGAAAAAAATACCTGATTATTAGTTTGAATTCACTTGGATTTTGGTCTCTCCAATTCCAAAGAATACATCATTCAAAATTTAATATTGATCAAAGCTACACTGAATTATATACAACTGATCAAAGCTACACTGAATTACATCACATGTTACAATTACAATAACTAATCTCCAAACAACCCATAACAAACTCACTTAATTGCTCTAAAGGCTTTCGGTTACACCAGAACTAACCCCCACATGCTGATCTAATTGAGTTAGCCTTTACTGTACTCCTAGCTCTTGAAAAGACATTTTATTCATCTCTGATTGGTTGCCAGGCTAAGTGAGAGGAATAGATGAGAAATTTAGATCTTGATATTATGTAATATGGTTCTCTTGCTTTTCAAATTATAGAGGGTTCGTTGAAGCAAATAATTGCATATTAAATGATGCTTGTTCAAGTTATAGCTTTAGGGTCTAGTTATCTTGTCAGATGGCCATTTTCTTTTTCGTAGTGTTCTATTTCAACTACTTTTTGGTCAGAAGTTTATGGATGTCTCTTAAAAGATTAAGACAAAAACATTATTTTGGTCCTTACATTTTGAGATCACAATCAATTTGGTCCTTACATTTTGAGAGCAATCAATTTGGTTTCTGCTATTTTCAAGTCACAGTCAATTTAGTCTCTACCATTAGATGACTAACGGAATCTGTTTACGTGGCCAATGGAATGTACACGTGACACGAAGTTAATTAAAATATAAATAGTCATCTCACGTGTCTTAAGTAGTCCTTCCATGTTAGTCCATTCACATAAGCTTCCACCACTATTAGTCTGACATTTATCAACACCCTCACTTCTGGTCAGACCCAATTGAATTCTAAATCCCCAAATTGAAATTCCAAACCCCAACCCCACGTTGAAATCCATCTTCATAACCACATCTCTTCTCTCACCTAATCCTCACATACGATCTGCATAGTCACTGACTCCCTTTCGTTCTGAGAATGAATAAGTAATAACAGTGAAGCAACTCACTAGTACCATAACAATCCAAAACAAAAAGAACACCAAGTCAAAAATCAAATCCAAACCACGCCACCCATTTTTAACTCTCCCTCTCTCACGAATCAAACAATGCCCCGTAAGCTAAAAACTGAATAAGACAGAGTAGCTATTTTTGGCAATCTGGGGGACCTTTCATAGATCACATGCTAATTAAATTAGCTTTGGTTGCAGCACCCACATTATTCTAATTCAGCTTCTTTCTTTCTATTTAATTAAGTCTTACTTTTCTTCTTTATATTTTCTTTTCCTCTTTGTTTAAGTTCGTTCTATCTCTGCCTTTGATTGGTGGTTGGTTGGGTGAGTTACAAAGCTATTCGTCAATGGTTTCAGAATGGAACTGGCGAAATGAAAGGAGCTTTGATCGTTCATGAGGATTAGGTGAGAGAAGAGATGTGGTTGTGCAGAGGGATTTCAACGTGGGGTTGGGTTGGGGTTTGGAATTTCAATTTGGGGATTTAAAATTCAGTTGGATTTGACCAGAAGTGAGGGTGTTGATAAGAGACTCGTGAGGCTCCCGTGAGACTAAAATAGTGGTGGAAGTTTACGTGGATATGCGCTGACGTAGAAGGGCCACTTAAGGCATGTAGGATGACAATTTATATTTTAATTAAATCCGTACCACGTGTACATTCCATTTGTCATGTTAACAGATTCCATTAGTCATCTAATGGTAGGAATTAAATTGACTATGATTTGAAAATAGCATGGACCAAACTGATTGCTCTCAATATGTAGGGATCAAATTGACTGTGACCTCAAAATTTAAGGACTAAAATGATGTTTTCGCCAAAGATTTATCGCATTTAACGATAAATAAATTAGGACTTCATGTAGGACACATTTTGTGAGATATTCTTTATTCAGGCTTTCACTCAAACAAAGTTTGTATTTATATTAAAGTATTAGTTTATTACATTAGCCAATAGAACAAATCTATATATTAATTATGTATGGTTTTACTTACCTTTCTCTCCACACAAAAAAAATAAAAAATAAAAATAAAATAATAAAATAAATTATGTATAGTTTTGCATTCATTATTTATTATATTAAAAGAATTTATGTGATTATTTTTATAAATTATATATAAAACAACTTTTATTTGGAATAATAATTATTATTATTAGCTTGTAACCCATGCATATGTGTGGGACGCATTTACAAATATGCATAACTAAATGCAGATTAAAATTTTACCAAGTTTATATAAATATATATATAATGTTTATATATTTGAAAATATAAAATAGCTACTAATAAAATAAATATATAAGTTTATTTGAAATAAATGAAAAAAAATTATTTAAATTGTTATCGATGAAATTTTTAATTTTAATTTGTCCAACCACAAATTATATTATAATAATAATGAATCACTGATGATGATTTTATTTAAGGATTATTAATTTTGATTCTATGCTTTTCTTACTTAATAACTCATTTAGCACAAAAAATTAAGAAAGTTTAATTGGACTCCTCGATTTTATATTGTAGTAAATAATTGCACCAAAAAATTAGATGAGACACATGGAATAAAATTAGACTCCAATTTGAGATGTAATTAGATTTTCACTTAGCTTTGGCTTTATACATATATATAATAAGTTATTGATTTAGAATATAACATTCTTCTTCATGCTTAGTTGCTTAACTATTTAATATTTTTAGCTCTTTTCAATGACATGTAATTTATATATATATATATATATATATAACCAACATTGTAGTATTTATTCTATAAAATTAAAAAGATTACTAATATGATAAATATATTTATTTTATTATATTAATTATTTTAAGTGGAGTATTAATTAATTAAGTATAATTAAATTATGATGTCAATTTTCTTTTATATGGGAAACAAAAAACAAATGATATGAGAAAAAATTGATTTGAAAAAAAAAAAAAATCATCACACAGTTAAGAATGTAACAAAAATAATTGAAAGATAATTGCATTTTTATATTATCAAAATGATATTTGCATTCTTGAGTCATGCCTATCTATCGGTCATTATATCATGTAATTTTCAAATTTGTAAACATATATAATATGATCAAATAACAACACTTTTTACCTAAAAATTATTGAAATAATTTTTTTAGCACATTGACAATTTGTTGTGGAGATTTGAAATTATTGAAATATTGGAGGAAATTAATAACAAGAACTTGGCTAGTCATACAAGTGGTGATATAAGAATGCTTCTAATTAAGAAATGGCTGAAAGATGCTAGGGTAACCGGATTAGGAAAAACATAGATCTGTTTGAGATGCGTTGTAATGTTCTTGCAAAACTAAAAAAATAATGCATTTTTTTTCTATAATGGGAAAAAATATCACAAAGTAATTATCTATTCTCACGCATTGCATGGGTTTGCGACTAGTTTAGAAGAATATTCTATTCACCACATGACAATATTCATAAATTAAAATTTATTATTTCATTATATATATATTGTTACTAAAAATATCGTTGTTGGAGGCTCTTGTAAGAGACTGGATGCTCTTCAAGATGCACAATTTGCCAAAATTAAAGAAGATAGAGAGCGGTGTACGTAGAAGTGGGCAAGGTTTGAATCGAGTGACAAATCTTAAACATGTTGGTGATACATGTTGGGGATCATATTATGGGACAATTCTCAACTTGATTTGATGTTCTCTGCTGCAGTTAATGCACTTGAGATTATTGAAGAAGATGGCCTCTCTGACCAAAAGGTTGAAGTTCGATCTATTATGAGGTTAATTCTATGTTTTGAATTTGTCTTTGCTTTACACTTGATGAAAAATATTTTGGGGATCACAAATGAGTTGTCAATAACTTTGCAAAAAAAAAAAAAAATCAAGATATAGTAAATGCTATTACACTTGCCGAAGTATCTAAGCAACGATTGCATGATGAATGAGAATCTTTATTGACTGAAGTGTCTTCATTTTGTACTAAACATGAGATTCCGATCCCAAACATTGATGAAATATTTGTAATTTGTGGGAGGCCATGACGCAAAGCCCAACAAAATACAAATTTATATCACTATCGTGTTAAGCTATTTTGCACAGTCATAGATTTGCAAAGAACTCAACAACCGTTTTTCAGAGGCGAATATCGAGTTGCTACTTTGTATGGCTTGCTTGAATCCTCCTAATTTATTTGTAGCTTTTGATAAGAAAAAGTTGATTTGCCTTGCAAAGTTATATCCATATGATTTTTCTGAGACAAATTTCTTAGCGCTTGATGGTCAACTTCAAAATTAAAATTTTGATATGCGCAGCAATGACTCATTTTTAGAGCTTAAAGAAATTGGTGATCTTGCTAAAAAGTTAGTGGAGACACAGAAGCATGACACATATTCATCAGTTTAATTTCTTGTGAAGTTAGTTTTAACCCTTCCTGTCACGACTGCAACGGTAAAAAAAAGGTTTTCAACAATGAAATATATAAAGAATGAACTGAACAATCAAATGGGAGATCAGTGTATAAATGATTACTTGGTTGTATATATTAAAAGAGGCGTAGCTTGCAGCATTAATAATGAAATTATTATGCAACGATTTCAAAATATGAAAACTCATAGAAGGAAACTGTAAAATTTTATGTATTTGTACTTTTTTTTTGTCAATATATGAAGTTATCTTTTTATTATATTTTGTATAATTTAAGTTTCGTAATGGACACCCTGCAAAAAATTCTTGGAGCCACCACTGAGAGTGTGTTTGAAGGAATTTTTATCAAATCCTTAGTGGGGAATCAATAAATATATATATATATATATATATATATATATATATATAAGTAGAGACCTCATGTGGGAGGAGAAATTATTTGATTTACCAGGAGAATTGTTGACGTGGTCCTTCCAACCAATAAAATGTTGTTATTTATGCAAATGTGACATCATTTAGTAATTTTTTATTTTTTATTCCGTGTGCTGATTAGGAAGTTCACTCACCCATTTGTATAGATGACATCGTATCATTAGTTGGGAGGACCACGTTAGCAGTCCTCCTAGTAGACCTAATGATTTTTCATGTGGGAGAGCATGAAGTTTTGCCATGTGGCGCTCCAATTAAAAGATAATGACTCTGTTTCCTTTGGTTCATTGTTTCAAACATATTGGAGTTGGGGCCTAAGAATTGCATTCCATTTTTGTATCTCCATTATGGGCATTTCACTTAGCTAGAACAATTTTTGTTAAAATTTTCTTATTTATGTTTATAATGAAGTCAATTAGAAACCATCAAATTTGGTTTTGTGTCATGGATTCTTCCCCAGCATAAATATTCTTGATACTTTGCTGTGCATCATTAAGGTTCCGTGAATCAAATAATATCTCAGAAATTTTTGTTTGGATGGTTATCTGATTTTATTAAATGTGTTGTTACAGTGCTCTTAACATCAAAGTTGGATAAATGGTAATTGACAGCATAAAGCAGAATTCTATTTGCCAAGGCTTATGGAGGAGCACGATTTTCTACTCAATGTATCGGAGAATGTATATGTTGTGGTCTTTTCCTTTGGTTTGGTATAAGAGCAATTTTTTTTTTTTCAATTGAACCCATTTGTAAGGGAGTGTACTTTTCGTTGTAATTGTTGCTTCTGATGTTGCTCTTGAAAATGCAAAAAAAAAAAAAAAAAAAAAAAAAAAAAAAGAAAAAGTTTAAAAAAAAATGCAAAATTTAGATCTTGATATTATGTAATATGGTTCTTTTGGTTTTCAAATTGCAGAAGCTTCGTTGAAGCAATTAATTACATATTAAATGATGCTTGTTCAAGAATTAAAAAAAAAAAAAAAATCAAGTTATAGCTTTAGGGTCTAGTTATCTTTTCAGATGGCCATTGTCTTTTTCGATGTCTTATTTCAACTGTTATTTGGTCAGAAGTTTATGGATGTCTTTTGGAAGATTTATAGAATTTATCAGTAAATAAATAAATATAAGTAGGGGTTTCATGTAGGAGAGCATGAAGTTTTGTCATAGGACTCATATATTGAGATATTCTTTATTTAGACTATCACCCCAACAAAATTTACATTTATATCAAAGTATTATTTTGTTAATTTAACTAATAGAGTAAAAGCATATTTTAATTAGGTATTATTTATTATATTAAAAGAATTTATATGATTTGTTATTATATTAATAAAAGAATTTATATAATTATTTTTATAAATTTTATAATTAAAAAAAATTTATTTGGAATAATCATGCAATTTTGAAATTTGTAAACACATATAATACTATCCAATTCACTCTTATTATCTTTCTATTTTATCTCTAAAATAGAATACTAAATATTACAAACTAATAACAAGAACTTGGCTAGTCATACAAGTGGTGATACTTCTTATTAAGAAAGGGATCTTAGGGTAACTAGTATCTTAGGGTAACTAGTCATACAAGTGGTGATACGACAATGCTTTTTGTTAAGAAAGGGCAGAAAGATCTAGGGTAATCAAAGAAAGGGCAGAAAGATCTTAGGTAACTAGTCATACAAGTGATGATATGACAATGCTTCTTATTAAGAAAGGGTAGAAAGATTCTAGGGTAACCAGAACAGGAAGATTCTTGCAAAATTGAAAAAACAATCCATTCTTTTTCTGTAATGAGAAAAAGAAAATCACCAAGTCTGACATTTCTCTTATCCATTTCTCTTATCCAAGCTAGAGGTTATCAAAACCAACAAAACATATTCAAGTTATGGAATTTAAAAGATTTTATGTTACTCCCATATTTAAAAGGCAAATTGCTATTTTGAAAATCTCAAGTCACAACTTTAGGTTGAGTTTGCTATTTTGAAATTGTGAGTTGAATCAAGGATTTTTTTTTTCTCTTACTCGATCTTGACTAAATCAATTAATGTAGAAAAAAGGGGAGGGGAATCAAAAAAGGAATGACATTACTCTTTGGATCTGAATGTAGGGGGAGAAGTGGCATTGACTGCAACGAATTAGAAAAAGCCTTACGACAAAACAAAAATGAAAAAGCAGTTAGACTTGAAATTATGTATTGAACTCAAGATTTTTAGATGTCATGTCTTGAAGACACGATTTTAAAAGTGACATAAAATTCCAAATAGTTTCAAAATTTTGGTATTATCATGGTAAGCATAAATATTGGTCAACCAAAAGCAAAGAAAATTATCTGAAATCCAATATCAGACATGTGTTGTAAAATTAAAAGAATTAATAATTATCAGGACAAAGAATTTACTTGTAAAAGTAGATGTGGAGGACAGACTTCATGGAAAATGATCCCAATTGCTGATGAACCCATTTGTCATAATCTTGTAGTAGTTGCTGCAGATGTAATGGGAAGAGCCTATCCACCAGAGCTTTCATCATTCTGTACATCACCACACTTCTATGGAGAGAAAATAAAGGGTCTAGCGAAACAAAAGTGTAGCTTGTAAAATAGGAATGTTCTTGTTTGTGGAATTATGGCATGAAATTGAGGATGTTCCAAGATACTAAATAAGCCAAAATCAGATACCAAACTTTAGAAACAGATTGATAGTCTATGGGAATGTTGGTGTTTAGATGGGTTTTGGGTCTCCTTGGAAATATCGAAAGTAAATGTCTTATCAGGATCAGGAGAGGAGCAGAGTGTACTAGCCACCAGCAGAAATTAGGCTGCTTCTCATGGACTATCAGATAAGGACAGTGAATACAATGGTCGACATACCTCAGACAAATGTTCAGTACTTGGAAAGTGACTTGGTTGTTTTCAAATTCTACCTCTTTATACCTTTTTAATGATAACAAATAAAAACACTGAGGAATGCACTTCAATTGTTTTGATATTAACTAACATATGCATTATATTATCAAAGATACAGCTAGTGAGTGATGAAATTGTGTTGCCCAAAATCTGTATGCTAGGCTATCAAGCTCATCAATTACATGAATAACCGTATACTTCATGAAATATTGATTTAACACTAGTAGATTTCAAGAGGATAAACTGTAATTAAAAATGGTTACTGAATAACTTACAAATTTCCAGGACGCTCAACAGATGATACAGGCATCATAGTAAATGGGTGTAAATCTGCAAGCAACAGATAGTATTGTTCATATACTTGTGAGAATATATCCCAACTCAATGCCCAGTAGGACAAAGATTTGAAAAGATGCATAAGCCACATATAATTTCACCAGATCAGAAAATGAAGATGAAATGAATGACAGGACCAAGTTATTCTGCATAAGAAGGAGAAAAGGTGATATGTTAATATTTTGCTACATTACAGCTGGGAGGACTGATTGACGAGCTAGAACTATCTCATCAACCAAGCTAAATAACATGGATAAAGTAAACCTAAAATTTATTTGTTCACAAGATATTGATCTAACAGTGCTTCAAAAATTGATCTCACACGAGTTAATTGTCCCTCATGCAACATAATACATATGAGAACACCCTGGCCTTCCCCCACAACAACAAAAAACTCCTAACATGTTTCTCTTTTTTGAGGTGAAAAAAAGTTCTGCTTATGCCACAATCTATGGGATTATCACAATTTCTAAGGGGAATAATTACAACCTCAACAGTGACATTCAACTTCACGTCAACCTCCAAAAATGATTCAAAATCATTCGTCTCCCATGTCATGCTATTTTGCATAAAAGCTGCAAGTCCAAAACAATATTTTAAAGAAATCTAATGATTCATTATTCTTGAAAAATTATACAAATGCACATAGCTCAAGACAATGTCCTTCTAGGATCCTAGACAAAAGGATGTTGAAGCTTAAACCTTTGAGAGGAACATCAAGAACTTGATTGACCTGAAGTTGACTAGCATTAGTCATCCCATTGAGGCTCAACCAATCAAGCAATGAAAGCATCCTGGTATTTCCTTGAAGAAAAAGAAAAAATTCATACAAAGTTAACTGCTCAGATCCTATAAATGTATATTGAAGGTCCTTACCAATCAGGCTATGGAAATATCCAAACAGGGCAACTTTTTATTGCAAAATTAATCAAGTTGTTTGCATCATATCAGATGAATATAACACCCCATATATTGTATAAAATTTTTGTAAGGAAAGATTCTTGTAGGTCCTATGGACAATGGCTCTCCATAGTCCATGAGCATGTTACAGAATTCTTAAAATATTGAAGTTTAATTTGAGGAGAGAAACAAACAAATGGAAGAATAGAAAATGTTAGTCCTCTGCAGTAAATTTATATTTTTTATTCCCATAAACGACTACTTATTTCTCTACTAGGCTAAATCAAGTAGATCTAAATGTACCTGAAAAATGGTTGTTTTGTTGTTTCATGATCTCAGAACCCTCAAACTGCATATCATATTGGGAAAACTAAACTTCAGCAAGCCTTTATTTTAATGTTTAAAAATATCATTGAGAAAAGGGAACAAGCCAAGTACTTGGGCAGCTTACAAGAGATACCCCACAGAAAAACCAATTCAGCATCTAATTTTAAAAGACCAAGACACACCATGCCAAATAATTGATAATGAGGCTCAAAGTAGTAAAATCAAAGTTCAAATGTGACTGGGCAAAGGAGGCTTCTCAATATCTGAGCATGGAATTCTTGTTGTTTTTCTTTTTCTAGTATAAATTTATTGCTTACCTCCAAGCCATCCCAGTATTCTTCTTCCTCACATATTAAGAAGGGCCAGGAACATCTTATAATAAAACTAGAATAGGTTAATTAACCTCTGTTCATACACCCCACCAAAGCTGCACTAAGAAAATGGGAGTTTTCCAATCTTCAGAACACAAAAAATGTAAGCATTGAAAGGCCAACCTCATAAACTGAATTGCACCATAGAAGGGGCACTCTAGAAGAATAGAATCTTCCATTTTGTTTGCTTTGATCTCTGTACTGGACAAGAAAATTTTATTGTTTTCTAGCTATATTACATCTTTGAAAGCTTGATCCTGGTTAAAAACCGGCATTGCAGTTTCATATGTGATAATGTGTAAGATAGGAATTTCCACTATACTGGAGATATGATTTCTAGTAAAAGATATATATGCAAACAAAGTAATAACTATTCATAACCTAATTAAAAGATTTTTGGTTTTTATGGTCAATGCATGTGGATCTCTAAATTTCTTTTAAGTTCCTACTTCATTGAACAATTAACTTAAAATAAGGGAAAACACAAAGGATTGTCATAAAATTCTGAGGCCATAACAAAGAGAGCGTGTATCATAAAATTTCATTATGATAGTTTCACTTGCAACTAAGGCCGTGTCCAGCAACAAGAGGACCATAAAAGATTAAAAAATAAGATCTTTTAATAGAATCATTCAAGGGGGGGGGTGTCACCCTCAAAATCCTTCTCATCTATCATACTTTTAACATAGAAATTGTCCCCATTTCTCACCTATATGATGTTCAAGAACAACAACCACCAAGCTTTAGTCCCAAAATTTTGGGATAAGTTATGGATCCTCAACTAACTAGTTAGGGTAGGCCACATGTATTTGTTCTTGCCATTCTGTTCTACTAGTTGAAGGGCCCACGCGATGCGCGGATAATGTTGTAAGCTGCTATATGAGAAAGTTTCAATTCTATATATAGTTAAAGAATAGAATGTAATTGAAAAAAATCCGCAAGTGATATTCAAGGCCTTAAGATGAAGCTGATAGAATGCATGCAAGACATGTAACAATGAGAGTTCCATTAGATCTTTTGATAAGTTGGGAGTAAAATCTCATCATGTCCCTCTAATTTCTTCTTTCTTTGAAGTAAACATTTGTGCTAGTCTTAGTTGCCTACTAATAAAACTTGACACCCATGAATCATCTACCACCTCATCTTTCAAAACACATTCTCCAATTGTTCAACAATCAATCAAAACATCCCATGATCTATAATTCCCGATTCAAGAAAAATGTTAGTAACTAAGTTTGAAGAGCAGTCTCGAGCTCCATTAGCATAAGAGTAGGAACCATAACTCTACCACATGTATTAGGAATCCTATAGTTCACTCAAGACTTCTATCAAACTGCTTGTGCACATGGAATTAAGATTTTTCTATTGCATTTTTGCATCAAAATAAGATCGCAAAATTAGTGAAGAAAAAAAAAAGATAATTATATATGACAACAAAAATAATCTTAACATTATGAAAAAGAAAGAGAAAGTGCCTTTTTTTTCAGTTAAAAGAATGGCAATTGATGGCTATATCCCTTAGGGAGATTTAAACAAATACAATATTAATGGTTTCTCATAGTATGGTCATGCTTCTAATTTGTCAAAAGGTAAATCACTAAAAGTTTCAAATGAACTAAAGCTTGTGGGGAGATTTAAACAAATACAATATAAATGGTTTCTCATAGTATGGTCATGCTTCTAATTTGTCAAAAGGTAAATCACAAAAAGTTTCAAATGAACTAAAGCTTGTGGGTAGATTTAAACAAATACAATATAAATGGTTTCTCATAGTATGGTCATGCTTCTAATTTGTCAAAAGGTAAATCACAAAAAGTTTCAAATGAACTAAGGCTTGTGGGTTGAAACAGATGTCAAACAGATGTCTATATTTCCTTGTGAAAGTGAACCGCATATGTGCTATAAATGGTAGGCTGTCAACGAAGGGACCAAGACTCTTCAAATTGTGAAGAGCAACAGGTGTAACATTGTAGGGAATCCCAAAAGGTAAGAAGTAGATAATGGACAAAACCTTAAATGATAGCCAAGAAGAAGAGAAAAAGGAAAAAAAGAGGGAAGAACGAAGACCAATGGTTAGTTTTCATTAAGTGCTTCAGGAGAAGAGTGCAAAAAAGAGGAGTGCAAAAAAAGGTGAGTTGGATGCCTATGAAAAACTATTTTTATAGAGCGCCACATGCATAATACTTATTCTTAATATTGTTGCCTCTACCATTGCTCCCAGCCATGAATTATCTTCCTCTTTAGATCGAAACTTGTCAATAACATATGCTAAATCTCCCTCTAAGATGATATATCTTACACATATCTCATCAAAATTAACAACCTAGACAATCGTTGTTAGTTTTGCTTTCTCCAAATTCAAATTGCTCTCCCTTTACAACTCAATGCTGTAATGAACGACTTGTTATCATTTGTTTCAGGACTTCCTCAAGTGCCACATTAGAGATAAGAACTCTTCAAAATATGGTATGTGTCTCAAACATGTGTATTATTTAAATGCTTCCATGCCATATGCTTTTGATACATACTGCCCTTCATTTTGGTTCAAGAACATATGTTGGTAGAAGCTAATAGATCACTGAAGAAGAAGGCGAGGTGCTACTTTCTATGTAAATATTTGGGCAAATGAATGCTTGAAATTAGTATGTTCTTATATAAATTTCATAGGTTTCTCATTATTCTATATGAAAAATATAGGGGAATGTGAAAGAAAGTATAGATTTAAAACCTAATAAATTTTAATGGTTTACAATTATATATCCAATTTGGTTGATCAATACCCTGAAGAATACACAATGGAAAAAGGTAAAAGCTTCAATTCTTATTTCTCAAACTTCCTCATCAGCCAAGCAAATTAAAGGATTTTTTTTCTTCTATAGTCAAATCATAAAATCTATTACAATTGAAGGTACACATAAAAAACATACTTTAACCTTATGAAGTTACGATCAAACGATAAAACTACAAAAAATTATGTCTAAAAATTTGAAGAATTTGAATTATATCAGCAAAAACAAAAAAAAAAATTACCTAGCTTCAATGATCTTCACGTTGGTTTTCATCCACTATTTCACTAAGCCATAGACACAGCCCTTTTTCTCAAGTTACTAAAGAAGCATTTAAAGACAAAATTGGGGCTTCTAATCTGTAAAAGAAGTTTGTTTTCATGTCAAACATTTGAATTAGGGATTTTTTCTAGTTTTTTTATTAGACACCCGAAAACATATAAAACCAAAAATGAACCTTTAGTATAAAAACAATAAGAATTGGAGAGACAAACATCACTACACAAATGAAGCCAAAGAGAAGAAGTCCGTGGATTTGGAGCTTGCACGTGGTCGTGTCAATAAGTTACTACATAAAGTAGCAATAAATTTAGGGTTAAATCTGATTGTAAAAACTTCAATTCTCTTATAGTGGATTTACTTTACCTTGAAGATAACTAGGTCAAATCCTCCTCAGGTTTTTACCTTGAAACAGTTAGTTTTATCGGTTTTCCTAGATCATCATATCGTGGTGTTATTTACTTTTCCGCTTTTGTGCATGATATAATATATGCTTGTTTAACCTAGATTTAAATAATAAACCTAATAATTAACTTGGTTAATTAATTAGGTTAAACAATCTGATTTAAGGGGTCTAAACAAACAAACACCAACTCTTAAGACAACAACAAATTACTACTAATTTTTGTTGTTGGGCTCGCTATTTTTTTAATTATAAAAACTTTTAGATCAAATTAATTTGTTGTTGGAATTTTTTTTATTTAAAAAGGTAAAAATAAAAGTTGGTATTGACTATGAATTGGTTTTCTTTTTGGGCTTCTTTAAGGGGGTTCAAGTTTTTATTTTAGGATGATATAAAAATAAACAATTTCAAAAAATATTATATATAAATAATTTCTTTCCCAAGTAGGGGATTCGTTTGAACCCCTGGAGACAACTTGGCGCGGCCCCTGAGGATTTTCTCAAATATATATATGATTTTATATAATGTAACCAGAAACAGTACAACATATTATTCAAGTTATGAATCAGACTTGATTCTACATGTGGGAACTGTGCCATGTTCCTCCACTAATTCAATTCCATCTTCAGGCTAGATGGCAAAGTGGCAATTATAACTGGTGGAGCAAGGGGGATTGGAGCATGTAACATGCGTCTCTTCCATGAACATGGTGCCAAGGTTGTCATTGCTGATATACAAGATAACCTAGGCCAAGAAATTGCAGATAAGCTTGACGAAAATGTTAGCTACATCCATTGTGATGTGACAAATGAAGATGATATCTGCAATCTTATTGACACCACCGTTGCCAAACATGGACAACTTGATATAATGTATAACAACGCAGGTATCGCAGACAGCCTAGTTGGGAGAATTTTGGATACAAAGAAGTCAGATCTAGAGAGAGTTATTAGCGTGAACTTGGTTGGCTCCTTCCTAGGTGCCAAACATCCCGCGAGGGTTATGGTACCACAGCGCAAAGGATGCATACTATTCACTACTAGTGCAGCCACAGCAATAGCAGGAGTTTCAAGTCATGCTTTTGCAGCCTCAAAATGTGCAATTTTGGGGGTAGCTAGGGGCTTGGCAGCTGAGCTTGGCCAATATGGTGTAAGAGTAAATTGTGTGTCTCAGAATCCAGTGTTGGGGGCTGGTTTGTCTGCAGAGATGAGTGAAGATGATACATCTAAAGCGGAATTCGAACTAAGTAATCTTGTTAGTAATCTAAAGGGGCCAATTCTCAAGGTTAAAGATGTAGCACGAGCTGCACTCTACTTGGCTAGCGATGAAGCAAATAATATAAGCGGACTCAACCTTTTGGTAGATGGTGGGTATAGTGTAGTGTCCTTACATGATGGATTTTTTAAGCGCATTCACGGGTTAGAATTTAAATACTACTTCTTGTTGGCTGTTACATGGAATGTATAACAATAAGAGCAGGGACGGAGTTAGGGGGCAGTTTTATTGTTAGCTATATGCAGTGGCTTCGACTTTCAGCTCTATTACTTAGCCGGCAAAAATTTTCTTTTATTATTATAATTTTTATGTGTGTGTAGAGTGTCTTTTGTTGGTAAGGACAAAATTATTTTGTTTAAAGTTTTTTAAAGGGCTAAGTTATTTGTTTTTGGTAAAATTAGTTGATTAGTCTCAAATTTTTTTTTTTTTAGCTTTGCTATTGCCTATTGGTAATTTTTGTTGTTGGGATAATATTTTGGGCTTGTATATTGTTTTTTTAGATTTTAGATCTATAAAAAAAATTTTATGGACTTTTAAAAAGGAGGAAAATACTAGATCTACAAATTTTTTTACAAATTTTTGTTGTGATTAGTGGTTATTAGTAAGTAAAAAAGTTATGTAAGTGGTGGACCCAAATGCAAACCAGTAAGAATTTGCTACCTCAATAGTCTGTAAAAATATTGTAAAAACGTTTGTAGTTACAACATTTCTCTTATAATGATCAATAAGGGAGACAAAATGTAATTTTATTGAACGAAATTGCTAAAATTAGTACCTAAATATATAGTTATATAATTATATTTTAAAAAATAAAAATAGGGGGGCCATTGCCCCCCTAGTCCATGAATGGCTCCGTCCATGAATAAGAGTCTTTATGATTTCTTATATTGTAGATCATAACATTACTAATAATAACTGTGACATGTTATGATCTATTTGCAATATTAGAAAACTAAAAAATCATCTTGTTTCCAACTCTCTCCAATCCCTTCCGTTATTGTAATTCCAAAGTATGATATTATTGTACTCCCAAAGTCATTGATAGAGGTAGGACTTGTAGTTAAGGAGGGCAACTTTGTTGCTGGTTGTGTGCAGTGGTGGGGCCAGGAAATATTTTCAAGGGGAGCCAAGGTAAACACAATAAAGTTCTTATGTATAAAAAATTGAGTAAAAAAATCTTAATTTCACAAATTAACTTTAACTTATAAAAGTTGCTTTTACGCTCTTTCATGGCACTAAAATCACTTATAATTGATGCTAAACTAAATTAATGGTGCAAACAACATGAAATGTCATTTTTGCATTAATTGTAGATCTTTCCCCCATAAGTTATTATGAAATATGAAATCCTGAATATTAAATTTTATAACCTCAATTCCTCAAATTCATAGAATAAACAAGTTTATAATGATAATTTAATTTAATAATCCAAGCCACTAATATCAATTAAACAAACAACTAACAAATTTCTATTATCAAATTATAATAAATTTAATTTAAGTACTAAACTGCTCAGCCATGCTAAGGACCTACAGCTACAGTACTCTATTCTAGTCGTAGACCCATAGTTACTTTAGTTTTTAGGATTGAAATTGTTGTGTATATTTTATGTCAAAAATATTAGGGAGGGTGGCCACAGTGATTAAGTTCTTCCTATTTTTTTTATTTTTTATTTCATATTCGTACTATTATTAAGAGAGTTTTTCAAAACACGGGGGGGGGGGGGGGGGGTATGGCTCCCCCTTGGTTCCGCTTGTGGTTGTGTGTGGTGGCTTTTTTTCAAAACACTGATGGTTTTTTTTTTTTACTTTGATGCATGCCGTTGGGTAAGGAAAATTATTTTGTTTGAAATTTTTTAAAAGGCCGGGTTGTTTGTTTTGGGTAAAATTGGTTGATTAGACTTAAATTTTTTTAGCTTCACTATTGGTAATTTTTGTTATTGGGCTAATTTTTTTGGGCTTGTATATTTTGTTTTAAAATTTAAATTTATAGATTTTTTTATGGTCTATAAAAAGAAGAAAATGATAGACTTATAATTTTTTTTTACAAATTACTGATGTGATGAGTAGCTATTGGTAAGTAAAAAAGTGGTGTAAGTGGTAGGCCTAGCTAGATGCGAACTAATAAGAATTTGCTACCTCAATAGTTTGTAAAAATATTGTAGAAAAATTTGTGGCTATAACATCACTCTTAAAAGAATTAATGATATTATTAAGGGGGCAAAATGTAATTTTATAGAACAAAATTGCTAAAATTAATACCTAATATATATTCTAATATTTTTTTAAAAACAATTTGGGAAGGGGGGGGGGGGGGAATTGTCAAAGGCTACCTCCGTCCTTGCCCAAAGTATTGTATAATTATGCTTCATCTTGAAAATTATTTCGTACTTATTGAGTACAATAATGTCTTACTTTCTCTCCTCACATGAATGATGGGTCTCACCGTTAATTCATAAGTTCTCATTTTTCTTCTTAACGTGTATGCCAAATTTTGTGTTAGATTTACTATTCAATTTATAAACTCATTTTTATTAAATAATTTTAAAATAAAAAATTATAAAACAAACATTTTTAATAGAAGAGAGAATTATTGAAAGCATGCAGAGTATAAAAAAATGTAATTTATGCTGGATTTTTCAATATACACATCTAATATTCTCTCTGTCCCAAATTATTAATCATCTATTATACTTTGGGATGTCCCCAAATGTAGTGGACTTTGAAAATTGAATACCATTCTTTAATTATTATTATTATTATTATTTAAATTAATAAAATAATTCTAGAAATTTATAACTTTTTTTAACTAAAAAACAACGAATTAATTCTCTTAAAAAGTTGATTTTTTTTTTAAATGAATACAGTAAAATATATCTCACTTTCTCTCACTTTATTTCAGATAATTTGTCTTCGAAAATTACTGGTTTTGCCATTGTAATTGTTAGGGAGAAGTGTAGTGTAGTGCGCCCACCACCCCCCACCCCAAAATAGGGAGAAGTGTAGTGCAATTGTGCAACATCATTAAACCTGTAAAAGTCTGTACACTTTTGCAGTCTTCAATGGACAAGTCACAATGCACTACTGCCTTGCATATAGGCATTTTCGTATAAATGGTACATGATAGTCCAATATTACTGGTTTTTTTTTTTTTTTCGTTTGGCTAAATAAAAAAAGGGGTGTGGACTCATCAACCGGGCTTTGTTAGGACTATCGCTCAAACAGCTCATCTCTAAGTGCTGGTACAAAAACTCTTACCATCAAGCCACACTCCGTGCAATATATTATTGTTGTTTTTACTCACGGAATTTGCTTGCAATATAGGGTTTTTTTTTTATGGATTTTTTTTTTTTTTTTTTTTTTTTGATGGCCAGAAAATTTTATTAACAGAAACACAAGCTACAACAACAGGCCAGCCTCACCCCTCACAACGGAAACAAAACAACGGGGCTGTTGCCTACAACAAAAAAACCAAAAAAAATACAATCTAAAGACCATCTAGCTAGAGAGTGAGGAGCATAACTACATTGCCTATTCACCCAGCAAACTGAGACGCTTGGGGAAGCAGCCAAAAGAGCCCGAGCATCAGCAATGATGGACTTGATACGCCAAGGAGAGGCAGATTCTTTGTCAGACAGGAGATTGGCACAAATCTGGGAATCTGACTCGATGCATATGGCCTCAAAATCCAAATAGGATGCTAAGGATAGCACCCACTTCAAAGCCTCGGCTTCAGCCTGGAGAGGGAGAGTGGTGTTCACTTTCTTTGAATAAGCAAGTACCAGCTCCCCTCTCCAATCTCTAGCAACAACTGCAATGACAGAGAAATGCAGGCCCACAGCCGTATCAACATTAATCTTAGCTGAATGGGGGGAGGGAGGGGACCAATGTTGAGCATGACCTAAGCTATTCAGGCCGCGAACAAAAGGCCTAGCCAATGTTGAGCATGAGTTGATGTAGCAACAAATCGCAAATATAGTTCTAAACAGAGTCCTAACCTAGTAACCTGCCATTTCTTTTTTCCCACCTAACTCGCAATTGATTGGGTAACAAGTACATAGTTTAATGAAAATAAATAATGTCTTCAAAAAAAAAAAAAGTACATAAGTACTTAGTTTAAAGTTCAAAAAGGCTACCAGTTAATTTTCAAATTCAATGATAACAGCCATACTTATAAATCAGTAAACATTAAACTCCAATTCTCACATATTAAGGCAAAAGCATCCATTGTGTTCTTTTAAGGTTTTTTTTTTAAATAAATAATAATAATACAGATCAGAATCGGTCAATACCTGAACCTAGCCTGATAATTTTGAGTTCGGGAAAAATCTGGCCCATTCTCTTTGTCCAAGATAAATCGAGTAATATCCAACACTTTTGGATTGGGTATCCGTTACCCAGTGGGTTTTGGCCATCCCTACATGCATCAACATGCATGCAAAACTTTAGAAAGTTACTCATGAGTCATGAGTTGCCACATTTATTGAATGAACAAAATAATGCAGCCAACCTAATGAAGATTATTGAATGAACTAAATAATGCAGCCGACCTAATGAAGATAAATTAACTGCCAAAGACTTTTGGGTTAATAAACACCCACCTTATAATTTAAAAAATAAATAAATTAAATTAAATTAATTAATTAATTTAAAAAAAAAAAAAAAAAAACCAACCCACTTGCCAAGCGAATACAATTTTAGGCTTCGGAGCTTATCCTATAAATTTAACTCGATAAATTCATGAGGCTACTTGTGGCACGATCCCTCTTCTTTGTCTTTCCTTTGAGCATATAAATCAAAGGTCGTCGACAATCTATTCCCATACTTGGAAGGGTTACAAAATATTCCTCTTTGTCTCCTTTTCCCTGTTAGAAATGGCAAAAAGGTCAGAAATTGTGCGGTTCACTAAGTTCTTACATTGTTTTATGCATGTTTTGCTTTACGTTATTTTCATTAAGATCAACTAATATATTGTGCATCACTCTAATTAATGTATGACAGTTAAATATCCACTATTCATGTATATATATATATATATAAAATACCATTTGTAGTATAATAAACAGCATTTTTGGCTAGTGATATGGCCCATATGCATGGGGTATACTGCGTCGACTAAATTCAATTTAAAATATTAGTACTTTAAAGTTCTACACAAGTTTACTCATCCTGAGATGATGCTCAAACAACTTCGTTTTTCTTTTTGTCATTTTCAAAGATTTTAAAGGTTGAACCGTTAAAACATGAAGTTTTAATTTGATTTGGCATAGGCTTATATTATATTTTATATAATGTAACCAGAAATAGTACAACATATTACTCAAGTTTTGAATCAGACTTGATTTTACATGTGGGAAATGTGTACCATGTTCCTCCACTAATTCAATTCCATCTTCAGGCTAGACGGCAAAGTGGCAATCATAACTGGTGGAGCAAGCGGGATTGGAGCAAGTACCGTGCATCTCTTCCATGAACACGGTGCCAAGGTTGTCATTGCTGATGTACAAGATAACCTAGGCCAAGAAATTGCAGATAAGCTTGGGAAAAATGTTAGCTACATCCATTGTGATGTGACAAATGAAGATGATATCTGCAATCTTATTGACACCACCGTTGCCAAACATGGACAACTTGATATAATGTATAACAATGCGGGCATCATAGACAGCCCTAGCCCATTAGGGAGAATTCTAGATACAAAGAAGTCAGATCTAGAGCGAACTATTAGCGTGAACTTGGTTGGCTCTTTTCTAGGAGCCAAACATGCCGCAAGGGTTATGGTACCACAGCGCAAAGGATGCATACTATTTACTTCTAGTGCAGCCTCAGCAATAGCAGGAATTTCAAGTCATGCTTATGCAGCCTCAAAGTGGGCAATTGTGGGGATAGCTAAAGGCTTGGCAGCTGAGCTTGGCCAATATGGTATAAGAGTAAATTGTGTGTCTCCATTTGCAGTCTTGGGGACTGGTATATCTGGAGAGATGAGTGAAGCTGATGCATCTATAGCAGAATTCGTGATAAGTAATCATGTTGGTAATCTAAAGGGACAAATTCTCATGGCAGAAGATGTAGCACGAGCAGCACTATACTTGGCTAGCGATGAAGCAAATTATATAAGCGGGCTCAACCTTTTGGTAGATGGAGGGTATAGTGTGGTGAATCCTAACATGGTGAATATTTTAAGCGCCTCCATGGGTTAGAATTCGAGTACTACTCCCCAACTCTTGTCTACTGTTGCATGGAATGTATAACAATAAGAGTCTTTATGACTTCGTAAGTGTTTAAAATTGATATGTTGTGATTACTGTATAATCACAACTAGTCACCACTTTAGTTCTGGTTTTGTAATTTTATTACTTACAATCAATAAAGATCCATGCCGTCTATTTTAAAAAAGGAAATAAAAACTTACCACTTTTGGCAAGTTCTACCTTACCCAATGTAGAATTTTTTACTTGATTTTCTATTACTAATTAAATGTGTTCTCTATTCTACTATACTCTACTCCCCCCACTCCTCCTCCTTCTCCTCTCAATTCAAATGGGCCTTGAAGGGACAAGTTCTCAATGTTGAAGATGTAGCACGAGCTGCACTCTACTTGGCTAGCGATGAAGCAAATAATATAAGCGGACTCAACCTTTTGGTAGATGGTAGGTATAGTGTAGTGAATCCTAACATGATGGATTTTTTAAGCGCATTCACGAGTTAGAATTTAAATACTACTTCTGGTTGGCTGCTGCATGGAATGTATAACAATAAGAGTCTTTATGATTTCATAAGATATGTTATGATTTCTAATATTGTAGATCATAACATTAGTAATTATAATTGTGACATGTTATGATCTAGAGCGGTTTTAACACTTACATGTTATGATCTATTTGCAATATTAGAAAACTAAAAAATCATCTTGTTTACAACTCTCTCCAATCCCTACCCTTAATGTAATTCCAAAGTATGATATTATTATACTCCAAAAGTCAATGACAAAGCTAGGACTTGTAGTTAATTGAGGTGGCTTTGTTGCTGGTTGTATGCAATGGCAGAGCTAGGAAATATTTTAAGGGGGGGTCAAGGTAAACACAATAAAGTTCTTATGTATAAAATAAATGACTAAAAAAATCTTAATTTCACAAATTAACTTTACTTAAAAAAGTTGCTTTTACGCTCTTTCATAGCACTAAAATCACTTATAATTGATGTTAAACTAAATTGGTGCAAACAACATGAGAGGTCATTTTTGCATCAATTGTAGATCTTTCCCCCATAAGTTATTATGAAATATGAAATCCTGAATATTAAATTTTATAACCTCAATTCCTCAAATTGATAGAATAAACAAGTTTATAATGATAATTTAATTTAATTATCCAAGCCACTAATATCAATTAAACAAACAACTAACAAGTTTCTATTATCAAATTATAATAAATTTAATTTAAGTACTAAACTAATCAGCCATGCTAAGGACCTAGAGCTACAGTACTCTATTCCATGTCCTAGACCCATAGTTACTTTAATTTTTAGGATTGAAATTGTTGTTTATGTTTTTAGTCAAAAACTTTTTTTGGGGGGGGGGGGGGGGGGGGGTCCGGGGATTTAGTTCTTCCTATTTTCTATTTTTTATTTCATTTTAGTACTATTATTAAGAGAGTTTTTCAAAACTCAGGGGGCATCCCCCCCTGGCTCCGCCTATGGTTCTGTGTGGTGGCTTAGCCACTGAGGTGTTTCTTCTTCTTTTTTTGTGATTTTGATGCATGTTGATGGGTAAGGATAATTATTTTGTTTGAAATTTTTTAAAAGGTTTTGTTGTTTGTTTTGGATAAAATTAGTTGATTAGACTTAATTTTTTTTAGCTTCACTATTGGTAATTTTTGTTGTTGGGCTAATTTTTTTGGGCTTGTATATTTTGTTTTAAAATTTAAATTTATAGATTTTTTTTATGGTCTTTAAAAAGAAGAAAATTATAGAGTTATAATTTTTTTTACAAATTATTGATGTGGTGAGTAGTTATTAGTAAGTAAAAAAGTGGTGTAAGTGGTAGGCTTAGATGAGAACCAATAAGAATTTGTTATCCCAATAGTTTGAAAAAAATATTGTAGAAAAATTTGTGGCTATAATATTACTCTTAAAAGAATTAATGATATTATTAAGGGGGCAAAGTGTAATTTTATAGAACAAAATTGCTAAAATTAATACCTAATATATAATCTAATATTTTTTAAAAAAAATTTGGGAGGGAAGGGGGCAATTCTCAAAGGCTACCTCCGTCCCTGCCCAAAGTATTGTATAATTATGCTCCATCTTGAAAATTATTTCATACTTCTTGAGTACAGTAATGTCTTACTTCCTCTCTTCACATGAATGGTGGGTCTCACCGTTAATTCATAAGTTCTCATTTTTCTTCTTAACGTGTATGCCAAACTCATTTTTATTAAATAATTTTAAAATAAAAAATTATGAAACAAAAATTTTTAATGGAAGAGATAATTATTGAAAGCATGCAGAATATAAAAAAAAATGTAATTTATGGTGGATTTTTAAATATACACATCTAATATTCTCTCTGTCTCAAATTATTAATCATCTATTATATTTTGGGATGTCCTCTAATGTAATGGACTTTGAAAATTCAATACCATTATTTAAATTAAAAAAATAATTATGGAAATTTATAACTTTTTTTTAACTAAAAAACAACGAATTTTTTTATTTTGAGATAAACGATAGAAAAAAAAAAAAAAAAAAAAAAAAAAAAAAAAAAAAAAAAAAACAAAACGACGACGACGAATTAATTCTCTTAAAAAGTTGAATTTTTTTTAAATGAATACAGTAAAATATATCTCACTTTCTCTCACTTTATTTAAGATAATTTGTCATCGAAAATTACTAGGTTTGCCATTGTAATTGTAAGGGAGAAGTGTCGTGCAAATGTGCAACATCATTAAACCTGTAAAAGTCTGTCCGCTTTTGCAGTCTTCAATGGACAAGTCACAATGCACTACTGCATTTTCATATAAATGGTACATGATAGTACAATATTACTGCTTTTTCTTTTTCTTTTCTTTTTCTTTTTTTACAGTTATTCTAAAATAATTATCGTCACTTCATTTTCATTTTGTTGGCTTCATAAAATAAGTGAAAAATACCATATTAATAGAGCTTCTTTAAAATTTTAAGATACCATACCTATAAATTAGAAATTTTTATTTATTTTACCATAAATAACAAATAAGAGTATCCTAATTCAAAATAAATAAATAGGGGAAATTACACTTTGCCTACCTGTAGTTTGCTTAAAAAACACTTTCCCTACCCGTGGTTTAAAAATTGGCACTTTACCCACCTGAGGCTAACTTTGTTTGTCTCTTGTTACCCACTTCTGTTATAAACATGGGTAAATTTGTATTTTGGTTACCTTTTTATGTTTCTCCTCTCAAAACATAAAAAATTAAAAAACAGTGGAAAAGAAGATCTAAAAGCTAGGTTTTGTAAAAATTAAAACCTAACTTTTACATCTTGTTTCAAGGGAAGAACATTGATTTGTATTTTCTTTCTTTTCATTGATTTTTTCTTCTTATTTTGGCTTTGGGCACCACCTTCCTCATTCTTCCGCCTCCGACGAAACGGGACCAGGACCAGGAGTAGTATCACCAACGCGTTCATAACCATGACCAAGCTCCTCCACATGTGCACCAAGAACGGCGTCGGCATGCGCCCCGCTCGCTTCTGATGTTAGCTTCGTCGTCATATGAGTATGAGTATCAATGGTGGTGATCACCATTCCCATTTGCGTTATTGTCTTCCTTGTTTTCAAAATTGACAAACACTTAGGTGGCTCCAATAATTTTATCTTTCTGACATGTAATTCTGGAGGTTTGGCTAGAACTACTAGAATTATTGAAGTTTCTCTAGGGATTACAATCGATGTACTCGTGTAATAGATCATTAAACTTATAGATTTTACCGAACAGACAAAAACAAATTTAAGAAGAAGAAGAAAAAAAAAAAAAAAAAACTTTCTTTGTTTCTGATGAGTAGCATATAAATGGTCGTCCATACTTGCAAACCGTCCATAATAATGACGAGTAAGAGTATGGACGAGCGTGAGTGCATTAATCCCAGACAGCATTCGATGATTGAGTCATAAATGAGTACGGAACCGTTACTACTGTCCAATAATGTGCATTTAAATAACTGTTACGAATGGTAAAAGCTAGGATTAAGTGGTCATCATTGAGCCATAACTCCTCCGGTTGTAGCATTATGTTACATAGAGCATTTACTCAATGGAGGCTATATAAAGCCAAGAAAGCCAGGTAAATAATTCATTAAAAAAACAGACAGAGAGAGACACGCACAAAATTGCTCTACAAATTATAGATTTCTAAAGAGTATAAGCTAACTTAAGCATCAGAGGGTCCTTGGCAGGCCCCAAACCAGTGCCATTATCTATTTGGTGTTTTCTCTTACATAGGATATCAGATCGTCCATCGAACTGACGAGGAACATACTGACGATGAGAAATTGTGCTTCATCAGTTTCTATTTGAACTAATAATGTTTGTGCTAAATTTAGTTGATCAACCAAAGTTAGAGCAGAGGCCGAAATTAAACTACAAGCAAAACACAAGCTGGGTTTCCAAATTAACAAAATATAATAATGGGTTGGTTTTTGCGATTTGCTTTGTGTGTTGTCTAATCTTTTGTGTCCGAAGTCTGAAATATTAATGAAGTGTTAGTCTGTGACCGTTAAGGATTGGATCTGCTCCAACATAATTTCAATTTTTAATACGTTAAAATAGAAGATCTAAAAGTAATACATGAAAAGAAGTAAAAGTTAGGTTTTAATTTTTACAAAACCTAACTTTTAGATCTTCTTTTTTCTTGATTTATTAGTTTTTTATGTTTTGAGAGGAGAGAGACATAAAAGGTAACAAAAATACAAATCTATCCAAGTTTTTAGCAAAGGTGGGTAATGGGAGACAAATAGAACTAATCTCAGGTGAATAAAGTGTCAATTTTAAAACCGTGGGTAGGCAAAATATTTTTTGGGCAAACCATAGGTGAGCAAAGTATAATTTCCTCTAAATAAAGTCATACATTAGTATACTATAAAACCGAAAATTTTTGACGTTTTGTTGACTTCATATTATTTTGACACGTCAGCTTTGAAAGCTCTACTCTTAATCTTTTATACGCTAAGCATCGACTCTTTTGTTTTTGTTTTGTTTAGTTTTTTTTTTTATATTCACTCGTATAAAAGAGAGACCCAACCGCTTAAATATACTTCTTAGACTTTAATTCCCAATTAAACTCAAATTAAGGTTGTTTAGATAGGTTTAAACTCAAATTAAGGTTGTTTAGATAGGTTAGAACTCTAAAAGATTCCAATAACACTTATGTGGCGTTTGGTACAGGGGAATCCACATTACTCCTGGCATTCAGATTCCTAGGAATCACATTCCTAGGAATGTAGCTATTCTTATGTTTGGTTTCATTGGGAATCTCTTAAGATTTTTAGGAATGTGAGATGATAATGTTTGGTTTATTCCCAGGAATCTTAAATGAATTATTTATTTTTCCCATTCTATCCTTAGATTTGAATGTGAACTACCAAGTCCTTTTAAAAAAAATCTTCCTCTAAATAAATAATGAAAAAAATATAAACTATTAATTAGTCCTTTAAAAAATATCTTCCTCTAAATAAATAATGAAAAACAAAATATAAACTATTAATTAGAACTTTGTTAAAAAATATATTAACAGAGCTGTCTATCCTGTTTATGTTGTTTTGGCAGGAAAAGATAAAGATAAGATAAAAGATATTGATGATTTGTTTTATATTTTATCTTAATTGCTTAAATTATAAGGAAAAATGGTTAAAATTGTCAATTTATAAAAAATACAAATTCCTTTAAGCTTGGGAATCTGGATACCCACCTGTTTTAAAGGGAATCACATTCCTACTGAGAGGGGTTTAAGGGGAGAATCCAGATTTCCCTGGCATCTGATTCCCTGGCGTAATTTACAACCAAACATGGGAATCTTTAAACATTCCTAAGAATCCTAAAACATTACCCCATACCAAACGCCACATTAAACTCCTAATCCAAATAGGTTTTAATCTCTTATCATTTTCCTTAATTGATAAGGAGACTAAAAGTTTAATATGAATAATCCACAAAATAACTCTCCACGTTATTTCTTCTTTTATTTATTTTCTTTGTAGTGACCATAATATAAAATAATATCACCTTCAAAATAAATCAAATAATTCACCAATTCCACTCTAGAAGCAATTAAATTAAATTTAAGTAAGGCAGGTGTTACATCACCCAATTTGAGTGTTGAGAGTGGTTTTGGTGCTTGTGGAAAGTATTGAAAGAAGCCATTAATTGGCAGATGCAATTTGAAACTAATTGCAAGATTCAGATAACTAGTGAAGGCATGATTTGGTGAAGTCCGTTGGGAGAACTCGGAGAGTTTAAGTACATTGGGTAGATTAGGCTTGGAGGGTCTTTTTGATATCCTTGTACTCCAACTTTATTCACTAGTGGATCATTTCGGCTTGGAGGTCCGTAGAGGGGTTTTTCACCAAATACTTCAGTTTCCTCTTCGATAACACGTCTCGGTTTTCTCTCATTGTTTGCATCTCTCTTCCCTTACTCTTTATGCTTTACATTTATTGTTTATTGTATATGCCCATGCATTAGAGAGTAGATCCAGTTTTATTGCGTTACACTTACTTTTATTCCGCACTTAGTTAAGTAGGGTAAAAGTAATTTAGCCGTAAGTTTGAAATTGGGGGTCTAAAAGCTATAGTGTTTTACACTATTGAGCTTTCAGATTTCAACTTCATAATATTAAGCAGTCTGATCAAGGGAACATGCCTCTGTGATAAAAAACAAAAAACTGAAGATTTTCGCCAATGCTCTAGTACATTAATGAAGACAGATTTCAATTTTTGAAGGAACATGGAAACTTCACCACTTCTAGAGAATATTCTTATAAGAAAGCCTTATTGTTAAGTTCTTCCCTGCCAAAATTTTACCTGAATGCAAGAATATTTTCTTCTAAGGGGCATTCCCTAGAATTAACTGATATCAAAATAAGAAATTACTGTATCACAAGGAACTAGATTTCAATAGAATTGCACTAAGGCCTCACATATCTTTATAAACATTTTTATATTCCTTAACTGCTATCTATTGTTATTTTATTTGTTACCATCTTCAACTTAATCATTTTTTGTCAGAAAAAAGAATTCCTAGACTGATAGCATACAAGATTCCATTTTTTATTATTTTAATAGATTTCAAACAAAGGCTGGATTATAACTTTATGCCTTTATGGTCAGTTAAGAAGCCCCAAGCATTCAAGACTACATCAAAGATGAAAGAAAATCCATGTTATGTAAGTGCAGAGCAAGGCTCTTATGGTGTCTCAACTTTTGAGATCCATATTAAGAAAATATTTGTCCAGGACAACAACTATTCACTCTATGGAACATAAAATTGGTCATAATCCATTACTTGTTGCTAATATGTTGAATCAACGACTTATGCTTATAATCGATCAACCTGATGACTTTGTTTACAAAATAATATGCATCCATATTTTTCCGGAATATACTAAAAGCAAAAGCTATGAATATATATATTTACCTTAAAACCTGTTATATAATAAGTCACCTATCTTACCTGGATTAATTTTTTTTCTCAATGGCGGTTGTGAATAAGAAATTCCAGACCTATATAGGCTTTATAAATATTATTATTTTCATTGGTAAAAGAGTTATCTAGAAACAAAATGCATCAAACTGAATCTCATAGGCAATCTGTTTCACTAGCAAAGCAACAATAGGGAGGAAAAGTGAAGTGATTACCCTTGCTACATTCTGATATGAACAAAAAAATTGATGGTCCACTTAGGTTGTGGTAGAACTTCTGAAGTAGAAGATGAAACTGACATTCATAGCATCTTGAGTGCAAATTGAGGATTTGTATTTTGATTAACTAAATCTGCCAATGGAAAGAAAACAAGATAAGGATTCTTAATCTGACTTTTAGAAAAGCTATTACAAGATAAGGATAGATATAATAAACACTCAATTTTTGCTAGTAGATGCATAAGTAGTACCAGCCTGTTTCGAAGAAACACCAACTCTATCTGGTTTAGAATTTTGACTACCCCTCATATCTGCATACAGAATCAAATAATTGAGAACCTTAACTGAATTTAAACAAAAGAAAACAAGAGAAAGTTGGGTATTTGATTAATGCAAAAGGATTGAATATTGAAGGAGGTGTGTGAACCTTTGGAGTGTATGATCCTTCAAAAATCTTCCAATCTCAAGGATAATTGAGCAGTGTTGGAGCAGTCCCCACCTATTTCCACCTAGCAGCATGCTGACAAGTGAGGAGAAGGAAATACTAGAAAGTTTAATGCTATGTTTTATGCCAATTTACAGAAAAAAATACCTGATTATTAGTTTGAATTCACTTGGATTTTGGTCTCTCCAATTCCAAAGAATACATCATTCAAAATTTAATATTGATCAAAGCTACACTGAATTATATACAACTGATCAAAGCTACACTGAATTACATCACATGTTACAATTACAATAACTAATCTCCAAACAACCCATAACAAACTCACTTAATTGCTCTAAAGGCTTTCGGTTACACCAGAACTAACCCCCACATGCTGATCTAATTGAGTTAGCCTTTACTGTACTCCTAAGACTGCTGCTGCACAAGGCACTTTGTGTTTGCATTGCATGAGATGTTGCACATGCTGTTAGTACTGTCATTGTAGGGCTGCTGAGCTTGCATTATTGGGCTCTTAGATGCCTCATTCTTAACACTTCAAGCTTCCTGATTGCTGTCACAACCTTATGAGCACCAAATGAGTATCCGTCGTATCACCAAAATTGTCAAAAAGTTCTTTAAGTGGAATGAAAACTCTGTTATCCCCTCCTAAGATTCAATTCTATCGGAGTTGAATGATGAGCACCAAATGGTTCTTATGAATTTTGCCTCTAGGAAATTCAATGTGGGATTGACACCAAAGTATTCTCCAACCAGAGTTTGTTGCGTTGAGGGCGAATTGCCTATGATGTAGACTACAATGCATGTGTTTTTTTGAAGAAAACATGCATAAATTTGAGGCCTCCCAATCTGCCATATATGTAACATCAATGTCAAAAGGATGATAATACATACTTGCAGTGCAATGATGATTAGAATTATAATGAGAGCAAACTGAGATGAGAGGGGGAAGGGGATCCAGATTTTGTTTGGTTAGGAATTAAAATAGAGTTCAGAAATTTAAATTCTTCATAAATGAGTATGGCCAGATGGAGTTTGTCAAGAAGTGGGATGGTGAAAGTTTAGGGGAAACACAACACTGATTAGTGGGTGTGACACAAATCGGTGCAACACAATTATCACAATTTTATGTATTACAAGAACTGTATTTACAATATCAACTTGTAATTCCTCTTCTTCAGAATAAGCCTTTTAAATTCTTTCCCAACAATGTTATCCGAAATTGCAGTACATACCAGATATCACAAAATATACTCTTGGTTTCTGTTAATATCATCATATGACTTGAAGAAAAGAAAAACTAAAAGCATTTCAAGCATCTCAATTGGAAATTAATCCAAATCCAAGCAAAAGAATTTCCTAATACCAGTAGTAACCAAGTAATCATGAAACGCCATGAGGAAAGCAATGGCAATGGCAAAAAGGTCAGAAACTGTGTGGTTCACTAAGTTCTTAATTACATTGCTTTATGCATGTTTTGCTTTACGTTATTTTCATTAAGATCAAATAATATATTGTGCATCACTCTAATTAATGTATGACAGTTAAATATCCACTATTCATGTATATATATACCTTGATTCTCAACCAAAAAAAAAAAAAAAAAAAGGTGTGTATATATATATATATATATATATAATACCATTTGTAGTATATTTTATTGTTGGAGTAAACAGTAATATGGCCCATATGCATGAGGTATACTGCGTCAACTAAATTCAATTTAAAATATTAGTACCTTAAAGTTCCACACAAGTTTACTCATCTTGAGATGATGCTCAAACAATTTCGTTTATCTTTTTGTCATTTTCAGAGATTTTAAAGGTTGAACCGTTAAAACATGAAACTTTAATTTGATTTAGCATAGGCTCATATTATATTATATATTATGTAACCAGAAATAGTACAACATATTACTCAAGTTTTGAATCAGACTTGATTTTACATGTGGGAAATGTGTACCATGTTCCTCCACCAATTCAATTCCATCTTCAGGCTAGACGGCAAAGTGGCAATCATAACTGGTGGAGCAAGCGGGATTGGAGCAAGTACCGTGCATCTCTTCCATGAACACGGTGCCAAGGTTGTCATTGCTGATGTACAAGATAACCTAGGCCAAGAAATTGCAGACAAGCTTGGGAAAAATGTTAGCTACATCCATTGTGATGTGACAAATGAAGATGATATCTGCAATCTTATTGACGCCACCGTTGCCAAACATGGACAACTTGATATAATGTATAACAATGCGGGCATCATAGACAGCCCTAGCCCATTAGGGAGAATTCTGGATACAAAGAAGTCAGATCTAGAGCGAATTATTAGCGTGAACTTGGTTGGCTCTTTCCTAGGAGCCAAACATGCCGCAAGGGTTATGGTACCACAGCGCAAAGGATGCATACTATTTACTACTAGTGCAGCCACAGCAATAGCAGGAATTTCAAGTCATGCTTATGCAGCCTCAAAGTGGGCAATTGTGGGGGTAGCTAAAGGCTTGGCAGCTGAGCTTGGCCAATATGGTATAAGAGTAAATTGTGTGTCTCCATTTGCAGTCTTGGGGACTGGTATATCTGCAGCGAGGAGTGAAGCTGATGTATCTAAAGCAGAATTCGCGCTAAGTAATCATGTTGGTAATCTAAAGGGACAAATTCTCAAGGCAGAAGATGTAGCACGAGCAGCACTATACTTGGCTAGCGATGAAGCAAATTATATAAGCGGGCTTAACCTTTTGGTAGATGGAGGGTATAGTGTGGTGAATCCTAACATGGTGAATATTTTAAGCGCCAACATGGGTTAGAATTTGAGTACTACTCCCCAACTCTTGTTTACTGTTGCATGGAATGTGTAACAATAAGAGTCTTTATGACTTCGTAAGTGTTTAAAAGTGATATGTTGTGATTAGTGTATAATCACAACTTACCACTATAGTTCTGGTTTTGTAATTTTTTTACTTTTTTTTTTTTTTTTTTACAAGATAGAATTCTACTCTAGCCTAATCTAAATGTATATCTGTGTGAAGCTCCCTTCTAGAGAATTGAACCCAAGTCCTTACCCCCCACATCCCACAAGCATTTATACTTATGGAGTGACCATCGCATTTCAATCAATAAAGATCCATGCCGTTTACTTTGAAAAAGGAAATAAAAGCTTACCACTTTTGGCAAGTTCTACCTTACCCAAGGTAGAACTTTTGACTACATTTTCTATTACTAATTAAATGTGTTCTCCCGCGAACATCAGGTTACAAGTTTTTCCCACGTATACATATATATATATATATGTGTGTGTGGGGGGGGGGGGGGGAGTTAAGTTCAAGTTACGCCTGGTGTAATTCTAAGTAATGTTATACTACTCAATATTTTTTAATTAGATGTGAATTTTAACAAATCCACCATTAGATTACATTATCTTCGAATATTCTCTATACTTGCAAATTTTCAAGGTAATCAAATATTAATGGCCATGTTATTGATCATTGTTTAATTTCAAGTTTTTGTAGTTTAAAATAATGCATAAAATATGAATTTATGAATCGAATGGTAAATAACATCCAATTGATATGAAAATTGGAATGAATATTAAGAACATATAGAATATGTAATTCAACAGTAGGATTTTCAAAATATAAATTCTATAACAAATTATTGGTTGGTGTAACATTACTTAAAGTTACACCAGGTGTAACTTTAACCCAACTCTATGTATATATATAAGCTTGGAGAAAATCCAATTAGATTTTAATTAAATTCTCAATTTTGCGCCATGTGTCCCATTTAATTTTTAATTTTGTGCAAAGTGGATTATTGAGTGTAAAAATCAAAAAGTTCAAATCTAATTAAATTCTAAATTGGATTTCAATTGGAGTCCAATTTTCCGCCACGTGTCTATCTAAGTTTTTAATTTTTGTGGCAAGTAAATTATTGGGTGAAAAAACCAAATAGTCTAAAACTAATTAAATGTAAAATTTGAACCATGCAATTGTGAATGTTTTTTAACTGTTCTCGTGCATATGCATGAGATTACACACTAATCTATATATATCTATATATAATAATAGATAAAGCAAAGAGAAAATCCAATTAAATTTCAAATTAGAATTCAATTAAAGTCTAATTTTGCATCATGTGTCTCATCTAATTTAAATTTTAGAATTTTGTACCAAGTGAGTTAATTTAGTGTAAAAAATGAATTTCAATTAGAGTTTAATTTTGTACCACGTGTCCCATCTAATCTAAATTTTACAATTTTTGTGCCAAATTAGTTAATTTAGTGTAGAAAACAAGGAGTCCAATATAATAATTAAATCATAAAAAACACAATCATATAACTAAAAAAAAAATCAAATTTATAAGTCATCTATATATATATATATATATATTTATATTTATATATATTAATAGGTAAAGTTTAGAGAAAATTGAATTAGAATTTGAAATTGTAATCCAATTGTGCGCCATGTGTCTAAATTTATGTAGGAACTACACCATAATTATCTACTTAAGCTTGTGTCATGTGTCTATTTAAGTTTTTTAATTTGTGTCAAGTGAATTAATGAGTACAAAATACTAAGAATCTAATATTAATGAACTATAAAATTTATAAATAAAAATCACATATACTCAGTAAAAATCACCACATGTTTCTCAATAAATAAATAAAATAAAAATCATCACATAACAAAAATCACCACAGGTTCTATCTTATTAAAAATTAGAAGAAAAAAATGATCATAAGTAGTATTAAATTTAAGTAAGAATTTTAATATGTGACTAATTACATTTACTTTAAAAAAATAGTTTGACTAATTATCTATATTTTATGATAAAAATTGTGTTTAATTTTAAATGTATCTATATGTATTAATGAATTCATGTGTTACATACTTTAAAAAAATTTAATTTGACTAATTATTTATATTTTTATAATAAAAATTTTGTTTAATTTTAAATGCATCCATGCATTTGCAATTTTGCATGGAGTTACATGCTAGTTATATATTAATAGGTAAAACTGTGAGAAAATCCAATTACATTTTAAATTGGATTCCAATTGTTGTCTAATTTTATGCCACGTGTCCTATTTAATTTTTAAAATTTTTTTGTTCTAGGTGAATTAATGAGGTGCAAAAGACGAATGGTATAATATAAATAAGGCAAAAAGCACATTTTAGTCCCTACATTTTCAGGCGATTCCCATTTCAGTCACTACATTTTATTTTTACCGCTTTTAGTCCCTATCCTGAAAAACGCTTCCCGTTTTGGTCCCTGCCATTACTCATTTAACAGAAATATCCTACGTGGCAAATGGTCCAACAGTAAATGCTGACGTGTCTATTAAAATAATATTAAAAAAAATATTTGCATTTTTAAAAATGCCACTTCAGCAATTTAATTTTTTTTAAAAGCCACCTCAGATAAAAATAATATAAAAATTTCTAACCTAATTATTTTTTAAAAAGAAAAGAAAAGAAATTAGTTAAATTAATTTTTTTTTTCCTTTTTTTTGGAAGAACATGAAGAACGTGTTCTTCATTTTTCTTCCCCAACTAAGCTTGCCCAGAAAATTAAAAATTAAAAATTTACTTTTCTTTTCTTGCATTTTCTTAGCAACCAAAACCATAAAATCACTCAAATTTACAAAATAAAAAGATATGCCCATAAAAATTTACAAAACACAAACATTCAACAAGATTTTCTTATGCTTTGAAACCAAACACAAAAAACACAAAACTCAAACCCAGATTTTCGGCCTCCATGCACAACCAAACCCAGCGTACACCTGATTCCACTCTGGATTCGAAATCTTCTCCAAATGAGTAGTCGATTTGGATTCAGACAACAAACACCACAAACCCACAAACCCATAAATCAACATACACCACAAACCCAGAAATCAAACCACCCACTGCCAAGCAATTCAAACCCAAACCCAATACCTAACTCACCAAACACCTAAACAAAAAATCACCAAACACCCAAACAAAACCCAAAGGCACGACCACCACCACCTCGAACAGAACCCAGCCACCACCAAAACCCGGCTACCAACAAAACCCAACTACCAAATAGACCATCACGAAACCCAGCCACCAAACAGACCCAGCAAGCACCAAATCTCACCACCAAACTGATCTAGCAAGCACCAAAACCCACCACCAAATGGATCCAGCAAACACCGAAAAAAACCCACCATGTGGTGTAACTTTTGTTGTTTGTCACTTTGTTGACTAGAGTTTGTGACAATGAGTTCTTTTTAGATTTTAGTAGTTCACAAAAATAAAAATCCTAGGAAACATTTTTTCTTAATGAATTTTTCCAACACCACGAGTCAAATTAGAGAGACAAAGTTGACTGTCATTATTTTGACTCATACCATCCAAAACATGAGCTGTTCCACATCCTTATTACTTTTTTTTTAAAGCTGATGTCTTAATCCATAGCAAGATTAGTTGAGACATTATGGTAAATATTTCTGGTCTTTCTTATTATGTGACAAAGCAAGATTAGTCATTGATTTTGCCAGTTGTCAGAAGTTGCAAATCTTTGCATGTTTATCCCAAGAAACATTAATGATTTTGTAATCTAATGTTATTTCTCTTTTACTGGAAAGAGATCTTGGATTCAATTGGTTGTAAATGTGTTGGCCAGATTGGCATTTATGGACTTTTTAGAGAGCTATCCATCCTCTGTAAAAAAATAAAATAGAAAACTATCCTAGGAAAACTCAATTCTCAAATGTTTTTGACAATGACTGGCAGTGTCAATGTCATATGCTTGATAAATCAGCTATCACAGCTAGGCTCCTAACATGGTCTATATGAAGGTTTCCAACCACTCCTTTCGAGCATAGTGAGCTGTCAATAGTCAATTAGCCATGCTAGAATTTGGAAAATTTGGGGAAATTTTGGTCTTTCTTATTATGTGACAAAGAGTATGTCCATATATTGCTGAAAATGGTACATATGGTAAGAAAATAATTGACACATTTCCGGCCTGCATGTGGCTATTATATAATTTTGTTATTATCTGGCTGCGCAAAGCTTTTATCTATTGCATTAGTACATTAAATGGGACACAAATAAGTTGTGTTTAACGGATAATTCTTATGTACTTTTAGAGCAGTGTTTCGGACTCTCACAAAAGGGGTGGGTCCATGGTAAGTCTCACGTGTGGACTCACCTCCTTTGTGAGTGCTCAAAGCACTGCTATAGAAGTATGTAAGTTTTTCCCTGTGTCTAAGCATATATGGTTTTAGTGTTTTACTATTGTCATGCAATAGTACATATCATAACAGTTCTCATGAATGCTAACATAGACTCTGAGCTTGTAATTTCTGAAAATTTCCCAAAGGGTTGGGATAGTGCTCAAACTTTAAAATAAAATTGAGAGCTTCTCTAAAAGGGTTTGATGCTGAAATGTGGCATGGGAATACCGAATGTAAAAGGGAGAATTAGATGCTCACACAGTGAATAATAACTTTGTTTTGTTTTTATTTTTGGGTGGGCTAGAATAGTTTAGTATCTGATAAATTCTCTGCAATTGGCATCTCAACTTGGTCAAGTGTTGCTGAGCTAGACTTTGGAGATGAGGATTGAGGCTGATGCGGATACATGGTGGTTGGTGAATATTCTTAGTTGTTTTGGCTAGTGCTAGTTAGCCCTGCCTTTTTAGTCGCTAATGTTTTAGTGCATCTCTTTTGAGGAAAAAATATCTTATGAATCAGTTTTATGAGATTTTTCTATCATATTATGTGTGGGTCTTATATACAGTGAGATGGTAATCTCATAAGATATTCTCTCCTCTTTGAGACTCTAATTACCTTTCTGTACGGCACATTAATTGTAATGCAAGTAGAACCAACCAATTTTAAGAATCTAACACCTGTACATATATCAAACTCTGATGTACTGCTGTGTAGTTGTGCTTAACTAGTAATCATGTGGTCAATCCCACAATTTATTTAAAGGACTTCCAACCACAAATTGAAATGAATGATTAAATGAGTCTTAATTGAGATTAAACAACTAAATGCCAATCTATTTCTTGTACCTATTTATAACAGAAGTACCACTTAACTTTGACATGATCCAATTCACCACATAAAGCCAACTTAACCCATCTTTTTTTTTAATCTCAAATGCATTATTGCTCATAGACTAAATATCCAAAACAAACCGAAAAAAAAAGAGAGTAAAAATAGACAAATACGAAGTGGCCAACAATTATTAAACGGTACCTTTTTGTCAGCATATTGGGAGTTATGGAAGTATGTCAAAGATGTTGGATTACTGGAACTCCACCTCATGAAACTCCACCACCCACCAATCAAAATTTGCAATTGGGGCGTGGACCATCACTTAATGGAGAGAATGTTATTATTTGAATGACACCAGTGTTAGGGCCTGATTCCCCTTATCGCTACACATGGAGACCGCTGATTATTACACACTGATGCGTACAAAGTATTTACATGATGTCAGTTGAAATCGTGTCACATTAAAACACGATTTCACAATTTTGCATTTACATGATGTCCGTTGAAATCGTGTCACATTAAAACACGATTTCACAATTTTAGAATTATAATTGAAATCGTGTCGATGTGCACTATAAGAAACTTTTACAAAAAACAGGCTATGTTAGCGGGAAAAACTTAGGTGCTTCGGAAGCAATGCTCCATTCTAGCAGCCCAATTCCTCCAATAGTTTTTCATACTTCCATAATAGCTAATACATTTGATTTAACAACAATCACAAGAAAATGAAAGTAGCTGCAATAATATTTGCAACAGATTCCAAGTTGCAATACAGAGTTCAGTAATTTCCCAACACAATATTTGCATGACAATATTCAGTTAACATATATAACTGTTTCTGCTTTGCTTTTGCCTAAGCTGTAGCTTTCTATCTCTCTCTCACTCACTATGCAACAACAGAATAAACTACCGGAATCCATTCATTTAATGCACAAAGAAAAACAGTGTTATTAATATAAATTTTTATAACAACACATATTTCATATTGAAGAGGGCCTTTTAGTACCACCAACACAAAGAAAAACCTTAAACTCACACTTAGGCGATATGGTCTGAAACAGCAACCTCGCCGCGTGTTCTTGCTTCACTATGGCGCTTTCCGTCTCGACCAACACGGCTGCCACAATCTTTTCGTAGCCGTGGCCGCCGCCGCCGCCGTTGGCGATATACGCGACGAGGGCGGCCTGGGCGGGGCCGATGCTGGGGTTGTACGCGGCGGATTCCGCGTACGACCCTTTGTGTATGTTGCCGTCAGTGTCGATGAGCGCCACGCCGGAGGGGCACCCGCTGTAAGGCGCGTGCGACTTGTTGGCGGCGTCTAAGGCGGCGTAACGTAAACTGTCGAGATTGTTGGTGGTGGTGGTGGTTGTGAGTCCATTGGGTTGAGAATTTGTTAGAAACGATAAGCCATTGTGGTGAGGCTCGAGGAGGAAAGGGAGGTGTTTGGAGAGGAGGTTTTCGGGGCCGAAACGGTGGGGGAGGAAGTGGGATAAGGGAGTAAATGCCGTGGCGTTGGTGGGGAGATCGGAGTCGGCGACGAGGACGTTGAGGGAGGAGGCGTTGCGGAGTTCTTGGTAGAACTGGCGGCAGTGGCCGCAAGGGGCTGCGGAGACGGCGAAGTGGGAGAGGGAAGGCTCGGCATTGAGGGAGAGGTTTGTGAGGAGGAATTGCTCGGCGTGGATGGAGTAGTTGAGAGGGAGGTTGAGGAACTCGACGTTTACGCCGAGGAAGACGCGGCCGGAAACGCCGCCGATGCCGACGGCGCCGACGTGGAAGTTGGAGATGGGTGTGCGGGCGAGGCGCTGGGCGGAGGGGACTAGGGAAGGGAGGAGGTGGAGGACGGAAGGGAGGTTGGCTTTTTGGGCCATGGATTCGGCCTCTGAGGCTGGGATTACAAATCTGACTTGTGTTTCTTCCATGTGTTTCAGAATGAGGAGTTTTTTTTTGTGTGGGTTTTTGGGGTTGAAAGATTGGGTTGAGAAATGAGAGTTTGAGACTTTGGAGAGAGAGAGAGAGCAAGTTCCTGGAAATTAGGAGAGGGAAGAAGGGGAGGGGGGAGAAGCAATGTTGTGTGGATGGGTGTATTTATAGATGGGCTTGGGCTATTTTTCTTATTTTTGTTTTTGTTTTTGTTTTTGTTTATATTTTTGTTTAAATAGTGAGGTGTTAAAAAAAGAGAGGAAATTTTGAAATATTTTGAGCTTAGTTTTGTTTTAAAGTGAAATTTAGAGACAATGGGATTTCATTTAATGGGTATATGAAACATAATTAGGGGTAGTCCCGAGTTGGGATTAGATTAAATTTTCATGTAAACTTGTCACCTGACATAACCTTGTTGGGTCAAGAAAATATTCAACTGATGTCGATTGATGAGCAAGGTGAAACCGTCCATTATATATTTACTCTTTTTTTTTTAGAGTTTCAACCGTCCATTATATATTTACTTGTATATTTGTACTTAGCTGCAATAAGATATTTATATATATATACTTTTGACTTGATTTGTTAAAAATACATACAAGCACTTATTTTGCATTGAATTCTTGGCTTCAAGTCATGGGTTTAGTGCAAAAAAGTGTTTATGTGCAATAATGTGTGTGAAATAAAAACTACTCTATATATAAATAGTTATTTATATCATCACGTAATGGGTAGGGAGAGATTCTATCCATTTTGTTTGAAGTCAAACTTTTTTCTGAGGTATAAACTAAGTAAGTTATAATGCTTTTGGGTATTTTGATAAACTATTTAGAATTCTTTAAATAGTATTATAAGCTTAATTTTTTATTTAAATTATGTGATGGCTTAGTTCTTTTTATTAATTATATTATTTGAGAGAGAGAGAGAGAGAAGATTTTTTTATTGAGACTAATTTTTTTTTTAAACTAAAATTATTTTGGACCTTGTGTGAAAGCCTGGTTGTTTATTATAATTTAACAAGTTATTTAAAATTATTATTATTGAGGTTAATTTTATGTTTTAAAATAAAATTCTAAAAACGCCAAAGGAAGAAGAGAGACCTCCTTGAAATAAGGATGGAAGGAGGGAGAGGGATTGGGAGAAGAGAATGACAGCAATGAATAAAGGTGGAATCCTCAATTTACAAATTATGTAATAATCTTCATTCATGCCAAATTTTAAAGGAAATAATTATAATGTTAATATTTCTTATATATATAAAATGAATATACTCATTAACCATTAACAACATAAGCTAATCGCATGCCATCCAAAAAATAATAATAATAATTTGAAGAGGGGAATTTGAACTATAGATGTTTCTGTTGAAAATACTATGAGGTGCCAATTTGTTAAATTACAAAACTCTTAGCATCCTACAAATAATTACAACACCAACTTATGACTTTTTTTTTTATTAACTTAGGAAACTTATAATAAATTTTAATTTATTAAAAAGTTAATAGGTTACCCCATAAGAGCGTCAGACCATCAGCATACTTGTTAGGTTCCTAATAGACATAACATGACTTCAATCCATCATGCCTTTAATTAGTGAGAGCCTACAATTATTAATAAGAGAAGAGCACCAAAGACATGATACTCCACATCATTAAAAATAGACCACCTAATAAGAATTTAACTTTTTCACAAGAGTTTTTGAACTTGTGTCATATTTTTTGTATTAAATGGTTTGTTTTTATTGATATGAAACTAAAGTATCATGTTAATTGTATTTTGAGAGTATAATTTCTTGGTAAGAAAAGCATGTAAGTAAGAACTAAAAAGAAATTTAATTAAAAAGGCTAACTTAATCTCAAATTCAAGTTTTATGTGTTTTTAATCAAGATGATGTGCTGGGGTCGATATCTGCTAATGCAAACAGTCCAAAAGTTATATCATGAAGCTGGTAGTATGACCTACCAAATGGATCCAGCAAACACCGAAAAAAACCCACCACCAAAGCCGACCACCGATTCAACTCCACAACCGAAACCCACCACCGAAACGCCACCACTAAAACCCAGCAACCACCAATTCGATTCAACCAAAACTTAGTCAGATGAGAAGAGATAGATGAGTGAAACATGCTGTGAATAGAGAAAAAGGAATGGGAAATGTAGAAGAGAGATATAGAGGGAGAGATTGAGAACTATGAAAAAAAAAAATTTAACTAATTTCTTTTCTTTTTTTTAAAAAATAATTAGGTTACAAATTTTTATATTATTTTTATCTGAGGTGGCTTTTTAAAATTATTAAATTGCTGACGTGGCATTTTTAAAGATTCAAATATTTTTTTTAATATTATTTTAATAGACATGTCAGCATTTACTGTTGGACCGTTTGCCACGTAGGATATTTCTGTTAAATGAGTAACGGTAGAGACCAAAACGGGAAGCGTTTTTCAGGATAGAGACTAAAAGCGGTAAAAATAAAATGTAGGGACTAAAATGGGAATCGCCTAAAAATGTAGGGACTAAAATGTGCTTTTCGCCTATAAATAAATCATCAAAAACTCAATAAAAAAAAGAGTAAACTCATGTGTATATCCAAAAGAAATTAAAATAAATAAAATAAATAAAAGAGAGAATATAATTTGAATCCATATATGTGTATAATTTTAATTTTTTTTAATTGTACAGTACATATGCACGATTTACACAATAATGGACAATGCTCCCAACTCCAAATTCTTCCTCTCAGAATTTTTTTTCATTAAACTAATTCTTCCTCTCAGAATTTTTTTTTCATTGAACTAATGGATGGTATGCGTGATCCAATTTGAGCCTCCTAAATGATGAAAAACTTTGTTAAATTAAAGTGATATCAAACAAATAATTGATGTATATCTCCACCTATCAAGGACTAGAACTTCTCAGGACTAATCACTTAAAATGGAGTGGGGGTTAAAATGAGAAGTTTGCACCCCAAAATGAAAACAAACATCAGTCCCACACCGCTCAAGTACAAGAAAAATCTATACTTTATAATAGGCGTAAATCATTTCCTTAATCGCCGAGCTCACTAGCGAGAGCTTGTAACCTGTGCAGGGGCACTAAAGTGATGGGACTGTGGGACAACTTACCTCGTCGGGTGCGAGGTAGCTAACAATTTGGCCTGCCCATTCCAAGCCAAGGGTTGAGCCATTCGACTTGGGCGAAGGCTCTGGGTCTCATGGTTTCTAGAGTGGAGGGAACTGCGTGAGGCTGGTTTCACAGAGCAGCGACTACCTTCTTCCCCTGGCAGTGGAAGGATTACGGGTCGATGCCTACCTGTGCCCATCAAGACCTGTGGAGTTCATCCTAAATGAACCATCACCTTTTTTGTTTTGGTTTTTGCTGTCTACTCTCATTTCTTATTTGATCTGGGTTTTGCTGTGAATATTCAATTCTTTTGTTCATTTCTCATTTGATCTGGGTTTTCCTATGCCCATCAAGACCCGTTGAGTTCATCCTAAATGAACCATCACCTTTTTCGTTTTGGGTTTGACTGTCTACTCTCATTTCTTTTTTGATCTGGGTTTTGCTATGAATATTCAATTCTTTTGTTCATTTCTTATTTGATCTGGGTTTTCCTATGTTGTGAACAGATTTGTGAAGACTGTCCCACTTGCAGCACAAATGCTTGATGTGAGAAGAAATCAAAAGCTTGAAATGGTAAAGATGGAGAAAGCTAGATTCCAGCTTGAGGTAGTCCCTGAGGATCCCACCTGGGCGCCTTCTACTTCTAATAGATCATGAACTAGATCAGAATCATCCTCAACGAGTTCATAAGAAGTGATCCCATTTTTTTCATCGGGTCCAGGTAAAGACATCATCAAAATTTTGGTTGTTGAAATTGTATCAAGTTGAGGAAGGTTAGATTACTGTTAAATAAGTGGCAATAGTTAATAAACTATTTTTTTAAAAAAATTAACATCAATTTTATTGGAAGTATAAAAAGCTGTTAAAACTTAAAACAATTAAATTCTTCTTCTTTTTTTTCTCTCATAAAAAATTTTTGAAAATATTTTCTAAACCAATGCCCTATACATATATATTTTTTTTTTTCATAAATAACCAAAAAAATATTTAATATTCGTATCCTAACATGTTAGGACCACTAAAGCTTAATGGCACATCTAATGTCACGTGGTCCTGTAATGGGTTAGGCAATAGCTCACTTTTTTTTTTTTTTAATGAACAAAATGGGTGAGCGGTGGCAACCATTGTGGCAGACCCTATGGGCGTAACCACTAGGGCACTCACCCGCTAGGGGCAACTCACAATTGAACGTGACAACTTTCACTAAGTTATATTTGGTCCCCATCAATTACTTTTTTTTTTTTTTTTTTTAATCTAACAACTCTCAAGTCACAATCTTTATTATAAAATATAAAATACAATTCATATAGAAAGTGTGTTTCTTTATTTCAATATATCATATCTTTATTTTTATTTTAAAATTTAGCTATTTAATTAAAAAATAAAGAAGAAGAAGATGCGTGTCAAATTACGATTGATAGAATATAAAGTTATATATATATATTTTATACAAGACATAAATTCTTCTCTAACATAATTTAAGTGTATACGTGTGTGAAACTTCCTCTTAGAAACTTGAACTCCGGCCTTACCCTCCATAACCTATAAGCACTTATACTTAACATGTGGGAGGATGTTTATATTCTTTATTATGATTACTTTATTTCATTTTATAATAGAACAAAATTTAAATACCGTTCCGTAGGCATTGTATCTTAGTTTTCTTAAGTAAATTCAAACTCATGGCTATAATGATCAATAAAGCACAAATCATGCTATTTTAAAAAATAATAATTAAATTCAATACAATTATATATTTAATTTTTTTTAAAGAAATCTACCCTACAACACTTAAAGAAATTATACCCAAATTTATCCTTTTTTAAAATTATTGTGCTCACTAATAACATAACACGCCTACATCTCTCTCTCTCTCTAAATATTAGTTATCAACTCCCACAATCTCTCTTCTATCTCTTAATAAAAAATTTATAAAAAAATCCCATAAGTTTTCAAAATAAAATGCATTATGAAATTAGAAAATACTCCTATTTTTAGGTAGCAAGTTCTTACTAGTATAGTGTTAGAGATTGAGACAAAACGGGACCAAGTAGGGCGGGGCCTCCATAAATTACTCTAGCACATCTCCTATATTTTTAGAGTATTTATATAATATATATTCTAGGAGTACATTAATATTGTATTCTCTCCTCTCACATAATAGTGAATCTTATTAACTAAATTCGTAGTGCATTTACTATTTATGTGAGAGAAAGAAGTACGACATAATAGTACTCTTGAAGTATTACATAATTTTCCATTCTTTTTCCATGTAAGAAAATCATATTGGTAGTTAACTTTCCCAATAAGGCACACCAAGTATTTTTTTTTTTTTAATACAAGATAAAAATTCTACTCTAACTTATTCTAAAATAATAGGTGTGTAAAGCTCTCTTCTAGAGACTTGAACCTCAGCCTTTGCCCTCCCCCCTCCCCTCCACACCCCACAAGCACTTATACTTGTGTGAAGCACTTATGCAAGCACAGTATTGTTAATGCTTAATAGTTTTTTTTGATACAGTTAATGCTTAATAGTTTAAATTAATAAGTTTTCATTTAAAATATATGTTGATAAAGAAACTTTAATTTCTTTTTAACCAAAAGTTGAGGAATTTTCCTCCAAAATATTACGGGAGTGTTACTCTTTTTTTCTTTTCTTTTTTAATGCTAAATAAATACTTTATTGATCAAGCAAATCAACTAATAGAACAACAAGAGGAAGTGGGCCTAAGGCCAACTCCCACTCCAATCGAATACAAATCCTCTATACCATTTTTTGTATTCCACTTTATATTCCATCAATCACAACTTGCCATGTGCTTATTTTTTTCTATTTTAAACTTAGGCTATTTTATAAGAAAAATCAAATAAATACATGATAAGTTATAATTGATGAAACATAAAGTGGAACACAAAAAGTGGTGTAGAAGATTTGTATTCGCTCTAACCATAGCTTGGACAACATGAGGCAACATAGATAAAATGAGAACTAGCAAATGGATTTCTGGACTCCTCATCATTTAGACCCAAATAGATTTCTGGGCTTAAGATCATTTTCACCCAATCTGATATTGACTGCATATGTTTAAACAATTACAATTAATAGGCCGAGGAGACAACAACCAAATTTTGGCAGCCCAGTCGCACTGAAGGAGCAAATGCTCCGCGAACTCAATTGCATTGTTGCACAAAAAACAGTTAACAAATGGGAGAGGAAACCTGTTGTTAAGAACAAAACTTGTAGCTAAATAATTCCATGAAAGTTTCCACTGTAGATTCTTGAATCTTGCATGGATTTTCAACTTCCAGAGTTTTTTCCACTCTTTATTTTGAAGGATTGGGTGTTGGGCAATACCTGGGACTAGTAGAGCATAATACGCTGATTTAACTGAGTATTCAACGTTTGCATTCAAACACTAGAATATCTGGTCATTTCATTCAAGACATCTCTGCAAGCAAGAATACATTGACAAGACCAAGACACTACTTTCGGCACTGGGATTTTCATAAAATTTACGTTCTTCACATATTTCTTTTGAAAGACTTTTACCCACCATTTATCAGCATTACAAGCTATTTCCCAAGCCATTTTCGCAACTAGCGCCTTATTCATATCCTGTGTCTTCTTAATGCCCAAACCTCCCTCACATTTAGGAGTACAAATGGACTTCAAACTCTTAAGACAACAACCCAATTTGTTATCATCTTTCACTCCCCTCCAAACGTTTCGATTGAGAAAATCTAACTTAGTACAGACTTGCTTACGGGAGTGTCACTAGACCATATGATTGTTGGCACATCCATTAAAACTTTTATTCACAATACTAGTCGCAAACTCACAAGATGCATGGGGATAAATAATTATTTTGTCTAGTAATATAATGTATAATTTTTTTCTCTAAATTTTTTTGAAGATAATTTATTCTCCCTAAAAATTAAATAATTTCTATTTGGTCCAATTAGGTCTATTTTAGTCCCATTCGGCCCAATTTGATCCACTCAGTCAATTTCAATCCTCTTCAGTCCATTTTAGACTAATTGGGCCTTAAATTGATTCTTTGTGTAGGTTTCCTTTTCAAGTTTAGCTCAAAAATTCATTTTGTTTCTTAATTTTTGGGTTGAAAAGTATGAAATATTATTATATATGGGCTAAACTCTATAGTTTTGAGTTAAAAAACACAAAGAAAATTGACATTAGAAATTAGAAATTAGAAATTAGAAATATGAGCCCTAAAAACGCAATAAAAATTATAAATATTCAAAGGTCTCATTCGGACCACATTGGTTCTATTCGGTCCATTTTGGTCCTAATCGGTCCATTCAGTCATATTTAGTCCATTCTGTCCACTAAAGTTCTATTCTGTCCATTCAGTCCACATTGGCTCTATTCGGTCCATATTAGTCCTATTATGTCTACTTCGGTCCTATACGGTTCACATTGGTCCTATTCGGTCTATTCTGTCTACTTTAGTCCACTTCAGTCCTATTAGGGTTGTTCGGTACACTTTGGTCATATTCGGCCCATTTTGTCCACTTTGGTTCTATTTGGTCCATTCTAACCACTTCGGTTTTATTCAGTCCACATTAGTCCTATTCAATCCACATTAGTCCTATTCAATCCACATCAGTCCAATTGGGTCCCGTTCGGTCCATTTTGTCCACTTCGGTCCTATTTGGTCTATTCGTTCTTATTCGGTCCTATTCGGTCAATTTCGGTCTTTCTTGTTCCTATTCGGTCCTATTCTATCCATTTGGCCCACATTGTTCCATTCATACCACTTCAGTCCATTTTGGTCCACTTCAATCTATTTTGTGCAATTATATAATGGGAAAAGACATATTTGAGTTGAAAGCACCTAATCTAAATCCAAATTTATTAAAAAATATATATATATAAATCTCAAACTCATAATATCTAAATTCTTAAGTATAGCATTTATTGTTGCTACGTTTTTGTTGAGCCACATTAACATAACATTTCAGTCCACTTCGATAATGTTAAATTTAAGTGAAAGTCTTTTTAAACATAAAAGTTATGAATATACAAATGTAATATTTAGGAAAATTATTCATTTGAAATTCATCAACGTCATTGCTATTAGCATGTGAGTGCATGAGCATGTGAAATATTTAAGATGCAAACTTTAGATGTGAATCTTAAATGATGCATGAACGTAATTCCATATGAGATGTACACTATTTTCATTTGCTGACTAATGGCAAAGCCGAGCATGTTTGTAACAAACTTATTGTCCCTTAGTTAATATTTATGCTTGTTTAAACCCCCCCCCCCCCCCCCCCCTCCCCCCCCCCCACACACACACAAAAAAAAAAAAAAAAAAACCTCTGGAAGTTTGACATTTGTTGACGAATTTTCAGTCTGTTGATGATATGATAAGTGGGATATCCTAAAAACTATGTGAAGTTTTGTTTGTGAATGAATGTTATGGATGAATGGATGCTAAAGTGATTTGTGTGCTAAGAGAGAGAGAGAGAGAGAGATGAAAAATATGCGCACACACAAAAAATAGTTAAAAAACAAAAAGGGTTCGGGTGATGGGTTGGTATTCAATAGTCTACCGTAAGTGAAAATCTTGACCCCTTTTCAGTTTGATTCCTCTCCTATTTATATAGAGTTTTTTTTTTTTTTTTTTTTTTAAGGACTTAAAGGTCATGTAATTCGTTGTATTATCTCATATTTATGTCCCATTAAAAAAAAAACAAAAATCGACTCTCTTTTGATTCCGTTCTTCCACAGTTAGAACTTTAATAAATCAATTTAAATAAATGCGTTATCTGATAAGATATATTTATTTTAAAATTAATTAAAAAGATAATATTATTTGCATAGATTATTTTTGTTATTACATGTCTACCATAATTAAAATTTTAAACTGACCACTGCGCACCCTTGGTGAGGTGGTAGGTCAAGTCCTTGCAGGTTTTTTTTTTTTTTTTTAGATAGTTTTCATTGGTTTTTCCCTGCATCACCATATTCTGTCTCATTTACTTTCCGATGTTGTTTGTTTGTTTACACAATATTGATGTTGTTCAAGCCTGATCATAATTGGACTAAATAATCACTAAACGAAACTAACAAATGTTATAACAAAATGGAAAGGAGTATATTTTATGAGAGGAGGGAGCAAATCAAACGAGGAAAAATGAACTAAAAAACGTGGGCTTTTTTGGTGTTCAGATGGTGGGGCAGAGGAATTTACTTCTCACACACCATGTCCACTAATTAGTGGACTCCCTTGTCTTTAGAACTTAAGAAGCAATAATTTTAGTACGCATTGTCTATCATACACATTTGTTTCACAGTTTGGTATTATTTCACTCATCATGAGAGATTTAATTGGACTACCTCGAAATTGTCACTATCACATATGATAAACTTGCACTAAGAGAACATTGTTTGGTATTATTTCACTCATTAATCTAGGAGAAAAAAGACTACTATCATTATGGCACGCCATTTTTGAACCCAAAAACAAAAGTTTCTTACTGATATGATTAAGAATCTGGGTACTGAAACATGTTGAACGATGGATTGACAATGCTGAAGCCCCCATCAATTAGGAGATTGTGCCCACTCACGTATCTTGATTCATCACTAGCCAAAAAGAGAGCAGCATTTGCAACATCTTCTGCCTTAAGAGTCACACCCTTTAGGTTGGCAAGGGAATTCATCACATTCTCAAGGGTTTCATCATCAACACCAACAAATTTCGTTGCTAAAGGTGTTGCAAGTGCATAAGGTGACAAGCAATTGACCCTAATGCCAAATTGCCCTAACTCAACCGCGGCATTTTTGGTAAGGCCTAAGACAGCGTGCTTTGAGCATGTGTATGCATATGAAGCTGCACCTCCAACATATGAGCTTATGCTAGAGGTTGAAATAATACTACCACTACGTGCTGGAATCATGGCCTGCGATGCATGTTTAATGCCAAGGAAAACGCCAGTCACATTTACGCTAAGCACACGCTCGAAGTCTGCTTTTTCATTGTCAATGATGCGAACCTTGTTCTCATCAGCTATGCCAGCATTGTTGAACATTATGTCTAGCTTTCCATAAGTTGCCACAGCTTTGTCCACAGCATTTTTTATTTGGGCTTCATCAGTTACATCGCAGTGGACATAGAGTGCATTTGATGAGCCAAGAGCCTCAATGACTGAATGACCCAATTCATCTTGGATGTCAGCTATAACCACCTTGGCTCCATGATAGACAAAGACTTTGGACGTGAATTCACCAATGCCGCTAGCTCCTCCAGTTATTAGAGCCACCTTTCCCTCCAACCTACACAATTTGGAACCAACTTAGTCAAGTAATACTCTATAATTTAAACGAAAGGACATCTTCTAGAGTCCTTTTTAAAGGACTGTTTATTCTTTATATAGAAAAATAGGCAAAGAAAATATTTTGTTGCAAAGAAACAAGATATCAAGGAATTGTGCAAAACATTTTGTTAATTTATATATTGCCATGAAGCAATGACATCTGTCCACCGGCTCAGGTGTATTTGAAATTTAGTATGTATATCTTGTTATTGACAAGGTGATGGATGTATATAAAAGTGGTTGTCCACAAATCACAACTTACCGTTTCAATAAATTATGAAATTATTTATCCATTGACTTACACTTTGAAATTTAACTTCTCTATTGATGAAGGAAAAATTGCTCAAATTCTCTGCAATGTGTTTAATTATAACCTCAAGTGATGTAAATATATGACAACAAGAGTCTTGAAACTCAATTAGCATTTTTTATATTTTAAATGAAGATGTCAAACTTTTCCATCCCCATTCCCCAACTATTGAAAAATTTGAATTATCAATAAGTAATAGTATAAATGTATGAGTCACAGGAACAATGTTATAAAACTGAAACCTTGCTCACTGAACCAAAAAGAAGAAGAAGAAGAAGAAGAGAAGAGAGAGAGAGAGAGGCCTCCAACCATCCTAGAGTGGACTTATCTCCAAATTCTGGCAACTCTCAATCCAAATCTAGCTAATGAGATTATTGGTAATATTAGTTTATTAAGGTTTTAATGTAGAGGCTGGTTTATTTAATCGATAAAGTTTTCAAATTTAGAATCAAAACCAGAACTTATCTGAAATTAAGTAGTATTTATATGTCTGTCTCCAATCGATTGAAAGGAAAATCAGTGTCTAGGCAGCAATAGACTTTTTCTTGTTTTTGGCAAAAAGACTTCATCATTATCATTAGAGTCCTTAGTTCCTAAATTGGGTTGATCATGAAAGCAAAATTAGAAGTGTCTAAGCAGCAATAAATTTTTTTCCATTTTTGGCAAAAAGAGTGCATTACCATAAACACTTCCTAAATTGGGTTGAGCTTGGCATCAAATAACAAAGCCATTCTAAACTATCTTTTCCTACTAATTTGCAGTAAAATCTCATTGTTTGTATATAAATTTTGAAATAGCAATTTTATTAATAGTACGTACCTACCAATTACCAAAGAATTAACAATTCCTGGAACAGCCTTAGAAGTGTTAATTGATCATACATGTGAATAATCATAACGATCTAATAGAAGTTTATAAAAAATAAAAAATAAAAAACATGAACGCATGTAAAATAAAACCATGATTAAATCATATACTGCTAACCTTCTTGTGACTGCGGAGATTAATGAACTTGTTGCCATTGAGCAGAGGCAGAGAAAGAGATTTCTTTATGGCTTGTTTGGAAGTTAAAAAAAGGAGGGGGAGTAGAGTAGAGGGAGGGACAGTAATTTAATTATCTTGTTTGGAAGTTTTTTAAGGAATGAGGGGGAGGAGTTTGGAGGGGTTTGGAGGGGTTTCAACCACCTCTAACCCTTCATTTTTAATTCTCCCAAATTGGAGAGATTTGGAGGGAGAGTAGAGTAGATAAATTATTGACTAGATAAATTTTCCAATTTACCCTTTCTAAATTAATAATAAATCAATGTTGCAAGTCTATTTTCAAATATGGGTAAATTTGTCTATTTTAATTATTTCCTCTCTTCTCCATCCTAATTTTTAAAACATCCAAACAAGGGAAATGGCTAATTACTCCCTTCCCCCTTACTAATTTTAAAAACATCCAAACAAGGTGGAGGGGAACTATTCCCCTCTACTCTCCTCCCCACTACTCTCCTTCCCTCTACTCCCCTCTACTCTCCTCCCTCTCTAAACTTCCAAACAGGCCATACTCTTTTAGGTGAGGTTGGGATTAAGGGCATGATTTAGACTAGCGGACCGAGCGAGAGCCCTATATTTATTTATAAAGATGTGGCAGCATTTTCCATGAGGTAGGGTCCAATTAGGTATGTATTTTGTGAAAATTCAATGACAAAACAACAAGTGGACCTAAAATTTTTTTTTTTTTTTATTCAAAAAAATTCAATGCCAATTTTATTCAACCCAACCGATTGACAAAGTTACTGTAGTACTGGGGACATACCCACAATTTGATAAAATTTAGCTTCACCTTTTCATTTGTTAATAACATTGGACTGAAAATCAGTGCATGTTCCATCAAGCATCTGATTTATTATTGGGGTCAAATTTTGGAATTTAATTAAAATTCATTTTTTTCTAGAACTTTAAAATAAATTTTTTTTTTGTGAGTATATCTTTGTTTCCAGAAATGGACATGAAAAGATATTGCGGAAAAAAAAAAAAAAAGTTCGTTTGCTAGTACTGAATTGACTGCTACCTCTCAATAAACAATACTATAGTATAATAGGCCAAACCTTGCTAATAAATGTATAAAACTTTAGCAAGAAAAGATGTGCTACATATCAACAAAACAAAAAACAAGGAAAGACGAGCTAGTTTTAATGTTATTGTGGGATATCTCAAATAAACAAGTTGGTATTGCCTCTTGGCCCTTTTGTTTGGTTGCGCTGTGTCTGCATATTTGTTCTCACTATCATATCTTAAAGAATCCCATGCTAATAAAGTTGGGTTCTAAAAAAGACAAGACATAAAATATGAAAGTCAATATAACCAGTTTTGGGAATCTTTGCTAGGTTTAATGATAACTAATTACGGTGACTTCTTTATTGCATTGGTTAACGTGATTAATTACTTGGCCAATACTTAGGTATAGTACTTAGGTGTTGTTCCTTAAGTTCCCTTCCTAAGATTATGCCGTGTGAATTTTTTCTCATGGAATAGAAGTGTATTTTTTAGTTAAGCAGTTACATGACTGAATCTTAAGAGGGGACTTAAGAAACAACACCTAAAGTACTGTACCTAAGTTTTATTCTAAATTACTTAGTTTAGAGTGAAGTTGGGAAATATTTCTTAGTTTCTTTTTTTAAAAACAAAGATTTATTTCCATCTAACCTATCGGAAAAGAATGCGGTATAAAAAGAATATATGTGTCTAATCCCAGCTAATCTGTTAAGAATTCATAACCAACCCTAAAATTTTGGAATTAAAGTTTTGTTTGTTTATTGATGCTATTGTTGTAAAGATTTATTTTTATCCAGTTTAAAATTGGCTTTAGGTAAGACACGACAATAACTATTTTTTTTTGAAATAGATCTCATTCTAGTATAATGAGCCGTTGACAAGCACGACGAATTGGAGGCATATTTGGTAGCCAAGAATGAATTTATCTTAAGAAAATTTTTAAAATAGTATTTTTTATTTTTTTGGGGTTTAAAAAAAATGGTTAGAAGGGGAGATAGTAGAAAATTATATTTCCTCATGTTGCAGCATGCGGCCTTGACTACATGCTTATAGGCACAATGGATACAATTTCACACTATGGTGATATATGATGTGCACAAATGGATACAATTTCACACTATGATGACATATGATGTGCACGAAAAGTGTATAAAGGTAGTGTGAGACAAATCAAAGCTTTGTTAGAATAATAGATTAACAGTAATTCTAGTTATTCAATACCCATAATTGGTCTATATAGTTAGTACTTTTTTTTATTCATGACCCTTATTTTGGGCTACTTAACTAATAGGCAGATATGGACAAATGTCTCCATGAGTACTCAACTAGCCCTCTCCTTCTTGTTCCATTATACAAACATTTTAGGAATACTAACAAATTGTATCCCTAATTTTTATACAATTTAATTTTTTTTATAGATATTTTATTATCAACCCCATAAGTCCCTCTTTCTCTATCACCTCTCCCCCTTAGTCTCATCTCTCTTATCCTTATCAACACTAACATTATTTTATTATTGATGATGAAATGTGTTTTCTCCATCTCAATGTCTATAAGTTATGATCTAGCCCACTCTATCCCTTTACAATACCTACTCCTAATACTTTAATAGCTTCTTAATAGCCAAAAATATCATAACAATTACATAGTTAGTACCCCCCCCACACACACACACACACAATAAATAAAAGGGTGCTCTAGCCGGTTGTGGGTGTCAACTGAGCTTATATTGGACCGAGGATATCTAAATTTAGAGCTAACCAAAGCCCGGCCCATATTTTTTTGGAATTAAAAAATTAATAAAAAAAAGAGCCCGGCCCAAGCTTGGCCAAACGACTGAAAGCAAAATCAGAAGTGGCTAGGCAGTAATAGATTCTTTTGCCCAAAAAAAACTGCATTGTCATAAGGACACTCTGAACTATCTGAATTCAGATCAAGTGCAATACTTAGGGTATTGCATCTAGTGTAATTATAATCAATAGCTGAGATTGAAAGTTGAAAAAACAATTTTCAATCTCAACCATTAAATAAAATATATTAAAAGAGAGTTAAAAAGTTAAAGTTAAAAAGTTAAAAAAGTTATAAAAAAAAAAAAATGTGAGGAGAAGTGGGTGAATTGCACAAGTGCAATACCTAGCAATACCCTAGGTATTGCACTTGATCCAAATCTGAACCATCTTTTCCAACCAATTTGCAGTGAAATCACATTGTACCTTGTAATATAGTACCTTTTTTTTTTTTGAAATTTTGTAATATAGTACCTACCACTTACCAATGATGGAAACCCAATACTATTTTTCTTTTTCTTTTTTATATTAAAAAAAAAAAAACAATAGGCAAAACATTCAAATCCACCACAAAAAAAAAAAAAAAAAAAAAAATCCCTCAACTCTTGGAACAACCTTATAAGTTTAAGGGAAATGTTAACGAACACCCTAAAAACATTTATTAAGAAATATTTTTAGAAACATTTTATAGGAAAATGATAAAGTAATTAATTTTTCTTACAATTTTTTATATTTTCCATAAAAGTGATGTTAAAAACTTTTCTAATATAGTTTTTTAACAATTATTCTAAAAGCACTCATTAACATGACCTTAAATTTAAATTTGATAAAAATAATGATAACAATCTATGGGAAGTTTAGCAAATAACATGAACACAGGTAAAATAAAAACATGATTAAGCATAGCCTCGCTAACCTTCTTGTGACTGCAGAGATTAATGAACTTGTTGCCATTGCACAGAAACAGAAAAATAGACCAATTTCTAACTCTTTGATGTGAGGTTGAGATTAAGGGCAGGATTCAGTGAACCGAGAACCCTATATTTATTGATAAAAATATGGCGGCATCTTCCATTTGGAAAGAACCAATTAGGTCTTATTTTTTTGTGGAAATTAAGCGACAAAACAAGATGTTGACCAAACAGTATTTTTATAGTTTTTAAGCTTGATGATTACTATAAAAATGTTAAATTACTCAGCTTAGAGAGTGAAGTTCGAAACCCTAGCACCAACCTAGGTTTTGAAGTAAGGAGCAAAGAAGCAACAGGAACTATTTCTTTATGAAATGGATCTCATTCTAATATAATGAGTTGGCTGGCAAGCGCGACAAAACTAGCGGCATATATATAGGTAGCCAACGATGAATTTGTCTTTTCTCAACCAAAAAATAATAATGAATTGGGTAAAATGCAAAATTGACCTTCTAAATTTTTTTAAAGTTCATTTCAGTCCTCTAACTTTGCTTTTGTTCATTTCAATCCTCTAACTTTCAAAGTTATTCAATTAACGCTTTTTCATTAACTTTTGTTATATGTATGTGGTTAATTTTTCAATTTTATAAATTTTTCTTCAAATTTTTTAAATTAAAAAAATTCAATTAATGATTGAAAAATATTTTCTAGATTTTTTTTTTCAAAAAATTTTAACAAAAGTTAACGGAAATGTCTTAATTGAATAAATTTGAAACTTAAGCAGCGTTTGGATACAGTTGATAATGCCAGCGTCTGGCGTTTTTTTTTTTTTTTTTTTTTTGGTTGTTAAGAAGCGCGTTCTGTGGCTGTCCAGTGGGTCTCGTTCACTGTTCACAAGACCCACAAACCTTTTTTTTCACCAAAACTTTCATTAAAAATGGGTTTCACGGCACTATTCACATTTAAAAATTATTTTACTACAGTGTTTTTAGTTTTCAGTTTTTAGTTTTTAGCAAAATAAGCAGTATCCAAACGGACCCTTAGAGGACTGAAATGAACGAAAGCAAACTTAGAGGACTGAAATGAAATTTGAAAAAAGTTAGAGGATCAGTTTTGTATTTTAGCCTAATGAATTTGTCTTAAACAGAACTTTTTTTTTTTTTTTTTTTGATTGATGGTCAAGGGAGAAGAGAAGGAAGATTTAAACATTAAAAAGTGTCAGTTGAGTTATCAACCTACAAAACTCATAACATCTTAGACGCTTTTAGAATATTAGGTTAACAATACGTAACTTTTGCTATACAAGACTCACGATTTGTCTATACTGGTTAGAGGCTAGAGGGTTGAGCCGGCTAATATGTTATACCCCTTATTTGGGACTAACTCCCTTGTTTCTTGTTCCATTCTGCACAACTTTCAAACAGGCTAACATGTTATAGCCCTAATTAGTGTATAATTTAATATTTTCTATAGATATTTTATTAACTCTCTCTTTCTTTGCCCCCCCCCCCCCCCTTCTATCTCATCCCTCCTACCATTATCAACACTAACATATCTATTAGATATTGATGAGTACTTTCTTTGCTTCAATGGCCCAACTTCCTTCTTTTTTTTCTTTTTTTCTTTTTTCTTTTTTTTTATTTCTTTTTTTTTTACAAACAAGAGTATTCACACTTTTTTGAGTATTTGATTTTCTCTTGAGTGTATGCAGTTTCTCATTCTACTCATATCAGGTTATTGAGAATTCCCTTAGGGTGACCCTAAGCTATTAGCAAGAGGTTTTAAATTCAAGATCTCATAGATATCATGAGACCTTAAAAACCATTAAGTCAACCCTTTGGTGTTCAATTCCTACTACTCGGAGCTCCTTAATGGCCAAAAATGAAAATTTGTGAACACAACTTTTATGCCATAATTTTTGCCATAACTCTAATATATACGAGTTACAATTATGAGATGTACATAAAAAGTAACGAGTTCATGTGAAGATGATGGTTCATGAATCACAATAACACAATATCATTAAGTTGTGATAAATTATGTAGTCCAAAACAAATTGTGGCTAAAAAAAAAAATAAAAAATCATAATTCATGATGATTACAAAATTAGTAACCAAAAAAAAAAAGTGCTTCGGCCGGCTATTGGTGTCCATGGATCGGACCAAATTAGCTTATCAAAACTCGGGCCAAAATTAAATCCATGTTAAATATGTCAAAGGTAGTGTTAACGAGCACTATAAGGTAATTGTTAAGGAACAACTTTATGTCAAGAAAGTCAAATTTTTTACCAATTTTATAAGGTGTAAAGCTAAAAAGTCAATTTTTTGAGTTTCATTTGTTATTTGGATACTATTTTCAATCATTTTTTCAATTTATACCAATTTTTTATTAAATAAACCCCACCATAAATTATCCTTAAGTTACGGGTGCCCATTAACATTTTCCATATGCCAAATTTTAAGAAAGAAGTATACAATTTTTTTAAGTACCATTGACATTGACATAATAGAATCAAATTCAATTATAGCATCAAAATATTTAGGATGTATTTGGATACCGCTTATTTTACTGAAACTAAAAACTTATTACTAAAAGTACTGTAGATAAAGGTAAAAATTAATTAAAATAATACAGTAGAGCCCATGAATAGTACTAAAAAGTACCGTGAGACCCATAAATAATAACAAAAATAAACTAAATAGTAAATAATTTTAATTTTTCATTCCAATCAAAACCCACCCTTAAAAAAGAATAAAAAATAAAAATAAAAAAGTAGTAGCATTTTAGGATTTCTCGAACTTTACTTTGGATGTTTGTTTCTCATGGAGTGGCTACGATTTTTGTTGTTATCAATATTCACGTGTCATGTACTACAATTCAAATGGGTTTCGGTGTCTGTGTCGGGGTCGAAGCTAACTGAGTTGACTCGTGAGTTGTTGGAATCGGCGAGGGAGGCCGAGTTCTCGGATTGGTTGAGAAGGGTTCGGAGGAGAATCCACCAAAACCCAGAGTTGGCTTTTGAGGAGTTCGAAACGAGTCAACTCATTCGATCGGAGCTGGACTCGCTTGGGATTGAGTACACGTGGCCTCTTGCCAAGACTGGCCTTGTCGCTTCTGTTGGGTCCCACTCCCAGCTTCAACCTTGGTTCGCTCTACGGGCAGACATGGATGCCCTCCCCATTCAGGTTGGTTTTTTTTTTTTTTTTTTTTTTTTTTAACCTCTCTAACTCAAACCTAATAATTTACTTCTTCTTCTTTTTCTATTTTATATATTTACTTTTTAAAACAATTTACATTATATTATTTATTTTTCACTGTATTTTATTAAAATATTATTTTTATTACTATTTTTTATCTTAAGTAACAAGACCATTTATATATATATAGAAAATTAAATACAGAATGAATATTATTATTATAAATTTACATGGTCGCTATAGTAACAATATATTCTTATACAATTTTGTATAAATATGATTATTTTTTCTATTATATAAGCATTAATACGAGAGCTCTAAACATGGAACTAGTTGTTTTAGTTGAAGAATAATGTAGTTGTTGTTTTTTTAATTTCATTGTTTGTGGACAATTGTCACCAATATTGAAGATTTAATTGAATAAACAATAATTCAAGGGCAGTTATTTTCACAATATATTTTTTTTTTTTTGCAAGTGTGAACAAGGATTACATCACTGACTCTATTACTGATAATATATATTTATTTATTTTTATGTATTAATCGCACCAAATCATATAAACAACTACCCAAAACTTACTGTTAAATAAAATCAGAAATGCTTTCATTTTTTACTTTTCTTTTGTGCATTGCTCTGCTGTTTGAAGTTGAGGACCACCTTTGGGTATGACATGACTGAATTTTAATTTTTCAAATTTTCTGAGCAACTCTTTACCAGTTGTTTATTAAATGTTTTGTGCTTTTGTTTTATGCTGGTTGTAGCTGGAATCAAAGTGAGAAGAAAATGGTCTAAAATTTTTTTTTTTTTTTTTTTTTTTTTTTTTAAAGGATGAAAAAGACAGAATATTATTTGAAGGCAAAATTTAACAAATAGCTTGGAATCGTGTGGCAACTGACAACCTAGGGTGGTTGGTTAGTCTAATAGTAAATCATGAAACTTTGAGTTATTTAGATCTCCTCCATTATTGAATTGGATGTGTACTTTAGATAGCATGTATTGGCCTAGTGACAAGTGACAAGTTAGTTTAATCATATTGTGGACTAAATTTTTGGATTATGCATGAAAGTTTTAGCTACGGCTTAATTCAATGCCAATGCTCTTAATTTCAAAACTCCATTTGAATCATGTCAAGAAGATAAGTGCAAATTTTGGTTATAGAAATTTTTTCTTGCAAGTAATTCTTTCTTCATAGTTTTGGTTATAGAAAAGACAATTTTAGGCAAGATTAGCTTTAGAAATAAATTCCATATGCATGTAATGTAAGAAATTGATCTTTGGAAGTCTGCAAAAGTTTGGCAATTTGGACAAGTTCAGCTTTACATGCTCAAAAGCATCAAAAGTTATGGGAAACAAAAACAATGACCAAATTTCAAATTTTAATACCTCGGACAAGTTCAGCTTTACACGCTCAAAAGCATCAAAAGTTATGGGAAACAAAAACAATGACCAAATTTCAAATTTTGATACCTCTGCCTTCCCACCTGCCTCATGGAAGCTGAAGCCGCCCCATCCATAATTTAGCATTCCCATGTTAAGGGTATCTTTGTAATGGAGAGAGATGGGAAGAGAGGAGAGGGAAGGGTGGCTGGAATACATTTGTTTGGACGGCAAATAATGATGGAACCAAAATTTAAACCAAATGTTTAAACTCTTTTTCCTGTTATTTAGGATTTACTTTTGTTCAAAAGTGAAACCTTCATTTTTAATCAAATACTGGAAATTAATTATGATTTTTTTTTAAAAGGAATTGGTAGAATGGGAGTACAAGAGCAAGAATCCTGGAAAAATGCATGCTTGCGGCCATGATGTTCATGTAACAATGCTGCTCGGAGCTGCTAAGTTACTTAAGCAAAGAAGCAGTGAATTGCAGGTAAATCAACAATCACACAAACATCTAGGAACAACAATGAAGAATTAAAAGAACCTTATAGGTGTCTTGGTGTACTTGTCCAAAAAATGAAAGTCTTGTCTTGATGATAAAGAGAAATTGTCATGGAATTAATGCCATAAATTCAAATCCTATCATATCTATCCCCCCCCCCCCCCCCTAAAGTCATATATATATATATATTATTGTTTTGATAATGTTGGCTGATTGCATTGTCTAAAATCTATTTCAAAGGGCACCATTAAGATTGTTTTTCAACCTGGAGAAGAGGGTCATGCCGGGGCCTTTTATATGTTAAAAGAGGGAGCACTTGATAAGGTTAACGCCATTTTTGGATTACATGTTTTACCAGAAATGTCCACTGGTACCATTGGTTCGAGACCTGGTCCAATGCTTGCTGGCTCTGGCAGGTTTATAGCCATAATTCGAGGGAAGGGTGGGCATGCTGCAAATCCCCATGTAACTAGAGATCCTGTACTTGCAGCATCATTGGCTATCATTTCACTCCAACAGATTATTTCCCGAGAAACAGATCCTCTAGAGGCCATGGTAATTTTCCTCACATTCTTGAATAATTGAATTGTATAATGATCCATAGGGGAAAGTATTAGGATCCTCTTCAATTGAAATGAATTTGTTTAATGGTTTAGATTATTATTATAAATCTAATTGTGTATCCAGTATCAAGTCATGTGAAATTTAAAATTACATAGTACTTTATACACTGTCAAATTAGGAAATAAAATTTTTATTCTTTCCATTTCAATTGAAATGGAAACAGAGACGTTCCTGTTCAAAGGCATACATGTTATGAGTACTTCTGCTAGTGGATAATTAAATTCAGTTTGAGAAGTAGAAACCTAATAGCATTTTCTTGCCTGTGTTCATTTTCAACATTTACAAATTACAGGTGATCTCTGTTGGGTTCATTGAGGGTGGCCAAGCAGGGAATGTAATCCCAGAGACGGTGAGATTTGGAGGCACATTCCGGAGCATGAGTACAGAAGGTCTATCCTACCTTATGCAAAGAATTAAAGAGGTACTTTTGACACAATTCTAGTCTAATAGCTTAAATACACGCTTGTTATTATCTTCTTTTTATTCGGAGTTTGAGATGGTATGATATGGAGGATGAGATGAGCACACTTTGAGAAGGTATGAGTTGAAAGGTTAGATTTTTTTTTTTTAGTTGTATTTCAATAGGTTATGTTGCCATTTGCCAATTTAACATCATCAAATTCTGATAAAGTAAAAAAATTGACTAACGGATGTAAGAATAAGGGAGCTAAGTGTTTGCAAACCAAATCGTAAGGTCTTCTGAATTTTAAGGGCATACTACAGGGGTGTTAATTGTAACTGTCTAAAAAAATCGTTGAGCAAAGGCTACTTCCTTTCCCCTAATTAAGCTGCTTAATTTATTCTAGTGAGTAGTGACTATTGGCAGCTATTTTCCTTGGAAGTTTGTTTTAAACAATGTCTAGGGAGTATGGAGCTTCTTTTTGAGCATGAAATCTACCATTTGAGATAGAAGAGTATGGTAACAATTGTAATTAACAGGTCATTGAGACGCAAGCAGCAGTGCAACAATGCAATGCTACAATAGACTTCTTGGAGGATAAATTGAAGCCTTATCCAGCAACTGTTAACGATCAAGCAATGTACAAACATGCAAAAAGTGTTGGAGAAAGCTTGCTTGGGGAACCCAATGTCCAACTTATTCCAATGACTATGGGAGCAGAAGACTTCAGCTTCTACTCACAGAAGATTCCAGCTGCATTTTTCATGATTGGGGTGAGTAATGAAACGCTGAAATCAAATAAAAATTTGCACTCACCCTACTTAGTTATTGATGAGGAGGTTCTTCCCATTGGAGCAGCTCTCCATGCTGCTGTGGCCATTTCTTACTTGGATGGCCATCTTGGTGAGACTAGTTAGAGACTTGGGCATGTTGGACCAGCAACAATGGAAAACCATAGAGCAAAATAATGTGTTATTCAAATTTTATCTGATTCACCAAATAGACAGGAAAGATCATGAATATACAATGTAATAAACCCTGAAACTCTGTCCACTTATAGTTGTACTTGTACAGAAAGAAAATCTCAATTCTCAACAGACTTGTTTGGGAAATTGCCTTCTGAGTAATGATATTGTTCTGAAATGTCCATACCAAATCTCAAATTTTACATTTTATTCCTAGCTACCAGTATCAACTGGAATAGTTTGCTAGCTAGGTGTCACTACTATCAAAGTTTTTATTTTAAGAAAACATGGGCTTTTAGTCACCCAAAGGATTATTGTAGAAGTAGCTAACAGGTAGAGGTTGAGGTATGAAAGAGTGATTCCTTGGTTAGGCACATACTGGGCAACAAGAGATACTTACAGATTGCCTACTGTTTGGATGGAGGGAGAGGAGAGAAATGGATACTGGTTGAAAGGAAGGCATTGATGGGGGTGTTACCCTTCCCCTATTTGATGTATTTGGGTGGAGGAGGAAATTATTTGAGAGGATTTGGAAAAAATAAAACTCAATTCCCTTAAATTGGGGAATTTAGAAGGTGATAAGACTTGATAGTCAATAGATACTAAAGAATTAAAACTTTCGATATCTTGGATCAATAATTCATAAAGATTGAGAGATTGAAAATTATGTGAATCATAGGATAAGAATATGGTAGATAAAGTGGAGAAGCGCATCAAGAGTATAGTGTGATCATATAATACCTAGTAATTTAAAGGAATTTATTTTTTATAAAACTGCTGCTCAATTAGTTATGCTCTATGGTACTAAATGTTGGGCTATTAAAAAGTAACCTATTTATAAAATGAACTATATCAATTTTCATTTTCCTCCTATTATTAATTAAAACATCATAACAAATTAAGATGAAGAAGAAATGACACTCAAACTTTTACTTATAAAAAAGAAGAAACTATCTTATATTCTTTGGTTGCCACTTTCCACTAAAAGGATAATTTCCCTTTTATAGTGAAAAAGAAGAGAAAAAAGACCAAATAAGAAGATAAAAATGACCATAAACTAGGTGGTCATCTGATTGTTAAGACCCGTGAATTGTGATGATCATTGAGAGGTGTCACCTGCCACATAATAAAAACTATGGGCATAATAAGAGAGACGTGCCATGGATTGAGTATGATACATGATGATGCATGAGTACACGAGTTAACTTAGACACAAGGACACGGTTTGTGTTCATTGCATTAGTGCATTGAACATGTTAGGATAGAGTAATACTACATGCATTTTTTACAACATTTTTACAAATTGTTGATATTGCAAATTACTATTAATTCTCATCTAATTCCCCAACTAACATCACCTTTTTAATTACCAATAACCATCTATCATACTTCCTCAAAAAAAAAAAAAAAAAAAAAAAAAAAAAAAAAAAAAAACCATCTATCATATCAACAATTTCTAAAAAAAAAATTGTAAAATAATTTGTGACTTTATATTTCACGAGGGGCACAATGTCCAAAACTGGTATATGTCTATATTCTATCGCATCTGATAATGGGCATAATCCCAACCCATTCTCGAAATCAAGGGTACAAAAGTTAAAATTTGGAGCTGGGCTGGATTGGGCTAACAATCATCAAACCAAAGCCTAATACAAGATTAACAGGTCAAAAAATTCAACCCAAACCCAAACTAATCCGACCGACCAATTCCCCTATCTTACGGCTATGTAATTCTGGGCCGCACAGCATGGCAGTAGGTCCAAGGCCACACCCATTAATCAATGTAGCATTTTTCTCTACTTTGTGATGGGGGATTTCTAATTAAGTACCCGTTTGGGTACAGCTGAAACGCAATGCTTCTGCGTTTCAGCGTTTTTTTTTTTATATTGAAAAGCACGTTTCAGTGCTTTCTAGTGGGTCTTGTGCACTATTTACGGGACCCACAAATCTTTTTTTTCAACAAAATTTTCATTAAAAATGGGTCACACGGCATTATTCACACATTTTAAAATTATTTTGCTACAATATTTTCAGTTTTCAGCAAAATAAGCGGTATTCAAACGGATCATAATCCCTAACGATCAAAAGTTCGAAATGCATGATTAATCCCAAAATTATAACTCTATTTTAGTGTCCTCTTTACCATTTGTTTTGGTGTTAAATCTTATGGAATTTAGTACTGAAAGGCAAATTTACATCTCTCTTCAAAATATATGGCTAATGAGTAAATTGGTCTTTTAAGTGAAATTTATTTATAAAATTAGGAGGTCAATCGTGCATTTTAATAATTTAGGTGGAGATATGTGATTGGGCTAATAGTTGATAGGGTGTAAACCCCCCCCCCCCCTCCCCCTTTTTTTATTTTTCTAAATGCCTAGCTAGTTAGTAGCAATGATTACAGATTAATGATGTATCTCAAGTCTCTTGGGTCTCCTTCCTCTAAAACCATTAATGACTCATTCTTAAATTTTAAAATAAAATATCTTTTTTTTTTTAATTATAAGTTCTTCTATGGATATAACAAAATCTTACAACATTTTTCACAACAAGCTAATTTATCAACTAATCATAAGTCAAAATAAAATAAGGTTATACTTGAACCCACCATAATTCAAAATAAAAATGTTGTGAGATCTTGTTGTATCTTTGGAATTTCTCTTTTAATTACTCACGTTTTATGTATTTTTTATTAAAATATTATTATCAATTTTTTTACTTATTCTTTTTTTCCCTCTAGATAATTCAATAGTTACAATGGGGAAGGGGATTTTAATCCTTCCATTTAAAACACCCAAATCCACCATCTCAATAGATAACCTTTTAAGTATAGATTGAGTGAAATAAAAATATATGGAAAGCACATGATATTGGCCTCCATAGAGTAGGTGTGGCAACATGGTGGGGGCGACATTGGCTCAAAAGTGCCCTAGCCCTTCCCCGTCCTCTCTTTAAGGCGAGAAAAAACCCGTTCAAGGTGGGAGCAAGACAGGTCGGAAGTAGATTAAATTGGGGGTATTTTTCCTCTCTAATAAGAGAGGATCGTGAAAATGTTAAAAGAGAAAGGAAAAAAAAAACTAGTGTTTTGTCTAATGGTAATAGAATATGTATTAAAGAAATAAAATATGCACATAAAAGATATATTTTAACTCATATATATACATTAATTTGGGGTAGGGTGAGCAAAACATGTCTCTACAAATAACTTCTTTGAGATGGGAAAAACCTGCATAGGCAATATGTGGAGCATTTTTGCTATCCCTACTATAGACATACATTGGAACTTTTTTGAAAAAATTAAAGGATGTTAGCTAGTTGGATGTAGTGGTTATTTTTCATGACTAGATATAATTTGATTAAAAAAACCCTTAAACTACTAGATGTGAATGATTTTATATTATATTTCACTCATTTTTTTTAGGACATCTTATTTTAGTTTATTTTTAAAGGTGACATCCCTTTAATAAGTGGGATTTAAGTGGTATTTAAATAATTATACATAAAATGAGATTTTAAAAAACTGTAATTAGATAAAGTAAGGATAATAAACAAGATAATAAATCATAATAACTGAATATTTTACACACACATAAGTGATATATGGTAGAGTTATTTGTGTAACATTCTTGGGGAAAAAAAACAAAAGAACAAATTTGTTTCTAAGCTATTAGCCTACTACTATCTCTCACCAAAAGTCCATTAAACTAATTTATTTTGGGTTCTTATACCGCAGTACATATAGATTAAAGGGTAGTGTTTGTTACACACTTTTTTTGAACTGAAATTGTGAATTAATGACACAATTTCAAGTTAAAATCGTGTCTTCAACTCATAATTTTAGTTTTTTAAAAAAAGTGTAGACAGATTGTGTGTAACAGTTTTTATCCATCGAGTTCTTTTTGGCTTTCTATTTTTTGCAATGCTAAGCCAAGAAAATAGAAAATATAAAAGGGGTTCTTGCTGACTGCAACACATAATGCTTTTACACTTTTACAATTTTACCTACCATAAATTGATGTATTAACCTACTCCATTCTCTTAAGTTGTTCTACCTTCTTCTTTTCTTTTCTTTTTGGTAGACAGGGCAATTGAGACAAGTTTTTTTGATAAGCGACTTCAGACTAGTTATCATTCAACCAATCACTCCCAAAATATATACCTAGAATTCGCCCGTGCTGTACGCAACAATGTCGAATGCTTGTTCATACCTTAAAAAACAACTATTGATTTGAATATCAAATCATAGCAAACCTGAAGAAAATGGATTAAACTCCTTGTATGCTAAATCCATATAGTTTCTTTGGTTTTGGATTAGATAATTTCCATTCTAGATAGCATTGCACATCGTTACAAATAAACAGCTTTTCTCAAATTATTAGTTTATTACGGAGTACCATTTTAAGACTCACATATAGATATTATTTTTGAGAAAAAAAAAAAAAAAAAAAAGTAGAGCAAACAATTTCCGGGAGCAAATTAGGTGAGCTCTAACTCTTCTTGGGAGCAAGCTTTGATTTGATTTTGTCAATCTCCTTGGTACCAACCTGAAAGGCCTTAGTTAAAACGTCGTCTGGCACGGCGGGTGTTGCCGTAAAAAGTGTAGCAGCAATGGATTGAGTGCCAGGCAATTGGCTATTAAAGGCAGAGATCACAGAAGCAGCCTTGTCACCATTGTTTTTCTGATAATGAACAAGAGCTTTTGGGAACACATAGATGTCACCTTTCTTGATGGTCTTGGTGATGAGCTTGTTTGCTGTAGTGATGAACCCAACATCCAATTCTCCCTCTAACACAAACACAATCTCAGTGGCGCGAGGGTGAGTGTGAGGAGGGTTAAGGCCACCAAGTGCATAGTCAATACGGGATAGTGAAACACCTAGTGTGTTGAGGCCTGGAATCTTGTCCACATTGGCCACTGTAACAAGTGATCCAACTGAGCTGTTAACAACTCCTGGCTTAGCTAGGCCGTCAAAGAAGAAATCAGCTGCTGTAACATTTGCCTCTTCCTTGCATGCAAACCCGTTCACCTTTACCCCTATTATATAATGCATACATACACTAAAATGTACATTTAATCAACAAGTCAATGATGTATAAACTATAATAAACAACCACAAGATTTGGGGAACAGGAATCTGTTTCCTGGTTAAGATTTTATTTCCTGAATCTAACAATGTATGGAATTTTACATTAATTAGAGAGAGAGAATATTTAAATTCGGTCTAATCCATTGAGTGAGTGACACCAAAATCAACATTAACTATACCTGTAGAAGGAGCAGCGACGCAGAGATCCTGAAGGGTGTCAGGATCGGATGTGACAGTGCTAGAGATTGCAGCAAAGAGGATATCAGATATGCAAGAACTTTTGCCACCATGTTTGGAATTTTAAGAGGTGGCAATGGTTAATACTAAATAATCGGAGACTGATATAGTAGTGAAACTAAGAAAAGAGTGGAATGTTTGGTTTGGATTGAATATGGAGAATGAAGGGCCGGCTGCTTATTTATACACATCATGCATGTAAACAAAGTATGGTTATAGATAGAGAGAAAGAGAGTATGATGTAATGCTTAAGCAGAGAATAATAAGGATTTCCAACTTTAATTTCAAGCAACTCGAGTGGATAGCCATACTGATTACCTTTATTTTATTATGGGGACAGAAATTAATTGATGGAAAAGAAAGTGACATAAATGCATGTTAAGGTTTATATATGTAAGTTAAACTAGACAAATCAAAGGACACAGCCAACTGCCTGTTGGGTTTATAGAAGAGTAAACTTGCTACCCAAGAGAGAAGTTTCCAAAGTGACAAACCCAAATAGCCAATTCAATGAGGTGAGGTTCGTGAGAGATGGTAATGTGATAAGGATGATGAGCATGTTTGCCACGTCCGTACAGTCAAAAGAGGCAATTTTTTTTTTTTTTGCCAAGACATATAGACATAGTAGTAAACATTTGCAGCATTCACCAAATCTAATTCAACTTACTTGATTCTCAAAAAAAAAAAAAATTCAACTTACCTTGGAGGAATGGGCCCTTTGCATGGGACAGCACCACTACCGCTTGGTTAGCTTTTACTTTCGTTGTACTATTCTTTTCCAACTTACTCGAACAAAAATTTACTTTGCTTGAAGAGTAACAATAAATAAATAAATAACTACATTTTTCGTAACACTTGAAATGGATAAGCATTTATTACTTTTCATCTAATCTCATTACTTATGTTACTTTTTTAAGTTCTTTTAGTTTTAGGGTTTATTTGGATACTGCTTATTTTGCTAAAAATTGAAAACATTGTAGCAAAATAATTTTTAAATGTGTGCATAGTACTGTGGGACCTATTTTTAATGAAAGTTTTGTTAAAAAAAGAGGTTTGTGAGTCTTGTGAACAGTGCATAAGACTCACTAGAAAGCACTGAAACGTGCTTCTCAATGAAAAAAAAAAAAAAAAGGTGTCTACGTTTCAGCTGTACCCAAACCGGTACTAAGGGTAGAGGTAAAACTAAAACTTCTCTTTCAAACAGTGTGCAAGTAACACACTTTGTGATTTATAGAAAATCGTAAGTTTAACTCACTTTTTTTAGTTTATTAAAACACACTATGTGAAAAAAAACACCGCTCTTATATTAAAAAAAGTTAAAACTGTCATTATTTTTTATTTTACTTTATGTTTGTTTCGATAGGAAATTTTATCTAAAGATAGGTTTTTTTTGTATTTTTCTGTATTTATTATTAAGAAAAAAAATGAGTCAAATGAAAATTATTTTTTAACTTTTTATTTAGCTTGGTGTGAAACAAAGTTATCTAATTTCTAAAATGCCATTAAATAAAGAAAGTCAATAAATAATTTTTTAATTTATTTTAAAGTTGCTTGCTCCTAAACATAAAAAATAAAAATAAAAATAAAAAATGAGATAATTTTTCTAGAAAATGTTGGTGTGTGAAACGAGTGAACTGGCGTGTAGAGCAAGCGTGAGTCAAAAGAGGCAGCTGGAGCCTGGAATGAATAATAAATAAATAAAAAATGCTCCCGCACACTTGTTTACTCAAATACAAAAATAGTGCCTAAACAATATTTCCATTTAATACGTAAGAACTAAGAACCAACCTCGAGGCTCACAATCACATAAAACAAAGTAGCCATAGCCAGGTTCTTCATATCTAGATAGAATCCAAGTGAGCCAAACAAAAAAGGGAAAAAAAAAACTCTTAACCCCAAAAATCAATTACAATCAAGTCAGTATGGATTTACTCTTGTGCTTATTGCTATCATTGACAATATTCTTGCATCAACCTTGGGCTTTAGAAGCTGATTTGAGATCAGATATGGGGTCGTTGACTCGTGAGTTGCTGGAATCAGCAAAGGAGAGAGAGTTCTTCGAGTGGATGAGAGGTGTTAGGAGGAGAATCCATGAGTACCCAGAAATAGGATTTGAAGAGCACAAGACGAGTGAGCTCATAAGGGCCGAGTTGGACTTGCTTGGGATTGAGTACAAGTGGCCTGTGGCCAAGACTGGTGTGGTGGCTACAGTTGGGTCCGGTGAGAAACCCTTCTTTGGTCTTAGAGCTGACATGGACGCCCTTCCTTTGCAGGTCTCTCTCTCTCTCTTTTGGCTTATGAATAATCACATGCACACACTCAAGGAATGTTGGACACTTTTTTATTTACATGGACTCAGTTCTGTTCTTGTCTTCTTGATCGATTATGTTTGAACTAAACATTCTTTTGGCCCAACAGATTAGTATAGTGCAGTTGTTAAATTAGCAAATGTGTTTAAACTATTTGAATATGATAAATTTAATCATTTAATCATATATTTCTATCACTCTCTCCCTTGTGTAGGCCAAAATTATTTTAAACTATTAAGATATGGTAAATTTAATCACATATTTTTAATACTCCCTCTCACATGTAAGTCGAAACTACATTTTTAATAGGTGAAGCCCAACACATGAAAATTTAAATAGGAGGTAAAATGAATGAGTAAAATAATCGAATTTAAGATTTTATATTCTGATATTACATTAAATTACCAATTGTTTCAAAATTTTAAATTATTAAAATATGATAAATTTAATCACGAATTTTTAACAATAATTATCTACAGGAAATAAATTATGAAATTGATTTAGATTTGGGTGTGTCTCTGCGAGTTTGACGTACACAAACACACACAGACACACATATGGATTAGACTTTAGACCTTTTTTTTTTTTTTGAGAATGAACCTTGCAACTTATATTAAAAAATCAAGGGGGGCTGAAATCAGCTTGAATTACATCAAGGATGTCTGGTGGTACATCTTCCATCCAGACATTTAAATTATTTGAAAGAATTGCCCTTCTAGCTAGTGAATGGACGACTTTATTTCCTGACCGACTTACATGACTAAAACAGATGCTAGAAAATAAAGGAACCAAAGCTTTGACATCTTGTATCAAATGACCATGTAAAGCCAACGAATGACCCGTATTCATAAGATCCTTGTAGATGATCTCCGAGTCGCCTTCCAAGACAATTTTATTGATACCAATCTCAAGAGCGAATTCTGTTGCTTTTCTTGCTGCCAATGCTTCCACCTGCGAAACTGTTGTGGGGAGCTGAACTTGCTGAGACATTGATGCCATGACTTCCCCGTCTGAGTTCCGGATGATAACGCCTAGGCCTGCTCTCCCTTGCTGCTCAAAGACCGCTCCATCATAATTAACCTTGTAATAATCTCTGTCCGGTGGCTTCCATTTGGTGTGTTTTCGGTGCTGCATCTTCAAAGTTGCTAGATGAAGACTTTGGAATTCCTTTTTTCTTTCCTTTGCTAACGGTAAGATTTGGTCCAGTGGGCAAGCACTCTCCTTGAACCGTATCTGATTTCTACGATTCCACACAGCCCAACCCGTGAAGGCAAGTAGTGCAACATCCTTATCTTCCGCAAAAGCATGACAGAAAATTTCTTTTACACTACTCCCCTGCATATCCAATATCCAAGACCATTCCGTGCTCCAAATTCCCTGCACATCAGAACAAAAAAATAAAGCATGTGAGCAATCCTCATCCCCGGCCTTGCAGAGATCACAAAGGCCATCAGGGACAATTTTTCTTCGCTGCAAATTTTTTCTAGTGGGCAAGGCCTCCCTGCAAGCACACCAAACAAAGTTCTTGACCTTGCTAGGGACTTCTAGACTCCAAACTTTTTTCCAGAAGGCAGAATCTTGGGCTGGTGCATGTGAGTTTTCTGCATACTCCTGCAGAAATCTATAGCCTGATTTCACTGAGTACTGACCTGATGGATTGAAAGGCCATATCAGTGTATCCGCTTGGCTAGATGAACTTAGGGGAATGGCTTTAATCACCTCAGCTTCAGTCGGATTAAAAACATGGTCTATAGCTTCACCTCTCCAACTCCTTGTGACTGGATTTATGAGTACTTCAACATTAGAATTTTCTTGACCCCACAAAACTGGAGTTGTAATTCGTGCTGCATTCCTTAATGGCAGCCAATTATCCGCCCAAATTCTGATTTTCTTCCCATCTCCCACCCTCCATAAAGCCCCCTTGTTTATAACATCTCGACCTTTCAAGATACTTTTCCAAGCATTCGAAGCAGATGGGGCTTCTTTAGCCTCAAGAATAGACCCGTTTGGAAAGAATCTCGCCTTGAATACTCTAAAGAAGAGTGAGTTATCATCATGCAACAACCTCCAAGCTAATTTAGCTAACATAGCCTCATTAAACATCACAAGATCTTTGAACCCCAATCCTCCTTGAGTTTTATGTTGGCACAAGTCATCCCATTTAACCCAATGTACTTTCCTTCTATCTCCCCTTTGTCCCCACCAAAACTTACGAACAAGAGACTCAATGTCATAGCACAACATGGTTGGGAGTTTAAAACAACTCATGGTGTAAGTAGGAATTGCTTGTATTACCGCTTTGATAAGAACTTCCCTTCTGGCTTGGGAAAGTAGCTTCCCCTCCTACCCTTGCAATTTCTTCCACACTCTTTGCTTCAAATGATCAAAGCTAGCTCTCTTATTTCTACCCACCATTGCAGGTAATCCCAGGTATGCCTCATATTGTCTCAAGGCCGAAACTCCAATTGCATTCATGATCTGATTTTGCATCTCAGGTGAGGTGGACTTGCTGAAAAATAGAGAAGTCTTATCTCTATTCAACTTTTGCCCCGAGACTCTCTCATAAGAAGAAAGTATTTCTAACACCTTTTGACACTCCTGAGTAGTAGCCCTGCAAAATAAAAGGCTATCATCCGCACAGAATAAATGTGTTAGTTTAGGCCCATTTCGACATATAGAGACACCATGGATATCACCATCATCCGCTGCTTTTTTAATCATTCTATGAAGGCCCTCCGAACAAAGCAAAAAGAGATAAAGAGACAATGGGTCCCCTTGGCGGATGCCTCGGCTTGGTTTGATATTTCCCATAGGTTCACCATTAATCAAAAGAGAATAGGTCACTGTAGATACACACTCCATTACTAACTCCACCCATTTTTCATTGAACCCCATTCATTTCATGACTTCCCTCAAGAAAGACCACTCAACCCGGTCATATGCCTTGCTCATATCTAATTTAAGAGCCATAAAGCCATTCTTCCCTGAATTGTGATTCTTCATATAGTGCAAGGTTTCAAAAGCTACCATGATGTTGTCAGTAATGAGGCGACCTTTGATGAAGGCACTTTGGTGTTCAGATATAAGGTGTGAAAGCACTCGTTTCAGCCTATTTGCAAGTACTTTGGAGAAGATCTTGTAGAGTACGTTGCAAAGACTAATGGGTCTGAACTCGGTTACTCTTTCCGGGTTTTTTGTCTTGGGAATTAGGGTGATGAATGTGTGGTTTAGGGGGGTGGGTAGTGAACCCGTATTCAAGTAGTGCAAAATGGAAGTGGTAACATCACTACCGACCAAGCTCCAAAAATTCTGATAGAAGAGTGGTGGCATTCCGTCGGGTCCTAGCGCCATCTGTTTCAAGGCATTTTCAACTTCCCAAGCCTCAAAATCACAGCACAGGGAGACATTCATATCCTCTGTCATGGTATGGGGAATGGAGTCTAAATCTGCCTCAAGTGCATCCGAGTTAGATGATGTAAAAAGCTACTGAAAATACTCAATAAAAGTAGTAGAAATCTGATCCGCCTGTGTGCACCATACCCCATCTCGATTCTTGATGCCTGAAATGGAGTTTCGACGCTTCCTTTGTGTAGCTCGGCAATGAAAGAACCTAGTATTTCGATCCCCCTCTTTAAGATATAGAGTACGTGACCCCTGCCTCCACATCCTTTCCTCCTTATCCATTAGAGAATTTATCTCTTTTCTCAATTGCAGCAGCAAATCCGTACCCCCACCTTGTACAGCCTTTCTCTCGGCCTGACTTAAAAGTTTTTTCTTCTTTTCTAACTCATGTTTTATGTTACCGAAACAATCTTTACTCCAACGAGTTAACTCCTTGCTGCATGTATCTAACTTTCTAAGCACCTTTTTCTCTTCAACCACGTCATAGTTGGCTTGCCAAATTCCCTCCACAAGTTCCCCACAAGCCTTATCTGCCAACCACATTTCTTCAAAACGAAAAACCTTCTTCTTGTTTTGAAAATCCAGATCAGATAGCTCCACCCATAGAATTTTATGATCCAAGGTAGTACTATCAATGTGGTGCACCCGTGAGCCAGGAAATTTAGAAAACCACTCATAAGAAGCTACTGCCCTATCAAGCCGTTCCCAAATGGAAACACCATTCCTATAATGTTTGCACCATGTGTAGGGAAAACCTTTGAAGCCCAAATCCATAAGTTCACATTCATCCAAGGCATCCCGAAAAATCTGCATCTGTGCATAAGGCCTTAACCTTCCTCCCAATTTTTCTGACTGCTTAATAATCTTGTTGAAATCCCTGGCACACAACCAGGGAAGCGAGCTCTGCCCATGTAAGCTTCATAGTAAATCCCAAGATTCTTGCCTCTTATGAGTTTCGGGCTCACCGTAAAACCCAGTAAAGTGCCAAGGTTCACCGAAATTTTTATTAATTGTGACATCTATATGATTCACTGATGAGGACTCAACATCAATCTCCACATTGTTTTTCCAGTAAAGCACAAGTCCCCCACCATTATTCACTCTAGGAACAAAGAACTTTTTATCAAACTGAATACGATCCTTAACGTAATCTAGCCTTGCTTCATCTGCCAGTGTTTCGGCTAAGAACACGACAGAGGGTGCTTTTTCTTGTACCACTCTCACAAGCTCTTGAACTGCTAGGTGGTTCCCAAGCCCCCTGCAGTTCCAAACTATGCAACTCATTTAGCCTGGCAGGGCTGGGAACCAGCCTCCGCCAACATCGGTGTATTTTCTTTATCATCATGAGAGACCTGTAGTTTCTTACTTGGTGACTCACAATGATCAATAACCAGACAGATTGGGCGTTTTGAACCAGCCTGATCAGTCCTGGTGCCTGTGATGACTTCTAGGACACGTTGGAGTCTTTTCCACTTGGCTTGGGGTGAAATATCAGAGACCACGTGGTTAGGAAAAGAGTTGGTAATATCGTGTAGGAGAGCACTGCTTTCCTTGTGATTCTGGGAACTAAGAAAATGCTGAGGTGGCAGACCCGGATTTACCTCCAAAGAGTTTTTTAATTTTTCTAAGTCAAAGAGTGGAGAGTCTTCCTTATTAGGAATTGAATCAGTATCAACAACATTGAAGGGATCCTCATAAATTCCCAAGTCTCTGTCGATCTCCTTTAATTGCTGAGAGAATAAATCCCCTTTATTTCCGTGATCCTGATAATTAGGAACTGATTTGCTCTGTGGAGCCATGGACTTTTGGACTTCATGATTTTCGAGAATTACGGCATCAGCTCCCTGATTTGAATTTTCCTTATTTGGCGCCATCTTCCCTGGCTAAGGAACTGACGACGGAGGTTTCCACCCCTCCCTTCGCCGCCGTGTGGAGATATTTTCCAGCCTATCCTCATAATAACCTGAAACCCGAACCACAGATTTTTTTGTTGCCCCCAACTGACTTGCTCTGATCCAAGGTCCGAACTGTTGTTGTTCAGGTTTTAGAGTGCCTTTACTTTGAATCCAGAAATCGCAATCCCTGTCACCATGATCAAAACAACCACACCAATAGCATATATTAGGTAACCATTCATATCTAAAATTTACCCATACCTTTTCGCCACCCTCAAGCTTAATAACTCTGCCTCTGCACAAGGGTTGAAAGACATCAAGTGTAACTCTGACTCGGACATAATTCCCACATTCGCATTCCGTAACTGTTGTGGATCGATCAATACTGCCTATTGAACCATATATATCCTCAGTGACAGACTTATTTCTGAAACCAATGGGAATGTTGTGCACCTGAACCCAGAAAGAAGTCTTATCCAATGGCAGGTCACTAATGGGAGTAAGCCTGTCGTATTTCTGCAACACCACCAACAACTTATCAAAACTCCAGGGCTCACTGGCTAATATGCGATCAACATCCGCTTCATTATCAAAGACGAATAGAACCCTATACTCGCCCTCATTGCTGGCTGTGAAGCCGTTCTCAGCCCTCCACAGTGGTTTGAATGTCCTTGCCACTGCATCTGTATTGAGTGCACGCCTAGTCAAAAATCTTGCTGCAATGATATACTCCTTTGAGCAGCGATCCTTATTGAGACTGATATCATCTCCCTCTCGTTCAAACAAGGAGAGACAGTTCCAATGTTTTGTAAGGTCATCCATACTATTAGAGAAGGAGGAAAGAATAGAGAAGAAAGAGAGATAGGGTTAGAATTGATTTTGAGAAAAAGAAAAGGGAATGAAAAAGAAGAGTAGAAAAAGAGGACTGTTTCCCAAATCCCAAAGAAAAGTAACCACAAGCCCTACACGCAACACTGTCGCGAGAGGGGAAGAAGAGCCTTACAAGAAGGGACAGCAAATTCTACAATCGAAGGGAGATGGAACCACCTTCCTAAGCGACAGAGAAACTTATTGGATTAGACTTTAGACCTATGTGTCTGTTCTTTTTTGAACAGACAAAATGTAAAGCTAAAGCTACAGTCCCATGTGGTGTCATCAAGCAGCGATAATCCCAAGATGGTGAACGGAGCTGTTTCCAAAGCTTCCTTCTCTAAAATATGTCCACGCGCTTTCGAGCGTGATAGGAGTTTATTTATCTAGGCAGAAAAAAAATTTTAATTGAAAATTCAAACATTTTAAATCAGTGAGGATTTTTTAATTGAACAGGAGATCAGTAACGCGATCCACTGTAAAAACCATATAATTTTCACTCATATACAAAAGAATACCTTTATGAGGGGAGAAAGTATACTCCTAAAATATCCAATAAATTTTATTTATAAGGTCCGTTTGGATACATCTTATTTTGCTAAAAATTAATAACTGAAAACTGAAAACACTGTAATAAAATAATTTTTAAATGTGTAAATAGTACCGTGAGACCCATTTTTAATATTTTTTTTCTGAATAAAGTGGTTGTGGGTTTCGTGAACAGTGCACAATGTCTCCTGCACAGTATAATCCGCGTGTATGAACAGTGCACAATGTCTCCTGCACAGTGTAATCCGCGTGTATGAACAGTGCAGGTTACCGTTCATAAGCGTAAATGGACATAAACAGTGCAAGAGGCGCTGGAAAAAAAAAAAAAAAAATCATTCGTATCCAAACCACATCATAGTGTTCCAATTTTGGTTTTTTTTTTTTTTTTCACTCTTTTTTTGTGATTCATTGGAGTTAATTAGTTGGCCCCTACTCCAGTGTAAACTCATGTGTACATATTACTAACTTCGTGGTCCTCTTATTTATGATGGTTTGTATTCTAGTGACGCTAAAGATATAACTTATTTTCACTAAAGGGTTTATTTAGTTGGGGAAATAGAAAAGTAAGAGAATAGAAAAGATTTAATTTTGGTTGGAGGGATAGAAAACTTTTTTATTTGGTTGAGGAGAAAAATTGAAGAATAGAAAATCTAGTTTATGTAAATCTACTTTTATACCCTTATTACATCATATGTAAGAAATTATTTATATTATACTCATTAAATAATAAAAATATTACTTTTTATTAATTAAAATTATTAAAATAACATTTTATAAAAATTTACACATCATACATATTATTTTTTATTATTTTTACTTGTTATTATATTATATATAAAAGGAAGAAAAAAACTGAACACGTTATAAAGAGAGAAAAATACAAAAAGGAAAAAAAAAACAAACAAAAAAAAAACCAAACAAAATAGGAAGATTTGGATAGAGAGAGTTGTGGAATACTGGAACCTAGTGGGAAAAAAAAATGATGCATTATGAGGGCACTGTAGTGTAGTTGCTGTTTAAAGAGGGGCGGAAGTGTAAAAGTATGGCTGAAGCAACATTTTACAGAAATCAACCCAGTTTTCTCCCCATTTTGGGCAGAACTTTTTGGTGAGCCTAGAGAGAAAACACCTTACTCCACCACAAAATTTTCCACTCCTCCTCCCGACCAAACATGCGCTAAAATTTCTTTCTCTCCACTTTTCTCTCCTATATTTCCATCCTCCCTAAAATCTCTCCAAGCAAACATACTCTAAGAGACTAGGTTTTATTTAGTTTAACTCGTAAAATTTATTGTCATTGAATAAGAGATTTGAGATTCGAACCTCGTCCACCAAAAAAAAAAAAAACTAATTAATGTCTTGATCTAATGATAAAAAACAATCATTATAAAAACGAACGTTATAGATTGAATTTATCATACATATAAAATAAATAAACTTATTGTAAATGAGGGGAAAATAATAATAAGTTCATATAAAAATTGGGAAAAAGTTTAGCTCCATTCTTCCTTCAACTCGTTATATAATTATATTGAAGAGACTCTGAATGTATAGTTTTATATAGCATTACTATTTATATTTGTTAAAATGGTAAACTGTGATTTATACAACTTTTTAAATGAACCAAAGAAAGAGTGACGGACCTACGCCCCTCACTAAATATCAATCGTCAATGGTACAAAATTTTTGACAAATTTTACTTTTATAATTACTGATGTTTTTATTATTGGCTATTATTATTATTATTTTATCATTTGATTGGTTGCTATTTTATTTGAAAATGATAGTAATCTATTCACAACCTTTGTATTTTTTGCATTTCTTTTAATTGATTAGTTTCTTTCTTCTAATTAGAGTGATGCCTAAAACTCTATTATATGGAGTAGACACTATTAATTGAAACTATATCCTATTAATTAAAAAAAAAAAAGTACTATGCCTAAAACCTTTTTTTTTTTTTTTTTTGTGGTCAACTCATATGTCGTTTTGTTTTGAAATTTTATGATTTGGGCCATCCGGCAAGAACTTGCTGCCAAAAGAGATGGCCAGGATGGGTTGTTGGCCATTGAAGCAGAGGTTGTAGAGGACAACATGGATGTCATGGTCAATGGTGTGGTTGTCGAACTCGGTGACAGTGAGGCCGATGGCAAGTTTAGATTGCTAATTTGAATATTGTGATTTTCAGATAGTATTAATGAGTATTGATTTTGTATGACAGTTCCTATTCATTAATTTGTGAAATACTGATATGGCATGTTGGAAGTAGAAGGTGTTACACCACATACTTATTGAATTTGAACTCAAATTTGTATTATCCCTAACATCACCTCAAAACTTCCTAGAAAGGATCCTCTCCATTTGGTTTGGTACGGAAAGAGTCATTTTTATGGTGGAGAGATTTATTGTCTTAAAAAATCTATGCTAATATAGATAATACCATATCATTTAAACTTTTACACCCACAGCCACCTAATCAACCTTTTACCCTAGCTTTAGTCCTTACTAAAGCAGGGCACTATGGATTTCCTTTAAAATGACATGCCAGTTGCTCAACTGATGTAGCTAATGGTTAATTTTCATGCTCTGCGTAGTTATGTTATTCTCTTTGATTTTATATATTTTCATTGTATGAAACATTGAAATGAACATTTACCATTGAGAAGGAATTGGTGGAGTGGGAGCATAAGAGCAAGATTGATGGCAAGATGCATGCCTGTGGTCATGATTCTCATGTAGCAATGCTACTTGGAGCAGCCAAATTACTCCATGGAAAAAGAGACCAATTGAAGGTAAATTTAAAGGCATTTTAAATTAATCATCAAGAATTGGAACCATGAGTGCTAACTATACATATTGTTTCAACTTACACTTTCTTAAGGGAACCGTGAAGCTTGTTTTCCAGCCCGGAGAAGAGGGTTATGCTGGTGCTTACCACATGTTGCAAGATGGTGCTCTTGACGATATCAATTCCATCTTTGCATTGCATGTTCTGCCATTAATACCCTCTGGAGTTATTGCTTCAAGGCCTGGTCCAGTGCTTGCTGGTGCAGGGCTCTTTTCCGCTACCATTGAAGGAAAAGGGGGACATGCAGCAGCCCCACATATGACTAAGGATCCAATTCTTGCAGCGGTCTTTGCAATCCTTGCTCTCCAACAAATTGTGTCTAGAGAGACAAATCCCCTTGAAGCCAATGTAAATCTCTTTCCTTCCGATATTTTGAAACTGGTTTTTTTCTTTTGGCATGATTTCACCACTTGCTGGGTAAGATGAGCAGCAGCTTACAATGAATTGCATTAACAATGAAGTAATGCTATTTTTACAACAATAAGTCTTAAGGACTAGGGAGACAACTTTTTTTTTTGTATTTGTTGACATAGCCTATCGTGATTGCTTCATAATAAAAGTAGTTTTAATGATAAACTTAGATGAAAGTGATGATCAAATTACAATAGGTCATGTCAACGATTATGAAAAATATTGTCCTTGACATAACTTAACAAAGTTCCTTTCACAAACACTCATCTCTATCGCTGATTTGAGAGTCAAGTACATGTTTGATAACTACAATGTGACAATAAAGATGTGACAATAAAGATAGAGATGGGTTTGTGGGTGGATTTGTAACAACAATTTTATAAAAGCAGCATTGCTCTTTAATAAAAGAACTGCTATGTCTGGTTTGAAATGTGATATGGCTTTTATATCTTTAAACAATCTATTTACATCCGTAGCCTCATGGTGCCAATTAATGTGAGAGCTTAAATTTGAATCATATAGGTGGTGACAGTTGGATTCATAGAGGGAGGCCAAGCAGGAAATGTAATTCCAGAGTCAGTGAAATTTGGTGGAACTTACAGGAGCTTGACCTCTGAAGGTCTCTCCCACGTCAAGCAAAGGATCAAAGAGGTGAAACATGCATTCCTTGTCTGACCTACATTCATTTCCACCATTACCATTCAGTTGAAAGAAAAAGTAGTGAACATCAAATGTGTTCCACTTGCAGGTCATAGAAGCACAAGCAGCTGTGCATCGATGTAGAGCTGTATTGGACTTCAAGGAAGACACACCACTGCCTTATCCTGTAATGGTTAATGATGAGGCATTGTATGAACATGCAAAGAAAGTTGGAGAATCTCTAGTTGGGCAGTCCAATGTTCAGCTTCTACCGGTGTCTACGGGAGCAGAGGATTTCAGCTTCTTCTCACAGAAGAGTGCTGCAGCAATGTTTGCGCTTGGGATTATGAATGATACTGTGAAATCCGACCAGCCATTGCACTCTCCTTATTTTGTTATTGATGAAGAGGCTTTTCCAATAGGAGCAGCTCTTCATGCTGCTGTTGCAATCACATTCTTTGACAGCCATGTTGTTGGTACTTATTAACTTGACAGTAAGGAACTTGGGATTTGTTTTGGATTCAGCTGGAGATAATGACAAAGAAAAACAAGAACATCAGAAGCGTGATTCGCATCAAACAATGAAAATCATAAAATTAAATTGCGTGAATATGTTAGAGTAAAACCTAAAGTCTGCCAAAATCAAGTAAAATTATGTAAGTTGACAAAGTTCAGTTATAGTTCTTTAAATTTAATTTAATTCCATAGATGCATTGACCAATGCAGTGCAAGCAATATTACAATTAATTGTCCGGTGCAAGCTCATAATTGAAGTTTTTTAGTCTTAAGCTCATAAATGAAGTTCACTGGATAACCTAAGGCACAATACTTAAAGAACTGCAATTAAATTTTACTTCAGACAAAGTGTGTGGGTTCTTTTTTTTTTTACAGTACCCAGGCCCAAATAGAAATAAGGACCCTAGGCCTTATGCTTGTGGTTTGGTGGACTAGGCTTGGTTCACCACAACTATGTTGGGCTGATTACAAACTAAGTTGTGCACAAAGACATGGGTCCTACAACACATACACATCCATACACACAAAATATATACGTATTGTACAGTAAGGAATAGTAAAGGTAAATAAAAACGTTAGGGATCCTTAGAATGATGAATAATATTTCATTATTTCTTGAGTTTTCTAATACATTTGGTCCTTCTCCATTGGGATATGTTACAAGGTCCAAATAAGTCCAAAAGTCACAGACTTAAATGGCTCTTTTAGGCTTCTAAGACTTATGAGGTTTGAATCCCTTTAAATTCAAGTATATCCCTTAGTGTCTGTCTCAAGATCCCCCACAGAGTTTTCCCTCTTTTTTCCCTTTTTGAATTCTACAAGAGTTTTTTAAAGGATCTTTTCACCCTAATTCACTATTGCTGACCGGTTTTTGCTGTTGACTCCATCCCCTTTTATAGTGCTTCCCTAGGGTTTTTGAGGTACCACTAGTTCCCTCCATTTGCTGCCCTAGGTATTAGAACCAATGTTGTGTCAGCAACATTGATGGCTAGTCCCTTCCTTATTTTCTCATTATTTCCCCTTTTTGAGGTCCCCCCCTAAAGTCCGCAGCTAACCTTCCCCTTTTGGAAGGTCCTAGGGGCTGACTTTCAATTCCCTTTTTCCAAAACTTTTAGATACTACTTTTTAGATCCACCTTTTAGGCTGCTTTACCTTTTATCATTTCCTCTAAATGGGCAGATTCTTCTCTATTAGGCTGAAAAATCCTAAACCACCTTCCTTCATGGTCCATTTTCCTGCATTCCCCGAGGTACTAGGCTTTTTCTTTTGGAGTGTTGATTCCTAAGCCATCAGCCTTTTTCTAAACCATGGGCGGCTGATGGGATATATCCACCTTCGTTCTTTGTGTCTATGAGCATACTCCCTTGAGCTATCCTAATCCCAACGAACTTCTTTTTGCATATCTCGAGGATCCCAAGCTTCTAGAAATCCCTAGGTATCCTGGTCTAGCCCTTTTTAGACTCCTCAGCAAGTTTTCTTCACAAGGGCTGGGCTGAACTTTCTTTTTTTCCTTTTTCTTTATTTTCTAAGGTCCAAAGCTTGCCCATTCATGGGTTTGGACCTCCTCTCACTTATCTTAAGTGGACATTGATTGGCGGATTTAGGCCTTGTCCCTTCTTTGAAGGGCCAAATGGGTTTTTTTTTTTCTTAAATTTGTAATATTTTGGTCATTGACACATTACTTGCGATATTTTGGACCTCAACAAAATACCCCTAAGTTTGGGTCAATTGCAAAACCTTGTGTTATCAATTTTGTATTATTGACCCCAACGCTTAAGAACTATTTAAATTAACCACTCCATCTCAATTCCATTAACTATAATTGATAGAAAATTGTCATGTGTTATGCACATATTGTTTTAAAAATGAGTTTTTGTAATAGTAGAGTGGTAACATGCACACCATTTGACTTTTTTTTCTTCTTTTTTTTTCTTTTTTTTCAGTTATAGTTAATGGAAATTAAAATAGAGTGACCAATTTGAACAATTCTTAAACCTCAAGAATCAATAATACAAAATTGATAACTCATGAAATCAATTTATTGCAACTAACCCTAACTTAAGAGTTCTTTTTTGCATTTTGAACTTTACTTATTATATATCTCTAAGCACATTAAATATTCTTCTAGGCTTTGGTGATCTTTTGATTGTGATTTGTGGACTAAATCATGACTCATAACATTGGATCCAAATGCTTGGATTTGATTTCTTGGGTGACGATTTTTCCACCTCACCAATTTGTACAAAATCATATAAATCATTTCTTTTTCGGATGGTTTATATGTACAAATTGACGTCATATTTGTGATGAATAATTTTTAGAAGAAACGTTATTTTCCCCTACTCTCCTTTCTAGATTATAATATATCCTCTAGTATATTACGATTTACAATTAAAAAAAACCTTCTATATTCTCAGAATTTTTATCCATTCGGACACCGGACACGTAAATAAGAAAGAGTAATGCTAATGCTATACAATTAGACTTTATTAATTTTTCATAATACATAATTAACACGTAATTTTATATAAAAGAGGGCAGACAAAGCAATTTGCAATCCAGAAAGAACTGCTTACTCACGCATGAGTACAATTTTTGAGCTGTAATTATTTCCTGTCAGACCCAAACTTGGGCTCTTTGGTGGCAAAACAAAGTTACACTTTAAACTTCCAACAATACTCCTCAATATACAATAAAAAGTATATCCTATATCAGGTATATATGTTTTTTCTGTCTCATAGCGAGTGGGTCCAACTCATTTATTCCAATATACACGGCAAACAATGAATTTCAATTTCACTTTGTTAATGGTTAATGGTTACTATATAAGAAGAAGAAAAAAAAACGACACATGAGAAGTTGTTGTAATTGGTGGAACCAAATATTTCAATTCTCATACAACACGTTAATAAGAAAGAGTAATGCTATACAATTACACTTACTAATTTTTCACCATTTTTCACATACTTAATTAGCACGTAATTTACTAAAGAGGGTAGAAAACATTTTCAACTCAGATAGAACTTCTTAGTTCTTACTCACGCATGAGTACAAATTTGAGCTGTAATATAATTTCTTACCGACAGCTCTTTTAGTGGCAAAAGAAAGTTGTTTAAATTTCCAACAAGACTCCTCAAGTTACATTGCAAACAATGGATTTCATCACTCGGTGGTTGTTGCTATCAGCATTCTTATTCCAGTCTTGGGCATTGGAGGAGTCTGGTTATGGTTCAGAACTCAAGTTTTTGAGTCAGGAGTTGTTGGAATCGGCGAGAAAGCCCGAGTTCTTTGAATGGATGAGAGGGTTAAGGAGAAGAATCCATGAGTACCCAGAGCTGGGGTTTGAGGAGCACAAGACGAGTGAACTCATTAGGACTGAGCTTGACAAGATGGGAGTCGAGTACAAATGGCCTGTTTCCAAGACTGGGGTGGTGGCTTCTATTGGGTCTGGAGAGAAACCAGTTTTCGCTCTCAGAGCTGACATGGATGCTCTCCCCTTGCAGGTTCCCTCTCTCTTTCCCATGCATGTCACTTTTTTTCTTTTCTTTTCTCTTTTCTATCTTTTTATGTGTGGTCGACACCAATTAGTTTCTTGAGAATCTAAAACTTATAAGTTGTTATTGAATTGTTGTTATTCCTCATGTGTCTAACCCTAATTATTAATCTTAAAATGACCCAGGGCACGGTTGTTATTGTTATTGTTGTTTTCAATTTGATAGGTGTGTTTATCAACCATGAAAAAAATTAGCCATTAACCAAAGTGCAATTGCATGATGACAAAATAATAGAAGGGAAAGCTCTAATTGCGAGCATAGTTACCAAAAAAAATTTCTTTTCTTTTCTATAGGAACTTTTTGGCCTTTGTTGAATGGACAATCTTGTTGATTATAAGTTTTAGAATTGAAGTTGTCATACATAGGTAGGCCGAACTACTCACAAGGAAGGGGGTTTATTAAAAATCCTTTTATAGTATGTATAACGTCTAATGAACATTTTAGTTCATAAATAAAAATAAATAAATAAATAAAAAAAAACTAATGAACATTTTAAAGAATTAGGATAAAAAAAAATTAAAGTTCCCTCCCCCAAAATATTTAAGTCAGTCCAATGATGCTCTTAAAAAGATATATTTTAAACCCTATAATTTAAGAAGTGTATCAAATTAAATATTCTAAAACCAAAAGTAACAAATTAGGCATTTTAGTTTTAAAAGTAAAAAATTAAACTTCAACCTATTATTTTTGAGGTTCAATATAGGTTGAGAGATTTAATTTGTTACTTTGGAAACCTTAGATTTAATTTATTACTTTTGAAAATAAAGAGTTTAGTTTGTAACTTTTTAATACATCATGTTTTAAATTGTTACTTTTGAAACTATAAGGTTTAATTTGTTACAAATGATTTTTCCCTAAAAAGGCAAGGTTTTTTTCCTCTTGATTTCATTTTTTATTGTAAAAATTGCTATTTGTGCATCTATTAAAGTTTTGCATCATTCATATCTTATAATACCTAATAGAAGACAATTGATCAATAATTTGTACTGAAATTGAAAATTTTAGAATTTCACTATGGAAATGATAAAAGATGAATTTTAATTTTTTTTTTTTTTTTTAAAATTCTCCTTAAGCATAATTTTTACAAGAGCTACCAACTTCTTTTTTTATTTTATATTTTTGAACATGTCTAATATCAAACAATAAATCTTTTGTATACTCAATGGTTTATCATTTTATATTTTTGTATCAAAACTCAACCTCCCAAGTAGAAAGTCCTGGCTCCACCCTTGGTCATACAAGTGCTTTTGTGATTCACTTGCTTAACTTTAGTATTTGTATCATAACACAGGAAAAAAGAATAAGAAAAGCTTTTAGTACAAATAAAGGTGATGTGACCCTAAAAAAAAAAAAAAAAAAGGTGATGCTTTTACATTAAGCCACAAGGGCAAAGCGGTATATGCCAAACAGTGATTCACTTGAATTTTCAATCTTTCACTATGATAGTAAAACAACAGCCTATAATGCAGTGTGTTTAAAGGAGAAGAATATCTTTAGCTTAAAGAGCTTAGCTAAGAATCTTATAGCTCAATTGGTATTCCCACTATTTCCAACAAACGCCCATTGTCAGAGCACGTACTAATCATTTCCTTATGGTTATTTGATGATGCACTTAGTGCAGCTATTGTTTAATTATATGCTCTAATATGTGTCTAATCCATGAAATCAACATTACCATTTGGAAGGAATTAGTAGATTGGGACCACAAGAGCAAGATCAAAAGCAAGATGCACGCCTGTGGTCATGATTCCCATGTAGCAATGCTACTTGGAGCAGCTAAGTTACTCCAGAGCAAAAGAGATGAATTGAAGGTAATTCTAATCTCTTGCAATCATCAGCAACAATAGCAATAACAATAACAAAGAAGTTTTGTACCTTTGCTTAAGCCAAAATTTTTCAGGGAACTGTGAAACTAGTTTTCCAGCCTGGAGAAGAGGGTTATGCTGGTGCTTACCATATGCTGCAAGATGCTGCTCTAAATGACATCGATGCCATCTCGACTATACATGTTTATCCAACATTTTCTACTGGTGTCATTGCCTCACGTCCTGGTGCGATTCTTGCTGGTGCTGGGATCTTCTCAGTCACGATTCAAGGGAAAGGTGGACATGCTGCAAGCCCTCATGAGACTAGAGACCCAATTCTCGCAGCAGCCTTCTCAATCCTTGCTCTCCAACAGATTGTATCTCGAGAAACCAATCCTCTAGAGTCCAAGGTATATAATATAGTGCTCTTTATCTATGATTAAAGTGGTAGAATAATGGTTTTATTCACAATTTTCTAATAATTCAATAATCTAAAAAGTGGTACTAAATTCGAATCTTATTTCCACTCTTACTCCCATTTAAAAAGTAACAAATTTATTCTAATTTGATCATTTTTAGATAATTTCACATTCATGTTCCATCCATTTCCTATCAAATTTTCCGGAACTAAATCTCTAATAAAATCAAAGTTTGTCTGATATTGCCACCTATTCTGTTAGAACCAAATTTTGAGGGTTCATGACTTGAACTGATCCATTGACAGCAATAGTCTGCAGTACCACATTCCTATCAACAATATAAATTCAATAAATCTGATCCATTCCTTTGAATCATATAGGTGGTTTCCATTGGGTTCTTAAATGGAGGTCAAACACACAATGTAATACCAGAGACCGTGAAGTTTGGAGGAACTTTCAGGAGCTTGACCACTGAAGGTCTCGCCTACATTAAGGATAGGATCAAAGAGGTAAAACCTGCATTCACTGTTTGACCTTCTTAATTTTCTGTCATTACCACTCAAGTAATAGATAACTAGGCATAATCTACTTACAGGTCATAGAGACACAAGCAGCTGTACATAGATGTAGTGCCATGGTGGACTTCATGGAGGACAGCGGACACAAGCATTATCCAGTAATGGTAAATGATGAAGCACTATATGAACATGTGAAGGAGGTTGGTGAGATCCTACTTGGGAAACCCAATGTGCAGCTTTTCCCATTGACCATGGGATCTGAGGATTTCAGCTTTTTCTCACAGAAAACAGCTGCTGCAATTTTTGTGATTGGGATCAAGAATGAGACTCTGAAGTCAGATCTGCCTTTGCACTCCCCTTACTTTTTTATTGATGAAGAGGTTCTTCCAATAGGAGCAGCACTTAATGCTGCTGTAGCAACCTCATACTTAAATAAACATGTTGTTGAGTCTTCCAAAAATCATGGGTTTGTTTCCACTTCTCCAAAGGAAGAACTCTAGAACACATTACTGGATGAATGTAAACAAGCATAATAATGGCAATAAAACAATAATAGCAGCAATAAATTAATGTCTGTTTATCATCATATCACAAATTGTAGATAGACATCTAGGATTGCAACCCTTTTCAAAACAAGGTATAGCCACATCAAGCAAAAATTAATGAGGAAAAAAAACAATGTTGACAAAAACTATATACTTTTTAACAAATATATAAATTATACCTTTTGCCACAAAATATTACGATAATGTTATTTTGTGAAGTGTGGATCACACAATAAGTTAGTTGTGTATGTCTTTTTGTAATGTTGTGATACCTAATTTTTTTTGTTTTCATCAATGCATATATATTTTAATGAGTAATGTGTAATGAGTTACAAGTTTTACTTGGATTATATGTGTTCCATGTAATAGCAAAAAATGATCAATTGAACCAAAAAAAATTTTAATTTAGGTTTTTTTTCCTTGCACTTCAAAGATTTTTTTTTGGGGTGGGGGGAGGTTTTGCCCTAGTCCATCTCTATTGTAATAACAAAAGGTCATTGTAGGGGTGTGTATAGGTCAATTATGCAAACAGAATAATCCAACTTAACCTGATCTTCTTGAGTTGAGAAATCTCTAACCCAACCCAATCCATGATAGCTTTAAAAGCCAAACTAAATGGGTTGAGTTATGTTAAATTGGGCCATCAAGTTGCAAGCCTAATAAAAAAAAATTTGAGTTTTCATTCAACTATTTAACCTCATTATTCAACAAATGATTACAATGTGAAAATTTGAGCCTACCATTCTAATCTTATCAAAACTAAGTTTCAAAGTACAAAATAATTCAAACTAATAAATTCTAAAATACATATATTTTTAAAATTAATAAATAAAATTGAGTCAAGTTATTTAAGTTAAAAAGCTTGCCAACTCAAGTCCAATCCAACCCAAGTTTCAAAAAAATTTACAACCCAACCCACGCAAAACCAACCTAAGTCATCAAATTCGTCAAGTCAAGTCAGGTTAGGTTAATGGATTGAATACACACCTCTCTCTCTCTCTCTCTCTCTCTCTCTCTATATATATATATATATATATATATGGGAAAAATGCTCATACACCCCCTAAACTTTCAACTACTGGCCAAAAGACCCCCTCAACTTTTATATTGGCCAATTTACTCCTTAAACTATTCAAAACTGCCAAATTAATACTTCAGTTAGTCTCACGTTAAAAAACTAACAAAACAAGCATATGAGACTCACGTGACTTTTAAAAACAAACTTTAATCACCCAAAAGTCCAAAACCCAGCGGAAAGAAGAGGGAAGAGAAACAGGTCTGGCGGTGAAAGAGAGAGAGGCAGTCAGTTCAGAGCCACTGTGAGCTTTCCCCTGCCGTCTCGCCGCCCTTGTCCCGGCAGTGCCTTGGTGGTTCCGCCGCACCGTTCTATCTTGGTATGTCTTTTTTTTTTCTTTTTTTTTCATTCATTCGTTCCCTGAGTTTAAATCAACAATGAACCTTTTTTTTTCATCTCCATGTACGAATTTCTATAATAGAAATTATTGGTTTGGTTTAATTTTTGGGTTGGGTCTCTGTGAGCTTGGTTTGGTGTTGTACCACCTGGTATGTTTGTTTTTCCCCTCTTATGTATTGCTATTTAAATCCATAAAGAACTTGTTTTCTATCTCCATGTAAGAATTTTTATAGTAAGAATTATTTGTTTTTTTTAATTTTTGGGTTGGGTCTCTATGAAATTCTTGTTTTTTTTTTATCTCCATGTGTCATTCACTGGGTGTTTGATTAAATGCCTGAGAGACATATGGCTATTGAGTTGGCATTTTTGTAGCCATCACGACTAACTGCCAAACATTAGAAAGGACAACCTTAGGTACAAAAATCAGCTTAGAAACTAATCCCATCTGCTGAAGGTGTGAAATGTCTGTCATCATAGTCCTTTCCTTCCAATCTGGAATTCTCCACCTACTGCAGATTTGGACTAGCTTTTTGCAACAACTTAGCAACAAAATTTGCTGAAATCCTAGGCTCCTAGCTATGATAGATGCTTCCACTAAGGCTTCTTGAAGAGCATCAGTCACAGAGGTTGCAGCACAGCTCCTGATGCCCCTGAACACTGAACACTAACTCACCATATCTGTTCTTAGCTTCAAATGCATAAGTAGTACCATACTTGTTTCTGAAAGTGCTGAGTTTCCTCTTTAATAAAGGCATCTTGGTACCTGAATGGAAGAATGCTTGCACTGTGCTGCAGATATCTTGCTTCACTGTTTGCCAAAAATCTTGGAAGAAGAATGCTGGAATGCCATCAGGATGTTTTTTCACAGGTCTAACTCCTTCTATGGTACAAAAAGCTTTGTCTAGCTTAATTGCATTTTGTGTTTTTGAAGTGTAATGGTCAGTTTAGGTGCACACATCTTATAAATGAGTTGTGTTAAAATTTCATTCAAACCTGGCATTTGGTAGTATATAATTGTAGTAGAATGTAATATAAAAAATTATTGGTTTATTTAACCTAGGGTTCATATGATTTTAAAAACTGTTTGTTGTAGGGAACGCAGCTGTCTCAGGTGATCAAATTGAAGACTGAAGAATGTAATGTATGTAACTACTTTGAGAGGCATGACATTGAATTCGCACCAACGAGAAAAAAGTGTAATTACTAGACTATTGGACACTAACTGAAGGCTGAAGAATGAAGCTGCAATGCAGAAGAGAATCCCTAAGTGGCTTTGGTGATTATTAGTGGTTTCTTAAATCAATAGTGAGATTGTGATAGCCTTTTGTATGGGGTCCAAGTGTTAACGTTGAAAGTCATCTTTATTTGCAGTGACTATATATGTAGGAGTACTAAAAAAAAGGATTTATAATGTAATGTATCTATATGTGAAAATTAGATGTTGTAATACAAAAATGTTCACAACTATGTAATGTTCAACTTATGAAATTAATGGCAGTATATTTTCTCAAGTTTAGTATTTATCTATGGCCATGCTCAGATTTGTATTTTCCTTTAAAAAAGAGCTTTTGGAACTTTTTGGAGCCAAATATCCTTAGATTTTATAGTTCAAACTTCAAATTGCCCTATGTTTGTTAAGATGCAATTTACCACATCTCCCTTTTCCCATCTTATTATTTAGTGCATTGCCAAAACTCAGTATCAATGGAAGTAATGTCTCTAAACAGAGACGTGCATTGTAACTGCATATATGGTGTAATAAATCAAAAGCAAGCTGCCATGAAGCAAGCTGCCATGAATGAATCATACATGTGATGCAAATTTTTGATCCTTCACTAGCTGTACATTCTCCATGCCAATGCGTTGGTTGAACTCGGGGAACCTAGGCCTTGAATTCCCTTCATCATCAGATGACCCTTCTGCACTCCTCAACTCATCACTGTCCCCATGGTCTGAGTCTCGTTCACCATTCCAAACTCCCTCAAGCTGCCAATTGCTCTATTGATTCCATCATCCTCCATACCAAAATCTTCATTTATATCATCATCAGATTCAGAAAAATCACTCAAATTGTAATCTTCATCATCCTCGTCATCCTCCACATCAATTGGAACATTAAAAATTTCAAATTGGCCATCAGCCTCAATAGAATCATATTGGGATTGAGGAGCTTGTACATTTGGCATAGAAGATGAATTTTCAAGGAGTGACAGTGGACATTCATCCATGGCTACAATACAAAATTAACAAGAACATTAATAGAAGAGCTGGAGAAAACAAAATTAAATATATAGTGGGAAAAAAATATATTACAATTTGCACATGCACATATGCATGATTGCTGCTAATTCAATTCACATAATTCAAAATATTACAATATGCATAATTGCTGCTAATCAATATCATTGTTTACCATTTGTAAATGGATTGTGCACATGATCAATGATGCTAGTTTCCACTATGGTGGCTTAGCATGACCCACAAAATGCTGAATTTAAACTCAAATTCTATCACATCTTCTTTGTTTTTACAGTATTAATCAAACAAATAAACTTTAGAAAAAGTAATGGAGCAGGGAATTGTTCAAAGATGGGGTAATAATCTGCAAGAAATACCAACTCAATTTGCTTTATCTTCTTTACTTGCTTTGTTGTGCTCCTTTTTCTTTCTTTCTTTTGGATGGTGGCTTAGTCAGTAGACCATATGGCTGGAATCATTACACTGAGACCTTTAAGGTGGGGAAGCTAAACCTCATGGAGTCCTAAGATTTATAAATAAATAAATAAAAAAACTAACCAAAAGCCATAACTTTAATAGTAAACCTTCTCATTATGTCAGCTGCGCTCATATCAGCTTGAAAATTATGGTAAGAACTTGATATTAGCTTGATGAAGTAATGGTGTGGCAGGGAAGCAAATATAAATGAAGTAATGGTGTTGCATATTGACAACATAGTTGACAATTACTATAAATGAAGTAATGGTGTGGCAGGGAAGTAAATGAAAATTTGAAGCCAACGTATTTGACAATTACTATGAAGAAAGTTTTTCATATTTGACAATTACAGCATTGAAATTATTTGCAATTTGTATCTTCACTGATGCATGCAGCCAGTTTCAGGCTTCATTGGTTAAACCATTAGAGCAGTAGCCATATGTCTCTCAGGCATTTAATCAAACACCCAATGAACGACACATGGAGATAAAAAAAAAAAAAAAAAAACAAGAATTTCACAGAGACCCAACCCAAAAATTAAAACAAACAAATAATTCTTACCATAGAAATTCTTACATGGAGATAAAAAACAAGTTCTTTGTGGATTTAAATAGCAATACATAAAAGGGGAAAAACAAACATACCAGGTGGTACAACACCAAACCAAGCTCACAGAGACCCAATCCAAAAATTAAACCAAACCAATAATTTCTATTATAGAAATTCGTACATGGAGATTAAAAAAAAAAAGTTTCATTGTTGATTTAAACTCAGGGAACGAGAAAAAAAAAAAAAAAAAAAAGACATACCAAGATAGAACGGTGCGGCGGAACCACCAAAGCACTGCCGGGACAAGGGCGGCGAGACGACAAGGGAAAGCTCACAATGGCTCTGAACTGACTGCCTCTCTCTCTTTCACCGCCAGACCTGTTTCTCTTCCCTCTTCTTTCCGCTGGGTTTTGACTTTTGGGTGATTAAATTTTGTTTTTAAAAAGTCACGTGAGTCTCACATGCTTATTTGTTAATGTTTTAACGTGAGATTAACTGAAGTATTGATTTAGCAGTTTTGAATAGTTTAAGGAGTAAATTGGCCAATATAAAAGTTGAAGAGGTCTTTTGGCCAGTAGTTGAAAGTTTAGAGAAGTGTATGGGCATTTTTCCCTATAAATATAAATATATATATATATATATATAATATACACTAAAAAAAACCCTAAGACCAAAAAAAACTCAAATTCTAAAGAAAACAGTAATGAGATTTAGGTTAGCAATTAGTATTGAGCTAAACACGGCCCAGTCCAAGGAAAAAAATCAAATGATCACAAACCTCGTACAGTCCCAACACTTGGGACTTTAAAAGCCCATCTCTCCTCAACCAACCAAACAGTTCTCCGAATTCACAAAAAACAGTACAAATATGGTGCTGTGGTCATATCCACCAACGCCGAGACAGCTAGGCGTGACGGTCTGCTTCTTCGTCACCGGCGCTTCACTCTTGGCGGCTGGGATTCACCTCTCCTACGCCAACGTAGGACCCCAACAAGCTCGTGCCAAAGCCCGAAGCGATTTCGTCAAACAGCGCCTCAGGAAGCTTCTCGACGACTAGCTTAATTTGTTACTATTATCAACCACCACGCCCTTGGTAAACATTTCTGTCAATTTTTGCTTTGTGAAGTATTGATTAATATAGCCTGCCAAAACATAAACACATTTGTACTCTTTTTTAGGCAAAAATATCATTTTGGTACATACAATTTGGTCATGCCATTTTCAACTTAATTGGCTCTAAGTTGTCTGGGAGTTGAAAATAGCATGACTGTTTTCACTGCTACCAAATGTAAGGGCCAAATTGATGGTGACCCACCAAGCTTTTCAAGTTGAAAATAACATGACGAAATTGATTGTTACTAAAAACCAAATTTACAGAGACCCCAAAATGTAGTGTTTTTAGGCAAACACATTTGTAGTTGAGAATGTTGGGAAAGTTCAGTTTATATATGGAATAAAGTTGGGGTTTAGTCGATGAAAATAGTTGAGGCCTCAACAATAACATGTTGTGTTTCTGACTTTCTGGTGGCAATTTTAGCTGTGAACGATTCTAATATACCTTTGTGCCTTTTGAAGGTACTATGCTCATAGCCATATATTTTGAAATGTTTTAATCTCCATCATTTCTTGAAGAATATAAAGAAAACGATAAATCTAGTTACGCAAAAATTTTCATAGGTTTTTTCAGAATTGCTAATAACTGTTACGATTAGATTAGTACATAGTAAAAGTGATGTTAATGGTGATGTTAGATACTGTATTTGCAGGACAAGTTACCTAGTCCTTCTAGCTAGGATCACATTAGGATAAGGCTAGGTTTCTTATAAATGATCTCTAATGCATAGCATTGTATAATCAATATCAATTTAGTATTTTCTCCCTATTTACAGGTGGATCCATGTGAAATCGATAATCACAACTTACCATCTTAGCAAGTTGTGAAAAAATTGTGAGGAAAATTTGTGTCTCAAGCATTGCTTTAAGCAAAAGGCTGAGATAAAAATCATAGTGGGTATGTTACTCATAGCTACCATAGACGAACTCTCTTAGCTGTTATCTCATATCACCTTGCTTGAATTTTAGCATAATCCATGAGGTTCTCGGCTTACAGAAAAAATACAACTTAAGAAGTACTTTATTGCATTGTTATATGGGTTTTGAGTGTCAAAGTTGAGGCAGGATGGAGGTCCTAAATGGAAAATTTTTGGGCTTCACCTACTTTTGTGTGATTGAATAAGTTCATGGCTTCAGAATATTGTGCGTAATATTTGAATTCAGAACATAAATAAAATTGAAGCATTACTTTAAAACATTCTCAACTAAACAGGTTTTTCCATCTGTTTGCAAGCTTTTTAAACACATAGGTCCTATGGTTAATTTTGACAGTGTCTTGATTGTTTTGATAAGTCATTTTTCTTTTGATTTTCGTAATGTTTAGATGGTAGAAGTGCAAGCGCTAAGCATGGCAATAGGAATGCTATGGGAATGCCAGGAATGATTAAGGAAAACCCACTGAGCGCGAGAGGAATGTAGCAGATTTATGGCATGAGCAAGATGCTTCCTTAAAATAGTTTTTGAGGCTGTTTCTGAGAGGATTGGTCCGATTGGATTTGCTTTTGGACGATATCATCTCACAAGCACAAAAACAAAGCTCCTTTATAAGGGAGAAAACATATTGTTAGTGCCATCATTGTAGCAAGTGTTTGGATGCTTTTCTAGACCTCCTAGAAAATTTGATGTGTTTTGTGAAGCTTATGTAATTTCTAGGCTAAATTACATTTTTGGCACATAAAGTTTGGGATTATTTTCACTTTGTTTCTTTACTTTCAAAATTTTCATTTTGCCCTTTGATATTTGTTTTCATAGTGACCCTGTTGCCTATTTCCGTTAGTACTATGATCGTCCATAATATGTTTTTCTGCTTACAACAATAAAATTCCTATATTTTAGATCTAGTATTTCATGAAATAGTTACAAGGCTTTTGGTGGTTAAAGGACCATTTGATTCAATTCCATTCTCAATAATAATAATAATAATAATAATAATAGGGCAAGAGTTAGGTGATGGTCCTTAGGTTTCCCTTTTAAAATTCGGTCACGTTCATAGGATGAAAGTGTATTTTTTAGTTAAATAGTTACATTGCTAAATTTTAAGAGGGGAACCTAAGGAACAATACCTAAAGTACTGTACTTAAGTTTTGTCCATAATAATAATATATGGCACTATGAATAATGTCTACTTGAGTTAACTTCATGATTCAGCATGTCCCTCCTGAAAAACAATGTCCTACTTATGACCTAGTTAAGCATATTTGACTTTGGAAGTAACCTCTTGGCAAGAATGTGCAAGATATCATTTTCCGTCTGGCTACAATAAAGAAATTTTCTTGGAGGATATATAAGTAAGATTGTGACCTGGACAACGTGATTGTTGATACGAGTTTTCTTCTTTGTTATAAGCACCCATTGCTTCATTGTATTTGTAGGTTTGCTACAAAGAGCAGGGGACCATATTTGTTCTTTTCTTTGGTATTAAAAACAAACAAACTTCTGGCGGGTTCTATATTTAGCTTAAAGTACCTGTGGCACTGTTGTGCAACATGTTTTTCTCGGGGAACTAGGAAGAAACTACAAGGCTGTGTTGGCATTGTCTATCTAGTCTACGCTGCAATTGAGAGCTTTTGTCTTATTTCTAAGGGTCGCTGAATATACACAACTTTGGTCTTTTTACCGAGGGCCCACTGTGATGACCACTGCGTTAACTAGATCATGGTTCATCACATTGGATGTATAAAGCTTGGAAGTCATTTCTTGCGTGAAGATTTTTCTATCCCACCAATTTGTTCAAGATGATATCACTATGTTTGGACATATTTGATGATGGCAATTGCATAGCTCAATTTGGAAGTGACCGTTACTTTGTGATGAATCATTTTCAGAAGAAACGTTTTCCCTCACTCTCCTTTCTAGATTCCAGCATATCCTCTAGCATGGTACGATTTACAACCTTTTGTCCTTTCAGAATTTTCATCCTTACCGACACGTAAATAAGAAAATATACATTGAAACTTAACTAACATGCAACACTTAGAGCGTGTTTGTTTGGAGGGGGAAATAAGGTGAATGGAAAACTTTAGAGAAAATGAGAAGGAAAATTTTCTTTGTAGTGTGTTTAATTGGATAGGGAGGAAGGAAAATAAATGGTGAGACCTACGTGTTTTCTTTCCAGGTCTACGAAAAAGTTTTTTCTCCAAAATGAAGAGAAAACTAAAGCGAGAAATTGAACATCATTTTTAGACAAAAAGGCCCTCTTCTTCACACTTTTTTTTTTCTTCCTCCGGACGTTGCTTCTTCTACTTCTTTTTTTCTTCTTCTTTTTTTCTTCCTCCTGCACGTTGCTTCTTCTACTTCTTTCTTTTCTTCTTTTTTTATTGGACAGGCTTGTCCAGTGCTCATATTCTTTTCTTTTCTTTTGCTTTCTTTTGTGTTTTCTTCTGCTTCTTCTTTTTTTAATTGGGCAGGCTTGTCCAGTGCTCATATTTTCTTTTTTTTTCTTTTCTTTTGCTTTCTTTTGTGTGTTTTTTTTTTTTTTAGATGTGATTTTTTTAATAAATTTAGGTGATTGATTTTTTTTAGTTGTTTATCACTTTTTTGGTTTTAATTGGGCATATTTTTTTAACAAGAATATATGCGTAAATTTATACAAACTCACTTTTTCCATCCTTCTTCTTTTTCACTCCCAACCAAACAAAGATGAGGCAAATTAAAATCTTTTCTATCCTTTTACTTTTCCATTCTCCCACTATTTTCTATCCTCCCATTTTTTCACCTCTCCAACCAAACGGACAGTTAACTTTTTCTCCAAAAAAACAAAAACAAAAACAAATTTCTCATCTACATGATTAGCAGTTTAGCAAGTAATTTACAAAGGAGGGCAGACAAAGCAGTTTCAATCCAGTAAAACTGCTTTTTTTTAAGAATAATTCTCAGCAAAAAGAGAGAGAGAGAAGTGCTTACTCACGCATGAGTACAAATTTGAGCTTCAATAATTTCGTATGTGACCCACACGTGGGCTCTTTTAGTGGCAAATGAAAGTTATTATATAAATTTCCAACGATACTCCTCAACAAACATTGCAAACAATGGATTTGTCAAGGTGGTTGTTACTATCAGCATTCTTATTCCAGTCTTGGGCATTGGAGGAGGCTGGTTATGGTTCGGAGCTAAAGTTGTTGAGTCAGGAGTTGTTGGAATCGGCGAGAAAGCCCGAGTTCTTTGAATGGATGAGAGGGTTAAGGAGAAGAATCCATGAGTACCCAGAGCTGGGATTTGAGGAACACAGGACAAGTGAGCTCATCAGAACTGAGCTTGACAAGATGGGAGTGGAATACAAGTGGCCTGTTGCCAAGACTGGAGTGGTGGCTTCTATTGGGCCTGGGGGTAAACCAGTTTTTGCTCTTAGAGCTGACATGGATGCTCTCCCCTTGCAGGTTCTCTCTCCCTCTCCCATTTCACTTTTTTTCATTTCTTTTCTATCTCCTTGCTTTTACTTGTGATTGATCTTGATTACCCTGTTGAGAATTTAAAACTCACCTAAGGCTTGGTTGTTATTGTTTTTGTACACATGTCACATGTAGCTGTCCTTAGGCGTTTTTTCTCAACCTTGCAATGAGCCATTTACCAAACTCTGATTGCACGCTGACAAATAAAAGATGGAAAAACTCTAATTGCATAGTTAGCAACTTTTTGGCATTTGTTGAGTGCACAATTTTGTTGTAAAAGTATTGGTTTTGAAGTTGTCAAACAAGTATTATTGTGATTCACTGGCTTAACTTTAGTATTCATGCATTCAAGACTGGGAGAATAAGATTAGCTTGCACTACTTTACTGATAAGGGGGATGCTTTTACATTAAGCCATAAGGCAAAGCGTGCATACCAAGCAGTGATTCACTTGGATTCTTAATCTTTCACTACGATAGTGAAACAAACAGCATCATATGCAACGTCTTTAACCACTGACCACAAATTTTTAGCTTAAGAATATTTTTAGCTTAAGAAGCTTAGGGAACCACTGACCACAAATTTAGGTAGATCACTCTTTAGAGATCGGGTTGACTCCATTTCCTGGTTAGACTTCCATTTCCTGGTTAGACTTAGGGTCTGTTTGGATACCGTTTATTTTGCTGAAAACTGAAAACTTATTGCTGAAAACACTGTAACAAAATAATTTTTAAACTATAAATAGTGCCGTGGGACCCAAGATTTACTGCTTATGTGCGTTTTTCACAAGTTTGGCTGGGTCATGAACAGTGCCGTGGGATCCAGCCAAAAATGCAAAACGCAAAATAATTTTTAGGCAAACGCACACTTAGCAGGACTTCTTGGATTAGAGAGGAGTTTTGTCTTATGAAGTTATGAGGTGGCGACTCTGATTAACCTTCTCTGTGACACACACTTGTCCCATTATGGATTTTGAACAAAAGCCCCTAGATATCATGATTCATGAAGGACCAAAACTATATAAACTCGCTCCCTGCTTTGGTTAATTGGAGCTGGCTAGCCCATTGTTGGAGCACTTATACTAAACATTTCCTTATAATTATTTGATGATGCCATTATGTGCAGCTATTAATTTAACCAACTGATCTATTATGTGTCTTATCCATGAAATCAACATATTACCATTTGAAAGGAATTAGTAGACTGGGACCACAAGAGCAAGATCAAAGACAAGATGCATGCCTGTGGTCATGATTCCCATGTAGCAATGCTACTTGGAGCAGCTAAGTTACTCCAGAGCAAAAGAGATGAATTGAAGGTAATTCTAATATCTTGCAATCATAAGCAACAATAACAATAACAATAACAAAGAATTTTTTTTCCCTACTTTCGTGGTTGCTAATTGATTAAGCCAATGTTTTTCAGGGAACTGTGAAACTAGTTTTCCAGCCTGGAGAAGAGGGTTATGCTGGTGCTTACCATATGTTGCAAGATACTGCTCTAAATGACATCTATGCCATCTTGAGTATACATGTTTTTCCATCATTTTCCACTGGTGTCATTGCCTCCAGTCCTGGACCAATACTTGCTGGTGTTGGGCTCTTCTCAGTCACAATTCAAGGGAAAGGTGGACACGCAGCTGACCCTCATGAGACTAAAGACCCGATTATCACAGCAGCCTTCTCAATCCTTGCCCTCCAACAGATTGTATCTCGAGAAACCGATCCTCTACAGTCCAGGGTATTATATAGTGCCCTTTATCTATAATCAAATTGGTAGAATAACAATTAAATTCACAATTTTTTAAGAACTTTAGCTTTTGGGACAAACAGTAAATTATTGCATTACATAACAAGTGGTATCTCCTAATTAAAAAATATAAATTTATTCTAATTTAATCAATCAAATTTGTCTGATATTGCCACCTATATGTTAGAATCAAATTTGGAGATCTCATGTCTTGAACCAAATTCTAATGATTGACAACAATAGCCTGTAGTACCAAATTCTTATCAACAATAGAGAACCAATAAATTTAATCCATTCTTTTAAATCATATAGGTGGTTTCTGTTGGATTCATAAATGGGGGTCAAACACACAATGTAATACCAGAGACAGTGAAGTTTGGAGGAACTTTCAGGAGCTTGACCACTGAAGGTCTCGCCTACATTAAGGAAAGGATCAAAGAGGTGAAACACTCATTGTTTGACCTTTACAATTTTCTGTCATTACCACTCAAGTAGTAGATAACCATGCATAATCCACTTACAGGTTATAGAAACACAAGCAGATGTGCATAGATGTAGTGCCATGGTGGACTTCATGGAGGATAGCAGACACATGCCTCATCCAGTGATGGTAAATGATGAAGCACTGTATGAACATGTGAAGAAGGTTGGTGAGAGCCTACTTGGGAAACCCAATGTTCAGCTTCTCCCAGTGACCATGGGAGCAGAGGATTTCAGCTTTTTCACACAAAAAACAGCTGCTGCAATTTTTGTGATTGGGATACAAAATGAGACTCTGAAGTCAAATCAGCCATTGCACTCCCCTTACTTTTTTATTGATGAAGAGGCTCTTCCAATAGGTGCAGCACTTAATGCTGCTGTGGCAACCTCATACTTAAAAAACCATGTTGAGACTTCCAAGAAACATGGGTTTGTTTCTACTTCTCCAAATGAAGAACTCTAGGACACATCAATGTATGAAGGCAAACATGCATGATAATGATAATATAATAATAAGAGTAGTAATAAATGTGTGGTTATCATTATATCACAAATCCTAGCTAAACATTTAGGATTGCAATCCTTTTCTTATGAGGTAAAATTACATCAAACATAAACTGAGGAAAAATAATAATATTGAAATTTTATTTCTTCAAACTTCAAAGAACTAACCTGTCCAACACCCAAGACTATAGTCAGGGTCTGGCTACTGGCTAGCCCAAAAAAACAAAGGCATAAGTATTAGCTGCAAGCCTGCAACAACATCCCATGCTTATGTTCCCCTTTCTTTTTCTTTTTCTTTTTCTTTTTTCGGTAGAAAAATTTTATATGAACAAAACCTTTGGCAGGCTCTATATTTGTCTTTACAAAATTCAAATTTTGTATTTGTAAGTGATGCCTTGTAAACTAGTGTGCAACATGTTCGAACAGTCTCAAGGAAAAAGGTAGAAACTACAAGTCGTTTCAGGCTTAAATAGCCCACTTCAGTCCCATTTTGTCCAATTCGGTCCAATTCATTATATTTGGTCCACATCGGTCCACTTCGATCCACTTCTGTCTATTCGGTCCACCTCAGTCCTATTCGGTCCATTCGGTTCTATTCGATCTACTTCATTCCATTTCTGTCCACCTTGGTCCATATCGGTCCAATTTGGTCCATTCAGTCCACTTCTGTCTATTCGGTCCATTTGGTCCACTTTGGTCTATTTTGGTTCACTTCTATCTATTTTGGTCCACTTCAGTCTATTTGGTCCATCTTGCTTTAATTTAGTCCACTTTAGTCCATTCAATCTATTTCGGTCCACTTAATCCATTCAATCTATTTCGGTCTATTAAATCTACTATTCGGTTCACTTTGATCAACAGAATCAACACCTTTCATATATTGTTGCACATGGAAAATGCTTAATGCTAAAATATATAATTCGCTATATAAAAACAATAATTATCAAAACATATCAATAACTATCATAAAGTAAATTACATTCAAAGAATCCAAACTAGATTCTACTGCCCTCCAACTTCGTTCCAAATGTCTTTTTAAGAGCATCCACAGCAGTGGAGTTATATTTTTAGCTATTTGACACCACAAAAAGTTACTTTATCTATTTTATCTATTCATTTTACAAATCATCCAGCAGCAGTGAATTTATTTTAGTTTTCAACACAATAAAATAATACATCCCACTACACAAAAAAAAAAAAAAAAAAAAAAAAACACCACAAACCTATCAAAGGCACAATCCACAACCACCCACAACCACTACCAAAAATCCAAATTAGCCAAAAACTACCACACAAATCAACCATCAACATAGAGACGGAGAAACCCACGAAACCATCAACCATGAAACCAGAGAAACCCAGCCACCATTCATCAACCATCAACAAAATCAAAACTCATTCATCAAAATAAAAATAGAACCCATCAACATAAAACCCAGTCACGGCGACAACACCGTTTTGTCAATCATGGCGACAAAATCAAAACCTAGCACCGGCAATCATAGGTCTTGGTGTTTGAGACGGAGAAAGATTGAGAGACAGAGTAGAGGAAAAATGAGATAGCAAAGAGACAGGGGCGGAGAACGAAGAGATCAATTGGCGTTATCGGCGCTGGGCAGGGGCTTGGGTCGACGACGAGTGGAGGAATTGAACCTTGCAACGGGAAGAAATGAAGAGTGTGAGGACCAATTGAGGGGAGAGAGGAGCAACGGGTAGAAATGGGGAAGGAGGAGAAAGGAAAAAAAAATTAAAATATTCTAACCATCAGTGTGAACACAAAATAAAATAATTTTTTTTTTTTTTTACCTTTGAGATACAGTGCACAGCTATCTTTAACTGTGCACTGTAGCTGAGAAGCCAAATTTTTTGGCCATAACTCCACTGCTGCAGCTCCAATTTTAAGTATTAGTAGTGCTAAAAAGAGCAATATAGCTATTTAGTACCACTATTACTAATGCGAATTAACCTATAATTTAATGTCATACCTAGTACATAATTAGTTTCGGGGATATTTCTACTAAAAAAAATTTGATGAACTGGGAAAATCAATGTCATACTCATACTCATACATAAGGTTTTCAGACCCGAACAAGACCAGGAGGTCGAACTGTGAAAATCGAGAACCATGATGAAAACCGATTTTTTAAGCATAAAGAACCGAATTTTTTGTTAATTCCGTGAACCCCTAAAACCGAGGTTGGACCACACGAACCGGTGGCAAGAACCGTGAACCTCTTAGCAATTTTTTTTTTTAATAAAAACAACTTAACACAATTTTATTCTACTTAATTAATTAATCCATCTCTTACAAAGAATAAAAAAAATTATAATTAAAATCTTTCAAAGATATTCAACTTTACTTCAAAAATTAATCATAAATTTTAATGTTTTTATAGTTATTATTTTATTTTATTAACTTTCTTATTTAATTATTAAATATATGCTTAAAAATCATTAAATTTCTCTCACATATATAGATATATTATCAATTTTGCTAGTTTTATAAATTTAATATTTATATTTAAGCTTTAATTAATTATTAAATTAATTATAATGTCATCACGATTCGACCCCGATTCGACCTTAATTCGACCTCAAAAACCTTAAACCACTCACTTTTACTATTCAATAAAAAGTCTAGGTTTGAAAACCTTGCACGTACAAACTAGATTCTAAAATTTTTTTTTTTTTAAAGAACAATAAAAAATGGTGGTAAAAAGTAAAAAGTAGTAATAAAAAGCTGACAAGCTCAAAACTGAAACGCACAGTGAGTAGAGAGTACCATAAATCCTTCTCTTCTCACTTCTCACTTTCTCCGCATTCACACAACATTGGCAAATGAATCTATGGAGTTTGAAGAGTCGGTGCAACTAGTCTTACAACCCCAACACAACGTTGAGGATGACAACCTTAACGCACCTGATTCACAGATTATCATTCAACAACAGCAACAGCAACAGGAACAGCAACAGCTAAAACGGCGTCGTTGCACAAGAGACCGACACACCAAAGTAGATGGGCGACACAGGCGGGTCCGGATACCCATTACCTGTTGCCCCGGAATCTTCCGACTGACTGAGGAGTTGGGTCACCGCTCCGATGGTCAGACCATCCAGTGGCTCCTCAGTCAGGTTCGACCTGACCTTGTTCTTTCTGGTCGTAACTCGGGCTCGTCGAACTCAGTCCCACCGAGTTTAACTTTACCCGTGTCCAAGTACATGCCTGTGAAAATGGAGGAAGATGGGTTGTTGGAGCACAAGGCTGTGACTCTTTCCCCGAGACCCACTGTGAGAGCCACTGTGGTTCAGGCTTCTACAGTGTTCTATGATACCCCAGCAACTTTGGGTAACTCTCTCTCACTCACTTGGATTTGTTTTATTTTTGGGTTTTTTTTGTTGTTGTTTTGTTCTTGTTTGGTTGCTGGGAAAATGTGGGCTTCTACGGTTTTTTATGATACACCAGCATCCTGGTCTGTATCTTTAGATTTTTTAGAATTTTTATTATGTGGGACCTGAACTTTTTCAAAGAGAATGAATGTTTTTTATTTGGATTTGAATTGAAAGATTCTGATTGTTCTTTTTTTATGTCCCACCATCGGATGTGGTATATGGCCCAACCTAATGTTCTTGCCTTTATCACATTTCCCACATGGCTTTTAAAAAAAATTTATAAAAAAAAAAAAAAAAAAAAAAGTTTGTAACTTTGGGTGTTATTCTTCAATTTTTTGGGATGATTTTAACTCACAATGAATATGGAAAAAATTGAAAAAACAAGTAAAGGAAGATTTGTTAACCTTTTTTGGGGTTGTTTTAAGGGATTCATACATGAAAATTAGATAGTGTCATGAAATTGGCTTCTTCTTCTTTTTCTTTTTCTTTTTTCTAAGTTATGGGAAAATTGGAATGTTTACGTATGATGCACTAGGAAAATATTTACACTGCATTGGAGAGAGCATGAATTTGCTTTATATTAATAGTCAAGCTATGAGGCTAGAAGAATGGATATATGGGCCCTTGTGTTCGGTTAAAGAATGCACTTTCTGGTCCACAAGCAGTTGGAGATTGTCTCTAGCCTTATTGTATTTTTTTTTTTTTCTTCTTTTTAATGTCCTGATCATGGGTTTTCTTGTATTTGCTTTGCTTTCAAGGGGGCAATATAATGGTATTTCATGATTACAATGATTTTCATATTGCTGAACACAATTTTTATGCTTTAGCTTACCTTCATTTGATTAAAGTAGGGAAACAGTGACATTCTAGTGTGATCTAAATAAATCTAGTTCTATGCCTTTTTAAGTGTTGTCTGAATTTTTAATTACGGTTTAAGATGGTGCTTTTGAGGAGTCTATCTGCTAAAATGTTTAGTTACATTATTTTCCTGTTCTTGCTACCATTAAGTCATTGTCCTGTTCTTGTGAGCAGATAAGGCAGAGAGACTGATTGCCGGTGCAGCTGCATATGGCTCACAAATAGTTGTGTTTCCAGAAGCATTTGTTGGTGGTTATCCACATGCAGTGATGTTTGAGGGTTTAACAGATACCCATCTAACCTGGGAAAACAAGCAGTTCCAAATGTACTTTGCCTCAGCTATTGATGTGCCAGGTGCAATCCCTTTCTATGAAAATGAAATTGTTGCCTTTGGCACAAAGTTTACATGCCAAATATATTTTTGCATGAGATATTTTTGCATGAGATATGTGAAAGTGTACATTTCTGAACTGCTGCCAGTAAGTTGCCCTGTGCAAATGTGCTTAAGCATGTGTTCAGGCAGCTAACCCATGAAATTTGTGGAATTTAGAGTACACAGTATCCTCCTGGTTAGTGGTTACTCTATCTATCTTGTTTTGTTCATTTGTTTTCTACCATATATGTCAACGTCTCTCTCTCTCTCTCTGTGACACAAACTCACTCCTGTGCACTTAGATCAATAAATAATCTCTTTCATTTCTTTGAAGCTTGAGGAGACCTTATGAAGGTAGATTTTAGAGTATGTTAGCTTTGCTTTTCTCCTATTTCAAGTGTAGTTCCTACACTAAAAGCCTCATTGCAATAATTTTTTTTAACAAAGTACAATTGCAGTTCTCTTACCACATATTGATGATTATCATGTGAGAAACTACAAACTGAATTGAGAAAAGATTGAGTTGCGAGGCATCCAAATTAAGGGAAACAGATGGAACATACATGCATTGATGCTAAAACTAAGGCCATTTCATGTCTATTTTCATGAGGTAGTCTTGTTTCAATAAAATTATTTTTAACTAAAAAAAAAATTATTGATGCTAAATCTAAAATTTTTACATAAACTAAGTTTGAGTCTACTGTCTACCCAAAAAAGAATCAGTTGTGCGGCCAGTTGCTAATAGAGGCTGAACAACTTTATGCCTAGTCAATATTTCAAGCTTCAAGCTATACTATTACTCACTCTATTACATTATCTTGTAACTCATAGAAATCACTAGCAAATGTAGGTCTATTCTTGCTGTGGCTATATTTATACTGTAATTTGTTTATACAGGTCCTGAGGTTGACAGGCTTGCTAAAATCTCGGGTAAATATAAAGTTCACTTGGTGATGGGAGTAGTTGAGAGGGTGGGATACGCACTCTTCAGTGCCATTCTATTTTTTGATTCCTTGGGCCGGTATCTTGGAAAACATCGAAAGGTAATGCCTTTGGCATCAGAATGTGCAGTGTGGTGGTCGGGAGAGAAATCATTAATGAATGTATATGAGACTCCAATTGGAAAAATAGGTGGCCTTATCTGCTGGGACAATAGAATGCCTTCTCTAAGAACTCAATTATATTCTAAAGGTATACCTTTTGTCATTTTTACCTGCTGCTTTGCCATAGTTACTTATTAAGAGAACACCTAGTGTTATTAATGCCTTCTCTACTGTGAAACAACTGGCTGTCTCAGTCAGTTGTTTCTCTAAGGTTTAAACTGGGTTGTTGTTCTGTGTTCCCTTCCTTTATATTATTTATATTCAAGAGCCTCCTTACACACCATAGTTCTTCACTCTTTTGTTTAATCCTCCTGCCACCACATGTAGGCATTGAAATATATTGTGCGCCTACAGCCGAAGCAAGGGAGATATGGCGAGCATCAATGACCCATATTGCCCTAGAAGGTGGCTGCTTTGTTCTATCTGCAAACCAATTCTGCAGAAGGAAAGACTATCTGCAGTCACCAGAATGTGTTTCTGGAGATTCAAATGGGAATACATCCATGGATACAATCATATGTGCTGGAGGTAGTGTTATTATATCACCATCTGGGACCATTCTGGCAGGACCTAATTACCAAGGGGAATCCCTCATCTCAGCTGATCTAGGTAAGAATTTATACTTATGACTGTTACATGTATGGGAACAGCCATTTTGGTACGGCCAAATCTGAAAAGTAAATGCATTTTTTCCTTGAGGATAGATTGACCAAACCTATCTCTCAAATCTGATGAAATCTTTTTCACACTTTGATGTTCCAGATCTTGGAGAGATTGTTCGAGCAAAGCTAGATTTTAGTGGAATTGGGCATTATATTGGACAAAACTGTGTCAATCAGATTTCAGATATACCCAATCCAATTTGGTACAAAACTGCAGTGAAATCGGAAGTTCTTGACGAGCTGTGATGGTGACATAGTTGTGTTGAAAAATTGAGTTACTGGAATTAACTTCTAGTCTTCCTCATGCCAAACAGCTAATTTTCTCTTTTGTATACCTTTTGTAATGTTTAGAAGATGTACAAAGGTTGGCTAACGGTCACCATTTGTCAAATTATGTTTGAAGAATCACACATGTTGTATAGTTGCTTCTTGGGCAATTTTGGTGTTTAAACTTCAGAGTACGCCCAGGGAATGTATTATCTTTCACAGTTTAATGAATATGTTTAGTCCTATATTTTTCCGGCTTTCGACTTTTTCAATTTTGGCCTTTGTAGGTTTCTTTCAAAAAATAAAGGTTTTTTTTTTTACCCCTATAAATCTCAGTAGTTCTACTCAAAGATACTGGTTCATACTTGGTTCCCCAGATATTGTGGTGCTTTTAACTCCTTCAAAGTATAATAACACTGCTCATTAGGCATTTCATCCAAGACTAAGGTGTGGTTTGGATCCACGTCCACGGCTGCGTTTTCACGTTTTCAGTTTTTTTTTTTTTTTTTTTTTTTCCTTGGACGCGCTTCTGGTACTGTTCACTGTTCATGAACAGTGATTTTAGGCTTATGAACAGTAAAAAATAGAGTAAACAGTAACTTTTTACCCATTAAAAAATTATTTTGTTACAGTATTTTCAGTTTTCAGTTTCAACAAAAATAAGTTGTATTCAAACAGACTCTAATAAAGCTTAAGCATAATTCAAAACGGTCCATTTTCGATGCCCTTCAATCCTCAAAGGGGAGCGAAACTAAAATACATCTCTTCAGTGGTATTGTGAATACCGGTGCCTTGTTTCCTAGAAATGGCTGTGAATCCATCTCTTGGGTGGCATTCATAAATACTGGGTTTTACTTGGATTATGAGATATGGCAGTGCTCTTACTCTTTCAAGTATGATAATAAACTAATAACAATGTTCATGTTCATCCAGAAATAATAGAACTTTAGCATATAATTCAAAAAAGTCAGATATAGATACCCTTCAAGGTGGACGAGAAATATTACAAATAGCCGCGAGTACACAATACTCCTAGCATACTCTGTCCCAGTATTACTAGAAGTATTTGTATTAAGAGAAACTTCGCTTAATTAGTACAACTTTCTACAAAAAGAAAAACTATAGACACAAATATTCCTACAAACAGACAACATTCTAATGCAAACTGAGCTTGCTGCAACTTCAGCTGCTATGAGGGATAGCAACCTTAAATCAACAAAAAGACACCTTTCACCATCTGTTAAGTTTTCTCAGATTGGCTTGCAGGTAAGCGCTTCCTCCAAACTAGCCCCTTCTGCATTCAGCATCCATCATCATAGGTCCAGTGCCTGTGGAGAATGCAAGCAAACAGAGTGATTTTCACCGCCTGGATTTCCTTGCATTGTGGCCTACACCTCCGGTTTCTGCAAGCCTCGACTTCAAACCACCCTGCGCCATAGCTGTTCTCTCCTGAGCTGCATTGACAAGATCACGGGAAGGCCAAGGCGGCCCCATTTGTCGTGTTGGACTGGCACTAACTCTGGGGGAAACCATCCCAGAATTAGACAACATTTGGTCCCTTAGACCCTTTACTGATTTATATCCCTGCATCAATTCATCTGCATACCCTTTTCCCTGAGATTGCTTTTCAATCTCCAACAATCTCCCCCAATCTAACCTATCCGAATTATGGAGTTCAACCCCATCGGATATACTCCTTTGCAAAGTAGTGCTTCTCCTTGGTGCTCTCCCAGAGGTAGACTTCCTTCCTCTGGTTTCTTCTTCCTCAATTTGAGCCATTCTTGGATCATGACCAAATCCGGAATTATGATTCCACTTATAGCTCTTGTTATGGTTGTCCATATTCAACTCTATCGAATGAAGATCACTTTCAGCTGAGACTTGTTCACACTCTTCTCCATCTTCCACTACTTCTCCATCCTCATCTTTTTCGTCACTTGAATTATAGGAACTAAAGCGAGTTCTACTTAACAATGCAGCAATGTCGTCATCATTCCTATGATGATGACTTACAGAATTCCGCCCTCCTCTCTCTTTCCCTCTTTTAGTCCCCAAAAACGCTTCGAGTTGATTCCTCAACTTATCAACTGCCGAATTCTTCTCCTCAACCTGATGTTTCGCCTCTGACAGTTTCATTTGAACTTTCCCCTCTCTCAAAACATCAGCTAATTGCATCATCTCCCTCTCCTCCTCAACCTCTTTACGAGTTTTCTTCACTTCCTCCTCCACTTGAGCTATATTATCTTCCCCAACATCCCTAGCTAATTCATCACATACTTGTTCCACAATCTCTCTCGCTCTCTTCTCACTCTCCAATTCCTTCACAACCTTAACAAGAGACGCCTTCGTCTCCGCCAATTCCCTCCCGAGCTTCTTATTCAAGCTCTCCAACCGTCTCCTCAACTTCCTCTCCACCTCAAGCTCACCCGCCACAGACTCAATCGCGGCCTCCACAATTTCCTGCTCTTTGCTCTCCCACGCCGCCTTCTCCTCCGCAAAACACTTGATCAAGTAACTTATCTCGCTCTGATCCGACCTCTGATCCTGGATTAGCTGATTCACCTGCAACCTAGCCCTCTCCAACTCGGCATGTAAGGCCGAGATAAGCGACATACTAGTCGAAGGCCGATCTTCATGGCCCCAAACTCGATTGATAATCTTGAGTAGCTCTTTCGATGTGGTTAAAGCATTGCTAACATCCTTCAAACGCGTTTTCACTCCCACTGTCGATGTACATGCGCTCGGAGTTTGAGCTCGAGATCTAGTTTCAATCTGCTTCACCAAAAAAAAGTTAAAATAAAATAAATAAATTCGCTAATATTTCAAAGTAATCCGAAGAAATTTGATTGTACCTCCATTAAACTAGTATTGCTGAGTGCATCGACGCCGTGGTGGTGATCCGTGAGCCTAAGTCTCTGAGAAATCGACGGCGTTTGTCTCCGACGACTTCCAGTTCCAGACCGATCCATTCTCTACAAAACGCAGCGTTTAATAACAAAATTTTTCAAAAAAGAAGCAAAAGAATCTACAGGAGAAGAAGATCGCGAACCTCAGAAACGGGACTGTGAGACGGATCGGACAAATGCGGCGGCAGAGAGCCGGAGTGCACGGACCGAGCGATTCTCTCTCTACCTCTGATCGCTTCCTTCTTTCTCATCCGACGCTCGTCGGAGCTCTCTCTGACGCTCGGACTCGGCGACGGAATCTCATTCATCTCCCAAAGCGTCGCCGCCAGCTTCCTCGCCGACACCGGCGGCGGCGGCGGCTGCTGCTGCGATTGGTTCTGGTGCTGATGCTTGGTTCTGAGGCCACTCGGTTTGGGCGAGTCCAAGGCACCGCGCAATGCAGAAGCAGGAGATCGAGACGAACTCATGAGCCTCCATGTAGGCACGGGCGTAGTGGATCCGCCTCTCTTGCCAACGAGTATCGCTCTCTTGAACCTGTAGTTTTGGAGTATCGACGAAGACGACGACGCCGACGACGTGCAGCCTCGCTTTCTGATCTTTCCAGGTATCAAATCCACACCACCTCCTCTGTTTTGTCTTGGCATTATCACTTTCTTTCGCTCAGAAACTTCTAGATCATACTACTACTAAACGCACAGTTTAAAAGAAAGAAAGATGTTAGCTCTTTCCCTAGATGAGTTTCTGAGTTTGAGTTTGAGTTTGAGTTTGAGTTTGAGAGAGCACTGATGGCTTCCACTACTACTGCTAGAAGATTTTTCGATCAGTGCAGACTGTAAGCTTTTCTTTTCTTTTCCATGGGGTGTAATTGTAAAGTGCGTAAAGGGAAAGAAAAGGTGTAGGAATCAGAAGCGGTATGATTCATGTGAGAGTGGACACGTGTCAATAAAGGAGTGGTTGAAAGGGGATGGATTTTGTGAGGTGAGGTGGTTGTAGTTATAATGGAATTGAGACCGTCTGATAATTAATTCAGAGGGAAGAGATTCGGCGACAGCGTGGTTTTTGAAAGTTTTTATGTGAAGAGTAGTAAGTAATAGCGAAAATTCGGTGGATTTGGGTTGGGATGGCCCCCTGAATTCAAACTAGGCTTTGTTTAGGAGCTAGGCTTGAACGAGAAGTCCAAGCAAAAATTTTGAGAAGTTCAGTCAAATCACTGTCGTAGCTATTATTATTATTATCATTATTATTATTATTACAATAGATTCTTAGGGTAAGTTAAATAATATGGGATTTGTAATTATGATTTTTTTAAAAAAAATCATTTTAGAATTACACACTACTTCATGTTATTTTGTTCATTAAGAAAGAAAATGAAAATGTATAACCAATTACTTGTAAGAGCTTCTCAAAAAAAAAAAAAAAAAATTGTAAGAGCTGCATGTTTTTTTTTTTTTTTTTGCTAGGAAAATGTGGAGGATCGAATCCCCTAGCTAAATGTTACAATCGAAACCGGGTGCCACTAGGATACAAGGCCCAATGGCAACTTGTAAGAGCATTTAAAGCAAAAGAAAGAAGCACTTTGCATTACTAAATAATATCTCATTATATTCTCTTACCGCTGTTTTTAATTTTTTATTCTTTCTATATGTTTTGTGAGATTGAAGTAATTAAGGGTGGAATACAATAAATTAAATAATAGGTAGTGTTTAAGACATGCACATTATTAGAGTGGACATCTATTTTTAGATGTTATTATAGCAAAGTGTAGAAATTTAAACAATGTTGCATTATCGGGTGTGAGAATCTTTTTGTGGATTTGATATTATAGTAAAATCTAAAAAGACAGAATTTTGCTACAAACTTGTTACAATTAGGTTTGTAGTTAAGCTTTGTCAAATCTAAAATGGATAAAAATGCATTTTGCATCACCGAATGCTAATACTCTAACATGATAAAGTTTTAGCTAAAATTAAATCTTGAATTAGTTTGAATTTTTGGTAAGAAAATCTAGATGGACTAAGGAAAGTGATTCTTTCCATTTGAAGGAGGCCCATTTCATGATTAGGATTAAATTTTACAAATATGAAAATGTACTACCAATTATTTTCAATTAGATTTTTATACTTAAATTAATTTTTAGTTTTCATTTTTCTTCTAAAAAATAATAATTTTAAGTTTTAGTAAGAAAATCTGAATGGATTAAGAAAAATGATTATTTTCATTTGAAATTGACTAATTTCATGATTTGGGTTAAATTTTACCAACTTGAGGGTATACAAACTATCACATTATTTTAAATGACATGACAATGTGTGTATTGCTAGATCTACATAGTTCTAGCTATATAAGATGTAAAATTAATAATTAAGTTTTGGATATAATTTTCCTCCAAATTAATTTATAACATCTTAATATAAATTATAACAAAGAAAAAATTTAGCTACAAAATTAGTTGTAGCCTTAAGCTACAACCTTACTCAATATTTTTTTTATTGAAGGTGAAATTTGACAAATTCACCATTGAATTACATCTTTTTCTTATATTATCTATGCTTGCAAAAGTTCTAAAAAATTAAAAATCAATATCTATGTCATCAATAAATTATTTAAATTGCAAATTTTTGTAGTTTAAAATTATGCATAAAATATAAGCTTGTAGATCATATAGTAAATAATATCCGATCAACACAAAATTTAACATGTATATTGAGAGCATAAAAAAAATACAATTCAATGGTTAGATTTTCAAAATATGTAGTAATGTTTAGGCTACAACCAATTTTATAACTAAACTCTATTTTTATTATAAAAAAAAAAAAAAATCATATTGTTTATAAATTATGAACATTGGTAGCAAGTTACCTAAAATAAGGTAAGGGGTGAATAGGTAACCAAAAAAAAAATTACCCTAAAAGCTGCCTACGTTAGACTTCCCATTTCTACTCTAAAATGGGAGATTTGCTTGAGTAGCTTCCTATCTCTAGGAAATATTGTTTATTTTCCAAATCAGTATTTTATTGATTTTGTGTCTTGATAACTGTGATAATAATAAAAAGTTTGGTGCTTTGTAAGTGAAGAAATGGCTGACATGTACAAGTGGTTAGCTAAAATTAAAAAAAATTAAAAAAAAAAAAAAAAAGCAAAAAGTTTTTATCTTAAAATAGAGAGAAACTTTTATAAGCCCGGAGACGGGGTGCGGGTGAGGGTGACATTTTTATTCCCACTGGTGATGGAAACACTGCTTTTTTAGTTTTTAGAGACAAGTTGTTTTTGATAAACAGTTAGAGACAAGTTGATAATTAACATGGGACCATAGGTTCATAGTCAAGTGACTCAAGTCATCGAAACTCCAAAGACAAAAGGCGAGGAAGAGCCAGAATGTCCTTCTCCATCCAAGCAAGCGCCAATCTCAGGGATCAACATCTGTCCTGTTAGACTCAGGAAAGGAATACTCAATTGCCAATGGTAGTATGCCATGTCATCACCCATCAGCAACACACAGTCCCTCTCTTGATACATCACTGTTTTCTTTTATTTTTTGGTTAAAGATACATCACTGTTACTATGTATAAAGGTTGCCTCTTGCACATCCTCGCAATCGCATCACTTGTTTCTTCGACCTACGTGATAGATTTCCCGCCTCAAAATTTTTAGGACCTGTTTGGTATGTGTGTTTAAACGACAGTTTTTAATTTTTTTAGAAATACGTGTGGGTGAAAAAGTATGTAAAAATACGTGTAATGTTGTTTAAAAACTAAAAACATATGTTTGAACTCGCGTACCAAACAAAATCTTAGCCTTTGAAATCGGGTGCTTAACGTGGATTTGTTTGTGTATGTGCACATGAATGAGGTTTAAACTCATGATCTTATTTCGTGTCTCTTTGGGAATAGCTTATTTAATTTTTTGCTGAAAGTGTGCTAAAGTATACTTATATCTTGAAAAAAATTAAAAATATAATAAAAAATGGGAAAAAGTGAGGTTTTATACATAAAAGCTAAAAGTTAAAATTTAAAGTTAATGTCAAACACACTCTTCATGTATTTTTTAAGGAATAAGGAATTTATGATCTTACTTCATGATCTTTAGAGTGTCATATAAACAAAACATAACAGCATATATTATACCTATGATATCATAATAAGACGTTTAGAGCATTCACACCCGGGTTGGTATATGCCAAATGTAGATATATTTAACCATCAAAACACAAAAAGGTCCCATTATCCAATCTTGTATCCTAAAAAAATTTACAATTGTGCTATAGTATCGTCACAAATTTGTGACGACACTGTAGCACAATTGCAAAACTAAATAATAGTTTTTTATTCACCCATAAATAAATCTAACTTTTTCTCTCTTTATTTTCTGTGATTTTCATCTCCTCTCTCCTTCTCCACAATAGCCTCTCTCTCTTATCACATCTCTTTGTCACGGTGGGCATATTTTGGCGTGGGTCCGACGTGGGTTTGGTGGCGGTGTGGGTTGGTCAAGCTCGGTGAAGATGGGCTGGGTTTTGTGTGTTGTGGTGCGATGGAGGAAACATTGATCTAGCAGCGGCGGTAGCGGTGGCGATCTAGCGGCGGCGGTGCGATGTGTGTTGTGTTTTGTGTGTTTTGATTGGCATTGATCTGAGTTTTGCTCAACAAGTGTGTTTTTTTAATATTTGGGTTTTGTGTGTTGTGTTTTGATCGGGGTTGATTTGGGTTTTGCTCAACAACTCTCTGTGTGTTTTCTGATGGGATTTTGGTTGAGGTTTTGCTCAACAACTGTCTGGGTTTTGATCGGGGTTGATCTGGGTTTTTTTTTTTTTTTTTTTGTTAATATGGGTTTTTATTCCGGTGAGACTTTGGTGTGCAGTGGGCAGTGGTGGCGTGGTGGCCATGGTGGAGGCGCAGTGGTGGTGACTGGGTTGTTTGGTTTTTTTTTTTTTAATGGGTTTCGTGGGTATTTGCTGGGCTTTTTTTTTTTTTTTTTCTTAATTTGAATTTTTGGTTTGGTGGGATTTTGGTGGACAGTGGGTAATGGTGGCGTGGTAGGCATGGTGGTGATTGAGTTGTCTGGTTGTTGAGAGAAAGAGACATAGAGGCAGGGACATAAATGAGAGAGAGAGGAGTGATAGATAATTTGTTTATTATTTTATTGTATAATTTATATTATTTTAATGTGTTGCATTATAAAATAAAAGTTGAGATATTAGGAGTATTGTAAAATGAAATGATATAATAAATAAAGTTGTTTTTGAGATGGTAGAATAGAATAGTTCGAAGATATGGGATGTGAATGCTCTTACCCCATAGTGGCTTGCTTTATGATGCATTTTTGCTAACTTAAACAAAATTTAATGATTTAACAAGTGTTAACAACACCCATTGAAAAATAAATTTTTTTTTTTTTTTTTTAATTTCTACCTTAAATCTTATTCATAGTAAACATACACAAACCCAAATAACGATTGAAGGAAAAAATCAAAGAGACCACCAAAAATGTGGGAGTAAAATGATTTTTTTTTTCTTCATTTCTTTCTCTATATATGATGTTGGCACTTGTAACACCATTAAAGTTATTTAAAATTAGTAAAAATGTCCTATAAAGCAAACACAAGAGAGGTAATTGTCCCAAAATAAACCGCAAAGTATTCCATGTTTTAGTAATATACCACAATGCAAGTAAATTGTGTGTGTGTGTGTGTGTGAGAGAGAGAGAGAGAGAGAGAGAGAGAGAGTAAAATCCATTACTAGCAATCAAACTGATCTAGTTTAGTGGTAAGATCGTTAGAGTAATCATTGCTTTGTCTCTTTTAGGAGAAAATAGGTTTGAATATGACATTTTTAGTCGTAGAGGTGTGCATGGGTTAGATGTGAAATCTTTTTCAACCAAATTTGATCTCTTTTGGTTGAAAAATCTCCAACCTAATCTAAACCATGTTAGCTCTAGATCCCAACAAATCAACCCAAACCAACTACCCAACCCCTAGGAGTTGAATTGGATCATCGAAATGAGGCAATTTTATTGTATCAATATAATTGTGCTTGCAAATCCTAGTGCCAAAAAAATATCAAATTTGAGTTGTATCAATGTAATTGTTTTAGGATTTTATCGGGGTTAGAGCATTAGTATTGGTGATGCTAAAAAGTCATATTGCTATTTTTCACACCACCAATCACAAAAGTGGGGCTACAAATACAATGGTGGAGCTATAGCCAAAAGATTTGGCTTCTCAGCTACAGTAGCTCAAAGGCAAAAAAAAAATATATTTTAATTTGTTTCTCTCTCTTCTTTTATTAAATTAATATTTTCTCTCTCTTTCTCACTTTTCTGTTTCTTCTTCACATTCCTTCTTTCTTCTTCACCAAACCCAAACCCAGCACTTCTCCCTCCTTTCATTTTTTTTTTCTTCCTCCAACCATTTTTTCTCTATTTTTTCTTTCTTCTTTCTTCTTCACTAAACCCAACCCTTCTCTTCTCCCCTTCATTTTTTATTTCTTTCTTCCTCCAACTCCTTGCCACACATCAGCCCCTGCCCACCAAGCTGCCGCTGACCCAAGCCCCGAGCCGCCACTGACCCAAGCCTAGGTGGTGGTTTTTTTTTTTTTTTTTTTTTTTTTTTTTTAAATTAGAGTTGTGGGTGGTGATTGTTGGGATGGGTTTGTGGTGGTGGTGGTGGGTTGTTGATTTGGTTGTGTTTGTGGGTCTGTGTTTGTGGTTGGGGTCAAGATCGGGATCGGGCTATGTTTGTGTTCGTGGGTTGTGTTGGTGGTCGGGATGGGTTAGGTTAAAGCCTAGTTTGGTTTGGCATTGCTGTGGGCAATTGTTGTTGGTTATGGTGGTGGTGTTATGGCTAGGTTTGGAATGATTTTAGGCGGTGCTTTTTGGTTATGGGATGGATTTTGTGGTGTTGATGTGGTGGGTTTGGTTCTGGATGTTATGTGGTGGTCTTGGTGTCCCTGGTGGTGGTGGTGGAGGGTTGTGGGGGTGATGATTTTTTAAATATTTCTCTTTCAATTATCTCAATGGATTTTTTTGTTGGAGGATTTGTGGGTTTGTTGAATTTGGTTGCTTTTATGTGTGATTTTGGTTGGTTTTTGAGATGAATTTGTTCCAAATTTGGTGGATTTGGGTTGTGGTAATGGTGGCCTGTGGGCAGTGGAGGTGGCTGTGGGTTGTGGGTGGTAGTGGAGGTGGTTGGGGTTTTGGGTTTGTTACTTATTCTTCAAAATCTTTAGATGAGAGAGGGAGAGATAAATAAAGTGAGGTGTGAAAGAAATAATAAAAAAATTAATAAAGAAATAATATTTAAATGAATAGGCAAAAAAAATAGAACCACTGATATTGGATGTTTTATAAAGTGAGAAGGTAAATAGATAAAATAGTTTTTTGTGGTGCCAAATAGCTAAAAAAATAGCTCCACCAATGTGGATGCTCTTAGAAGCTACTCATCGATGACGCAAGGTTATAATCTACTAAAAGATAATGAATTGATGATATTTTGCTAATATCTATTATACCATAACAAATTTTTGATTGAAAACATGACATTTTTATTAAGGGTGTGGATTTTTTACTATTTATTTATATTTTTATAATAAAAATTGTGTTTAATTTTAAATGCACCCATGAGTATGCATGGGTTAAATGCTAGTCTATATAAATATATATATATATATAAATTAAAGTCAAAGTTAATAAACAATCCAATTAGATTCTAAACTGAATTTCAATTATTGTCTAATTTTGCGTCATGTGCCCTATCTAAGTTTTTTTTTTTTTAATTTTTGTTCTAGGTGAGTTAATGTTATACGAAAGACGAAGAGTCTATAAAATAAACCATCAAAAGCCCAATAAAAAAAAAGTAAACTCGTGTATATAAAAAAAAAAAAAAACATTAAAAAAAAGAGTAAAACTCATTTATATATATATATATATATGGCTTAAAAGATGTGTAATTTTTACGTTAGTTATAATTTGAACCCATATATGTATGTAATTGTAATTGTTTTTTATTGTACAGTGCATATGCACGAGTTGTTCACTAGTTTCTAATTAATAAGAGAAATTACACTTTACCACCCTAAACTATACACTAGATTACACTTTGTACCTTAAACTATTCGAATATACACTTTGTACCATAAACTATCACACTTTGCACCCGGCATCACTTTTACTGTTAAACTAGACCGAAATTAAAAGAACATGACTTACTCATAATTTTTTTACTTAAGTAGCACCTTGTTTAAAGACCAAAACACACTTTTCACGGACAACTAAAACCAAATGTTTATTTATTTATTTATTTTTTTTCAGGTCTCTCTCTGTCTCTCTCTCACGTGCGTAAGGTCTTCCCCTCTCTCTCACCTAGCAGCTTTTCTCCTCTGAACCCAACAAAATTGGACCCTTTCTAAGCATAGTAGTTGATGAAACTATATCACCTTCCATGGCTGCCTATACATCTGACTAGTTGCTGGTTTCACTAATATAGGTCTTGTCCATCTTATCAATCACACAATTAATTTTCTCAGCCTCTATGTCCTTATTCTCAGCTCCAACTAGGCAAAAGAAATGTTCAATTGGAATTGTGGTTTTAAGCAGTAAATAAGTTATATCTGGTTTACATTTTTGTTCTACTTTTGATGCTAAATCTGATGAAAATGGTTGATCTCCTCTAGAAAATTTTAGAACATTCCTTTTGTGGAGACCATAATTCCATTCGATCTAATTTGTGTTATTTGTTGCAGAATCACAGATCTAGGATTTCTCTATTCCTATAAAGACGTAGTCTAGACTACGCCTCTAGTGTTTAGTGATTGTAGATATCTTTTGTAGGTATTCCTATCAACATCCTCTATTTGCATGGTTTGATAATGGAAACAAGTATATGCTAATGATAAAAGCTTCTCTGATCATCAGTTTGGGTTGCTTCATGTTTTCAACTCTTTTGGGATTAATTCGCTGAGAATTATCCACCAAGCTGTCACCACAATTTTCTCCCTGCTTCTATGTTCTTTCTGTGTTACTAATCGGCTTTCTTTTTGGGTGTGTGTATTCATCACTATGTTATTTTATGCTAGGCGAGAGAGAGGGGAAGACCGAAGACGAAGACTTGTATGCACGAGAGAGAGACCTGGAAAAAAGAGAGAAATAAGCCTTTGTTTTTAATTATTTGGGTGTTTTGGTCTTTAAACAATGTGCCACCTAAGCAAGAAATCATGTGCAAGGCATGTGCTATTAATTTCTGTCTAACTTAACTGTAAAAGTAATACTATGGTGCAAAGTATGATAAATATGATAGTTTAGGGTGCAAAGTGTGCATTCAAATAATTTATGGTGCAAAGTGTAATATGATGTATAGTTTAAGGTGATAAAGTGTAATTTCTTCGATTAATAATGACATTGAGCCACTTTGCACAAACAACTTGAGTCTTTTGACTGAATATTGTAAAAAATGAAATTTATTTGTGATATGGGTACCGTTCAAACTTAATTAGGAAAATGAGGAGAGAAACAAATTTCGGCAACACCATCGTCAAAATTCTGAGAAAAAGTAAGAGAGAGGAGAGAGAAATGATGTGATGGATGTGGGAGAGAGAAAAAGAAATTTCGGCAATTATATTGCCAAAAAAAAAAAAAAAAAAATTGTGGCAATTGAATTACCGAAATTGGAGGATTAAAAAAAAGAAAAAAAGAAAACTGAACATTAGCAAGAGTAATGCTATAACCACAAACTATTTTACTATATTTTTACAAATTGTTGTTATGGCCAATTTTTTACTGGTTCTCATCAGGGCCCACCAATAACATCACTTTTTTATTTACCAATAATCACTCATCACATCAACAATTTATGAAAGTTTTTGTAAAAAAATTTGTATTTCTAGTATTTTGTCAAAAGTAGATGATTTAAAAAAAAAAAAACCTTGATTGTGGTAAGATTAATGCTACAACCACACTATTGGAGTAAAATTATAGAGATACACACTTTTTGAGGCTGTTTGGGTTTTTTTTTTTTTTTTAATCACTCATCACTCCTCACTCAATTTTTATACATCACCCGTTTGGCACATATTTTCTACTTCTCATCGCTTAAAATTTTCTACTTTTTGTGGGACCATGCCTTAGCACTTGGTTAGAGACCCATACACGATTTCTGTTAGCCTACCCGCCTCACTCCTCCTCACTCCGCCTTGATCCAATCTTCAGCTCTTCAAACCCTCACTCCACCTCTCATAAAATACCATACCAGCTTCGGCAAAGAAAAAAAAAAAAAAAACCCAGACCCAGATGCGTGAAGAACAGAGCAGCCCAGCAAACTTTTCTCACACTTTCTCACCTTTCTCTTCCACTACATCTCAGATCCAAACCCACCACAGCCACATCACAAATCCAAACCCCACACCCATAACCACATCTCAAAAATCCAAACCTCACAACCACATCTCAAGTTCGAACTCCACGCCCACAAATCAGATCAGAAGCTTGAAATCACCATGAAAATACCATACCAACCCAGGCGCCGTCGTCTTGCCTAACCGTTTAGCCGGAGATGAAGATGAGAAAAGAAATGGGTGAAGGAAAAAAGAAAGAGAAAAATAGAGCAGAAGGATTTAAGGCATTTATTGGAAAATACTTTATTAAAAAAAAATGATTACACAGCATCAGATCTTCGTGGAGGCTGCTGGGTTTCAACTGGAGCAGTGGATAGAGATACGAATGAGAAGGAAGAAAAGGGAGAGAGACGTTGGGAGTGGCTGAGGTGGACTGAGTTGATAGAGACACAACATGACAGTGGGTCTCAGTATGAGGTTTTAATTACGATAATGTCATTAGAAATTGAGTTTTGGAAACTGAAAACACTTAAAATGTGTTTTCAGTTTCTATAACTCATCACTCAAAAATCAGAGAATTGAGTAATAGAAACAAAAACTAAAAACAACTGAAAACAAAAACCAAACGGACTTCTTAACTATGGGTCCCACCATTTTTGAGTTATGAGTAATGGAAACAAAGTTATGAGTTATGGAAATCATAAATCCAAACAGGCCCTTTTAGTCATCCAAAAGAGCCACAATCCCTTTTTTTTTTTTTTTTTTTAATCCTCCTATTTTGGCAAAATGCTAGAGATACCAACTTTTTTACAAAAACTTTCATAAATTGTTGATGTGATGAGTAATTATTGGTAAATAAAAAAGTGATATTATTGGTGGACCCAAATGAGAACCAGTAAGAAATTGGCCATAACAATAGTTTGTAAAAAATATGGTAAAATAGTTTGTGGCCGTAGCATTACTCTTGCCACAGTTCAGTTTTCTTTTTTTTTAATCCTCTAATTTCGGCAATTCAATTGCCACAATTCAAATTTTTTTTTTTTTTTGGCAACATCATTGCCGAAATTTATTTTTCTCTCTCCCACATCCGTCACATCATTTTTCTCTCCTCTCTCCTACTTTTTCTCAGAATTTCGGCAATGGTGCTGCTGAAATTCGCTTCTCACCTCATTCCGCCAAATAAGTTTGAACAGTACTCATATCACAAATAAACTTCATTTTTTACAATATTCAGCCAAAAGGCTCCAAACAACCTAGCGTTTATTTCAAGTTTTCCAATTAAATTCAATAATTTTTTTTCTCTTATAAAATGTGGAAAACAAGAATTGAATCTAGGTTTTCTTTTATGAAAAAACAAAACAATACTAATGAATTACAATACTCTTAATTTATAGAGAAATGATATGCTTACAGTATATTTACAACAAATTAATACTAAATGGCAGGTTGTTAAGGAAAAAAATAATTTCCATGATGAGTTCAAATTAAAATTATTAACAACCTATAATCTAAAATTTGTTATAAAAGTATTGTAAAAATATTGTGAATGTAGCAGTTTTTTACCTTTAAACCATTGCGTCGGTTTAATATCTCAATACTAGATTCTCCTTATTATGGAAGAATAAAACAACACCACTAAACTATACAATTCACTTAGCTTACTCATCATTAAGTTGATTTCTATCTCAAGATGGAAGTATATTAGTTTTGTCAATCATCAAAGTTTTATTTTATAGTGGAGATGAGAGTTACGTACTTTGATTTCTCAGTGATGACACGATGCCAATATGCCATCGATGTGTGATTCTCAAATTTACATAGGGATTCCTATGCTTGTGAAACAAAAAAAAAAGCCTAGGGGTCCGTCCATGAGATACTTTTCTCAAAAGAGATCTGGGACCAACGTCTCAAATCTCTATTATCATTTGATTCGTTTCCAAGAGCCACTTCCAGATAAAATAGTCAATAGTTCCATCATACAAGTTCTCTATAATTCAGCCGCCTACCCATACCTTCTTGCCTTATTATTCTATACAAAAGGCGTGGACTTCTCACTCTTCCTAGCTAATCTCCTCTCTCAAGAGTCTCGATTTAGGACCATCCATCCTTCACTATTTTCCTACACAACATAGAAATGGCAACTGGGTTTGTGTTTCTATGGTTTTCTTTCTTCATTTTGTTGTCATCTACAGTTTCAAAAGCCAAAATCACACCTAGATTCCCTTCTTCAATCGTTCGGCCTGAGCAGCTCTCAGCTGCACTTTCTACCAAAAATCAGCTTTACAAAACCAAGTATTTCACCCAAATCCTTGACCACTTCAATTTCAATCCCAAGAGCTACCAAACCTTTCAGCAAAGGTATCTCATCAATGACACGTTCTGGGGTGGTGCTCATAACAATGCTCCAATCTTTGTCTACACGGGAAATGAAGGAGATGTTGAATGGTTTGCTCAGAACACAGGCTTTATGTTTGAAAAAGCACCCCATTTCAAAGCCCTTCTTGTTTTCATCGAGGTAACTTTGATTCATACTAGAGAATAGAGATATGTTAATTATATACTAAGTCTTGAATTTTTATTCGAAATTCCCTTATGTTATTGATATTCAACAAGTCAATTACAGAAATAACCGAGCTTTTGATTTTGGATAGAATAGAATAGAGGAAAAAGAATACATGTGCTGATACTAACTAATCTTGTTAAGGAATTATAGTAACTCCAAAAAAAAGTTGAGACAAACATTTTGAGTATAAGCGTCTTGGATAATGCTATAAATTGCAGCATAGGTTCTATGGGAAATCCATTCCATTTGGGGGTCATAAAGATGTGGCTTACAGCAATACAAGTACACTTGGATATCTGAGCTCAACACAGGCGTTGGCAGATTATGCCACTGTGATCACTGATCTGAAGAAAAACTTATCGGCAACCGACTGTCCTGTTGTTGTTTTTGGAGGCTCATATGGTGGAAGTAAGTAACAATCTCATCATCAAGTCCTTTTGCTTTGTTTTTTGTTCTCTTCTTTTTCTTTTCCTTGGTAGAACTTTTGTCCCAATACAATTGAGTAAGTAACAATCTCATCATCAAGTCCGTTTGCTTTGTTTTTTGTTCTCTTCATTTTCTTTTCCTTGGTAGAACTTTTGTCCCAATACAATTGTTTATGCAAAAAAAAAAAAAAAAAAGAAGAAAATTATTGGAACATAGTGGGGGATATTAAATTGAGTTCATTGGCTTTTCAGTGCTAGCAGCATGGTTTAGATTGAAGTACCCGCATATAACTATTGGAGCCTTGGCATCTTCTTCACCTATCCTCAGTTTTGAGAATATTACATCCCCATATAGCTTCAACAACATTGTCACCAAGGACTTCAGGGTCTCTCTTTCCCACTCTCTTTTATATTTACATTTTTGACCCAGCTAAAAGACATTAAAGATGAGATTCTAGATAAGGTTCTAGGCCATGTAATTACCTTTTGTATACATATTGTATAACAAGACAACAATAATAACGTACACATTCCGGAATTATATAAACCACCTCACATCTACTATTTGTATATAAGGACAATTAACTCTTTTTTCTTTCTTTTTTGGCTAATGAATTATGATAATGACAAATACGATGTAAAATAATTTGAAGATTAAATTATCTTTTTGGTTGTATGTGCAAATTCAGAGTGAAAGTGAGAATTGTTACAAAGTGCTCAAAGGTTCATGGGATCAAATTGAAAATAAAGCAAATCAACCCAGAGGTCTCGAGGCCCTTCGTAAATCATTCAAAATATGCAAGTAAGACTTATTACTGTTATAAACTTGTAATTCTAGCTTACTTTGAAAGATATAATCTTCATAGAAATTGACTTTTAATTTAAATTTTTAATTTTTAATTTTTAATTTTTAATTTTATCTTCTTATAGGAACTATATTAGTGCAAGTTCTTTAGAAGGTTGGCTTACTACCGCATACTATTACACGGCCATGACAGATTATCCCACTCCTTCAAATTTCATAAGTCCTTTACCGGCTTATCCAGTGAAACAGGTATATATGTACTCTTAAAAAGTAACACATAACTCAATTTCTTTAAAAAAAAAAAAAAATTAACAGATGTCCTAAGAATATTTGTTTAAAAAGTATTTTTAAAAATTTTTTATGATAAAAGAAAAAAGCAAATGAATTTTTTGAAAACATTTTATATTTCAATGAAAGTGGTATCAAAATTTTCCTAAACTAGTCTATAACAAATGCTTTATAGGCACCCATTAACCGGATCTTAAAAATAGATATATTATTTTTTTCATGTTAATATCTTCAGTTTTAGATAATTTGAGGGGTATAATAGACATTGACACACTTTTCACCTTGTTCTTGTTATTTTTAGCTGAGTTCTTTTTGACCTATTCTTGTGTGAGTGGATCAGATGTGTAAGGCAATCGATAATCCAACGACTGGAAATGATACGTTCGCGAAGTTATACGGTGCAGCTAACATCTACTATAACCATAGTGGAACTGCCACGTGCTTTGATCTAGCCGATGATTCTGATCCTCATGGCCTCGGAGGATGGCAATGGCAGGTATGTGATTCTACACCTGATTATACCCTTAAATCTGTGCTAGAGCCAAGACTTTTTTTAAAAAAAATTTTTTTATTAATTTTTTATTTGCCTATGAGAATATAACAAATTACCCACACAAAAATTCAAGAAAAATAAATAAAAATCTTTCAGTTCATTGTGGTAAAAATAAGTATTAAGGTGTGTTTAGATACCCTTATTTTGCTAAAACTGAAAATTTATTGCTGAAAGTACGGTAGATAAAGGTAAAAGTTAGTTGAAATAGTACAGTGGGGCCTATGAATAGTACCAAAAGTGCAATGAGATCCATAAATAGTAACAAAAATAAGTTAAATACTAAAATAATTTTAATTTTCCATCCCAATCCAAACGCACACTTAGGATGTATTTGGATACCGCTTATTTTGCTGAAACTGAAAACTTATTGCTGAAAGTACTGTAAATAAAGGTAAAAGTTAGTTGAAATAGTACAGTGTGACCCATGAATAGTACCAAAAAGTATATGAACAGTAACAAAAAGTATATGAACAGTAACACGAGACCCACCAAATTTTCAACAAAACGCAAAAATCTTTTCTTCAAAACACAATCCTAACGCATGCTTAGTATAATTTTAATGATTGATAGTTGAACTAAAAAAAAAAAAAAAAAAAGCATGAATTGAATGGTTTCACTTTTCATTTCAGTCAAAGTTTTAGACAAATGAAACCAATTGAAATGGTAGTTTTTTACAAAACTCCACCTCACAACAGTTTCTGTGACCATACATGCTATATTTTTATGTATTTCTTTACATATTCTAAGATTACATTTACAGATATCATTTAATAAGTAAATGTTTATTATATTAAAATATCAGTGTTAGAAGTGGATTACAGATTACTTTTCATTTCAGTAGCTCAAAGCCCAAAAACTCTCATATGACCAGATATCATTTATATCTTTGAAATCCACGTCTCATACATGAGATCTCACATGTTATAGAATCCAGTTTTATTTTGCAGTTAAAAAGCTTTGAAAGTATAGTTAATTGAAAAAAAAATGCTATAATTCACGATATTTTAACAATAATTTCACATCAAATTTTAAGTGGCAGATTGTTATTAGTTGTTACATATGGGTAAAAAAGAAATTTCAATTGTAGGTTCAAATTAGAACTAATAACAATTTACTACTTATAATCTGTTGTGAAAGTATTATTGTAGACGTAGCACTTTTCTAATTGAAATATGAAATATACTTTCCTTGTCATATTTGATTTGTGCCATATCTCAATAAAGTAAACATTACTAATAGAAAATGAAATTACCAAAATAATAATCTGTCATGTATAATGCTATAGAATCAAATTCAAGTTTCATACACTTGCATCTCACATGCAAAATCTGTCATGCAAGGGGAAATAATCCTTGAACAAAATGGTACTCATTAAATTGTGATAATGTCATAAACTCATAATGTTAGAATGAAGACAATTTTTTTGGTAAATTACATATTTGGTCTCTAACTTTTAAGTTGTGTGTTGATTTGGTCATTCACTTTTCAAATGTGTCAATTTAGTCTATAACTTTTTGGTATTGCGTCAAAATAGTTTCTATCATTAAGTTATATATAAAAAATATTAACATGACTAACGGCCCAAATAAAATATAGTTTTTTTTGGGCCAAATAGACCAATACCTGTACTGCCACATCAGCTGTTTCATTTTCAAGAACATTTTTTCTTTCAAATCAGATTGTGATTTGTGATCACAATGACAATATTCCCTTGCAGACTGGCAAATATTTTCCTCTTTTCAAAATGTTGTCTTCCTAAAATTTTAATTTTTAATTTTTTTTTGTTTAAATCTAGAGGTATGAGTATGACTTATGAGTTAGTGAATGTTTAGATAGGAATTATATTGCGTCAAGCGTTTGTGTTTTGCTTTTTTTTTTTCACGCGTTCAGCTTTTAGTGACAAATTTTACTGTTTATGCACTGTTCATGGGACCCACAACCATTTTATTCAGAAAAAATAAAATAAAAATGAGACTCACGATACTATTCACACATTTAAAAATTATTTTGCTACAGTGTTTTCAATTTTCAGTTTTCAGTAAAATAAGTTGTATCCAAACGGACCCTTACTATAATATGAATGAATATTTGAATTTTCTCACTCTTAAATAAGTACTATTACGATGCAAACTATGATGAATCCGACCACGTCCACTGAAAAAGGAAGATCTTCAATCCACAACCCACTAAAGAGGAAACACTTTCGTAAGTTTGAATCTAAATAAAGAGAACATGTGAATGAATTGTGAGAGTATCCAAGAAAAGCATGTGCCTCACATGCAAAAGTTGAACTTTACCATTATTTACACCTGGTAATTACCATTATCTCTTTGGACCCTATAGACTATAGCTAGAGTAATATTACTTTTTCCACTAGTTTTTTTTTCAATTATTATTCTTACTTTTTAATTCGGTCATTACAATAAGCGGAAGCATTGAATTTGAACCTTGGTCGTTTATATTAAAAATGTTAAAAAAAATACTAGTTGAGCTACAAAAATTTTTTTTTTACTAGTTTTATAATAAGCTCTCGCAGTGCCGGGCAGGCAGTGTCGGCAATTGGCATCCAATGCAAAGTAGTGTATATGAATTGGGGAGGGGAACATTGTTTGACCATTTTTCTTGGGATGTTCAAACTTAAAGTTGGCGTTTAAAATTGTTTATATATCATAGTTTTGCAAAATCCTGCCCCTTTCACCAACAAAGAGCTCATTTACAATTCTAAAAAAAAAAAAGAAAAAAAAAAGAAAAAAAAAAGAAAAAGAAAAAGAAGAGAAGCTCACATACATTTTGAAACTCCATGACTCAGTATTCGGAAGTACTGTAGAAGTCTTCTCCTTGTTATCTCATCAAATTTGGGCTCCATTCAAATTTTATATAGCAGTTTACAATAAAATCCATGGCATCATAAAAAATCAGGGTAAGAAGATAGGTTTTAATTATATATATATATGGCATAAGATTAGACTCCAATTTAGAATTTAATTAGATTTTTCTCTCAGCTTTGACTACATATATATATATATGTAGTCAAAGCTGAGAGAAAAATTATATATATGTAGTCAAAGCTGAGAGAAAAATCTAATTAAATTCTAAATTGGAGTCTAATCTTATGCCACGTGTCTCATTTAATTTTTAAATTTGTGTGTTAAGTGAATTATTAGGTGCAAAAATCAAATAGTCTAAATTCAATTATATTCTAAATTGAATTTTAATTGAAGTTCAATTTTACGCCATGTGTCTCATCTAATTTTTTAATTTTTGTGGCAAGCGAATTATTAGATGCAAAAACCGAAGAGTTTAGATCCAATTAGATTCTAAATCATATAAATATATATATATATATATTTAGTGAGAAACCATTACATATTTTAGAAATTCATGGCTTAAAAAATGTGTAAGTTGTAATTCTAACACCAAGTTTAATTTGAACTCATATATGTGTGTGTGTGTAATTGTGATTGTTTTTAAATATATTTGTGCATAAATGGGATCAAACCAGGTCTGGGCTCAAGTACACTAACTTGTCATCACAAGCCCGCTCTCTCACAAGGAGCCGAATCTGAAGAGTTTTCTTCTTTTTAATTTTTTTTTTTTTTACTTAGTTATTAAGGTTTTGGAGGGGATTAACAAAGTTGTTAATGCCATTTCAGTAGTCATTATGATTTCTTTATTAGAACAAAATATTATGACACCAATCTATTATGACGTTTTAATTTGAGATTACAAGAGATAGATCAGTTTAATTCCTATGTTGTATCTTTTTTCAATTTTTTCTGATTAAAGATTAGTTTTTACTCGTAAAAAAATCAAAATGTGTCACAGTAACAAAAATAAGTCAGTCCAATTATGAGATTTTGTGCAGGCATGTACGGAAATGGTAATGCCAACGGGTGGAAACAATAAAGAAAGCATATTACCAGAATCTCTTTGGAGCTACGATAACCGAGTCACTTCTTGCAAATTGATCTTTGACATTGTGCCAAGACCTAATTGGATTACTACTGAGTTTGGTGGCCATGTGGGTATATCATTTCGCATGTTGTCAAATCATTGATCATTTTTCATGCTTGAAACATTTTATGTGTATTTTAACCAGGATATCAAGAGGGTTTTGAAAAGGTTTGGGAGCAACATTATCTTCTTTAATGGCTTAAGGGACCCTTGGAGTGGAGGAGGGTATGATCTCTCTCAATTCTTTCACTCTCTTTCTTCATTCTGATTTGGTCGAGGTAACTTGATAAAGTTCAAAAATTATGTTTATATAATTGAAAAATCTCTTCGCGGTTTTGGTAGGGTGCTGAAGAATATATCCAAAAGCATAGTTGCTATCGTTGCAAAAGAAGGTTTGTAACCCTTTTTATTAATAAAAAAAAACATAAATATATAAAAGTATATGTTATTGTTATTGTATCATATATGTACAATTGCGACCCTGCATGTTGAGATAGAATAAAATAACTCTTTACTTTTTGCTTCATTCAAAAACAAAATTGTTATAATTTGTTCTTAATTTCAAAGAGAAATGCCTTTTAAACGCGTTTATTACACACATTGTATACACACATTTTTGAACCAAAATTATGACTTGAAGTCATGATTTCCCAATTATGAATCACGACTTCAAGTTACGATTTATTTGCAAAAGTAATGCGTGTGTAACAGTGTAAGTTATGTGTAACAGGCGTGTGCGAAAAAAAATATTACCTATTTTCAAAAGAGATTGTTTTCACCGTGATGGCTTTTCACCATGATGGTAAAAGATCTTCTGCTCTGTTTGATGTGCTTTTCACCTGATGGCTTTTTATTGGATTTTACTAACAGGGGCTCACCACGTGGACCTAAGGTTCTCTGCTAAAGAAGATCCAGAATGGCTTAAAGATGTGAGAAAACAAGAAGTCAATATCATTGCAAAATGGATCGCACAGTATTACCATGACTTGGCCCATCTCTCGTCCTAGAGTTCAAGATCAGATTCTTTTTCGAATAATTGAAGGTCTTAGCTTAAGAAGCTAACGTCTAAGCTTTTTTATTTTTCTTGGATGAAAGGGAAAATTGTTTCTATTACGTGATAACATACATGGTTAGGCTAGCCATACACCACTGTGTTACTTTAATTAATAAATACTTATATATTAAATAATAATGAAGGATCTTATTGAACAATTTCCATGGTGTTATCTACACTTATTTTCAGAGTAGCAACTCTGAACCCCATTTATGTAGGCTTAGATATCCTTTCTCGTCCACCCTAAATGACGGCAAACACATTAACACAGTATTACTACTTAACAGTAAACACAAAACCCTAGTTCATAGGATCATCAACTCAACACCAATCCTTCAATAGTCAACAAGGAGAATCAAAGCACAATTCCCTCTTATGAAGCAAGAAGGAAATTTGTCACACCTCCAACCCAACAAATAAGTTAGGCACGTGACAACGACTGCACACTTATAAAGTTATCACTTTACAAGCGTGCAATGCCTTCTTATAGAGTGGTACTATCCTCAAAGAATATTACATTAAATAAAATTCAAACTAACCTCAATAACTCAATTGCCAAAAATCTCCAAAGTCTTGATGAAAACAAAAATCCAAACCTCAAGGGCAAAAAATGCTAACCAAAAAAAACTAGAAGTTCAATCTTATTTCAAAATTCTTAAGTACCTCTCATGCGCATGACCTTTGCAAAAAAAAAAAAAAAACCCTCAAAACTTGTTATATCTCATAATCCGAAACCGAAAGGGAAAAATGGGGTGATACCTTGACCCATTTCTTGCACTAGAGGTTGAGATCAGTGTGTTTTTCTAATAATTGAAGGTCAATACCAGCCTAACTAATGTATAGGCCTTTTTATTTTACTTTTCTTGGATAAATAGGAAAATATTGTTAGGTTCTAAAATATTTAGGAGTAAATGTTTAGATTTTAATTTTATGTATGGTGGCAAACTAAATACAAAAACATGTCTAGTTTAAGATATTTAAGTCTTAGAACATTGTTAAATATTGCTCAAGTTGATTCAAGTCAAGATTTAAGAACAGTCAAACTGCAGAAAGAAGAATTTAGAAACTACAAGGCTCGACCGATCGAGAGACAGGTTCAACCAATTGAGATGCGTTTTATGTAGATTTTAAATTAGGCTTGAAAGCTCGCGAAACATTTAGACTTAGAAATCCTTTCTCATCCACCCTAAATAACGTCAAACATTGTATTACTACTAAACACAAAACCCTAGTTCATAGGATCATCAAATCAACACCAATCTTTCAACGGTCAACAAGGAGATCAAAGCACAATTCCCTCCTAGGAAGCAAGAAGGAAATTTGTCACACCCCCAACCCAACAAATAAGCTAGGCACGTGACAACAACTGCACACTTATAAAGTTATCACCTTGTAAGCATGCAAGGCCTTCTTATAGAGTAGTAACTATTCTTAAAGAATATTACATCAAATAAAATCCAAAACTATCCTCAATAACTCAATCGCCAAAAATCTCCAAAGTCTTAATGAAAACAAAAATCCAAACCTCAAGTGCATAAAATACTAACCAAAAAAAAAAATTCTAAATACTACAAGTCCAATCTTATTCCGAAATTCCTATGTACCTCTCATGCGCATGAATAATCTGAAATTGAAAGGGAAAAATGGGGGTGAGCTTGACCCATTTATTGCACTAGAGGTTGAGATCGGTGTGTTTTCCTAATAATTGAAGGCCAATTGGCTTACGAGCCTAATTAATGTATAGGCCTAAATTTTATTCGAATGGCTTGTCCTGTGCTACAAAACCAAAATGCCACTGCCAGATGTTTCAATATTAGTACCAAAAAAAGTTAATCAAAATGCTGTGTATCATTCTCAAGCCAGTGATGCAATTTTCAGTCTGGTAGTTGGTACATTTCCTTTTGTTGGGGATTTTTCCAGTTTTATCTCGGATTCGTTTAAGTAACATCTGGGTGGACTTTTATGTGGATTGGACCTTATCTAGTATCCATGCTACTAAGTACTAGTAATTTATAAATCCTTAAGAGGCCCAACCCATCCAATGATATGTGTAGGTCTTTAGTCTCCGCAGATGGTACCTTGGCCCAAATTCTGTGCGAAAATAAATGAATATAAACACCTCAATTAAAACCCACAATCTTACCTGCCACCTCATATTTAGAATTAAGGGCTGGGTGTTACTATAGTCACACCCAAATAAGAAAGCCACACTTCTCGCCCCCCTCTACCCATTTTTCTTTAACCAAAAAAAAAAAAAATACACATATCATATGAATCACCCTATTTGAAATATAACAGAGAGGAACACATTCTAAGGACTAAAAAGTAAAGGACAAAGAATAGGGTTCTAACTAAAATATGAGTAAAAGACTATTTTTTTTCCCACAAAAAAAAAAAGAAAAAAAAAAGAAAGATTTTTCCTGTGGTCAACAAATGTTATCCTTTTCAAGGAGCTAGACCTAGACTCTTAAAATTCTTCTCTTTATAGTTTTATTTACATGTTCTTATCAATATACCTCCTAAATTCTTGCTGATCTATATATTAAACATTACCTTTTGGGGAGGGCACCTGAGGTATCTGCCTAAGAAATTAAGTTATTCAACATATCAGCATTGATTTTGTTCTAGTTTGAAAAAATTGAAAAGTCAATTAGTGGCATATTGGAGCTTACTTTGAAATTTCCAAAAAAGGGCCACGCCACTCTGCATTGATTAATCATACAATATTCTTACTAAACATTTGAAATCTCTTCAGCTACCCAAGGAGGACTAGGGAAATAGGGGGAGGAAAAATTCAAAACAATTATTCAATGCAAAATGTTTGAGAAAATAGCAGGTGTGTCTGATTCATAATTAGATTGAGACCAAATTATGAGACACATCATCATCATTTTCACTTTGCTTTTCTCTCTTCAAAGTTAGGCCAATATTAAGACAGGTTGGTTTAGTTATTCAAAATGTCGGCGAAGATGGTTTTGTTTTGTCTCTGAAGTCACTTTGAAAGTGCTATTTCGTGGAAAAAAACACTGTTAAATTGTGACCAAGAAACATCACCTCCTATCTTTAACAAAATGTGGACAATTCTCTCTATCTCAAATTCTCAATCCGTACAACTCCTAGCTGATTTTTTGCATTTGGCATGATTTTTTCATGTAGATTGATGATAACATTATTGTGTCTTCAGGTTTCTGCCAATAATTTGGTCACTTTTGTTGGACTTGGCTAATTTTAGTTGGATTGTCTAATCCTTTCCCCACCACTTTTATGATCAGCTAACAGGGTTGAACCGTTGAAGTCCCAGCAAATATATTACTTGTATAGGGGAATGGGAACTTATCTGAGAAAATATTTCGTAAAAAGCTGCTTCTTTTTTTCAAACGTTTTTTTTTTTTTTTTAATGTTTGTTATGATGAAAACTTTTTTGTGGTTAAAAAAAAAAAACAAGTTAAATAGAGCGAAAGAATGTTTTTAGCTTCGTAAGAGCGGAAAATATATTTTAGAATGTCACATATTTAACAATTCGCCATAAAATTTTTTTTTTAAAAAAAAGATAATGATGAACTCTATATTGGTGATGACTTTAACAACATCAATGCCTCTAGTGTGAGAATAGTACCTCACAAAACTAATGATTAAAGTGTGTATGGAAGATTTTATTTTTTTGAATGTTTTTTTTAAATGGTTTGTAAAAATATAGTTTTATCCACAAAAAAAAAAAAAAAAGGAGGTTTTAAAAAAATTGTACATATCTGTTTGTTTCAGCATTAACGTTTTCTAGAAAATTGTTCATTTTCCAAAGAGCATTTTCTAGAAAACTGTTTCATTTTTCAGTGTTTGGTAACGACCTTGAAAATGAGCTTGAGAATGTTTTCTGGTGTTTGGTATGCAATTTTAAAAAAAAAATATTTCTTGAATAATTTAAAACATGTATATCATGTAAACTAACTAATATAATCATTATAAATAAAAAACCAAGAATGAATTTGGTTTTCATACTAAAATTTTGACAATAGATACAATCAAAATTAATTAGTTATCAATTTTTCATGATCTCTACCACTCATTTTGCTCATATATATAGATAGTAACGTGTATATACACACACACACACATATATCAACCATTTGTCTATATATATATATATATATAAATTTGACAAGATAATACATTTTCAATAAGTATAAATAACAATAACTTTTAATTGTCTACTCTTTTTGTTGGTATACTAATTGTCTACTATGATCAACCACAAGTCTTCAATATTACTCTAAATTATGTATTTACATAATGTACTGTATAATATATCATCACTGCATAGTATCTGCCAACAAAAAAAGTATTTGCCAACGAATGCAATTCTCCTAAACAATTATCATTCATTATATAACAATATTATTAGTCCACGGTAAAGATTGTCCCGTGTAAAAGCAATTTAGAGCAATATAGGTACTATGTTTAAAATTTTCATCTTTTACTTCATTCATTCTTTCTTCTTCTTCTTTTTTTATTTATTTTATTTTATTTTTTTGCACTTTATGTACGAAAAAGAAGTAACTTCTGCCTGGAATCCATCAAACCGAAAATTTCTTAGAGAAAAATGAAAATCGAGCTTGAAATTCAAAGCAAAGAATTGAGATTTTGGTAGAGAGGAATGAAATAATTACCACTGCAAATTTGTTCTCCTTTGCAAGTCGGAGCTATTGACCGATCAGTGAAGGAAAAAAAAATCGAATAAGAGAATTGTGTTATAGAGGGGAAGAGAAACATGGAGAAAAGAGAGAAGAGAGACAGTTAGAGAGAGAGATCTATGGGAAGAGGAGAGACTAAAGTTAGTGACAGTGAGGGTGTGAGAAGAGAAAAAGCAAAGGGAAGAGAGAAAAAGTGAGAAAACTTGCCATGAGATAGAGAAGGCGCCAAAAAATTATGTTTCCCACAGCTATAGACGAAGATAATATTTATAGGAGATGTAACGCGTGAGAGAGAGATTGTTTTCCAAAAAAAATTTTTAGAAAACAACCTATAGAAAATAAGCCTTATTTTTATTAGGGTTTTCCATTGACCAAAGATAGTTTTCCATTTACCAGGTTTTTTTTGTGTTACCAAACACTGTAAAATGTGGAAAACTATCTTTATATAAGGTTTTCCAGCGAAACAAACAGAGCGTAAGTCTTCAGTGAATAGGAATTTAAGTTAAAACAAACAGAATTATGATTGGTTTTAGATTACTATCATGCAAATTGTCCTAAAAAATGTAACAGGGTTATATTTATCAATGGACACATTTATTAGTTTGGTATTATTCTAAAATGAAATTAGGTAGTCTATTAGTTTGGTATTTTCACCTTTCCAATATAAGCTACATATACCAAATGGATGAGAAATGGCCTTTCTTGTAGGCTTGATGGTTGTCTTATCATGAGTCATGACACGCTTAAAGCTAAACAAAAGGTCAAGTGTTAATGGGATACAAGCTGGTACAGAGAGGGAGAGAGAAGGCCTAATTAACTTCGAATGGATGTGGACGCTCTCATTCTTTTTTGCACACGTATATATAAATTTCCATTTTTATCTTCTCATTTTTTATTTAGTCCCAAATTTTAAAAACCGCCGCTTCTCCAAAGTTCAAAAAACTCCCCCTCCTCCTTCTCTCTCTCTCTCTCTCTCTCAAGTCTCATCTTAACACCAACACCAGTAGTTTTTTTTTTCCGCTCTCATCTTCGAATTCATACAAAACCGCATGGGTGGTTGTCTGCGCATCTGTGCATCGGTAAAAACTACTGAACCATTATGCTGGGGTTGAAAGATACGGTTGGGAAAAGCAGAACCAATATGGGTAGACTTCAAGTATGAAAGGCTACCCATATTTTGCTACTGGTGCAAATTGATGGATCATGATGAAAAAGAATGCTTACAGTGGAAATAAAGTAAGGAGTCCTTGAGATCGGAGGAAAAACAGTTTGGTGTGTGGATGAGGGCCACGCCGGAAAGATCCTAGAAGCCGCAGCTGGTCGAGGGGATGAGAAACGGCGGTCGTAGAGAGGATGGCGACGTTGACAAGACAGTTGATAGGATGGTGAGCATCCCAAGGAAGTCTACGCAGGGGTGGTAGGGGGCTTGTGGACTGCGGGTAGGTACTTCAGAACCTACCAACTTCGACTAGGATGACGCGGAGAATACGAGGACGCTAGAGAACTGTGCTGAGCAAGTAAAGCCGGGTCTGGCGCTAGAAAAAGATTTCGAAAAGCAACTTGCAGAGATTGATGCAGGTTTTCATGATAAAGCTACCAGATTGATGAAAGTAGTGGGAGTTGAGCCTAAAGTGATGGAAAGTAGCTTATATCAGGACTCAATACTCAAGCACGCCCCCTTGAATGGGCTAAGTAGTGAGGTAAGTAACGGGCCAACTCAGCAGGCCCTTGTGGGCTCACTTAAAGCACACAGGCCCAATAAGCCGTTGGCTAAGGAATTTAATTCGGAACAAGCCCAACCTGGACATAGTCTTATTTTTGCTTCAGTCAGCCCAGCGCCTATAAAGGACGCCAACTCAAAGAAAAAGCAGGGAAGGGGCCCAAAGAAAACAAAGACAATGTCTTTAGCAATAGGAAAAAAGAACATGGCAGGGGTGCGTTCAAACTCGTGCATGGATGCCATGACAGCTCGGGGCGTGGATATGGAAGTCGATAGAGAGGAGGTAGGCAAAAAAAGAAGGTGTCGCACACCTCTGATGGAGATAGAGGGAGAAAATGGGAATGGCAAGAGAGTGAAGGTGGAAGGGGAGGTAAAGGAGCTTGGAAAAGTTTTGAAACAATATCTTGGATCGGTGGAGGCTGTGGAGCAGCCCCGCTGGGCACAATGAGTGCCTTAGCTTGGAACTGTAGGGGGCTTGGGAACCCCCTAACAGTTAAAACACTCCAAAAAATCATCAAGGAGGAAGAAACACTTTAGTCTTTTTAATGGAGACTAAATTTAAGATAACGGAGATGGAAGGAATTAAAAGAAAGGTTGAGAGACAACATGGCCTGGTGGTGCCAAGCCAAAATCATGGGGGTGGTTTAGCTTTACTTTGGAAGGATACTCTACAGGTGGAACCTCTGACTTACTCACAGAGGCATATAGACGTGATTGTTAATGAGGAGGGTGGTAATAAGAGATGGAGGTTTATTGGTTTTTACGGCAACCCGGAGACAAGCAAACGGGAGGAATTGTGGTCACTGATTAGGAATCTCAGTAATAGATGTGATCTCCCTTGGGTGATCATTGGTGACTTCAACGAGCTGCTTCACGCAAATGAAAAAGAGGGAGGTAACACACGACCTGAGGGTCAAATGAAGATGTTTCGAGACACCATCAATAGCTGTGAATTACGTGACATGGGCTACTGTGGGTCGGACTTTACGTGGAGCCGAAGACTGGGCACAAAAGGGTGGGTCCGTGAACGCTTGGATAGGGCCTTTGTTTCTACGAATTGGACAGGAATGTTTCCTACCACTAAGCTTTTCCATGTTGCCAATTTAGTGTCCGATCACAGCATGCTGATTCTCAAGAATGCAAAACCAATTGGACGGCAGAAAAAGGGGAAAAAGCTGTTTAGATTTGAGTCGATGTGGCTGAGGGGCGAACAGTGCTCAGGGGTGGTCAATGATGCTTGGGAAAAAGGTATAATTCTAGGGACTGATTGGCCGCTTCTTCAGTGCTTGGAGGAGTGTCGTGCCTCATTGACCAAGTGGAACAAACACTCTTTTGGCCACGTAGGCAAACAGATTACCGAGTTGCAAAGGAAGATTCAGGTGTTGGAGAATATGAGGGGCGGTGAGTCGACCTTAGAGGACATTCATGCTATAAAGAAGGAGCTGAATAGGTGGATGTTTGTGGAGGAGGACATGTGGCACCAATGGTCCCAAAACAATTGGCTGAAGGCAGGCGATAAAAACACCACCTTTTTCCACACAAAAGCTTCTAACCGGTGGCAAAGAAACCTCATAAATAGGTTACTAGACTCTAATAACATTTGGCAGGAAGACGAGGAGCAAATTGGCAGGACCTTTCTTGATTATTTTGAGCAGCTGTTTACATCCTCGCAGTCAGTAGTGGAGGAGGAACTACTTGAGGCTATTCACACAAAAGTCATTGATAGGATGAATGCTTCCTTACTCAGAAATTTTAATGCACAGGAGGTGGAGAAGGCTTTTCAACAGATGCACCATTTAAAAGCGCCCGGACCCGATGGTATGCCCCCTCTTTTTTACCAACATTTCTGGCCTACGGTTAAATCTATTGTCATTACTACTGCTTTAGATTTTCTTAATCATGGCATTGCTCCCCCACATTTTAATGATACCCACATTGTACTAATCCCTAAAACCAAGAATCCAAAAAGCGTTACAGATTATAGGCCTATTAGCTTATGCAACGTGGCATATAAGCTTGCCTCTAAGGTGGTGGCAAATAGAATGAAATATGTCTTGCAGGAAATTGTTTGTGAGAATCAGAGCGCTTTTGTGGCAGAAAGGCTTATCACCGATAATGTACTTGTGGCCCATGAGATGATGACCCACATAAGTAGAAAAAAGAAGGGCAAATGTGGCGAAATGGCCCTAAAGCTCGACATGAGCAAGGCTTATGATCAAGTTGAGTGGGTCTGCTTGCAACAAATAATGAAGAGACTAGGGTTTCATGATGACTGGATTTCCATAGTGATGAGATGTGTGACTACAGTGACCTATGCAGTGAGAATTAATGGACAACCCTACGGTAAGTTACAACCGACTCCGGGGCTAAGGTAAGGAGACCCACTGTCTCCCTACCTCTTCCTCATTTGTGCAGAGGGCCTCTCTGCACTCTTACACAACGCTGTCCAACAGAAGAAGCTTAAAGGGGTGGCGACATCAGCAAAGGGACCCAAAGTTTCGCACCTTTTTTTCGCCGATGACAGCATCATTTTTGGACGGGCAACAAGGGAGGATGCAGCTGAGATTCAGCGATTATTACAGGTCTACGAAGCTCCTTCGGCCCAGCAGCTAAATAGAAACAAGACTTCACTCTTTTTTAGCCTAAACACGGATGTGGGGATAAGGGAAGATGTGAAAACCATGTTTGGTGTCGATGTGATCAAACCCCATCAATCATACCTCGGATTACCCTCGTTGGTTGGGAGATCTAAGTCCAATTCCTTTGCCCACTTGAAACAAAGAGTGGTGAACAAGGTGTTAGGCTGGAAGGAAAAATTATTGACTAATGCTGGCAAAGAAATCTTGATTAAGGCAGTGGCACAGGCAGTACCATCTTACACTATGAGTTGCTTTCCCTTGCCAAACAATCTCTGTGCAAACCTTACTGGGATGAACAGACAGTTCTGGTGGGGCCAAGCAAATAAGGAGAGAAAATTAGCTTGGTTAAGCTGGGAAAAGCTGTGCATGCCAAAAGATAGAGGGGGTCTGGGCTTCCGCGACTTGAAACTCTTCAATATAGCTCTCTTAGCAAAACAAGTTGGAGGCTGCAAACAAATACCTCTTCCCTGTTCTACCGAGTCTTTCAAGCTAAATACTTTCCTTATGGTAGCTTTGTAGATGCGGACATAGGAAGAAACCCGTCCTATGCGTGGAGGAGCCTTATGGCAGCTCAAGGGGTGGTGCGAAAAGGTATTAAATGGTAGGTGGGTGATGGAGCTAACATTAAAGTGTGGTGCGATAAATGGGTGCCAAGACCGAGCACCTACATGCTGGTTTCCCCAGAAAAGCCGAGTCCACAGGTTGCTCTGGTCAAGGATCTCATAAACAGAGGTGAATTTGAGTGGAATGTGGAGTTGGTCAAACAGTGCTTCAGCGCCGAGGATGCTTCAGCTATATTAGGCATATCGCTAAGCTTGACGGGCAGACATGATAGACTGATCTGGGCCGCTAATAAGTCTAGGAAATTTTCAGTTAAGTCGGCGTATGCGTTAGCGTACAAGGAAAAGCTAGAACAAAACAGGGGAGATTGCTCAAACGCCTCAATGCGCAAACAGGTGTGGAAAAGTATTTGGCAGCTGAAACTCCTTCACAAGTTGAGACATTTCGCATGGAAAGCAGGTCGGAATATCCTAGCCACCAAGGACAATCTCATACGAAGGAAAATCACAGAGGATGCCACCTGTGTCTTATGCGGTCAACCTGAGGAAACAACCTGTCACTTGCTATGGTTTTGCAAGCACGCTCATGAGGTATGGGAATCCAGCAAGCTTGCTCTGCCTTTTGTCTTTGACCAATCATGGACCTTCTTGGATATTGTACAAAACTTGCCAAATCGAGAAGTAACGCAACCCGGTTTGTTAGAGAAGGTCATCTCTGTTTGCTGGGGAATATGCAAGGACTGAAATGAAAGAAGGATGGGGGGCTCAAGCAAACCAGGAAGAGTGATTCTGAAAACCGCTTTAAACCTTGTGGAAGAATACAGCGCTGCAAATGATATCAGACAGGGAGATAAACTGAGTGTGGGTCCAATGAAAATTTGGAAGCCACTTAATCCGGAACGGTACAAGGTAAACGTAGACGGTGCAATTTTCGAACACCGGAAAAAGGCGGGAATAGGAGTGGTGATTCGGGATGAAAGTGGGGAGGTAGTAGCAGCTTTAAGCAAGATAATGAATGCACCGTTGGGGGCTGTGGAGATTGAAGCAAAAGCTATGGAGACCGGGGTTTCCTTTGCAAGAGAAGTGGGCATAAGGGAGGCGGTGTTTGAAGGCGACTCGTTGATCATAAGCAAGGCTCTTCAGGGAGGTGGGGGAGCGCCTTCTTCCATTTAAAATGTGCTGGATGGAACACTGGAACTTGTCTCAGGCCTTAGGAGTTTTGCTTTCTCTCAGGTGAAAAGACAGGGAAATGTCCCTGCTCACTTGTTAGTGCAGTATGCTAAAGAGCTTGAGAACTATGTAGTTTGGCTAGAGGAATGTCCTAGCTTTTTAGAGCACGCGTGTGCTCATGACATATCTATAGTTTCTCACTCTTGTCTTTAATGGTATTTTAGTATTTTCCTATCAAAAAAAAAAACTTCAAATATTGCTCAAGGTTTAAGAATATAAATTATCCCTTTCACTTTTTGTGTCCATCTCTATACTCTATCAGTCATAACTTGTCATATAATTGATTGTTTTTTTTTTTTTATAACAAGTTGTGATTGATAAAAAATTAAGTAAAAGTGTAAAACACAAAAAGTTGGACGAAATGAATTATATAGAGTCCTAGAACGCATGCTTTAGACATTAGACAAAGCAACAAACCCCCCCCCCCCCCCCCCCCTCTTCTTTTCTCGTCCTTTTTGGTCTTACCCCAAAAAATAAAATGTCCTATAACGCATGCGGCAATAACATTGCTGTGAAGGGCAAGTCAATTGAGTCCCTTTTACAAACTAAAGGGCCATCTTTGCCCATCCTTAAGCAAATGGGGTGTGATGTGATGACCACCTCAAAGGGACCATACTATTTAGTCCTTATGTATAGTACAAACCCCTACAATATTGGTCCAACACCTATATGCTAAGACCCTACATTACATTACAATACAAAATTCTCACACACCATCATATGCCACGTGTCAAAAACCCAATTGCATCACCATCTTAATTAGGTCTTTGATGTTTGATTGATCCTCTTTCTCTTTTGCACTCTGCATTTGCTCACCAACAAAAGGAAGCATGCACCCAATAGTCAAGATTGGACAAATTTTTTTTATAAAGATGGGCTTCAATTCAAGGTCATTGATCTTCTGGTCCCACTTCCCAAAAGAAAAAATTGATATTGTGGGGCCCAAATGGTAAAGCCCTCGCATGCCTTCTGATGATGGATGGGAAATTGATTTCATCAGCCATTTACGGCCAAGCCAGTCAGACAGAAAAAAGAGGAGACGTGGCCTCTTCTATATATATTTAGATTCAACATTTCTTTATTCATAGTTTAAAGTTTTAAAGTCCATGAAACTTATAAGCCTGTGGCTGTAAAATCAGATGGGGTTGCTTTTGCTCCTGATAGAGTACATGCCTTGGGAAATTGGTATTTTGTTTGCTTTTCTAATGAAAATTCTTTTTTTTTTTTGGGTACTTTTGGAAGTTAGCCAGTTAGTCTATAGCTGCATTTGGAGTGAATCCAGTGCCAGATACTTGCCTGTTTGAATTACTGAATATAGTGTAGGCCACCTAGAGAGAGAGAAAGAGATGTGTGAGGAAACTTGGTGTTAAGAGTTCCTGAAATTATTAAATTGTATGGCTTGCACTTGCAGACCAATTAACTATTTCTTGGGCAAATTCATTCTTTGTCTGATATGTCAGATATTTTGCTGAGTTCTGGTCCATAGTGATATATTTAAATCAGGGTTGATGGAAAATTTATATGCACTTTTCCATATTTCCTTTCACCTAAAAAGCCAAGGTTTCCACCAAGTGGGAAAATGGGTGACTTAAGAAACTGATATTTGATTTAAATGTCAATTCAATTTAAGAGTCAATCCAGGCTATGGCCAGCACCAAAATTCTACGAACTCTTTTTTTGTTTATTTCTCGGTAAAGATATATTTATATATTACAGCTATATATGTTCATGAGGATTATTATTGCTACACGTATATGTTGTTGATGAAGTTCACCATATCTAGAGGGCAGGAGAGTAAAGTGTGTGGTTTTCACTGAAATATCCTGTACATATCACCACCCAATAGCATCCAAAGATTTAACCTTTGTCCCATGTAAATTGAATAGACATCCAGTGTGCGTTAAAAATATTGATGATCTCTTCAGGACCACATTTTCAGATCTAACCACAGACTGAGGAATATGAGCTGCAACTTGGGTGAAAATACATTAACCTGTACTTTAAAATATAAAAACATATATATATATATATATATATATAAAACTATACTTGGGATTCTTTTTACTGCTCTTTCATCTTTTATTGAATTCTCATGGTACAAACTGGCTTTTGTTGCTCTAACTCATACCTAGTTCCATAAACATATTGTGTTTGGTTTTGTTTTATTCCTTAGTTTATTTATCGTTTTTACAAAGGGTAATACTTGTTGCACACTCGTTGTTACATTGTTCATAGCATGTGTGTGTGGAATCTGTGTGGCATATATGCTAAATTGTAGCATATCCATTTTCTTTATGGATAATGTTAAAATAACAATTGAACCAAAACCAACAAATTGTCTAAGCTTTGTTTCTCCCCTCCTTCCTTATTTAATATCCAAGTATCCCTATCTAATTAAGTCAAGGTCTCCTGATACTAATCTTGCCGTTAGGACAAATCATTGGACTCCAGAGAAAATGAAAAGTTGCTGCAGAATATCAACCCCCTCTTAAGTCTAAGATAGCGGCTCCATGAAATTGTACGCGTGAAATGAGTGTCAAATAGAAATAGTACATGGTCCAATTCAAGACGTAATCACAGTGTAAGGTTCTCATGACTTTACAGCTTTGGAAACATATAAGTATCTAGGGAGAGAGATTTTCAATTTCTATGTATCAAGTTGATTTTGTATCTTCAAAAAAGAGAAAAAAAAAAAAAGATTTTGTATTTTTTAAATCTGTTTCATTAGGGTAAGGCTTCCGTACAGTGCTCAAATATATTGGACTGAATACAAGAACCGGCATGTGATTATTTTAGAATATGTGTGTTGTGTCATTATTGTGTAATGCACTAGAACATTGGGTGTAAGTCAAACTATATTCCACTAAGAATGTCATGCAAAATTATTATAATAAAATCAAAGGATGTTAAAATGTATATGAGCATATGTTCATTAAAAAAAAACCAGAAGATATCAACTATAAGTTAATTAAGAATGTATTATTCTTCAAACAGCTTCTTCCTTTTTCTTTTTTCTTGTGTTCCTGTAATGTGTTTCTAATAACATCAATATGCAAGATACGTATCTACCTTTAGATTTTGGTACATTGTCCTTGGCCTTTCGGTACATGTTTGGACAGTATTACTGCTACAATGAACTGATTACTGATATTGTTATAAAAAAATTTATAAAAAAAAAAAAAAAAAAAAACTGATTATTGATATATCTACAGTCTGAAGCAGCTTTTTTCATATATTAATCAGTAGCTTAAACTAATATTTAAGCTAATCTAATCATTGCATTCTCACAAAGCTTACCCTATATACAATTAATTCCACGTTCTCTCGAAATATGTTTAGGTATAAAAAGAAATTAACAATAATTGATATGATATGTTATATATAGTAAATTGTTGCTAATAAAAGTAGTGTGGTTGTTCTAAAATCTAACCAATATCACAACTTTTTTAGTTCTCAAAATAACCACGACTTATCAAATCAACAATAATAGGAAAAAAAAAAAGATTGAATCTTTGGAGTTAATTTATTTGAAATTGTTTTTTTTAGTGCAAACATGCATAATTTGATGAGAAAGAGACTCGTGGACTTTAGTGAGGAAGTCTCACGGATTGGTCTTACAAGTTAGAACAAGTTACAAGCCAGGTGGGCAGGGTTTTAATGGGGAATTGATGAATTCCATAAATGGAAATACCCATTATAAAATACATTATTTTTTTCTATGACAATATTACACCTCCATATTGATCAGTCTCTACTTTCCGCAAAAACCTCATGGGCCTGTCTTGGTCATCATCAATCTCTGAAAAAACTACAAGATTTTCCAGATCACACAAACTCTCCACGAATTACATGACAGATTCCTCACCCAACCTGTGGATTTCTTAATGGTCGAGGATTCCTGCACTTGGCCAAGCAAGTAGCAACATGTATATATGTTTGAGAAAAACTTATTTAAATATTTCAGGTTTGGGCATTCATATCTATATCATATATGTGGAATAGTCTCATCATTGCAGATTTTTTTTTTTTCCTCCTTTTTAAAAGGATAATAGGTAAAACCCGTGTGTTCATTACTTTAATTATGTCCACTAACGATAATGTTTGGTAGCAATATTTGGACCGACCTATTGAAGACCGTGATTTGTCAATTTCTGAGACGAATTGCATGGTACAGAGATTATTATAGAGATGACTCTAAAGATGACACAAACATGTTGTTTGTATTAGAGAATGAAAGTATATATAGCACAGCACCAGCAACCTCAATTATATATATGATTCCAACATGTACTTAAAATTTACAACTACCAGTCCAAGCTTTTGTAGGCATGAAAAGTAGGGTGTGTCTGAATCTATCTGGAAAATTGAGGTGGATTTTGTCTGAAACTCATAGAAAAGACATAATCTAACAATATAAATATACAATGATATATGATAAAAAAAAAATATTAGGCATGAGAGTGAGAGACACACAGAGACAGAGAGAGAGAGACCCCCAGTGAATATTTGTGATTGATAGAGAGAGAGAGAGAGAGAGAGAGATGTGAGTGTGAGGAGAGGATTTGAACACGACTGTCCCAAAGGGTCTATAGTGTTCTTCAATTGGACAAATCTTATCTCATCTCTCTGCTTATTGGAAAGGGAAGGGATCTGTGGATTTATTTTCAGGCCCCCAATTGTTTCCATTGCTCCTTTTTAAAACTAGGAATGGCCAAACCACCAATAATGCTGTCATGCACGTGACACAAATACTATTATCTCTTAAGTAAGCAACGAAAAATTCATTCATATATCCCACAATACAAGGACCACTTCTGAGTTCTGAGCAATGCCCTTAATACCCACTTACACTTTACACCAAATGACCATTCCTTACTCATATCATGAACAATTCAAGTTCATCGTATCAAACCAGATATACATATATATAAGGATAAGGAAAAAGAATTCACAAATAGTTGTATTTTCTATCATGTTTATATTATATGCAACAAATGTGTCAGTTTGTAGAACCTATAAATTATGAGGCAGTGATTATAGAATAATTATTACCATCTTTATCTACTTTATTTAAATAAAGATAAAAATTATAGCAATCTATAGGTTCTGGAAAACCAAATGTGCTAGGCATGCTGGTTGGATTGAAGTAGATGAGTGTTACGTCAGGGAGGGCCTACCATTTGATTTGTTTGCCAATGTAGTAACATGGGGTGTTTCGAGTTACACAAAATAATTCACCTGTAGAATCTTTTTTTTTTTTTTTTTTTTTCTTCTTTTCCCTTTCTCTAGATTTATGAAGCCACATGTTTCTGCCCAATTCAGTAATTGCAATTATTTATATCCCTCTCACATCATTTTCGTAACAAAATAATTACTATATATTTCTCATTTTCAAATCCTTATATAATGTGAAAAATAATAGTAAAGGAAAACAAGAAAAAAGAAAAAAAAGAGAATATCTATCAAATTTTCACTGAAATTAATGATTGTATATTTTTCATCACGCAAAACCTTAAAGTACTCTCGTACTTACATTTCCTCCCTACTTACTCTCTTTCTTTCTCTCTCTCTCATTGTCATATCTTTGCTGCTACATCAAATAGTTCCCACAGTTTCCACATCAAACCCATAATCATCACGCTTCTCCAAGCCTTTTCTCTCTCTCTCTCAAAAACATGTCCATAAACCATTACTCTTCGGACCTTCCAGAAACACTTTGGTGGACTCAACTTCAACTCCAACAATATCATCAACAACAACAACAACAACAATATCAACAACAACAACAAAGCACTTTCATGGAACCAAATCAAAACCCCTTTTCATCTTCATCTTCTTCAAAACCAAACCTTTCTTGGAACCCCCAACTCTATCATCACCAACACCACCAAGCCTGGCTTAACTCTCAAAATTCCCAGGACCCAATGTTTCGAAACCCAAACACACCCTTCAACTTCAACCTCAACGATGAAAACGACAACGACGAAGACCTTGACGACCAAAACCCCACCAGTCAACCCCAAGAATTCGAACAACAACAACTTGATGATCATCATGAAAACGAAGAAGCAGCAGCAGCGCAGCAAAAAGAACACATGTTCGAGAAGCCATTGACACCAAGCGACGTGGGCAAGCTGAACCGCCTCGTAATCCCAAAGCAACACGCGGAGAAGTACTTCCCACTCGGCGGCGACTCAAGCGACAAAGGGTTGCTACTGAGTTTCGAGGACGAGTCGGGAAAGTGCTGGCGATTCCGCTACTCGTATTGGAACAGCAGCCAGAGCTACGTGCTGACCAAAGGCTGGAGCCGCTATGTTAAGGAGAAGAGACTCGATGCTGGTGATGTCGTTTTGTTTGAACGACACCGTACTGACTGTGACCGATTGTTCATTGGGTGGAGACGACGTGGAACTGTGGCTGCGCATGATAGCAGCTGTGGTGGTGGTGGTAGCAGCTGTGGTGGAGGTGTGGTCGCACACAACAGTACTACTAGTGCTTGTGCTAGTGGGGCTGTTTCTGAAGCCTGGACCAGATCGTTCTATAACACGCACCCTTATCCTACGCATCATCATCATCATCAGCAGCATCAACATCATAGTCACCCCCTCCCATACCAACCTGACTCATGTCTTTACGCAGGTTTGTTTCAACTTTATAGAAAATTCTAATTAACACTGATAAAATTTCTTATCGACTACGTCAAATAACTCAAACTTTATGAGTTGAAATGCTAAAATACTTGTCTTTTATTTCCAGAAAAAGTAATATTGTATAGGCTTTAATGTATGTATTATCTTTGAAAAAAATGGAGTATTATAGAAGCACATGAAAGTGCGTGAAAGACACCTTCCAATTGGTTTGGAGGAATTTGTATTTTTGTTTGGAGGTGTGTTGTTGTTCATCCCTTGGAGAAGGCAAATCTGTGGTCTGCTAAGCGTGTTATTCACGCGCTACATTGGGGATTTTTATTTTTTGTTGTTGCATTAATTTTTAGTTACATTCATGGCAGTTCTGAGTGAACTTTTCTTTTCTCGTAAAAACAACGTTAATTTTAGGAACAGGGATTATCCTGGATTTTTGAACAATTTGAGACACAGCACAGGCATTACATGCACGTGTACTATACTTTCAATGTTTTTTTTTTGCAGCAGAGTCATCATCATCACCTGTTGAGAATCAAACGACGCCGGTTGGGAACTCGAAGATACTTAGGCTGTTTGGGGTGAACTTGGAGTGTCAGCCTGAGGATGAATCAGTGCCGTCCATGCTGCCTGATCATGATCATAATCATGCCTCGTCAACTTACCAGCACTATTACCATCATCAACATGACTATTCTTCTTCAGTCCCTCACGATCACATGGTACACTACTAACTATTTTATTATTATTAGAGAATTACTTTTCTTAAATATGCGGTGGTTATTCTCGTTATGTGTTTATGATTATCATTACTATCTGGATTAAATTATATATAATGGAGAGAGATGTGACTAAACTTAATATTTTTCTATTATGATTTTGTTGTTTCCTCTAATCAGACAGGTTAATGCCAGTGTTAGTATGAGACCTCGGTCTCAGGTCACAAGTAGACTGATTCTTTATTATTTTTTATTAAAAAAAAGAAAAAAAAAACTTTGGTTCAAAAGAATCAAAACCCTTCTGGTGTTTGACATGGTTGTTGTTAAGCACATGATAGCTTCGAATAATCAGTCTGCATGAAAATGATATCATTGGATTAATCTAACTTTTAGAGAAGCATTATCAGGTGGCTAGGTTATATACTTTTAAAAAAATCTGAATTATTATTAATGGGTTTCTTTTCCTACCAACTATATTGATCGGTAGTTTATTTAATTTTTATTTTGGTGCTTGAGAGTGGGATCTATGAATTTGGGTCCATGTAAAAAATGTACTTTATATGATTGCTTACAGTGGCTGTGTGAATGGGCTCACCATGTTAACCCTAAGGGGCTTGATTTGTTGTGGGCCATAACCATCTTGGGGATATAGTGAACACCATGATGGTATTGGTATGACATTATTTTTAACATAGAGTTGAATCGCAACCAAACCAAACATAACCAAATTGATGTAGTTTGGTTAGTGTGATCTAAGTCTGGTTTGGGTGGGTTCTGATTTGGAAAGTTGAAAGTGCTAGTTCAGGCTTTCTAATACAAACCATACAACATATAATGAGGGGAACCAAAGGTTTGCTGGCTAGAGAAATATCCCATTTGCTACAATGCCAAATGGCCAAAATCTTGAACTATCTCTCTCTCTATCTCTTCAAAAAGAAATTTGACTACAATCTAACTGCAGACATCTTTTATTGGATAACAAGCCTCCAAATCGATGAAGGTGAGCTGGTTTTCTAGCAACAATTATTAAGCCACCGCTGACCAAATAATTGATGGCCAACTAGATAAGTCATGATGTACACTAATACTTGCATTAGTGATAAATCATGCATGTATTATTTGTTTTTTTTTCCTTTCAATAAAGTGTAATTATTAGAATGTACGTGGGATTCTAACAAGATAACTCTAATGTCAACCAGATGAGAGATCGCCGAGGATAAAGATCTGTGGATGTGACGTTCTCAGTACTGACTTATTGTAAGTTTTTAACCCACTTGAAGTCTTGAAAAAAAAATATAGAAAATATATATATATTAGAAAGAAAAATATCCCAGATTTTCAGGCCAACTTTCCAAGCCAAAGGTAAGAGAACCAAAGAGTGGTTCTGAAGCAACTTTTTTTTGTTTGCGACTTTGACACAATTCTGATGTAGCAAATTATAGAATTTTTTTTTTTGCTACTCGCAAATGTGACAAAGTTGTGGTAAAAAAGGTTGTGGTTTTTTATTTTCTTTGAAAGCAAAGGAAGGTGAAAACTAAAAAGAGTGAAGCCTGAAGATTGGGAAGAGGGTATGGGAATTGGGACCTCAAAAGAAAAAAAAAAAAACTGAGAATGACTGAATGACATCAGTTATGCCAAATGGGAAATTTGGGTCGTGGAAAATCAGAAATGAGGAATCTATTTGCTACTGTTGAGATTCTGGGTAAAGATTTTTCCTATGGGCTCATCATAATAATGGGGAGGGTATGGTTGTGGGTAATGGTGGTGTTGGTGTTGGTGGGTGGGTGGGTGGACTTGAATAGATTGGTGACAGCCCAGTCGTACTATCCCACTTCTCTCTCCTCTCTCCTCTCTTTCTCTCTCTATATCTATATCTATATCTCTTTCTATTTCTATTTCTATCTTTATTTTATGTCAATCTCCAAAATGTATCCAAGCAGTTTTTTTAGTGCTCTACCTGGAATTTGCACAGTAGTGAGAAGCTGAAAAGGAGAGCATTTTTTTCTTCTTTCTCTTTTTTCCTTATTGAAAAGTTTTGTTGCACTTGCAAGTCAGAAGCCTAAATGTTTATGAAAATACCATAAGGACATGATGATGTTGATTGCGGGTTTGGTACTCTTCTTTGTCATCAGCATTTTAAAATGTGTGGATGGAATGGGAAGTGATAAAAAAGAGACAATTATTTAATGCAATACCAAAGTGCGTAAAATCTGATTCTCAAGACACATGTCAATTTGGCTCCTGCCTGTTCTGTGCTCTGTGGTCTCCCAAGAAAATTGCATTACGTTTTTGCTGATATTTTCACTGTAAAAGTTAAGGAACAAAAAGATCTTTTGATCAAAATGAATATTGGAAAGTAACTTAAAGACAAGATAGGGTGACTAAAGATATGAGAGAGAAGAGTTCAATGGCAAACAAAGAAATCTAAGAACAGGTCCTAATGAAAATGTTAATAGGGACAAACAGGCTATTCCACCAATTGTGGCTAGAAAAATATCAGAAGCAAAGCTGGCTTTTGTTTTCAAAATCCCCCGGCCTGAGCATATTGTTTCTATTACTTTAATGATGCAAACAGCCATTACAAACAGAGCAAAGCTTATGTAAACTTGGAAAGCACAGTTAAAGGAAAAAAAGTGCGGAAATCTGATGCTAAAAAGGATTGGAGACAAATGGGAAATATAGCGAGGAACCTGTCAAAATGAATAGGAATCAACTAAAGAAAGAAATACCGTGTGTAAATGAATGTGCTGAGTTTACCCTGGTGTTCCGAACGGAGGAAGAAAAGTTGAGCATAATGCAAAATGATGGGGCCTGATGACAGTTCTAAAAAGGGTGTGCTATCCATCTTCATTATTGATCATCAAAGAAGCAAAAATTCTGCTTGAAATTACATATAAAGCATATAAATTGGGGAAATTTAGAAGACCAATTGAAAGATGGATTCTGAAAATACTAGAGTAGAAATAACAAATTTGCATAGTTAGGCTTGGCCATTTTTCTTTCCTATCTATTAATTGTGCAATTCGCCAGAGAAATGCTACATCTAATTATGCGTATTTATCCACCATAATTCCATTGGCTATGACTTCTAAAAACAAAAGAAAAAAATTTTCCAAGTCACTACATGACAGATTTCGTAACCACCTTAGTTTTTCCTCGACTCATCTGGTTCAGAGACTCTTTTAGGCATATGCTGTTTGAACTTTGAACCTGGCTACAGGTTAGTAACTGTTAAAAATAGGAAATTAACAAATTCAAGACATGGTTGAATACAATAGCCCTCGACAGTATTGCTCATACTGATCAGAATGATGCTTGTTCTAAATGACAACTTGGGTTTTATAACATTCAAAGATGCATTACATATTTGGTCTGATTAATGATTCAGTGTACTGATTAGGCAAAAGGTTCTTTTACAAGATAAAATAAGGGTAAACAGCTTGGAGTATGATGAGCTTGGGTGCATGTGTTTTTTGATCCATCTCATCTTGGAAACATGCTAAGGCACAAGAATTAAGCAACAAAGGAAGAACAAAATAGAAGTTGAATAACAACTGTGTCATGTGATTATCAGGGCCCATAATATTCTGACAAGGTAGATACTGATTGACCTCGGTTGGAGATGGTGTCCAAATTCCAATGCTTAGTGGCTCACTGGCTGTGCAACTGGGAGGGTCCTCAGATATGTGATGTTATCATTGGCCTAAGAGGTAATGGCCAATCAAAGGAATGAAGGGACTCTTCCTGTATAATGGGTTTGTCCTGCCAAGAATAATTCAATCATGCATGACTCACTACAGTACAGGTATAGAAACACCATCTTAGAATTTCTTCATTGCACTTGGCTTTTCCTCTTCCCATGCTTTATTGCTTTTAGGCTCTTGGGTCAACCATGCATTCACCTGCCCTTGTAACTGAAATACGAAAAAAGAGAGCCCTTTTGAGATTTATTAAACTCCCAAAGGAATAAAAACAAGCAATGATGTTGATATCAGAAATCCATTATCAATAATCCCAAGAAAGCACAAAACCCTGAAAAGAGAATTTTAAATTTCATAGAATCAACTAAATCAAACATTAAAGAAACCACAGTCCATAAATTTGGAAAACTCTGTCCTAGTAAGAAAGAACCACTCAGATTTCCCTCTTTTTGGAAAGGAAGTCTAACTGTAGGAAAATATTTGTAGACAAAGTGAATCTTGAAACCTGGTGCCCAAGGCTCCAAAATTGATTTGCAAAAGACATATACTAATGGTCATAGATTATGAACCATATCATGTTCTGGAGAAGACTTAAAGCTAGAGCCATCAGCCATGTGATTGGAAAGATTTGAACCAAAAACACAGTCATGAAGAGGGAAGGAGCTGATATGTGGCGCCCCACCAACCATATCACTTGACAAAGAAACCCACAAACAGTCAGCCCCTCAGTGGAACTCTTCCCTGAAATAGAAAAAGCAATTGCTAGCTCAAAAAAATATCTATAAGGATCATTGATGGGTTAAGAAGAGCTACCATGCACTAGAGCAAGCAAACCTACTAGCCAAAAGCAGGAGCAAATTTCTCTTTGTGGGGCCATGATCTCCGTTTCAATCTTTCAATATCATGCAAAGTCATTTTCAGTCTTCTCTACCTCCATGAAGCAGTGTACACCAAAAAGTATTCACCTTCACATCGCACAACCCAATTTCTCTGCCATGTACAATCCTTCTAAAGCCAAAAGTGGTGTCCCACTGCGGCTGTTTCTATCTTAAAACAGAATTTCAGTGTGAGGTCTGCCCACCAATTCTGAAGGGTCCTTCAAAAGGCTGAAAATGATCCCCACATGGAAGGAGTGACAGAAAAGAAAAGATTGTAGAGAAATCATCCTAAATGAAGCAAGATATCTTAGTCTTGATCCAACCAAGACGATATGAAAATTGAAAACAACCAGATAACACTAAATCATGAGTTATTTCATTTGGATGCATGCGGTGGCGTGTCACTTAAAAAATAAAATAAAATCATCTGATGCAAGCTAATATCATGCATTTGTCAAGTAACATGCTCATATTAAATGTGTACAATCTTATTGAATGAAGATTTCATTTTGATTGAGGGTTTTTTTTTTTTTTTCGGTGGGGGAATGTAGAGAACTACCATCTCTTCATTCACACAGAAAACAAGAAAAAACAAAACAAAACAAAACATAAGACAACTTAATGCTTCCATACCTCCATAAATTAGCCATAATTTTGGAAGACTCTGTCCTAGTACGAAAGAACCACTCAGATTTCCCTCTTTTTTGGAAAAAGGAAGGCCAACTGTAGGAAAATAATTGTAGACAAGAGAATCTTGATACCTGGTGCCCAAGGCTCCAAAATTGATTTGCAAAGGACATATAATAATGGTCATAGATAATGAATTTCCATATCATGTTCTAGAGAAGACTTAGAGCAAGAGCCATGTGATTGAAAAGACTTGAACCAAAAACACAGTCATGAGGCGGGAAGGAACTGATATGTGGCAACCCACAATCCAGTCAGCCCCTCAGTGGAACTCTTCCCTGAAATAGAAAAGCAATTGCTAGCTCCAAAAAAAATCTCTAAGGATCATTGATGGGTTAAGAAGTGCTACCATGCACTAGAGCAAGAAAACTGACTAGCCAAAAGCAAGAGCAAATTTCTCTTTGTGGGGCCATGATCTCCGTTTCAATCTTTCAATATCACGCGAAGTCATTTTCAGTCTTCTCTACCTCCATGAAGCAGTATGCACTAAAAAGTATTCACCTTCACATCGCACAGCACAATTCGCCTGCCATGTACAATCCTTCTAAAGCTGAAAGTGGTGTCCCAATGCAGCTGTTTCTATCTTAAACAGAATTTCGGTGAGAAGGCTGCCCACCAATTCTGAAGGGTCCTTCGAAAGGCTGAAAATGATCCCCACATGGATGCAGTGACAAGAAAAGAAAATATTGTAGAGAAATCATCCTAAATGAAGCCAAATATCTTACTCTAGATCCAACCAAAACAATCAGATAACACAAAATCACAAGTTATTTCATTTGGATGAGTGCTGCGTGTCACTAGAAAAAAAAATCATCATCTGATGCAAGCTAATGTGATGCATTTGTCAAATTATATGCTCATATTAAATGTGTTCAATCTAATTGAATGAAAGATTTCTTTTTTTTTTTCTTCTTTCTGGTGGGGGAATGTATATAACTACCATCTCTTCACACACACGCGCACACACACTCACAAAACAAAACAAACCATAAGCCACCGTAATGCTTCCATACCTCCACACATTAGCAAAATAGAAACCAATAATTAGAACATAGTGAAATGAAGAAGAGAAGAATGATAAAAGAATTGCTATTAGTGTCCGACACAAATTACACTTGTTTCTGTTATTCATTTGGGAACAGTTGAGAGTTTATAACAAGCAGATCCTTATGCACTCTACCTGCTGCCATAGAACTTTAACTGATAGTATTTATCAAGCATTACTCTCCTTGGACTTCATACAGATATTAAACAACACAGTTCCATATCAGAAATATTTTCTGTTCATCATAGTTGTACACACTAGATTATACCATTAACATCTATTCCATAGGCTGGAAATAAAACGAAAAGAACACAAGTATAAGGCGTAAACAAATCATAAAACTAATTACCAAGGATTCACAAATGTGGCAAAATAACGACTTCAGCACTACCAAGTGACAGGTATTTCAAAAGACATTATATGTACAAAAGATTTTCCAGACTATTCATAGCTCTCAAGTTTTTGTTTACACTATGGTAAAACCCTTAAATTTGAGTCGATCATGCTAGTAGTTCCCTACAATCTGAGCTCTAGCAAAGCTCTACAAGTTGAGTGATTATTTTACGCACTAGAAAAGAAGAAACATATATATTGCTTCCTACATAATGTCAATGTGAATTTTTTGGCGCATTGCCTTCCTGTTCAGATTTAGAATCATCCTTCTTCTCCATGACCTGTTGAACACCTTCTTGATAGCCCTGTATAAAACTTTTGAGAGCATCTCTGTAGGCAGAAGCTCTTGTCATGTACACTCGTTGCAAAGCAGGCCTTAGTGTCTCCATTCCCCCCCTCGCAGCCACAGCTATAAATTTTGTTTTCCCCAAGTAAAAGATAGCCAAAATTAAACTCCATAAATTACAAACTCAATAGTGGTATCCAATTTGATGTTCAGAACAATAAAAGGAATATTGATAATGAGGGGAAAAAAATGATGGCAATATAAAGATTAGCAGGTGAAGAAAGAAATATTCAAGATCTTCCAACATATTTGTTTTTCAAATAAAACAGTAACTATTAATTTATGAACATCAACTGCAAGAATATGTTTTTGATGTTGCAAGCTTCTTTTTACCTTCCAATACAATTTTCTTTTCTTTATTACATGCTCAGAATTTCTAATGTGAAGCAGCCTTTAGTGACAGATTGGATAGGGCTAGAATGTGGAACCTAAAGACATATGAGAAGATTGCATATAGGTCAAGGCGTCTTGCACATAATGTATCAAGTTTATGGAAAATGCTAAAGCTACTCCAATTTTATTACTTTTCAAACTAAAGTGACACTGAATGTAATTACTACCACTTTACCAACATAATAAATAAATTTCTGAATTACTTTTTGTGATTGTTGACATATTAATCTGTAGTTTCCCTAGCATCGACACAACAAACTGAGTCCACTGACACTAATAGTGAATATTATTAAAACAGAAATTTAGTCTTACCAAGATCCTCCAACGTTGACGGTTCTCTCTCCTTAGTAGTCCCACCCTTTGCTCCATTAGGCTTACTCTCACTCTCATCCTCGTCAAACTTCTTATAATCATTTGGCCGAAGATCCGGACCAATGTCACGTACCCAACTTGCAGCATAAAGCCTAGAAGCCTCCTTTAATATCTTCACCATCAAAAAACACACACACCCATTAATTTGAAATTCTTTCTAATTAAAACTTAATGAACAATTTTGCAAAAAAAACAGAGATAGTGGTCAAACCAAGAATCGGTCACGCCAAGTGAGTTTTGGGCGCTTTTTGATGTGAGGAGGATCAGGCAAGGAAGAAGGGAAAGCAATTTCTTTGAGATCATGGCGCACATAATCATAGATTTTCTTGGACACTACCTTCAGCTTCATTGTATATATAAATCTATATCATAATCAATTAGATTTGTGTGAGAAAAATGAACACAAATTGTAAAGTGGGGAAGAGTTTGACAAAAGTTGATAGCCTATAAACGGTATGTTGTTTTGGTGATTATTATAGTTGAAGAAGAAAGAATCTACAGTATACAGTAAACCCCTGAAATTGAATGAAGTGATTGAAGTTCCATCATTCAAAACTGTTCCTACTGATTTCACAACTAAACATAAAAACATCATTATCATTGACATTGAACTCACAGAGAGAGAAAGAGAGAGTGGTCTCTCACCTTATCCAACTCCCAGTCACGTACTGAGAGTGGTGAACCACTGCCGACTGTTGAAGCCACCAGGTGAAAGAGAGAGAGTGGCGGTGTTTAGGTGCGACTGAAAGTAACTCGAGAAGTGATGGGTTGGTGATATAACCGATAATGCAACTTTTTTTTTTTAATTCAATAAAAATACCTCTTAAATTTGTTTTATATATATATATACACACACACACTAGTCGCTAACCTGAGCGATGCACAGGATAGTTAAATAAAAATTAAAAATGTTAATTTTATTGAAGGTACTATGAGTTGAAACTATAAATGAAGATAAGTCATTTTGTTCAAAATAACCTTTTTGCAACCAACATGCTAATTGAGTACTACTCTTAACAATTCAGAATCAAGTTTAGGAATGACATGGGATCATGTGGCTGTTTATCATATAAGATATATTGCATGAATAACAAAAGGCTGAATCTAATGCAAGTGCAATTAACTTTATTGTTGTGACAATACTGTTGGGGAGGAATTGCGGAAAAATAGCTCGACGCCATGATTATAAAAATTTTAATACCTCTCATTATTATTACTTCTCAATATGAAAAAGAAAACAAAAAATGAAAAGGTTGTCTTATTCAAAACCCAACTTTTCTCCAACCTCACAATGTACCTTTCCTATAGAGGGAGAGGCACTTTCATATCTTCTTAACCTAACAAAACTCAAAACAATAGAGACAGCCTCATGAGCATGTCCTACACAGCCTTATTAAGGGCATCCCTTTTTAAAGGTTCCAACTGTCCATTATATTGAAATAATTGGCAAATGGCTATTGAATATCCTTGCATTTCTCTCCAAAACTTCACACCAGATTTTCCCTTAACATATTTTTCAACCTGAAAGTCAGCATAAAACTAAAGATATAATTATTTCTTATAACTTCTAATTTCAAGGGTTCCAGACTAATCCACTTAAATCCACATATCCAACTAAATTTCACAATCTAAGCCATTGGAGCTATTGCAATACACTTAATATCTGAAACTATTACAACTTACTGTACCTCTCCAAATAATTTTCTTTATAACTTATAACCAAAATGAGTTTGTAATGTCATATCTCTAATGGAAGAGAAAAATAAAACGAAGTTGATTGAGAATATTTGCTGGCTGTTTTGGGAAGGAACGCCACTCCTTCAGCTGATGACATAGATGTGGCACATATACTAAGTAATCATCACCACTTCAGCAACTTCTACTTAGGAAAGTGGTAATATAGTACACGCTTATTTTGTTCTTCTTATGGTTAAAGCTTTAAAACCTTGGCAATGCCTAGGTTAGCTTTGTCCAGTAATTTCCTCTTTTTATGCATCAAGGCACACAACTAAAAGCAATGATTTAGCTGTGAGAAATACCACATTCAGTTTCTGAATCAATTAATTGTATATGAGCAATAGTGATACATGTGAGCAGAGAATGAAATACCCATGTAAAGTATGAGGAAACATGCACTCACAAAGATGCACAAAAATTAGATTTTTCTACCTTACACAACCTACTCAAACCCTTTTTGATGAGTTTTGGTGATAGGAATTTTGGTTCAGGAATTTCTTCAAACAGTTTGAGGGAGACATCCAACCTATATTTGTTCACTCTATTGGGGGTTCTCTCAAAGAGAGATTTTTATTTCAAAAGCAAGAAAGCACATTTAGCAAAGGCGTCCATGAAAATAATAAGTAGTAATAACAGTTATCATAGAAATGACAATAACCTCTATTGAGAATTCCACCTACCTCAGCCAGACGATGTGGGTGCTCCCTCTGTCTTACTCTTACAGTTACAGACTCTCTCTGTTTCTGCTTTTTTCTTTTTTTCTGCCTGTGGTACACTACGGAAGTAAAGGTATGTTTTTTTTTTTTTTGCTGAATGGAAGTAAAGGTATGTTTTTTTGATGAACAGGAAGTAAAGGTATGTTATTTGTTAATATATAATAACACTCGGTCATGGGTTGGGTGAGAGAAGGAAATTTAGCAGAAAGTTTTGTCTCTAATATGTCTTATACTATATATAAAAAATAAGTATATATAAAAAATAAGTAAAAAAAAAAAAAAAAAAGTTTGAGTGGTTTTGTTTTGCATTTTGATGGCAGTTTTGAGTGGTACTGTGTCTAAGTTTTGCTATTTCGTTTCATTGCATAACTAAGTAATCACTTCAATGTTTTTATTTCATATTGATTTGTATAGCCAATAATTTCAAGTGGCATCAGTGGAGAATTAGTATATGTTACTTGAATTTAGAACTAACTTATTTGATTTTAATCGTTGTTGGCAATAATGTGATAAAACTAATGTTAGTTTATATTTTGACATTTGGAAGGGTTTTTTTTTGCCAAATAGCATAATTTTAGGAAAAAATTAGGAAAAAAACATATGGCCAAACTTATTTAGTTATGTAACACTTTTTTGGAACTCAAGTTTGTAAAACTCGGGTTCCAAGCATTATGTGTCACTCAAGCTTGGAACTTGACTTTCACTTAATTCCAAAAAAAGTGCTACATAACTAAATAAGTTTGGCTGAATGTGTTTCTCATAAATTTTTCCTAAAATCATGCTATTTAACAAAATTAGCGCATTTGGAAGCGTTTATTTAAATTTTATCAAAATTGATATATCTGTTATGTTTGTTTCTGTTTTTTTTTTTTTTTTTTCTTGGTGGTATTCTATAGCTTTTTATACTCTAAAGGAAAATTTTCCATTTAGCATAAACAATTTCTGACAAGTACATCTTTTAGTGCCTTCTGTTCTATGATATTGAATTTCAATTTAGTTAGTTTTTTGGTGGGTGATTTCGTTTTAATTGCAAGTTTTTGTTGATATTTTGTAGTATAGTATCCTTACATGTTTTCCTATTATGTTTTAAGGGAATGAAAGGAAGAAGATTGATATAAAAATCCAACATAAAATAGGTCACTTGAAGTATTTAAATATGCCCTCAAAATCTTGGATATCATATGTCTAATGCTCAAGCCTTACAATTCTATCTTCGGAGTTCAGAGAACACCACTCAGTTATCTTTTGTTAACTTTTAAAGAAATTCAGTCATGATAGAATCATAATGTTGTTTATTATGAATCTTCGTTGATAGTGTTTTTCACGTGCCTTGCACGTGCACTAAAACTGTCATATATAAGGTTGGGGTTCAAATCCCCTATAGAGGCAACTTTCTTAGCCTGAATGCTTAAAATAAATCGAGTGAAGTGAAGGCAACTTGTTAGTGCCTTAACCCAACCCTACGTTACATTATATGGACAAATAAAAGGGTAAAGAAGTAAAACTACTATCGACATCATCTTAGTATATCCAACCTTACATTACATTAAATAGGCAACTAAAAAGGAAAAGAAGTAAAACTACGACTAACAGCATCTTATTACGACACGCAAGTCAGGTAATAAATTATATTAGCAACCTTACATTACATGATTTTAATCTCATCCTCTACTTTATAAAAAGTAGGATCTAACAATTGATCTTCTTCCTCATGATCTTCATATTTAGGCACCTTAAAAATCTTTTCTCGGGAGTTCCTATTTCCCTAATTCTTAGGAGTCTTTTGTCTAAATATTTGCTAAAATCAAAGTAAATAGACTTTGAATAGTTCTATACTACAAATTTTATTACATCTAATTACTCATTGCCACTTGGACACATTCTCGTTCGATGCGGTATACTTGTTTTTGCCTTTTGTTTTTATTTGCCCCTTACAAGTTGGGCAGGAGATTATGGAAAATGCTTCATCTGCATATAATTTAATAGAGGTTAGTTTTTTGGCATTTTGCTTGCCTCTAGCGTTCCAATACACAACACATATCTAAAAACGATCGCATATTGCTTCCAGGTCCTATCCGTTTCCAAGTCCAATCCAATGCACTAGAAGACTATACCAAAGTTTTATCCCATCCTCAATGTCTAACAGAAAACACATGCAAGAAGACCGAAGTTTCAAAAATGTCGACAATTATAACGATGAACATATGAATGCATCTTAACCACTCAGGTTTATTTGATATGAACTAAACGCCCCAAAAAAAAAAAAAAAAAAAAAAAAAAAAATTCCCCACAAGAAATGGAGCCTAAACGCGAAACACAAATAACTCACTTTGTTTTTGTTTTATTTTTTGAGTAATAGCAGTCTTCTGGGTAAGACCGTAAGGCCCTTGTTTAACATTTACATTTAACTGCCGAGTACTAACGCCTTCTAAACTAAAACATCAAACAAACAAGGAAAGAGAACATTTTACCAACCCCTATCATCAGTTAAAGGTTAAATTTACAATGTCGCAGGATGATCAAGAATTCTGTTAGTAAAAAACTAACTGTACTAATATTAAATTATCAAAAAAAAATTACTATTAACATTCTAGATTCCTTTCAGAATCCTCAGGTTTGACAAAACAGAAAATTTCCAGTCTGTAAAACTGAATCAGACTCAAGTAACCCAATCGATGACAAAAGATATGGGTGGGCAGGGGTCACAACCAGTATTAATTTATTTCTACAACAAAAAAGAAATTGTAACTTACATCAAAATTGAATATGGCACAGTTTGGATGACATTTAGTCATACTTCCAAACCCTTCAAACATGTCATGTTGCAGAATGCAAGGGAAAACGAGGATTTGATTCTATCATAAAACATAGCTTACACTGCTTGCAAATTTTAAATCATAAATATATCAAAATAAAGCATCTCTCAAAGATACCAACATCAAAGTCAAAAGCCTCTGAAACTCTATATCTAAAACTGAGCTGTGCCAATAAAAAGGTTAATTCCCAACAGAAAATTGACCATACTTCAAATCCTAACACAAAATCCTGGATGCAGGGAGCATTTAAGTAAAAAATCTGGCACACTTCATTACTCCCAGCCAGAAGGAGCAGGAACACCTTCAACACCAACAGTAGGAATTGGTGGCGCAATTGGATCCCATTCAGCTGTTATAGCAGCTGGACCTGGAAAAAAAAGATAAGAAATATGGAAATAAAATGTCAGCAAATGCAACAGATGCCATACCAGATACATAGTTTTCTGCATGAACAAATCTTATTTTAAACACAAGATCAGCACATGTTGCAAATATTTCTTTTATTAACAGCCAGGAATAATGTAATGGAATTCCAGCAAACAAATGAAGAATTAAATTCAAAGAACAAATGACAATAGTTGTAGTATTCTTTACTGTTGATAGACAAGTTTACCAAATAAGGCCAGAATTGAATCCATCATATGATTTTTTAGTAGTAAATCCAAGCTATCAGTGTTAGAAGAAAAACTACCAACACTAGTACATGAACACTTGCACAAAATCCCGAAATCAATTTATAAATAACTTTTTTTGCCCATAGGGACACGTCAAACATGTTTATAACATTAGAAATATACAAAAATAATAGCAATATAGCACCAGTGCATACAAATATATTTAGATGGACCATATCAACGAGATAAAATTTACATAATCTTGCATTTCAATAAGCCAAAGTAAAAGAAAACAACTTAGTTCTACCTGTTTCTGGAGTCCATGCTGCGGTAACAGTGGAAATAGGTTGCGGAGCATCAGGGATCCACTGGACATCAGCAGCACCTTGAACAGGCCATTGGTCAGAAGCAAGGGGAGCAGGATTATATTCAATTCCATAATCTGCCATGGGTTGAGCTTCTTCTTCTTCTTCTTGTTGCTTAGCCTCCTCGGGCTCCCGATAGAAAAACAAATCCACCTGCAAATAAAAAGGATGACCCATTTTACATTAGCAATTTAGCTCTCTAAGGAAAAATAAAGTCCACCAAAAAGAGCCTTCTGCCATCTTCCTTACCATCACTTCCCACCTACTCCCAGGACGAATAGTACCACGCATCTGCAGAACCATCCTTGCCAAAAGCCAGAAGAGACATCCTATGCTATGCTTCCCCTTGTTGTTGGCAGGGATCCCAATATCAACAAACCGCATGGGTGAATCGGTATCGCAAAAGGCAATAGTTGGAATATTTCCCAGGGCAGCTTCCTTAATGGGCTGCAATCAGCTTTTGGTAGTGAGTAAACATTGGTACAAATAAGCAACAGTACAAGCAAAAATGATGCATCAATAACATCAATTTAAGCAGCAATCACCTGATGATCAGTCCTTGGATCAGTGAGGATGAGGAGACGAGGCTCACTGAATGAGGTCTGCAACTGATTGGTGAAGGTACCAGGAGTGTGCCTCCCAGCAATAGCATGGGCACCCGTGTACTGAGCAAACTTCAGGACTGCTCTCTGACCATATGGCCTTGCAGACTGTACGATGATGTCTTGTGGGTTCTCAATTGCAACGATAACCCGGGCTGCCAACTGAAGCTTTTCCCATGTCTTCCCCACATTGATTATGTATATTCCTAAAAGTCAAAACAACACTAATCAAGTATTAGACAAGCACACAGGTAATCAACACATAAACATCAATTTCCCCAGTCCATTTATATATAAAGGACATGAAAAGAAGCTCTTACTAGCACTTAGTGTACATTAAGAACTGAGCCCATTATTCAGAAACTTAACTTGCAATAAAATTTAAACAATCTACTCTAAAGAGCTATTTAAAAAATAAATAAACTCTATATACATATACAATAAAGCTTTAAAACCTACAAATCTTAAACAATTCCATTTACAGATGAAATGCAAGGAAAGACAATCTGATAATTGATATGCACAATTTCACATTTCAATCCCTGATTCAAATGGATCTTCATTTTGAAAATGAAAATCTTAAAACCACTATGCTATATATAACAAACCAATGCAATACATCCAAACATAATCAATACAATGTTCTTATTTCTGCCATACTCTGCTAAAACCCATAAAAACCAAAGCTACCTATAGTGAATTAGTGTTAAAATATTACATGGGTATTGCGAAATTTGACACCCAGTTAACTCTACTGTTACTAATAATCAAAACCAATCCAAAACAATAACAAAAACCCAGAAGAGAAAAAGTAAAAAAGAGACAGATAAACCAACCATCGCTGCGCCTCTTGAAGACATAACGCTCCATCTGGAAGTCGATGTTTTTGGTGCCCAAGTGGACATGGGAGGCCAACATCATCTGGATATCTTTCTCCTTCTGTGAGAGTTGCGCCGGCGTGGCGGCGGCGGTGTTTTCCATGCTTGCTTGCTCGCTCTTGCTTTTTTGTGAGGAGAAAGAGAAACTGTGAAAAACCCTAGCCTGCCTCTCTGCGCTATGTGGGTGCGAGGTGTAGAGCAAAATATAAGAGAGAGCGGAACTTGGGTTTTACATTTAGGTTTTCGATAAAATACATAAAACACCCCTAAAGTTTAACTAATATCATATATTACCCTATCAAAAAATATATATAATATCATATATTGCCAAGAATTTTAAAAACAATTTTCCAATTTACTCCCTAAACACAAACTATACTTTTAATTATGGGTAGTAATTCGTGTTCGCATGTCGGATTCATATCGTGTTAACTCGTGAGTATACGATTATATAGGTCAACATTAACTCGACATATTTATTAAACGGGTCAAAATTTCTTAACCTTAATACGACTCATTTATTAAACGGTTCAACTGTGTCAACATGTTTATCAAATTTTATCAAAATGGAAAAAAAAAAATAAATAAATATTTTTAATATAAAATTTAGAACTAACAAGTAACTGCATCACAAATAATCATTCAAAACTAAAGCATATCTCGATATCACAAGCAATCAATCACAATATATTAAAGAAAGTAAACCACAACAATTAATAAGTTTATATAACTAGGATTTGAAGAGTATATTGGTAAAATGTCATTTAATTAAACAGGTCAGACAAGTCAAACGGGCTCTATGGGTTGAACACTAACCCAACTCGTTTATTAAACAGGTCAGTCGTGTCAACCCAAATATGATATTAACTCATTAAGTCTCAACCCATAACCTGCTAATTTCGTGTTGTGTCGTGTTGGGTTTGCGGGTCGTGTCCAATTTTGCCATCTCTACTTTTAATTCGGTTTGAAAGCTTGTGTCTCGTTAACCAATGATAAATAAATAGCAGCCACATATTAGTAATGAAGAATGAGAAGCATAAAAAAAATTTCAAATGGTGTTTAGTGACATTTATACATAGGGAGCAAATTTGATATTTAAAAAAAAATTTAGTACTATTTAGTATTGGTTCAAACCTCAAGAGTTTTTTTTATTTTTTATTTTTAAAGAGGATTTCAACTTATGAAGTCTGCTCCTAATGATATAACTCTTTATCATCAGACCAAGACACCAATCAGTTTTTTGTGTAGGTGAGAATTAAACCATAAATCTCTTATTCAACCATCATAGACTTTACCAGTTGAACTAACTAGAACCCACCAAACCTCAAGAGTAGTTTTTGTATTTTACCCTTTTATATTTAGTAGCGTGAGGGTTTTAGGAATTAGGAAACAAAATTGTGTGAGAACTCTAGCATGCTCTTAAATGACTTAAATGCCCCTCATTAGCTACTTCAATATATATTTTACACCTTTTATTTTCTTTCTTTATTTGTTTATTTATTTGTTTATTATTATTTATAATTCAACCTTTACAATAACTACAAATGGGGAATTTGAACCCTTGACATATCCAATAAAAACACCAAGAGGAGTTAGTTAAGTTACAAATCTCTTCACTTTTTTTTTTCAGTATTGTTAGGGGTAGGAGAGGTGTTGATTGTTGAGGTAAGGATAGCGAAAATGTCCTGACCACTTCCATTTTATCATGCTTTCTCTTGTGTGGTTTTTTTTTTTTTTTTTATTTTATTTTATTATTTTTTTTATACTGACAATGAGAGTGGTTAAGTTTTACTTAATCTACCCTGAATGTGTATATATTTTTTTATTTAACATATATTAAGTTATTTATATATAATTTAATATTTTTATACATATCAAGTTTGTAAGTTATCACACCAAAACACACACATATTTTCTTTTTTAACACTCTCATAGTCGCTCAATTATTTTCTTCCTCATCTTTATCTTGTTAGTCCAAAAGTCACTTTCATTAAAAATGACAAAATATCTCTAATTTGCATGCAGCCTGCCCCACTTCCACCATGTGCAAGTTTTCTTCATCCTAAAAAGAGGGTAAGACACCCATGATCCATCTCCGTCTTGCCCTATATCCATCCCCATAATTAGGGGCTTGAAGAACCCAATCTAGCCTAATATAAGGGGTCGCAAACTAATTTGAATGGTAGGTTGGGGGAATCTCGGGCCAATGATTTTAAAATTTTCGACCCCAATGTTGGATGGAACAAAATCTCACTTGATAAACTTGATTCAAAATATTTTGAAACATATAAAAAAATTTTAACACACCTTTCACCTTCATGTGTCCTATTAGTCCATTTCAGATTACCTTATTCTTATCAAATTTTAAAACTCTTTTCATTTTTTCTCGACTAATCACTTTTTCAAATTTCATCTCTCTTTCTCTAAAATCCATTTATCTCAATTTCGTCATTGCCTCGTGGTGCTAAGATAATTCAAATTGTAAATTAAATTTCTTCATTTTTGCAAGGAAATTGCAAGCTTACTTGCAAAATGAAAAAAAGAAAAAGAAAAAAAAGAGGCTATACAAGAGTCGAAGAGGTGGTCATGGATTTCTTTCAAAAAGATAGATGTCATCTCTCTCTACTTGGTGGTATATCTAGTTTTTGTTTTTGCTTTTTGTTTTAGGAGGTTTTTGGTTTTGTTTTTTTTAGAGGTGTAAATTTGTGGAAATAATTAATTATGTTGCTTTTAACTTTTTTTTATTTAATTGAAGGTGAGAACTACATGGATTTATAAATATAGATGTGTAGATTCGTGTAAAAATAATGCGATATATATATACATTTTTGTGGATGAGAATAAAAATTTAATGTGTAGAATAACTTGATGGAGTCAAATTGTTCTCCCTGATTGACCTATAAATGGTTTCATTTGCCCGTCAATCGACATTAATTGGGCCTTTCATTTACTCGACAAGGTCGCATTGTATGACGGGAAATTATTGTGTACTCCCGGAGTACCATAAATGCGTACTCCCTCCTCTCACATAAATAGTGGGTCCCACTAATTAAATTCATGGTAGGACCTACTATTTATGTGAGAGGGGAGACTACACATTTATTGTACTTCAAGAGTACCTAATAATTTTCCATGTATGACATGTATATTTTGAAACTCATTCCGACCTTTCCTCTCATCACTCCTAATTTATAGTAATTGCTTATTACTTTCACATAGATCCACAATTATTTCATACTGTATGTTATATTAAAGTTGCATCAAAAAGTTGAGGTCATAGATTGATTTTTTTTTTAAATGACTCCAATTCGACCATCCAAGCAACACAACCCAATATGTAGGATGTGATTGGTTTTAGAGCTACAATTGATTGGGTTTAGATTAACTTGACATTTTTTAAACCTAAAAAGTTGGGTTGAATTTTAAAAATAGCCCAAACCCAATTCATGCAAATCCCTATTTTATATTTATTGGGCTAGATGGTCACGTAAGAGGAGTTGTATACACAGTGATATGCTCCCATGGTGGAGCCGTGGAGGAATCTAATAATTGAATAGACTAATAAACATGCAGTGCACGTCGTTAGAGCAAAGTCTCACCATGAAATGCTTAAACCCTAACAAGAAAAGTTCAAAAAATTGAAGTCTTGTTCGACCAGGACTTTAGTTATTTATAAAGAGTAAAACTTAGGTACAGTACTTAGGTACTGTTTTTTAGGTTCTCTTCTTAAGATTCTGTCATGTGAATTTTTTTTCATGGAATAGAAGTATATTTCTTAGTTAAGTAGCCACATAGCTAAATCTTAAGAGGGGAACCTAAAGAACAGCATCTAAGATACTGTAGCTAAGTTTTGTCCATTTATAAAAACTAATTTACATTTATAACATTAATTTCTTTGCTGAAATTATGCATAACATTAATTATAGGCTATAAAAGTAGGTACGCTGTAGCTAAAAAAAAAAAAATCGCAATCACGATCCACAAACCTCTCTATATTACTCAATTATTGACCCCACATTATTAACAAACAACCTGGTCTCTCTTTCTCTCTAATGACTTCTTCAACCCCTTCATATGGATCATGAACCTTCTCAGCAACCAAATACACAAAAACTCCATCTTCTTCCTTTCTTATTCCCCATCACAATCCAAAAAGAAGTTAAATATGCACTTTGTTTTCTCCTTCTCTTACTTTCTTCCTTTGTTATTTTCAACCTTGTAACCCCTATTGACACTCAGTTCATCTTTGGCATTGGTTTCTTCTCGCAAATCCTACCAAACAATCAAAAAACATCATTAGGAGGTTGTGATTATTCTAATGGCAGATGGGTTTGGGACGAAAGTTACTCCCTTGAGTCATACACCGAGAACTGCCAGTTTCTTGATCCTGGCTTTCGGTGCAGTCGAAATGGAAGAAAAGATGGTGATTATCGTAAATGGCGATGGCAACCAAAGGGCTGTGATCTTCCAAGGTATGGATTCAAAATGGAGTTTCATGCATGCATGATTGGTTGTACTTTCTTTATAATCCATTTGTGCAATAATTCTCTCATGTATTCTCGTTTTCATAGCATGTGAGCTGTATAGACTATAAAAAGAATAATTGTATAATACATATAACTTTCTAGATTCTAGTTCATATTAAGTTTTTTGCTCAAACTCTACAAATTTACTAAGATTTCAGAAATTGATGAAACACACACACTTTGTTAGCACAAGCACTAAAAATTTGGAACGAGCAAGAATCAAGGACCACAAATATTACAGTTTCAAAACTTTTTTTTCCTTTTAAAAATTTAAATCTTTTTGGTAGAGGGAGTTGGTAGAGGGAGTTGCGGGACAACTGTGAAAAGTCAATAATGAAGATTTATGACGTGCGGGAAGTTGCTCTCATCAAGTGCAACCAATTAGCAATGTATATTGGCTAAGAAAAATCCTCTTATTTTCTACTGTAATACGGAAGAAAATAAAATTTAAATTTTGTTTTGCATCTAATTTTTCTTGCACCATTACGCACCTTTAGCCTGATAGTCACTTTGTAAGTACAAAATTTTTGTAGAGTGAGTGGAACAAAAGTTGAGATTCAAATCTTTAGAAGAGAGTTTCACATACATATATACTTCAGATTAGACTAGAGTAGAATTTCTATCTTATATAAACTAAAAAAAAATATTTTATGCTTATTTTTTCTCAAAAAAAAAGAGAGAAAGAAATCATATGCATTTAAGTTGCAAGACATAGGATCCCATCCAGCTAGGCTATGGTTTATTGTGAACTGCGGAGGGTGGCATTATTAAGTATTAAGAGACTACTAGTTAAAGGAGTTCAATATATAGGCTATAGCTTTCAACCAACCACTCATTTTCTTTCTATCATTCCAATTTCCAATCAGCCACAAAAAATGAAAAAAAAAAGATTTATTTTTTCTAAGATTTAACCGTGTGGAGGTACATTAGATTGAATTGAATGTGTTTAAATTTGAATAAATACTTACCAATCAAATGATAAAATTCTGGTTTTTTGTTCAAATGCAAAGACATCTATACATGAGTCATGCATTAATAGTGCATTCTTCGATTAGCCTTCTTCCAAATGCACACTAGGAAGGAAATAAAACTTTTAGACAGGGAATGAGAGCCAAAATTAAAAATATTACTTAATTTAGCTTAACGGTCTTGTTTCTAAAAAAAAAAAAGCTTAATGGTCTTTATTCACAGTGGAGAAAACCATTTAAATGCTACATCTTTGCTATTCTAAATTGTTATTTTTAGATTGAACTCTAAATATATATTCTCAAAAAAAAAAAACTCTAAATATAAAATATATAGGAACTAAAATTAGCTTAAAAGAATCCCTTGGACTAAAATGAAGGAAGGATCATTAATATTCTTTGATTTTAGTCGATCAAAGTAGAAAACAGTTAATTTTCTTCTTTCTTTCTTGTTTTGGCCTCATACAATCACATAATTATAGTACTTTCCATGTTACCAAAGATCATTACGTAAAATTATAATTTTGCTTCTTTTTTGCTAATCTCAGATTTAATGCAAGTGATCTCCTGGAAAGAAGCCGAAATGGACGTATAGTGTTTGCCGGCGATTCTATTGGAAGAAATCAGTGGGAATCCCTGCTATGCATGCTTGCACAAGCAGTCTCCAACCAGTCTAGAATATATGAAGTATATGGAAGCCCCATAACCAAACACAAAGGCTTCCTCTCCATGCGGTTCCACGATTACAACCTCACAGTTGAATATTACAGAGCACCCTTTTTAGTTTTCCTCGGCCGGCCACCTGAGAACTCATCTGATCAAATCCAAAAAACCATTAGGGTTGATGAGTTGCACAGTTACTCCAAGAAGTGGATTGGAGCAAATGTTTTTGTTTTCAATGCTGGTCATTGGTGGAATGAAGACAAAACTGTTAAGATGTAAGGAGCTTCTATTGATGCTACGACTCTAGTTTGTCAGACTTCAATTACTAGTTATTCAACTTATGTACAACTTTTAAATTATTTTTTGTTTCTATACTTTTAGTTGCAAAATGAGATAATTGACACTAAATGTTTTTACCACCACTATTGCTGTGTTTTCAGGGGCTTGCATTTCCAGGAAGGTGGCAAAGTAAATATGACAATGGATACAATGGAAGCATTCAGGAGGTCTTTACAGACATGGAAGTCTTGGGCATTACAAAATTTAGATTCAAATAGAAGTCATATATTCTTTCGCAGCTACTCCCCAGTGCATTACAGGCAAGTCTCAGTAAATATCTATTTCATTCGAATTAAAACATACAATAGAACCTTGATACTATGTCATCAATACAAAACTTGAATTGAATTAGATTAGTGAACTGAAGCCCAGCACCTGATAAAGTTTTTTTGTCATTTACATGCTTGAATCCTATGCACTCATTTTCTGCAATTCAAAAAGAAATGAGGGGAGGACAATAATAGCCAGAAGGCCTTAATTAGAAGCTCTGACTCAAGCTTTTCATGCATAAATTGCAGGAATGGCACCTGGGATAAAGGGGGCCGGTGTGATACAGACACGGAACCAGAAACAAACCACACAAAGCTGGAGGCGGAGCCATTAAATAATGAATTCATTTCCAATGTAATCAAACAGATGGATTATGGAAACAGGAGTATCCAGTTCCTAAACATCACATATCTAACAGAATTTAGGTTTGATGGTCACCCTTCAAAGTATCGCGAGCCAGGCACTCCAACTCCCTCTCCACAAGACTGCAGTCATTGGTGCTTACCTGGAGTGCCAGACACATGGAATGAGCTTCTCTATGCTTATCTATTGTCAAAAGGATTCAGAACCAAGTGAAATTAGCTTTTAAAAGAATAAAATCATGTCACCTCATAATTGAAAATAGCGTTTCAATTTTGACAGCTGTACAAAATTTGCATTGGCTTCTAGTCAGGCTAGTTCCTCCCCATTTTCATTCGGATTATCTTCACTGGTTTCCATCTCCTTAACTTTGTCAAGTTGCCTCAAGAGATCCAATCTTTCACGTCCATATGTGGATGGTATCTGCCAAAAAAACGTGTCAGCTTACCAGGACACACAGGTTTTGGCATCTCACAAGGATTTTAACAAAAAAAGCTGATCGAGAAAGCCTAGCCACACACCAGAGCTGGTGCATATCTCTGAATAGCAGCCAACATTGCTGCATGCCCAACTGCAGTAACCTAGAGGAAATAGTTGTTCTCAACATTAAGTCAGAAATGAATCAATATTCAACAGCCAAGAGAAAATTTATCATAAAAACAATGCTTTCTCCAGTCATGTAAACTGTGATTATGCATAGAAGAGGTATTTAATACAAGGGAGTCAATACCGTACCGGAGGCTATACCGGTTTGGTCAGCGGTACGATATATTTCGGATACCGGTCAATACCGGTGTACCGTTTCGGGTTTACCGCTATTTTTTATATTTATAAATAAATATATATATATATGTATGTGTGTGTATATATATTATAATAAATATAAAAGTTTACCATAAAACATTTCCTCAATTCAGAACTAATTATTCATGGTTTTAGACTTTAGTATCAATTAAAAGAAAAAAAAAAAAATACAATATAAAAAATAGAAAGCTTAAAAGTTACCATTGCATACTAAGAAAACAAATAATACTAATAAGTTAATGCAAATAAGTTATCATTCTGCCCTAACAAAAATTCAAAAATTACAAAACTTAAAAAAAAAAAAAAAAAAAAAAAAAATTTGTACCGATCGGTATTGCCCGAAATTGGCCGGTACGGTCGGTATTTTTTCCAGTACGAAACAGGGGGGTTATATGTACCGGTTTGCTTGCCGGTACGGTACGGAATCGACTCCCTTGATTAAATAGCACAAAACTGATTTTGAAGCTTTCAATAAATGTACATATATGAAAACCCTAAGTAGATTCCCCCTCTTTTTCTTCTGATAGATAGAAATTATAGATGTATTCCCTCCATTTAGGTTGTACACAAACAGAAAAAAGATATATTTTCCCCATTTAACATTAATGAAAACTATTTCCTCACAACTGGGCAGTCTCAACTCCCCATCTCAAATGATGTGGCAACAATACTTAATTTAAGGGACAGTAATGGTGCTACTCTTCTGAAATGAAAGGGGGAAAAAGGTGAGTTAGCCAAGACGAAGAATTGATCAGGGTTTTATAACCTACTAACATATGTCTCTTGAGTTAAAATAATGGTTAAGAAAGATACGAGGAAGGAAAGCTAGATAGTGAAAAAGGAGATGCAATGTTGAATAAAAAAAGAATGCTGTCTTGAGGGAATTATTTCCATATTAAACTCACAGGAAGAAGCATCAAAACGCCAATTGGAACAACTGATGCTAAGTCAGTCATCGTTCTTTTGAAAACTTTCTTTTCTTTTTCTGTCAATTCATCTCCTACCAGGGCCCTTCTGAGCAATCCCATAGAAGCAGCAACATCAATAGCTAAAAGCTGGGTTCCTTGCAAGACATCCTGCTCAATTAAGTGTGATTATGATTATATAAGCTGAAATATTCTCTTGTAACCAGTCAAGGCAAAGAAATGATTCTCTTAAATTCTGATTAATGTTACTAATTCCAAAGATCAAATGATTGGCCTTGGCTCAGGTAGTAACAGTGAATGGAGGGTTTGTGTAGGTCTAAGCTATTAAAGTATCAGAAACATCAAATTTATTAAAATCAACATTCTTGTCAGGGCAAAATTTGCCAAACAGTATGATTCTGAAAAAAATTTAGGCGGATGGCATGCGTTCAAAGTTTATTAGTTAGTTGGACTGTTTTTTGGAAATCGAGTATAGCAAAATCGACTTCCAGCCAAAATCACCAAAATCGAGTTTCATATACTCGACTTCCTACCGAAAATTAGCTCTGAGATGGATAAAAAAGGAAGTCGAGTATAGTAAACTCGATTTTGGCTGGGATTTTGGTTGGAAGTCGATTTTGCTGTACTCGATTTCCAAAAAACAGTCCAACTAACTAATAAACTTTGAACGCATGCCATCCGCCTAAAATTTTCCCAATATTATACTGTTTGGCAAATTTTGCCTTCTTGTCAGGGACCCTTTGAAATTGCAATATTCATAATGCAGATGGATTTTTTTTTTTTTTTTTGATAATTAGATAGTTTGGGGAGCGGTGATTTGAACCCTGGATCTCTCTGTTGGAAACACTGGGATGTGCCAACTAGTTGATCTACAAGGATCTTGGCTTAAAATAAGACTAATCGTGTATACTAGTTACACCACAGATCATATTGTGACTGATGGAAAACCATAGATATCCATACCGTGCTAGTTTCTTTTAGCTTGACTAATGATTTTTCAATGATACTTTCTTTCTTCTGAACCTGGACCAATTGAGAACCTCTAACATCACGCTGATTATTATCATCATCATCTGTAACATTAAACTCCTGAAAAAAATAAAATAATAGCACATGATCACAAACTAAAGCCTGAAACAACACCACAGACAAGCAAAGGAAGAAAATTTTCATGACAATGTTCTGACACAAAGATGACTGCCTGGGCACCAACACAAAACTAGCAGGGTCATTTCCTTGGTGTCATAACCCATAACAACCATATATTTTTTTTATAGGTATGAAAACTTGTATTAAGAGAAGACTACTTCATTAAAAAAATGAAGTAGCTAGAAAAATATGTACAAACAACAGAGAAGAGAACAAAAAAACTATGTATCTAAAACGAAGAAAACTGGATGCAGCCAAAAATAAGCATTAGTGCAAAGAAACAATTTCTCAAAGGTTTGTAGATAATTATTCATGTTCATCACATGTAAGCAAAGCCACGGACCCCATTAGCCAAAACTTTCTATTATATTCTGTAGGCATTGAAAATCAAAGCCAATAGCTGGCGAACCTTAAAATATTCTAACACATAGGCCCACTAACTTCATATTATTTGGAATTTTTGGGAGAAGGTCAAGAGTCAAAACCTTTAGGATGGATAATAAGAGGAACAACCCATTATGCTATCAAATGTTACATCCTAACACTATTTATAGGTGTTATGTATACTACATACCACTTGAGATTTGTAAAAGGCTAAAAACTGATTTAAAATATTAATTGCTTCTTAACGGCTTCAAGATTAATGTCAAGAGGATTTTCAGATAATTCCAATTCAAGTGAAAGTGCCCAAACTATTTAAATATAAAATGAGAGTTTAGACATCAACTGAATTCTAGAACATGGGCCAAATGCCACAAGAAATTTTAAAATCAACAAAGTTGGCTGGGACTTCAGGCACATTTAAACTAGGCCCTATCTAACATCCACCTGACCTTTGAACTCCACATTCATGGCAGTTTTGTCTAAATTTTATATTGTGCACAACTAACTTAAAGAGTATTAGATATACCTCCTCATTTTCTGATTGATTAGCACTTCTTTGGACCCGTTTTTCAAGTTCTTTTAGCTCAGTCCTTAGAAGTTCAAAACGGCGAATTTCACTTGATTCTGAGCCTGCATTATCTATATTTGAAGTAGTCTGCTCCAAACATTCATTTTCCTGCATAGAGAAACCAAATTTTAAAATTCTTTTCAATTGACAAAGCACACCTGCTTCACATAGCAAAATAGGCATTTCAGCTCCCTGAGCCAATGGTTACATTAGCAAAATATAAGAAACCCATAAATCACAGAACCAAATGCCGGGTTAATGGACTTAAAATCACTTGATCTCTCAGCTGAGAATATTGAGTGTAAAAAAACCCTAATAGCTATCTTACTGAAGCTGAAGTAACTCTGTATTAAAAATTCAAAGGCTGAAAAATGAAATCATCGGGAGAGATTTCAAAGTTCAGAAGTATTGAGACTTCAGCATGTTTAGTTGCATAAATAGTAGGTCCAAAAGTTCCACAAATGATTCCCAATGGAGCTATCCAAACCACTGAGAGCCATTGACAACATGTTTTTTAAGTATGTGGAAACATGTCATTAGTTGACAATGTCAGTCTTTCCAACAGGTAAAGATTAATATTGAGAATCTAAGGGACAGGTACAGTTTACAGTTGATAAATTTATCTAGATCTTGTCAGTCGCTTTGAAATTAATGGAAAGTATCAAAGTTTGCATTGTAGAGCAAGGAATTCTTTATCATTATGGCTTTACCAAATTGTGATTTACAAACCAGCAAAAGAAGTACTCCCATACTGCCTCCATCAAACTAGTAAAACTTTTTATCCACCCAATTTAATTACTTTTTAATTTATTATATCATTGTTCAATGCACCTATAGAAAAAAAAAAATTGCTCAATGCTCATAGAAACTCCTCTTGACCCAAAGTTGGGAATTGGCACTCTAATACCCAAGAGTGGACATCCTTGGAACAAATGGAGCTTTTGGCTTCCTAGAAAAGTGAGATCTGATTAACTAGTGACCTATTTTCCCATGCAAATCCACCTTGCAATTAGTTCATAACCTACAGTCCTACACCCCTAAGAATAAATACCACAAGATCCCATTGACAACCTAAACAAAGCCCTTGTTTGATTTAAACTATGAAATTAATCCACAAACACAAACTTCATTTTCGAAATTAGCAAAGATTTTTCACTACACCATCAAAATATTCACTCTAATCCTGCCATAGCTTGAGCCTGGTACCTTCATGTTCAGACACAAATTATAAAACCTTGTAACATTAGAGAATCTACCAGCAGATTAAATCACACAAACCATAACTTCAAAGGAGCCATTATAAAAATGCATTCCAAGGCCAGCTAAAAGTTCTTGAATCATATTCTAAAAAGGGCTGTTTTTACATAAAGAGGAACAAGTTTTCTGCAAAACAAGGCAAACTTCAATTTGAAAGATCAACAAGGTAGGCTTACATATACAAGAATCCTAAAATATAACAAACGCATTTGGCTATAGCTCATGGCAATATAAGTTAAATTAATGCGAACGTAAAATTTTATATTCATGTTAAAAGCAGAACATACGGATCCATCCATAATTGACTCTGGGCCGGGCTTTTTATCTGGAGGGCGCATAAAGAAGCTCCACATAGGTTTATTGAGAATTCTGGAGAGAATTTTTTTTCAAATAAGATAAACCCAACAAAAGAAAGAAATAGCATGTCAGTGGGAAAATTTTAAAGATGAGCAGTAATTAATAAGCTTCCAAAAGGCGGAAGCTAATCATACAATAGTAGTTACATACCTGTTGCTCCTATCCGGCACTACATTAGCATTCTTCCTGTTTTTCCCTTTCAAGTACTGTTGCTGCCCGCTGATACTTGACTGGGAATGACTGTCACCATCTCCCTGGATGATCATTACAGAAGTAACAGCAAGATCAATGAGAAAATATGCATATTTTAACAAGGATTATAGATGTCATATGCAAGATGCAAATGTGACCCTAACTGATGGAGAATGAAACTGAAGAGATCAAAAGGAAAGGATTTGTACTGCACTCCTTTTGTTTTTAGAACGCAACTAATATGTAAGCTCGGCAAAGAAGTAAGCATCAGACTACGAACATGTAAAGAAAGACTCGGTTTGAATTAGTGGTTTTCAATGTCAACAGATCTCTTAGTAATACATAATAATAAAATGCACAAAAAGTGCATAATGTAGCACATGATCAGATCATGCTTGCTTAAAAATTTATTAGTCTTAAAAAGAGAAAAGGCAATGCCCATAACATTTCAAGTTCTTCAAGATAGTGAGAAATTTAAATGAGAGGTGCAGTCATTTCTAGTCAACATGTTATGAGCTCTAACTAATCTTAAATAAAATATTAAAACATGAAGAAATACCTGCCGAAGGGAGGCTGCTTTTGCTCTAAAAGATGCCTCCAAAAATTCAGCCTCTTTTTTCAGCTTCCTCATTTTCTCAAGGTCAGAACAAGCAGCTTTTAGATGCTCTTTTCCAGAACCAGAACTTGATACATGCAACTCTTGAAGCAATTTTTCTAGTCTTACAAGAGCTTCTTCTACACTCTCCAATGCCTGAAACCAAATGCCAATTTCACCACATCAAAGAAGCCTCCAGAAGATTCCAGATAAAAGTACAAAGTATAATCTTTTTGAACTAGGACAATAATGAAATTTAGAAATCCATTCATTGGACTCATCAAGAGAAAGGTTGGATGCCAAGGCTCAAATTAAGCAAGTTTAATTTGTAATTTTACCATAAGCAACATCTGAAATAAATGAAAATAATGACAAAAATAACATTCTTATTTGTGAACATATGGACGTTCTTACATATATAAGGCCATAAAGAATAAGGGGTGAGTTTATTATTATTATTTTTTTTATTGATAAGTTACACATGCACTCAATGGGTTTTGAACCTATAACTTAACCCTCCATCCGGAAGAAGTTCCATTTGAGCCAGAGCTCATTGGCAAGGACTGTGTTAAATTAAATATTCAACACCAAACTTTGATTCCATTGCATGGTAGATGAATGCAACAACCCATGTAGAGAACTTTCTTGTCTTTATAGTATATGATAATTTACACACTGTTGAGTTTTTGTTGCTTTAAAAGTACAAAGTATAGTCTTTCTGGTTTTTTCATGATTTCTTTGGATTTCATATACCAAAATGGTGTAATGGGGTTATTATAAATTGCCTCAAATTTCTGTTTTGACTTGTCCTGAAATGTCATAAAGTGGAAGGAAAGATTGTTCATTGTTAAAAAAAAAAAGAAAAAGTAATTTGATATTTCTTATTCACCAAGGAAAGTATTCCTAGTCCACCAAGGAATAGATATTTAAGTGTTACATATGTACAATGTTGCAAGGGGTTTGGTGGCTTTAGCCCAAGAAATCCTCCCATATAAGGAGAGGAGAAGACTCTTAGAAAAACATGGAAATTTCTTCAAGAGTAACTTAGTAGTTCTTTTAGGGTTTAAACACACCTGCATTTGTGAGCTCAGAATTTGTTATTGTTTGAGTGAGAGAGCACCACTGGGTGTATTGGAACTTTAGGCTTATGACTGTCTCATTTGTGAATTTTTTGTTGGTGGGTATGATGAGAATTGGATTACTTTGTGTTTGTGAGAGTTTTTCTGTGTGTTAGTGTTTGTGAAATTTGTGACAATGTGTTAAGTTGTTTGTGAGGTTTGGTGAGAGTGATTGTTATCCAAATTTTTGATGTGGATTTTGGTTGGTGTTACTTGTGGATGTAGGCATGGAGTTGACCAAACCACGGTAAACTTTTGTGTCTTATGTGTGTTTTTATTTCTTGTTTATGTGTATGCACTTCTGCTAGTCTCAAATTCCAACAAGAATATTAAACTTGGTCCACTAATACCATAACTAAAAACAATATAAAGACTATCAAGACCATGAAATTTAGTATGCACTCAGCTCAAATTCACATAAACATAGAAAAGATTACAGTTGAAAAATCTCAATCAAAAGCAACAACACTGGCAAAATGAAAGGCAAGACAAAAATGCAAATTAAGCAATGAAGTCCCCAGTGAGCCACGGTGAATCATGTTTATAAGTTTATTGAATACTTATTCATATCTACAAACATGAATTTTTCTAGGAAACATTGTAATCAACCTGCAAGATCCCTATCCCATAGGTGTCTAATCAAGATTCATTTTTCTAGGAAACATTTCACCAAATTTCTTATTCAAAATAATTTTAGTCTTCTACTTCTAAAAGTGGGTATATCATCAATCCAACATTAACTTAAAGCCATTAAGCAAGAGAACATTGACTTGATTTAAGTATAAAAAAGCCAACCTTGTCAAAAGAATCCAATGATTTCTCAGGCAGAAAATTAGTCTTAGATCCAATCCTCTCAACAGAATTCTTACTTTTACTTTCCACCATATCATTCCTGCATCACATATTTTGAAGAAGCATAATCGCAATTACTTGTTGATTCATAAGAAAGTTTCATGGTTTACATGCACAGACCATCCCATGTTTTACAGGTTCTTTTCTAATCCTTCAAACAAAGAGTACACAAATACACTTTTGTGTGTGTGTGTGTGTGTGTGTATGAGAGAGGCAATCAGCCTCCGTTTGCTTACTTCGATATCCGCAATTCGTCCTTGCACTCCATTAACTTGTTGTGACTAAAAGATAGAAAACAAATTATCATAATTCAATGAATCAGATGCATCACTTTATTGTTAAATTATTACTGAACCATGAAATTACCCTCTAGACAGAAATTTTGCTGCCTTAACATTAGAGGGGTTCTCCAGCCATTCACTGTATTTGATAAAGCTCTGCATCCAATGAGAGCAAACATCTATTACTTGAGGGATAGCTTCAGCATTGGGAGGGCCATCTCTTTTACTTTTATGGCTGTGCAACTGTTTTTGGGTGCCAAAGTTGCCTGGATAAAAAGGAAGCCAATCCAATTCTTCACAGACTACCTATGGAATGCAAAAGCATTAAATCCCATAACTGAACCACAACACATATTAATAAGATCATAATAATCATACATACTAACCTCAACATACAATTGATAAGAACTTATTGATGAAAGTTGAGGATAGTATAAAACACTGCCCCCAATAAGGTACCTGCAAGAAAGAATGGCACAAATAAATAGTCAACCAAACCATAGAAGCAATATTAAACTTAAGGGGTGATAGAAAAGAAGAAAAAAATGTCATAGATCAGAAGCTATACCTAACAAAGCCTTCAATAGGATCATCCATAACATCAAAACCATTAGCAGATAGAAAGGACTTTGTACTTCTGCCTAAAGCAATAAAGAATCCCAATATCGCCAAATCCTTCTCCAAAACCTGTTGCCAATTAATCTTCAATTTCAATAACAGCATCTACATGATTGAAACAATGCAGTTACATGTACACAAAAATGTATAGGCCTCTAGCATACTTAACTAGTCATTATGTTTTAAAGAAAATCAAAAAGGGCATAGCCCTTGTCAATATATTTATTTTTGATAATTCAATAGTTGGGGGAGGGGAGATTTGTTGAACCCTAGACGTCTATATTGGAAACACCAAAATGTGACAATTAAGCTACAAGGTTCTTGGCCCTTGTCAATGTTAATATATTCTTTTTGCTACCCACTCATGATGAATGGACAGTTTTTTTTTTTTTTTTTTTTTTTGAAAAACTTTCAAGTTCACTTTATATTACAAATTGGTTCGCTTCAAACTCTCTCAGGTAAAACCATGTGATTTTAATCTTTGGCTAATTCTGTAGTATTTATAGAACATTTCTAAAATGGTTTTTTTTTCTTTTAAATATTACAGACCTACCAAATATAGCAACCAGCAACTCACACAAATAACTTTCAGATGTAGCAACAACAAAAAAAAGTTGTATGAATAGCTGGCAAATGGTAACTCGGAACTCCCTCATTTCTCTGCTATTCTTCGTCTTTATTTTTATTCTTCTACAAATCCTAAACCTATATATATATATTCTACCAGACCAATAATGCTGATTGGCTATTACTTTGATTCACTATTAAATTGATGATATTATAAATTCTTATAGGATGAGGAATGTTAGATTGGTACTTGAGTCTTACTTCAAAATGATTTTTAGCCAATAATAAGTTCGTTGCCTCAAATCTATCTTAAATCCAAACTCTTTCATTCAATAAGCCACCTTCGCAGGGCTGAAAGACAAAATGTTGTCTCTAAAGCTACAGAGACTTTAGCACTAACCTCAATACTTTCAGATGTTGTCAGTCTTGACCATATTTTCTCCCTATCTATAGCTTGTTGCAGCTGCTTCTGTACAAGATTTACCCAGAAAAAGACCTCTTCTGAACCCCAATCGTTATTTACTCTACATGCCGCAGCTCGAGGACCGAAATGAACAAGAAATTCTCTGTGTATACCAATATCTTTCATAGAATGATAAGCCTTGCGTATAGGAATAAAATCAACCAGCATGTCCATCAATCTACCAGTTATTTCTGGAGTCATGGAAAAGAATTGCGGACAAGAAACTTTTGCTGGACCAAGTTTTGTAATTGCAGCAATGCAAGTAAGTGCAAGCATGAGGACTGATACATCACTTGCATTCCCTGATCCCAATGATGTGCCTTTTCCACAACTGTAAGCAAATTAAAAGTAACATAATCTCTACACTACCTTCAAAATCATTATGCAAAACCTCAACATGCAGTTTTGAAGATGACAACATACACAGCAGTGGCAGCAGTAAAGCGTGCATCCCCTTCAAAATAATCGACAAAGGACGTCACCACCACTGGAACTTGCTCAGAAAAAAACCATTCAGGAGCTTCAGGTTGCTTGGCTGATAATTTATCCCGGATTAAGCTTTCCAGGGGAGCAGATTGCCGTAATAAACTGCATTGACTCAAAAATCAAATACATCAAAAAGCCTAGATAACTGAAAGCAATATATAATATAGCTAAAAGAAAAGGGAGAAGAAGATGGCCATATGGGTAGTTTAGTAATATAAATAGATAGGTTGATGGGAATTACATCTCAATGATATCAGAGATCATCAAAGAAAGTATCAAGAAAAGGCAAAGTATAAAAGACAGTAAAAAATTTAAAAGTTTACCATTAGAGATCCTGCCTCCGAAATGAAGGCAAAGCCACAAAGTACAAGTTTCCCGGCATTAACTTCACACATAAACTATATCCAAGAATTTTTACATCTCAAACAACTGTTTCTTTTTACAGAGTAAAAACGGCCAATTATTAAAAAAAGGAAAGTGAAAGAAGCTTGTCTGTGAATTTTAAAGACTATTTGATTTCAAAATTGGCTGTGCAAGACCAACAATCAAATCATGCCACTGGAAAGTTGAAATGTAAAGTAAGCACAATTACAATCCAAGGTGGGGAAATTCCAGATCCTTAATTCATCACAAGAAACACTATCTTGATTAATAAAGTGGACATTCATATCCATCAAGGCTATATCAAAGGGGGGGCACAAAAAGGCTTTAAATTGACAACAAAAAACCTCACTTTGACAAGCTTCTGAAAATGGATATCCCTTGAGCAACATAAGCACTGATAATATGAAATATGAGCAACTTACTACCTCCTTTGAACAATAAGATTTATATCCCTGTCTCTACGATCACCTTGGGATGAAATCTCACTTGCAGCTTGCAATAAGGAATACACAGAAGCCTGAGAAAATTCATGAGTCTTCAGATAGCCTAGATATTTATTATACGAGTTTAAATTAAGTAAGAACTGATTAGTCAATACCCTAGGACTAAGAATTCAGAGTCCAGCACTCTCTTTTAACTCATCACATACAAAAATCTAGAAGCTTAACCAGGTTGCTTTTCTTTTTTTGAAGAGTAACCAGTTTACTTATATGATATATTGAGCAGGAATTTCAGGAAAAAAAGTAGTATAATGTATCAACTAACGACTCTACCAAAGGAAACAGGAAGCTAAAACTGCATTTGGGAAAGATAACACTTTCAATAGATCTATATAACAGTTTATTAAAAATAAATAAATAAACCTATCATGCCAGTGCAAGAGTTTACATTCATACAATGAAGCATTTACCACATGAAATTCTGAAGAATGTCACAATAACTTTTGAAGAAACATTCATGACTATACCTGATAAGACACTGATTTCACCCATGCATTTCTGTCTACACCAAGCCAGGCAGCTGCAAACCAAGATATTTTTGACAATGAGCCTTGTTCTTTGATTGCTAACTCAAAAATCCTGGCAGCCTCATGCAAAGTCTGGACAAGTCCATCGCTATTATCTTCGGCTTGTAGTGACTGATTTAGTTTGACCCTCATTCCCTCCACATCACCGCTGGTACTTGCATGGGGACTCCCATTGACTGTTACACCATCATCAGCGGATGCAAGAGGACGGTGTTGTGCCATCCTTCTTGATTTATGAAAGGTTAAATAGGTTTTCCTATATCCCACCAACCAGTGGCAAAGGCCAACATTATTGCTCTCTAACAAAGCAAGCCTTATAAAGCATCTCTTTCTTGAATTACCCCAATTTATTAGGAGGTGATCCAAGCTAGCCACTTGCTTGCAGGAAAAACGGGTTCTAACTGGCTCATGCGATAGCCACAGATCTGAAGAGCTGCAAATACAGAATACATAAATGACACAATTTTCACTACAATAGGTGACTCTTAAGGCTTATGGTGGAACATAAAACTACAGGGCTACATCTACTACAAGTCTACAACCAAATCTTTCAATGTTTAACCCACATTTAAACCGTTACAATCTTTAAGGTGCCTTATTCTTCCTACAAAACAAGGAAATTCCCCTAGTTTTGCGTATAAACCAATATGTGAATCGCGCTTCTCAAATTTAGTAATCAAATTTTAACTTTGAATGTGGGAAGCACTTCAAATATGACATTATTTCATCATAATTCCTCGTCCATTTTAATTGTTAGAATAATAGTTTAGTGATTAAATTCACTCAGCTTAAACTTTTGAAAAAAGGTAATTTATCATGATATCAGAGTCAGTGGAACCCTATCTCCAATCTACCACTCATCTAAAAATCGGCCCAACGCGAGCGAGATTGTTAGAATAAATAATGATTAAGTGATTGAATTCACCAATTCCTAATAGTTTCTTAACCTTTTGGAACAAATGGTAGTTTATTATTAACCACTCAAATACAAACACAATTCCACAACAGTTCCACAAAGCATCACAAATGTAGTGTAATTACTTACAACGTGATTTGAGGAATTACAGAATCAAGAACTCTAAATAAAAAAATTACAAATTATCTGACTTAGTCTCTGTTTGGTTATGTAGAAAACTGAGTCAAAGAAACTACTATAAAAAATTCACATTTTCCTCTGTTTAGTCAAAATAAACAAAACTCTGAAAAAAAAAAAAAAAATCAACCACCTAATGCACAATAACTCAAATTGGATTCCCCAGCTCTTTGAAGAAAACTAGAAACAAACGGACAACAACATGTTTAAATTTTTGTTTTATCCTTTTTTTTTTTCTTTTCACTTTCCTCCACTTTCTCAGCAAACAAACAATGAATTCTCAATTAAAAAAAAAAAAAAAAAAAAGAATAAAGAGATAGTAACTAACTCTAAAGCGCATAACAGAAATTCGAACTGCCTCAAGTTAGTTAGTTCAACAAAATACACATATATATAGAGAGAGAGAGAATTGAGTACCTTGAATAGATTAAGCTTTTATGTTGCAATTTAAATGCCATATATATATGAGAGAGAAAATTTTGGTCTCAATGAGGAAAAATATATTGAGTTTGAGAGGGTAAAGTGATAGATATGAAGAATGGAGAGAAGAGAAGAGAATGAGAAGGTGACGTGGCTAAAAGAGCATTTCTTTTTTTTGTTTTGGTTTTGGTTTTCGTAGACGTGGAGAAGCGAACGATCACACAACAGATAAAAATTCTTTTTCAGTCGTTGTTTTTGCTTTTGCGATCTACAATGGAATGGGTTTCTAGGAGTGCATGGACTTTCTAAGCTACTGTGGGTGAGTTGGGGTTGGGTTTTGAGCTGTGTTTAGCCACTGGGTTGGTCCTATGCTTCCCCAATGGCCTTGAAGCCCAATCAACTACCCCTTATGACCTTATCCCTGTCCATTTGGTTGGGGGAGAAAAGTGAGGTGATTTGTGTGGATAAGGGTGTGTTTGTTTGGAGGTAAAATAGGGTGGATGAAAAATTTTGGAGAGAAAATGGGAAGGAAAACTTTTTGGAGTGTATTTGGTTGAGTGAGGAGGAAGGAAAATAAATGGTGGGGCCCAAGTGTTTTTTCCACGAGCTCACCAAAATATTTTCTCTCCAAAATCCAATTCCTTTCTTCTTCTTTTTCTTTTCTTTCCTGGACGTTCCTTTTATATATATATTCTGGGTTGTGGATGTGATAGTTTTTTGTTTTTTTGTTTTTTTTAACTAAACATTATTTTTATTTTTTAATAAATTGGGTGATTGCTTTTTTTTTTTTTTGGTTGTTTGTCACTTTTTTGTTTTAATTGGCCATCATTTTTTAACAAGAGTATATGAGTAAATTCATACAAACTCACTTTTTCCATCTCTCCACTTTTCCACTCTCAACCAAACAAAAAGGAGGGAAATTAAAATATTTTCTATCTTCCCACTTTTTTACCCCTCCAACCAAATGGACTCTAACAGAAAATAGGAGAGAAAACTTTTGGTGCCTCCTCCCAAAGTTTTAAGGGTTTTTTTATTTTTTATTTTTTATTTTTTATTTTTTATTTTTTTATACATCAATACTTAGGGTGGGGAGATTTTAACCGGAATGTATGTTTGGAAACGGATGAGATGCCAACCAATTGAGTTGTGTCGGGGACGTACGTATTTGCGACAAGGGCCAAAAATGCAAGATTAGCCTAAATCTCCCCTTGGGTTTTTTAGAAGTGTTTATTTGTGGAGAATTAAGCCAAAAATTCCAAATGTATAATGAACAAAGGCTAATTGTGCTTTAACAAGAGAGAAATGAAAATGCTATAATTGAAATACAAGAAAATGCAGAAAAAGTACACAAGTTTGAAACTTCGACCCACTGTCAGCGAGAAGAGGAAATTGAGAGAGATTGTGAGGAAGAGAGGGAAGGTTCCCCTATACCCATATTTCCACCCATTGGCTTTAAAATTGTGAAAATGTCTCCTGACTGAGTGGGCTTTTACTCTAAAGTTTCAGCTCTATGGGAAAAATGTAGTTGATTAATTTTTGAGTTGAAGAGAGAGTTTTATATAGAGTTTGGAGTGTTGCTAATGACTGGTTTTTGAGTAGTGGAAGAGGCTTTTATCCCCCATGATAATAATTTGGTGTTTTGGCTTGGGTTGCTTTTGTTTAAAGGAAGAGTTTGGCATGCTTTTAGCATGATTTTGGAAATAAAGTGGCTGACTCCATTAGCTATTGTTTCCTTGTCATTGTAGGCTTTTGACAACTGCATTTGGTGGCTACAATAGGCTAGCTAATTAATTTAGGGTCAGCTGTGTTTTTTGGGTGGAAAAGAAAATATGGTAGCAAAATTAGGTTAGGGCAGAAACTTTGGGCCACAGTCAACCAAAGCATAAAAGCTCTCTTGGTGTGGAAATTTTGGATACAAGACCTCCTCCATGAGCCTGAGGTGCTACTAGTGTCTCTTGCCCACTTGATAGCGCGCATGTGTTGGGCTCATGCAAAAGGTCCGAAGGGAACTGACCCATACCCTCCAAACCATATTTCCTCAATTTTCCCCAATATGTTGCATGGGCTTGGGCCATGCTTAAAAGAATAAATATAATGTAATATATGAATTGAGCCCACAAGCAAGTTGGGCTTGGTTGAAAATGTGCTACGAAAATAAGTGTCAACAAGCTGCGAGGCTCTTGGCCATTTTGGAAGTTTAGGGGCACTTTGGCCTTTTTTAAGTTTTGAGTGTATGTTGATAATTTTGGAGATTTCACTATTTAGGGAGAGGTCATGTCATTCTAGAGATTTATAGGGTAGTTAGGTCGTTTTAGAGATTTTCAGGATTTTTTTTTTCATTTTACAAGTTTTGAGGGTAATTTGGTCATGTAAAAGAATTGATGAACACTTTGGAGGTTTTGAGGACATTTTGTTCATATTGTAGGTTTTAGAACATTTCTACCATTTTGAAGGTTTTGAGAGAATTTTGGTCATTTTAGGGGATTTTTTGGGGTCATATTTTGGAGGTTTCCTTGGAGTATTGGTTATTTTGGAGAGAGAATGGAGCTTTTGTTATCTTGACTCTTGAGATTAAAAATGTATTATGCTCCTTGGAAGGTGGAAAACATTTAGCTCCCAAACAAAGTGATTTTTCGTGTTTAACAAAAATTATTTCAATTTGATAAATCAAGAATCTTTATATGTGTTAGTTTACTCTTTTTTCAAAAAAAGAAGCAAACACACGTGTAAAATACATCTTAGCATATATGAATATGTATACTAGGCCTCTCTAGTCACAATTAGACTTTTGAGAACTGAGAATTAGATCTTGTTTTCTCTAGATAACACCCCCAACCCCAAAGGCCCCAAATACTCAAAAAATGAGAAAACAATTATGAAGAACGTTTTGCACACAAAAAACGGAGTCAAGATCCTTGAAGTTGAAGGGTACTTTTTTGAAAGCTTGGTTAAATTCATTGTAAACTTTCATAACATAACAGAAGCCAACCGATTTAGATGGAACGCAGCCTCTCGAGACCACTTGGAATCCACTTGAAATGTTCATGCATAAAATCATTTTAGGTGGGGATTGACTGATAGTTGATTTTGAAGAAAATGACATTTCATCTAATCATATTCTATCCCATGAAAAAACTCATAAAGTGGTTGTAGCTCTTACTATCCCTACAAAGAAATGTTAAAGGTGAATTATTCTCTCCTCATAAGCTTACGTACATTCTTTTTAATTTGATTGGCCACAATTAATCTTGCCTAGAGCATTTGTATCGATGCTTGAATAACAGAAAAAGTACCACATTTTAGCTAATCAAGCCCAAAATTCACCCACATCAGGTTATGCAAAATTGTGTAAAAATACATGATTACTACAGTACAACCGTGTAAATTTACACTGACATTATTTATTTTACATTTAATTTTTTATTCTTTCTTTATGTATCCAGAGGATGAAGGAATAGAGTGAATGATAGTTGTTATGTGTGAAAAAATATAAACAATTAAAAAAATAAGAAAAATTGATATTTTAATGAAATATAATATAAAATAGATAATCTGATAGAGAGTATTTTAAAAAGTAGAAATGTAAAATAGAAAAAATAGATTCTTATATTAAATAAGACATAAATTTTTACACGAGCTGATGCAAATGTTTATGGGCTTATACGCATTCTTTAACTTGCCTAGTTCTTTTTGCTGAGAGACTTGCCTAATCTTTTTTCATTGGTAATATTGACATGTTAAGCATTGTATTAAACACAAAGTGAACGATAACAGCAAAGCATAGCCTGCAAAGGTTAGCAAGGCCTTCATCACCACTTAGGGTTTACACTTTACATTCCTAATAAAAACAGAAAATTGCTATGCTCCCCCTCTTACCTAAAAGTCCACACGTTAGTTTAGTCTCATGGTACACATAGACAGTCCACCCTGCAGTTGGTGAGACTTGTCTAGTTGAGCATTAGAAAACTTGGCTGTGTATTTGAACGGTCTCCGATATATAAATATATATATATATTTATATATATTTGCAAGCTCGCCAATGCTTATGCTGCTAATTATTTCACCATTGAGTCCTGCCACACTGCTGCAACTCAAAGAGATTTGACAATGAATAAAAATATATCCTCCATATCACTTTTAGTATTTTACTTTATATTCTATCAATCACAGTCTATAACAAATTTATTTTCTTTTCTTTTATAAAACAACCCAAAGTTTAATGAATAAAATCTTTTATCTCACTCTTAGTGTTCTATATACTATATAGTTTATATCATGCATGAGTCTGTATAATAGACTGGACAAATTTACAACCATGAATTTACTAAAATTTTCCGACTTATAAAAAAGTTTGTACCTCAACTGTACTCGGAAAAGAGGCAAAAAGCATCCATGTATATTGCTTTGTTATTTTAATAAAGGGAAATAGTTAATTTTAGCAACAAGTTTTCAAAAATCATTTCTCTAATTATCAAATCTTACCTTTGGGAGGTTTAACGTAGGATTGAGGGAGTCACATTACTTGATGGATTCCCTTAACATGTTAATGTATGTCATTTTCTCATATTTGGAGAATCTTGCTTTTACAATTTGCAGAGTTGTCTTGTTTACATGAGTTTATAGTAACAGCATATATACCTTAATATATAAATCATTAAATTGTGAATTTGTGTGTCTTTAAACTTTGTTTTGAGTTGTCAATTGTTGACAACTATGAATTTTCTAAAATTTTCCGTCTTATAACAAAATTTGTACCTCAATGGTACTTGGAAAAGAGGCAAAAAGCATCCATTTAAATTACTTTGAGTTTTGAGGGGTTCTTGGTTTGTTTGAGTCTTGTCTCAGGACCAAAAAGAACACAACCAGTGATAGAGCTAGAAAAATATCCTTGAGAGGAATGTGATAGATTTTAATCTTATATAATTTTTAGGGAGCCAATGTGTAAAAAAAAAAATATATATATATATATATAATATTTATCCTTCATAGAAATTACAAGGAGGAGAAAGGGTTTTTTCAAAACGCAGGGAGGCCATGGCCCCCTTTCCTTCGCTAGTGTGTGTATATATATATATTATATCATCACTTAACATATATTTTGATAAGATTATGACTTAGTTTGTTTGAGGGTATTATCTATAGATTTGCTTATAATATAAACATTGAAAAAAAAATTGAGGGGTCAAGCGTTATTTTTCTTATAAAATACTTATATATATATATATAATTATAATTACAAATACCCATGTAGCTCCGCCACTAGGCACAACATTCACATTATTAGCAATTTAGCATAACCACTGCCCACTGTATTCCCATATTGTAGATAAAGACAGGCCATTAGCAACTGCATTGATGTCATTTCACTCTCTTGTGGGTATGGTGTGCCTTGTGCTAAATGATCAGGGGCGGCTCTACATTGATGTCAGGATGTGGTCACGGACCAACTTGACCTGAAAAAAAAAAAAAAAAAAAAAAAAATTTATTATATATAAAATTTAAATTTTTTTGGATGTTTTTACCTTTAAAAAAATTTGTTACCACCCTAAATTTTTTTAGACTCAAAATAAATAAACTTTTGACAAAGTTTGTCAACAAACTTGATTATAAATTAAGGTTACAACTTCACTTAATTTTTTTTTTTTTTTTTTTTTTGAGAAGCAATATTTTTTTTATTAAATGTGAATTTTGACAAATCCACCGTTAGATTACATTTTTTTCTTATACCCTCCATTCTTTCAAAATACCAATAAAATCAAAGATCAATAATTATGTTATTAATCAAATATTTAAATTTTGAGTTTTTGTAGTCTAAAATTATACATAAAAAATAAGTTTATGGATCGAATAGTAAATAAAATCCTATTAATATGAAATTTGACATGTTTTATAAAAACATAAAGAACATGCAATTCAACTATTAGATTTTCAAAATATGTAGCCATGTTAATTTGTTTAGTGAGAGTTGTAGCCCTGAGTTATAACTAAGTTTGTAGTCAAACTTTGGTCCATTGAACAATATATTAGGCTTTTACAAACAAAATGGAAAAGCTTAAGAAAAATTTTATTGAACTAAAATTTTGAAAGAGATGTAGCTTGTAGCATTGATAATGTGACTATCATGTAACAATTTCAAAATAAGAAAATTCGTAGAAGGAAATTGTAAAATTTTATGTATTTGAATTTTTTTTTGTCAATATATGAAATTCTTTTTTTATTAGATTATACATAATTTAAGTTTCATAATGACTACTATGGCAGCCAAAAACTTTGTTATCAGTTTGTATTTGAGCCCCAATTTATTTATATGTATGTCACGATCCTACTGACTAGGTCCTGAACTTCGCCTGACTTGTCTTCCCCCAACCCTTAATACAATGTAGTTTCCCCGGTTTCCCTACATTTCCCACTGGTTCCCTGTGTTTCCCTTACTCTCACTCTCTCTCCCCCTAATTTTTCCAACCCCTTAACATGTTCACCTTCTCCTCCTTTTATAGTCTCTCCTTAGTGGGGGAGTTATCATTACTTCGCCACTTGACACACTTTCTCACATCTATTTGAATTCCCAGGAATCTTCACGACTTCAAAGGATTTCCTTGAAACTTGTTCTAGACGCCAATTAGTGCTCGGCAGCGAACTCCCCAAAGTTATTTGACAATGTTCGATTCCAACCTCAAATGGTTGTTCTCCCTCAGTCTTTCCTTTGGCTGGCTTGTCGATGTTAGGCCCAACTTGGCCCGAGCGTAACTCTATATTATCGAGGACTTGCCCATTTTCATAGCGAGCTAATCTCATCCCCTCCGTGTCTAACTTTAGCAATATGGGCCAACCACACTGTAATGGGCCTTAGCCGCATAGGCCCCTCTTTGTGTTGGGCTTTGGTTACGTGGGTCATTCCCAATTCAGGGGCCCAAGCCCCTACAACTACCTTGGAAAAAATTCTTGGAACTGTCATTGTACATGACATCATTGCCATAAGAGAATTCACAACCACGACAAACGTTGGCGCAACATATTTAGAAGCTTTAATATGCCATAGTAGTGACCTTGTTGATCTAAGGATGGCGGCTTTGGGTCGTTCAATTAGGTTTTTTGTGGCTTTGTGAATGTTTTTGAATATTTACATGTTAGTGGTGTGTTTAGCTAAGAAGTGAAATTAATCACACACGAAATACTAATAATAAGAATGAATGGTTAATGTAATTTGACTTTTCTAATATCTGCTACCTCTATCTAGTCCAATCTAATATCCACGTACATTTGATTTTTCTTTTTAAGCTTCCATTAGAACCAAACCATGGATCACATTCACAAGGTACAAACACATAGATTAAGATTCAAACCAACGAAAAAAATCTCTTCCGACAAGTATAGTACTCTAACATGTGAGAGGTTGGTAAATTAAGATCAACTTGACATACAATATAAAATTGAATAACATGATATTATATCACTTATTGACTTATTACATACGAGTGACTTGGTATGTTTGCTACAAAAGATTCTTTTCCACCTTATATGAAACATAAACACAATTCAGCAAAAAAAAAAGAAACATAAACACAGGAGAACAACAGGAACCACCAAACTAGAACCTCAAGAAAAGATTTACTAATGGCACAAACGTCCCAGGGTGAGAGAATAACTGAGCATCACCAATGGCTAACGTACTTATCCTATTATACAGTCCTACCCTTATAAATTGACCATGCAACTTTTATTTTTTGGGTTTAGAATTAATTTACCATGCAAATGATCATAAAGATTGGTGTTTATTTCCTTTCAGGTTTAGTAACAAGGGATAGTCTCTGTCTCTGGTGGGTTCAATAACTAAATTACAGTAAAAAAAAAAAGTATCTCCTTCAAAAAAAAAAAAAAAATTCCATTATTTAATCTTCACGCTCTGCAATAGCATTCCAAGTTCCAACAGCCAGCTCTACAGCCTTTTTTTAAAGAAAAATTGCAAGCTCTTTTCAGTTTTCAGCCATTATTTACTAACACCAAAAGCTTTACGCATTCATACCTGCAAAAAAAATATATTGGCAATGTATTTGTTTACTCAAACATTTGAATGTAATTAACATTTTCCATGAGGTACTCACCCCAATGCATTCTCTACCGTCATCAATTGCGTAATTGTATCGTATGAGAGAGTACCATTTTATTTTATTTTATTTAGTTATAGTTGTACACTCTTTTCTACTCATTTGATTTTTTTTTTTTAACCCAAGAAATATCACTGGAAATAAATTCTTCCAATTGACCAGTTACATAAAACTAATCTTACGCCTGACTACTTAACCTAAAGAAAGAAAAGTTTAAGAGTTCCAATTTCTAAGTTTATATTATTTGACATGTATAAATAAAACTAATGGCAAGTATGGCTTTTCTCGCATATAAGAAGCTTGGTATATGGTCTATTTCCATTTAAATAGGTATCCATTGTAGGTGAAATAGTGGACCATAATACCCCACCAGTTGGAGTTGTTGATTTTCAGATATATTCTCCAGGAAAATATAGTTGAAAACTTGAAATTGTCATATATATATATATATATATATATATATATAAGAGCTTAGACGCAGCTGTCAATTGGAATGATCTTCCTGAATCCTGATTGTCTCTAATACATACTTGAGGTTGCAAGGACTTTGATGTGCTTGATCAGTCGGTCTCATCTTATGTTGTTTTCGAATCGATGCTCATGTTGTCAACTTTTCAGTGAAACTAAAAAAACACCATTGCTATCATCATCATCATACAGAGTTTATGAATTATGAAGGGTTTGGCTTACCTACAGTATTTTTTTAACTAGAATCTTCTTTTGTTTTAATGAGAAACTGTCACGTCATTCACTAACTAAATAAAATGTGGAGATTAAAACACACCACTACTTGGCATTGTATATTTATGTTATAAATACTGAAATCTGTAGTATTGTATTTCATCCTTAAAGAATATACATCAGTGCCTTTATATAAGAGGCATATGTGTGCGGTACAAGTAAAGTGTAGTACAAGTACAAGTGTGCTATACAAGTAATCTAACTAGGCCTAAAGCCCATAACATAATGTACGTTAACAGCCCCCCTCAAACTCAAGGTGGATGTGAGACCAGCTTGAGGTTGTCAACCAAATCACGAGTGCGTCCCTTAGGAAGTGACTTGGTGAAGATATCTGCAAGTTGATCTTTGGAGGAGACTGAGAAAAGCTTGAGAGCACCATGGACAAGATGATAACGGATAAAATGACAATCAATCTCGATGTGTTTAGTCCGTTCATGGAAGACATCATTGTGAGCAATATGAATGGCACTCTGATTGTCACAATAAAGGGGAGTAGCAGAGGATGTGGACACACCCAAATCCTTAAGAAGCCATCGTAGCCAAAGGAGCTCAGATGTGGTATCAGCAAGGGCACGATATTCTGCTTCAGTACTGGAGCAGGCCACAAAAGTTTGTTTCTTACTTCGCCAAGAAATCAAAGAAGAACCAAGGAAAAAAACAATAACCTGTAGTGGACCTGCGATCAGTGGGATCCCCTGCCCAATCAGCATCAGAGAATGCACAGAGTACAAGAGGAGACTGAGCTGAGTAGAAAAGGCCATGGAAGAGAGTGCCTTTCAGGTATCGAAGAATGCGCAGAACAACAGCATAGTGAGTTGACCGTGGAGCAAACAAATACAAGCTCACCTAATGAACAGCATAAGAGATGTCTGGACGAGCAACTGTGAGATAAACTAGGCTGCCAATCAATCGTCTGTAAAGAGAAGGATTAGACAATGGTGTCCCCCCCGAGGGTGTCAAATGCGCATTAAGTTCAACTGGAGTGTCAACAGTCTTGCTGTCAGTGAGTCCAGCTCGAGACAAAAGGTCAGAAGCATACTTGGCTTGAGTAATATAAAGACCATCTGTGGAATGAGTAATTTCAAGACCCAAGAAATAGCTGAGATGTCCAAGATCTTTCATCTCAAATTGCTGACTGAGAAAATCCTTGAGTTCTTGAATACCACTGAGGTCATCACCAGTTATGATCATATCATCCACATATAGAAGAAGCAAAATGGTGCCTTTATCAGTACGACAAAGAAATAAGGCAGAATCATACGGACTGGCAGTGTAATCCACGCGAAAGATAGTGGAGCTGAACTTGGCAAACCAAGCTCGTGGAGCTTGTTTAAGACCATAAAGTGCACGTCGAAGATGACAAACCTTGTTTGATTCAACAGAGAGACCAGGAGGAGGTTGCATATAGACTTCTTCACTCAGATCCCCATTAAGGAAAGCATTTTTAACATCCATCTGAAAAAGATCCCATTTACTAGCAGCAGCAACAGCTAAGAGGGCACGAACAGATGAGATACGAGCAACTGGAGCAAATGTCTCTTCATAATCAATCCCATACTCCTGTGTAAAACCTTTTGCAACAAGACGAGCCTTGTAGCGCTCAATGGACCCATCAGAGCGAGTCTTGATCTTATAGATCCACTTACAACCAACCACAGACTGTCTAGGAGGGAGAGTGACCAGATCCCAAGTATGGTTTTTGGTTAATGCATCAAGTTCCTCTTTCATTGCAATCTGCCATAAAGGGTCAGTGGAGGCCTCACGATAGGTTTGAGGCTCGTGAAGTGTAGCAAGAGCAGTGTAACAATGATAGTCAAGTAAATGTGTAGGAATGGATCTTACTCGGGTTGAGTGGCGAGGTGGAATGTCTTGTGGAGGATCTTCAGGCGGAGCAGGAGCAGGGGACCCAGGCTCAAGGTGGGGTAGCTCGTCATCAACCTGTTCATCTTCAACCTGTCTAGGAGACGCATCAAAAATATCTGGAGAGAAGTCCAAAGGAGGATCAAAAGTATTTGTAGAAGGAACAAGAGACTCATCTGGAAAGATTTCTAAAACAGAGGAGGTAGTCAGGGAAGAACGAAAGTGAGAGAGTTCAACAAACAATCGGTGTTCCCAAAAGACAACATTACGAGAAACACGAAGACGATGAGAGACAGGATCATAACACCTATACCCTTTTTGAGTTTCGCCATAACCAAGGAAACAACAAAGTCTAGATCGAGGCTCAAGTTTGTTGTGCTCATGAGGCTGAAGAAGAACGAAACAAGCAGATCCAAAGGAGCGAAGGTGATGATAGTCAGGAGGTGACCCAAAGAGATGCTCATACGAAGTCTGATTATGGATGATAGCACTTGGAATGCGATTAATCGCATGAACAGCATGAAGAGCAGCTTCACCCCAAAATGGGGCAGGAACTTTGGCAGAAAGAAGAAAAGCACGAACAGTGTCAAGAATATGACGAAGTTTTCTTTCAGCTCGACCATTTTGCTGAGAGGTACCTAGGCAAGTTAGATGATGTACAGTGCCATAGGAATGTAACAGAGCTTGAAACGCATATTGAGTATATTCAAGAGTATTATCAGATCGAAAAATTTTGATACGTTTGGAGAATTGTGTTTCAACCATTTTTGCAAAGTTGCTGTATATTGGTAAAATTTCAGAACGAGATTTCATAGGAAATATCCAACTATAACGAGAATAATCATCAATAAAAACAACAAAATATCGAGATCCACCAATACTAGCAACAGGAGAAGGTCCCTAAACATCAGAATGAATTAACTCAAAAATACTATTAGAAATAGATTCACTGTTATTAAAAGGCAAAGCTGGCTGTTTTCCTAACTGACATGAAGTACAATCAAAATTGTCTTTGGACACAGAACCCAACAGACCCTTAGAAGCTAACTGTTGTACCCGAGAAGATGGTGCATGACCAAGACGAGAATGCCAAAGTGCAAGAGAAGGTAAGGAAGAAACTGCAGCAGCTGCAGCAGCAACAGAAACAGGAGAAACAGGTGGAAGATGAAGATTGTCCACAGGAAACATACGCCCAACTCTAGGACCGGTCCCAAGCTCCTGCCCCGTCCTCGGATCCTGCACAATACACCCAGAATAGTCAAAAATAAGGCGATAACCTAGTTCAACTAATTGTCCCACAGAGCACAAATTATAGGATAGGTCAGGTATATGGAAAACTCCAAGAACAGAAAGGTTGGAGGTTGAAACAAAACCTAGACTATTCCCATGCATGGTGGAACTATCAGCTATATGAATATTTAGAGGATGTGGTGCAGGGTCAAGTTTGGAGAATAAGGACAAGTGAGGTGTCATGTGATTGCAGCAGGCAGAATCAAAAAGCCAAGTTTGAGACTTACCGGGTAGAACTGAGAGAGCAGTGGAAAGAGATGCATTACCAGCCATACGAACAGCCTGAGCTATGATCTCTTGTAGTTCAGTGGGGGAGAGGTTGATAGTGGATCCAGAAGACTGAGACTCAGCTAAAATGGAAGCCATTGGCGGAGTAGGCTCAGTATTAGCAACAGCAGCAGTAGATTTGTTGCGACGGTAACAAGTCTCAATGGTGTGGCCAGGACGCTTGCAATAGTTGCAGAACTTTTTATTGGTCTGCTTGCGACGATTGCTAGAGCCAGAGGAATCACCTGATTGCTGAGGTTGCTCTATGAGTGGAGCAGAAGGAGTAATAGCCAGAACATTGAGCTTATTCTGGGCTTGAAGGGTAGCAAGACGAGCTTCTTCTCTAACCAACTCGTTCACAGCAGTATCAAGAGAGGGAGCAGGACTGCGATTCAGAAGCTGACCTCAAATGGGCTCAAAGTCCTTGTGAAGCGACATCAGGAATTCATAGAGGCGAAATTCATCTCTAATGGTAGCATATTGCTGAGCATCCTTTGAGCATGCCCAAGTTGGATCAGAAAGGTCAATTTGGTCCCAAATGAAGCGAAGCTGATCATAGTAGTCATTGATGGACTGCCCTTGTTCTTGCCTAAGTTGATGCAATTCAACCACTAACTGATATTTCATGGATCCGTGAGTAGTGGAGTACCTTTTGGCCAACATATCCCATGCAGATTTTGCATCATCAAAGCTGCCCAATAGATTGGAGATGGAGGGAATGGAAGTGTTTCGAATCCATATGAGGATCATGTGGTTGTGACTATCCCATTCAATCATGCGACCAAGGAAAGCAGCATCTTCTTCATCGGCTCCCTTGACAGGAATAGTGATTGCACCAGTACAAAAATGCCAGAGCATGCGACCCTTAAGAAAACTGCGCATAGCTTGAGACCAAGATAAGTAATTCTTATTCCCCTCCAATATAGTATTGATGGGGCGAGGAAGAAAAATATCATTTTTATCCATTTAGAGACACAATATGCAAAAACAGACTGCAAAAATGAAATCTACGCGAAAAACTAGGTAAGGAGAACCTGGACTGCAAAAGTCAACCCTGAAAAGTCAACGGTCAAAGTCAATGGCCGGTCAAAGTCAGCGGTCAGCGGATGACGTCAGCAAGATGACGTGGTGCTGACGTCAGCAGATGACTAGATGCTGACGCAGCTAGGGCTGACGTGGCACGGATGACGTTAGCTGGAACTGAGGACGGCGCGTGGGGCGTGTGGGACGATGACGCAGAATCTTCAGGCAGCGCGTGAGGGCGCGTGATGTCTCCGATAACTGCGAGGCTTTCACCGGAAGTTAGATCAGCTCAAGACGATCTCAGTGATGCCTCCAGAAATGTGATCGGAGTAATATTAGCGGCGTTGATGACACGTGCAATGATCTGTGCGGTGTAGGACTCCTCAACGACAGCGGCTGCAGGTCCGGAACCCAAAGACAACGGCTGGAAGACGTCGGAGGTTCAATGGCGAGAGGCTGCAGACTGTTGTGATGGCGGAAGCGATTTTGAAAATGGAGTAACACCAATAAAGACAAGACTGCTAAGAAAATGTCAGAGCAATGGCTCTGATACCATGTTATAAATACTGAAATCTGTAGTATTGTATTTCATCCTTAAAGAATATACATCAGTGCCTTTATATAGGAGGCATATGTGTGCGGTACAAGTAAAGTGTAGTACAAGTACAAGTGTGCTATACAAGTAATCTAACTGGGCCTAAAGCTCATAACATAATGTACGTTAACAATTTAAAACAAAAGAACGGGAGGTAAGCCAAACTCAATTATAAAAGCAACAAAAATGGATTTCTTATTCCAATAATGTAAACAAAAAATCTATAGATTAACGAAAGGCAGGTGGAAAGGAATTGACTTTATTGGGTGTGCTTAAGTAGGAAATGGGGTTGTTGTACATGTTGATATGAGACAAAAAAAAACAGGTTTAGTCTAACTTTCATGAACCACAAAAAGCTGTCATTTACAAAATAATTAAGCTAATTTCCCAAGTATTATGTTGCATAGAGATTGTGGAAGTCAAACAGTACGTACTTCATTTTACATGTGAAAGTATAGTACGGCTTAAAAAATCACCATTGATCTAACAGGACCATTAAATTGTTTAACCATGATAATTATTTGCAAGCATATATAAGAAATGGAATCTTGTTTGCTAAGCCAATAATTAATAATGGATTAGTCAGAAACTTCGTGAACATGCATGCACACTTTCACATTCTGAGATTATAAAAATTCCAAAACATGATTCATCCCAAAATAAAATCTATAAAAAAAAAAAAAAAAAGAACAAATGAGGCACTATGGTTTAACACTTTATGTATCCTTTTTATCCCTTAAGACACCTTTAATATTAAATTTTCATGACTCTCCACTCATTTTTAAGGAGATCCTGTCTATTAGTGTATCAAAACATAACTCTAAATAAAGGTTTGAAAAAAAAATTATCATATAGTCTATACTCTTCAAGTGCATAACACATTTTAGATGTAACTACAAATATTTTGGCAAATTAAAAACCTCTGGTTAAGTTTCCTTAAGTTTTTAATTATTAAATTTAGAAATTTTTTTTCATATATGTTGTGTGAATGCTTGAATCCAAAGAAAAATACTTTATATACAATTTATATGATCTAGATTCAAGTAATTATTAATTTATTGTTTTTCAATAAAATTATTCTAAAAGTTTATAACCAAAACCCTACAACGTACGGGAATAATACTAGTGTGAAAGTTTATATTGTAAGGCTTAAAAAAATCACCAATGATCTAACAAGACCATTACATTGTTTAACCTCATGATAATTATTTGCAAGCATATATAAGAAATGGAATCTTGTTTGCTAAGCTAATAATTAATAATGGATTAGTCAGAAACTTCGTGAACATGCACTCTTTCACATTTGAGATTATAAAAATTCCACATGATTCATTATTTGAAAATAAAATTTTAAAAAATGAACAAATGAGGCACTATGGTTTAACCTAGAAACGTTGAGAGGGAGAAAGAAAGAACTACAATGATTTATGATGGCTTAATTAATGTTTGCCGTACTTATCAAATAATTATACAGAAAGATATCTTTGACTGAGAAAATGGATCTACTTCGGGTATGTTTATCTATATATTAATGTTTACTTGCTTGTCTTTAACCAAAAAAAAAATGTTTACTTGCTTGTCACGCATATGCATGGCTTGTCTCATATGCAAATATTATATATGATGGAAGCTTAATTTCAAACAATTCACACCAAACTCTCACGCAGAAAATCCCCAGTGTATCGAATAACGATGTTTATGGTCTGTTTATTACATTATAAAATGACCTTTCAAGCATTCGAATTTATATAATGATCATGAGTTTCACGAACCTTTTTTTTTTTTTTTGAAAAAAAAAAAAGTTTTTCCTTTTCACATTCCTAACCTTTCACTTTTGCTCATACTAATAAAATTGCAAGGGATACAAAATTATTTACAATATATATTGTGGTTTTGTAATTGAAAGAACATCATTTTCACATTTACATCATTGACATTACTCTTATTATTATACAGTAGAAAGCAAGTCACATAAATAATTTTAAAAAAAAGTTTTGAAATTTTTTGTTGAATTGAATTTATTGTTATAATAAATATGGTTTCCAACTAAGCATATATTGAGTTGGATTATGTTCCTATTAGTTGTATTTAAATAAAAACAAAAATAAATGTTTGGTTCTTGAAATTTCAAATTCTATATATTTTGATCCTATAATTTGATACGTTCTTTTTTTATTCTAAAAACAATAAACAAATCACTAACTCCTATAATTTGATACGTTCTTTTTTATTCTAAAAACAACAATAAACAAATCAAGTTAGTGATTTCGTTTATTGACTTTATTCTCTATTGGCTTACTTGGCTAACAGAATGTTGATATGGTAATTTTTTGGCATGGCATTGACAAAGGCTAACTAAACAAGCCTCATAGGTTTCCACATGTTTTCCCTTATTACCCAGCAAGTAGAGTGCTACTATGGTCATGCTCTGATGAAAAACACCAACTCAAATTGTCCCCCTATCCCTTTTTTTGTAGAATGAAGATTCTTCTAGGGGTTTATTAGGGTTTTTTATTTTAACCAGTAAGAGAAAATACATGGCAAGCCACATGGCATGCCTAATTATCCTTTTATCAAAACTTGTAACAAAAATAAATAAACGAATAAACACATTTTGTTAATCACATAAGCAAAAATTAACTTGGTCTGTTTAAAATTTTTTGAGAATTAAAAAAATTAAAAATTTTAGGAACTTTTACCCAAATTTCAAAGATCAATCATACCATATTTTTGCACCTTTCACATTTGAATGGAATGGCACACACTGACACACAAGAGCTAGGAATCTAATAATTTCAATACGATTTTGTTTTTTTGAAACTGTGAAACTTTATTAAAGTAGGCTCTCAAGATCAGCCAAAAATACAGATTCAAGGTCTAGTTGCACTTCTTCCATCCAGACGGACATACTAGGAGGTATAATTGCTCTCCTTGCTAATGAATGTGCTAACTGGTTACAATGTCTCTTGACAAAAGATATATTTGCTTTAGAGAAGTGAGACAACAGGAAAAGAATATCAGCTACAATGTTTCCGTAGTTGGTCAGCTTGCTGCCTCCATTCTTCAAATTCTTTATAAGGAGCTCAGAGTCACCTTCAAGAGTTATATCGTCAAAGCCAAGTTCCAAAGCAAATTCTAAAGCTCTTCTAGCCGCCATCGCTTCCACCTCAATGACTGATGTTGGTAGAGGTATTTGTTGAGTCAAGGACGCCATAATCAGCCCAGCATCATTTCGGATTACCACGCCGATCCCAGCACGATCACTGTCTGCAAATATCGCGCCGTCAAAGTTTATCTTGAACCCGTTAGCATCAGGTGTTGTCCAATGAGTTGTTGCTCGTCCATGGGGGTGCGAAGGTCGCTTGTTGGTAGTTTCAGACCTCGTCAACCGTTCCTGGGCAAACTCCAACACTTTGTCAAGTGGTAAGGCCGATTTGCCGAGGCGTAGGTTGTTGCGCCTATTCCAAAGTGTCCAAATTATTACTACAAACAGCTCCGGCTCTTTGTTTCTTGAAAAATGAAATCAAACATGTCAATAAAGGAGGAGCACGCATAGAGCGTGCCATGGTTCCACTCTGGCCGTGTGCCCCACAAAGGCTTCAGGTCTGGACAGTGCAACAAGGCATGCACAGCATCTTCTTGGTGCATTTTACACCTATCATAGGTGCCTGTGGTAATGATTTTACGGCGGACCAGGTTCACTTTAGTGGGTAGAGAGTCTTTGCAAGCTCTCCAGGCCAGATGTTTCACTTTGTTTAGAACATTAAGACCCCAAATCTTCTTCCACAGTGGCTTCAAGGCTTCATTCTCAGATGGACCAGGTTGCCTACCGAGATGCTCTTCATACAAAAACTTGTACCCGGATTTAACAGTGTAGATACCATCTGGGTTGAAGGGCCAAATCAAAACATCCTCTTGAATTGTCCTACAGAGGGGGATATTTTTTATGATACTCACTTCAAAAGGATAGAGTTCCCCAAACCAATTCTCCACCTACTCCCCCGTTGAATTACATCTCTTCCCCGCATAATACTCCGCCATGCGTAAGAAGCATTTGCAGGTATTTTGGCCTCCATCACCGATGAATTGGGAAAGAATTTGGCTTTAAAAACATGGTAGAATAAGGAGTTTGTGTCATGAAGCAACCTCCATGTGTGTTTTGCCAAAAGTGCATCATTAAAAAGGGAGAGATTTTTAAAACCCATACCACCTTGAGATTTAGGCTTACACAAGTCCTGCCACTTAACCCAATGAACCTTCCTATTATCACCCCTTTGACCCCAAAAAAACCTGCATATCATCATTTCAATCTCATGGCAAAGTGTTGAAGGGAGCTTAAAACAAGCCATGGTATAGGTAGGGAGGGCTTGTGCCACGGCCTTAATAAGGATCTCTCTTCCTGCTTGGCTGAGGAGTTTTGCTTCCCAACCTTGAATCTTTTTCCACACCCTCTGTTTGATGTATGTGAAGCTTTCCTTTTTATTACGCCCAACAAGAGAAGGGAGGCCTAGGTATTTCTCGCATTGTTGGACCACCGGAACCCCAAGCATCTCCTTTATAGCCAATTGGGTTTCTTCGGAAGTTGATTTACTAAAGAAAAGGGTGGTCTTTGCTCTATTTATTTGCTGCCCTGTTGCCCTCTCATATTTAGCCAATACATTGAGCAAACTTTGGCATTCCTCTATCTTGGCCCTGCAAAAGACGAGGCTATCATCTGCAAAAAGGAGGTGTATTAGTTTAGGTCCATTACGACAAAGTGAGACCCCTCGAATATCTCCATTATTGGCTGCACTTCTAATCAACCCATGTAAACCCTCGGTACACATAAGGAAAAGGTAGGGAGACAGTGGGTCGCCTTGCCTTAATCATCTAGATGGAGTGATGTGACCATGGGGCTCCCCATTAATCAAGACTGAATATGAGGTTGTGGTGATGCATGCCATCATGAGTTTCACGCACCTATCATGGAAACCCAACTGCACCAAAACTTTCTCCATATATGCCCACTCCACCCTATCGTAAGCCTTACTCATGTCGAGCTTCAAAGCCATAAAACCCGACTTACCCTTAGTATGGTTCCTCATGTAGTGCAAAGTTTCAAAGGCCACTAGAATATTATCTAATATCAGCCGTTCAGACATAAAAGCACTTTGGTGCTCTGAGATAAGCTGAGGCAAAACATCTTGCAAACGGTTGGTTAGAACTTTAGCAAAAATTCTATATAACACGTTGCTCAAACTTATGGGTCTAAATTCTGACACATATTTCGGGTCCTTCACTTTTGGGATCAAAGTAATAAAAGAATGGCAAAGTGCAGGAGGTAAAACACCTGAATTTAAATAATGTAGGATAGAATGTGACACATCAGGACCAAGCAAAGACCAATAACTTTGAAAAAATAAATGGGGCATACCATCCGGGCCGGGTGCTTTTAAAGGGGCCATTTGTTTCAAGGCAACTTCCACTTCTTCAATTGTGAAGTTAGCCACAAGCTTTTCATTCATTTCATTTGTCACCACTTGAGGAATTAAGTCCACCACCTCCTCAAAATTGCTGGGATTAGCCAAAGTGAAAAGGTTTTGGTAAAAGTCCACAATAGTGTCATTTACTTGAGCTTGCCGAGTGCACCATCTGCCTGTAGCATCATACAATTGTGTAATATAATTTCTTCGTCTTCTCTGAGATGCTTTGCTATGGAAAAATCTAGTATTACGGTCTCCATCCTTGAGCCACATAACCTTAGATCTTTGTCTCCACATTTTGGCTTCTTTATCGAGTAGCACGTTCACTTCACCCTCCAACCATTTCATGTGTCTAGAGTCTCCAGTCCGAACAGCCCTCTTTTCAGCCTCCTTCAATTGCTTTTTTTTCTTCTCTAATTCCTTTCGGACACTGCCAAAACTCCTCCTACTCCAACGGGACAGCTCCTGCCCACATCTATCAATTTTTTTTTAACACCCTTGTATCCCATGGATCAAAGGAATTCTCACTCCAAACAGCCTCAATTGTCTCACTACAACCTTTATCGCTCATCCACATGTGTTCGAAGCGGAAAGGTTTTTGGAAGCTACAATCCATACCTTCAGGTGAGATACACAGTGCCTTATGATCAGAAGCGGTTCCGTCTAAGTGCAACACTTTCGTACCTGGGAACATAGAGAACCATTCGTTGGTGGCCATGGCATGGTCAAGCCTCTCCCAAACTGTGAACTCAACAAAGTTTTTGTGCCATGTAAAAGGAAAGCCCACAAATCCTAAGTCCATAAAACTACATTCATCAAGAGCATCACGAAACAATTGCATTTGATGGTGAGGTCTTGGCCGGCCTCCCTGTTTTTCAAATTGTCTCGTAATCTCATTAAAGTCTCCGACGCACAACCATGGGGCTGACCCCTTAGTTTTCAGATTTCTCAATTTTGTCCAAGACTCATGTCTCTTATGCGTATTAGGTTCCCCGTAGAATCCCGTAAACCGCCACTCCTTCTAAGTGTTTTTATTGATTGTGGTGTCAATGTGGTTCTTGGAGTAAGTTTCAATCTCCAAGGGAAAACCTTCTTTCCAAAAAATTGCCAAACCGCCCCCTTTATTAATCTAGGGAACTTCAAATAAATTTTTGAATTGGATCCTTCGTTGAACTTGTTCTAGCTTAGCTTTGTCTGTCCATGTTTCGGCTAAAAACACGACAGAGGGATCTTTTGCCCACACCCAATCTGCAGGCTGATCTTCTGTACGTAGGTTCCCAAGTCCACGACAGTTCCATACTAAAAGACTCATTGCTTCTGGCAGGGCTGGACACCAGCCTCTGCCAGTATCTGTATTTGTTCTTCATCAACCTGTGAAACCACGAATCTCCTTTTTGGTAACTCAGATTGTTGTATGTCATCAAGTAGAGCCCTTTTTGTGCCACATGTAGCAGCCTGGCACGTTTTCTGTTCCACTTCAGCCCTGAGAATACATTTCCAAGTTGGTCTACTTGGAGCATTTGATGAGGGTGAGGTCAGGTTGGGAATATCTGATGAGGGTGGGGACGGGTTGGGAACAGCTGGTGTAGTTATAGTGTTTGGGGTGGAATGGTTAAAGGTATGATGTGGATTATGAGGTTTGGGAATATCCGATAAGGGTGGGGTCAGGTTGGGAACATTTGTTGTGGTTAAAGTGTTTGGTTTGGTCGGGTTAGAGGTATGATGTGGATTATGAGGTTTGGGAATATCTGATGAGGGTGGGGTTGGGTTGGAAACATTTGTTGTGGTTAAAGTGTTTGGTTTGGTCGGGTTAGAGATATGATGTGGATTATGAGGTTTGGGAATATTTGTGGTACGTATATCAGTTAATGGGGTCTTGGGATTATCTGTATCAGTTTTGGTGTCAGTGTTTGATGAGGGTAAATCAAATTTCCCGAGTTCACGGCCTATTTCCTCAATGTTTTTTTCAAAAGAATCTTCGGGTATTAATGAGGGCACTAAACACGGGTTTAAATGAGGATGGTCAACGTTGTGTATATCTGGAAGGAAAGTATCATCAATGTTTGTAACGGGTGGAGGGTTACCGTGATTTTCGCTTACCATATTGGGCTTGACCGTGCTTGGAGATTCTCTGGCTGCCGCCGTCCATGTCTCACCGGTCTTCCTCTGTTCAGGTATAGTGGCTTTCTTCTTAGCATAGAACCCCGGGACAGACACCACAGTTTTGCGATTCCCAATCATTGGCGAGGCCCTTATCCATGGTCCAAACTCCCTGTCTGATTCTTCCAGTGTGCCTTCACTATCAATCCATCGCTCATAATCTCTATCGCTATGTGTAAGGCAACCACACCAATAACAAATGTTAGGGAGTCGTTTGTACCTAAAAGAGACCCACAGCTCTTTATCATCATCCAGAGTTATTACCCTTCCCCGGCACAAAGGTTGTGATATATCTACCAAAACTCTAACCCGCATAAAACCACCACACTCCTCTGTCTTCGTGTTTGATTAATTCTGCACTACACCTACTGTCTCGCATAAACCTTCGACCACAGTTGGATTCATGAACTTCATTGGTATTCCATGCACTTGAACCCAAAACGGGGTGAGATTGAAGTCCATTTGTTGCACGTCGCTTACTCCGTCGTATCTGCGTAGCACCATAAGGTGCTTGTCAAAGCTCCACGGTTCATTTGCTAGTATATTGTCCACTTCGGTTTTACTGTCAAAAGTAAATAGAACCACATGATTCCCAAGGTGCTTAATTTTAAAACCATTTTTGGATCGCCACAGGGGTGTAAAGGTGGCTGCAATGGCATCAAAGTTCAAAGCTCGCTTTGTGAGGAACTTCGCGGTGATGATGAAAACTGAGGTGGCCATGTCATTGTGTAATCTGAACTTGGGGCCCTCCCTGTGTGAGATGGTCAAGCCATTCCATTGTTTTGTGAGATCTTCCATCAGAGGCAGATTGAGTGTTTCCCAAAGCCCCAGAGAAAAGAAACCTACTAGCCTTAGAGTAACCCTGTTACGCTAAGGAAACCAAAATCTCCTCTTGAAAGGGACTGCTATTCTACTGTCTAGAGAGAGCTGGAGAACCCAACCTTCCTACGGCAGAGAATAATAAACGTGCAAGAGGAATAATATAATTATAAACGGATACGCACAAATAATAAATGTGCAAGAGGAATAATAAATAATAAATAATATATAATATATAGTATTTAAATGAACAAGATTATTTTATTTTACAGATATCATATCATGCTACACGAGATTTCACATATCTGGATCTGTCTCTTTTTTTGCAGAGTAAGCATCTCGAATCCTCTGCTGCCATAAAACTGGAAAAACAATGTGGGGTACATAATTCCAAAGTCTTGTTTGGGTAAATCTTGTTAAGTTGGCTATAAATAATAATATTATTCTATAATTTGCTAGGAAATTGCAAAGTATGGCTCTTTCCCTGACAAACAGATACAATAAGGATCTATATATTCTTGTATTGTAGTTAATTAATGAAGTCTATCACTTGGAGTTTCGAGCTTCCAAATATTCATATAACTCAACTGCATTATGCACTATATATGCACATGACAAGTTAATTGTGACTGAAGTCATTTACCAAAATGTTCAAAAATTCATATTTTAGGGGAGCCAAAAAATAAAATTCAATATATTAAAAAACTTTTTAGTTAAAATTTATGGCTATTTTTACAAATTATAATATTTGATCAGGACAAATTGTATTTCTTCCTAATTACATTGTAGTTGCACAGTGTATTTGGCAACAGATTAAAAAGTTAACCTTTTGTTTAAACTATCTATCCACATTATTTTTTTTTATTTTATTTCAAATAATTTAACTTTCAACTTTTTGGAAATAAACTAACTTTTTATCTTACAATATGCTAATAAGCTACCGAAAAAAAACAGTTCACAAACAGACATGCAATTTCTTCTTAAAATTTCATACTAACAATATTAATTATTAATTATTGGTGATAAACACTTTACCCCTAAGATTTTCATCAAATTAAATGAAAAATTCAAACTATTGTAATTTTTTTTTTTTAAATTCAATTTTCAGTTATTCTTAATGAAAATCATTACAGTAATGGTAATGACAGCTCAAAAGTGAAGATTAGAAAGCACTTTTCTTTTCTTTTTTCTTTTTTGAGAATCAGATCAAAAGAACAAACGAAAAGAGGCAAACCAGGTTGCTCACACTCTGGCCACAATGCTATTTATTTTGACTCAGAGAAAGCACTCTAATTATGGTCCGTTTGGATTGAGGGAGAGGGAGAGAGAGGGGGAGTAAAATAGAGTAGAGTAGATTTAACATAAAATTAGTTTATTTTTAACCAACTTTACTCTACTCCCCTCCACTCTCCCTCCTTTCCCCCTCTATCCAAACATGCCATAAGTGATGGATTAATAAATATATCCAAGTCCAACAATGTGGTCGTAAGCATTATTGACTACTCAAACCTTCGTTTAAGAACACATGCATATTATATATAGTGATCTCTATTTTCCATCTTTGTGAAAGACCAGTACTGTAATCTTTCTTGGCCTTATGTTTATTAAACTAATCCTGATCAGGCTGCTATTGACATCAACGTTCTAATCTTCTTATTAAAAAGTGGAAAACATCGTCACTCAACAAGTTGCGCGCAATGGGTCATCATCAAGTCACTATAGAAAGCAAATTTAGCTACAAATGAACCGCCATTGTCATATGGTCCATGCTCGAGATAGTGATGCACGGACCTAATCAAATATAAAACTGAAAAACCAGTCTTACTATAGTAAGACCGGTTTTTATCTTGTTAATTATGTTCAGTTTTTAATAATTTATGTTTAGCCATGCTTGATAGTTGATACCTTTTTTTGGATATGTATTTTCTCTCTATAGGCATCTCTTAATCTGTGATTCTTTTCCCATTTACAATTAAGATTAGGACATGTTTATGTCAGTCTCTAAGCCACATTAACTGTAATACCCCAATTTGATTGATTGTGTGATGAGTCTCACATCGGACATATTAAACTAGGCTTTATTAACAATTACAAGGAGCCTCAATTGTGACTAGTCCTTAATTTTGAGGTATAGTGTAAATGTGATTAGCACTTTTCCTTAGATCGTTACATTAACATACAAACAAATAATCAACCGTTTAATTTTTAAGAGATTTTAGAAAACAATCAATCAAGCAAATATGTATAATTCATATGCCTAACAAACACGAGAAAGTACATAATTCAGTACACTCTTAGCATATATACAAGTCAGGAAAAATTTATTTAAGGAACAGTTTTTAGTACCTTTAGAATCTTGATATACCACCTTCTCAAAAAAAAAAAAAAAAAAAAGAATCTTGATATATATACCATTGCAATCACAAAAGTGTATTTTGCAAAGTTCTTAATTACTTCATCTGTCACACAAGCAATTCCATTTTTGAAAGTTCCTTTGACTCTATCTCAAGCAACCATTCACATGTTAAATCGTTAGCTGATAACTTTTTATAGAATAGAAAATGACACAATAGCATTCATCAAGGAAAAAGAAAATGACATAGTAACTAGCTAGGGATAATGGAGAGTGAGAGAGAGAGAACAGCCTAGGTAAGAAAACTCTTAACTCAATAAATCTGATTTTATATAGTATTATTGGGCTTTGTTTTAGGGAAGATTATCAAACAGACTAATTAAAAGGGACTTCTTCCGTTCCTCCAAAAAAAAAAAAGGACTTCTTCCTACATATAATATTATATCTTAGCTTATGAAATCTGATTCTAGAAGCATTTTTTTCCCCTGATATGACTCAAGAATTGGACACAAACAGAAAGGTCTATTAATTGGAAAATATAGAATAGACAGGTTAATATACATAGTTAGATAAAACCTATCTTAAAGTCCACATATTATTATAAGATATGCACTCGTAATATATTACACGATATTAAAAAGTATCAATTCAGTCACAAACTCACAATCTTTGTATTAGATTTTTTTTTTTTTTTTTTTTTTTTTAATAAAGTTGAATATATCATATACGGAAATTTCGAAAACGTGAAAAAAAAATATATTTTAAAATGTCGGCATTCTAGAATATTTAGGTTTGGTAAAATTAAGATTAAGAAAAAGAACAAAGCAGCAGGCCATATATGATCAATAGGTAAACATTTTAATATTGATAACCGGCCTCATACGTAGTTTTCATCTACTTGCCTTGGAGGCTTGGACCTCTCAACTCTTTTGAAAGATACTGCACCTTTTAGTGAAGTGTGAACCCTCTAAAGTGTGAGCGCGACTTCAATTTATAATAATACTTAATACCCCAAGTATTGAAGGAATCAAACGTTTATTAAGTTTTTTTTTTGGCTAGCCAAAGAATTTGTAGCTCAAGTTGCATAGCCTCTGCCGAATATTTATATATATACACACACATGGGTTATTATACACACACATGGGTTGAGTTCAAGTTACACCTAGTATAACTCTAAAAAATATTACTCTACTCAATAATTTATTATAAAATTCATAATTTAAAAATCACACTATTGAATTACATGTTCTATATATTCTTAACATTCATGCCAATTTTCATGTCAATTAGATGTTTTTTACCATTCTATTCATAAACTCATCTTTTATGCATTATTTTAAACTACAAAAACTTGAATTAAAAAAATTGATTGATAACATGGATATAAATTTTTGATCACCTTGAAATTTTGCAAGTATGGAAAATCTGCGAAGATAATGTAATTTAACAGTAAATTTGTCAAAATTCATATCTAATAAAAAAATATTGAGTAGTGTAACATTGCTTAAAATTACACTAGGTGTAACAAGAATTGTCTAAAAGATCTAAACTGCTTACTAATTATTTTTAATTATGTACACATGATGAGCAAAAAAAACAAATTAATATAATGGATTATTTATCATTGTGGTCCTTAACTTTTGCCCTATCAAAGAAAGTATGGTTAATTAAGTTACACCAGGTGTAACAAGAATTATTTCTCAAAAAAAAAAAGTGTAACAAGAATTGTCTAAAAGATCTAAACTGCTTACTAATTATATTTAATTACGTACACACATGATGAGCAAAAAAACAAATTAATATTATGGATTATTTATCATTGTGGTCCTTCACTTTTGCCCTATCAAAGAAAGTAGGGTTAATTACGATATAAATGAAAGTAATAAATAATATCAACTAGTGTTACATTATAAATGAATGTAATAAATTAATAAAGTTAAACATTGAATCATTACAAGAAAATCTAAGATTGTTCTAAAAATAAAAAATAAAAATATAAGATTTTTATATTTTCCCCGCTGAAACGGGAAACTTCATTAATATAAGTGTTATTAGAACGGGAAACTTCATTAAATACCTATTAAACAAGTACAAGTGTTATTTTGGGTTAGTTGTTATGTTCATCACTCATCACATCTTTTACCAAAATTGTGGACACGCAAAAAGAAGATTAAAAAAAACACCTTCTAAACCAGGACAGTCCCGGACACATTAGAACTTGTATAATATATAAGTTAATAATAAATAGCCTTCTGGTGCTATAGCCTGTAATATAAGTAGGGGTGTCCAAACCAACCTGCCAACCGACCCACCCGGCCAACCTGGCCGATCCGACCCGAGAACCGGTCGACCCGACGCTGGTGACCGGTCGGTGGCGGGTCGCCACCCCCAAAACCCGAGACCAGCGGGTCGGTTGACAAGTCTGATCATGAAAAACTGAAAAAACCGACCCGACCGTATTATCACAGGAAAAAGTCGCCGTTTTCCGTCGATGGGAGCATTTCGCCGGTAGTTTTAGTCCGATCAGTCAAGAAATGGCCTGATATCTGCGAGATCCGGCGAGATCTCGTTGAGATTTGGCCAGATCTCGTCAAGATCCTGCGAGATCTCTTCGAGATCCGGCGAGATCTCATCGAAATCCGACGAGATCTCAGCATATGTGGCCCAATTTGGTACAGATTCGATAGATTTCAGCAAGATCCGATGGATTTTAGCAGAATCCGGTGTAGTTTTGCAAATTTCAACCCCGACCGAGAACCTACCGGTCTCCGGCGAGGTCCGACCGTCCGAACCGACCCCTTTCGCCGGTCGGTGACAAGTCCAGAAATGATAGACCCGAAGTAATCGGGTCAGTTCCGGGTTGGGCACAAACCCGACCCGGACCGACCCGTGGACAGGCCTAAATATAAGAGTCTGCGTTTGGCTTAATTAGTTCTTTATTATATAAGTCCATTCGTTTATTTTTTGCGATTTGATAAAAATATAGTTATATTTAGAAAGAACTAGATTTTAAAAATCTGTATATATAAAAATAAAAATAAAAAACCATTAAACAAAAGTTTTATACACATGCTCCAAGAATTGAAAATTTGAAATGTTACATTTAAAAATAAGTGTGGTTTTTTTTTTTTTTTTTTTTTTTGGTAAGTAAAATATTATTCAACAGGAAGCCCAAAAGTGGGCAAAAACAACATAGGGGGAACCTGCCCATCAGAATCCTCACAAAAAACCCAAGAAGGGTGTGGTTAACACATACTCTTAGAACATTTGTTTGTTAACGAGTTATTTAAAAAAGTTTAGATGTTACTTTTATAAAATTTTTATAAATTATATATATATATCTGTTACTATTTTTTTATAAAAAATTTTAAAAAAATGTTTCCTAAATAAATATTCTTAAGACATTAATTTATTTTTTTCATTAAAAATAAAAAAGAAAAAAAAAATCTCTCACAAACTAAACGTAAACTTTGTTTGAAAGTCAAACCGTGTTAAGTGAATCAACAACGGTCAGCTACAGCAGCCTGGAGTGACGGTCAACTCATCCTGAGTACTATAGAAAATGAAGGGCAATCTCGTAATTAATGAAAAATTCAAGCCCAAACTCATTCCCAACGTTCCTATATAAACCTCATGAATTCATAAAACCATAAAGTGTGAAAAAGGTATCAATAGTCAAACTTCAAACACTAGTACCATACATACATGGCTTCCTTGTCTACACCATCACCTACCACCACCACCACCACCACTATCACCACCGTCGATGAAGGCAGCGCCACCTCAATCTCCGCCGTCCACTCAGATATTCTTCAAACACATATCCTAACACGCCTTGATGGGCCCACCTTAGCCTCCGCAGCTTGCACATGTTCTCAGCTCAATACACTTTCATCTGAAGAGGCACTTTGGACAAAAATTTGCAACTCCACGTGGCCATCCACCAACACGCCACGTATACGCCACGTCATATCCACGTTCCCAAACGGTCCCCGCTCTTTCTTCTCCGACTCCTTCCCACTCCTCACAAATTTGGACCACCCAAACAACTCTCCCCAAAGCCATCACGACCGTACGTCGGAACTAATCTCAGCCGTCGATGTTTACTACAAGGGCAACCTCCTATTCAGCAAAGTGATCGAGACCGAGACAGTTACCGGTTGGTTTAAATGCTCGCCGTTTCGGTTGGACCTCTTGGACCCCAAAGACGTGGTCCCCACACCGATAAGGTTGCTGGACGATGACGACGACACGTGTCGCGATCTTGAGGAGGATTTGGAGCTGAGCTGGATCTTGATCGACCCGATCGGACGGCGGGCGATGAACGTGTCGAGTCAAAAGCCAGTTTCGGTACAACGTCATTGGTTGACTGGAGAAGTGCACGTGCGGTTCGCGACAATCTTAGCCGGCGACCACCACAGAGGATCATCATCCGAGTTCGTGCAGTGTGGGGCAGTGATCACGTGCGGTGGGTCCCAGGGAAGGGTGGTGCTGATTAAGGAGATGAGTTTGCAGGTGGAGGACATGGATGGGATTCATTTGAATGGGAAGGACAGTTTGGTAATTTTGCAGAGGGCAATGGAGGGTAAAAAGGGAATAAAGAGGAGGGAAGAGGAAGGAAGGAAAAGATACCAGGAGTTTTTGGAGAGGAAGAAGGAGAGGAAAGAGAGGAAGATAAGAACAGAAGGGAGATTGGATATGTTGTGTGTGGCTTTTGGGGTCTTGGGATTTGCCACTTTTTGGTTATTTGTTTTGTGCAGATAAAAAAAAAAATTAAGGTTTTATTATATATTTATATCCCAGGTAAAAAAAAGAGAGTAAGGTTGTTTTATATTTCTTTTTTTTTTTTTTTTTTCTCCAAGTTCATTGGTATAATTATAAAGAAACAAGAAGAAAAAAAAATTATGACTTCATTTCCTTTCATCCTTTGTACAATTACCTTAAAATTACCTCTATATGAGTTTAGTATATCTTTCTTAATTTAGCAATATTCTTTTATTTTTAATTCTAGGCTGTATTTGAATTTAAGAATTTAGAATCAAAATACTTGGAGAGATTTTTTAGGATATAATGGTTTGGTATGAATTTTAGTAATGCGGGTTTAATTTGGAAATATGCAATTTGGCATGGATTGGGCATGTCGTGAAGAAGTTTTTGGTCACATTATGAAGTTGTTTGGTAGAGATGATAAAACAGTGAGAGAAGAGAAAACTTAAAGAGGATAGATAAAAAAAAAATGAAAAAAAAAATGGGAAAGGAGAGATTAGTATTTCCATTATAAATGTTTGGTAAGAGAGTGAGAAAAAAGTGGAGAGAAAATAAAGCATTATGTATTAAATTTTTATTACATTTTGTATTAAAATTTTTTTTGTTATAAATTAGAATAATAAGGTTATCAAATAATGTATTTTAATCTTCACATTTTATTTGTTTAGTGGGTGATGTGATAATTTTTCATTAAAATAAAAAAAAATTTCAATTTAAAAAGTACTAGAAGTAAGTCAAACCCATGTATTTAAGATGTTTTCTCTCATATTTTATTAAAGATGGACTTAAAGATGAAAAAATCAATCTCTCTCTTTCTTCATTTCGTTTTTGTCAACCATTAGATTGGTTCTGCCTATAAAAATTACATTAATTGTGAAGACGAAATGAAGAATAGTTTAGAAAGTTTTATATACAAAGGGTAGCTGTCATAGATATTTTGGCAATAAAACAAATTTGACAGTAAGATATAGACATTGAAAGGAGACGTCAGACGTGATGTTGTAACTACAAACTAACAAGATATTTCTCTCTTTTTATTATTTACAAAAGCGTACGTAGACTTGATTTTCTATGCCATTTAGTCCCGAAATATATATGTTATAATATTTGATTCCAACATCAATCAATCAATGCGTGTAAATTATAATACTAAAAATCCCTTACAGAATAAGAGTTTTAACTTAAAAGAGGCTTGGACACTGTTTTATGATTTCTTTTTTCTTTTTTTTTATAATTTTTTTTGAAATAATGAGGTTAAGTGCTTTTAATGTCTACGACCTAAATAATATAAATCTTTTGTACCATTTTTTGTATTACATATTATATTCTACCAATCACAACTTATCATATATTTTTTTAAATTTCCTTATAAATTAACTAAAGTTTAAAACGGAAAAAAATAAATAAATAAACACATAGTAAGTTGTAATTTTTTTTTTTTTTTTGAGAAACAAACACACACACACAAGGGAGAGAGAAAAGAGTTCTAACATAAAGACACACCACAACTCCACTCAAAAATCATAATAGCTAATAAGTTGTAATTGGTACAACCTAAAATGAAATATAAAATGCGGTACAGTCGTACAGAGCTAGACTTACATTGGATTTCATTAGTGGAGGCAGAAAATTTTCGTGGATTGGACAAGAGTGTATTTAATGTGGGATACAAGCACAATAATTGTGGTGGAAATTCAGGTTTGACATTATATATAGGAAATGTACGTACTTGCTTATTGCTATTAATTTGTCCTAATCGGCCTAAAATTGAGTCATTATTAAGTTGAGTGTGAATGTGTGAATATTGATTTAATTGTCATGACCCAAGAGCTGTCAGAGTATGACTCGCTGATTTTAATGAAACACAAAAAAAATGCCAAAGGTGGTTGAAAATTCAGGAGAGGGAACCAAACTTATTTTTCTCTTAAAAAATTAAAACTTATTAGTGTGGACAATCAAGGTCCTCTCTCTCTAATCACATGCTTTACATGACTTACCATGGTTTTTTTAATTAGGGTTATTTACAATTATTAACTATTACAGTGTATAGAAAATTTGTATTCATAAATAAAACTTTCGCATTAGGTCCACTTTAGTTGTATCACACATATTTATTCCTCTTATATAAGCTAGGCACACTCTTGTATATTTTAATAAATCAGAGCAATATTTCTAACATTAACCTTAGGTTATGATATGCAAAAACAGTTTGGTACAAAATTATGAGATGCGCCTAGAAGCAAGCAACTAGCCTAGCGTGTCTCTGGCATAGATTTGCTAAATCAAATAATGGAAGAGTTGAGAAATGGCACGTGAGAGGACTTTGCTTGTAGTGGTCTAACCCATGACATTATGTTTTACCCAAATATATATATATCTTACTTAAGGGAATTGATTATGTCGGACCATGAGCTGTGTCATTCTACCTCAAAACCAATTGGTGATAAAGAAAATACACTAAAATCTTTTATGGCATTCGACATCATGCCACGCGGACTTGTTTTTAGAGTAGTTGTAAAGAGTCAAATTGTGGTCCTCCTAACAGTCCCTCCCTCACAATGACACTCCCGTGATTTGAACTCATGACCTTGGCTCTAATACTGGTCGGACCATGAGCTATACCATTTCACCTCAAAATCAATTGGTGATAAAGAAAACACACTCAAATTTTTTATGGCATTAGACATCACGCTACGCAGGTCTGTTTTTAGAATAGTTGTAGGGAGTCAAATTGTGCTCCTTGAATGATTTGGTTTGGTTAGGTATTGCATCAGTTAAAAAGATTCTAAAGAATAAGAAATTCAAACAAGATAAAGACACAAAAAATTGAAAGTAATCTATATTTCACTGATCCTAAGAATAGAAAAGTAAATTGCAAGAATTCTAAAGTAAATTTAAAGAAACTTATTTTTATTAAAGTAGAATGGTTACTAGGTTAATTTGAGCTGAAATGTAAAGAAACTAAAAGAGATGCTAACTTAAAAAATAAATAAAAAGAAGGGAAAGAAGAAGAAGATACAGACATGTTGAAGTATTAACTTATAATTGTTTATCTCTCTTCTTCATTGGTAGCCGACCTTTTATGATTAAACTAATTAGTAATTACCACTTTACAAGATAATGAAGTTTTTTTTTTTAACTTTTTGGTAACTACACTGTATCATCACGCGCGCGCACACACATATATTTATATTTTTATATTTATATATATATTTCAAATAATTCGATAATTACATTGAATTAAGAAAGGGAATTTAATCTTAGATATATATGTTGGAAAATAAAAAGTGCTAATTAAATTACAATATTCTTAGCATGACAAGTAATAGGTGGTATATTTTAATAAAAGTTACATGTAATTTAGGCAAAGATGTTTTTCCTGCCAAATTACTAGTCCTTAATTATTAGACTTTCACATGATATGATTGCCAAATTTAACACGTACATTGCCAAGCATTCAAAGATGTCTAGTGAATCTTAGAAAAGGTAATAAAACACATTTAGGGGCAAACAACTTTAAAACTAAAAGCTTTCTCCAAAAAAAAAAAAACTTTAAAAAACTAAAACTAAAATAGCGAATTGATAAAAAAAAATTAATACATATTTTTCAAAATAACACCCAATTTACACGCATTTTAGAGGAATAATAATAATAATAATATCTTTTAATTGAATTAATTGGGTTTAAGTATGAAAATACCTAGTACACTTATAATTATGTCATATTTTTGTCATTTATAGAATATAACTGATTACTTAAAGGCACTTTATCACTATTAAGGGTCATGCGTCCAAGTATCCAACCCACCAACTTGACAAAATCGTCCAATCTGATTAGTCCTAACAGTTCAAGGTAGTTTTTTTGTGGGTCGGGTTCTAATTGATATGTTTTCAACCCATCAAACTTAACCTATTCAAACACACACAAGTGCGTGCACACACCTAAAAATTTATTTCATTTTTTTTTTTGTTTGATTTATTATAGTATTTTGAAAATTTGTTTGGATTAATTTATAGATTTGGAATATGATTTAAGCATATTATGTGAATTATAAAAATGTATTAAAAAATCGGGACTTATAATCATTGAATGTCTTCTTTTTTTTCCCTTACAAGAAATGAAATATTTTATATCCAACATGTTGGATTGATTTTTACACACATAATAGGTTGGGTTGGGTTGAGAATTCTTTTAACTTATTCCCCTAAAATTTTTAAGTATGGATCTCTCCATTCAATTAATACTTTTTTATGGTAAAAATTATGAAAAGCTTAATCTCTACATTCTATAACAAGTGAAAAAAAAAATCTAGTACCACAAACTATTATACAACTTCTTTACCACAATTATGACATGGCAGAGTGTAAATAGTGAAAAAAAAAATTGATGGGCTAGACTTGTGACAAAAAGTTGTGGAATGGTTTTGTGGTACTAAAGCTACAATAGGATTGCGCAAGTGTTCTTTGTTTCCTTTTAAACTCACGTGTTTAGCCACTTTTGTCAACTTCTCAATCGAAAAAGTGCATGGCATATACATGTGTTAAATTGTTAATTCTATTTCTTCTCCACATATATAATATATATGGACTTGCGTGGAATCATTCTACAAAGCCATGTAGACTTGCATGCACTCATTTCGTAACCCATGTGAACTTCTTGGACCCTAGACTTTCATGCAATCATTTTGCAAGCCATCTGGACTTCTTGAACCAAGCTGCACAACACATACCCAAGTTACGCAATTCTCTTACAGTAGAGTGTCTAATCTCTAATGACACAATTTTGCTACAATTCTAATATGTTCAACTATGAGTGCTAAGTTCATGTAAAAGTAATGATTCAACATTCATAGTCGATCACTTTAATAAGTTGTGACAAAATATGTGGTCATGGAATAACTATATAATAGATAGTCAACCAATTGTCACCTCCAATTGCAATGCACCTTTAAGACCATGACGCTGTATCAAGGCAAAAATCAGATCAATTGTCCCCTCCAATGGCAATGCACCTTCAAGACCATGACGCTGTATCAAGGCAAAATTCGAATTTTAGTGCGTATGATCCTAACATATTGTGTACAAGGCTCCCACCGCAGATTCCTTGTTATGCTTCAAGTCTTGAGATCAAGAGTCAGACTCTCAAGCTCCAGATCAGATTGGTTTCAAGCTCAAATACATATATGTTCAAGACAAATGAACTCTCTCAGTTTGCAAAAATATTAAAGTATATTACAACCTTTACTCATTAAATGTTCAAGACAAGTGAACTCTATCTCACAGATCACACTTAAAATTTGTATTCAAAGTTTGTTGGATTTTGATCTAAAATACTATCTGATGTTGCTTCTGATGATGTGTGGTGCTTCTACTTGTAGAAGACACATGCCTTGCGATCAAAATTAGATTATTAGCTAGAAAAAGTTAACACAGACATTTGGATAAGACATAATTTATAGGAATCCAACTTTTCCTGCCATTGTCCTTTGCACAAATTATATCTTCATATAAGTACTTGACTGTCGTCTTTCGGCTCTGGAGGCCCTCTTGCTATTGGCATTCCACCTCCAAAATCGGATTTGGGTTTTGCATAGTCCACAAAAACAACACGCCCATTTAATGCCTGCCAGTAGTTATTTGTTATTTTTGAATTTCAAAGCTTAAAAGAATCAAATGCAGAGATGGAAACAGGGGCTTACCTTTCCGTTCATCTCTGTAAGGGCTTTCTGAGCTTCATCTTCTGAAGCAAAGGTCACAAATCCAAATCCTTTTGATCTGTCTGAGACTCTGTCCATTACAACTTTAGCTGGAAAAAGAAATATTGTTAAGCTCCAACTAACTGAATATTCTACTGGCTTGAAGAGGGTAACTTAATGTTATTGCATATGGAAAGCCCATTGTCACCTTCAACAACTTGACCATATTGAGAAAATGCTTCTGATAATCCTTTGTCATTGGTGTAAAATGACAATCCTACAGCATTGTGAGGGGAAAAAAATCTTTAGCAAGTGCATAACATAACAAAAATCTTTAGCAAGTGCCCTATACAGTATATAGGGCAATAAAAGCTGCAAAACTATGTTACCCTTTTTTTTTTTGGAAAGTCTAAGTGAGTTAATATACAGTTAAACAAAACTTTTTGTTGGCAAAGATAATATGGAAATATGATTTAGATAAGAAGCCAAAAAAAAGAATCAGAAAAACTCTATGGCCTTAATCTAGGGATCATGAAGCTCTCCACTGCTTGATATATTTTACATACAAATACAAAGAGAAAATGTTTCTATATGATTTGTGTACTTTTGACAAAGCATGTCGCTAAGTATCAAGGGAAACATTCTACTAAAATTCAAAACTTAAATAAGTAGCAATTTTATAAAAGATTCCAATGCTCTTTTAGTAGAGGTCAAGCCTCAATGCAATGGCAAGTGCCTTTCACCAAAAGCAATAGATCACAGGTTCGAGTCTGGGAATCAGCATTTCCCAAAAAAATTGGGGGTAAGCTTGCCTACCAATCACCCCTCCCAAAACTTTCAAAAGCAAGAGCCTTCAGCACTGGGTACAACCTTTTTAGTGCTTTTTTAGTACAATTCAATGCACTTCTTTTTTAATATTATGAGAAGCTTAGTTACTTTGAAAAGCAATCCTTGTGCTGCTTCTCAAAATTAGCAAGAGGCTAAAGCACCTTTGATTTATCTAATGAGATGCTTCTGTTCTTTAAAATGACGAAACACCTTATAAAAGCCCCCATCAAACGGAGTTTAAAAGGTTCAACAGATAGAACCATCCAGTAATCAAAATTAGGATCTGGAATTCTGTGAGAAATACACACAGCATGTATAACACAACAGTATATTGATCAGAAAAACATGAGCTAGGAGAATCACATCTCTATGTTGGTTACAGATGATAAAAATGCATTCACATATACAAAAACAATCTCAAGATTAGTTATTTTGTACCTAACCAAAAAAGATAAAACACTATTTAGACAAGACCTGAGCAGACACACTTCGACCACTTTATTTGGAAATAAAAAAAATCTGAACCATACATGAATATTGATAACCATAAAGGTTTTGAAGTGAATATAATCAAGATTAGCATGAGTTCTTAATTAAGGTCAGAGCCATGTAAATGATAGTATTTAAGGATTTCAATAGTACCCACAAGACCATTCAGCTCTCTGGATGCCTCACTTGGTTATGGATGAATTAAATGAGCATATATTTTTAGTAGAAAAAGGTGAAAGAAGGAAACGCAAAAATTCATATAGGTATTACGTCGAACAGGTTATGGTCATAGTTCAAGTAATCCAAAACAAGATGGTGACGTAGATAAATAGCGAAACATATGATTGGTTTTCGGTCACACATAAATAGTGGGTAATAATTACTTAACGTTTTGAGATAGTACAACGTCGTAAAGCAAAGTGAACAAAAAGTTAGGAAGAGAGAGAGAGAGAGAGTACCTCCAACGAAAAGTTTGGAAGCTATGCCTCTGGAACAAATGAGAAGAGTTGGAGGAAGGAGAGATTTGTATGATAGATTAGGATTATGCCCAACTAGTCTTCTAAGCGCCGCCATTCGATGCCACACACACTGGGTTCTGCTGCCAGGGAAATACTCTTCAGAGCTTAGAAATGATGGAAACTATTCCGCGATCTATAAATATATATTAATATATATATATATATATATATATATATATAAATACACTTAGACCGTTTGTTAACGTTGTTCTAGTAACGTTGTTGGTATTTTTTGAAAATATGTGTGAGGTGAAAAAATATATAAAAATACGTGTAATGTTATTTAAAAACTGAAAAATGTTGCTTAAAATGCCATACCAAACGACCCTTTAATCCTAAGTGTTTTTTTTTTTTTGAGAAACCCTTTAATCCTAAGTTAAATATAATACATAGAATTTTAAATTTACAATCTAAAATTCAATTCTCAAACTATGTAACCACGGCCTAAAATTTTATTTAAAGAAATGATAAATGCTGAAATTAAAATGATAACTACTTGAAGTTACAGGATAATCTATTTTTAAAATTTTAATATATGAAATGATAAATATTCGGAATTAAAATGATAAGTACTTGAAGTTACAGGATAATTTATTTTTAAAATCTTAATATATGAAATGATAAATACTCGAAATTAAAATGATAAGTATTTGAAGTTACAGGATAATTTATTTTTAAAATCTTAATATATTTCACAATTATCTACACATCCCATGTTTAATCTTGAATTTACGAGGAAAAAAAAAAAAGAGGTAAATCTACTCCAGCGAAATGAACTAAGTTCTCCATCTCAAATATTAATAAAATAAGATATTAGCCTTTCCATGTTGTTTTATTCTTTTCATAAAAAATTTTTTATCGCTCAACTATGAAAAATATGTCTGAATATATTCAGACATATATGTATGACACTGTCATTGTGCTGCTGGCTGTTCCAGTATGATTTTCTAAATGTTTTTGTATTGTCATAAAATTAATAATAAGTTCTTTGAAATAAAATTGCTCATTCATAGGGAAAAAATGTAAAAAGAAAATCTTAAACAAGGTCTTGAACATTAATCTGATAACAATTTTTTTTTAGTTAATACAATAAGATATGAGCCTCCTATGTTAGTTTCATAACTTTTATAATTTTTTTTAATAGAGTTGTGCAACTATAAAATAAAAAATTAAAATTAAAATTAAACTTGGTTTTAACATTTTGATAGAAGAATTTTTTATTTCCTGAATAATGTTCTTACATTCATGCACCGATGAAAAAAGCCATGTTTTTTTTTCCTATGTTCATAGACATAAAAGAAAAGTATGGACTCATCATCATGAATCTCTACAGATAATTCATGAGATTTTAGATTGTATACAGTAGAAGAGGATATTCAAACAGAGAGAAGAAACCATTAAATTATGAGGGGCAATATTAACAACAAAATAGGAAAAATCAATACTAGTTTTGTCACCGCAATGCAATAATTTCATCTTCTTCGCATTCTCCCACATCAATTACCATAGTACCTCTCTTGTTAGTCGGCAAGATCCTGCAGCAGTTTCTTCTTGGAGGCTGTTCAAAATACAAAGAACGATGTAAGTTATCAGTAATCATGATAATGACAGATGATATAATTATAAATTAAATTTGTAACTCAAGCTGACTAAATACATTTTCTAGTGTTAACATCAGGCGAAAATAGCCAAATAGCACTTTTTTGCAAACTATGTTGTAATCTACCGTTGTTTCGGAAATACGTAAGAAATTACCACTTTTTGAGTAGTCGAGTTTAGCGAAATCGAGTTTTCCATGGTATTCAAGTTCATAGAACTCGAGTACCATGGAAAAATGAACTCGAGTATTATAAAAAATTTTCAAAATTTTTCAGAGTATATTTTTTCAAAGAACGAGTTTCAAGGCAAACTCGAGTTTCACAAACTCGAATTTCAAAAAGGTGGTAGATCCCTACATATTTCTAAAGCAATGATAGATTGCTAATTTTTTTGCTAAATAGTGGTAGTGGGCCATTTTCGACGTTAACATCAATTAAACTAGGCAGTATCTCATGGAGTGTTGATTATTGTCCTAAAAAAGAAGAAAAAAATTGATTACCTTATCCCACAAATATGGGTTGGGCGTCTTGTAAACCTCCACTCTTTTTATTTGAGAAGGAGTTGGCACTTGCCATTCGCAGTTTGGTAGCGGAGTTTGATGCGGAAGATATTCAGTGGCTGTTTCATTTTTATTTGACGAAGTTTTAGCAGTAGAAATGTAATACACAAAAGGTATTTGACATTTGTGCATGCTATTAGGGCCAGTGTTGAAGGAGAAAGCAGTGTTATCAACTTTATGGCGCCAATCAACAAAGGTTCTTCTAGGCAATTCCATATCTCTGACTAAGAAAGTGCCTCGGAATATTTGTACAACGTAACCCCATGAAACAGATACTGTCCAATTTCGATTTTTGTCATAGCAAATGGATTGTTGCATCAGCCCAGCAGAGTCCATCTTCATTGGGCGCCTGAGTCGTTTAAGGGCGTCCACTTTGTCCTTCGTATTGGGGAATATGAAATTAGCCTCCATGTCTAAGTGGTGTAACGAGACTAGAGGCGCAATTGGGTGCGCTGCTAGGAGGCCCACTAGGTTGCCATACACATCAAACTAATCACCAATGAGAAGAAATAAATTATTAGAGATGAATATTTTTATTTCCTCTATTCTATTTATAGCTAATTTTTAGGCATGTTATTAATTTAAATTCATCATTGTAAAACTAAATCCATTGATGGAAGACAACACTCTTGCTTAAACCCATTGATGGCACCTAAATTAGCTTAGCTATTAACAATTAATAAAATATCCCTATCTATTTATCTAAATTCTATATTGTTTGTATAATATTATATTTATTGGAGAAACCCGACACACTAGTTTTAATTACACACATAAAGGGTTACAATAATAGATTTACAATAATAAATCTCTGGCGCAGAAACTAGTTCTCATTATTATAATATTATCATAATAGTAACTTTTAGAAATGTTATCTAACTAAAATTCTACTGTAATTTGACCACTTATCAGTTCCCTTTGGATAGAAAAAACATATTTGTTTCTTATATGAAGTTTCCAAACTCTCTCCTATCTATATCTTAACATAAATACAAAATGATTATTTTAACAAAAGTTTAGTGGAACAAACAAAAATGAGGTTCTTAATTTCATGCATATTAATTAAGAAAAAAAAAAAAAAAAAAGCTAACCTGGTGAAATCCTTTTTCCTTTGTGAGAGGAACACCTAGTTCAGCCATGCAAGCTTGAATTCGATCATCTGATCCATACAAACCTGGATACCTCTGTATGCACTTATCTTGCATTTTCTCGAGTGCCATTGCTAATGGATAACTTATAGCAAATCCACCACCACCATAGGCCATATTATATGAGAAATCTATGTTTTGCAAATGACTTTCAGATGTACTTCCAATATAATAATAGCTATTATGATCATACTTCTGCAAAACCTTGACCAAATTATCAGGAACAAAAAATGTGTCATCATCCCCCATTACAAACCACCTAACATTCTTCATGTCTAATCTCAAGGTCTCTGATACTATGCGTGTTATACGTATGGCAGACCGATGGCCTCCCTTGCGCTTGTACTCGAACTTTGAAGTATCACTGGAAATCCTCAAAGGAGGTAAACCATTATCATTAGGTTCGACTTTGACATGCTTATCTAACCAAACATTTCCACGCATTTCATTGGGTCTCCACCATAAACTGATATATTGTTTCCTTTTGTTCCAAAATTTGGCTGAAGCTGCAATGCCAAAAACTATATGGGAAAGATTTGTTTTTTCTAGGGAGTTTGGAGTTGGACTAGAAACTATAACGGAAAGATTTTTTTTCTTAGGAGTTGGACCAAGGGATGATATCGCAGAATTATCTTGCTGATGAATTGAGAAAGATTGTTTGGGACAATAATATGGCTTGTATATAAATGCAAACAAGTAAGAGAAAATCATAAATATAAATAAGCAAGCAATTATTCTTTTAAGAGAACAATAATTTGAATCTTTTGTTTTCATGGTTAAGTTCAAAGGTTTTGATTCCTGGAACAAGGAGTGAGAGAACAAAATGCGTTTGGAGGAGTAATAAAAATTTAGCTAAATTGAAACACCACAATATTGAGAAGAGAAGAGAGTTTTGTGTGAATTCAAATGGCATAATCCATCTAAAAAACTTTAAAAGAAAATTAGAAATAAATAAAACACGTTTCTAATATTCTATTTAAAAATGTTTTCAAAAAAAAATTATTTAAAAATAAAAATAAAAACACCCTCACGTTCAAATTTTTTTTTTTTTTGTTTTAATACTTATCCCATCTCGTGCAATTTAAAATATTTTAAAAAAAATATTCATCATTCTCAGAAAAATATCCACTTATTTTTATCAAACTAAAACTTATCAACTAAAGCCTTCACGTTCAAATTATTTTTTTGTTTTAATACTTATCCCATCTCATGCAGTTTAAAATTATTTATAAAAAAAAAAAACTATTCATCATTCTCAGAAAAATATCCATTTATTCTTATCCAAATCAACTTTTGAAGCCACTTATCAACTAAAGCAACCGTTTTTTTTTTTTTTTTTATATAAACTATTACATTTTCATTTTCACAACAAAATTATACGAAATCTTGACTAACACACGAGTCTCGCATGCCCAAGTCTAAAAGACATCCTGAGAGGACAATTGCAAAAGGGACACTATTGCTGAGAATACAACTACTATGAAATAATAATAATAATAATTAAAGAATTTAAGTTTGAATTTCACTGCCAAATGCCTCAGAAAATCGATTGGAAGGAATAGGTGCAGCAGGCAGTTTGGTCACTGCAACCAAAATGTGGGCATAACCCAACACCCCAACTAAAACATCATCACTTTCATCCTCAATACAATCACCCAAACATAAGTAGCCCTGTGAGACAGCATCTGAGCCATGACTGCTGCCAATGAACTAGTAACCTTACATGTCAAGGGTGCACTTCTGCCCCTATAAATGCTCCTACTACTGACACCAAAACCGGGGCTAGTATTAATTGTTGCTAAAGAACCCAATACTCCTACTACTGAATTTCTTCAATCTTGCCGACCCACCGCCTCCGTTACCTAACTTATTATCGCCGCCAACTGTTGAATTTACTACATCAAAATCAGGCAATGACCTTGAGGTCACATTATCTTCAACTCCCATCACAAACTGTCCAGCTGAAAGATTGGCTAAAGCCCATGCTGCTGCTAAGTAATCACATTTCCATAGTTTTGTGGCAGAAATAATATCCCCAATGATCTTATACTGACCATCTGGCATGCGCTCCACAACAGCAACTGCGCTGGGGTCTTCAGTTCCCCCGACTTGACTTCTTGTTTCAACAAGTTGAGCATAGATTGACATATTTTTTCACATGTAAAAAAATCTACCCATATACATTTCATCCTTCAAATTCAAACTGGGTTGAAGTGTATATTCAATTTTTCCAAATCTACATTGGACTCCAGTATCGCTTTTTCATTAGTGATTAAAAAAAAATGTTGTTAGGCTTGATATCTTGACCTAAAAAAACTATATTCAAACAATAAACAAATCTCCAAACATTTAGCTGGATGAATTAAATTTTATCCAACACTAAGACTCCATCAAAACCCATTAAATTTTATCCAACACTAAACGCTCCGTTTGTTTTGATGTAAAATATTTGCAGGAAAATATTTTCATATTTTACGGTGTTTATTTTATAGTAAAACATTTAGTCAAAGGTAAAATATTTTCAGTCAAACAACACAACTAAGGCAAATAAGTGTAAAATGTTTTACACTTAAAAAATTGGTAAAATATTTTACATTTGCTGCTGTCTCTCTCAACAGTCCCGATCAGCCCCTCTCTCACTCTTTCACGCTCTCAGTTTCTCTCCACAACCCAGCCCACCCTCACTCATCTCCCTCCCATCACCGGCTCTACCTTCTCCGGCAGTCCCTTGGGACTTTTGACTCTCGACATCAATGTTCCCGACGTGAGCAAAGGCGGTGCAGATCGATGACCACTACCCCTTTTATGGTGCAGATCGGTGATAATGTCGGTAGTGGGGAGGGTCGTCGTCAGATTTGAGTGCCGGTGTCTCTCTCTCGGTGGTGGGGTGGGTCGTCGGTGATGGGTTTTGGTGGGCTGGTTTTGGTGTTTTCTGGTTTGGTTTTGAGTTTGGTGATTTGTTTTTGGTGGCCAAATTGCTATAATTGTGGTGGTTTGTGGGTTTTGATGGTGGCTAAATAAGGGTGGGTTTCATTGATCTTTGATTTTCAAATTTTTGTTTTCATATGGTATTGTTGCTTTTTGTTGGTGGTTGTTGTTGTTGTGGTGGTGTGGCCGTGTGAGTGGTGGTGTTTAGTCACTAGATTTTGGTGGCAGTAGGGCGGTGGTGGCTATTTTTTTTTTCCTCTTTCCAGTTTGGATTTTGGGTGGTTAGTAGTGGCGGTGGTGCTTGTATTTGGTGGCTGGTGGTTGTTTACATTTTCAAATGTCTAATCTTGCCAAACAGTTGAAAATGTTTTCAATGAAAATATTTTACGGTAAAATTTTTTACATGTAAAATATTTTACATTTGAAAATATTTTAAATCGAAACAAACAGAGCGAAACACTCCATCAAAACCCAACCCTCTAGAGGATGTCATTTAACACACATAACTTCTTTTTTTCTCTTTATTTTTTAATAATTCAATAGTTGGAAAAGAAGGAATTTGTAACTTCTCCATTAGGTATGCCAAAAGGTATTAATCAGTTACAAAACTCTCATTTTCTTTTTCCCTCTTATAACTCCATTAATATTTGCATATATTTTCAAACTTTAAAAAAGACAGTACACAAACTTGAGTAGCATTTTCAATTATTCCTTAATTAGGCTTAGGGCTGTCCACGGGTCTGGTCGGATCGAGTTTGGATCTGACCCGCACCCGAACCGATTGAATCGGGTGAACGAAAAACGAACCCACAGCCGACCAAATGTTTACGTCGAACTCGGTGACACGGGTCATCGGTTGAGCGAGTCGGATCCATCGGGTGATTTCGGGTCTCAAGCTCAACAACAAAGATTAGAACTCAAACAACAAACAAATCCAAATCCAAACCCAAAAACCCCAGAACTATGAGACAAAAAAGAGCCATCAAAACCCAAACAACAAACAAATACAAATCCAAACCAAAAATCCCAGATCTATGAGACAAACGAAAGAGAGACATAAAAACCCAAAGAACAAAGATATCAAAATCCAAACCCAAAACCCCAGATCTATAAGATTAAAACGAAAAAGTGTGAGAAGAACACACCGGCATCACCACCACCACCACATCCAGCACAAGATCATCACAAATTTATTTAAATAAAAAATAAAAATAAAAACTTGTTTCACTGACCCACCATCAAATAGCTCAGATCAGAGCTTCAATTAGATCAAAGGATGGCGAGTGCAACGACAAGTTTGAGTCAGTGATGGCGACGGCAGCAAGGAGGCTAGGGTTAGGGTTAGGGGCGACAATAGGGCCCAACTTGGCAGTGGCTAGGTTAGGGATTTTTGAGAGAGATCAGAGAAAGTGAGATATCAGCAAGAGAAAGTGAATTAGGGTTAGGGATCTTTGAGCGAGGGCAGAGAGACTGAGATATCAAAGAACATGAGAGAGATATTTTTGTGAAACTGAACGTAGAAAGAAGAAAAAAAACCAAGTTTTTTCACTTTAAGAAATCTAGGCGGTCGGGTCGGTTTTTTACGGGTTAGATGTCAATAGACCCGCATCTGACCCGAAAAACCGAATTTTGAAATTAAAAAACCTGCATCCAACCCGTATTATCAGTCAGATTCATCCGTGGGTATTCAGGTCGGACGGGTGGGTCGGGCCTTACGGGTTGCTGGACAGCCCTAATTAGGCTTATCCTGTTAAAATGACAATCATATCTACTGCACATTTGCCAAAGAATATTCACTTCTTCAATTTCCCTTCTAGAGGATAGTTTTTTCACTAACTTCAAACAGCTGCTCATTAAAATGTTCCATTTATAGGTAAGTTTCAGTTTTACATATTGCTAAATAAAAGCTGTGTCCCATTTTGATCACCAACTTTTTTTTTAATCCACTTTCCTCATAAGATGTTAGATGTTATGAATCATGACAGGTCTCAGTCACATCCAGTGAGGCCAAGCAAGACAAATCTTGTGCGACTTTTAGTGATATATTCTTTTTGCCTTCTTTTTTTTGTATCCATCGAAAATACAAGACATGAAAACAGAAATGTCTGCATCACAGAAAGAGACTTTCGAGACTTTCTGTGCAGGCTCACCTTCCACTAGAGCCGAAGTTCAAAATACTTTTTTTTTTGTTGATAAATGTTCATAATAGCTGGTTGTCCCTAATGTCTGAGCAGAGATTTGGACACCAACAATACAATCCAAAACAATCTAATGAACTGACAACAAACATATAAACCTCTGAAATGAACAAAAATGTCTATTTCAACTATTACCAACATTCTATTCAAGGGAGGAAAATGAAATAAACAAAACCCAACAAGAGAGCGCTACCCTACATCCAAGAAAGCAACTTCTCAAAGTGGACAAGTTTCCAAAAAGGCTGAAGTATCAGTAATGTTACACAAAAAAAGATATTGCACAAAGTTTTCCTCCAATTTAAAGAGATCTCCTCAAACCTGTGGTGATTAAAATAACCATCCACCTGTATTTTAATCATATGACCCATTAAGTAGCCTAAACAAGTGTATAGCTATTAAATAGGTAATGCGATTAAAAATAGACATAGATGATTGGTTGAATCGCCATATTGTGGGCTGGGGAAACTTTCCTCAACTTGAATTGGAAGAAAATTCTGTTCAAAGATATTATCCACCATCATTATTTATGGAACCAAAGTAAACGAGCTATATACAGAACTGATTTTTACACACATGTTTAGATCAGCAATATCTTCAGAAGGAAAGCTCACTAGTTCTCTAGAGGTACTCAAGGATGGTGCACCTTCACTAATGCTTTGTAAAACATGTCAATAAATTGATCGTCCTAGCAAAAGAACAGTTCCATGAATCAGCCAGTAATTTGTTTAATAATAATAATAATAATAATAATAATAACTTGAGAGGCTGGGAATGTTGGAGGCAAGTACACAACATTCAACCACAAGGATCATCCACCGAACCACATACCAAGTTGCAGTTAACAGTAAATACACGACAATTTAGCAGAAATAAATAAGCCTCACCATACAAGCACAGTAAGGTGTCAACATAATCATGTATACCATGATTCACAACAATTCCTCTCAAAGTGGTTTTACTTATACAAGAACAAATTAGATAACCAGGGAAAAAAGAAAAAAGAGAAGATGGAGATACCTGAACAAGCATCAGAAGTGCATCGCGAACTTTGTCTCTGCTAATAAGAAGTCCATCATTTGAAGGAGAAGAACTCGGAGTAAGCGACAATGGTGGAGTGGGTGGTGGAAAGGGTTGAAGCATTGGAGTGCCATATGGACGTTGCAGATTCAGGGGAGGGTGAAGGACAGGAGCAGTTGGCATAGATGAAGAAATAGGCGGCATTATCAAGGCCGATGAGGCAGGGGGTGCAAAAAAAGAAGAGGGCTTCAGAAGATTAGCGACCAGATTGCTGCTGCTGATTGGATCAACGGTGTCTTGAAGGGGGGTTGGATTAGATGGAGCTGAAAGAGAAAGTGATGGTACTTGTGGAGTTGGAGAAGTAGAAGAAACAACACTAGATGAATGAGAAGATAAAGGGAGAGCTGCAGAAGAATGATAGGGCTGTGACAGCTGTCTAGAGTTTGCTACATTTGGAGCACCAATTCCAATATTCATAGCTGTCTGCAATAGTATAATTGAAAAAACTAGTCAGGAAAGGGACAGAATGAATGTACTAATATTAAGCAAAGGCAAGAAGGTAAGGATGCAGACTTAAGGGCATCCAATGTTGCAAGCATCCAATATCAAATAGATCACTTTCAGAATATAGAATGGAACATCCAACCCAGGGCTACAATTTGTTGTACGTAAAACAAGAAGGATAATACAAAGTGAAGAAACTTCACATCTTCAAAGCAATCAGCTTCTCACTAGTTCACCTGTGTATTCACTATGTAGCATCTCATATATGCTATGGTTCCCAATTCAAAAAAGTCAGCAATAACGTACATCTTATGCTGAATACAAAACTTATGAAATTACATACGCATAACAAAAATATAAGCAAAGACATCTATAATGCTTACAACTCTCTATCCTTAATCTTTCCTTCTGAATCATATATACATTGGATGAGTAATGAAAAGTAATACATTTCTAGTTCTTCCTTACTAAATTAAGAAAGTTTTAAAAACTTGTTTGAGTATTATTTCCACCAGCAGAATCACCTTCATAAAAAAATTGACATGTAGTCACTACTCACTAGCAGTGGAGAAATTTAATGATGAATGAAATACTTTTACCTTTATACCATGTAATGCATGGAAAATTTTCAAAATCAACAGAAAGCTTTTGGTACCATCTGCAGGACCAGATCTCAATTACATCCATAAGCATTACACACATATGCTTCATCTTAGGATGCAAGCAACATGTTTTGAGAGAAATAAAGTAGTGCTTAGAACACAGAAAAAGTAGCATGTCACCAACATATCCACAGGAAAAAGCTCAAAATAGAATAAAACCAGTGCTCCACTATATCTAAGATATTGAAGAAAAAATTTTAAAGTATCAATGTTAAACTAGACCACATACATTAAAAAGATTCCGAAAGGAAGAATCTTCAGGTGCATCAGTGGCAGATGATGATGGTTCCAGAGGACCTTCCATTAGTGACATGGATGGGACTGCTTCAAGTTCCTCAAACTCACTGAGTACAGAAAAAAATTGAGGGGATAAAAAACAAGAAAGAAAGTAAGAGAATTATTCACACTATTAAAGCACAGTTTGCAATCAACAAGATAAAATTATAATGCAACTAGCAGAAACTATTACTGAAGCAGAACGCCATTAAATATAAGTTTTGTGAATGCCCAAGGACCAACCCGGGAAACCATAAACATCTTAGAAATTACATCATTTTGAAAAGAATTCACCATTAATTGTTGTCAGCATTTTTTTATGGTTACCTTTTGCTTGAAGATACTTTTGACTTTGTAGGAACTTTTGAATATGCATTAAGTATCCTGTAGAAAGGAAACATAAAAATGTAATCTATAAGACAACTACTAATTATAAATCTCCATCACATCAGCAGAATTATAATGTAAATCCTATACAATATAAGTAAACATAAGTAGAAGAAAATTAAATCCAGATATTTGAACTTCAAGTTATTGGTTATTGATCCCAATACATGCCTAGCTACTAATTCTCTATCCTCAACCTTTTTATTTCTTATTTTCTTGGATAAGTGTCTGTCCTACTCAAATATGTTAACAACATCCTCTTGAACTTTTAGCTTGTTATAGATAATGAATAAAAGGACCATTATATGTTATGCTATTAGTTTGACAAAAAAGAAAATTTTAGTTTTATGGTTTCAAATTGACATAATGATGTGTGCCTGAAGAGAGAGACTATGCACGTTTATATTTACTGCCTATTTAAGACATGTCAAAGGAGTGGTAGTGTGAAGATAATAGGATAAAAGGAAAATGAATTAACAGTAAAAATAAGCTTGAACAGGGGGAAAAAAATAAAAATTAAATTAAATTAAAAAAAAAAAAAAAGGAACCATGCAGAACTTGCAATAATTATTGATGAACAATGAGGCATATTTCGGGAGAGGTCACATGATTGTCTAGAGATGTAATCTGATTTGAGTATTTGACAAAATTAAAGTGAAGGCAAATCATTTGTTAGAGTTACAACATGATTTAGAATCTTAAGGTTATGGTACGAAGAGGGCATAAACAAAGTCTATGGCGTGCTGATGAAGTATGAACTCTAGCTCAAATGACAATATAGACAAGGAATATATTGTACCTACTAAATAGATTTGCAACATCGTCACACTCCCGTGGATTGTAAAACCAAATTCCATTAACCTCTTGGGATGCATTCCGGTACAACAGATATGGAACTTGAACTTCATACTCAAAATCTCCCAAGAGATTCTCCACTAGGTTATCTGTTAACGGGTTAAAACAAAAACAAACATAAGAGAAAGAAAATGTCAAGACCCAGGTGACATATGCTTAAAAGATACAGGCATTTCCAATAAGTAAAACCAGGAACCTAAACCAAGTGTAGCTTTTTTTTTAGTAGATAGATGGGGAAAGGGGGAGGAGAGTTCAAACCATAAACTAAGTTTAGCTTTATTCCTGGCCAGAAATCAATCAATGGTGTACACCACATGATAATCATGACATTAATTGCTTCATTCCAGAAAGTTTCTTGGTTCAATTGCTATGGTATAACCCCTAGTAAGGAAGTGCAGAGAAGGGACTGCAAAGTCTTCTTCTACATAGTAACCTAATGCCCACAATAGAGAGCATTCAAAGCATAGCAGGAAGGTTAGGTAAGCCATTCCTAGAGTTGACTATAGCAATCAAATAGGCCATCATGTTCTCCCTAATTTCAAATGGGCCTTGGTTTTTTCTAATCTACACCATGAACTAGCAAGATCCCCAAAGATTTTTTGCATTAATTGACATAATTCATATACATTTATTAAAAAAAAAATCATCCTCTTTAACAGAACAAAATCATAAAATTAAAAAAATTAGAACCTGTGTTACGCCTATTCATTACAATGAATTGGAACCGCGGTTGAGTATTCCTAACAATAACAAAAACAACAACCACAACAATATTATTAGCATTAGACAAAACAATTTATAAACACAACAAGCTTAACTAAGAAGTTGGGACATAAAATAAATCTAAATAACATAAACACCAAACATAAATCAAAAACACAAACAAAAAAATACAAAAACAAAATTTTTACCTCTTAACAACAAAAAGAGATCCTTCAACGTCTTTGCGACTCTGCAACCGCCAAATTTGTTTTTTACTAAAACAAAAATTATAATAAAAAAAAAAATACTTTGTATTGGCATTAAGTAAGTGTAGAAGGCAGAGTTAAAAGTCAAACAGTAGAAAAAATCCTAAAAATTGTTATAGTTTCCTACATTTTCTCGGCAGCCAAACAGGAGCTAAAAAAGAGAGATATAGAGAAACGAACCCATTGGTTGCTCTCGATGTTGAACTCGTAGAAGGTGACGTGAGCGGCGGTGATTAAGATCTCTTCGATGAAGGGATCGATTCTTTGGAGCACAGTGAGGTTGAGCATTTTTGTGCTCTGTTGATCCAGATTCGGCATCAATTTCCCTGTCTGAGACATTATTCACACCCAAAAAAAAAAAAAAAAAAAAACCCTAAATCGAAATTAATTTTCCTTTTGGAATTTACTTTCCCGGGAAAGTTATAGAGAGAGAAAGAGAGAGCAGAGCATGCGAGTGAAAGAGAGAGAGAGAAGAAAAAGTTTTTTGTTGTTTTTTACTGTTCTACTACTACTGGGGTCGTCTACATCTGCTTGATATGATATAGATCATCAGTGCTTTGAGACTTGAGAGCTGGCGTTGAATTTACAACTATACCCTTTCTCTGCTTGGATTTTTTTAATTCCAGATTTTATATATGTACTGATTGTGTAATTCTTAAATACGCTCGAAACATGGTGAATGGTAATCTCTTCTTTTACAATCATGTTGGAGTCTACTTATTAAATTCACAGTAAAGTCCGTCATGAATGTGAGAAGATGGAACACTATTTTACTATGCTCTGAGACTACCTAAGTATTTTTCGCTTTGGCTTATGGGTTTTGTGCAAATTTTTCGGATGACATTAGTTGTTATTACGTGCAATGAACATGTCTCATTTAACGTAACCAACTAAATAAGTCAGGTTTAGTGCACATGACAAAGCATTTGTCATCGAGCATCCGAACATGTTTGAAGCAAAACATTTTTCATAAAAATGTGGGATTGACTTTTTTAGTTTTCATAGTAACTAAAATTATGCAATTGACTTTCTCTTATTAACACTTCCATCACTTTTTATTGGATGTAAAATGATTATATGAACACACGTGTCGTGATGCAATACCTAAGTTAGATATTGCAACTAATGCAATAGTTCTCAACGGCTAAGATTGAGAGTTGAAAAAAACAATTTTCCGTCTCAACCATTAAATAAAAAAATGAGAAAAAGTAAAAAAATCAAAGTAGTTTTTGTGTGTGTGTTTGTGTGAGAGAGAGAGAGAGAGAGAGAGGGTGTAATTGCACCTAATGCAATACCTAGAGCATTGTAGGTATTGTACCGGATTCTAATCTTATGTCATGAAGTTGTTGTCGAGACTAGCTCAAAGCGGCTTAAGGCGCTCTATTATTATTATTTTTAAGATGAATTTTATAAGTGCTGTTGAATAATTGGTTTAATGCCCCCTATTATTAAAAAAAAAAGTTTCAAAATTTGTGGGACACTAATTAGTTTAAGGATTTAAGAAGTCATTTTCATAGCACAGAGTTGTGTTTGATAATGACATCGTAGGGGATCTCTTTATATTTGACCCAGAAAAAAAAAAAAAATTATGAAATTTGTTTCTTATTAAAATTTTCTATATCAATGCATGTGATCGATGCTTAAAATTTTTTTTCTTCTTTCATGTCAAATTATTTAATAAATAACTGCAATTAGCCTCCCATAAAATTTCCCAGTATAGCATCTGATTATATGTTTAAGCTTATTAGGGGTGGATCTCTAAATAAATAAACAAAGGGGTGGACTTCTCATGACCCTAACAAACCCTTATTCGTTCTACTTTTGATTTGTAGGCTTTACTCTTCATTGCCATTTGCTAATTGGAACCCCAAAAGCGTCTCTTTGATGTCCTGAATGTAATGCCAAGAATATGCCTTTTATTTTCCATAACTAATGATAGATGCGGAACCAACCAAGGTTGGTTTTCTTTATTTAAAAAAATAAAATAAAATAAAAATTGTTGGTTTCGGTTGCTTTTGGTTGAATCTTCAGTCACCCAACCTGGCACAACGTCCAGTGCTATACTTATTTCATACAGCAAGGCCTTATTCAAGAGAACAAATGAGCATGTCAAAAGGGCATATAATGCTGAAATAACTTAGCTCCTTGGACAGTAAGATATTAGTAAAGCACATTCAATGAACAGCATCACCAGGATAACCACAAGTATGAGAGGGTTTGTGGTATTAGGAATTACTCTATTGTTTGAGGAGAGAACCGCAACAGAGAAGACAGAGCTTGCATCTTTAACAAGTACACAAAACGCTTACGTTAAGATGCATGAAGAAAATGCTAACAGAATTACAAACCACCACCACAGACAGCATACACTATGATGCACAACTGAAGAATAACAATAAATATTTTCATAACATAGTTGTCTTGAAACCCCCACTACAAAATCCCTTAAAACTGGCCTCTGATGAATTTGACAAGCACAACAGCACTTTCAACTCAAGTCCAGCTCAAACAATCTCCTAAGCAGTCACTAAAATGTAAATACTTATACAACATATCGGTAGGTGACATATCGGCCAGCAGTTTCACTTGGCCGGATTATCTTCACAACTTGTCCACGCTTCAGCCCATAATATCTGGCAATTGGATCAGTCACTTGAATACGAGGCAGCTGCATTCCAATCACCCAAAACGTTATCAATAAAATATCAAAACTTGATGGTATTTGTAACAAACATGCAAAATGACATGCATTCAGAAGGGGCTGACATCCCAATCTTGAGGGATGGTAGAAAAAATTTACATGATCTACACAGATATCCCACTAAGGAAAAAAAAGGGGAAGAAGAGATTGCACATTCAAATTCACTCATGATCATGTGATTGAAAAGGACGCCTTCATTAGAGAAAAAAAATTGAAAAAGATATGTTAACATTAGAGCAAAACATTTGGATAATTACAAAGTTGTTCAAGGTAACATAAAGAGGGCGCTCTCATAGTAGCCTCATTGTCTGATTACATAACTCTGAAATATTGTGGCGGTTTTGTGTGATTGCAATTAGTTTACAACTTTTTTTTTTTTTTGAGGAAACAATAATACTTATTAGAACACACGAACGCGAAAGTAGTATATAGAGTTTTTAATACTTATTAGGACATAGATCATATCCAGTGATACCAGACAGTAAAGCACACTGTAAATAACGGATAACCTGAGCCCAGCTGATTTGTTAGGACCCTAACAGGCTTTAGAGAACAGTGCTACACTCAAAATCACTAGGATAAATTTTCCTCAGCTCTGCTCATTAGCTCTCTTATGAACCTAGTCCTTCGAAGCTTTACCTTATTTCAACCTCAAATTTTTATTTTATTTTTTGTAGGAAGGGATTTCATTAACCAAACAACAAAAACAAAAGTAAGAGTTTGCCACAACAAGGTGATCACAGTACAAATTAGGACTGTTGAAGGACATTAACAAAGCCACATCATCCAAGGATACACACTAATAGCAAAAGTCTTTCTGCTAAACACAGCAACATTTAGCCAAAGTTTTAGCATATTTAGAGACCAATCTATAATCATGGAGCAGAATAACAAGTTTCGTGTTGTCTAGCACAAAAATGATGCTCTAATGATTGATTTTGCTTAATAATAATCATTTCTTAAAACCAATATTTATGTGTGTGCACCTAAATAGTTAATTTTTGGCATGTTAAGGCATATTTTCTGTAGTATAAGCTTCCGGTCTCAGCAACAAATCTCATAGATTCTAACAAAAGTTTAACTGCTATCAGTTTCCAAATATTTGCAACTGAAATGTTAACCTACACTGACCTGTGTTTCTTTTACGGTGTACCTCTCCAGCAAAGTTTTCTTCTCCTCAGTTGTAAGCACCTGATGCTCGGGAACAAGAACATGCTCTTTAATGTTTACCATCATCTCTGCCTCCTGTATGAATGGATGTAAGTAAGAATTTAAGAAGAAGAAAAAAAACTTATTTACACAAAGCTGCATTTGAATATGTTCCACAAATATCAAGCAAATTGAATGTCACCAATAACACCTCACACACAGACATAGAAGAAATGGTTCGTGTATCACAAAGATGTCCCAACATACTTATAAAAAAAAGTCCCAAGATGATTACTTTGTCACTTTTAGAGTAAAATCTCTTCAAATTGATGATAAAGAAGATAAATCAGTTTAAAAGGAAAGAAAAAATCACTACAAAAATTTCTTTGGGAACATCTTTAACCAAAGTTCTTTAACCATCAAGTTGCAAGAATGGGTGACTGGTTGAATAAACATTCAAGCTCAGTAAACCATCAAAACCACCACTAAGAAGACAAACTTTCAAGTTCACTCAAATAGCTAAACCATCAGACCCACCAAGACCCTTGGGAGATGTGCATACTAAGCAGGCCATTGCAACAGCCCTGTTGTCTACAATACTAAGATTCCTTGGGTAAGAAAATAATGGATAAGCTAGACAATAGACATAATTTAAGAGCCACGACTTTGTTCTTACAAGTTACAACATTATGAAGTCACTTTCACCTGGAAAACCTCCAAGTGGAACTTTGCAGATATCTCACTTATACAGGTCCTCGCAAAGGGGGTTAAATTTTGTTGAACAACCAAGATTGCTCTGAAAACATTCTCCGACTTCATGCGATTGGTGTAAGTCTTCATTGTCTTAACACCAACCTTTTGTTCCTCAGGGAAGAAAACATAGATCTGATATACAAGGAACAACCAGTAAGAAAACCAACAAAAGAATGCATAGAAGTATACACGGGTACCATGCGTCATACATTCTGATCATATATATCAAAAAATATAACCGGTTTTTTTTTTTTTTTTGAATCCTAGATGTCTCTGTTGGAAACACGAGGAAGTGCCAACCAGTTGAGCCACAAGGCTCTTCACAGAAAAAATAAAGAAACTATGCACATAGAATCAGGGCCAGCTGAAGGGTGGAGCAAAAAATGCTGTCGCCTAAGGCCCCAAGTAAAAAAAAGGCCCCCAAATTTTAACCAATAGGGTTATTTATAATCAATAAATAAAATAATTTTTTTTTACCAAATGAAAAACAAATAAAAAATAGAGAAAAATGCAACGTCCACAATATTTTTCACAACACTTTTACAACTAATGCTAAGTAGTAGGTTGTTACAGCCTATTGTTGATGGTAAAAAAATAATTATAGTGATATTTTCAAATAGAAAACAAAAAGCAACTTAAAATCTAGGATTTGTTGTAAAAAATATTGTGAATGTTGCACTTCTAAAAAAAAATAAGAATAATAATAATAAGAGTTTAGTTAGCAAACTTTTACTAGTTTTCATCTAAGTCTACCACTAATACCACTGTTTTACTTACCACTATCAATCTACCACATCAACAAGTATGAAAAATTTTGTCAAATTTTTTTTGTCTATAAAATTTTTTTAAAAAAAATTCTACGCAGTTCATGTTAATTAGTAGTAATTTTGCATCTAAAACAAGATGATCAATTTTCGCCTTAGGCCCCCAAATACATCAAGCCGCCCCTGCATAGAATAGTTATAACATATGAATTGATCTAGCTCCACTTTCCCTGATCCCAAAAGAATCATAGAATTAGTGATATCAAAGACAATAAAAATGCAAATGCTAAAAGCACATACAAGGAAACTCTGCACAGGGAAGTACTTAATTATACTGGAAGCAAGAAAAACTCAAAACGTAGGCAAGCAACATCAATCAAACCTTGGTCCCAAAATTTTGGGGTTAGCTAGGATTCTCAACAGGCTAATCAGGGTCAGCCACATTTGTTCTTTTCCATAATTCTATTCTACCCAAAAGCATACTCTATGTTACCTTCTTAATTAACATGTCCCATTTTGATTGAAATTGGATAGTATAAGTTTGTCAATAGGTTCATATTATTGATGATATAAACAGTCTATTCGAAGTAAAAATTCATGGAATCGCAAAGAGGTAAAACAAACCCGTGTACAAATTATGTGTTTTTTTTGGTGAATTGAGTTTAGAAGTTAGGACCCTTTAGAAGAAGGGTTAGGCTTCAAGAATCAATATGGGTTCAAAGATATAATTTAGGGTTTCTAAGTTTTTTTTTTTTTTTTTTTCCCTCGAGTTGAGTATCAAAAAGTAGAATAGAATTGAATATAGAGAAAGAGAAAGAGAAAGATTGATGGGGGAAACGAACCTGATCAGAGGAATCAGTTCGCTTGGTTTTGTTGATGACAAGGTCTTCCCTTTTCATGCTCTCACCGTATTTCCTTCTGAACTGGTCTTTGGTCAGGTCAACCTCAAAGTCTGCAACCAAATAACCCCGATCCTTAAGCATTTGCATCACTGTTTTTCGGATCCTAAATAGCCTGTTTGTTTCATCCTCCGACAGCACCATTGCAAAGCACACCACAACTTTTCTCTTTGAAACAAATAAGAAAAAGGGTTTTGACAGACAGAGAACAAAACCCAAAGGGGATTTTTTTAGTTTTACAGTTCTTCTACTGGAGGCTGGAGCGGAGTCGTGTACATATGTTATACCGTCGGTGCTTAATGGTGAAATTACGAATATAACCTTTCTCCGCTTGGGTTTATTGTTTATGGGCTTTGTGGCCCATTTTTTACATGGGATGGAAGATGGACCTTAGCTAGTAGGTAGTAGCTATGGGGTGTCTGAGAGGGTTCGGCCTTACCGGGTCGTTTCGGCTGTACCGGAGATTTATATCGGATTTCGGCCGGTAAATTCATACCGGACCGAAACAAAATTCTTCAATTTCTCTGCACAACGTTGAGAGAGAGGGAAATCTGTAGTTGATCCGTTTTCAATGTCGTATGTTCTTCAATCTTCACGCAACAAAAAGAGAGATGTAGAGAGCATCGGTTTAGATCTGATCTATGTAGGGGAAAGAGAAGATAATGAGAGAAGATGAGTAGAAGACCAAATGTAAAGGGAAAGAGAGTGGAGGTTGTTGAAAATTAAATGAAGATCAGCATAAAGCGGAGGGAGCCTCACGTTTCAACTTTCTATTAGATGGTCAAATCCAAATAGTAGTTTTTATTTTTATTTTTAAATGGCATAAGCATTTGAAATTCATTAGACTTATTTCCACTGTCAGACTAATAAAAAACTATATATAGGATTTTTCTTTTTTTATGAAATATACCGTATGGATTAAAAAAAAGAAAAGGGATTTGGCTTTTTTTTTTTTTTAGACTTTACCCTTTTATTAAATATATTAATTTAAATATATAATATTTATATATAATGCGGTAAATCCGTAACGGTACACCGGTATTGACCGGTACCTGAAATATATCACATCGCTGGCCAAACCGGTACAACCTCTGGTACGGTATTGACTTCCTTGATTTAAACACCCCTATACATATTTCCATAACATTTTTTAACACCCACGTATTTTCATAATATTTAACACAACGAAACTAGAAATCTCTAACCAAACGGACCCTATATATTTCGATGCATATAAGATGTTGCCATGTGACAATTTTTAGATATATAGAAGCATCCTATTGGGACTTACGTAGGAATCCATACCAACTAGGTCTTTTAATGGCAAGTCATTTGTGACATGTCCTTCATACCTATTTTCCTTTTGGGCTAAACTAAAGTCTAGTAAAGTTTTCAAGTTTTGTACCTCAATTTACATTAGTGTTTTAAACACAAATATCTTCTTATCAAACAATAATAATAATCTCCTCTCTCTTAACTATAAAGATCCTATAAAGTTTGAATTTCGCACATATAATTTAATTGTGTTGACTTCCTCCTTGAATCAATTCAATTGTGTTGATTTTCTCCTTTACTTTCCTCCTTAAAGTTTCAATTATATATTTTAAAATATTTATTAAATTTTGTTTACCTTAAAGAATAGGTCTTTTAGTATTTTTATTGTATGTCCTACCTATATAATCTCTTAATTTTATAAACTAAATACCACTTGAAAACTTATATTACAAATTAATTTGTTTTAGTGTTGCAAAGATGTCAAAATAATGATTATTTATTTGTTTATTATAATTACATACAACAATATAAAAGAGAGATTTGAACGTTAGATGTCTTCGTAAAAAATGCCAGAAAGTACCAACAAAACTCTTAACAATGGATTTTTTTTCTTCTTCAAGAGAATGAAAAAGTACAGTCTAAGCTTTATAGTAATACAATAAACAAAGGGGTAATTGCATTTTTTTCACCTTAAACTATATCACATTTTACACTTTGCCCCCTAAACAATCGAAATGCACGAACGACCCCCAAAGTTATAACTTTGTAACACTTAAACCCACGTCATTTGTTTTGGTATTAAGTCTAATGGAATGTAACATTAAAAGACCAATTTACCATCTACCGTATGTTTTGGAGGGAGGAGTAAATTGGACTTTTGATGCAAAATTATGTTAGACTTAATCCCAAAGTAGACAACAGGAAGTTAAGTGTTATAGATTTATAATTTTGAATGATCAATTGTGCATTTCGATAGTTCAAGGAGCAAAGTTGTAAAATTGGGTATAATTTCGAGTGGAAAATATGTAATTTCTCCGTAAAGAAAAGCTTGAACTGGGCACAAAAAGTCAATGTGCATATATCACAATAAACAACAATACAATGAAGTAGATTACAATTTTTTTTTTATCAAAGAAAAAAAGAAAGTAGATTACAATTTTTCAAACGTCACACAACAAAATTCAAAGTAACACCGAAAGAAATTCATAAACAACAATACAAAAACTAAAATTTATTTAAACAGCTAGCTAGCTGGTCCATCATCTTGTCAAGGCTTTCGGATGGCCAAAGCAGACAGCAAAATAAGGAACATGAAGACAACAACCGAGACGAATGCTGCCACCACAGCACCACTGACTTTCTGGCAGAAATCACCGTATTGCTGGCAGATAGCTAGCCAATTTGTGTTGGAATTGCCATTGTGAGCCAAGTAGACTATGGCTGCAGCCGCGGCAGCGGCTGAGGTGTTTAGAGTAAGCGCCACCTGAATTTAATAGATGGATTAATTTAATGCCAAAGTTAAGAACAGGTTAATTATTGTTTCATATTCTCGGATGTGAAATGTTTCTCACAATGTCCACACTTTAACACCAAATATCCACATTGTGTACACTATTTGATGTGAAAAAATCAAAGACTGCTAAAAAAAGTGATGGCAAATTATGGTGCTGAATGATAAGGTTAAAGAGGTTAATTACTGTGTCCAAAACGAGTAGGAGCACTCTTGGTCCGACTGCTTGGGGGCGAACGATGGATACTATGGAGAAGGGAAGAGAAAGTACAAGGTAGCCACCCACTATTGCCATTGCAATGACGAAAAACCTGCATTTTTTTGAAGTCTCAAAATTTTTAATAAACTTCATACGTTCTACATGCATGAACATATACATATTGACCATTCACAAAGTTTGTGTATAAATGTATGATGCAATTTTGCTTTGCATAAGTGGCATTTGCTTCTATTTATTGACAAAAGTAGCAGTTGAAAGAGAGAGAGAAATTCTTCATTTGAAATGGAACAATTTTATGGTTTTGATTTAGTAAAATCTTTAAGCATGAAATGGATCGAAATAGAGAGAGAGATGAAAAATCACGTACTGGAAAGTGGGCAAATCATCATAACTAGCTTGGAACTGGAAGAATTGAGTGAAGAAGGGAAGGGTCTCATCACTAGTACCCATGGTGGAAGCCGCGGCTAGAGCGGTGATGATAGCTCCTAGCCTAAGAAGGAAGTCGAATATGGCAACTCCTCTTTTCCATCCACCCTTCCCTTGCTCTTGCTTGACAATTGCCACAAGAGGTGCTTTGCCTTTAGCAACAGCGCTTGACTCTGGAACATCAATTGTGGTTGAATCACCGCTCCTCATTTTTGTGTAGAAATGGAAGTGTGAGCTAGAGAGACACAGATGAGAACTAAAAGCTTGTGTTGAGAATAGATGAATAAGAGAGACTTTGAAGCTTGTGGTGGTGATGATGAGAATGACTTGATGAATGAACCTTATATAGAGAATCACAAAGGAATTGGTTTGAAATAATTTGCATTTAAAATTATGAAGTTATAGTCAATGGGAGAGTTGGGGAACTAAGGGAGTTGCTAACCATTTCCATTTGATTGAATTTTGAAATCACTTTTTGTTCACAAAGCAAGTACAAGATGGTCATAAGTTACTACTTGCTCCAACTTCAAAAATAAAGTCGACCAAACAATGGTCATTAAAATAGAAATTTTAGGCATAGAGATCAAGCAGAAATGAGTTATCGCATGTCTGTCCTTTGTCATTTTGGTATGTCATACTATTGCTTTTAGAACCATATAATGGAGAAAATAGAAAGTGGGAATAGTAGCTAGGGTCTTAATATATAAAAATTAAAGTTAAAATGTCAACCTGCTATAACTAACAAAAGTTTATTATTCTCCTAATCAGTCAACTAAACCACATAGCCTCGCTAATCCAACAGTGTGAATATACGGATCTTTCCTACCCCACTTCCAAGTTACACCTTATTCTCTTTAGATAAAACCACATTGTTATGCACCCTTCAAGGTTGTGACTGAAGACCATTAATCCAGTGTTTTATTTTCTTATTCTTCATCATATGATCAACCTCAGGTCCTCAGGAAAATTTCCTTCAAAGAGACAACTCAATAGAAATCATAGTTACCAATTTTGTTTAATCTTTCTTCCTAAGGTGGAGACTAAAAGTTGCCCAACTTGCTGCTACACCACAGCTCCCCCAATAAAAACATAAAATGAGATTAAATTAAGCATCTAGTTTGGATTTTTTTAAAAAAAGTATAGGCGAATTTTGGCCTTAAAGAGAAGGAAAGTTCACTTCCACTGATCCCCAGCTTTTTAAGTTACCCCTTAAGGTTCATTCCATTGAAATATTAAGTTCTTAAACTAAGAAGAAATAAGACAAAGATCTTCCTCAAAAAAGAATAATAAAAAATAAAATAAGACAAAGATTAAAGACAGACAAAGTGAATTCCCATCTCTCATGGTAAAAGGGTAAGCTCAGGCAATTTTCCTCAAAAGAGACCATTCAATGTTAGTGTTTAGCTGGTCCTCAGTGTCGTATTTCCCAGATTGGGTTTAAATTTTGTTTAAAACAAACCAAAAGAGAACTAATACACTTTGTAATACAACATGCATTAAGATTATTTTAATAAATGGGAAGCCTTGGAATCAAATTCATTATATGCAGGAGCAAAGAACCAAAAATTTCATCAACCAAATCAAAATAAATTACATATCATCATACTTTAAGTGAATAAGTAGTATAATTCAGTTTTTATTTTACAAGACAGGCTGCTCTGCTGTAAGTTCTGTTAACAATTCAAAATCTCTTGTGGTATTGAACAAGATACAGGTAATACCAAAATCAAACAAAAGAATTCTAACACAGGGTATGAGCAAAATTGGTCAATCCAGTCAGAGTTGATTGCTTCTATCAGTCAGTAAAAAACAGGTCAGACACTGCTTCTAGGCGTCAATTGGTAAAGGACCAGGTAAAGACTGCTTCTGGTTGGAGGCAGTTCCAACCCCTGATAGACTACTGGGATCATGGACCCAAAACAAGGAAACCCATTATCTGTGTATACTCCATCCACGCTGGGCAAGTGCCATATTCACACGATTAGCAGCCTCAGTAGTGTCATTAAGTGGAGAATAGCTCCAGCTCTCTGATATCTGTAAATCAAACCACGCATTGTGAAAGAACCTTAGTTTTGTTTATAATGTGATCAGGCTACTCGGGCCAAAGAAAAAAAGTGGTCAGATGAGACATAGGCCAAGGCACAAATGCATTTTACTTGTGTAAAAGCAATATTTTCCTATGCTATAAGAGCTTATTACATGATGTTCCTCATTTTTACACTAATAAAACACTTGTTGCACTTACCTCTGGTAGAAGTGGTATACTATTAAGCCATTTTTTTAAACTGATAATTACATACTTGCATGGTGGGTCTTGAACCCACAATTTCATCATTCACCTTGCTCTTACAAGGGGAGGATAGGTTCCATTTGCACTAAAGATCATCGGTGGTATACTACAAAATTTTATGTGAGATGTAACCGCTATGCCAAATATAGGCCCCATAATTTTTTATTTTTTAAAAAGGCAAGTGTAATAATAAACAAGGCACTGAGAGAAAACAAGAAGCTAAAAATGAATTTAGAACATCTGCTGTGAGATTCTTCTCTCAACACCGACCGACTTTAGAATAAATAAAGTGAGAAACAATAAGTGCGAGGTAAAACATAATATTTCAGCTAAGGAGAACAAAATAAGACAAATAGCAACTTACATCCTCTTTACCAGTGAATGGTCGAGCAACTCCTCGTTCCTGAAGAGACTTTTGGAAATCAGCAAACTTCCATGTACACCGCTCAGCACCAATTACATAAACAGGCTTCCTATAGCCCAAAAAATCATTATTAAAACACATGAACTTCAGATCAAAAGAAGAACTTAACAAACAATTGTTGAGAGGTTAATCCTCATCATCATACTTTGAACATACCCAGTACTGCAAGCCTCACTCAACATACTTACTGAATCAGCTGTGATGACAAAAGCATCAGCCCAAGCTAGATGCCCCATATGTGGATTCCGATCTATGCAGTATTACATAAATAAATGTCAAACAATCTTTGTACTTATGAAATATACTTCAAAAAATATTCTTTGTACTTGTGATATCTTAGTACCTTCACCATCCCAAATGTACACTTTTTGGTTACCACTAAATTCTCTTACTAGAATATTGGACACCTGTTGTTAACAGCACAGAGAATAAGTGTGCAACTACCAATAAGTTCTTCAAAAGAAATTCCTAAAGCATATGTACCTTCTCAGGAGTTCTTCTAGAGAAAGATATCCTGATGCTTCCGCAGCTCCAAAGAATATTTCGCAGCATAGTTGCCAACTGCTTTGCAAGATCCGCACCGTATGGACAATTGCCTAGAATATGATAATCTTTCATATACTCAGGGAATGGCAGGGAGAAAAGTGTGAAAGAAGAAGGGCTCAAGATGTGATTTTATTCAAATAAATAAGTAATTCTTGCAGATATAACATCATAGAGATAACCACAGTTGCCGATGTAGAAAAACCAGTCTAAATTACAAAACACCACAGAACTTAATGCATGGGAGGTAGAATTAGATTCCGCAGACTTCAATCAGATTTGGTGTTTGATATGAGCAAAAGCTTGACAGATTATAGGTGCAAAGAAAATTACCAGTAGGCCCTCCAACATTGACCACAAGCAAGGGCTTTGGAAGTGGTGCCAACTCATCATGCCAGGCAGAAGCAGCACTCCTAAGTGCAGCAGAATCAACCTGATGAAGAGCTCCCACAGTGAGCACCTGAAATCCAAATTTCCACACTTGTGAGCTTCATAAGCCACTGCAGTAACTAACCATATGTAGCAGAAAAAGTTTAATGACCATCACATATTAACCATTTGAGGAAGTATTCTATACCTACCACATTTTTCCCTGGAGGTTCACGTGGAGTTATCCACCTGCGGAGAAACCAAGGAATTTGCTCTTGTGCATGAGGAGTCAGAGGGTAATAATCATGACGAGGAGTAATTACCATGTCAAACCGATTCAAATGGGACCTTGGATGTTGTATCTGGAACACGTTGTCAAAAAGAAATCTATTACAACCAGACATTGTAGTGCTTGAATGCATCAGCAAATCAAATCCACATAGTACCAAATGGTATGGTGGAACTAAGAAAAAATGGGAAAGAAGTATGACCATCAAAATGCTTAAACAAGCTATTAAATAAAAGATCCAAAATAGAAAGTAAACTTGTTGCAAACAAATACCCTGTAGCTAATAGAAATTGTTCCAATACCCTTATTTATTTTTATTTTTTTTATCGGTAAGTTACATACACATCTAGGATGGGTCTTGAACCCACGACATCATCCTCCACCTAGCACTTATGAGGGGAGGTGTTAATTGGGATAAAAATCATTGGCAACAAAACCCTCATTTATCATTCTATTAAAAGTAAAAAAGTTACATATAATTCAAGTTACAGTTTTTCAAAAAGCATTGAAATTGCTGGAGTAATTGAAAAGCTAGTACTAGTAGAAATCATTTACAAAAGCCAAAAATAGCCAATTAGAAATCAATCACATTTTCAAAAAGCATTGGAGTAGCCAATGTATTAAAAAGCTAAATCTTTAAAAATGAAAATTTAAATAAATTTGTACAAAACAAACATACTGCATCATGTTTTGATATCAACATCATGTTATCAAATGCAATCAAAGAAAGATAAAAAAAGAAAAGAAAAGAATAAACTTTAACCTGAACAACAAAAACATTTTCTGGAGCTAAACGTTTTATGGAGCTTGAAACAGAAATAGTATCCCGGCCTGATGCAACCACCAACAGTGGGCCATCTCTGCAAAAAAAAAAAAAAAAAAAAAAAAACGCAAAACTCTGTTATACTAATTGGTAATCTGTTTGGTCTTTGGATATATCAGTGCATCAGCATTGAACCATATACTTTGTTATACAAGAGGTTCCGAAGAATATGAATCATGAAGCACATACAATTTGTAAGTGTAACTCCAATTAATAAAACTATTCATGAAAAAACGAAATCATGGAAACCATACTTGTCAAATGTTTCGCGGGCCATTTTCGCAATATGATTTGCATCAGCTTCTAGAACATCAGATAGGCCTGTGCAACCACCATTTTAATTCTCTATATAATCAAAATTAACAATTTCCAACATAATCAACAGCCATCTTTATCACAAAATACATCTATCTCATACATAATTTGAGAGTGAATTCAATACAATACCAGTTGTTTGAGAAAAAAGAGGCATCACTTTTTGCCCATTAACCATGACTTGATATCCAATTATTCGCTTCATGAAATAGTCGAATTTTTTGTGTAGAGAAACTGGAACCCAATGAAGCCACTCATTGATTCCTCCTCTTGGCCTTGTAACTCGCTGCAAAATTCATATACAAAATCATTAACGAAAACATTTAAGACTTCCTAAGCGTAAGTTCCAGTAGCCCAACTAGTAAGTATTTTAGCCTAAAGACAAAAGAAAACGCTCGTTACGGAGTGATTACTAGCTCAACTAGTAAAGTCTCTTATCGTCTTAAGTTAAAGCGGACACTGTAAATTGAAATTTTATCGTATCTTAAAAAAAAATTAAAAAGAATTCATACAGAGAATTGGGATCAAAGAGAAATGGCTTACGTATAAGGAGTGGTGGCGAGAGAGACCGAGAGCGCGAACAAGACCAATGCTTTGATTTTCTGAGCCGGCGAAACCGTTTCCGATTATGATAGCTCGTTTGATTGCGCCGTAGACTCCACCAGCATCGAAGATCTCAGGCAGACCCGAAAACCCGCTGGGCGGTTCGGGAAGCCTGATTGGTCTCATCAGAAGTCAGACAAAGTACGGAACCCGTTGGGTGTGTTTCAGTTTTTTTCTTTTCAATTTCCAGGTGGGGGAGGTGGGCCGGCTTGGGCCCACGTTATGCCCATTTTTAGTCGACTTACTAGAAGTCGTGTCAATTTATAGTCAGAATTATCTCTCTCTTTTTTCTTTACTTTTTTTTTTTTTTTGAGAATCTGTCAGAATTATCATCTCTCGGAATAAAAAGATATACTTATCCATGCCACTTAACTTTTCTTTCGATATTTTTGTGCATTTCGCATAATTATTTTTGTCAATTTATTTTACTAATCAATTTATTTTTGTTATTATTTATGGGTTTTATTGTACTTTTTAGTACTATTTATAAGTCTTATTATACTATTTCAGTTAACTTTTACTTTTATCACTTTCAGCAAAAAGTTTTCACCTTCAGTAAAATAAACAGATTTCAAATGGACACTTTCTTAAAAATAAAGGCGTAAATGCACTTTTAGTCCCTACATTTTGACTTTTTTCCATTTTGGTCCCTACATTTTCATTTTACCACTTTTAGTTCGTAAACCAATTAACGCGTGACATTTAAGTCCTTACCGTCACCCAACTAACAGAAAATGCTGACGTAGCTGACGGCACAGTAAAATAATAATTAAAAAATCTATTTTAGCATTAAAAAATTGCCACATCAGAATTTAAATTAAAAAAAATTAATTTATTAATTTTAACTAAATGAAAAAAATTAAAAACAAAAAATCAAGCCCAATACAGATCAAAACACTACAATCCCATATCATAACTCTCTGAAACTCTCCTGTCTCAACGGTGCTTGTGGGTTTCTTTTTCTTTTTTGTTTTCTTCTTTCTTTTTCTTTTTCTTCCCCAGATCGGTCTCTCAGTTTCTCCGCCTCCATTCTTTCCTTTTCTTCTTTCTTTCTTCTTCTTTTTCTTCTTTCTCCCTCTATCTTGGTGCTTAGCCTTCTTGAACTCTCTTTATCTCTTGATTTTGCTCAAACCCAAACCCAAACCCATATGCCTCAAGCTCCTCTCTCACATCAATGGGTCTCTCTCTTTGGCATTTTTTTTTTGTGGGTTTCTGTGCATATGGTGTTGCCAACTTGCCGTGGTGAGGTGGAGGGCGTGGGTTTGTGGGGATCGGCGTGGTGGAGGTCTGAGTTTGTGGATCGGCGTGGTGGAGGGTGTGGGTTTATGGTGATCGGCGTCTGTGGTGGAGTTTTGGTGATGGCACAGATCAGAGTTTTGGTCGGTCGGTAATGGGTTGCATGATTGTTCGATGGCTGGATCGGTAATGGTTGGTGGCTGGATTGAAGTTTGGTGGTGGGTTTCAGTGGCTGAGATTGGAGTTTGGTGGTGGGATTCGTTCACATATTGGAGTTTGGTGATGGGTTTCGTTTTCAAATTGAAGAGGAATGGCGCCTGGACTAGCTGAGTTTTTTTTTTTTTTAATCAAATTTGGGTGGGGGTAGTTTGCTTCGATGGGTTTGTGTGGGTAATGGATGGGTTTATTGTTTTGGATTTGTGATGGATAGTTGATGGTTTTGTGGCAGATTCCGGTGGATTTGTGGTTGTGATTTGAGGGCAGTCACAGGTCAAGAAAGAAAATTCTGTGTTCTTGAATTCTTTGATTTGGGTTGGAGTTCTTGTTTTCATCATGCTCTTCCCGAGTTTTTTTTTTTTTTTTAATTTTTCATTTAGTTAAAATTAATAAATTAAATTTTTTAATTTAAATTCTGACGTGGCAATTTTTTAATGCTAAAATAGATTTTTTAATTATTTTTTTACTGTACTGTCAGCCACGTCAGCATTTTTTGTTAGTTAAATGACGGTAAGGACTTAAATGTCACACGTTAATTGGTTTAGGGACTAAAAGTGATAAAATGAAAATGTAAGGACCAAAATGAAAAAAAAGTCAAAATGTAGGTACTAAAAGTGCATTTATGCCAAAAATAAAATAAAAATAAATAAAAAAACTTTTCTTTCATTCTTTATTTTCTAACTTTTGTTTATCAAAAATTTCCCAACTTTTCTTTTATTCGAAGCATCTCTCGAAATTAAAGATACTTTTTGGGGGTACATATGCACTTAATGTACTAACTTTTCTTTTATTCTATCATGAAAGCTAGACATGTAATAATGTTGTACTTGTAGGTGATTCCTTCTTAGCAAGTCAATAAAGGGACAATTAGGGGTAATCCACCCTACAAACAGACTCTAAGACTAGAGGTAGGTTGCCATTATTGAAACAAAAAGACTCAAGGGAACTTAAAGCAAACTAAGTAATTGTATGAGCAACAACGTTATAGTCTCTCTTGACCCAACCAAAAGAGAAATTAAAAAATTACTCAACCGAACTTAGAATGTTGACAATCACGTATAAATGTGTCATGTATCCTTTTGTGAGTGCAAAAATTGAAAATATAACTCGTTTTTCACCATGAATTCAATTAGAATGATTCATTATTATGTGAGATGAGAGAGTAACACATTGTTGTATTTCGAAAGTATTGAACAATTATTTTGAAAAAAGTTGATCCGATAAGTTAAAAATCAAAATTAAATGATACTTATTTTTAATGGTTGTATAACTTGTTTAGATGACTTTTTTTTAGAAGAAATTGTTTAGATGACTTTGATGGATCATATGATTAAAATATGCATGAATAGCACTATAAATTATTATGTCTTTCTCAAAAAAAAAAACTATTATGTAATGACTTGAATAAGATTCCTATAACATAGCGTCTTATTATTATTTTTTCTTCAAAAGTTTATTCATTGAAAATTGGCAAAAGTATAATTGTATATGAAAAAAGTGAAAATTTTAAAACTTATACATAAACAAATAAGTTAATAAAGTTAACTAGAAAAAAATAATAATCCAAAGGGACGATTGAAATAAAACATTATCATTTTGAATAAATTTAATGACATTATATGCAAATGACTCTGTCACATTATTTATATTGTTTAAAATTGAAATTATACCTTCATTTATCAAATCCATCTAAGGTTTTTTTTTTTTTTTAGAAAGTAAGATGGGTTAATTAAATTGTCAAAGGTGGAGTATTCTCACAAATGCACCACACAAAAAAAAGAAAAAAGATGTGATAATTGATGTTATTTAAAAAATTAACTAGTGAAAACAAAATAATCAATAAGACACAGTCATATAGCGATCTATTATTATTATTTTTAAAGCAAATGTAGAGATTAAATCGACACACAACATATAAAATCAAAGGATAGGATTATTAATTTATTATTATTATCTATTATTTTTAGTCACCAAAGGAAAAAAAACAATAAAAAAATGGAATATTAAAAAATTACATTGGCCCATGTTTGCAAATATTTAAAACTGACCCAAAATTGAGCCCATTTAAGAAAGCCCACAAAACCCAAGTATTTAGAATTTGGGTTCAGAGTTCAGACACTGCAATTCACACCTTCGCCTGAGCTGAGACCAACAACTCGAGCTCTTGAATTCAGTCTTCACATTTCACTCTCTCTCTCTCTCTCTAAGATGTGGGCCAGCGCAGAAGGAGGGCCTCCGGAGGTGACACTGGAAACCTCCATGGGTTCTTTCACCGTTGAGGTACTTCCTCTTTTGTTTAATTCCCTTCTGTTTGGTTGCTCAGAAAGCCATAGAAAATCAAACAAAGTAATAAATTGAGTGTTTTTTTTTTGTTTTTTTGTTTTTTTTTTATTATCAATGTTGCTCTATTTTGGTTGTTAAAAGTTTGAATGTGAAATAAACTAGCTCAAACAGTCATACAAATGCAAAGTGTTATTAGGTTTCAAACTTCAATTTTTATTTTTTTATTTTAATTTGTCGTGTAAAAATCACAGCTATACTACAAGCACACACCGAGAACTTGCAGGAACTTCATTGAACTCTCTCGCAGAAACTACTACGACAACGTTAAATTCCATAGAATCATCAAGGTCTCTCTCTCGTGTAAAATTGTTCTTGTGTTGTACTTTTTGTTTTGTTGAGGAATGTAAATTTTTACATAGATATTGGTTCATTTTTGGAATAGGATTTTATGGTGCAAGGTGGAGATCCCACTGGAACAGGAAGAGGTGGAGAATCCATATATGGGTAAATTTAAATTTAAATTTTTTTTGGGTATTTCTATCTTTTATGACAAATTTGTTTCTGGAAAATTATTCTCCAAGTTAGCTTAGTATATAGTAAAACGATAACAATCAAGCCTTAGTCCCAAAACTATTGGGTTGGCTATGGATCCTAAACATACTAATCAGGGTCAGCCGTGCACTATATATAGTGGCAAGCGACTAAATTTTATGCTGACCGTCAACTTACCACAACTCTACTCCTTTTTTGGGGGTTTGGGACTGAACGTGAACAAAATATATGACATTGGGTATAGACACAGGCAGAGTTAGCTTTAATATATGATAGTGTATTTTAAATCCCTTTTCACTATCCACTTATCAAATTTGTTCCATGATTGTTTAGACCATAGTTTGATTCCAATACTGCTTAAGTACAATGGATCACTAAAAACTGTGAATGAATACCATATTATGTCTTTGATATATGTGTGACTTATGAGGGATTTTTTGTATGTGGATTTCATTGATCATTGTACTCTACACCATGATTTTAATGGTCTCTAGTATATGTCCTGTATACATTGTCTTTTTTCTTCAATAAATTACGTTATTTATCAAAAAAAAAAGAGGGGTTTCTTGTATGACTTGTTCTGTGATGCTTTGCAGTTCGAAGTTTGATGACGAGATTAAGCCAGAGTTGAAGCACACTGGGGCGGGTATTTTGTCCATGGCAAATGCTGGTCCAAATACAAATGGAAGTCAGTTCTTCATAACCCTGGCTCCATGTCCATCACTGGATGGTAGTGATATGATCCTTCCCTGTTACAACTTGCATGTGTTTGATCATTCTCTTTGAAAATTTGTTCAACCTTTTTTTCCCATGTGATTGGTATAGGTGGTACTGTATTACTGCTATGATTAAGTTGCAGAATAACCATGCTTGAACTGCTGACATAAAATGTAAAGCTTCAACACTTATTCAAGAATGGACCCCTCAATTCCTTGAAGTTATTACACCTTTATTTGGGGCTTTTCTTTTTTGTTTTGAAATGTCTTTAAGCTGTTAGTTTTTTTTATTCCTTCATTCAAGGCCAAAATAAATGCCAAATTACTACTTAGCCACAAAAGGGCTACTTTAGGATAATATATCATCTTTTGAGCAGTTAATATTTCTGACATTTATTATCTTTCATACTGTATGACGTGTTTTGGGTTGCCTCAAAAATAAATTTTTTATTAATGAGTGTTTAATATTGAAAATGGTAAGCATGGTTGTTCCTTTCTTTGTCTGATACATTGAAACTTTTTTTCATGTGCTCATAATGCTGAACTGATGTATCTGTACTGTCCAGGAAAACATACCATATTTGGAAGAGTTTGTAGGGGAATGGAGATAATTAAAAGACTTGGCAGTGTCCAAACTGATAATAATGATAGGTATGTTTTCCTTAGAAATATCCCTGATCTATAAGTGCCTTGATTTAGAACATGGGCTACATCAGCTTGCTGCATTGTTATTTGGATATGAATTTTTATATACATATTAGATGCTTCCTAACTGTTTCTAGAGAATAAAACTTGAATATTGACAATCATCTAAGCATGCCACTGTTCTGAAACCCAATAATGTGGCCTCCTCACCCTGAATAATACAAAAACTGAGTGCAGCTAGACTAACCTTGTGTTGCTTGTGAAAGCTGAAAAGTGAAAACTAAGAGAATAATATGGTGTTATGTTGGTCCCTCTTGAAAAATGAAACTTGTCTATAAGAAATTCTAATATTATTGATAAACTATCAATTGTCCCAAAAGCTACAATTGATGGGAAAAGTGAACTTAATTACTTAACTGTTATTGTAACACTTTCTCACATCCAAACTCCTCAATAAGAGGGCTCAACACGTGGAAATTTTTAATTTTTATCAGTTATCATCATCTATCTTTAATCTTCCCAATGTTCTATTGGGTTTCTGTAAGTTCATATCAACTAATAATCCAATTGCCAAGAAGATTGAAACAGGTCTTTGCTTGAAAAGACAAACAAAAAAGAAGTATATAATTATTGTGGGAAGATAGCTTGGTGAGGTTGTGATCCTTTCAAATTGTTAGGTCACAAAGTTAGCAAACTTTAAAATAATAAGCAAAGTAGGCAATGATTAGAAAAAGTGCTATAGGCAGGACCCTTCATGATTCCGTTTCCTACTGCTTCTATGAATACATTGCTGAATGATAAAACTGAGACACCTATTAAAAAAAATAAAAAAATGATAAAACTGAGACACTAGTTCTCAAAATTTTCAGTGAAAATGAAACTGCTCTATTAGAGAGAACTAATTATAAGCTACAGAATCAAGCTGGATGCTGGAACAATATTGGCTATATCTACACTTTTAGTACATTTAGTGACTAAAAGGGACCTACTAATAGGTTTAGTCAATCATTTCTAGCTCAAATATCTTCAGTCTGCAGAAGTGACAATCACTATATCACAATTTGGCAACACAAATTCCTAGTTTTGATATATCATATCCTGGCTAGATTTACAAAGTAATGCAATTAAGGCATAGAGATTATAGGTTCCACCCAGATTTACTGTGTTGTAACTTTTTTCTGGTGAGTGAGCTCTTCTGTACACTTTTAAAGACTTAACTTCTTGTGATACATGCTGTGTTTACAGACCCATCCATGATGTGAAGATACTACGGACATCGGTCAAAGATTAATATCGAGTTGCTGTTACTGAGGCACATGTTTCAGGTTCCAAAATGGTCAAGACTCAAGTGGTGGGTTTCTTGAATATCTTGTATCATTCAGAAATGTGATAAAACATTGTATTTGGACTGCTTTCATAGAATAGTAGGGCAGAAAGTTTCAAAAATTTTTAAGTAGGAAAGTATCTGCCTGGATTCAGGGTTAATTTTTTGTTTTAATTTTAATTAAGTGTTCTCAAATATTTGACCTTTGGCCAAGACCTTGCAAGTTGCAACTTAACTAACATCTCATGGTATTCCTAAACGTCCAATGTTTAAATCTTCCTTTCCCCAACTACGAGTAATCAAAAAATATCTGAGCTTTGGTTTACTTCAAATGGCTCCCTAACATAAGAATTCTATAAAACTTTAGCCAAGGGCCAAAGTCTTATGCTTATTGTTTCAAATTTCCATGCCTTTTTGTTTGCCCAATCAGAGTTTTCACATTGAGGAAAAAAACTTCCTTTTTGTTTTAGAGGAGTAGCTAGAGTGACACACAAATATTAAGAAAAGTAATGATAGTCACACTCTTTATAACACACACTGCTACATGAATTGAAATTAAAACATGGGTAATACACCAAGGAAGAGAGAGGGCTTAGCGGTGATTCTTCTTCCTCAAAGACAGAGAGAGAGTGTTTGAGTTGAACACTGTTTGTTTGTTTAGACCCTTAAAGCCAGATTGTTTAACCTAATAAATTAACCAAGTGATTACTTAGATTAATTATTCAGATCTAGGTTAAATAACAATAAATCATATCATGTAAAGATGCGGAAAAGCAAATAACACACGATATGATGACCAAGAAAATTGATGAAATGAATCGTTTCAAGGTAAAAAGCTGGAGATGATTTAACCTAGCTATTCTCAAGGTAAACACATCCACTATAAGAGAATTAAAATTTTTACAAACAGATTTAACCCTAAATCTATTGCTACCTCATGTAGTAACTTACTAACATGACCATGTGCAAACTTCAAATTCATGAACTCCTTCTCTTCTTGGATTTACACCAACACAAGCACCCTTACTTGTGACTTTGAGATCCCACTCAAAGGTTTAGCAACACAAACTCTCTAGTTTGTGACTCCAAGACCACCCTTGAAGGTTTAGGTCATCAGTAGTTGTTGATCTTCTTGTTGCAACTTCAGATATACCGAATCTAATAATATGAAAATAATTTCCGGTAATGACTTTGAAAGAGGAAGGCACAATACCTTTTAGATCTCACAAGAGCACCTCCAAAGTCTCTCAAAAGCTTTGAAAACGTAGTTAGGGTTTTCTTTTATATACTAGAAGTGTCTCACTTGAAACCCAAAACGTTTAAGCAAAATTTGGGCTAAAATAAAATTCTGCAGAAATTTCATGTCTGCGATTTTCGATCGGTCGGATCTTATTTTTAATCGGTCGGATTTCACTGAATTTGAATTCTTCTTTCTGCAGCTTGTATGTTCTTGTGTTCTGACTTGTAACACCTTGAGCATTGTCTAATAAACTCTATAGACTCTAAGATCTATACCTAGACAAGTTTGTGCTCACGGTTTGCCAATTGTTCTAAACTTTTAGAACCTAACAAACACTCTTCAGATTTGAATTCAAAAGCAAAATCTCACTTCTTTCTCTAACCAATAGTTTTATAGTTTAAAGTTACTTCTTATTCTTAAAGCGAGGAGCTTTGGCTTCAATTCATAATGGGCACAAAATGTGAGGGGGTTAAGAATCTTTTTATCACTTGTAATGGCTTATGCCCAATTATAACATTGTCCACAAAAAGCTCCTCGCTTTAAGAATAAGAAGTAACTTTAAACTATAAAGATATTGGTTATTCCAAGTTTTATATGAATTAAAGCTAAAGCTCCTTGCTTTAAGAATAAGAAGTAACTTTAAACTATAAAGCTATTGGTTATTCCAAGTTTTATATGAATGATGTATGTATAAAGAAAAAGAAAAGAAAAATGGTAAAAAAGAGCAGGATTAGTGGGCCGGATGGCATGGGCCATAAAAAAGATGGATTAGTAGAATCTAATCCCAAAAAAAAAAAGTGACCGTTGGAAAAAAAGGGTGTGTGTTGTCAAATAAATTGATTCAGCCATTTGAAACAAAGAAAGAAACAATACACTCAGTTTTTTTGAATTGAGAGAGAGAGAGAGAGAGAGAAGTTTTTGAATGTGAATCTGAAGAGTGTTCAACTCAAACGCTCACTCGCTCGCTTTCTCTCTTTGAGGAAGAAGAGTCACCGCCAAGCCCTCTCTCTTCCCTAGTGTATTATAAGCAAGGAAGTGAATTCCGTACCGTACCGACCAGCAAACCGGTACAGAATACCCCTTTGTTTCGTACCGAAAAAAATACCGGCCGTACCGGCCTCATACCGGCCAATTTCGGGCAATACCGGCCGGTACCGGGCGTACCGGCCAGTACAAAAAAAAGTTTTTTTTTTTTTTTTTAAGTTTTGTAATTTTTAAATTTTTGTTATGGCAGAATGGTAACTTATTTGCATTAACTTATTAGTATTATTTGTTTTCTTAGTATGCAATGGTAACTTTTAAGCTTTCTATTTTTTATATTGTGTTTTTTTTTTTTTTTAATTGATATTAACGTCTAAAACCATGAATAATTAGTTCTAAATTGAGGAAATGTTTTATGGTAAACTTTTATATTTATTATAATACACACACACACATACATATATATATATTTATTTATTTATTTATAAATATAAAAAATAGTGGTAAACCCGAAACGGTACACCGGTATTGACCGGTATCCAAAATATATCATACCGCTGGCCAAACCGGTACAGCCTCCGGTACGGTATTGACTCCCTTGATTATAAGGTAACCCTAACCTTAACCCTAATTCATACCCATGTAATTTATGCAAATGATCAATTATCAAATTCATTTTAAATATCCCAGAATGTTACTTCCATTCATTCGAGCTTGTGAAAGTAAACGTTTTGAACCCATTTGATGCGATGGGAGTTTTTGTAAAGGCAAGTAAGATTAACATCAGCTATGGAAATAAGGACTGACTCCTGCTAGTATCGCAGACTAAATTGCCTAATGGTAGATCATAACTAGAGCCAATTAACAATTTGCCATGGATTAGAAACCAATTATTGATATTGAAATAGACTTATAAGAGCATCAAATGATACAATACACCGATATACTCTAAGCACCTTTCTCTCATTACGTTGGTTGAATTAATAGAATAAATTTAGTAACCTCTTGTTTTATGTTAGCTACAGCACAAAGCAAACTAAAATTACTATTAAAAAAAAAAGGTAAATAAACTTTTCCCTACGCAAATAGGTCACTTAGCACCAAAGTTAAGAAACTTAAATTAAACTTAACCTCAAATGTGTACCAAACTCGACAATCATACTTAAATTGAAAAAATAACAGATTCACAACTAACAACTCTTAACTCCATAATTGGTTTCGCACAAAAAATCAAGTGGTTTCATTCAATAATAAAATATAATCAAAGTATACCCAACCCAAAATATATACCCAACTTCAAGACCATACCCAAATTGGGAAAAAAATAAAAAAATAAATAAGGATAACAAAAGAGACAAAAAAAATATTACAACAAATCTAAGGTGGCAAGTTATTATTGATGGTTAAAGCGATGACAGTAATATGCACAAATTAGAACCAATAATAACGTACTACTTAAGATTTGTTGTGAAATTATTAAGAATAAAACATGGACCGAAATAGACCAAATGAGAATAAGCGGACCGAAATGGACCAAATGAACCGATGTGAATCGAATTGGACCAAAATGAACCGAATGGACCGAATTGGACTGAAATATACCAAATGGACTGAGGTAGACCAAATTGGACCAGGTGGACTGATGTGGATCTAATTGAAGGACCGAATAGATCAAGGTGGACTGAAATGCTATGCTGATATGGTTCAACAAGTGTAATAACAATTAATGCTCAGGTTTTAGATATTATATATAATATAATTCATAGGCTTACATAGAAACCTAACAAATTTGAATTGCGGTTTTTTTTTGTTTTTTTGGTAAAGAGAAAAAATGCGTAGGAGAGGAGGATGTCAACCCCTACATGCTCAGGGAATGTAAACCAAATTAATATATGATTAAAGTATAATTGAAATGACACTTAGCATGAAATTAGAGTGCATTTAAAATATGGAACGCAAAATTAATGGCATTTAACACAAATTTTTTTTTATACAAGATATAAATTTTACTTTAGTCTAATCTAAGTATATATGTGTGTGAAGCTCCCTCTTGGAGACTTGAACCCCAGTCCTTGCCCTCCACACCCCACAAGCATTTATACTCTTAGAGCAATAAGCACTTATACTTTTGGAGTGACCATCGCACTAAAGGTGTACAGTGAACACAAAATTAAAATGCAATTAAAAATTAATTTTAATTCTTGATTTGACTTTCTTCTATCTTCTACCTTTTTATATTATATTTGCATTAATATTCAACAATATCTACCACCGCACACCCTTGATGCGATAGTCACTCCACAAATATAAATACTTGTGGAGTGTAGGGAGTAAGAGGCTGGAATTTAAGTTTTCAAGAAGAAACTTCACACACATATACACTTAGCCTCCGTTTGGGAAGCGTATTTTGCTCATTTTCCAGTGGAAGTGTTTTTTCCTGTAGGTCCCATGCACTGTTCACATGACCCGCAAGTACCATATTTAGCAACTTTTTATTTAAAACTGTATCTCACGGCATTATTCACACATTTAAAAATTATTTTACTACAGTGTTTTCAATTTTCAATAATAAGCGGTATCCAAACAGACTCTTAAATTAAACTAGAATAGAATTTCTATCTTGTATCAACAAAAATTTTTTTTTTTTTTTTTTTTTTAAATCTAAAGGTGCGGCAAACAGTAAACCCTCCACTGGCAATAAATACTTCGGCAGGTCGCATGTTAACTCGGTGCACTATTGTCCATTTGTCCTTGGAAGAAGTTTGTCCATTGTCGTTTAAATTTGTAAATTAATATTACATTGAATTTAATTCAGTAATTTATTATTAATCAATAATTTCAATTTAGTTGAAAATTTTTAAGTGAACTCTAGATAAGTTTTATCCTTTATTTTTTTACTTTGGCCTTTTTGGCCATTGCATTGCAAGCCATCTTTTTTGACATCACCATTTCCATCTAAATAATTAAACAATGTGAACCCAAAAGTTTGAAAGGACTTTACTCATCCTCTAGGTGATCTGACCATCCATGTCAATTCATAATCAAATAAACAAGCCATACTAAAACCAAAAACAAACAAACAAACAAAAACAAAAGCAAAAGGTTTCCTTATAATTTACAAGCCACAACTAATTTCTATAATTCGGGTTAAAAAATTGCAATACAGCTAAGTATCAGCTAATATCATCATCACCTCTTTGCTTTCCTCTATATCCTATTTCTTGCACGTAAAAAAATCAAATCTCTCTACTACCGCCCACATACTTTCCCGAAAAAAAATGTGATCCTATGGAAAGGTGCCCCTTGGTTGCAACTCACAGTTACCACCCACCATCAATTTCAGCAGAAGCAGCCAACTATAAATATACACCACAGTAGCATAACCCCAACAAAGGTATTACACCACTGAATCCATCCAATCTTAGCAAATTCCTTGGATAATAACTAGTCAGATAAATTCAAGTTCAGCTCAGCTTGCCTGAGTTAATATTCTGATTCAAAGGACCCCCATTTTCTTCACAAGTAGAGACGTTAGGCATTGATGATGTAAGTGGACTATATCCATTACTCTTGATAGACCCAGGAGGGCTTTCTCTTGAATTTGTAATCCTTGTTGGCTCTGAATTTTTAACATCAGGTTCATCAGTAACCACAGGCTGTTGCAATTCTATGTGCTGTGAAGATGGCACATCGCCTTTGCAGTACCTCTGCCACATGTTTCGGTATGTTGACTCAAGACTAAGGATATAGTTTTCTCCATCACAGACGGGGGACTTAGACATACGGTCTCTGAGAGCCGCCCTCAAATCTGAGAGGGCTGTAACGTCAGAGGCCAACTGCAGTGCCAATTGGACATATTCGTCTTCATTTTTGGCAACCAGATGTCCCAAACCTACAGAGCATCAGCCAGAAGTCCACTTTAATTAGGATGTTTGGGAAAAAAAATTTCTTAAATAAATACACTCTACTACTGCTAGTGCAATAAAAAAAGGCTGAAAATCTGAACCACAGCCGGCCTGTTATTTTTTTGTATTAGTCCCATTTGGTATTACCTGGTCTGAGATGCACTATTAAATTATTGTTATTAAAGAGTTGAATTGTTGACACATACATTTTAGGGCTTGGAGTTACCAAATTTTTATCTTTAAAGGATATGCATCTACACTCTAACAGAATGCAAACAGAGAGTTGCATCTTCTTGGTGCTCTCTTACCTAATCACGGATGTCTAAAGCATGGAAGATATATACTTCCTTCATAGTCATACACAAGATACAAAATATGGCCCTGTTTATCTTTTTCAACAAATCATGCACATAAAACAAATGCAAGTAGGCGTATCACAGAAATTTAGGAGACACAAGATGGACATTAACCAAAAGGGAAAGAGAAATGGTTCTCACCAACTTTGCTGAGAAGACTCACGCCAACATTGTGAGCATGCACTGATCCAGCCATAGTAACACATGGGACTCCCATGTACAAAGACTCACATGTTGTGGTGGTTCCAGCATATGGAAACGTGTCCAGGCTACATAAAGAGAACATAAGTAAGAATCCCTATATAGTACGCATATGAGAAGCCAAAAGATACATGGTTTGTAGTCCAATTGGCAGCATGTTATACATGACAAACATTGAGAAAGGCTGAAAACACAATAACTAGAAAGGAACTTTAAGTGGACATTATTGTCACTGATTTTCAACAAAATTGTTTTATCTAACATAGAAAACACGATAATTCCAATTCCAATTCCAACACGTATCACACAAAGAAGGAAGAACAATGAGCTACTTTTAGTCCTGTATAAAAGTAGGATGGGAGATCAAAAAAGAAATAAAAAATTTGTGTATTTACATTATATGCTAAATAAACTAGGGTAAGCATCTCTGAGATTGGTATGTACATTTTATGCTGAATAAACTCAGGCATTGGTGTGCAACCATAGAAAATGAGGACAGGTAATTGTGAAGGACACACTTCTTAAAATGAATGATATGGTACACTGAATTAAGAACTTTTGTCAGACTTTTGCACCTCACTCATTTGATTCATTAAATAAAACATAAATATTTCAAGTAACTTTTTCTATTTTGTCACTTACATACATATCCAGTGGGTCTTGGACCTGACCTCACCCTCCACCAAGTTCTTATAGATGGAAGGAAGAGGTGCCATTTAAGCTAGTATTCATTTAGTATGAAATAACTTTGGAGAAAACTTCCCTGTTAAAAAAACTCATTGAGTATACAAGTCACAGCAGGTTTGTCACTTTGTCTAACATATTCCATCCTTTGCATCCTTGCCCAATTCAGATACTTTACTTTTTATTTAATTGGTAAGTTACAATTTAACCAGAGGGTTTTGAACCCACCACCTAAAGGTATTTCACAAATTTTTAAGTTGTGTAATGTAAGAAGTTATGAGCTTATGTCACAAATCAATTGCATCAGAAAAAACTATCACTGTTCAACTAAAAAACATATCATGCTATAGTTTCCTCTCAGATGCCAAGCAGTAGACATTTTGTTCATAATAATCGGACAGGTGTTTTATGTTAGCTATTGGCCACAAATCACAACCCCCCTCTGGTGTTCAGGCACAAAATTATGTTTGTAATTGTATACACAATAAAGGAGGTAAGTAAAAAAGAACAAAGTAACTTAAAAACTCATAAGTGCAGCATTTTATAATGGTCAAACGGTGGTTTCTGAGGGCATAAGTCATAATGGGAGTGAACTAAAAAATCTAGAATTAAAAGTTGAAGCTATCAAATTCATTCCATTCAATGCTTTCTTTGCCTTCCCCTTGCTCTGAAAAGTTTCCATTTCAGATGTCCTAGTTTAAAAAAAAAAAAAAAGTCCTAGAAAGCCACCCTTGTCAAGTCCTAGTAGTTTAATGAAAACTGCCACTAAAATAAAACAAATTAAATCCAATATAGCCCAAAAAAGGATAAAGAGCGAGGTCATGCGTTCAATCCCATCTGGGTGGCATGAGTTGTATTTACCTTTTAAAATAATTTTTCTTTAAAAAAAAAACTATAATGATTATTAATAAAAGATATAATTATATAAACAAAAGTCCATAATATGTAGAAAATATCTGGCTTCTACAAATACAAAATGTAAACTTACTGGCTTAAGGAATGAAGATTGAATTACCTAATGTCCATAAGAGAATAGGCTTGCATATGATCATGGTTAAGAAGAATCAGTGGCAGAAGATCAACACGTAATGATTCTAAACCCAGTTGCTCCAATGTTGAAAGAAATCTCTCTCTTACACTATCACAACAAAAAGGTTTACATTTCACCACAAGGCGAGAATTTGGAACAGCACATAAAATCCTTGCCCAAACTTGCAACACCTTAGGGGTAATCTGATGAAGGCCAAACAAATAGAAAGGAAGATAAAGAATAAAATCAAAGCATGTCAGAACATCAGTTGGACTTCAATAAATATACATTTTCAAGTAAATCAGTTATCTCATTCCAGTTTAACCAATACCTTAGCTAGATTATTAAAGCTACCAAATGTAATAAAGCCATTGGAAAGAGCAGGAGCTGGGGAGACTGGCCCAGCCTCAGGGGAAGGTGTATAACAAAGGAAGCATTCTGGTAATCGAACCAACTCTTCAACGTGCCTGCCATTTATTAATAATATCATTTTAAGAGAAAAGTGGAATAATATACCTCAAAGATCAACTTTAGTGCATTAAGTTGTACATGGAAATGTGCAAACTAAGACTTACTTTTGCTTTGTATCAGGAGGATCTGCCAGTGAATCAGTGATTCTATAATCAATCGTAGGCAAACCGGTTGTATTTGGGTAGCCAATCCAAGTCACCTACAAATTCAACAACAGTCGATTATTTATATGTATAAAGACCAGAATACCAAAGGATGCATACCATTGTTGCATATGCATAATATGTCATTCCACTTCAAAAAGACGCCAAATTTTGAACTTAAATATAAAGGACACAAGACCATGGACCATCAATGTTTGCCATTCTCAAAGTGATGACAAATGAATAATTAGATTGCCAACAGCTTGAAGCAATCATCCCATACAATATGCAAAAAACCAAGCTGATCATTGCTTAATGCAAGTCTGTATGCTTGGAGTTGCATAATATTTTTTGTCAAGAGGCGTTGTATAATATTTAGGTTCAGAAGATAAAATAAATTAATAACTGGCTTTCCATAAGACAATAACAGGTGTATCAATTTTGCAAGTACCCAGGTATTCTAAAACAATTCAATCATTTCAGCTCCACAAAAACAATAACAAGAAAATTAATTATACCAAAAGCTTTGAAACTTATCCGTTAAAAAAAATTTAAATAGGAGAGGTACAATAGCCTCCAACATACCTGGATGGGTGCAGGTCGGCAAGCCATCATTCCCAACTTATTGTTAGCTGTATGACCAGTAAGTTCTACAAGGATGTCAACTTTATCTTCCCTCACCATGCTTGCCACCTTCTTTTCATCAATCCCGTATATATCCCTCCAAAGCCCACCCTTTTTTATGACTCTCTCTTTAAACCTATTAGTTTTTGCATCTGCCTGTAACATCATTTAAATAAAAAATGCTCTGTATGAGGAATGATAATGCCTCGTGGAGACCAGCATGTGGTATAAGCATTGAAGAATTCACTAAAGTTTGAAAAATGCACGCACTTGCATTCTCAATTATATATAGACATTAATTTTATATTACTGTAAAACTATAAATTAATTTAAGTGTAAAATTCGAAATTCTAGTAATTACTAATCAGATTTTAAAATAAAGAATTCAAAGAAAATGAAGGGCGTTTCACAGATGCAGTGATGCCAGAGACTTTGGTAGTGTTAAATACTTATATCATTGTAATGATGGAGGCTGCACTGATGGCAGTAGTGACAACTGCAGTAGAGATGGGGGTTGTGTAGTAGTTGTGGTGGTGAACTTCAGAGTGCTAACATCAATGTCGAGAAGCAATGGCAGTTATCTTAGAGGTAGCAGTAGTGCCTCTGGTAAAAATTAGATGAAGTTGTGATAATGCTAACAATGCCTGGTGGTTGTGATGGAGGCAATACTAGTCATTTTTAGAATGGCGTTAGAAATACAGGCAACAATAGCCACGTGCAATAGCAGTCACTATAGTGGTGACAGCGAAGACTGGCAATACTAGTGGCAGCAATAGCATTAATCAGGAACACACAATGAGCAATTGGTATTGTCATAGGTGAAGCCAGCAGTGGTACTTCTGTCTTTCTAAGGATCAAACCATAAATTTTGGGCAATATCATGGGCTCCCATAAAAATAATGAAGAAATGGTGCCACAAGTGAAGCAATTAACTTTTTTGAAATCCAAGCAATCAAACGTATAGAAACCACATGAAGAGGAGACCAAAAAATAGATGTATGAAAATAGAAACAATTGCCACAGTTTGCCAAACAGCATACCATCAATAATATGGTTGTATGTCAGAAGAAAATACCTTCACCACTGCTGAATAAACAACCACCTTGTACTTTTCATAGTTGTGATAGACTAGGGGGGCTTCTATAAAATATGATACAGAATGAGTGAAAAAATCAGGAGATACATATCCAATCACAAGCGGTCGTTCAAGATCCTTCTGGTTGTCCCACGATGTGTACTGTGGAAATAACCTCATGAAACGCTTACCCCACTCCCTGCATGTAGGATTCCAATTTAGATGAAAATTATCAAAGCTAGAAAATTTTCACTATATATAAACTTCCAACAATCTAGTATTAAACCCATGCAATTGAATGAGATGAGGGACCACCACTTGCAAACCAAATACAAACTGAATTTGTGTCAAAATCAATTTATATGAGATCCCTTATTCTAAATCAGGTGGTGACACCCTCTAATGCTGTTCACTGAGAAGTGTCCCTGACCTCCAACTGAGATTTTCATTTCGGGAAAATGATTAACAGATAAAACGGTTTCCATCTAGCAGCTTGCAGAGTAAATGTACTCAAAAGAACTCAAAAAAGATGCATTCAAGGTAGAAAAATTAAAAACTTAACCTTGCAGTCAAAATTGAAAACTAAGAAACAACTAACATCACAATTTTCAAATCAGGCTTCTGGTTAAAACCCAATATTAGAAGTATATATATATATTCTAAAAAAGGTCAGTTTAGGTCTGTGAAAGTTAATAGTGAATACAGTGTGCTACTTGTCTTGACCCAAAAATTCTTAGTTTTTATGGCTCAGTAACACAATAAAATCTCCGTGCATGTCTCATAAAGCGCAAATTAAAATGAATATAAGTTGCTGCTTTAACATACGTGCATATGCTCACAGCAACATGTAATGACTTTCTAGAAATACAAAACCATTTAAAGAAAAATTATATGAATTCTAAAACAGGGCTGACAGATGAATCTCATGATTAGATTCTCAGCCAAAGGAGGGGGAGAAGGCCTCTCTACATAGGTTCATAACGAAAAACAACATTGGTCGCATCCAGTCATACAACCCTCTTAGAAAAGAATTTGTAATTGAAAAAACCATATGTTCCACTCCGTCAGGAGTCTGAGTATTATATTCTTTCCAAACAGTCCACATAAGATACAGTGGAACAGACATCCAAAGAGATGATGCTCCCCCCCCCCCCCCCCCCAACACACACACACAAAAAACCAAAAAATTAGAAGTTACTCCCTAGGAAAATACAAGAACATTTCTGGTGATGCAGGAATGAAAATTCTTACTATGATCCTGTGAATAAATCATACATTTATAATAAATTAGTCATCCAAGAATGAAGAACAAATGCATGACAGTTGATTAGAGATAGCTGAAACCTGTGAGCCTCAAAAAGTTTATCATCATGTCCTTCATTTATGTAATTCTTCGCAAGCAATCGATTCTGCAAAAATGGTCAATCAACCACAGATAAGAACAATGTGGTTAAACAAGGGGGCCCAACTGCCAAAAAAAGACAACTCTAGCAAAGAATCAATACACATGTTTTTTTTGGATAAGTACTAGAATTTTATTGAAAATAAAAATGGATACTCCATGTTCACGATGAAGAACATAAAGAACCTTAGAAAATACAATCAACTCAAACAGAAAATCTAAGGGAAATTTGGAAATCAAAAAATTGAAGTACAAATAGTAAAACCCCATGTCCAAGACCAATCAAACAAGGTATGGAGCAACAAAGACTTCAATTGATCAATAGATCTTTCAATCTCCTCAACTATGCGACTGTTTCATTCCTTCCACACTAACCACATCAGGCATGCTGACACCAAATTCCATACATTTGAGGAAAGTTTTCCAAACCAATTCACCAACCAAAAAGAAGGGATGCTACCTTAGCCAGCAACACCCAATGGATCCCAAAAATCATAAACACACCATAAGGCATAAGCAAACTCACAACGAATCAAAAGTTGAGTTACAACATTAACACTCTATTTGGGAGGAGGGAAAGGAATAGAATAAAATGAATTATTTTGGAATATTAGGTTCCATTTTCTTGTTTGGGAGTTTTAATGGAGGAATAGAAAGACAACTCCCTTGCTTGGTTGTTTGGGAGTTTAAGTAGGAGGAAATGGAATGGTAGATGAGACACTCATACCTCCCTATTCCCTCGAAACCTCAAAATTATATTCCCCCCTGGGAGGAATCAGGGGGTATGGAATTAACTTTAATGAAATTTTCACTAAAACTCCCAAAATACTCATATACATTCAAACATTTATTAAAAATTAGGGGTATAATAGTAATGTTGTTATAAAATGATTCTCTTCCATTCTTTCTAATGTTACTCCCAAACAAGGTTACTTACATTCCTTTCCTTTCCTTTCCTTTCCTTTCCTTTCCTTTATGAACTCCTAAATGAAGTGTAAGGGATGAGGAAAAGTGTAACAGTATTTGTTTGGTACAAGTGACAAACGCAAGACAAGCATAAGGTAGTGACTCAAATAAATTAGGTAGTAGCTCTGACAATAAGTAGCTAAGCCTAGTTAAATAAATCCACATCTCCATCGGTGCAATTACATTTGAATGCCAGTTATCCTCCCAAAATAATCATATCATTGTGGCACATTAAAATAATTCCGTTCCAAATTTTGTGTGCCCAAAAGCACATCAAGTCTTCCAAGACTCCCACTCCCCCCCCCCCCCACCCCCCCAAACAAAACAACCCAAGAAAAAAAATAATTGGTGTGAAATGTTTGTGTTACTTCTAGAAAACCGTTGACAGCCTTGAATGATCTTTCAGGGTGCCCATAAAACACTATATTACACTTTTTGACAATGAATTAATCAAAATTGTAAACATTTTGGATGATAGGATGCCAAATGTTATGTTGTGGTAATTGTCAATCCAATATTTATTGTAATTTCTTCTATACTGAAAATTACAGTTCTTTATTTATTGAATCAGAGTGCTCTGGGACCAAAACATTTTAACAGTAATCATCTAGCCCATTATCCACATTGAGCCCCATTCGGTATTTCATAACACACATCAAGCTCAATTCCAGATATGATATTACTATTCTGAAAGGCAATTAAAACTGCAATGGAACAAAACACTCAAAACAATACTTTTTATGTGATGAAAAAGTTTGAAAGAAACTTAACAAGCATCTAAGATGTGCAGGAGTTAATTTGCATGAGTGACAATACCTGGCCTGCATTTCGAGAGTCAGGATCTATCTTAAGGCATTGCTCATAAGCATCAATAGCGAGAGTTATATTGCCAGCATCTCTATATAGAACCCCTACAAAGGACACAAAGGAACAAATTTATAACAGAAGCAAATAGAAAAGAAATTCTATAGCAGAAAGATAAGAGATAATTTAAGCAAAAAAAAAAAAAAGCTGCCCTGAAAAAAGAAGAAGAAAGGTATTAATCAACTACACCAAATAATTCACAACTCCAAAATACCATAAGTCACCATGATAAGACTAGGTACCCCACTTTACATTACAATATTCAGAAAATCCTATATGACCCTGGTTTTTTAAATTCATTCTGCATAGCATCAGCCTTGTCCCCAAATTGATCTTTATGCACACTTAGATTCAGGGTAGACGTTTTTGTGAATTCACAATTAGCTTGTAAGCAGCTCTTGGGTCAATCCCCAACTGGAATTCTTGCCCTCAGATTCTCCAGCGTTTTGTAAGCACCCATCCCTTCAATTATACCTTATTAACTTACATATAGATAGACCAGAAAATGCTTGACGATAAAAGCCCGTACCCAGTGTTGGTCCAGCCAAAATATTACAGTCGGGTTTAGATAGGCAGACCAGATTTTCTTATTTCCTTGCCAAATAATGTAGTCAATTAAGTTGAAAAAGAATTCCCGTACCCAAAGATATACTGTCAAAGTAATCTACAGTTCATCAGACCTAAATAAGTCATTTCTTGCAGCAACCTAATACTGAAAGCATTTCCAACATGAACTAACACACTTTGACATCATAGGAAATCAATTTTACCAAATCATGCACATAATCCAATGAGTTAAGGACCAAAGGATTTCAGAAATAAAACATTCAGGCAGACAACAGACTAACCCAAGTTATTATATGCCTCTGCGTATGTGGGATTTGCAATGATAGCTTTCTCTATCAAATTCGCAGCGGCATCCATTTTACCCTGCCAATAATGAAGGTAGTTGACTGTGTTAGACCATGGGCATTTCACATATCAATCATCAGGAAGAAATTCAAAACCATACCTGGACAGTGAAAACAACACCAAGATTGTTCAATGATTGGGAGAAGTTCGGTTTGATTGACAAAGCCAACTGCAAATGATCATAAATAACGAGAACAATGTTGAGGATGTCGATGATGGTAAATACATGCACTCCACACATGAAGAGGGGAGTAAAAAAAACAATAAGAAAAAGAAGAGGTGTCTTGCACAAGTGTTGAAAAATTACTTGATAACACTCTACAGCTTTATCAAGGTTGTCTCGATCTTTATATATTACTCCCAGATTGTTGCACGCCTCCGCACAATGGGGATTGAAATGGATGGCAAGTTCATAGAAAACAATAGCCTTCAAAAGTAGACACTAATTATAGAATCTCAAGTTTTCCAACTACAGCAATCAATATAACTGGAAAATAAAATTTTAAAAGGATGAACTTGATTTTTGGAGAGAGAAATAGATTACCCCCAAGAATCACTTACCATGTCAAACTCAAGCATTTCACCATAAGCAACCGCTAAATTATACATAGCATCAGCATAATGCCAATTATAATACAAAGCCTTTTTGTAATATGCCACACCTTGATTGATGTCACCCTCCAATTTAACCTGAAAAATGCCAAATCCAATATCAAACATGGAACAATTGAACAGTTGCTAATAAAAGAAAACAGAATCCACAAACAAAAATCAGGGGACAGAGAACCTGTTAGGATATCAAGCTAACACAAAAGAAAACAAAACCCCATAAACAAAAATCAGTGGAAGGACTACATACTAGGATATTTAGCCAACATATAATGGTAAAAGAATAACACAATCATAGATATGGCAACCATTGCAAGTGCATGATTATCACATTTACTGTTATGATTCAAGTAAAATAGGACAACCAAGTTTCTTCAGGAAAAAGGCAAAGGCTAGTGATCAAAGTGCAAGATGCAAAGTGAAAGTGAAGAATTTTAAAAGGACTTTGTCACGAAAGAGGTTGCAGAGTCTCTCCTTTAAGTTGCTGATCTCTTTCAATAGTGACAGATAATTGCAAATGGAATTAAGCCACAACTTATACTGCAATTCTTCTGAGACATTCTAAGCCATGAAGAAGAAATATTATCCATTTCTAGATTCACAACATTAAGAGTGATATACAGTCTTTTCCCTTATATGTCTAGATAACTCTGTATTTAGTTTTTTTAGGGTACACAAGGTTACAATCTATTCTGAATTCCAACCAACATCAAGAATGTTATGTCCCTTGGCCCAAAGTTAAAAATGAGATTTTGTCAGCCAATCAACAACCATAAACCATGCCAGCATAAGCAGATATTAACAATGGTAAAAAAAAAAAAAAATAGCAAGTTAACCCTTGGGGTTGGTAGTTTTTAAGATGGTATCAAAACCCTTTTTATCTAAAAGGTCCTTGATTTAAGTCTTGGTACCACCCAGTTTATCGGTTTCTTCTTTTCTGTATAAGCAAGGCCTATGGTTGGTTCAGGATTGTTGGACAGGCCTATAGGGAGGATGAGTGCTAGTGTATCTGTGAACTCAATATACTTTATTGACACAATTTCTGACAGCTTAAACTTTGAGGGCCGGTGGTTACCAACACAGTACATAAAATGCAAATTCAGATGTAGTTACAAGAAGTAAATGTTCAGGAAATAAAAATGTAAATGAAAACAAATGGATGAGAAGTCACCTTTGTTCCTAAATCTGTCAGGGCTATTGCCATATTATTCTTTGCAATCTCAAAGTTGGGTGATACAGCTAGACACCTGACACAGCAAGGCATTTAAGCACACATAGCATCAGCAGTGGTAAAACCATGAAAAGAAAATTACAGAAATCACGTTCGAGGTCCAGCTCAGATCTAAAAAGATTAATTAAAAAAAAAAGGACTTTGAAGGCCCAACAGACAGCGTACTGGCAGATTACCTCTCATAACAAGCAATAGAGGACTCCAAGTCATTACGATTTTTGTATATGACTCCCAAGTTGCAATATGCTTCAGCATACATAGGTCTCTCCAATACAGCCTTCTCATAGCAGTTAAGGGCCAAGTCGAATTGCATCATCTCAGAATAGACAACACCAAGATTATAATATGCAGGCTGCATGTATCAAAGTGTATAAGACTATAAATTTGCATGCATACCAAATAGAAAGGAAGACAGCAACAGAAAGTGTGTTAATAAAATTACAGCATAGTGTGGATCTATTTTGAGTGCTTCATAATACTTCTGAATTCCCTCCTGAACGCTCCCAGCAAGCTTAAAGCCAGTTCCAATATCTGTTAAGACAATGGCTAGGCATTCTGCAGCTGGTTTGTATGCAGGGTCTGCTCTCAGAGCTTTCTGATACGACTGTAAATCAAATTGATCAAGTCTTAGCAACAAAATTCAGTAAATGGCTCTAGTATAAAATTGTAATTAATTACTCGATGCAATATGTAGATCAAGTTCAAATTAAAGTGATTATCGATACTTTCTTTTCTTCTTTTAATAGGTAAAAACTTAACAACCCATGCACCTGTACATGATTGAACCCATAAACTTACCCTCCTCCTTTTACCTATGGGGCCATAATCAATGACTGCTGATAAGGCATGCACAATATGTTACAGGAATAGCTGATAAATGGTCAAGTTAGGTCAAGCTGATGATGAATTGAGCTCAGCTAGAATCATGATACCTAAAACCAAACTCAGCCATAGCCCTAATTATTCAGCCCAAGTTTGGCCCCCTAATATGTAACAGACATCAAGCAGACTCCGAACACCAAATTAAACTACTCATGAAATTTTTTTCTTCACTCTAATGAAGTGGAAGATTGATAGTCAAGACCTACGGACCAAGGGCCAGTCTCAGGTAGACAGTTTCTATGGGGGGTAGGCCTCCTAAAAGGTGACGGAGGCGTGCAAAGGTTTCCTCGGGCCAGATGGAGATTGACCCTCAAGTGCAAAGGCAGAAGGGAGCTTGCCTGCAAGACCCACCCGTCAAGCAAAAGAAAGGTCACATAGTTAAAATGTTATCAAAATATAGGTCTACTTTGGAGTAGGCTGGGCCTCAACATCTATGCTAAATCTACCAGTTTAGTATAGATTTTAGCTCACATGGCAGCACATAGGACAATAGCCAAATAAGAAAATATGTACTGATATGAATTCTTCCAAGTACTTTTCCTTTCACATTTCAGATATTCATCCTCCTTTGTTTCTGATAAGTAAATTCATACTTTCAGACAAAAGCTTTTGATATCTACTAGACTAGTAGAAAACAGCCTTCTTGTTGATGTGAAACTCAAAAAGGAACACCATAAATCTTGTACTGCACATGTTAATCGGGTGCCAAGTAGCAAGAGGCCCATGAAATTAAAGATTTTTTTAATTGTGAAATCAACTACTGATTAATCCAAATTTTAAAAAAGTTAAAGTCTTTCTTTTGCCATGATAGAACTAGAAGTGACTTAACTGTCATGAGCATACCTCAGCAGCCTCCACTAGGCAACCCTCCTCTTTGTACAAAATACCACAATAAGTGAGGGCACAAGCATTCTCTGGCTCCAATCTGATGGCCTCAGCAAAGCTTTCGAACGCAAGCTTTGTCATATTCTGCATCTGCAAGCATATCCCTTTACCAATGTGAGCTTCCACATTACTACTATCCTTCTCCAATACACTCTCATAAAGAGCAAGGGCATCTACAAACTTGTTCCTCGAGCGGAGAATGTTAGCATAAGCAATGGCATCTTTCCCTTCAAACCTCTTGTGCAGCGGAACAACCCCCACAAGAGAGCCGCTAGTACTAGGAGACGACTGTGACCCATTCAAGAAACCATTATCTCTAACCGGGTCACCCTCTCTCCCATTCCCAACAACTTTTTCAGGCCACGCCATCCTAGCACCCCCCTACAACCTCAATTCCCTGAACCAAAAAACCATCATATACAATTCAAACCACATACACAAAAGTTGCCAGCTAGTACATTCAACTTATTAAATAAAACCAAAGTTCCAAACTTTCAAACTTTCAAAACACTAAGTTCAATTGAAAAATCAATTCAGTTCAATCAACAAACAACATTACCAGCATAACAAGAAATAATCACCCAAAAAAAAAAAAAAACCCAAAAGCTGAAACCCTAAGCTGATATAGCATGATCACAGTAGCTACTCTCTAACAAAGACTGATCACAAATAATATAATATATAAAAAAATCAAAAACCCTAGTGAACAAACTGGCATTAAAGAAAGCAAGATAGTACATTTATGAAAGATTAGGGATTCAAAAGAGAGAGAGAGAGAGAGAGAGTGAGAAATTGCTCAAAAAGATTAGGGATTTGGCGGTGCTTACAGTGAAGGTCGATGAGTTTGTTTCGAGTACTAGAAGCACATAGTAAAGAGCTAAAGTTCTTCTCTTTTTTGGGCTCAGAGAGAGAGAGAGAGAGAAAGTTAGAGAGAGAGCCAGAAAGACCCTCTCTCCGACCGAGTGATTCGATGTCTCCTAAAACCCCAGAGGCAAAGAATAGAGAGAGAAAGAGAGAGAGAGTCCAATGGTTCGGTCCGTTAATTACAATGACAAAGTAAAACAATAACAACAACGTTTGGAATATAAGCGAAGCAAAGTTGAAGAAGGGTGGTGGGGGGGTTGTTTGGTTTTTTTGTTTAATGTTTTTTTAACCCTGTTGTTCGTCGGTATTTCCTGTTAGGTATATAGTATATACCATTCAAAGTTCATGTTTATTATTGTCGGTAGCACTCGTTGTTGTTAAATAATACTAATGCTAACCTGCCTATCGTGCTCCTGCAACCGGCTCGCTCCACCAATTTTGAACTGAGGATCACAGCTTTCAACACACACCATCACAGTCCAGTTATTAAAGATATTTGGAATTCAGTCTTAACCGGTAAAATCTCTTATGCTTGAGTAAAATATTTGAGATTCAATCATCGCCTAGACCAAAAATTGATTGGTGTTTTGATATGATAATAAATAGCTATTATCATGAGCGGATGCCATAAGTTGAAACTCTCTTTAAAAAAAAAAAAATCTAGTTATTAATCATTTTCAAAATATTTTAATGCTCATTTTATAATTATATTTATTTATGTGTTTTTTTTATATATATTTACAAATATATATATAAACACTTTTTGATGGGATATAAATATAGAGTTCAAGATCCATGTATTTTTATAAGTTCAATGTATTAACCTATATAGAAAACCATCTCATTTTCTTATCTTTGATAGTGATCTAAGTTGGAAAATTATTTCTTGACTTTCCTTATTTAGGTTTGAGTGAGATAAAGTTATTTTCCTTATTTAGTTTAGTGTGAGATATTGCTGTTTTCCATAAATTTTTAGTGAAAAACAACTTTATCTCCAAGTTAAATATGGAAAGTTAAGAGATAATTTTTCTTTGACTTTTTTTTTTTTTTGGTTTAGCTTATCTGCAGTACTTTTTTAACTGGAATTTTTTTTTTTTAATAAGAAACTGTCACATTATCCACTAATAACTAAATAAAATGTGGAGATTAAAACTCATTACTGCTTGTCATTGTATATTTAAAACAAAAGTACATGTCCAGTTAAAAAAAAACTAAAGATAAGCCAAACTTTTTATATATATATATATATATAATAACAAATATAGTATGTAGAAAACTATATTCATCTAAAGTTTTTCCCATTGAAACAAACGAAACATAAATGCAAAGTTACAAACTATAAATTATTTGGGATGTTTTAAGTGAGGTATACGTATTGGTTTAGGAAAAATTCTTAAATACTCCCTGAACACGAAGAAATTGTACTTCTTCCTCTCACATTCACGGTGAATCCCACCATAAATTTAATGAGCAAATCTCACCATAAATGTGAGAGGAGAGAGCATTATTCTTCGTACTCAAGGAGTACCTAAGAATTACTCATGGTTTAGTGGTTGAAATTGTATATATCAAATTATTACAATTAGTACTGTATGGTACTCTCAACTTTAATAATTTTATCCCATCTGTCATATGTATCATCTTTATTGTATTATGTTAGTTTCATACATAAAAAAAATTTAAAAAAAAAAAAAAGTATTCTCCAATGGAGGACTTTTTTTTCCAAATATATTTTGTTTAAAAATTAAGTTGTGTAATCAAATCATAGATATCTAAAATATTTATATAGAAGAACAAAGATTTTTAAAGCTAGTATATATTAATATTTTAAGTTAAAACAATACCTAAGCCTCCTTTTAGTGGGTCATAAACCCTAAGTATATGTCTAGATGGACGGAAAGTAGAGGGGAGCACCTCTCCTTTACTCTTCCTCTATTTCTCTAAGCTAGTACAAAATTTTCAAACAATTAATTTTAAAAAGTTAAATAATAAATATACAAACAGCTACTAAATCATATTACTATTGTTAAAGAAAATGAGAGATGATGAACCTTGTGCAAACTTCTAATCTATAACAAAAGAAACGCTTGACTTTTTTCATAATATTCTTACATACAATTTTTTAAGGCCTCATAAGTCTACACATTAGTATTCTAATATTTCTTTTAATTGAGTTTAACTTGTATTTTATATATAAACGTAAAAAAAATGTAGTTACAAAATTGGTTTTAGTTTAAGGCTACAATCTTACTCAATATATTTATATTGGAAATGAATTTTAACAAATCTACCATTGGATTACATTTTTTTCTTATATCCTCCATGTTTGCAAAATTTCTATAAAATTAAATATCAATAGCTATGTCATCAATAAATTATTTAAATTGCAAGTTTTTGTAGTTTAAAATTATGTATAAAATATAATCTTATAGATTATATAGTAAATAATATCTAATTAACACAAAATTCGACATGTGTATTAAGAGCGTAAAAAACATATAATTCAACGGTTAGAATTTTGAAATATGTAATAATGTTAATAATATTGAATAAGGTTGTAGTTTTAAGCTACAAACAATTGTGTAGCTAAATTTTGTCTTTTAAACATTCTATTAGAATCTTTCACATTTTATTTTTTAAAATGGTAAAATAGATAATTTCATATAAAAACATAATCATAATAAGTACATATTAATAATTACTATAATTAACAGTTTTAATATATAAAATAAAATTTTAAAAAAATATTTTATCAAATTTTAGAAGACGGATTCTAACTAGAATCTAGCACTAAACTAAAAAGAGATGTTTGTTTTATACTTTGAAATGAAATAATATAATCAAATAATGAAGTAAAGCTCTTTTTGGGCATGTGGAAGAGCTGACTTGGACCCTTTCCACACGCGTTTGACAAAAATTGCAATGCTTTCTAGCCAAAGGCACGAAACACTACAGTTTAGACTTTAGAATGCGTCATTCCCCGAAATTCAACTTAGGTGCGGTCATGGATAGAATAATAAAATTTGAATATGAATTATTCTTTTAAAAAAATTATTTTATTTTATAGATACATAATTCCAACATATAAAGAATTTTACTGTGGTTGTCAAAAACAAACACTTTGAAGGTAGTGACTAAGTAGATGACTTACACAATTAATTTATAAGAACAGAAGGGCAAGAATTCCATAATGGGAGATCTAAACAACTTATTGAAAAATGATAAGGAACAAAAAGGTTGTTATTAATATAAGAACTACTTTCCCAAGGTACAAAGGGTTGTGAATTGAAAGTTAAAAACTCTTAAACCTATTCTGCTATTACAATTTTCTCACTCTTGTTCTCCTCTAAGTCTTATCTCTCAATTTTTCTGAACCTCCTTTCCTGTTGCACCTCCCCTCCTTTATCGGCAATTTCCCCCTTCCCTCTTTCCCCAGTTGTTCTGTTTCCAGCTGGATTTGGGGGATACTTGTTCCATCACCCATCAACTCTGCCATTCTTTCATCATGAAAGAGGATGTTTTCACTGTTTAGGCCAGTCAATCAGTATTTAATGTGGAAGAGATTAGGTGAAAACGTCTCATTAATGCGGATAGGGCTGTCCACGGGTCGAGTCAGCCCGGGTTTGGGCCCAACCCGCACTCGACCCGATTAGGTCGGGTCACTGAAAAAGCTGACCCGCAATCAACTGAAATACGGGTTAGACCCGCCGGGTCGGATCATCGGTTTGAACGGGTCGGATTTAATGGTTTGGCAGGTTGGACCACTTATTGGGCCTTTATATAAATTTCATTGGATTTAATTTTTTTGGGCCTTTTTGGCCGAAATTGTTGGGCTTTTCAATGAATTAATAGTTGTTGAATCTCAGATTGGGTCTGTTTTTACTTAATTTCTTTTAAAATGGGCCTCTGTACTTGAATTTGTCCAAAACTCCAAATTCATACTTCCCAGATATTGAGTATGAATTCATACTCCCTACTATATGAATTTGGCCAGAACCCACATATTGAGTACTGACATTTGGGAACAAAAAAATACGAAGTAAAACCTGGTTACCTGCTAAAACATCAATAACATGTAAAACCTAAGCATTAATCAAACAAACAAAAACACAATGCCATTTTGTTACCACCTGTTAAACCTACCACCCATTCCACACATCAACAAAATTTCCAGAACCACAGCACCAAGCATTACTAAAAATACATCTTCATAATTCCATATATATATATATATATATATATATATATATAGTAAGCCATAGAGGCAGCAGAGAAGGCAGTTACTGCACAAGGCTGTAAGGCAGTTACTGCACAAGGCAGTAGGCAATATTCCAAATAGTATATAATTAGTTACAATTATGAAATACTATAAGTATTTCCAAAAAATAGCTTTCCTAAGGCAGTAAAGAACTACTCTATTATCTATAGTTAACAAGTCCACAACTTATAGAAAGGAAAGCTTACATAGATGCTAGTTTTCCTTCCTATAAGCAAGACAAGAGTTCATGTATAATTAGAAAAGCTACACATTTGTCCAAAAAAACTTCAAAATATATCTTAAAAAACTGCCTCCCATACAAAATGCGACCTTCCTTCCTCCTACAATACAAAGGGAAAAAATATATATCAATAATATATAAAGACAGAACAAAAGCTACAGAATAACCAAAAAGGAAGTAACCAATATGAACAAAAATTATAAGGGCAAAAACATACCCAATCAGTGATCATTCATCAATATTAACTATGGTACGAGTACCACCTTTGCTTGAGCAGGAACTAGAACTTGCTGCTGTTGTTGCTTGATTTAAAACTAGAAAAGAAAAAATTGAGACAATAGATTAAATTTTGCTCAAGTATATGACACATTTAATAACACTTAATAGACAAGGAAGTTTGGAAGTTAAACATATTACCTAATTCATGAAATTCATCCTCCAAGGCCTCCATCTCGTCCTTTGACTTGCGAAAAGAAATTGGGACATGGGCTTGCAGCCAGTTTTGAGCACAAACAAGATTTTGAACCATGAAAGGGGAGAGTGAACTTCGAAATGGATCAAGTATGCACCCTTCAGTACTAAATGCCGATTCAGAAGCAACCATAGAAACAGGCACAGCCAGCACATCCCTAACCATTTTGGACAGCACTTGGTACCTATCTGAATTGGCTTTCCACCACCCCAAAATCTCAAATTTCACATCCTTTCTACTCTCACAATTTTCAGCCAAATATTTTTCAATCTCATTGCTACACCCTGTAGACTTCTCAGCCTCTAAAAATCGCTCATATCGTGAATTAACCATCGCATATGGATCACTACAACCAATTGTATCACCTTCCATGTGTGTCCTCTCACTCTCACTTGGTACTACCATATTTGGTGAATCAACCCTAGAATAATCATCATACAAACTATCCATGGTATCCCTCACCAACTCAACCATCTCATCAGCCACTTCATCCCCATGAATTTCAGAAAAAGAAAACTTCAAAAACCTCATTTTCTTCCTTGGATCAAGAACCACAGCCACATACAAAAGCTGATTAATTTTATCCCCTTTCCCCCAGTACTTCTCAAATTTAGCTTCCATTTTAGTTGCCATGTTTTTCAAGAGATGATTTTGAGATTTAATTAAATGAGCAATATTCTCTTGAATCACAAACATCTCATCAAAGAAGGTATTTGAAGTAACATACAAAGAACCGGAGAACTTTTTTGTTGCATTGTAAAAAAGTTTCAAGAAACCCACAAATGTCCTACAATTTTGAAAATCAACCCCACAAGGAGATCCCAAACCATCACTATTTTCCTTGTTCAAAAAGTATGAAGAATAGCTATCATCCTCAAAGTCCATTCTTAAGAACACTTTCTCAAATTTTTCAGCAGTATCTAACATGAGATAGGTAGAGTTCCACCTAGTAGGTACATCTAGACTTAGTAAACTCTTGGATTCAATACCTAATCTCTCCACAAAACTCCTAAAAGTTTGATTTCTATTTGGTGAGGACTTCACATACATCACCGCTTCACGCACCCTAGCAATGGATGCATCAATTTCTTTCAAACCATCTCCCACAATCAGATTTAGGATATGTGCACAACACCTCACGTGCAAGAACTCATGTTCTAAAACAGTCCCCTTCCAATCTTTAGTTACTATTTGTAAAAATTTAATGGTAGTACCATTAGAGGTAGCATTATCCACTGTCAAGGTGAATATGCCATCAACACCCCACTCACGCAAACACATCTCAATCTTTCTACCTATAGTCTCCCCCCTATGGTCTTCCACTTGACAAAAATTCAGAATTCTCTTATGCAAGTTCCAATCATCATCAATAAAATGACCTGTGAGGGACATATAATTCAGATTTTGAATACTAGTCCATGTGTCCATAGTAAGGCACACCCTACGACCTTTCAAGGCTTCCCTTAGTTTCTCTCTCTCAACACCATAAATGCCAATCACATCCCTAACCACAGTTTGACGAGATGGGATATCCCTAATTTGCAACTTAGGTTGTAAGGTTGTTGAATATCTTTGAAACCCATACCCTTCAACAAACCTAAAAGGCAACTCATCTATTATAATCATTTCAGTGAGTGCCTTCCTAGAAGCCTCAACAGTAAAAGCTGTTGGTACAAGCTGAAACCCTTCCTCCCCATTCATTTTGGGTTCAAATGCTAAGGTTTGTTGCCCTTTAAGTGAAGCTCTATTAGGGTTCTTAACACAGTTTGGTGTATGATTCAATAAATTGGTAGTACCATGACCCTTACTATTAGCACGGTAAGTTTTTTTGCAATAATGGCAAACAGCCTTAAATTGACCCTCACTAATCTTTATTTTTTCAAAATGATCCTAAGCAATAAACTTTTTCCAATTATTACCACAATCAGCAGCTATCTCACTCACCTTAGTTTTATCATTAGGTTTAGGTGGAAGTGCCTCAGCATTAGTTGGAGTGGCAACAGGTTCAGCTTGGGCAATGGGTGTTGTTTGGGAAAGGGGTGCATCACTAGAGGTTTCCATAACCTAAAGACATCAAATTTAAGCATTAGCAAACAACCATAAAAAAACTAATCCTAAGAAAGATCATTGTGGTTGACCTCTTAAAGGGCAAAGTCACATACACTGGAGCTTTATAGAATAAGAAATATCATTATGCATAAGTATTGACTTCACAAGTATTGATTTCATTTAACAGTCAGTTCTGTATCAAGGTAAATTACATGGCACTTCATGATTTCATTTAAATTACAAGTATGTATGTTTTAGAGTTAAGACAAAACTAAGAACTGACAAAACTAAAGACATCAAATTTAAGCATTAGCAAACAACCATAAAAAAACTAATCCTAAGAAAGATCATTGTAGTTGACCTCTTAAAGGGCAAAGTCACATACACTGGAGCTTTGTAGAATAAGAAATATCATTATGCATAAGTATTGACTTCACAAGTACTGGTTTCATTTAACAGTCAAAGTTCTTTATCAAGGTAAATTACATGGCACTTCATGATTTCATTTAAATTACAAGTATGTATGTTTAAGAGTCAAGACAAAACTAAGAACTGATATAACTATAAGCATTTGAAAGAAATTGTCCTTGGCAAAAGTTCTTATATCCATAAACAATAAAGATAAGAGGGACAGGATGTAACTAAAGATCGAAATACCTATGAGCTCCTTCAGCACAATAACCGAGCAACCTCACTAAATTCTTATGCCGAACACGTCCAATTGCTTCAACTTCAACCTTAAACTCCTTCTCAACTTGTCCTCTAAAGCAAAAAAAATTACCCCAATTAAGCTTTCTCTACCATAACCCACAACACAAAGCACATGAACAAGATCCCTTCAGTTGGTTTTCATAAAATGATAAACCCATATCACAAACACAAAATACAGAAAAAGAGGGATGAAAAGGGAAATTTTTTTTACCTGATCTGAGACTAGGAAGCCGAGACTGAGAGGCTGAGAAGACAGTGAAGAAACTAGAAAGATTTTGAATCTTTGATGTAAAGGAGTAAAGGACTTGGTTTGTTTCAAAATAAAAAAGAGAGATTTTGAAATCACTAGAGACTAGAGAGACTAGAGAGCAGAGAGAAAGGTGAGAACTCAAAGAAGACCAATTTATAAGAGAGAGAGATGAGGGTTGAGACTTGAGAGTTAGCCGAGTAGAGAAAGGAAATCTGATTTGGTTTTTGATTTGAACTTTGAAGTGTAGCCGAGACTCAGGCATGGGGAAGTGATTCATGACTATGGTAGAGTCTTGAAACCCTAAACCTAAACCATGAATCATGACCATGGGCATGGGGAAGTAAAAATTTTCCATCTGATTTGAAGTGTAGTCATTCCATATCTTCAGTCTGAAGTGTAGCCGTTTCAGCAGAAGATTTTCTTTGAGTGGAAACAGTGTGATATGAGCTTTCTATGCGTGGAAACTGTGGGAACAAGTGGTTTTAGGGATGGATATTACTCAGTGGTTTAGCCTTTTAGTCCCATCACCCTTGCAGTCTTGCCGTGTAGCACTAAACAAATCATCTTTTAGTCCAATCACTCCACTTTTCCATTCAGAGTTTCAGACTTCACGGGTGTAACAACATATATAAATTTTTTTTTTTTTTTAATCTTAAACCATCGGTTCGGGTCGGACTTTGCGGGTTTTTAACCCATTAACCCGCCACCCAAACCGATTTTTTGGGTTTTATTAGAGAAGGAACCGAAACCGACCCACCATGGACTTCGGGTCCACCCGCTGGACCTCGGGTCGGTCGGATCCGGGCGGTTTGGTCAGGTCTTTTACCCGCTGGACAGTCCTAAATGCGGAGGTGACTGCCTCAGTAGTTCTTATCTCTTCATGGTGTTTTCCGAGGTGAGCTTGATGGAAGGTGGCATCTCAATCCAGAAGGGAACTAGTCGCCCGTGGTTCCTTGCGTATCTGATATGGGAAAGGTTTTGCTTATCACCTCGGTAGTGGAGCTTTGGTAATGGTGGTTGATCCAAACCTCCACGGAATCCGCTCCGTGGAGTTATCTTTCATTCCACAACCCCCTTTAATTATATCCACACCTTTGGGTTGGACCTATCTTTTAAGAAATGATTTGTTGGGCCTTTAGCTCTCAGCCTGAGCTCAAGTTCATCCCCCCACATTTACCAATTGAGCTAAATTTAACCCACAAAATAAAAATATATCTATTAATGATTTATTGTTTGTACTTTGTATATATATACTTCTAATCTTTTTGTTTTTGATTTGTAACACTAGATATTATTCCAACAGGGATGGGGCATGTGAATTTTGAACCATACATATCTCCAATAGAAAAATTAAAAAGTGTAAGTTGAGCTAAAATTTTCTTGAAGAATTCTAAATATAAATTTATCATGATTGTGTGTGTATTTTTAATAGTTGTATGCAATTTTTTATTTAAAAAATATTTGAAAATTGTGTTCTGCTAACAAAGCCTCCAACTTATGCATAAAGTTCTTCTCAAAGAAAAAAAAAAAAAAACTTATCCAAAAAGTTTTTAAAAATTTATTCGCTAAAATATATTCACTGAAATAAAAAATGCAAACTAACAAAAGAGCCCATACCATTTTATTTTTGAGTAATGTTACAGTTATAAACTATTTTACAATATTTTTACAAATTGCTGATGTGACAAATTTTTACTAGTTTTAATTTGAATCCACTATTAACATCATATTTTTATTTATCAATAATTATTTGAAAAATACTAAAGCCACATCAATAGTTTATAAAAATGTTGTAAAATAGTTTATGTTTGTAACATTACTTATTACTAGATACAATATAATTTCAACACTTATAATCAGGTTAAAACACCAATCAATTTTTGGTAAAGCGAATTTTGAACTATAAATTTATTCAACGAGAATAAATTTTACTAGTACATAATCACAAAGTCATGCCCCTGCCTTTTCAAATAAAAGTAACGAGTTAGGTAGGAAAGAAATACAAAAGCACGGAAAAAGTGAATGTAAAAGAGCTAAAAGAATGACCCAAGGATGGGTGAAATAAAAGGGAAAAGGGTTAAGATTAAGGAATCCTGAATTACTGTTTTACCCCTCTATTAATCATTCTTTTTTTATGAAAAAATCATTCTTAATTGTTTTAGCTTTTCTCTTTAGAGTTTATTTGGGCCCGTAACAAAGAAAAAATAGATTTAATTAAAATACAATATTTAAGTTATGGGTTTTCAACTAAAAATTATTAAATATGTGAAATAGATATGTGCATATCAATTTTTTATAGAAGGGTAAATAGTTTTTAATTTTTGTCATCAAACTTCTCTTCTAATCAAAGGAAATTGATGTTTATTCTTTATATCTAAAAATCATTGCTTAATCTTGCTTCTGCTTTTCCATTTTCTTAATGGTTTAGGTGTGTGAATTTTACATTTTTATTTTTATTTTTTATATAAGATAGTTACAATAAAGGAGGGGGATTTAAACCCTGTATGTCTTCATCAAAATTAAATATCAAAAGATACCAATTGAGCTATAAGGCTCCTGGTTGAATTTTGATTTTTCAAAAAATTGTGTTTGGCTACCAAGAAATTGTGGAAAAGAAAGGAAACTGTTGATACATTTAGAACTTTTCTTTTCAATTTTAATCCATATCATATTAAGTATTATTTTTATTATTTTTTAATTTTGTGTTCTATGTCAAATTAAGTTACGCCAAATAAAGATTCTGTTAGACACATAGGATATAAAGTTAATAGAAATTGGTGGAATGTTTCTCAAAAAAAGAAAAGAAAAAAAGAAATTGGTGGAACGACACAAAATGTAATGTTTTCAATAATACAGGGATTACAAAATTCGAACTTCAAGTAAATTAACTTCGAGGAAAACCATAATTCTGCCTATTTTTCTTATTATGGAAAAGATGGTAATAACACGTGACAATCTAATTACTTAGTAGTTTTTTTTTATTTATGAAATTGCTTAGTAGTTGATGTAGCACTCTCTATGTAGATTGTGTTGTATATATAGGTATATACATGGATAGGTTGTAATAATGTTGTTTAAGTTTGGAAAATATTGTTTCATAAAGTTGCTAAAGTGAAAATTCAAGTTTTGAAATTTTTTAAGTGAGAATTCGAAATTCAGCATTTTTGATCAGTCGAATCTTTGGCTCGATCGATCGAAAATATGAGGAAAATAATCCTGGAGTTTCTAGATGGTACGATTGCTAATCGATTCCTGCTCGATTGATCGAAAAGAGCACTTGATTGATCGAAAGGAACTTTCGACCGATCGAAAGTCATAAAACAAGATTTTCCACAGAATTTTCAGGTGACTGTTTACAGAATTTGAAGAGGTTTCAAGTCTTGTGAACGGTTTTATGAAACATTTTAACTCTCCATACGTGCCTTTTGATGAAATATAACCCTATGGGTATAAATAAAGGCTTATGTTCACTTGAAAAATAAATAACTCCATAAAATAGTAAGTTAGAGAGAAACACAGGAAATTATGTGGTCATTCTCCATAATTGTTATCTGTAGAACCCAACATCTTGGTTGTATCCTGGGGACAAACTTGCGATAACCCTTTAGCAACAATAATGTGGGGGGCAAATATTGTCTAAGGAAAACGATATTGTGCCTCCAAATTATCTATTTTCTGTTTGTCTTTCGTATTAATTTTGTTCTTCCATTATTACTTTGTGTAATTTCCCCAACAAATTGCCGTATTGGTTTTGTAAAACTTAGATAATAAATTAGTAATGTCTCTAGTATTTTTTCAATTTAAATTATAAAGGCGATACAGGACAAGATGACTAAAAAACACCTTTTGAAATGGCTATGGAGGCCATATAATTAAAGGCGACACAAGTAAAACTCATTGCAAGTCCTCTAGAATATACATTACCATAAACACAAGTTAAAATGGCACGGAAAAAGTATATTCTCTATTTCAAATGGATCTATTTCATGTTTTAGATTAAATTTTACAAATTTATAGATGTACAAACCAAATTATTTAAAATTTTAAATGATACAATAGTCTATACATCGTTATATCCAGAAATAAAATCTTGACCATGAAATTGACAAATAAAGAAGACTTGAAATTTGAAATGAGAGGATCTTATTCCTAGTAACAATACTACTGATACACCCAATTTCACAACATATATATTGAGGTGGTCAATTGTAAGTAATAAAAAAAGAGTAGTAAATCCATGTAAAAATTGGTGGACAAAAAGTATCCTACCATGTAGCATGTTGTAAAATTGAATGTATCCCTAAATTTGTTATATTCCTAGCGGCATAAGAAAGTTTAGAGTCCGTTTGGTTGGAAGGGTGGAAAAGTGGGAGGATAGAAAATGGTGGGAGGATGAAAAAGTGGGAGGATATAAAAAAATTTATTTTCTCTCATTTTTGTTTGGTTGGGAGTGGAAAAATGGAGGGAAGAAAAAAATAAGTTTGAATAAATTTACTCATATACCCTTGTTAAATAATGATGCCCAATTAAAACAAAAAAAGTGACAAATAACCACAAAAAAGAGCAATCACCCAAATTTATTAAAAATATAAAAATCATGTCCCAAAAAAAATCGCAGCTAGTTAAAAAAAAATTATCACGCCCAAGCCCTAGAAAATCAAAAGAAAAAATGAGAATAGAAAAAAGAAAAGAGGCAACGTTACTGCCTAGAAATGAAAAAAAAAAAAAAAAAGAGGCACACCTAGGCCTAGAAAATCAAAAGAAAAAAAAAATTAAAAGAAGACGCAACGTTGCCCAAAAAAAAAAAAAAGGCAATGTTACTACCTAGGGAGAGGAAGAAAAAAAAATAAAGGTAACTTGAAGAAGCCCATGTGCACATGCATATGGGCATTTTTGTCAATCAAGAAAAAATTAACCCCCACTCAGGCTTCGTTTGGGAGGAGGGAATGGAATTGAATGAAAACAAATGAAAATAATCATTTTAGAATATTCTTTTATTTCCTTATTTGGGAGTTTTAATGGAGGGAATGGACTTCCATTCCCTTGTTTGGGAGTTTAAGTAGGAAGGAATGGAATGAGTAGGAGGGAACACTCATTCCTCTCTATTTCCTTAAAACCTCAAATTTTTATTCCCTTCGAAAATTGGGAGGAATGAGAGGGAATGAAATTAGATTTAATGATTTTTTTACTAAAACTCCCAAAATACTCCTATATATTCACTCTTTATTTTGAAATAGGGGTCTAATAGTAATGTTGTCATAAAATGATTCCATTCCATTCCCTCCATGTTACTCCCAAACAAGATTACTTACATTCCATTCATTTTCATTCATTTCCATTCCTTTATTTTAAAACATCCAATCAAGATTACTTAATTTCATTGCATTCTTTTCCATTCATTTCCCTTACTTAAATACATTCCATTCCTTTCCATTCCCTTATTATTATTCTATTACATTTCATTCCCTTATGAACTCCCAAATAGAGCCTTAGTTTTTTCTTTATTTTGAGGAGAAAATATTTTGGTGAGCCCGAAGAGAAAACACATGAACTTTACCATTTATTTTTCTTCCTTCTTACTCAACCAAACATACTCTAAATAAGTTTTCATTTCCATTTTCTCTTCAAAATTTTTTATCTACATGTTCCATTTTCAAACAAACACCCTCTTAAAGGCAAGATTTGTCGTCACAAATAAGCCTATCATTGGACAAAAATGATAATTTAATGAAGTAGCTGTAAAGTCAACACAATCAGTTATCAAGGCGGCCTATTTCTTATGACATATTTGGTAACTCCGTGGATGTTGCTATTACGAGAAGTTTCTTCTACGGCGATCTTTTTAAAGTTTCAAGGCCGACATGCGTTGGGTACTAGTTTTTATGCATTTTCAGCAAACAACTCAACAGTCAACAGTCAACCAAAGAGTGTTGACTGTTGAGTAAATGCACAAAAACTAACCTAATGCATGTCGGCCTTGAATTTGTTGCCTTCATTATATAATTTGTATAAATTTTCTAAAAATAAAATAATAACAAATCAGTATATGTTTTGGGCTGAAAATTTACATGAGTTTGGGCTGGACTAGAATGCGTTGGGTGGATGACTTTAGAGGGGAGAGAGGCTAAAGCAACTTAGAGCATTTTCACATATTAGTCAAATTTTTGTACTGTTTGGACAATAAACAGTGACATTTAGCTTTTACCTACCTACTTTTTCAATTACACTTTCCAACAGATTCTCTATCATTTTCTCCATCTCATTTAAATATTATTTCTTCATTCATTCTTTATTCATTATTTATTCTTTTTTTAACAACTATACATCTTCCAACATTTTTTTATTCAATATCTGATTATTGTAATAGAAAAAAACATTTGAAGAATGAATAATAAAAGCTACAGTGTTTTCTATTTGTAGAGAAGCACTGTAGCAAAGCTAATCTAAAAAATGGAGATGGAGAATCTGTAGGAGTGTGAATGGAGTGTGAACAGTAGTGTTTTTGCTCCAAAAAATAGATATAGAGCATCTATTGGAGATGCTCTTAGGGTGTGTTTAGATATTATTTATTTTGCTGAAACTAAAAACTTATTAATGAAAGTACGGTAGATAAAGGTAAAAGTTAATTGGAATAGTACAGTGGGGCCCATAAATAGTACCAAAAAGTGCAGTGGGACCATGAATAGTACCCAAAAATGCATGAATAGTACTGTGAGACCCACAATTTTTCAGCAAAATGCAAAAAAATTTCATTCTCAACGTAATCCAAACGCACGCTTAGAAGATGGGCCAAAATGTAAAATATTATTTTTTTTGTCTGAAAATATGCCTAAGATAGTTTTTTTTCATAAGCCCTAGGGGACCGAGGCCCCTGCTGGGTACGTCCCTAATTGTAGTATAAGAGCTTCATTCATGCTATATTATATATATTGTTCAATGATTTTTCGCTTGAGACTTATTTAACATGATTCTAGAATCATATATATATATAATTTTTGTTCATGGAAACTGCTAATAATGGGAATTCTTAATTCTATTGGTATTACAAATGGAGATACGTATTGTCAAGAAAAATATTGCTTTCCAGTTTCCACTTGGACCACTCTGCTAAACATGCTAAGAATTCATTTGTTTGTAATGGTTCATATGGAAAGAGTGCTCAGCCACGGCGTGTCCTACTTACGCATTATCAGAATGGAAAGATTTGTTTTTGACATCGTTAAGCTCTCTCTGCCATTAGTTAGAGTTTAGATGGCCCACTGCTTTTGGATGGGAGCCCTAGCCTCTCCATTTTATGATGTCAAATGTCACTATATATTAAGAAGAAAAAAAATATTAGTTGATTGTTGCTGTTAAAGTGTTAATGGTAGGATTCCCATTAAGGTATTATAGGGTTCAAAATGGTGATGATCTTCATATGATAAGGCATAGTTTCACATTTCCATGATTTTTGTTCCCCCATTGTTATTGGTTGTTTTGTCCAATTACATTCTAAGCACTTCTCTCTGTTAAGCCCATAAATCACCATCCTTCACTTAGGCCCATTATTGATTTTAGCGGGTTATTAAAGGTATCATGTTCACGTGTTTAAGTAATAGTTCACAGATAGTGACATTTCTTTTTAAAGGTATTATGTTTACACGTTTAAGTAATAACTCACTGATAGTGACATTTCTTTTTATAGTATCTATATATGTGGTTCGAATTACACCTCTTCCAAATTCACCATCTACCTATCTCAAGAGGAATATCATGTTCATATGTTAAAGGATAGGAATATGTAGACATGTCATGTGTGTTTGCCATGTGGTGTGACCAAAAAATTCTTTCATATTGATTTTGTTAACTTTTTTTTTTTTTTTTTGAGTAAACATTAATACTTATTAGAACACACACGAAAATAATAATAGTGTTTTAAACCGGATTTATAATACATTATATAACTAGAGTACAACTATAAAAGGGTCTAACCTTTGTAGTTCTTTCATATTGATTCTGTTAACCTTGTTCATGTAGCATGAATGAATAATGATTGATGTACCATACTCTTGGATATTTGATTAGTAGGTCCGTTTAACGGGTATTCTTAGTATATTTATTAATAAACCATTTAAAAAAATATTTGATACCACTTTTACATATAAAACATTGTCAAAAAATTCAGTTTTTTTTTTTTTTTTTTTTTTTCATTTCTTATAACAATTTTCTAAAAGTATTTTCTAAACGAATACTTTTAGGGTATCTGTTAACAAAATCCTTGATTATTTGATAGGGTTTGTGATACATAAGACCCTATATTCTATAAAGTTCATAGTCATATGTAAAATTTTGGTCATCAAAAGTCTTGTAGCTCAATTGACTAGCTAACACCTCTTAATATTTTCAATAGAGACATCCAAGATTTAAATCCACCATCTCCTAAATATTGAAAAAAAAAGAGAGTAAAATTTTGGTCATCGTTAAAAGTGGAAAATGTGTTCAAGTGCTCAGGCTTTTATGCACTTATTATGCCTTTGAAACGTTAATTTATGACATTATTTGAGTGCAAAATAGCCATGGCCAACATGATGATTAACTAATCTTTTTGATGCCAGTGAGTATCAAAATAATTTAAGAGTCACGTAACGACAAGAATCATAAAACTTTATGAAATATTATCTAAGTTGCAATCAATTCCTAAAAATAATGACTTGACCCACAAGGAGGTTATTATATTTGTGATTTATATGAAATGGGATGGTGACTTACGGGCGGTGCTACAGCCAATCCCAGGGTTCAAATGAACCCCTAACTTGAAAAAAAAAATTATATATAATTTTTTTGACCCCTTAAATTATAAAATTTGAACACCTTCAACCTAAATTTTGTTTAAACCCAGCTGAAACATGCTTGAATATAATTATCTTTGTACTACTTTTACAATAAAGGTTAAGTTGTATGTTGTAATTGGTTTTTATTTAGATCCACAACTGACATCACATTTTTATATTCCTTTAACAACTTGTCACTTAGATTTTATTATGAAAGTGTTGCGTCAGTAGCACTACTGTTAAAATTGCTTCTTCGTTAAACAAAATAAATAAATAAACCTTCTCTCCGGACTATTTCTAGCTCCGACACTATTGACCCCCCTAAAAAAAATCCTAAAACCGCCGCTAGACTTAGGCTTTTAATGGTATTTTCTTCTAAGGCCAGAGGTGTGGAATTTTTTATTTTTATGTTCCATTGTTTTGATAAAACACTTTTTAAAAAATATTTTTCTGAAAACTAATTTTTTTTTTTTTTTTTTTTTTTTTTTGCAATCCTAATAATGAGCCAGAAAATAAGTGTTTTGACTTTTGACTTACAAAGAAATCGTTACTATTTCTTATACTTCTAAACAATTATGAACAAAAATTTAAAACTAGTTTAAAACTATCTATAGGTGGTAAGTTTTCAATGTGAGTGGATCCAAGAAAAGATGATTTATAATATAGGAAAACATTTTCTATTGTTTGGGCCATTTAGGAGCTACAAATTTTAAAAAAAAATCCAGGATTTGGAATTTATGCAAAAATAAGTGAAAAAACGACCGGTTTGAGAAAAAAAAAATACTTGGAAAAAATTTAACACTCTTGAGTGTAATTTACGCGATTATTTAATATACATTTTAATATAAAATTGTCCCATATAAAGTTGTCACCTATGACATCAAATTGTATTGAGCCGATCCTACATCAACTAACTGTTAATAACAAATCACTTGATGGAAAGAATTTATAAAAGACCAAGGGGTCCCTAGCCACCATAGACTCTAAATTTGGGGGTTTTTTTTTTTAGTTTTTTTTTTTATGGTATATGTACAAATAAAAATAATCTGTTATATTTTGAGTGCTCCATTAATCGCAGTCTATCTCCTTTGTATTTCTTTATAAAGGGGAGAAAAAATCGCACATGACTAACTACAGTTTACAAAGTATAAAATCGAACGTTAAAAGTGAAACAGATGATCTACTTGAACAACAGTCAATGAAATTATGTCAATTTCATTTCTTTTGTTACATATATTCTATATAATTTTTCTTACCTCACTCAATTTTTTATTATTTCCCCCCCCCCCCTCCCCTTGATGAGCATCACGTTTTCATTGTTCACTTTTGTCTTTTGATGAATGATTGATTAAAATTATATGATTACAAATATATTATATCCTCCATACCATTCATATGATATAGATGATTGAAGTTTTGGATGGGAATATTGTCGTAGTCGTGGACTAGTAGATGGTGTTTGTTTTAACAGAACCAGCTGTGTGCTGCCTTATACAGCACCCATGAACCAATCTTTTTGCCTGCACGTTTTTGCTGCATTGTTATAAAAATTGGATCGAGACGTTTCATGTGTAAGGACCATTCAAAGATATGTGTGGCAAATTTTCTTTTCCAATCAAGTTAATACGACGTGAATTATTTGATGCTGAATGAAAATGACCGTGAATTGCAATTTGAAGACAAAAAAACTGTACTGTACTACTCTAGACATGTTTGGATGTGAACAGGAAGAACAAAGCAATCAACGTGGCCTCGACCGTTTTTACTCTTAGAAGTTGAATCTCCAAAGAGTAAAATTTAAGTATAGTTCTTTAGGTATTTTAGTTACCTTAAGTTTTTCAATTAAATCCAACCATGTAATTACATTGAATAATAAATTAATTACATAATTGGATTTAATTGTTAATGAAAAATCTAATACTACTATATATTTTTATTAAATCGGTCAATTTTCATGTGGATAAACTCAATTAAAAAAAATCTAAAATACAACAATCGAGGAATTATACTTATATTTTGTCTATATGTAATCATTTATTTAAAAAAAGAATCATATGTTGATATTAAACAATCCCCATGATAGCTTGTCAATGAATTAATTAAGTAGCTCAACAATTAAGCCAAGGATGGGTTTTATCAAATAATGACTTCTCCTCCCAAAGACTTTGGCCAACTTGTTGTGGATGAAGACAAATTTCTAAAGAACAAGAACTTTTTTTTTTTTTTTTTTGAGAGAGTTTCAACCTATGGCGTCTGCTCCTGATGATAGCTCTTTATCATCAGACCAAGACACCAAGAACAAGAACGTAAACGTGGGATATATATACATCCTTCTTCTCACATTATGTAAATCCTGCAGTTATTCACACTATGGGAGAGATGATGCTAATACATGTATTATATGCATGAGATAATTAGCAGGAAAAAAAACAGCGAATTAATCAGCTCTAAATTTGTAAAAGCTCTTCATAGATTTGAGGTTTCTAGTGTAGGATTGACGTACGTGGCTCAAGTTGGAAACTGATGCTCAAATGAAATTGAAAAGGGTCTCATTGCACAAATTTTTTTTTGAGTGCAAATTTGAATCATTGCACAAAATTGAAGGTGGGGCTTTAGCCCTCATTCACTTTCACTTACAAAATAAGAAGCTCAAGACACTTTCAACCTTAGGGGAGAGAGAGAGAGAATAATGAACAAAACAAATAATGAGACCTTTATTAAAAAAATACTAAGAGAGAGAGAATATAATGAACAGAATAAATAATGAGATCTTTATTAAAATAATAATAATAATGATGAGAACCTGTTAATTAGTTTTTTATTATTTCTTAAATGCTTGTATGACAAAATGTGGTTGTGAATCATCTACAGGGAAAAGCAACATTTGCTAACTTCGGCATTTAACCTATCGAATCAAAAAAAGATGAAGGTTAGTTTTTTTTTTTGCCAATTAAAAAAGGGGGTCTCCGGTGTGGGCTCATCGACCCCACGCCACGTGATGGCAATGGGTAATATCACGTGTATCACACGGGCCTTGTTGGGGCTATCGCTTGAACTGCTCCTCTCTGGGTGCAGAACGAGGACTCCTACCATCAAGCCACACCCCGTGTGGTAAAAGATGAAGGTTAGTTATAATAATTAATAAATACCACAAAATTCCATGCTTAATTATGTTTGTATCCTAGTGGTTATGATACAACGAATTACAAAATCGCTTAAATGGTTTTGGCTTTTTTTTTTTTTTTTTGTGGTTAACAAGAACAAAACTAACCCCCTAAAAGGAGGGGGAAACAAACCGAAGACAGGCCTCCGTAGAAGAGTCAAAGTCCACTAACCCCTGAACAGACTCAGGAGAGGATGAAAATAAAGCAAAATTAACTGACTGGGTTCTACCCAAATTGGCCATAGCATCAATGTAGGTGTTGCCCTCACAATAAATGTGAGAAACATGAACGTTAGGGATCCTTTGTAGTAGCGACCTGCAATCATCGACCAGAGTCATTAGGCGAGGGTGAACCTTAGACCTATTAAGTAGAAAATTAACAACAAGCAAGGCATCTAATTCAACAAAAACATGGGAGAAGCCCATGGAAATAGTAAGCGACAACCCATATCTAACCGCCTATAGCTCTGCCATAACACTAGAAGCATGCCCAATCTGTCTTGCAAACCCACAAATCCAAGCCCCATTATGATCCCGGATCAGACCACCACCACCTGCCATCCTGAGATTCCCCAGCGAGGATCCGTGTTTAACTTAACCTAACCCTTTCCAGGGGCACACCACTTCACTATACAAGGAAATGACCTGCTAGAGGTAAAAATGAAGCTCGACACAGCATAAAATTCACAAGCTATAGCGACACAACTCTTAATAGATCTATCTACATGAGAGCTCGGTAGCCACAACTGAGGATTAAAAACTGCCTTGTTTCGGTTCAACCAAAGCAACCAGATACTAAAAGGAAATAATAACTTCCAAGGAAGATCATGGTTAAGAGAAATTGCCTGACTGCTGCAATTGGCTTTGGTTCACCTTGTTAGGCACATATGGAATATAAATGTTTGCCTTTACTTGATAATAAAATATTTTCCAGCAAAATTAATCCAAACCAGATCTAAATCAATTAAAATGTTTAAAGTTTAGTATGGTTTAGGTTTGTAACTGTGAAGGCAAGAATTCAACCCGAGCTTAATTGCTTGCTTAAGGACACAATTAATTTAGATTATGAGTTTAAAACAATCTGCAATGGAAAATTTGAACAAGAATCCAGAAACTATCTTACTCTCACAAAAGTATGCAAAAAGGTTATTATTCATATGATTTTTCTCAGTTATAATTCTCACTTTGTACTTCACTCTCTATCTTTTGCTTGTCTTCTTTTCTCTTTAATACTCTTCCTCCTCCTTCTTTTTCATCCTTATCTTGTGTTTGATTCTCTTTATTTTCTTCTCCAACATGTGTCATAGTAGGTGTTGTTCTGGTTTGGTTAGGCAGTCTTTTGTCCCATCAAGCTCTTCTTTTCTTGAGGTTATGATGAACAAAGATTTTCAGGGCTTCTTGTTTTATTCTGATAAGTTATCTGTTGCATTAAATGCTACTGTGTCAGGTGGATTGTTGTGGATTTATCAAGAATATCTGGAGGGCTTCCTCGGATGCTATGTGTACCTTGGTATGATGTCTTTGATAGTTCAGCCGTCCTCGAATATTGTACATATCTCGGTGGGATGCCTTTTGTATTTCGTCTATGGGCATTTATCTCGGATGGTTCAGGTTCTCCATTCATTCTTGGATTGATGGTGGTGGGCTCTATTTGGTTGATTCCCAGGGTTTGGGATCTTGATGGTACTTTTGATGATCTCTTGTTTCATCTTTTACCCTTGTTCTAGGGTATGCTTTTCTGTAGTTGGGCTTCATTTCTTGGAAATGCTTACTTTGGGCTTGTCCTGATCTAAGGCCTAATGCTTACTTAAGTTTTAAGTGCCACGTCCCTAGAGTAACCTAAAGCTTTGATTAGTTCCAAATTATGAGCAAATCACTCGAGCATCTTCTATCGAGCTCTTGAAATAAATAATTTGACCAAGAATAAAATACTTCAAAACCCAATTTGATTACAAGTCAATATCAAGGAATGAGCTAACAATAGAAACCTATCAATTAATAAGTTGTTGTAGTTCCGTATAAAACGAGAAATGGTTTCATTTCTATCTTATGGCTTGAAGATCCTTAAGTAATTCTTTCTTTTACTGATATTGATATGAAATTAATTATGACTTGCACTTCCCCATCTTATATATGCTATTCATACTTCATACACCCCTTGCCAATTATCATAACAAATTTTATTTCCTGATGCTGTTATGCTATAGCTAAATGCTTAATCTGGTTGCTTGTTTCCTTCCGGTAGGACTTATGTTGCTATGCAAAATTATTTCATTTTAGGATTGGAAATGCTGATCAAAGAATGAATCACCTAAGGATTTTCAAGCCACTTATTCTTTTTTGTACGTAAGAGGTACCTTATTTGATAAATTATTTTTGCATACATTTTTAATATTAACTTCCCACTGATTTCATATAGTATTTCCAAGTTCCAACGTGAAGTCATCATTTAAGCTTTTGACTACCTCTCAAAGTTTCAATGTTTTTTTTTTTTTTTTAAATATTTTTTTATTCTAGGTTAAATTAATTTGAATAACAACTTATATAGCTAGCTTTGGACTTTTTCACCTCCTAAAGTTGATGACGATCTATCAATGTTATGCAACCTCTTATAAACTATGTGTTGCCTTCCTAAACAATAAAACTGATGACTCTTTGATTGATATTAAAACTTTTAGACGTTTTACAAATTTTTATTATTTTTTATAATTCAATAGTTGAGTAAGAGAGAATTTGAATATTATTTTTTATAATTCAATAGTTGAGTAAGAGAGAATTTGAATTTTGAATATCTCTGTAAGAAACATCATAGGTAAAATTAAATTATTTAAATCATTACTCTGTGTTGAAAATTCAGTTTTGTTTTTGATTTTATCTCATTATTCAATAGAATGGCAAGCATGTGCAAGACCTAAGTTTGAATAAATCTCTTATATATTTATTTAAGAAAACAACAAAATCACACACAATTCACACTTTTTACGCATGTTTCGTATCATAGTAGCATGTCTTTTTCTGTTCTTGTTTTTGATGATATCCTATATGGGGTCTAGGCTTTTCGGTTTGGTAGCCTCGTGGCCACATACTATATAGTATATTCTCCTTATAAGAGAACATATATAAAATATTTTCCCGGTCAAAATACAATGAATTGATACAACCCAAAAACAGGAAAATTTCAACAATAACAACAAGACTTTGTCTTTTGCACCGTCGAAACTCGAAAGGGCCAAAAAACGTGCGTGATTTTAATACAGACCTTTCCTTTATAGGGTATACCATATACAAAGGGAAACTATATTAGGAATTTCAAAAACAATAAAGAAAAGAAAAGAAGTGATATGGAAATATGGTATACTATATATATTCCCCTGTTTGTCCTTTCTCAACATTCCTGATTCCTTCATTAATTTTCTTTATTTGGGTGTGAACATTAATTCACTAATGGTCTGTTTGGAAATTTAGAGAAGGAGGAGAGTAGAGGAGAGTAGAGGGGAATGGTTATCCTCTATTTTGTTTGGATGTTTTTAAAATTAGTAAGGGGGAAGGGAGTAATCAGCTATTTCTCTTATTTGGATGTTTTAAAAATTAGGATGGAAAGGAGATGAAATGATTTAAATAGACAAATTTACCCCTATTTGAAAATGGACTTGCAACATTGGTCTATGATTAATTTGTTAGATTAAATAATTATGACTATAGCACTAAAGATGATCTATTTCTTCCACTGATTTTTTCCCTCCGGCTATAAATCTGATTGGTATTCGCATAAACTCGAAGATGAAGATGAGAGAAAGAAATTTCTCATTGAATGAATAAGAAAAGTGTGGCTTTGCTTGTATGTACAAGAAATAGAGCAATTGAATGAAACAAAACAAAAGCAATTAAAAACAAGCTTTTTGATTTTAATCCAAATCAAGTTCTCGTACTGCTCTTTTTGGATTCTCAATTTCAAAATTAGCCTAAATTCTCTCTCTTAATGACCAAAATATTAGACAAAAATCCTCCCATCCCCACACGTAGGCTACTCCTCTACTCTGCACAAAGGCTACTCCTATGCTTGATGTTTATTTTTTCACTATCTTGATATTCGTTGAATCCATTGATGACCATAGTGAAGGAATGTTGGTTATTTGTAACATTATCAGTGATGTTTATTGTCTTTCTGAGTTACGAAAGTCCGTTACAAAGGTAAATAGCATGGCTACATATTACTCTGTTTGGTTGCCCAGAAAATTGGAGCAATAAAATTCAAAAATTTCAAGTTATTAGTTGATTTTTTATTATTTATTTTTTTCATTTTCGTGGTCTTTCAATGGTTTTTAGCGAAAATGACATGGTTAAGTGTGTTAAAAAAGGGGGGTTGTTTAGCTTTAGTGTCAGTGAAATAGTGAGATTCAATTTTTTTTTTCATTCACCTTAAATTTTCTCAGGAAACAAACAAAGATTATTTATATAATTGGTTTGTAATTTTGTTAATTTAGAAATGGTAAATTGGAGAATTCATTTGGTCAATAATTTACCTACTCTACTCTCCCTCCAAATCTCTCCAATTTGGAGAAATTAAAAATAAAGGGTCAGAAGTAGTTGAAACCCCTCTAAACCCCACTAAACCCCTCCAAATCCCTCCCCATCCTTCCTTAAAAAAATTCCAAACAAGGTAATTAAATTACTCTTTCTCCCTTTACTCTACTCCCCCTCCTTTTTTAAACATCCAAACAGAACATAAGTGCCCCTATATTGATGAAATGAATTTTCTTTATTTGGGTTGGGAACATATCTCTAAGTGCCCCTATTTTGATGAAGTGAATAAACGTTATGAATTAAACATAATAAAGTTATTAATACAACAAAAATTCATAATAATTTCTAATTAAGACATTCAAGATTCAAATCTCTCACTCCCAATTATCGATGTGAAAAAAGAACAAGATTATATGCTTCAAGACATATATGATTTAAACTTATTTTTATTGCTAGTGGGTATCATACCTTAAAAAATATTTAAACGTATCATAGATTTTTTCCCCCTTTTAAATAAGGTTTTGTTTTTCATATATATGTTGACTGTTGAGTCCAACTATACCGGTACTATTTAGTATTTATACATTGGCTTTGTAAAATAATAAGGGTAGTGTTAATGGGTACTATAAGGTGTCCTTAAAAAACTACTTTATGTCATATCATTGTATTTTATGTTAGATTTTTTACTAACTTTACAGGGTGTAGAGCAAATAAAGCCAACTTTTTAAATTTCACTTGTGATTTTAGTCATATTTTCAATTACTTTATCAATTTATACCAATTTTTTATTAAGTGGACCCCACTATAAATAATCCTTCCAATGCCCGTTAACATTTTTCAAATAATAATAAATAATAAATAAATAAATAAATATTCATTTATATAATCAGTATCTCATCTTATATTCAAGATAACCTTATCTAAGGCATCAGTCAAACTTAACTTGGAAGACTTAAAAAAAAAAACCGTATATATAGGAAGTTCAAGAAAATTAAAAATGTAGTAAAGAAAATTAAGTATAAGAAGAAAAAAAAAAAGGTTTTCTTCCTTTTAATATTATGACATGACCACTGCGCACCTTTAGTGCGGTGGTCACTCTACAAGTATAAATTCTTGTGGGGTGTAGAGGGTAAGAGCCGGGGTTCAAGTCTCTAGGAGGAAGTTCCACACACATATACATTTAGATTAGGTTAGAGTAGAAATTTTATTTTGTATAAAAAAAAAATATTATGACATGAACCTATGAAAGTATCAATTCTTCTACTAAAAATGCATAAAGTCAAAATGAAAATAAAAATGGGTGCTTGTTTTATTTAGAAAGATAATGATTCATATTCTTTTTGAAAATTTACTTTTCATGTTTAATTGTACAATAAGATTTTCACAATTAACGACACGAATAATTTTTGAAAAATTATAATATGATACAGCAAATTGGACGCCATTACAACATGAGTACGACACGAATATGATATGAGTACGCCACCTCAAATGAAGTGTCCATACATCTTAGCAATTAGGTCAAAGGGCAATTTTATGACCAAAAGGTAGATGTGTAAGATATATAGCAGTTCCAAGTTGCAGTTAAAGAAAATAAGGGAAAGTTTGAAATAAAGACAATCAAAGGAATAACAACCAGTTTATTAAAAAAAAAGGAATAACAACCCACCCTTCAAAACAAAAAAAAAACAACAACCCACCCTTCTGGACTAGTGTGCGCATGCATTGACCATCAGCTCTACCTTCCCTTCCTTGACTTGAAAGTTTAACTATCCCATTTATTTGGCCTTAACTACAAAGCTATGAGCTATCCCTCAGAACCCACTATCAATAATCCTCTCTCACTCTTCTTGTTTGAGTCCGATAACATGTACATGTGGTTGTACGAGTTGAGTTGCAAAGGAGCTGGTAACTAACTGTGCCTTTGGCCAATGATGTAAGTCTCTCTTTCTCTTTGAGCCATTGGTAGCAACTGAAAAATAAGCACACACTTGGTAGAATTTTTCTTTGCTTATGTATCTTTTGTCTTCAAACTACTGTTCATTAACTCTGAAAACAATCTATCTAGAACCTGCAGTACTGTCCTAAAGTGTAAATATGTGCTTATATCACAAAAATGACTTATATTTTGTTCACAAGTTGCTCCCCCCACCCCCCAAAATAATGCTGTAAACTTGTACTTTGTTTTGATGATGTTATTTTCTCTCTGCATCTCCGATTCTTTTCTTTGTTTTTCCATTTTCTCTCCAACAGTGTTTCTTTTCTTTTCTTATTAAGCTCTTGGTGTAAAAAATAGAACATATTAAAAGGAAGGGGAAAGAAAAAAAAAATTTACTAGAAAAGGAGGAGTTTCAATACTCAATAGAACAAAGAAATACTGAAATAACCATCAGCTAATTATTTTCCTTAAAGGTCTCTCATTTATAAGCTAAGATATTAGAAATATCTTTACAAACTTGCTAAGTGAAGTGTTACAACCCTTTGGAATAATTTGGATAGCTTCTCTCTCTGTTCGTTTTCTTCTTTTCCTTTTTTCTTATCCCCAGCTTTGCTGATTATACTAAATTTTCATCTGTTTTCGATAGTAGAGTATCATTCTCTGCATGTATGGTTGATGACTTATACCTCGAAGCATGTTCTAAATTTTGTAATTGTTTTCCTTACAAATAATTTTTACAAAGTTTCAAATTTCGAGAGGTTCATTATCAGTACTGTACGTATAACATACAGTCTCACCTAGCATGTATTTTAAGCGTGAAATACTGCCACGTACATTATTTTTGAATTGATATATATATATATATATATATATATATATGAATTGATTGTTATTGAAAAAATAAAGAGTGTGTTTAATTTTTGCTTATTTTCAATAACTTATTTTACATAGTGTTTATAAAAAAAAAATGTGATTTTTGGTAATTTTTATGTTAAATGTGTTAAAAAAAAAATTACTAAAATTTAGTTTATTTTTAAAAAGGTAGAAATTAGATTATTTGTACAAAAAAGAAAATTGAAAAAAAAAAAAACAAAAAAAAAACAAATTTTCTAAAGCAAATCTCAAACGCATCCAAATTTTTAGCCAGAATTTGTTTAATGTTGGGTTCCTCTATAAGAAACATATTAGTTCTAAGTAGTTTAAACTAACAAATTTTTAACACTATTTGTCTAAAAATAAAATAAAATAAAATTAAAATTGTGACATGGAAAAATGTGAATTTTCAAAATTTATTTAAAAATATTAAAATAATTTCAACAAAAAGTAAAAATAAATAAATAAATCAGATCATGTTTATAAAAAGGCTTATTTGAATTTCATGCTTAATTAGGGTACCTTGTTATGAAAGGCCTTCCTAATATTCAAGGAATGTTGCTATGAAGTTCGAATTTTATTAAGTATTCTGTGCATTTCCACATATAAATTTCATAATAATGTTATAATTAAAATAAGATTAAAGTATTATTAATTAGTTATTACATGACATAAGTCAATTCCCAGAAAACCCCATTGGATGCACGTAACATGATCCCAAGTTATTTTAAATTCTAAAATCTTTTTAATAATATTACTCATATCACAAAACTTAATGATGAGGCCTAGAATCTTTACTTTTGTTCATTGAAATATAAATTAGTATGAAACTTAATGCATAATCAATTATAGATAATTATCTAGATTTAAAAAAAAAATGTTAAGTTTTTCATAGATATGATTGAATAAAAATGCATTAGGAAACAATTATTTACGGCTCTTCTTTTATTTATATTTAATTAATACTATAAATATATGTTTTTTTAATAAATTAATTTAATTTTGAATTTTAGTATATTTCTCGTTCTTGAACAGTGATTTTTTTTTTTTGGTATTTACTTTCGCGTCCAAAAATGGAATTCTGGTTATGTCGACCACCTTATTCTCCTCGAGCAAAAGGTCATTGATGTGATTCGTCCTTGTCTGGATAGGACAATTTTGCTTTACTTTTATTTTTTGGAGGTGTCTGTGCGACTGTGCCTACTGTGTATTTCATGATTTAGAGTTCCAGAAATTCTTCGGCAATTACCTTTGTTACTTTGCATGTATATTTCATGAAAAGACTTGGAAAATTATTATGCCCATGATCATTCTGAGATACCATTGGGAATTTGGGATCCCAATAAACAACTTTTAGCAATTGACCTTAATTAATAAATCGACTGTTTCATAAATGTCGGCAAAATTGTGACTTCGTCACTTCTGAAATACTATTGGGATTCTAACAGAACTACTGAAAGCAATTCAGCTTAACTGGTTAAAGAATCAACCATATATGCTCATGAAAAATGTGGGAAATAATACTATTGTGAGACAGGAGTAATGGGACCATATGTTTAATTTATTTTTTAATGAAGAATGGGACCATTTGGTTTTGAAAAAAAAAAATAGTGACAAAAGTTGCCAGTTGCAACTTGTTTCTCTTTTTTTTTTTTTTTTTTTTTGTTGTTGCATTTGAATTGGTAGAGGCATATAGTTAAAATGCTAAATTTAGCATATAGAAATAACAAAAGTAGCACAAAAAGCTAGTGCATTGGTGGAGCTATAGCCATATCATTTGGCTGTTGCGCTGCAGTGCACAGTCAAAGATGGCTGTGCACAGTAGCTAAGAAGGTAAAAAAAAAAAACAATTTTTTATTAAAAGATATATTATTTTATTGTGTTAGTGGTGGTGATTGTTGTTTATTGTAGTAGATATATTATTTTATTGTATTGTTTATATTATTTTATTGTGTTGAATGTTAAAATAAAACCACTGATGTTAGGTGTTTTGTAAAGTGAGGTTGTAAAATAGATAAATTAGCTTTTTGTGATGTTAAATTGCTAAACTTTTGCCTCCACCAATGTGGATGCTGTACACAAAAACAAACTTTGTAGAATCATACTTATTTTATATATATTCCACAAACTATTTCATCAATTTGATTGACTAGAAGTTAGAACACAGTAGAATTATATAGTTATAAACCCTATTTTTGAATGTGCCATGCAGAAATTCTCGACCATCATCTTATTCAGTTCATTTCAGCTAGCTCGATCACCACCATGCAAAGCCCAACAGAGAAAAAACAAGGCGTGTACACTTATCTGAGTCAATGGCCAATTTATTCACTAGCTTGGTCAGTCCGTGGTGACAAGAATGCTCGTCTTGCTATAGGGAGTTTCCTTGAAGATTATAGCAACAAGGTTGAGCTTGTTCAATTCAGCCATGACACATTTGATTTCTCCACAGACAATCGCCTAGTCTTTGATCATCCATATTCACCCACAAACCTAATGTTCTTTCCCTCCGAAGACACCACAAATCCTGACATTATAGCCACTTCCGGGGACTATCTACGATTGTGGGAAATCCATGAGGATAGAATTGAGCTCAAGGCACTCCTCAATAGCAACAAGACTAGTGAATTCAATTCTGCCATTACTTCTTTTGATTGGGCAGAATGTGACACGCGGCACATCGCCACGTCTAGTGTGGACACAACTTGTACCATTTGGGATGTAGAGACTGAAATTGTGGACTCACAATTAGTAGCACATGACAAAGAAGTGTATGACATTTCATGGGGTGGGTTCAATGTGTTTGCTTCAGTCTCTGGGGATGGTTCTGTTAGGGTTTTTGATCTCAGAGACAAAGAAAGATCAACAATAATATATGAAAACCCTGTTAGAGATAGCCCATTGTTGAGGCTAGAATGGAACAAGGCTGACCCAAGATTTATAGCCACAGTTGGAATGGATAGCAATAGAGTTGTAATATTGGACATTAGGTTTCCAACATCACCTTTGATGGAGCTGAATAAGCATAAGGGTAGTGTAAATGCTGTATCATGGGCTCCGCGCATCGGACGACAGCTGTGCTCTGTTGGGGATGATTCAAGGGCTTTGATTTGGGACGTGGTGGGATCCGGTTTTCGATCAGAAATTAACGGTGATTTGGAGCCTGAAATGTGGTACGGATCAATGGCTGAGATCAATCAAGCACGTTGGTCGCCCTTGGAGATGGATTGGATTGCTATTGCCTTCTTAAATAAGCTGCAGCTCTTGAAGGTTTAGAGATCTAAATAGAATCATATGTCATTGATCTTAGTGATATCAACTATCAAGGCATACTTCTAATCTTAGGCCCTTTTGTAGTGTTACTTTGGGTTAAGTAAATTGTTTGAATTTAGTGAGAGAGTGTAATTAAATGTATGTGTGTGTTTAACAGTTAATTTGTTTCTGAAAAAAAAAAAGACCTACTTCTAATATAAGTCCAGATCAGTTATATATATAACTTTAGGCTTATTGTATTTAATCTTGGAGAGGAAGTAAAATAATTCAAATCTTATTTGGAGTGAAAGCAAAATAATGTTGATCTTTCTTAGTTAAAAATAAACCATATAGAACTTAATAATAGAAATGTAGCCATTATCCATTGAGTGTTTGGATAATATTGATCTTTTTTTAAAAAAAGAAAAATATAATATTGGTCTAAAACTATTGTTTCAAGTGCAAATAACCAAAAGGACTTGATTAATTTTCCTCGTAGACAGTCCTAACTTACTGATTTTACAAGCATCAAATTCAAGTCACCCTTTCCTCAAAAAAATTCAAGTCACCCTTTCTTTACGAGTCAGTGAATGCATACAAAAGGTTAGTGAGATCACTTGAATGAAATAGGTTAATGAATTGTTCTTATATATGCATCTAATATAATGTAAAAATAAACCATATAGAACTTAATAATAGAAATGTAGCCATCTTCTAAGGCTGAATCTCGTTAATTTCCTACATTTGGTCTCTTTCTCTTTCTTTGTTTTTTTTTTTTTTGGTCATGTTTTCTAGTGCACTTTATCATGGTCTCAAGATTTTGTTTCAATTTTTCTAAAGTGAAATGAGAATTATGTTTTATTCCTCCAACCTTCTATGAGAAAATTAATCAAATAATCTACTTGGATGATATAATAAATTACCACTTAATCAAATAATCCACTTAGATGATATAATAAATTACCACATAATTGGTTGGAAAAGATTTCTTCAAACCAGTTTAAAGGAAAACGTTGTCCTTTAATTAATGTTAGGGATATTATTATCTTTTTCCACAACTTATTAATATGACAAATTATAAATGGTGTGATATCCTTTTCACATTTACCAATTATTATCACCATTTTTATTTTGCATCAATATAACATACCATTTGTGGTTGGGAAAATTTTTATATCTTTAGCATTGAGCAAACAAAAAACTATTTTTCACAACCTTAAGGCATGGTTTTCAGATTCGAACCGGACCGTACGGTTTAACCCGGTTAACTGTGAACCTTTCATTAATCCGGTTCTTTTAACCCTAAGAACCATTCTATGCATAAAAATCATGAAACTGTTTGAACCACCGGGTCTAAAAACCGTCACGGTTTAGATCAGAGCATAAAAAAAAATTAAAAAAAAAATTGCCGAACTTCCTTCTTCCTGCGTGTCTCTCTTTTAGTTTGCATTCTTTCTCTTTCCGCTCTCAGATCTTCCATTTCGTGTCTCTCTCTGTAAAGTTTGGATCTTTTTTTTTCAAATGATAGAGAAGAAAGCAAGATCAGATGGAGAAAATGAAAGAAGTTGACAAAAAAGAGAAAAAGGAAGAAAAGAATTGAAATTCACAAGCTTAGTGTAGGAAGCTCAAGTGAAGAGAATAATAGAAATTCACAGGCACGCGTGTCCGTTTGGCAAAGATTATTTTTGCCAATTTATTTTACTATTTAGCTTATTTTTGCTACTATTGATGGGTCCTATTACACTTTTTAGTACTATTTATGGGTCTCACTATACTACTTCATCTAATTTTTATTTTTATCTACAGTACTTTAGTAAAAAAATTTTAATTTTAACAAAATAAGCGAATCTCAAATAGACCTTGCATATGTAATTTTCAAATAAAGAAAGTATTGAGAAGTTTTGAACTATTTTCATCTAAAGCAAATAAAAATGCCAACTTTGAAGCACTTTGCGCGGAGGATGTGCTGCCAACACATTCTTGGAAGTTGAGCACTTTTCATTTTGTGTTAATGCTCTTTACTTTACTTTATTAGTTTTCTTGGTCTGTCCGCCCACCAAAACAAGAGACTCCTTGGTTAGGAAAAAATATCCTATGAGAACAAGATATATAATAATCGGTTGAAAATTTAAGACTATCATACTTTTTTTTTTTTTTTTAGCAAAAGACTATCATACCACCGGGCTTAGTTGCCTGAGTGGTACCCGGTACCTTGTGTGTCCACTAACTCGAGCGTTCGATCCCCGCAATGACAAATTACCCAGCAAAAAAATAAAATAAAATAAAAAAGACTATCATACTCTTTTCTTAAATAAAAACTCAATATTTATTTATGTTTGCTTAAAATTTAATATTTCTTATTTATCTTATGAAAGTTATGATATGAAAAATATATTTGCAAGATAGTTTTTATATTTATTTGGATTATTTTAGTCAAATTTTCAATTTTATTAATTTAATATATTTATTGATATTTAAAATAGTTATTATATTAATTATGATGTCATCACGGTTCGACCTCGGTCCTATCTCAAAAATCTTGAATCTTTTCCTTTTAGAGTTCTATAAATGGTCTGGGTCTGAAAATCGTCCCTTAAAGTGATAAGTTAAAATTATTGTAATACATTTGCACATCAATCAAAACATGTTGTTTTAATAAATTGTGAAAAAGTCACGTGACTAGAATTGATAAGTCTAGAAACACATTCTTTTATTCACAATTGCTTATGTTGTGTGATTAGTGCTAAAAAATGTGATGTCAGTAGTTTCCTACGGGGATATCCAAGTGATAGGATCAATAAACTTGAATGACATATCGTAACTTCAGAGATCCTAACATTTTCACTTACCACATTATTTAATTAGGGGTGTGCATCAAACCCATCAACCCAACCAAATCGACCTAACCCAACCCAACTTGACACCTTGGGTTGTTTTTGTGGGTTGTTGGGTTGGGTTATGTTGGAATTTTATATTAAGCCTAAAGTTGGGTTAGGTTCGAGTTGAAAGTATTTTCAACCCATCTGATCCAACCCGACTCATCACACACACAGTGTTTACTTTAATACCATTATTTTAACATTTTAGTTTGAATTATTTTGGTGTTTGAGAATTAGATTTGATGAATTTGAAAACTTATAATATACTTTAAGCATATTATGTGAATTGTAATAATTTATTAAAAAAGTAATTAAATAGTTGATAAAAGACCAACTATTTATAAGAAATGAAATATCTAACATTTTACCAAAAGAGAAAAAAGAAAAAAGAAATATCTAACACAATCCATCGACCAGCCCAACCCATATGGGTTGGTTTGGGTTGGGAATTTCTCAACTTGACATACTTGGATTGGGTTGAAAAAACCTTCGCCTAACCCAGCAAGACTTATGCATATCACCTGCTATCGATCTATGGAATTTTCAAAGTGTATCAAGGGCTAAAGTATAATAGTATAGTCAAAGGCTAAATACATATATTTAATTGGACTTAGTTATAGACTTATGTGAAATTGTTAACACTCCAATTGCAATCGATCATACCAATTCAGATGTCATTCTACAAGTATAAGTGTTTGCGGGGTGTGAGAGGCAAGGGCTAAGGTTCAAGTCTCAAAAAGAGAGTTTCACACACATATATACTTGGATTAAGCTGTAGTAGAATTTCTATATTATTTATTTATATATATATATAATAAAAGGCTTTAAAACATTTTGTGTGGTTCTTAAAATTTGGAATTGTTTTTATTTTAGCCATTTATATTTTAAATTTTTAGTTTTATAACCGTGACAATAAATTTTAAAATACAAAAAATCAATTGAAAAATAAAATCAAAACATACATAGTCAAAACTAAAAATTATGTAATCAAAATAGAAACAACCTAAAAATCTTTAAGAATAAAAAGCTAAGAACTGTCCTATATATAAAAATAAAAAAATAAATTTTTTTTATTGACCTGTGAAGGTGAGTCGCCGGTGAGACTCGAGGAGTTACTGGCGGAAAAAGTTACCCGAGCAGGTTCGAGCAAAAAACTCCTATTGGGTTTTTCACTCTCGCATTTCTCTTCGCTATTCCTATTCCTTTCTTCAACAAAAGCGAGAGAGAGAGAGAGAGAGAGAGAGAGAGAGAGAGAGAGAGAGCTTTCCTCTTCCGAAAATGGCGATGACAATCGAAGGTACAAATTCCCTCGCACCCCTCGATCACGCGCACAACTCCTTAATTCTACTACTTTTATGGTTTCAATTTTTTTTGTTCTCAAAATTGAATTGGATATTAGGGTTTTGGCTGCTAATAATATCTGGGATTATGGAGGATAGATTAATTTTTGTTGGGTACTAATAATTATTTTTTTGCTATGCATTTGTAATTTTGGTTGTGGTGCGTGGATGTGCTGGGATTGCTGAATGGTTCTTGTTCTTGTTCTATGCAGTGTAAGTTGAGATTTTGATTCTGGGATTTTGATTCTGGCCTTGTGTGCTGTTTAAGCAAAAATGAACATAATTTTCCTTTGTTTGTTTTAATGTGCAGGCTTGCTGGGCTTGCTTTTATGTTTTCATCTAGCATCTTGTTACAGATTCTGGTATGTTTTCATAACTGACTGGTTTTAAGATTGTTGTGCTCTATCCTTTTTTTTTTTTAATCATATAAATAATGGTATTGTAATCTTGTATAGTTTGTTGACATAAAAAGCATGTTACCTCTGCATTCTGTTGAGTTTTTCTTTTTCTTTGGTTTGTTCATTTGATACCTGTAAAACGTCTTGGAATTATGAATCCTTTGCCATTTTCAAATTGTAATTTAAAAAATAAAATTAAAAAAAAACCAATTAGAGTTTGACTCCTTTTTCTGAGATCCTAGTACAAATTCAAACACGTCATGTGAATATGATATCCTTGGGGTTCGTTAGAAGGTATTCTAATCCGTGTGAAGGCCCTTCAAATCTGGGCAATGCTGGCGTGCTTTATTCAATATTACTTTGTTGGCGAGCAGTCCCGTGAAAGTGCAAAACTGCAAAGTACTTGAAAATCAGTTGAGTGAAAGTAGGAAACTTTAAGAAAACTATACACAAATCTTGATTAAATGCAAAATATAGTTTGTTATGATATGAATATGTCACACTGCCCAAGGGTGGAACTAGATTTTAGCATTGGGGGTGCTAAGTTAGGATGGGATTGTATGAGAGGACCACCTTTATATTTTGCTAAATTTTTTTTTGAATATAAAAAATTTGGAGCAGTTCAAAACCCTCTCTCCCCCCCCCCCCCCCCCCCAAAAAAAACAAATAATAATAACGTGGTTCCATTCTTGAGTGCCCACCATTTTTTTTTTTTTTTATATAAGTAATAAAATTTTTATTGAAATAAGAATACTACATGTAAAAAGAGCACAAAGTAGCCTAAAGAATTACAAAGAAAACCAAAAATTATGTACAAAAAGATAGAGATTCAATAAACACGAATGGAATCTCTATTCGTGAAACCCTAAGCACAGGATCAATCAAACAAAGTACCAAAAAGAGGCTAGGAGCTGGTACCCTATACTCTCCATATTCACAAACGTACACTATTTGGCTCTTGCCAAATAATTCACATAAAATATAATGGAACCAAGTACCAAATATCCAACGAGTGTTTTCCCATCCATTTCCTCTAACCAAACAAAAGTTCCTTCACACTCTCTGGTAAGACCCAAGAGATTCCAAAAGATCTAAATACAAAACTCCACAATTGATGAGCCCCCCCTGCAATGAAGCTAAAGGTGATACACTGCCTCCCTGCTACACCAGCAGATGCAACACGAATCCACTATAGTATAGCCTCTCCTTCTAAGATTATCACAATTCAAGGATGCTTGTGAGCACTTTTAAAGATTGCATTTTCAGCTTGATTATGCTCTTGAATGGTAGCCTTGTGCTTTAAACAAACAATCCTTCAAGCATGTTTAAAGATATCACCACAGAAAAGAAAGGTAAGCAGATAATAAATCTAGCAGGTAGTCAAAGATTCAAAATCACCAACTTTTGTTAGTGAAGAAAATATTGTTGGATTGTTGCTGAATAAACCTTGGATTAGGCTAATGCAAGCTCAGTTTGGGTTGTGTCTGAGTCTGGGCTTGACAAACATACTTGAATTGATCTTAATGGCTTACAGAGCATTTGGTCAAGCTTGTGCTTTGGGCCCATGTTCAACCCAGCCAAGTTGAAGTTAAAAGGTCATTGTGGCTTGGTTTTGTTTAGCATGGTTCATTACTTCATTTACATTCCTTGGTACAAAAATTGGTAGCCAAATATCACAATATTGTTTGAGAAGCCTTTCCTTTTTTATATGGGATTAACATTTAGCTGAGTTGACTTGGAGGCTTTAGCCATTGGGAGAGTATCAAGGTGCTTTGGCCTTTTACTTCTTTAGTTGTGATATGGTCCATCGGGTATGAAATCTTACTCTAGATTTTTTTAAGACAGATATAATGTGGACTTCACTTACTAATATCTTTTCGTCTGTCACTGAGGGGCATTAGTCACTGAGGATTTCAATGGTGTGCTGTTGGTTTGTGTCTCTAAACATTGTTGGCCACTCCTCACTTATATCAAGTTGTTGAGTATGCTCTGGAAAGGAAAATTTGACTAAAAACTGAATGGATGTTCTCTTGGTGACCAATTTGTATATGGATTAGGAGTACCACTAGAAGTTACAATGAGTCTGCTATAACACTGGGTTTCTTGCCCTTTGCAAAGAACTTTGGGTGACATAACTAACTGGGTGTTCTTCTGGTGACCTATGTCAAATGTCAAATTAGAAAAAGGAGTAGCTGAAAAAGTCATTACGAGTATGCTTTAAAGCTGAGTTCCTTGCCCCTCTCAAAGGACTTTGGTTATTATCTATTAGCTTTACAATACAATTTGATTCATATATGGTTATTAGGTTCATAATGATTAATTTATATTGTGAAAGGAACTTTGGATATTTGAATTTCTTTCTTGCTCTGGCACATTTCTGCCCAGGATATGTTTTAGAAGATGGAAACTAGCAGGAGTACTTCTTATACATCTTTGATTAAGAACTCTAGCTCAAATGACACTTCTTAACTTCTATAAGAATAGGGTGAGGGTGAAATGGTGGATTCGAGATATACTGGGTGCATAATGTACTTTCCCTACTTTTGTTTTAAACTATTTGACTACTCCTATGTGCTTAGAATTTTTCCCAAATAGAATAATTTTCACTTTAGAGTATATAGTATCAAAAATCTAGAGACCTAAGTCAAAAACACCTTTATGACCCAAGTCAAAACACCTTTATGAAATGTTTTATTAAATTAGCATTCATCTCATATTCTCATATTTGAAGTGAATTTCTACCTTTTGCTACTTGGCATTTATATCAGCAATGATGTTATCACCAATGATTTTAGTGATGCATCACACAGGGAGGGATTCCTAAAATAAAAGAAAATACTAGAGCTATTTATGCCAAATAAATTCAGGGTCTCTCAATTATTATTTTTATTTATTGCTTGACTTTTCTTTGCTGTTGATAGGCTTGTGCAATATACAGCAATTGGTGGCCCATGTTATCAGGTTAGTGAGGATATTGCAAGTTGGTTACCTTATTTATGATTTTGGGTACATTTTAAAGGTTGATGATTTTGATTTATTTTACCTGCAGCTCTCATGTATGTGCTGGTGCCTATGCCTTGCTTATTCTTTGGAGGTGGTTCCACTCAGTTTCTGACTAGCCGGGATGGTGGGGGGTTAGTATTGCTTAAACTAAGCCCTTTTAACATTTTAATTTTTTTTTCATGATGTAACCTGTATCCGTGTATAAACTTTGTAAATGAAACTTTGATATACATGTGTATGTTTAGTAGGTAGTGGCCTTTTTAATACTCTGTCTCATACTGCTTCCAATTGAGACTTTTTTATAATTTTCTTTTCTGTTTGTCAATTATATAATGCAGTTGGATAGATGCTGCTAAATTTATGACTGGAGCATCAGCTGTGGGGAGCATTGCGATTCCTATTATCCTTAGACATGCTCATATGATTGAGACAGGAGCTATGCTTATCGAGTTCACGTCCTTCTTCATTTTTGCTTGCACTGTCATGTGTTTCCACCGAGCTAGTCTTGAGGAAGACTGGTGATAAACATCAAACATGGTGCTGAACACTTACCCCAGTGATCATGTAAAAATTATGGCGTAAATACATGAGCAAAGATAGAAAAAATTTCCTTCTTTGTAAAATCTGTTCAATGTACAAGGCAGTTCAATCAACTTGTGTTTTGCTTTAATCCCTCACTACTTTGTTTCTTATCGACATGAGAGTTGTGTTTGATATGTAATTTTTGCCTTTTAACCTTGTGATATATAAAATTTAAGGGCTTCATTTTGTTATAAATGTGATGGACATCTTCCAATAAAAAAAAATTGTCCCTAATAACATTTTCTTGGTAATCTATAATGCCCTATAAAGCTAGCAAAACCTATCAAATACAGACAACAATATTTATACCACTTTGTATGGTTTAACTCTTCCTTCCATGTTGTTATAAAAAAAAAAAAAAACTCTTCCTTCCATGTGATTAAATTTATAGTTGCAGATATAATAAATGATGCTTTGCCTAATGAGAATTTCACCATGTTTGCTTCCATAGCAATGTATTATTAAGAAACCGGGTGTTTGGTTTGTGTTTTCAAACAACAATTTTCAGTTTTTAAACAATATTATATGTATTTTCACACACTTTTTCACCCACACGTATTTTCACAAATGTTTTCAAATAACAATTTTTAATTTTTAAACACATGTACCAAACGGGACTTCCTCTTTTTGTGTGTTTAATATATATCTTCCATAAAAGATAAAAAATCCCCGGAGTAAATACTAGACGTTTGTGTTTGCTGATATGGACTTGAATGCTTTGAAAAAGTTTACTATATTCTGGACGGGCCAATGTAATCTGATATCTGGGCTGATCAAGAGTACAGGAAGAACATGGTTAAACTATGGGCTCAGTTGAATATGGTTACAATATGGGTTTTTTTTTTTTTTTTGATAAGTAAATTACAATATGGGATTAATTCCGGTGGAAGTGCTTGGATTGTGGGCTTCAACCTTTTCTTGACACAGTCAAATATACGTTCACCAACACGTCAATTAATATCAATCACGACCCAAAAAAAAATAAAGGAAGAAATAATGTCAATAATGTCTAAGATTCCCCCCCCCCCCCCCCCCCAAAAAAAGAAGTAATTTCAGAAAAAAAAAACGTTGCTCTTTGTATAGAATACATGTGATGTGAGATTGAGTTCTGACTTATTAGAGACGCATGAAAGTCCAGCATTAAAAGCCATGTGGAGTAGCTAGAAATTGTTTTTTCCATTAATTGTTAATACTTCTAAAGAATTATAGGTAAAGTCTATTGTCTTTAGCGTAACTCAATTACCCAAGTCTTCCGGAATTAGGCTTATAAACCTTGTAAGTTGTAACTTGTAAGGTAAGTCAACTGGAGACTCCTAAGTCTGTCTTATGCATCCTTTTCTATATTAGAATTGTGGCAAATACTTGTATATCTAGCTAAGTACATCCTAAAAACTTGCACATCATGTTGACTTAAAAAAGAAAAAAGAAAAAAAAAAGCCTTCTTTTGATCTGATCAAAGATATCTTTATCAAAATCAAACACTACTTGACTTGGTATAGTTGTTACCTTCATAATTTTATGAGTAAATAAATGAAGGATTCATAAGCATAAACTTAAAATTAACTCCCACTCAACAAGAAATACTCTATCTTTAAAAAAAATGGTAATAGTGTTTGTTAATTTTAGCTATGAGTTGTTTCTCAAAAAAAAAGAAAAAGAAAAGAAAACTATGAGAGGATAAATTTAACATATAGTTTCCTTGTTATTTTTGGAATCCCACACTGATTGGAAAAATAATAAGTACAACAAATCGTATTAAGAAGATTAATTTCACATTATTAAAAGAGATGTAAAAATGTCTAATAATTCTTATAAATGGTAGCATAGTTTTTGTCGTTGTATGAGAACTAAAAGAATTTTGTACTAATGTGAGAAAAGTACTTATAAAGATTCGTTTTATTTATAAGAATATGTGAGTATAACAAAACAAAATCACTCATGGTCCTAAGAAAACCCCTACTATATATATATAAAAGAAATAGTAAGCCAATAATACAAATAATTTCATAATTGTTGAAAAATGTGTTTATTATTGATATCCAATACAATGATGTCAATTCTACATGTATTCATCTAAGGGAAATGTTAATGGATACTGTAAAGTGTCGTTAAAAATGATTTATTATAGAATCCAATTAATAAAAAATTGATATGAATTGATGAGGGGATTGAAAATATTGACATAAAGCTATTTGCCGTTAACACTACTCTATAAAAAATCAAATACAATTTGTCACCTCGAAAAAAAATGTAAGAAAGTATGAAATATTGTCGGAGTGTAAGAGTAAGACAATAAGAAAATGCAATGCCCGCGTGCTCAAGTATGTCCAATTGTTCAACCTCACGTGATTTGATATAGTGATAAGTGTCTCTAGACAAGTTCTTGGCCATTGCAAGGAAAATGCATTCTGATTTACAGTGTGAATTGGGCGAGAATTTTCTCTGGGTGAGGATGAGGATATGCCATTGCCAGGCAAATGCAATACATGTAAAGAAGAAAAGACCTGCCTGGGCTAGCCTACCTCAGGTTTATTCTTTCATCGACAACATAGCTAGGACCTGGCCCCATGTTGTAAAATTTTGATTTAAATATATTTTTATGTGGTTTATTTGTTTATATATATTCCAACTTTTTAACTTTTTATATAAAAAAAAAGTATAAATATATTTTTATTCATTACCAATAAATAAATCTAAAGTGAGTTCCAGTTAGCTCAACTAGTAAAATCTCTGATGGTTGAATAAGAGATATGGGGTTTAATTCCCGCATACACTAAAAGCCGATTAATATCTTAGTCTGATGATTAAAAGTTTTCATCAGAAGCGAATGTCACATACAACTACTCATTTTCAAAGATTATTCAGTGAATTCTTTCTTTCCAACTTTTCTATTTTTCTTTTGGAATGAGATCATGAGACATAATTCTAGGCGGAGGTATAATTTCGGTCCCACTTATTGTGAGAAATTTTTTTCATGAAACCATTCTAGAAGATAATTTAATTTCTTACTTCTAAATGGTTTGTTTTTTATTTTTTATTTATAATTCAATAATTGCAATAATGAGAATGAGAGATATTATAAGAGAAACAAGACAATGACACTGAGATACAAGACTTTTGATGCTTCCAGTTGATTTAAAAAAATTGAAATCGCACACTTTTTGGTATTAAGCTCTTCGAGATATATGTATAAATTTGTGAAGTACTTTCAATTTAATACTATTTGAAAGCTCTCTTTTGTTGAAGTCTCTATTTTTTCAGGAATATAGAAGTCTGTAGATACAACAAAGAGTACATATAGACAATTTTAGCCAGGGTGAGCAACCTCATCAGCTCATGCAAAATCTTGCAAAATACAAAAAGTAGTCAATTTTACACATTTTGAGCAAAAAAACACCCACATCAGTAAGTGTAAAATTGTGTATAAATGCACAAGTGCTACAGTAACCGTGCATATATGCACGGTTACTGTAGCTCGTGCATTTAATATTTTAATATTTTTTGGTAGTGTTGGGTTTGTGAGAGAGAGGGGTAGTGAGTGAGGAAATAATAAAAAAATTGTAAAAGAATGAATATTTTATTAAATAGATGTGTAGAATAGATAAACTGATGTAGGTGTTTTGTAAAAATGAGTGTATAAAATAGAAAAAGTAGTTTTTTGTGCAAAATAGACGGAAAGTTTGCATGAGCTAATGCAATTGCTCCCCCTTCAAGAAAAAGAAAGCTTTCTTTCATATATATTTTTAAAAATGGATGTTGAATTTACTACTAATTGCTTTAGAGTCTGTTTGGTTGGAGGGGTGGAAAAGTGGAAAGAATCGGAAGATAGAAAATGATAGAAAAGTGGAAGAATATAAGAGATTTATTTTTTCTCTCATATGTGTGTTTGTTGGGAGGATAGAAAAGTGGAGGGATGAAAAACTCTTTTATTTGGTTGAGAAGAAAAATGAGAGGATAAAAAATATAATTTGTATAAATTTATCATTATGTACAAATTTAGTTAAACAAAAAATAATACACCATATTTTTATTATTAAATTATGTCCAAATGATTACTTCATTAAAAAAATTTGAGGATAAGAAGTTCAAGAACCCAAAACATTTTTCTAAAAATAAAAAATAAAAACCAAAACAGTTGGGAAAAGAAAGGACAAGCACAAAAGAAAAGAATTAAAAAAAAAAAAAAAAAAAAAAACAGAAAAGAGCAAGAAAGGATTAGCACGAAAAAAAAAATGGAAGAAAAGATAAACACTAAAGAAAAAGACAAAAACAAAACCAAGAAACACGGAAGAACACAAATAAACAAAGAAGAAAAAGACAGAAAAGCTAACAAAATATGGTCGTTGGGCTGAGGGTGGGACAATTTCGTCCAAAATATAAGCGCTATTTTTCACTTGAGTTTTCTCCCCGAGTTCGGGAGAAAGATTTTTGATTGGCCTAAGGAAACTGTCGGGTTTCATTATTTTCTTCCCTTATTTTCACTATTAAACAAATATATATATATATATATATATATTTCCATCTTCTCTCTTTCATTCTCTATTCTCCCTGTTTTACCCCCAACTAAAAAGACCCTTAATGAATTTTAGGTAGTCCACAAATGACTCATGAATCATCTTGGTTAAAAAATTTCTCGACCATTAATTACCATGGAAAATTGATTCATCTTTAGTTTTTGAATTTCTCCTATTTATTTATTTTTTTGCATGACACTTATTTCTAAAATTCGTTCATCCTGTATATAAGAAAGGAATTTGGATTCAGTGCAAATGTGCAATAGTATTGCACTATGCAATTACTACCTGATTAATTGTAAGATATAAAAGTTAACATATTAAAAAAATAAAAATTTAAGAAGATAATAAAAATATTGGATGTTAATAATTTTTTTTATCATGTTAACTTTTACATTTCATAAACAATATCTAAATCCATAAGAAAATCAATCGTTGTAGTGATGACTAGCATTGATGGGTGGCCAACTTTTGTGATCATTAATGTGTGTCTATATATATATATATATATATTAGTCTTGCCCTAAATATACTCCATTTTGATCTTCTATTGGACTTTCCACTATGCTACATTTTGTCTTGAATAACCTATTATATTTTTTTCTCAAAAAAAAAAAAGAATAACCTATTATATTTAAGACAAAGTTTAATTACAAAATTGGTTGTAACCTAAGGTTATAATTTTACTCAATATCATTAACATTACTACATATTTTGAAAATATAACCGTTAGATTGCATGTTCTTTACGCTTTTAATATATATGTCAAATTTTGTGTCAATCGGATATTATTTACTATATGATCTATAAGATTATATTTTATGTATAATTTTAAACTACAAAAACTTGCAATTTAAATAATTTATTGATGATATAGCTATTGATTTTTAGTTTTTTTAGAAATTTTGCAAGTATGGAAGATATAAGAAGAAAATGTAATTTAATGGTGGATTTGTCAAAATTCACCTCTAATAACAAAAAAAAAATATTGAGTAAAGTTGTAGTTTTAGATTACAATTAATTTTGTATCTAAACTTTATCCTTATATTTATATGATATATTCCCTCCCCCCTTTTTTAGAAAAGATACTTTTCCCTTTTGAACAAAAGGGAAGAGGGGACACTCAATATTGTTTGTTAAGAAAAAATGAAAAACTCTTAAAGTAGTATTTTTGTGGTCTAAATTTATTTATAAAAAATAAATTTATTAATCGAATAGTAAATAAAATTCAATTTGAATAAAATTTAACATGCATTCTAAGAACATAAATAACATATAATTTAACAACTAGATTTTTAATAAAAAGGTAATAAAAATAGTTTGAAAGGAAACTTGGTCAATGGTATAGTTTTCCCATTTAAATCCGTGTGGTTTGTTAAGGCGAACAAAAAGAATGAAAAACTCTGAAAGTAGCCTTTTTTGGTTAAAGAATGATTTGACAGGAGTCGCACATTCGTAGCAAGTTTAACTCTGTGTGCATGTCAGTCTCGGTGACTCCAGGGCTACTTTTTATTTAAAATTTGAATGAATAATTCCAAACCTATTTTTAAGAAAACATGAGCCACTTTCAATGGGTAGATTATGAGGAATATAATGAGAAAGTGGACTATATGGGTTTTGGCTTGATAGTTCGAGTCTTTATCTCAGCATTTAGAGAAGAGCCGTTCAAGTAATAGTCCCGATAAAATCTGTATGGTACTTGTGATAATACTCATTGCCGTCGCGCTTAAGATAGATGAGCACACACCAATGAGAAGGTAGAAAAAGACAAAAAAAAGTTATCAATTTTCTGTACAAAAAAGCTGATCTTGAAGTCAATCCAGCGTGGTCTGCCAGGAACACGGATTCAATTCAAGCCTCGTTCTTGTCTAACTGCGCGTGAATTTGGGTTGCAAGACTTTCATCATAAATCTTTCGAGGGTCAATTTACTTGTTGACTTCCCCTTGACTCTGTCTCCTCTCCATGCATGTCTTCTTTCTAACCTTTTGTTACGAATACGAAAATTATCCACAACAAGACAAACAAAAATGATAAAGAAAAAGTATACTTAAGATATTCAAGAGATTTTGTTCACATCTACTTTTTTTTTCATAATATAGTTTATTAAAGTGATAATAAGTTATTAATATTGTTAGTCTAAAAATAAACTACACCCTTAAAACTTAGAGGTCTTTGAATTTTATACTATGAAACTTTAAAATTTAGATTTTATTCTATGAAATTATATTTCGTTTGCATTACTAGTCATTTCATCTATATATTCTGTTTAGTGTCACATTAACTTACGTATTTAGTTTGTCCAATAAAATGATGTCATTTTTGTAGCGTAAATCCAAAAATGATATGACATAATTTTATTAACTAAATATGAGTGAAAAACTTATGTGACACTTAACGGAAAATATGGATGGAAAAACTGCTAATACTAACGGAATATAACTTTAGAAGGTAAAATTTAAAATTTAAAATTTTAGGGTGTAAAATTCAAAGACTCTCAAACTTTAAGAAAATGTTTCTTTTTAAATTAGTTTAGAGAGAAACTCTTCAAATTTCTCTTATAACTTTTTATTGAATGTGATTTTGAAAGTCTAACCGTTGGATTATATATTTTTATTATATCATTCATACTTGCAAAATTTTAAGAAAATCAAAGATTAATAAATATATCATCATTGACATATTTAAATTTCAAGTTTTTGTGGTAAAATATTATGTATAAGAAATAAGTTTATTGATTGAATAGTAAATAACATTCAATTTAAACAAAATTTGACATATGTGTTAAGAATATAAAGAACATACAATCCAATAGTTATATTTTCAAAATTCACATCCAATAAAATAAAAAAAGGAGTTGGAAAAGTTTTTCTCCAAACTAGTTTAAAGAGAAACCTTATCCCAAACTTTAAAGATGTAGTTTACACTTTAACCTTATTACTACTACCTTTAACAATAAGTCTCATGATTATTAAATAAGTCACATGACTAAAAGAAACATGTGTATGCTCATTTGAGTTGTCACAGAGTAGATAGAAGGAAGTTTCCACCAAACTGGTTTGGTGGTAAATTTTGTCCTTTATCATCAACAAATCAAAGTCGTGCCATGTTACTTGGGTTATTGAGTTATAAACACGTTTATATAAATGTAATTAATGCTAAACAAATTAAATAATTATTTTCCCCAATAGATACTGTAGGGCAACAAATTGTGCACCCAAGTCCAAAGCATGCAAGACCCGGGCCCAATAAGTCCGCTGCAATATATATTTGTAGAGAGTGGGTTTAAGAATTAGATCTGAATGGTGAGGGCTTCGTTTTACCTATTCTTACAAATGAACTAAAAAGTTGATCAGAAGGCCCAAAGCACACCGAGATAACTTGGAATAAGTCCGTTTTATTTAGGTCCGAGGAGGAATCCTCTTATGTTATTCACGTTCTAGTTCTTTCTTTTCTTTTCTTTTCTTTCTCCCTTCCAAAAAGACCTCCCCTTTACAATGGAGGAGGAATGACATTATATATTCATCTTCTAAGCATCCTATCCTTACACTTGTCATTCATCTAAGGTGCCACTTGATACTTATCCCATCAGATCTTTTCTTAGGCTTCCCTATGAGAGGTCATAGTCTTGGTAGCACTGTTCAGAGGTCTTCTCCACATAAATGCGGCCAGAAAAGTAGTTGCAGGGTATTCAATGTGGTGGTAGCAGCCTTTCTTCAGATATTTTTGGGGATCTTTTCCTTCCCAGTAAGCTCACCAAGGTCGTTTCTGTCATTGGGGATTCCAGGAGGATTGCTTCAACCACTGGGATTCATCCTTGAACCGAAATCTTCTTATCCGAGGACTATACCCTCCTCGGACAGAATCGCCGTTCCTATGTGCGAATCTTTTGAAAGTAGAATGCTTTGATAACTGCCACATTGCTCGGCCCATGAGTCTTCCTCGGACCAAGCCCACAGCCCAAGATGCGTGACTCTTGGTTATTTGTCCCCACAGATACAATATTATTTGAATTTATAGCTTTTGCTTTATGAAGAATATTTTTTATCATCAGATCAAGACACTATCTAATTTTGATGTAGACAAAAATTTACTCCAATTCTCTTTTATTGGACAGTGAGAAACTTTACCTATTTAAATAATTGGAACCTACTAAAAGTAATACTAATTTTACTACAAAAGACCTTTAAATTGACATGACAAATGAATTTGACTAATATCATATTAATTATTAACATTATAGAAGGTTTTTTTTTTTTTTAGAAAGAATATTATAAAAGTTGACACATCAATTTATGAACTTATATAGTAAAATTAGAATTACTCCTAACGTCATTCAATCATATGGCCCCAAACTTCATTCGGCCAATAAAGATGCATGCACAAATAGAAGTAGGTAACATGAGTTTTACTCCCTCCATCCCACATTTATAGTCTAAAATTTCTTATTTATATGTTCCAAATAAAATTTGTTATTAAAAAAAAATCAAAAGACTATTTTTATTTGTTTTTTACTTTTTTTTTTGTAATCTCTATTTTTATTCACATTTTGTGAAGAAATGGTAGGATTGAAATTCTCATTAAAAAAAAAATTAGATGGAAAGTGTCTAATATTAGTTCCTTAATAAATTAGTGTTTTTTATTATAAAAAATAAATAAATTAGTGCTTCTTTAAAGGGACAAAAATATGGGTAGAAATGAGTATGAATTAAAGTAAATTAGTAAAAAACAAAAAAAAAAAAGGGAGAAAGGAAAAATGGCTCCCAATGTCACATTGAATACTAGTTTTTACATTAATCGGAACTATTCCTAACAGTCAAGAGCTCAATAGCTTAATTAATATTTTTTAATGTTTTCAACGAAGACCTTTAATATTAAAGGTCTTCCCTATTAAAAACAATTGAATTATGAATTGTTATGAATGCACACATACTCAATTTTCCATGCCCTTGTACGTGGTCTTGACTATTGGCAATAGAAGGAAAGATGGGGGGGTTGATACTCTTGAACCCATGCCTCTTGAGTCTTGACCCATTGATCTTTATTTCGGCGAGTCCCTCTGCTGTGTCCACGTTTTTCAAGCAAGTTTTCAATGTCAAGCTTTGCATCAATCTGAAATGTTTTCTATATATGATCACAACTTTCTTTGTTTTTCCACTTCCATAAACATACGACCTTGACTATTTGCAAGAGAAAAAAGACGGTGAAATGACATTGATTAATTTGTTCATATTAAAATGGTTTTATTTCTAGTTTTTGCATAGAAATTGCACTTCTTGCTTTGCAAGAAAGAGTTTAGTCAACAGTATCAACATCAGTAACCATAACAGTAAGATTTGACAAATTATCGTTCAATTTTTTTCCACAGGAAAATTAGAGCGTACGCATGCGCTGATGCTCATGCACAGTTGAAATTAATTTGAAGTCAAAATTAAATATTTTTAAAACGTAAATTACCCAGTAATTGACTATGGGAAGTAACTTGAATGCTCTATCACCAAAAAAAAAAAAAAAAAAAAAAAAAACCTTGGATGTTCAATGTCCCTAGTAGTAAGTGCATGAATCTTCCTTTGTGTAATTGTATTTAAAACGTATGTATGTCTAAACAATTTTTTTTAGCTATAGTGTTATACCGGCCAAAATGGACATTTGTCACTTTCGCCTAAAAGATGTAGCAAAATGCTCCTGTTCTGAAACTATCTAGCAAAATGCCCCTGTTTTGAAACTCGATTTTTAGAAAATCGAGTAATGTGAGAAATTTTACATGGAACTTGAGTTCCATTTTTTTTTTTTTTTTTTTAAGTTTGATTTCACATAACTCGATTTTCTAAAAATCGAGTTTTTCATTGAAACTTGATTTTTAGAAAATCGAGTTTTTCATTGAAACTCGATTTTTAGAAAATCGAGTTTAAAATAGAAGCATTTTGCTAGATAGTTTTAGAACATGAGCATTTTGCTGGAAAGTTTTAGTGAAATGGGCAAATGCCCATTTTGGCCGTGTTATACCAATTGATAATGAAGTACATACTGGCTCTTACATATATAGTCAAGTGGTTTCTTTCTCTCTTGCTTTTATTTTTTATTTTTATTTTATGATTGTTTCTTTCTCTCTTGCTAAGAAATAGATCTGTGTGACTTATTATTAGATGGAGTGTTATAGGAATTAAAGAGTACCTAATAAATAGGGTTGGAAAAAAAATGCACTTTTCGACTCGATCAATCTTGTCCCACATGGATTTTTTCCACCTCAAAGAGGATACAAGGCAGGCATAAGAGAATAGATTCCACTTAGTCCTAGTCCTAACCCCTTTTTTTTTAATTCCCCCAAGTTGGAGGAATTTGGAGGAGAGTAGGGAGAATAGATTCCACTTATATGGAAAATATTTAAATTATAAATTTTATTCTTATTATATCTATTTATATCTATTTTTTTAAATTAGTAAGGGTCATAATTGTCAATTTATATAACCCCTCGTTACTCTTCCTCCTACTTCATTTTTAAAACATATAAACAAGGATAAATAATAACAATTCCCCTCTTCTCTTCTCTCATTCCCCCTTAATCTTTACTTTTCTCTCTCTCCAAACTTCCACACACGGTGTAGAGGAAGGGATGAGGCAAGAACGTAACTCCACTCATTGTCATTGCAACATTTTGAAACAAGTGAAAGTAATAAACTTTTGTCGGAGGTTTGTTGATAGGAGGAAATTTACCATACCCATCATGGCAAAAAAGTATAAAGAATGGAAAACGCCACACTTTTAAAGTCTACATAAATGGTACGCAGCCAACTCAACTAAACTCATCATCTAGTAGGGTTTTTCTGAGAACTTGATAGCTTATTACTTAACCCTGACCAAATGACTCGTGATTAACTACACCTGTGAAGCTGTCAAGCACTTTCCAGGTTGACCATAAAATTAATGGAAAATTTTGTAAGTCATTTTAACCCCCATGAAAGGAACCTGCAAATTAATCCGAGTTCATATTCATCACCTTTTAGAACTTTTACCTCTATTTTGCAACCTAAAAGCTATCCCAAATTCATAATCATTTTCATAAGAGATGTGCGTTCTATTCTATAATGAGAAAAAATATCAGCAAGTTAGAATGTTAGGATGGAGAACCAATATTAGTAAACTTTTTGTTTAAAACAATTTTCGTTTGCCTCAAAATGATGTAGAGCCTTCAATTAATTAAGTTGAAACTATATATCAATATATGTGCATGGTACAGAACCACAAAAATATAGCTAACACACACACACACACATATATATATATATATAGTTGGGTTCAACTTATACCTGGTGTAATTCTAAGCAACGATACATCACCCAATAAGTTGTTATAGAATTCATATTTTGAAAATCCTACCGTTGAATTACATGTTTTATACGTTCTTAACATTCATGCCAATTTTTATGTCAATTGAATTTTATTTACTATTCGATCCATAAACTAATATTTTATGCATTATTTTAAACTACAAAAATTTGAATTTAAATAATTGATTGATGACATGACTATTAATCTTTGATCACCTTGAAATTTTGCAAGCATGGAGAATATACAAAGATAATATAATCTAACGGTAGATTTGTCAAAATTTGTGTCTAATTAAAAACTATTGAGTCGTGTAAGTAACATTGCTTAGAGTTACACCAGGTGAGGGATGAATTCAAGTTACACCTGGTGTAACTTTTTAGAGTTACACATTTTTTAAACCGTTGGATTTAAGTAAATTCAACGGTTAAAAAAAGACCATCATTATTACAAATATTTTTATTAGAATCTCATTAATTACTCTCAATTATTACATTCTAAACTTATCTCTAAATCCAAAAATGTTTGACGTCTGACTCTCTCTCTCTCCGTTTCTCTCTCTCTTTGTCTCCTCCACCATTGCTCCTCCACCATTGTTCCACCTCTACAAGTTGCCAGCAGAAGAAAAAAAAAAAGCAGTTGCCATTTTCTACCCTTGCGACCTTGCTAATTCAAAGACGTCACCAATAGAAATAGAGTTACCAAGTGCCAACACGAAGGCTTTCACCTCAGCAATGACCTCATCGGACAATAGGACAATCGCATTCTGTTGGTGCAAATACAATAATAATGGAAATAACACTAAGAGAAACTGAATAATACACTGAATATTATTAATTTGAAGAGAAAAATTAGACAACACTTTTTTTTGGACTGAGGCGCAGCACTCGCTCTCTTTAAGGAGATTCAAGCCCTTGGTTGGCTAAACTCTGTAACCGATGCAGACCGTCTCTGACTTGTCTCCCCCAGGATACAACAGCCCAACAAGTGTCGTATGGCTAGAACAACCTCTGCACAAAGTGTTCAAGCCCAAAGCTCCACCAGAAAAGAACACCCTTCTTAGCCAAGAACCTCTCTATTTTTGTGTGTGTATTTGTATATTGCAGTAACTTGGACTGTATCTGAATGAGTCTATTTATAGGCTCAATGGGCCTCACGAAATTACTACCCAAATTAATCTGATTAATTAGGTCCATTATTCTGCTGTAGTGGGTGTTATAAGATTAATTGTTGGATATTAATCTGATGGGCTGGAGTTATACAATTAATGGTGAGATAAGGAGTTTTTGAAGAATGAAAAGGCCCAAACGGATAGTCCATTAAGTGGGTTAATGGCTCTTCATTGTCCATAATAAAAATGGAGTATTAATTCGGGCCATTTACTCACCAACGGATATGGTAATTACTCTAAATGGGCTGTCAAGTAGGAGGATCCAAGAGGCTGATTCATTTCCAATTTTGATACCTCCACCCTTCACCTCCCCCTTGCGCACGTATCTAGCCCAATATCTGAGTCAATTCATATTAGCCCATTAATCACCACAATTAAAAAGAATAAAATTGTCTCTCTCCTTTTCAATGTGGAATTAAACATTTTCACTAACTCCTCATCTTCCATATTCACTCCCATATCTTTACATTTATATTATAACATTTATTCATTTTTATTATTAAATATTAAAATGCTCCAACACATTCAATCGATGAAATTTTAATGCTGGGCGTAGAAAAAAAATGGAGAACAAGATAAATAATGCTTTATTTGGATTGTGGAAATAATTAACACTTATGGAAATTATGAACTGCAGCGTGCAAGTACAGCCACAAAACACTTACCTACTCTATCTACCTTGCTCATTGTTCGGGTTTTTTTTTTTTTTTCTTCTGCTGGCAACCTGTAGAGGTGGAACAATGGTGGAGGAGGTGGAGAGAGAGAAACGTAGAGAGAGAGTCAGACGTCAAACGTTTTTGGGTTTAGAAATAGGTTTAGAATGTAGTAAATAAGGGTAATTAATGAGATCTTAATAAGAATATTTGTAATAATGATGGTATTTTTTTAAACCTTGGATCTACTTAAATCCAACAGTTAAAAAAAGGTGTAACTCTTTAAAGTTACACCAGGACCTGGTGTAACTTTAAATAATATTACACAACTCAATATTTTTTAATTAGATGCGAGTTTTGACAAATCTACCGTTTGATTACATTATCTTCATATATTTTTCATGCTTGCAAAATTTAAAGATGATCAAAGATCAATGACCATGTCATCCATCAATTGTTTCAAATTTTTGTAGTTTAAAATAATGTATAAAAGATGAATTTATAGATCGAATGGTAAATTACATCTAATTGGCATGAAAATTGGTATGCATGTTTAGAATATATAAAACATGTAATTCGACAGTAGAATTCTCAAAATATGAATTCTATAATAAGTTATTGGGTGGTGTAACATTACTTAAAATTACACCAATGTAACTTAAACCCAACTCTATATATAAATATAAATATATATATATATATATATATAATCTTTCGTTTGCTCCAAAAAACATGGAGAATCTTCAATATGAATTGAAAAAATGGATTTAATATTTTCAAAACCTGGACAGGATGTTCAATCAAAGTGATAGACTACAGGTTCTATCTGGCAGAATCTAGTAGCTCTTTGCATTCACTTTTTTGGCCAAGGGTAATGAGAGCTTTTAAGTGCTTGTTTATTTCCATTTTTTTTTCTCTTAAAAAAACATATTTTCAAACCTTTCAAAAATTTTTTTTTTTTTCAAACAGAATCTTTGGCAGCGTACTTTAAAAAAATATAATAATAATAAAGCACAAATAGCACGAATAGCACGTCGGTTCTCATTTTAAAAAATTGTCGTTAGTCACCAAAATAGCCTGTGCATACATTTCACATAGTATATCAACAAAGAGACCAGTTCCTCCACTGCGTCTTCTCTTTTTCTCTTCCCTCTTTAGTCTTAGACTGTTCCAAAGACGGAGCTTGGACTAGGGGCAATTAATCTTCCCTCCAATTTTTTTTTTAATTTTTTTACTATATATATATATGTACTAATTTTAATAATTTTGTTTTATAAAATTATATTTTGGTTTCTCTTAAACAATATTATTAATTTTTTTAAGAGTAATGCTATACTAACAAACTTTTTTACTAGCTGTTTTGGTAGCAAAATCTTATTGGTTCATATATAGGTCCACTACTCACTTTATTTTTTTACTTATCAGTAACCATTTATCACATTAGTAATTTATATAAAAGTTTGTAACTTTAGCATTTTCCTTATTTTAGTGACCATAAAAAAGATTTATAAATTTAAAATTTAAAACAAAATATACAAGCCAAAAAAAAAAAACTCAACAATAAAAATTACAAATAATAAAACAAAACAAAAATTAAGCTCAATTAACCAATTTTATCCAAAATAAACAACCCTATCCTTTAAAAATTCTACACAAAAATAATTTTGTTCTTACCCAATAAAAAAAAATCTCAACAACTAATTAGTAGTAGCAGAGTCAGATCAAGGTTGAAGATAGACTCCAAGGTTGAAGATTCTAGCTATTGCCGAAGACAGACTTCAAGGTCGGCATATATAGATAGAGTCACATACGAACCCTGAATAGAATTGTTGACAGTTGACACCTCAAAACTTGGAAAGATCAAAGAAAAAAAAAAAAAAAACTAATGAAAAAGAGTTGGACATTAATAATCGTTTGTCATTTTCTGATAATTAATTTGTTCTCTAAATACTAAATAGTATACTATTAGTATTAGACCAGTGTTAATCAATATTCACAATTTCACATATTACATTATTAGTAGGTACTTCTAAAGTAGAATTGATTGGGTATATAAACAAGCTACTAAATTGCTAATACAAAAATTTAACATTTCACGTTAGTGTTATGTTTTAGTCCAAACTTCAGAGGTTTTTGTGTGGTATTTTCTTCTTTGGGGAAAGGTTTACCTTCAGTGATTTTTTCTTTGGGACAATTTTTCCATTAGTTTTCCCTGAGTTTTCATATTACGTGTTGTTTATTTCCGTAACTGTTTATTTTTGTGCAATATTGTGTTTGATTGTTTTATCAAAGGCCTTAATCATAATTAAATTAATAATTAACTTAACTTTAAAAGTAGTAATTTGACAAGGTCAAGGCCCAAATTTCCTAACAGTAATGAATTACGAATGTGGTTGGTGTCACTTCAACAACATTATAATAAATAAATGTTTAAATTAAATTTTGATAATTTATAATATATTAGTTTGTAAAATTAATATAGTAAAATTTGTAGTATCTCTAATGTCATTCTATTGAAATCTAAACCATAATTGTGCACAAGTATTCTCCAAACTTTCCATAACTTTCAAGTGGAGCATAGTTACAAAGAAATGTTAGTTAGGAGGGATGTTGTCAAAGTAAAGACTTTGCCATTCAAGCTTTCAATTAACGGTTTTTTAATAGGCCTGTAAGAACTTAATTTAATAATTGCAAAAAGCATAGCCAAATGGAGCTTAATTTTATTCTCTATGTTGCACCCACATTATAGAATCTTAAATTCTTAATTAATGGAATAAGATAAGAATATATAAGATGGAATGCAGCTTTCATGGTCATGGCTACGGAAGACTTTTTAGTTATAAGAAGCTTGTCAAATTTTTTTTTTTTAGAGATAATTACAACATGCTGCTAATCCCGCAGCTCGAACCCCTTTTTTCCCCTAAACTCCCAAGTACTTTGTACATGGGGAGTTTGTCAAAATTAAAACGCTATTGTGATTGAAAACCGATCAAGACCATCCAGTTGAGGTTATTTATTCAACTTGTACAAATATAATCATAAAATTGAAGTCAAAGTGTCAAACTGTTTTGGTCATTTAAACTTCTAATTTATAATTCATACAATTTTGGCGGTTATTGAAGATTTAGGGCATACACACCACACACGGACATCACACGGTTTAGATCTTAGTTTTGTATGGATACATATAAATGTATAAGAAGTTTATATATATATATATATATATAAATATATATATATATCTCAAAAAAATAGGTTAAATTGGGCACTGAGAATAAAGGGTGGATCAACATGCATGAATTGTGATCACCTAGTAATTACTTTTCAAGGGTTAAAATTGAAAGTTGAAAATTTTCACTTTTAATTTTAATCCTTAAATTATAAAATTTTAGTATTTTATCTTTTCATCTTTTTTACTTTTATAATCTCAGTCCTTGAGTGTTACAAATTGACAGTCACTATTAACAAGGGTAAAATACAAGGGTAAAATACAGTCAGTACTCTTAAGATTTGAGCTAATGTTAATCAGGTTTAAAACTTTTCAAAATTGATCAACTTAATTTCTAAATCGTTATTCATTGTTTTCCTATTTCTCACAATGGTTAAAGATAAAGTTTGTCAATTTTAAAAAGTTTTAAATATGGCTAGTAGTTAATTGGATTTTACCAAAAAAAAAAAATCAAACACTTATATTTATTAAAATTTTTAATTGGTGCAAATTACACTTGTCACATGACTCACATCACCCTATAAGCTTTTTGTTATAAGTTTTTTAATAAAAAGGATTTTTCCACCGAATCAAAATGCAACACACATGGAATATGATGACTAGGGATTTTTCCACCGAATCAAATCAAAATATACTCTTCGTAAAAGAATACAAATAAAAAAATTGGCATTGTACGGATATCATCAAAATTAAACGGTGAACTTTTTCTCTCCAAGCGCGTGGAACTTTCCAAGCAACACCACACAGCGTCCTTAATTCGCCTTTTATCATTTCACTCGGTTTGCCTTTCTGCACTTTTGCCTAACTTTCATTCCCACCTTCTCCAAACCCCTCCTCTTATATATACACACACATACACATCACCGTGTTAAACCACAATATAACTGAGTCTTAGTAAAAACAAAAACAAAAAAACAAAGAAAGAAATCCCATTTGGTAGAGTTATATTTGAGAGCTAGAGTAATGGAGGATTTCCCACCTGGGTTTCGGTTCTACCCAACAGAGGAAGAGTTAGTCTCATTCTATTTGCATAACAAGCTAGAAGGGACCAGAGAAGATTTGAACAGAGTTATGGACCGGATTATACCGGTTGTGGATATTTATGACTCTAAACCATGGGAACTCCCACGTAAAAATCCTCTCTTCTTTTGATTCTTTTCTGTCTAATTTTTTGTTTCTTCACTGAAATTTCTTGTAAGTAATTTAATGTTGTTTCTTTCAATGCTTCAAATTTATAGCCTTTAAGGTTACACCGAAGCTCATTAAATATTTCTGGTTTTATTTTCACTTTTCGTGTTGAAGCTTGCAATAATGAATTTAAGTTCACAATTAAGACTTTTTTTTTTTTTTTTGGTTTTTGGTTTTCCATATGAAAGTCTTTGGATGATCATCTTGAAGATTAAGAGGATAAAAATATCGGAAAAATTTTACTCTCAAACAAAAACATTTATTCTTAACCCCCAAAAGTAGTAAGTTCTTTTGATGAACATATAGTCTTCCTTATTTTTGTCAAAGAAGCAAAGTAGGTTAAGTTTTTCTTGGGTTTACCATGTTTGCTTTCCCACTTTCTAGTTGAATGCAGGGTTACATATTCTGATATTATGATACCAAAAACTTAAACGATAGAAAATGATGAATTTAATTATTATTCCAAAGGTCATGGAGCTAACCATTTTAATTTTCTCTTCTTTTTTTTTTTTTTTTTTTTTTTTAATGTTTTGGGATGAATACTTACTTTTTTGTTTTTATTTTTGCTAATATTTCTCAAAACTTGTTGGATTCAGAGTTTTCTGGAGATCTATGCCATGGAGACCCAGAGCAGTGGTTTTTCTTCATTCCAAGACAAGAAAGTGAAGCTCGTGGTGGAAGACCAAGGCGACTCACGCAAACTGGGTACTGGAAAGCTACCGGGTCTCCTAATTATGTTTACTCTTCCAACAATCGCATTATTGGGTTGAAAAGGACAATGGTTTTCTACAATGGAAGAGCTCCAAATGGATCAAAAACGGAGTGGAAGATGAACGAATACAAAGCCATTGAAGGAGAAGTGTCCGCATCAACTAGTGCAACTCCTACGGTATAAATTAACTAATTACTAGCCAATGGTTTAGGCAATTCTCCCATATATATGTGTGTGTGTGTTTATGTTGCAATCATCATCTTCATAGAGATAAATGGTAAGAACCATGTGATTGATCAATATATACGAAGTAAATTTGCACCTACTAATTACCAATCAAATCCAATTTTGCCATGGTGGTTAAACCGTGACAGTCTATTAATTACAATTGTTTTTTATGTGGGTACTCCATAAACTTCATCTCCTTGCGAAACCCTGTGAAAGGTATATATATATCTCATGCATGCAATAGTCTCCTATGAATCAAGACTTGGCCTTTTGCACAAGAATGCTTATTTACCCTGTAAATATGGAATGCGAATGCAATGCGTGCAACTTGTTAGGTCATTTTCAGAAGGGGGCCATGCCTTCAATTACTCAATTGAGTGAAAATATATAACTAGGTGATCATCTTATTCAATTATAATTCCTCCTTTTAATACAATAACATAGGAATCCAGTAAGACAGAGATAACAACACCCAATAAGAGATAACGACTATTCTAATGAGATAAAGTCTAAGAGATAGAGATAACTCATAACATCTCCACTAAAACAAAAATAATTACATAACTCCATCCCTTAAAGGATAACTATTCCATAATACTAATAAGAATGAGTGGTTCAATAATTATTCCTAATTTCTAATTAATTTTTTCTTCTTCTGTATTTGCAGTTAAGGCAAGAATTTAGCCTCTGTAGAGTGTACAAGAAATCAAAATGCTTAAGAGCATTTGACAGAAGGCCTCCTGCAGTAATAGTAAGTGAGCCAGCAGCTCAACAAGTTCCTCAAAGTGATGAGGCAACACCATCTCGTTTGAACCCTTCATTGACAGAGAGAATAAGCTCACCGGATAGTTCATCCTCAGGAGACCAAGGCCAACTCTCCCAGCCTGGTGAAAGTACTGGAAACATGGCTGTTGATAATGAGACTTTTTGGGATTTTGAGCAACTGAACTGGTTTCAAGGGCTGGATTAATAGTGTAAATGCTAAATGGAGAGTCTGGATTCAGCTGAATCAGGTATCCAAATATGTGTAATAATAATCGAAATTGTAACCTGAAGGGCTTAATCCACTTAAGGAAAGTAGGGTTTGACAAGTCTTTGAAGGGACCGACTTCTTTGTTTTATTGTCTTGTATCTTTCCTTTATTAGCAGAGGCATAATGAACTTGAGCTTTCTCTAGTTATTGGTTTAGGGAATGTATAATAATTTAACTAATGTGTCTAAATGATTGCTTACTCATTACTTTTATCTCTATTTATGAAGTGGAAATGATCCTATTCAATTCAAATTTTATTAATTTTGTTCATTTTATAATTCTATTTAAAGATTTACAATCCACCATATCATTCAAAATTTAAAATGATATGACAATCCATATATTGTTAGATCCGAAACATAAAATTTGAACCATAAAATAAACAACGAAGTGGACAAGATTGGAGAAGATCTCGTTCCGTATAAGTCTTGCTTTACAATGATATACCAAGAGTACTAGACTATGTAACTTGTTTATTTTTTGAGAGGAACTAGAATATGTAACTTGATAAGCCTCTTTCTTGAAGATCTATACTTAATCCAATGCACAGAACTAAATGGGAATTCTAATGCTATTAAATCAAGTAGACAATAGAAAAATGTAATGGATAAAATATATAACTAAAAAATATATTTTTAGTCTCTTGACTAGCATTATGTCACAATATATATATATATAATCATATGTAAATAGAAAATAATAATAATAATAAAATACACTTTGAAACAAAAGAACAAAAATTGCTTTGAATTACATGATGAAGGCATATCATCATATAAGATCAAGTTTCTATAATAATAGATTATAAAATAATTTAAATTAAATAATGCAACTTATTTTAAATTTTTTGAAACTTTTGTTATTGAATTTTATTTGGAGTAATACTTAATTTTTCTAAAACTTTAGTGATAAAGTGTTATTGAAAGAAAAATATGTAAGTACATATATAGTTTTAATGTACTTATAAAGAGTTATATGACAAAATTATGTCATAGATTTTATTAAAAAAATAATGTCATATAAATAACTTTGTAACACTTAATTGAGTGATTAGTCATATAGCGCAACCATAGCATGTGAGACCTAAATTTAAGGTAGATTATTAAAATAAATAATAAAACTTCTTTTAAATTTCTAGAAACTCTTGATAGTAAAATTTTGATCATAGTAGTATTTTTCAAACTTTTTGAAATTTTTGCTATAGAGTTTCACATATATCAATTATGTTGACAATTTTAATGTACTTCATGTGTGTCACATTACATAAGAAGAAAAAAAAGAGGAATAATAATTAAAAATTGAGAAGACATCCATTTGGCACAATCACAATTTTAAAACATTTTTTTATTATATATTATATGATATGAGATGGTCATGGGCTTATATAATATGTAATTTTATTTTGAATTTTTTTAGTAATAATAATTATATAATCTTATATCTCTACCAAGAGTTTTGTTGCTCAACTAGTTGTACCTCCTGTTATTTCTAAATGAGATATTTAGGGCTCAAATATCCTCCCTTCCTCAATTATTAAATTATCAAATAATAATAACAACTCCAAATGAAATACCAAGTGCCTTATAATTTATAAATATAAGGATCGATTTGAAAGTCTAAATAGATTTTAAAATTGCAACCAATGTGAATTTCTGTTACTTTTAAGTAATAGTGACTTGTGTGTGTGGGGGTTGGGGGGGGGGGGGGTTGGGAATTGAAATAGTTTTAAAAATCTATGCTTTTGATTAAAACTATTAAATTTTAGGTTTTAATTTAAAATCAAACCAAATTTTATAAAATTTATGTAATTACCAAAGTCTTAAAAATTTTTATAAAGTTTAGATAAATTTTTAATCTTAACTTATCTAAATTTCTATTACTTTTAATTAGTAATAACTTCGGGAGGGCGCAAATTAAATCAATTTAAAAAGATCATTGTTTTAATTGAAACTTTTTTAAATTTAGGGTATAATTTTAAACCACTCCAAATTATACAATAGATAAATTATGTAATTTATCCGTATCTTTAATAAATATTTCCAGTCACTTAGCCCAAGAAGAATGTAAACATTTATCGCATGGAAAAATAACTATGACTTACAAAGCCTAAATTTTAGAATATAATTATATAATTTCAATATGATCCCCAAATTTGAAAAGCATTGTCTTCATTATTATATTTTTTATTTAATTTTTTTTACTTAGAGTAATGTAGTCCTTCCATCTAAATTGATAATGACAATGTAACAAAAATGGACGGTGGGGAAATGTTGGTTAAAAGAGTTATTTGTAGAACAAAAATCATTTGTTCCATTATTAGTGTTTTACTTTGAGTTTCATTATGCTCCATCAACATAGCATATCATGCTCACGCATCCCTTTTTTCTTTATAAAGTTATAAAAGTTTAAATTAAAAAAAAAAAAAATCACACATAGCATGCAGTTACCGTAGTAAAAGTGGAACTCTTAAGAGTACTGAAAAATAGGATTTTCATTCATGATCAATTATATCATTCGAATATGTGTCTTGATTTTAATTAAGTGGCGTCTTAAAATGATGATAAAGAAAAATTATTATGAAAGTTCAAATTCTATCTTATGTAAAAAATAAGTGTCTGACTCACAGTTCATGAAGATAATTTTTTTTTTCTTTTTGTTTTGTTTTAAGAATAGTTAAACCTAAGACACTAATCCCAGCCACCCCATCCCTAGAGAATATCCAAGCTTTAAGAATCATTTTTGAAGACAATAATGAAAAGAAAATATTGGTGCTCTTAAGAATATATATCAAAGTACGTCAAACAAATTTTGATCATTCATCCCTTTACTCAGTAATAAATGTGAATGTGTTGATGATGGTGTTTTTGTATAGTTCCCTGAGTCAAATACATAGGGATCCATGACTGACCTAGTTTAGAGCTACAGTAAACAAATTTAATTACTTCTGTCATACGTACCCAGATAGACATGGATTGAAAAAGTCTAAAGAAATATATAACAATAGTAGGATTTGGAGATTAAAAAATATAAATGATAAGTAAATTGCATCATATTTTACGGTATCATTGTCAAAAAAGTAAAACGTGTAGTCCACCAAAAATTATTTTATATATTCTAAAAGAAATACTTCTTTTCATATGAATAATAAATTAATTCCTTTATAAATTTTAAAAGAAACTATACAATACTATTTTAATGTAGTTTAAGCGTGTCTCACTTTCACTTTACCATGGTTTGGACTAAATTGTAATGTCAAATTTTATATCCAAATAAAAAAATAACAAAAAATACCCTGCAAAGAGTGGAGACAGAGGAAAGGAGAAAGCGAACTTTGTTTTGTTTTTTTTTTTTTTTTTGCCCTTCTGTTAATTCGAATGGGAAGACAAATAATCTTAGAAAATTTTTTTTTTTGAGAAAAAGACAAAATTTTATTAATACTATTAGCAATTTTATATCTCAAAAACAAGACAAAACATAAAAAATTATATATAATATATAAAGTCAAAAATAATAATATATAATTGAAATTAAATATTTTAAAAACCTACTAAAATTTTTCGTCCTAAACTCAAAATATTTTGAGTTATTTCTACCCGACTCAGAATGTATGAATTCTATAATTGCGTGAAACATGCATACCATAAGAATATAAAACATTTGGTGAAAGAGAAAATACATGTATATGATATATGAGTGGTTATTGTGTAGTCCGGAACATTGCTCCCTCCTCTCACATGAGAAGTGAGGCCCATGGTGGATCCTATGTGTTGGGCCACTCTTCAAATAAGAGGAGATAGGAAGCTGTGTTCGCAGACCATCACCCAATAAATTTCCACGACACATGAGATATATATTGATTTAGGACAAAATTTGGGTATACGCTGTTTTGACCACAAGTCATCATCGCAATGGGGAAAAAGACATGCATTGCAGGCATTGGACAGAAGTGCAAGTCCCGTCTCTTGTCAGCGTGCTTTCTTAGAAATTTGTAATAGCACATGTAGCAAATCATTTCGGAATTGGTCACAAACATTCTACGTGATTATGTTGAAAAAGAAAAACCAGTCGAGAAGACTCAAAAAGTCTTTTGCCTTCCACACAAGCCATCCTACTCCAAGTTAGCTGGCAAATATTCATATTTATGTAGCTTCGTTTATAGGCAGAGTTTCTTTGCAACTACAGAGAGCACAAAGTCATGCATTTAGTAATGTACTCGTCAACGCATCTACCATGATCTATCCCATTTAATACCATAAATGTAGCAAAGATAATATTCGGCAATGCCTTAGAATTATCGTCATAGTTTGTGTGTCTTTGATTGATAGTTACGGCATTAGTGGACACTTCTTTTTAGTTTTTACCTTTCTTTCTAATCTTTTTATTGGACAAACCACGTGTTTGGCATCATTAGGGGTTGTTTTTTAAATGTTTTATTCTTGTACAGTTGTAATAACTAACAAAAGTATATATGCATTGTCCAAAAAACCCAGTGGAGTAATTTTCTAACCTAGTCTTCCACTTAATTTGAGTCTTACTTGATACTTGCCGTATTGATTTTTTCAATTAATGGCTTGACTTGCTATAATTGAAGTTGACAAATGATAACATTCTTAATTTTCAAAGTTTTCACTGACTAATCATTCGAATTAAAACCAAAATCAAACACCGTTTTAGGAAGATAATGCTGGAGCGAAAAGGTATAGCACATGACAAAGAAAAGTACTCACAAATGTGAACTGTGTAGTGGTAGCTGAACATAATAGAATTTTCGTATTGATTTTTTTCAATTAAGAGATTGACTTTGCTATAATTGAAGTTGACAAATGATAATTAAGATTCTTAATTGTCAGCTTTTCCAGTCAGATAAACTCAAAAATCATCCACCATTTTAGAAAGAAAAGTATTCACAACTATGAACTGTACGTGTACTAGAACATAATAGAATTTTTTTGTGCCTCCGATCATCATAGCCAAAGGGTTTGAAAAGAGACAACAAAATGAATAAAATGATCCAAATTAAAGAACCTTTCCATTTTTGCCAGGCTTAAGTTAGACAAGCAGTTAAATTGTTTCCCAATATTATTACATAGATTCTATAACTGTCATATATTTTATAGCTGATGTGGAGTAATATTATAGAAAAGATCAACACATTAACGGTGAGTTTCAATAGTTTCCAAAAAAAAAATAAACAGTAAATTTCAGTTAACTTAAATTGAAAAGTATTTTATCGTAAAATAAGAGATCTGGAATTCGGTCCCCATTTAAACCAAAAAATCAATCAGCATTTGTGTGGATTAATATTAAATATGATTATCAGGAGCATTTGTGTGGATTAATATTGAATATGATTCAAACATAAGTGTGGATGCACTTTCTACACATTTCTTAGAAGTCTTTCCTTGCAAAATTAAGTCTACTATGGAGGCTAACCAAAGACTTTTTCTTTGTGTTGTTCTTTTTGGGTGCATGCACGGTTTATTTGCTGTTCATAATCTCTGTAATTAGGGTTACATAATTGTGTTTCAGGTGCTTTGTGCCCTCCTTTAGCGTACATTTTTTTTATGGATGCTGGTTATTTAGAGGATGCTTCTTAAATTACTATTTATGGTTGATTTTAATTTGTGTTGCACGCCAGATTTTCATCAATGCCTAGGATTCCAATGTACAACAGATTGTCATTTCATGATCATCCTTATATTTCCAAGGAGGAATTCCGTCCATATTTTTGGTGCCGCATGTTAATCTTGTCCGCCAAAAGTTTACAATCTGCCCGGAAACTGATATGAGATTATCAGGGTCTATTTAGATACCGTTTATTGCTGAAAATTGAAAACTAAAAACTGAAAATATTGGAGCAAAATAATTTTTAAATATGTGAATAGTGCCGTAGGACCTAGTTTTAAAGTTGTTTTTGTTGAAAAAAGTAATCCCGTAAACAGTGCATGAAACCCACTAAAAAACGCACGGAGGCAAACGTTATATCCAAACTCTTAGTATCTGTTTGGATACCGTTTATTTTGTTGAAAACTGAAAACAATTAAAAAAAAATAAAAAAGTTACTGTTCATTAGCCGGGTTACTATTATTTGGCCTAAATGCACTGTTCATGTCCTATGAACAGTGCAAGAGGCACTAGTTCAAAAAAAAAAAAACGCAAACGCAGGAGCTAGACGCAAACGCAAGGAACCCAAACGCACACTTAATGTTGTTAAGCAAGCATTATAAACAAATTATATTATCTATTGGAATCATAAACAAATTATATTATCTACCGGATATATATATATAAATATATTTTTTATCGAATGTGAATTTTTGCAAATTCACTTTTGGATTACATCTTATTTTTATATTATTCATACTTGTAAAATTTTAAAATAATTGGGGATCAATAACTATTTCATCTATAAAATGTTTAAAATTATGTTCAACCTTTTGTATTATAAAATTATGTATAAAAGATGAGTTATTGACCAAATAGCAAATAATATCCAACTGACATAAGATTTGGTATGCACATTATAAACATAGATGACATTTAATCCAATAATGAGATTTTTAAAATATTATCATCATTAAAAGTTGTTGAGTGGTATAACATTGTTTAAAGTTATAAACATGATACATAAGATATATATGATACATGAATTCTTGTATCACACCCCACTAGTTAAAATGGTTTGCCCAAAATTTAGAGAATAGAAAATAAAAAATTTTGAAAATAAAAAATAAAAAATAAAAACTTAGAAGTAACCATCATCTCATCGAAATTTCTTAACAAAGACGTAAAACTAATATGAAAAAAAGGTCAATTTCTAAATATCTTTAAGCCTGTGTATTTATATGTGATTTGATATCTCTTAAAAAAATTTAGAAAGCCAAACAAAATAATTAATGAATGACATAAAGCTTTTCTCAAAACAAGTTTGGAGGAATATTCTCCTAAAACCCATTGCGTGGTATTTAATAAATTAATATTATCGTTTATGTATATAACAATTAAGTCATTTAAACAAATTGTGTGACCATAAATATGTTAAAGATATTATGCCTTAAGATGCCCAAATTCATTGTAAGTTTGTGTGTTCATGTACTTATTGGACATGTATTTTTTATCCTAACACCATACGATTTGTTTAGGGTTAGCTACAATACATACCTTATATCGGGTTTATTGTAAAACACAATTTGAGGTATTAAAGATGTAGTCAAACAGAACTTTTCATTGTAAACGAAAATCATTGGGTCGAACCACAAAAAATTTTCTTTTGTTCTCTATTTCACATTAAAACTATGCATAAGCGACTTATATATGTAAACTTAAAGACTCAAGCCTAATAGTACCAAAGTATATTATGTGAGTTGCAGTTAGCTTAGCTGATAAAATCTCTGATGGTTGAATGAGAGATCTGGGGTTCAATTCTCGCTTACACGAAAAACCCGACCGGTGTCTTAGTCTGATGATAAAGAGCAACCATCAGGAACAAACAAAAAAGTATAGGTGTAATTCACGATGATATATAAAGAGCTACTAGCGGCTAAGTCTGTTTCTGTTAGAGTTCTCTTGTCCTTAGCTGTTGTGAAAGATTGTCCATGGCATCAACTTGATGTCAGTAATGCCTTCTTACATGGTAAACTTGAAGAAGAGGTATTTTTGACCTTGCCCCCTGGATTTCACAACAAGGAGGAGGCTTTTGGTGGTCATAGTTTCAATGACACTAGTTCTAGTCTGGTTTGAAAGTTGTCAATAATGCCTTCTTATATGGTGACCTTGAAGAATTGCCCCCAGGTTTTCACAACAAGGAAGAGGTTTTTGGTGGTCATAGTTTCAATGGCACTAGTTCTAGTCTGGTTTGCAATTTGAGAAGGTCCTTATATGGATTGAAACAAGCATCTTGACAATGGTATGCTAAGCTTTCAGCAACCATTCTCCAGCTGGGTTTTAAGCAATCTAAAGTAGATTATTCATTATTCATACATTATGCAGGCACAAAATTTACAGCTTTGTTGGTTTATGTAAATGACATACTATTAGGAGCGGACGCTATATGTTGAAACTCTCTAAAAAATAAGTATAGGTGTAATATAAGATGATAAAGAGTTATAATCAGGAGCAGACATCATAGGTTGAAACTTTCTCTAAAAAAAAGTATAGGTGTAATACAAGGTGATGCATTATAGTATAGTTGTACTTGAACATTGAGCCTAGACATGATAATGGGTATGGGCCTAACATATTTTTATAGCCTTCCTCAAACGAGAAGAAGCAGCTACAAATTGAAAATTAATATGGGTAGTATCTACCTCCCTTTTGACATTTCATAAAATACTACCTAATACATGTTGTTTAAGCTAATCTTGCTTTGTATATTCTTTGTGTTTATACAAGCATACACATGTTCACCTACACACTATCAAGCACATTTTTTAACCTAAAAGCTTATGTAAGACCAACTTGAGTCTAAGTGGATGTAAATTAATGAAAATGTCAGCATCTATTTCTCTCATTCATGTCTCTTTCACTTAAAACCGTAACAATAATTAAAATATAGCTAACTGGAATTAAAATGACCATATTAGCTTCCATTGGAAGTCAAAATCAATATCCCTAGGATCCATCACACCTATCTCAACCTCATTCACCAATGACTTTCTCATCTGCTTCACAAGAATCACAACAGAAACTTCAACCGTGTGTCTTCCACAGTCTTTACACTATACCACAATTAAAATAGAATGTATTTCTTTATCATTTTGTTTTCCAAAGTAACATTGACTCAAATAATAATGCTAATTACCTTCTTAGCAATATTCACATGTTTCTTTCCACAAATATTTATAAAACAAAAACAAAAATGACAAAATATCAAAACCAAGTCCATTGTTGAATAACCAAGAGAAGTGTATTCAACTACTGAAGTATGTCAATGTCACTAAAGATTTGAAACCATCTAAATTGTATCTAATATATTCCTAGGAATAATAGTACAAAACTATATTACAAAATATGTGTAATACAAGGAGATGCATTATAGTACTGTTGAACTTAAACATTGACCTAGACAAGATAATGGGTATCAACCTATAATATGTTCTAACATATATTAATATGTCTTCCTCAAATTCATGTTAGATTACGTGAGCTTAGTGTGGATTTAAGATCACAAAAGCATCGAAGTGGATAATATCTAACGAAAATGTTAGCATATGTGCTCAGATCTATTCCTACGATCTGAGCACTAAACAACGCATATCTAGGAGGATGGCATTTCTGGTGCCGCATCTAACTTAGTTTGAAAATAAATACTCCCTCCAAAAACTGTCGCAGCAACTATTTGAGTCACTCGCTCAAACTCAAACACTTGTTTCTTGAATTCTCTATGTCCAGGCTTGCAATAGAAGAATTTAAATGTCGCACGGTGAATGAAAAATACATAACAATCATTAGTGGAATCAGTCGGCGTTGAGGAAAAGAGGCAGATATCAGAAATGTGGTAGTGTTCCATCATCGGAAGTGGCACCACCTCTTTAGTTATCAAATTCAGCAGAGAAACAAACATGGACTCATCCTTCAAATCTAACCATTGGTTTTCAGTAGCACATACGAACTTCTTGTGTATCTCTGGAATACTGCATGTGAAACACTGACTCTCTGGAATATTGCTAAAGTACTGACTATCTACAACTGGATAGCACACATCAACAAAGGTTTGATTTTGTAAATCTTCTCCTTGACTTATAACAAGCCATGGGTATGACTGAGGGTAGATGACAAAAAGAGGATATGAGAGCTGTTCTGCTTCATCAACTGCTTGCTGCTCTTCCATTTCGTCAAACTTTCTCTTTCTTGAACCAACTGCTTCCATTTTTCAAGCTGTAAATTAGAGGAAAAAAAAAAAGAGGAATCATCATTCTGATTTTATTAAATTAACTAATTTTTGGCATCAACAAAATGAAAACAATGAAGATTGAATGGTTGCTATGAAATAATATAACACACGAATGCATGAAAAAGTTTAGGAAATGCAATTTTGAGAACATTTTAAAACAAGCTAAATATGATTTTGTAAACAATTGAGGGTCAAAGTGTGATTTAAACAAAGTTTGTATAGGACTTTCTAATTGTTTGTTTAAAAGACTTACTGGGCTTAAGAGTTTTTACACGGGCTTACTAACTCTTTAACTTAGGATGTCAAATAAGTGGATTTGGGTTGGGCATATATGAGCTGGGCATCCCTGGGCTTAACTTTTATATGGGCTTCACTACTCATTAAAAAAAAATAAAAAGGCTTTTGGGCTAATAGTTTTTATATGGACTTAGACACTTAGTACGTCATTCAAAAAATGGGTCAACCGACCCAATTTCTCCTCTATTGACTATTCTAGAACTCTTCCCCCTCCTCCTCAGAGACTCAATGGTGGTGGTTCGGTGGATTTTGAGGAATTTGAGCTCTATATAGGCTGATGCAAGCTTCGAATTTTTACGAGGGTGGCGCGTGGAGGTCCTTTGGGCCATGGGTTTAAGGGTGAATAGATTTGTGGGTTGTGATGTTTTGTGACTGCGCTTTAGAAGGGAAGTGTTTGTGTGTGTCGAATTGAAATCTGTGAAGTGGTTGTGTTCGTGGTTGGTAAGATAGTAAGAGATGTGCATAAGAGACTTATATATGTAAACTTAAAGACATAGGCCTAATAGTACCAAGGTATATTACATGAGTTGCAATTAGCTTAGTTGATAAAATTTCTGATGGTTGAATGAGAGATCTGGGGTTCAATCCTCGCTTACACCAAAAACAGATCGATGTCTTAGTCTGATGATAAAGAGCTACCATCAGGAGCAAACAAAAAAGTATAGGTGTAATTCACGATGATATATAAAGAGCTACTAGTGGCTAAGTCTGTTTCTGTTAGAGTTCTCTTGTCCTTAGCTACTGTGAAAGATTGTCCATTGCATCAACTTGATGTCAGTAATGCCTTCTTACATGGTAAACTTGAAGAAGAGGTCTATATGACCTTGCCCCCCGGTTTTCACAACAAGGAGAAGGCTTTTGGTGGTCGTAGTTTCAATGGCACTAGTTCTAGTCTGGTTTGCAAGTTGTCAATAATACCTTCTTATATGGTGACCTTGAAGAATTGCCACCAGGTTTTCACAGCAAGGAGGAGGCTTTTGGTAGTCATAGTTTCAATAGCACTAGTTCTAGTTTGGTTTGCAAGTTGAGAAGGTTCTTATATGGATTGAAACAAGCATCTTGACAATGGTATGTTAAGCTTTCAGCAACCATTCTCCAGCTGGGTTTTAAGTAATCTAAAGTAGATTATTCATTGTTCATACATTATGCAGGCACAAAATTTACAGCTTTGTTGGTTTATGTAAATGACATACTATCAAGAGCAAACGTTATATGTTGAAACTCTCTAAAAAATAAGTATAGGTGTAATACAAGATAATAAAGAGCTATCATAAGGAGCGGACATTTTAGGTTGAAACTCTCTTTAAAAAAAAATAAAGGTGTAATACAAGGTGATGCATTATAGTATAGTTGTACTTGAACATTAAGCCTAGACATGATAATGGGTATGGGCCTAACATATTTTTATAGCCTTCCTCAAACAAGAAGAAGCAGCTACAAATTGAAAATTAAAATGGGTAGTATCTATCTCCCTTTTGACATTTCATAAAATACTACCTAATACATGTTGTTTAAGCTAATCTTGCTTTGTATATTCTCTGTGTTTATACAAGCATACACATGTTCACCTATAAACTATCAAGCACATTTTTTAACCTAAAAGCTTATATGAGACCAACTTGAGTCTAAGTGGATGTAAATTAATGAAAATGCCAGCATCTATTTCTCTCATTAATGTCTCTTTCACTTAAAACCGTAACAATAATTAAAATATAGCCAACTGGAATTAAAATTACCATATTAGCTTCCATTGGAACTCAAAATCAATCTCCCTAGGATCCATCACACCTATCTCAACCTCATTCACCAATGACTTTCTCATCCGCTTCACAAGAATCACAACAGAAACTTCACCCGTGTGTCTTCCACAGTCTTTACACTATACCACAATTAAAATAGAATGTATTTCTTTATCATTTTGTTTTCCAAAGTAACATTGACTCAAATAATAATGCTAATTACCTTCTTAGCAATATTCACATATTTCTTTCCACAAATATTTATAAAACAAAAACAAAAAAACAAAAAAAACAAAAATGACAAAATATCAAAACCAAGTCCATTGTTGAATAACCAAGAGAAGTGTATTCAACTACTGAAGTATGTCAATGTTACTAATGATTTGAAACCATCTAAATTGTATCTAATATATTCCTAGGAATAATAGTACAAAACTATATTACAAAATATATGTGTAATACAAGGTGATGCATTATAATACCGTTGAACTTAAACATTGACCTAGACAAGATAATGGGTATCAGCCTATAATATGTTCTAACATATATTAATATGTCTTCCTCAAATTTATGTTAGATTACGTGAGCCTAGTGTGGATTCAAGATCACAAAAGCATCGAAGTGGATAAGATCTAATGAAAATGTTAGCATATGTGCTCAGATCTGTTCCTACGATCTGAGCACTAAACAACACATATCTAGGAGGATGGTCGAGCATTTCTAGTGCCGCATCTAACTTAGTTTGAAAATAAATACTCCCTCCAAAAACTGTCGCAGCAGCTATTTGAGTCACTCGCTCAGACTCAAACAATTGTTTCTTGAATTCTCTATCTCCAAGCTTGCAATATAAGAATTCAAATGTCGCACGGTGAATGAAAAATACATAACAATTATTAGTGGAATCAGTCGGCACTGAAGAAAGGAGGCAAAAATTAGAAATGTGGCAGTTTTCCATCATCGGAAGTGGCGCCACCTCCTTAGTTATCAAATTCAGCAGAGAAACAATCATTGATTCATCCTTCAAAACCAACCATTGGTTTCTAGTAGCACATACGAACTTCTTGTGCATCTCTGGAATACTGCATGTGAAACACTGACTCTCCTAACTGTCTACAACTGGATGGCACACATCAACAAAGGTTTGATTTTGTAAATCTTCTCCTTGACTTATAACAAGCCACCGGTATGACTGAGGGTAGATGACAGAAAGAGGATAGGAGAGCTGTTTTGCTTCATCAACTGCTTGCTGCTCTTCCATTTCATCAAACTTTCTCTTTCTTGAATCAACTGCTTCCATTTTTCAAGCTGTAAATTAGAGAGGAAAAAAAAGAGGGATCATCATTCTAATTTTATTAAATTAACTAATTTTTGGCATCAATAAAATGAAAACAATGAAGATTGAATGGTTGCTATGAAATAATATAACACACGAATGCATGTAAAGTTTAGGAAATGCAATTTTGAGAACGTTTTAAAACAAGTTAAAATATGATTTTGTAAAAAATTGAGGGTCAAAGTGTGATTTAAACAAAGTTTGTATAGGACTTTCTAATTGTTTGTTTAAAAGGCTTACTGGGCTTAAGAGTTTTTACACAAGCTTACTGACTCTTTAACTTAGGATGTCAAATAAGTGGGTTCGGGTTGGGCATATATGAGCTGGGCATCCTTGGGCTTAATTTTTATATGGACTTAGACACTTAGTATGTCATTCAGAAAATGGGTCAACCCGACCTAGTTTCTTCTCTATTGACTATTCTAAAACTCTTTCCCCTCCTCCTCAGAGACTTAATGGTGGTGGTTCAGCAGATTCTAAACTTAAAAAATTTACAATCATGCTACAATAATGTTCTATTTTTAAATATTTATTGTAGCAAGTTTAAGGCATTTTTAAAGCCTTTTTATTTTTTATCTCTCTCTCTCTCTCTCTCTCTCTCTCTCTCTCATAGATTGGTTGGATTGTTGTAGTGGAGATCGGTGGATTTGGGTCGCAAAGGTTGTGGTGGAGATCGTTGGTTGTGTGGCAAGTCATGGTGGTTAGGTTGATATGGATTTTGGTGGCGGGCAGTGGATGGATTGATCTGTGTATATAGGTTTGGCTGGTGGATGGCAGCTAGCTGATGGGTTGATAAGGGTTTAGGTTAAGGTGGTGGGTGTGGGTGTGGGTGGTTGAGAGAGACACAGTTGAAGATGAAGAGAGGTAGAAGAGAAGAGAGAGAGTTGGGATATATGATTTAATTGGGTTGTTTATAACTTTCTATTATTTTATTGTGTTGTGTGTTAAAATAAAAGAAGAGATGTTGGGTAAGTCGTAAGATGGTATGTTAAAATAGATAAAATAACTTTTAAGAGTGAAATGAAAAAAAAAAAATTAGGAACTCTAAAACACTTTTAAAACCACAACAATAATAATGACATAGCAAACCAAAGGCGTTAACTAATGATGGGTTGTCAAGTAGGATTAGGATTACATGAATTGTTTTATAAGTACATGAGTATTTGGGCCAAAATAAATTTGGATATCTTAAACATTAATATCTCTAACGCCATACGATCACATGATTAAAGCACATTTTACTTATTGTCACATACACAGGATGGAGGATACCACCAAGTGAGAATCAAAAACTTTTGAACTTTTTTTTTTAACAAGGTATTTGTAAAACCAGCTTTCCAGGCTTCATGCTAAATCAAGGCCTCACTTCACAGCATTCTCCAGTTTTTTTACAAGAACTAAGCCCAATCTCAACCATATTTATCAAATCCCTCTATATCAGTCCAGAACTCAAACTGGGCTAGCCCATAACAAAAGCCCGAAAAACAAATAACCCAAAATCTAACAGACCTCCAACCCAACCGAAAAAGAAAAAGAAAGAAAGAAAGCTCATAACCTAAAATATTAGATTGTCATTCTGGAAAAAGTACAAGGGCATATATGTCATCCCAAAAAACCATTACAGCCTATATATTTGCCCTTCCTGTCCTAGCACACCCTATTCGCTAGGGTTTCTCACTCACACTTTTCCTCTCTCTTACACTTTCACACTGTTTGCGTTTCTTTTTTTTTCAAAGAATTTTTTTTTTTTTTTTTCTGGGTCATGAAGTTTCTAAAAACTGTAAGCGCAGCCCTTAAGATCGCCTTCCTTTAGTTACCATGGAAGCGTTTTGAGTCATAGCTGCGCTAAATCAAAGTCTACCTCTTTTGGTTTGGGGTTTCTCTCTAGGGTTTTCCTTTTGAGTCCTCCTTTTTGTCCCACCTTGCTTGTGTTTTTCATGAGGCATGTCTCTTTTACCATTGGATCTGTAATTTTTCTCATTTTTTTTGGAACCCTCATAAAGTTTCAACTAATGGGTCTTATTTTCAGCTCCATCTTGGTACATTTTTAAGTTTGTCTCATTTTAAGGTGGGGAAACATTTTAGTTTATGGTTGTTTTAGCTTGCTCTAGTTAGATCCTTAGCTAACTTGATGTTTTTGTTTTTAGATTTTTATGAACTAATTTTTGTAAGATTTATAATTTTTGCCATTGGATCTGTAATTTTCCTCATTTTTTTGGAACCTCATAGTTTCAAATAGTGGGTCATATTTTCAGCTCCAACTTGTTACATTTTTTAGTTTGTCTCATTTTAAGGTGGAAAAACATTTTAATTTTTGGTTTTTAGATTTTGATTTTCAGCGAGGGAAAATGGATTGGCTAGAATGATGATTCAATTAGATGTGTGAAAGGTGAAATCCTTTTTGAACTTAATTATTGAGGCATATATAATTGTCTGACTTGTTGCCAATCTGAGAAAAGAGATCTTGTTTTATTTATTTTTTTAAAAAAATTTGTTCTATTTTTGTTTTTGCTTTTACGCACTTTGAATTGGTTGGTTGAGCTTTTGAAGTTAATTTGTAGAGTGATTCATGTTTTTCTTAGTACGCTTTGAGTTGTGGATCATTTTGTTGATTGTTGTCTCAAGGACACCAACTACAGACTAGTGTTCATGTTTACTTCCAAGAAAGGGATTAGACTTAATGGCAAACTAACCTGCAGTGCATTTGTAAAATTTAGTCAAACACATAAAATGTGGACAACTTCTACGTGTACCTATAAGAGAGCTTGTTTCTTTTGACCCTAAAAGAAAAAACCTGTTGAATTGAAGTTTGTTTAGTATGAAAAAGGATTGGGATTGTGAAGAATTGAAGTTTGTTTTTTTCCTTTTAAACTCTTTGTTTTGAAGTTTTTTAATAGGGGAAAGATGGATGAATTTGACGAATATATATGTGGGTGTGTTAGCCAAGGACAAATATATTTTTGGCCCTAATAAGGATGAATTTGACCAGAATAGAAATGTAAAAGTAGTGAAAACTTTTTGCTTTGTGTTTGGCTCAAGTTTAAAAAGTTTATTTTACTATTTAGTTTATTTTTATTACTATTTATGAGTTTACTGTACTTTTTAGGTCTTACTGTACTATTTCAGTTTATTTTTACCTCTATCTACAGTATTTTTAACAAAAAATTTTTAATTTCAGCAAAATAAGTAGATTTCAAACAGATCTTAAATCAATAATCTCCTGATTTTATCGGGTTGATGGGTGTCGCAATTGTTTATTGTTTTATCATTTTTTTCATAAAATGTTTCTAAAAATAATTTTTAAATCAATGTGCATTCGATAACATTTTTCTAAAATATTGCTATAATTAGAAAATGTGAAATTTTAAAATGTGGACAATTTTGTGCAAACGGATTTTTAAAAAAAGTTCTTAACTATGCAATAGTATTTAACTTTTTAGGACTCACTTTAGTCATATTGTAATTTTGAATTAATTAGAACCATCAAGTAGGAAAATAGAATAAGTGACTAGGAGCAACGTATGAAGGCAACGACTAAACCAATTACTCAATTTGTGTCATCAACTTGCCAAGAATTTTGTAATTTAACTTACAATTTTTAGTGTTTCTAACAGAAATATTTGGGATCAAATCTACCTACTCCTCCATTGTAATGAACTATCAAACATTGTAATGAACTATCAAAAACTGTTTTATCAACCTTAGGGATGGCAGTGGTGCAAATTTGCCTTGGATCATAGGTATAGGTAAGGATATATTATTTTGTATCACGTTGAATGTAATATCCCTACCGTATAAAGAGAACTTGAGTCTTGACCAGTTCGGGACTAAGGTTAGACTATAATTTAGTCTAGTTAAGAGAGTTTCATGAAATCATTACACAAAGAGATATTTAAAGGGAGTTTCATGGAATCATCTCTTTTGACTTCTCTTTTTTGTAAAAAGAGAGATTTAAAGGGAGATTCTTAAATCATGTAATTATGAACATACTAAAATGTGTGTAAGGTGAAATGTATGTAGGTTGGCATCAATAATTTTTTTTTTTTTTTTTCACTGTGAATTTCATCATTTGAGGAAGAAAAAGGTAAAATTTAGAAAGCTCTTGGTTTATCTTTTTGCTAACTATGAATATGCAATGCATAGATATGAGGAAAATTACACTCCATCCTCTTAAACTGTGACCCTTTTTATACTTACCCTCTAAATTATAAGAATTCACACTTTATCTCCTTAAACTATACCCCAATCTACACTTACCCCCTTAAACTATGAGAATGCACAATTTACCCTCCTAAACCATGACCCTATTTACGCTTACTCCTATGAGAATGCAAACTTACTTTCCTAAACTATTACCTATGGAATGGGGTGCAAAGTGTTACACAAGTAATAATTTAGGGGGTAAGTGTGCACTCTCATAGTTTATGGGAGCAAGTGTTACGCGACTCATAGTTTATGGGGGTAAAGTATGCATTCTCATGGTTTAAAGGGTAAAAGTATAAGGGGAAATAACTTAGAGGTGTAAAGTGTAATTTTTCCATAGATCTGTGTGTTTGATATACACAAATTGAATTTAGCCAAAATAATAATAATAATACAAATTGGAACATACCTTTTACGTTTTCTTATTTGGGAGAAATTGAAAATTATAATTGTGACTTGAGTGGAGACACAAAATATATGGTAATAAAGTTTAAATATTAAAATATCCTTCATTCCACTTTTTTTTTTTTTTTTTGCTCTACATCTTGTTTCTCTTTCTTTAGTAAGGAGGATGATAAAATAATTGAGAGGAACAAAAAAATATAAGAAGGTAGAGAAAGATATTAAAGTTATGTTTGGTAACAGTTTTTATTTTCTATTTTCAAAAACTTGTTTGGTTAGTTGAAATTAAAAAAATAGTTTTTTGAAGAAAAAAATAGAAAATACTAAAATATGTTATTATTAGAATTTGTACTCTAATTCTAACTCATTAAATGAGACAAATTCATTAAATTAAATGCATGTTTTCATTGACTTTTGAAAATTAGAAACTGAAAACAACATTTTGCATGTTTTCAGTTTCCCTCACAAATTGAGTTTTAAAAACAGTTTTTGTTTTTTGTCCATTTTGGGTTGCCAAACAAGTTTTTTAGTTTCAAAAATAAAAAATTGTTTTTGAAAATAAAAAAATAAGGAGAAAAAACAGTTACCAAACATACCTTAAGATTTTTCTTTATAAGTGTTCTACAAAATGGATGATAGAGTTGAGGTTTTTAGTCTTGGGCAAATTACAAAAAAGATCTCTTGAGGTTTGGGTCATTTTCACACACACCTTTTATATTTTAAATTTAATTTTGTACTTATGTGTTATTGTAATTGACTAAATTTGACATTTCAATTACTTTTCTATCAGTTATCATCCTTAATATTGTTACATATATTTAGTAAATTCAACTAATAATTAATTTTAAAGTATATTTTCTTTTCTTATTCTCTTTCTCATTTTTCTATTCTCGTTTTATCTTTACCATCTCTCTCTCCCTCTCTCTCTCCCTCTCTCTCTCCATGGCTAAATTCTTTGCTCTTTCTCTTCTCTAATCCTAATTTTCTTCTATTTAGCCCTCCTCCTCTTTTAGGGTGGTATTAAAGTCTAAATTGTTGATGTCAGGCTCGTGAAAGCGAAGTCCTTTCTTCTATTTTTTTTTATCTTCTCTTTAACCCTCCTCCTTTTCCTAGGGCGGCACCAAAGCCTAGGTTGTCTATATAAAACTCGTCAAAGCCTAGGAGGTTGTGGTTTTTGTAGTTGTTGCCACTGTGTCAACAAAGTTGTCCAAAGCCTCAAGGAATCTATGAGTACAAACCTAGTCATTTTTAGCTTCAAGGAACCTGTGAGCACCAATGACCAACCAAGTCATCTTGACTGGCCCCAAGAAGCACTCTGGTGACAAAATGTAGCACGATCGGCTCAGCAGTGAGCAGTGAAAGAGGAATTAAGCACTCATAATAAATAGAAAATTAACATTAGGGTCAATTCGGTCAATTATAATACCTCAAGGGTTGTGTTAAAAAATGACCCAATGCTGTTTTTTTGGTAAACAATCCAATGTTGTTTACTCTTAGGCTTTTATATATTTCCGCTCCCCCCACCAATCACACTAATGGTGTGTTTGTTTTTTTTTTTGAGAAAGAAAACTGTGAATATCATTGAAATCAACCATAGTTGGCGAACAATACAGAATGGAGATGTGGAGGAATATCCTCCATCCACACCTTAAAACCTATGACATGTCTTGCATATTTTGCTAGGTTATGAGCAACAGTATTGCCAATTCTACAAGTATGGGAAAAAGTAATACAATTGACATCTGTTAAGGTGGATGAAAAATTTTGGAGAGAAAATGGGAATGAAATTTTTTTTAAAATGTGTTCAGTTGGGTGGAGAGGATGGAAAATAAATGGTGAGACCCAGATGTTTTCTCCCCTGGCCCACTAAAAATTTTTCTCTCCAAAATGAAGAGAAAATTAAAAAGAGAAATTGGACATCATTTTTGGACAAAAATGCCCATGAACAATTGCACTTTCATCTATGTTGCTTTTCTTCCCACTTTTTTTCCTACGTTACCTACTTTTTTTTTTTTACCGGCCAGTTTTTCTTTTTACTTTTGGTTTACTGGACAGGCGTTGCCTGCTTCTTCTTCTTTTTTTTCCTTTTCTTTTGATTTACTGGGCAGACTTGTCTAGTATTTTTTTTTTTTTTTTAGATGTGATTTTTTTTATGGATATGATTTTTATTTTTTAATAAATTTAGGTGATTGATTTTTTTTTTTTTTTTTTGTTTATCACTTTTCGGGTTTTAATTGGGCATCATTTTTTTAATAAAAGTAAATGCGTAAATTTATATAAATTCACTTTTTCCATCTCTCAATTTTTCCACTCCCAACCAAACAAAAATGAGAAAAATTAAAATTTTTTCTATCCTTCCACTTTTCCATCCTCTCACCATTTTCTATCCTCCCATTTTTTCACTTATCCAACCAAACGGATCCTAAATATTTGTAAATAACTAAGGTCAGGTGAGTTTAAGTTACTCCATGTTTTTCTAGATTTTTTTTTAAAAAATTCATTTTTTACAATAAATGAAGAGAGAGATTCCAATCATGATTCTCTTTATAAAAGAGAAAATTAAACAATAATTATGGATCACGTTGTTAAAGTTTGTATAAAAACTATAAAGGAAGAAAGAAAGGTTTATCATCAAGAAATTAAGCCCTTTATTTAGCAAAAAGTGTTGAAGCTATTCAATTGGTCTCGTCTATTGCCATATGATCTTTGCCCTACTATCTCACCTGATGCAATAGCTTTTAATGATCGAGATTGAGAGTTAAAAAACAACTTTCAATCTCAACCTGAATAAGTAAAGTAAAAAAAAAGTAAAAGTTGTAGAAAAACATTTGTGAGTAAAGATGGGGTAATTGCACAGTGTGCAATACCCTAGCAATTGCACCCTATCCAAATCCACTAATAGACTAATAATAGTATCATAATCAAAAGTCCTTGCTTTCCTTTGGAACAATCACGATTTCTTTTGTCACGTATGGATAAGGCTACGCGTATACGGTACCAAAGTTCAGTTTAAAGTTCCACAAATCTTCTTATCTGACGCTGACAGGCCATAAGCCAAAAAAAAAAAAAAAAAAACGCGTGAAAGAAGAGAAGCACACACAAGACACAACACAACAGCATTTCCTTATATCTCCACCTAACTTTCACAAATTAAGCGCACAATTTTGCAGTTACCATCATCAAAATTGTTCCAAGGCTTCTAAAACCTACAATTCTACCACCAATTAAAAAAAAAAAAAACTGACTTCAATTCACTTTTGCGTTTTTCTTCTAAAAAACACCGACATAAAAAAAAACTCAAAAGCCTTTTTTGGTGGCACACGCAGCATCAATATCTTCATCCCTTTATGAGATAGTAAAGTTAGCTTAATTCATTGAGCTTTTAAAAAAGCTATACCCCATCCCCCAAGAACATTCGAGCTTATTTGCTTTTTTTTTTTTTTTTGTAATTTTTTTACAATAAGTACTCGCGCACAATAGCAGATAATAATGTCATTAATCTACAAAACTCTTTACTAGTTAATTTTAATTACAAATCTCTTCGCTGCTGAATTTTAAATTGTCAGTGAACTACAAAACTCTTCGCGGGTAAATTTTAACTACAAATAATAAATTATCTAAACGCACGTGTTAATCTAATCAAAACCCCACATTTGTTGAGGTGTTTTTCAACATAATAAAGCCAACACAATAAACATGCCTCCATGACTCATACCCATTGTTAAAATGCCCAATTAGAGTATTGTATAGAAGAAAAATAACCATAAAAACTAACAAGACCTCCCTTCTTATACACTAATATTACTTTAATTTCATGATATATAATAGTCTTCCTTGTCCAAAATCTATATATATTATATGACATATTCTCAAAAAGTCCTTGTAGATAGAACCAACCCCCCGTGTGCTTTCTTTTTTCCACATAAAAAAAAAATTAAAAAAAAAAAAAAAAGAAGCAAAAATTCCCACCCATAAAAACTGTGGTACCAAAACATAAACTCATAGAGAGAGAGAGAGAGAGAGAGAAAAAGAGTTAATCAAGAAAACCAGTTTTGCGCCAGATGGCATTTCTGACCTGGCGTAGATCCCTCCCTTTGAGAGTTCTACCAACTCCTTCAAGAACCGAAAACGTCGTCTTCGGCGACACTCCGGAGCCTCGCGCCACAATCTCGTGCGGCGGCAACATCTCGTCCTCGTCCAAATCGTCCGCCGCCACGTCATCAGCTATCATCCCGCTCCGATTCTTCGCCGCCATCGCCTTCGACAGCACCGGAACCTTCATCGGAGCCGACTGCCGGTGAAGCTGCGGGCTCTGGTTCTGCTCGTTCTGGAACTTCCTGTTGCAGTTTAGAGCCTGAGAGAGCTCTCTCTCCGGCGGCCTCGGGATCGCCGGAATCGCGGAGATTGATGGCTTCCGGCACAGAACCGGTCCGTCTCGGAAATTCCGGGACCGGTTATCGGTTTCCGGCAACGCCGCGAGGATTCCCGAGCTCGTTGATTTCTGTAACTTGTTAGTTAAACGAGGACGATCGTGATCGTCGTCCGTGAAGTCATTGGTCCAAAACACTTCAGCTTCGTTGAGCTCGTCTCCACCGCCTACGCCGGCGGACGACGGTGGAGAGAAAGAGAACACAGTGAGAAATCGGTCGCTCGACGGTGACCGCCGGTGACGGTAGCTGGTAGATTCCATTGTTGATTTGGATATCAAAGAGTCTTTCACACACACAGAGAGAGAGTTTTTAGAGAGAGATTGTGTTTGTGTGTGAGAGAGAGAAACTGATGTGGCGGAGAGTCGCGGATTTGAGAATTAAAGAAAAAGAGTTTTCGGTGTGGGACCCACGGGTCACTCTCGTTGCTGACGTGGCCATGCTTTGGGTTTTAGTTTTTCCATTGATGGGCCCCATGTTGCAAATTAAAAAAAGAATGGTAATTATTATAGGCAAATGTTGGCAAGCCCAAGGTTGTATAATAGTGGATATTATTTAATAAAAAAATTAATTAAATAAATGAAAATGACATAAATTAGTTATTTTGATTATTTTAATATATTTTTTCTCTTTACAAAGTTGACCTCACAACGAAAAATATGACATAAAATTGTAGAAAAAAATAAAAAATTATATCAAAAAAGGTCAAAAATTGCTATTAACATGCATCTTACGATGCAGTTAACACAATTCATTATTATAACTTCGACAACATTTAAAAAAAATAGTAAATCATTTTTCATTCTAATTTGAATTCACATAAATTACTTTTTTTTTTCATCTATAACAGCTTATAACAATTTATCACTTTGTTCTAAGGGCAACAAGGGCAAGACTTATCTTATAGTACCTTTAGTTTCTCTTTCAAGATTCTAATATATAAATTTTTTTTCATAAAATAAAAATATATTTTTAATTAAATAGACACATAATTAAGAGAAAAGCATAAATAATTATGCAAGTTTTTTTTTTTTTTTTTTTATACCGGTTGGAAAGCGGGGCGAAAATGCGAAGCGTACGAAAAATGTTACATCAAAGCCTTATCTGGGTTTTGTGGAGTTTTTAATGGTCCTCTGGACGGCACGACCATGACCGTTTGATTAGGCTGATCTGATGGAATTGAACGGAAAAAGAGAAAATGGAGGTCTGGATTGCGTGCGTCATTTAGGAACTGGTCGAGTAACAAACACGTGGCCTACCATCACTACTAGTGATGTAGGCCACGTGTTATCTAGTAAGAAGGTCCGTACATAAAATTGATGCAAGTCAAATCAAAAAAATTAATAAGTGTAATTGGACTGTGTCACAAGAATTGAGATATGTTGCAAATAAACTAACGAGGGCTTGGCTCAGTTGGTAAGGATCGTTCGCTCTGCCTAACCAGCCTAAATTCGAATCCTACTGTCAGCGGGCTCTTGTTGGTGGACATCCTAAGTGAGAGTTGGTCCCCTCACACAGGTGGTTAAATGTCTACCTGACACCCTATCGGGAGTTTAATACAACCATAAATATTTTCATTTAAAAAAAAGAGAAAAAAAAAGATATGTTGCAATTACCGCTCTCTTCTTTTACTAAAGTTTTTACTATATTCACTTTTTAATTTTAATTTTTTTACTAATTTTAATTTATTTAATAATTGAAATTAAAAGTTACTTTTTTTTTTCTTTTTAATTTCAACCGTCTAATACTGTTTGACGAAATTTTGGTTTGTACACATATTTTGATACAAATTAAACAATATTATTAAATTTTAGTAATGAACTTGTGTAAATAATGTAATTCAATCACACTTTAATATACATGTAAATTTTATTAAAGTGTGCTGGCAAACGTGCATCAGTAAAAGAACTATATTTCTCAACAAAAAAGTAAAAGAACTATATATATTTTCATTTCAGCTATAAATAAATAAATAAATAAAAGTATTTTGTTTTGCACAAATAAGAAATCCATAGTTATTTATTATAAGGATGAGTTAACTAATGCCTTGGTTTAGGAGCTATTTTTTAGAAATATTTTATTAGCAGAATGATAAAATAATAAATATTACTAACAGTTTTTTATATTTTTCATGAAAGTGGTATTAAAACTTTCTTATTATAGTTTATTAACAATTGTTCTAAAAGCATCTGTAAATATGACACTTTATTTTAATCAATTGTTCAATTTAATTTGTGTTTCATTCAGGATCTGTTTGGATACCGCTTATTTTGCTGAAAACTAAAAACTGAAAATTGAAAATACTGTAGCAAATAATTTTAAAACTAAACTAAACTAAACAGTGCACTCGTGGGTCCTAGCAAGGATGGACAAACTGTTATGCAAATAGATGTTGAGACGTGCACAGTGCACAATGGCTGAAACATGGTATTAATACCACAAAAAGTACACGTGGATCCCAGCAAGGATGGACAAACTGTGTGAATGGCTGAAACGTGCACAGTGCCGTGAGTCCCACTGTTCAAACACCAAACGCAAAACGTGCAAAACGTTATATCCAAATGCACACTCAATCCCTTATTATGTGATACATTGTGAACATTAAAGCATACTCTCTTGTTAGATTATCTTTCACTAAATGCTCGTTTGTTATCGTTGTTTAAACAACAGTTTTCAGTGTTCAAATAACGTTACACGTATTTTCATACACTTTTTCACTCACACATGTTTCTAAAAAATACAAACAACGTTACTAGTATAACATTACTAAACGTGTCCTAAGTCTTAGTCGTGAACATGTGTAAATGATGTAATTTAATCACATGTTAACAAAAATTTTGTAAATTATTTTACAGTGTATTGGCAAACGTGCTTGTGTATCCATAGAGGAACTTTATACTCACATTTCAGAAAAAAAAAAGAAAAAAAGAAAAAAAAAAAGTGATTTTGTTTTGTTTTGCACGTAACAGAAATCCGTGGTTATTTATTTTAATCAATTTATCAATTCAATTCATGTTTCACTCAATCCCGCATTACGTGGTACATTGAATGTGGACACTACTAAAGCATGCTCTCCTTTCCTTTTTTTTTTTCTTTTTTTATTATGATATTGATATGTATGAGAAAAGTTTGACTTATTTTTTGGTACTTTTTAAAAATGAATTTCATTTTATTTTAATGAAAGATTATCATATCACCCACTAACTAAATAAAATGTACCTCTTTAAAAAAAAAAAACTAAATAAAATCTAGAAATTAAAACTCACTATCATTTGTCTTTGTATATTTAAAATAAAATGACATGTACGGTTAAAAATGTATTGAAGGTAAGCAAAACCCGTATGAGAAAACAATAATTTTCATAATTTCTTTCACAACTATAATACGTCATGAACTCAATATTTATACATAATAAAATAATATTAATGGCGGCCTTGAGTGATAATAATGTTACTCAAATCATAATAAATCATATCAACCGTTACTAAAAATATAAGTAAAAAATATTAAAGATTCATTAATTTATTCCATAAATTTACTCCTCCATTAATTACTTCATTTTTCTTTTTGAGACATGGTTGTATAGGTTTTTATTATATAATTGTGTAAATGAATTTCTTCTTTTATTTGGAAAAATGGGTAAATAAATTGCTATTAAAAAGATTGGGATTGCATCTTGATTGATAAGGGTCGAGTCCATCAAGCTACTCATGCATGTCTTATCCCTTCAAAATTTCTCAACCCTTACATATGGATTTCACAATATTTAATGCACCCCAGCCACTTTCCTCCTTTCAAATGTTGTTAATGTTTATTTATGATATGCCTTGTAACGCTGGTCATTTTACTAGTAAAGAATCTTTCATTTCGTCACTAAAATCAAGTATTACTTTCACCTTATTAATTGGCCAACTTGGCGCCCCGTTCTACTCAAAAACACTAAGGGTATGTTTGGTAAACTGTAATAGACATTGTAATGTAATAGTTAACCTATGATTTAACTATTCAGTAGTTTGGTTATGTTTTTATTACTGATAATAGTCATTTATTGTGAATAGTTATTCTTTAAAATGAGGAATAACTATTCGTCTCTAAAATGATTGTAGTAGTTATTCCTTAGTTGTTTGTAGTTTTTTGAAATACATGTGGGTGAAAAAGTGTGTGAAAAAGTGTGTAATATTGTTTAAAAACTGAAAATGAGTTGTTTAATAACTCTACCAAATGGGGCCTAAATGTCTCAACATGATATTATTGAATGCTTTCCACTACTGCAAGATATGTTACACTTGCAATACCATTTCCTTGAAAAGTCACATGGCATTGGCAAGTTTCAATACCTCATGCCAATATTAACATTGTTGGATTCTTCATTGCTAACTTTTTATCCCCTTGATTCTTGAGTTCCATGCTTAATATGTTTCTAATAAAATGCAAGAGCAACCAAAACAACTATAAGATAAGTCTTGTGCTTTATTATTTCAAGTTTTCAACTCTCATTTATGGGTTGATAGCACACTGTCCCCTATTCTATGGTGTCAAGCTCACTGTCATTAAACTATAAAATCAAGCACACAGATTATCAATTGAGTCCCACACCCTATCTTTATCATTGTCCCCCTGTCCATTTCTTATTTAATTCTGATAAACACTTGATCTGACATGATATACTTTCACATATAACCCAAAGTAAATTTTATTCTTTTATTTTTATTATAATTCTTTTATTTACATATTTATTTATTTATTTGGGTGAATTTTACTAATATATCCTGAGTTTTGAACTAATGTCAACCGGGTCTAAGATTTTTCAAAACTAGCTAATTTGGTCAGGGGTGGCTTCACTTGAAGCCCAGGGGTTCAAATGAACCCCCTGGATTGAACCAAAAAAATTAATTTATTATAATTTTATTTTATTTTTCCTATTTTGACACTTAAAATAAAAATTTGAACACCCTAACCTTAAGCTCAACTGAAATAAACTTAAATATAATCATCTTAACAATATCTTGACCTTTTATAACACAAAGAAAAATCTCAATAACAAATCAATTTGATCTAAAATCTGGGAAAAAATTTTCATTAGCCCAACAACAAAAGTAGAATTTGCCAATCTTAAACCTTAGAAAAAGCTTATTTAGATCTTAATAAATTTTAAATAAATCAATCAAATGGGAAATTAGTGGATGAATGATTACTTGACTATGTACATTGAAACAGATGTAGCTAGTAGGATTGATAATGAAAATATCATGCAACAATTACAAAATACGAAATATCGTAGAAGGCAATTGTAAAATTTTATGTATTAAATATTTTTTTTTGTTTGTTTTTTTGTTTTTGTGACGTCGATATATTTAATTTATCTTTTGTTTTAAATTTTATATAATTTATGTTTCTTATTGAACCCTCTAAAAAATAATCCTGAAGTCGCCACTAAATTTGGTCCCTAAAGTTAACTTAGTCCCTAAACTATTAATTATTTTTTCTTAACTATTTTAGGGACTAAATTGGATTTAGGAACCAAATTGGTTAGTTTTGAAAAGTTTTGAACCTAATTGACATTAGCCAAAAGCTCAGGAAGTGTGAATAAAATTTACCCTGTTCTTAGAGCATTGATTAACAATCTATTTTAGGAAAATTTTGACATCACTTTTATGGAAAATAAAAAAAACTGTCAAAACATTAATTGTTTTTTTTTTTTCTCATAAAAACTTTCTTTAAATAAATTATTAATCAATACCCTAAGAGCATTCGTTAGCATTTTCTATATTTATTAATCCATATATCACGTTGGCATAAAACTAGTGTATACTATATAAAATGGTAGACTTATGGCCATAAGAAATTAAGTCAATTTCGGTCCTTGGCACTTCCTTCAAAGTTCGAACTAACATTCTTCATATAATTTACAAATAACGTAGTTGCTGGATTAGCTTTGGGACAAAAAGAGACCAAGTTTTAATCATTCAGAATCATCACTATATAGGATCAATTACAATGAGTTTGTTTGGACGGAAAGTGAAAACGTTTTTTGTGTTTAAGTTTGCTTTTTTTTTTTTTCTTTTTTTTCTAAGTAAATGCGGGGTCTTAAACCTCCGAGCTCAAAGTATGCAGGAACACCAAGTGCCACTAGGTTACAAGGCCCAGTGGCGGTGTTTTCGTTTGCTCGATACCATTATAAAACGTGGATAAAATGAAATCCCAACTTTGGTCAACGAAAATCTAAACTTCATTTCCTTTCATTGATTACACTTTATTTCCTTTCATTGATTACCACTTCTTTTGTTCCCCTCTAGAAAGACAAGCTCACCTCTGCTGCCACTCCTAGGCTTGGTAAGCTACTAAGCCTAGAACACTCTGTTGATGTGCTATTTTCAATTTTTTTTTTTATGATTTGTACTTGGGAATATTTGAGTTAATTTTTTTTTGTAAAACAAAAATCTAAAAAACGATTTATTATATTTTTAAAATGTTTTCAGTCAAAGCATGCGAAATATTAGGGTCGTTTGATAACGTTGTTTTAATAACGTTATTTGTATTTTTTAAAAATACGTGTAGGTGAAAAAAATGTATAAAAATAAACGTAATGTTATTTAAAAATTGAAAAATATTACTGGAACTACTCTACCAAACACCCCTATCTTTTGTTTCATTTTATGTACCATTTTTTTAGTGACATAAAGTTTTATTTTTTTAATTATTTACAAGTGACTGAAACATTAACAGAATAGGAAAACAAAAAATTACAAATAGTATTTATTGAAAGTGAGGTAAAGGTCGCCTTACGGCCCTTACCGAAGGAGTTGAATAAATTGGGCTTCGTTTCTGTAGGCAGTGAAAAACAACAGAGTTCATTAATTTTTATTTTTATTTTTTTGGAAAAACAACTGAGCACATTGATTATGAAACATGGGTGTTTCAAGTTTCAACAACCAAGGGAATCGACTTCCTTTCCAATTTGATCATATTTGGTTCGAAGAAATATACATAAATTAATTTTACTACACAGATTTGGGGAAAACATCGATTCTTGACTAATAATAAAGCATAAAGTCCACACATAACTGAACACAATAATTAAAATACATCAATTAGGGGGTGTTTGGTTTGCCGTGACTTGCTTTTGATATGATGCATATTACTTCTATTTGGTTCATTTGATTTTTTCTAACATTACTGTAATATAAAATTACAAAATATATCACATTACCTTAATTATTTCACCTTTTTAATTTGAGGTAATCTTACGTTACTGATTGGTAGGATATAATAATTTATGAAATGGACAAAATTGTCCATAGCAATAAATTTTATTTACAAAATTACTCTAATATATTTTGAAGCCCTAGCCTTTTTCTCATCAAACTCAAATCCCAGCTTCCTCTCTCTCTCTCTCTCTCTCTCTCTCTCTCTCTCTCTCTCTCTCTCGTCTTCGTTGCCCATTGTTTCAGATTTGATATCATTGGACAAATTTCAATTTTGATTTTTGATTACCTGTATTGAGCCCTAGAGTTTCGATTTCATCTCCTCCATCTACATTTCACTGGTGGTCTGCCCCTCTCTCTCTCTCTCTCTCTCTATGCAAGAACACGAAGGGATGGTGGAGATTGGAGAATATTCTTGAATTTTGGTTTGTTCTTTGTTTGTTTGGTAGGTGAGAAAGTGAAGAAAATGACTAAATTTTGTTTATTTTTTGTGGATCTAAACTGTTTGATTGGTGAGAAAGTGTGGTAAATGGAAAGAAAATTATTTTATTTTCTATGGATTTGAGTTGTTTGGTTAGTGAGAAAGTAGTGAGAAAGTAAAATTGTAATAAAAATTTGTTATGTTATTTTCTAATTTTTAATTAAAAAAATAAAATTTTGTTTAGTTATGTAAAATGGATATTTTTGGAAATTCAAAAAGTAAAAATTGTAATGATCCTATACATGTTAAGAGCCAACCAAACACAGTAAAGTTATATTATTGTAATGTGACATCATGTGAACCATACACCCCTTAATGTAGTCGTTAAATTAGACTTGTCAAATATGATTGCCACGTATAAATTGTGTTCTTTTTCTTTTTCTTTTTTTTAGAAACTATAAACTGTTTTTTTTTTTTTTTTTTTTTTTTTTTTTTAAGAAACTATAAACTGTGTTTTCAAGAGTATTTTTACGTTGCACACTAACTTTCACAACATTTTTCATAATATTTGAGTTGACATGTTTATATTAGTTTGCATTTGAATCTGTTCGTTGATATCATTTTATTATCTACCATTAATAACTTGTCACCTCAATAATTGTGAAATATTTTGTGACTCCCCTTTAATATTAACTAGCCTCCCATTGATTGCAAAAAGTAACAACATAATACAAAAACAACAAAATAGAAAAAGAAGATAACAACCAGCCTAGACGTACCTCAAACCCTCACAGTCTCGTCTTTACTCCCTATATAAGAAACATACCTCTTTGAAAAGAAAGATGGTGATGAAATGAGAAAAAATTTGTGAAGATCAAAGAAATTGTGGAAATAAACTCAAGAAAGAGATAAAGAAGAAGAGATTAATAAAAAATTACAAAAACAAAAATACATAAACTAAAAAATTAATAATTTCAACAATATTAAAGGAAACAAACCTTTCCGAAATTGGAGATAGTGATGAAGTGAGCAGAAAGTTGAGGTAATCCAAAAGTCTATGCAAAGAAATTGAAAAGAGACATGTAGATGTATTTAAATAGATATGGTGTGTACTAATTTTGAGGAAAAAGATTTGTCAAATGTGTGAGATATATCTAAATAGAGATAGTGTGTGCTAATTTTTAGGAAAAGAGGATGCGTCAAACTTTTGAAATTTATTATAATTGTTTAGAAAAAAATTTGAAAAAATATTTTTAAAGTATTTAGTGTGAGTTTGGATAGCGCGTTTTGTGCGTTTCAATGCAGCTGTGTTTTTTTTAGTGGGTCCATGGGCACTATTCATGGGACCTGCAAGTATGGAAAAATACAAATTTAACTTTAAAACTGGGTCCCAGGGCACTATTCACACATTTTAAAATTATTTTGTTACAGTATTTTTAGTTTTCAGTTTTCAACAATAAGTGGTATCCAAACAGACTCTTAACCAAAAATTTTGGTGCCAAAAACTTGCGGCCATTTCATTTTGGAAATTAGAAAAAAGAAAAAAGAAAGCGAAATTAATATTAGAAATGGGAGAGATAAAAAAGGCTAAAATTTTAAATTTTGAAAATGAGTAGTTTTACATGGGAGTTAGTGATATATATTTACGAGATTGTCCTTAACTTTTGTCTTTGTTTAAACATAGGGTGCATGAGTATTTTTAAGCTACGAAAATGAGGATCTCAAATAAAAGAAGTCTCTTAAATAGTAAGTGTAGACACTATTTAACAATTTATTGTGATTTTTCTCAATTAACATTATCTCAAATTCTAACTTCTTCTTCTTCTTTTTTATTTTTTATTTTTTATTATAATTATTAATCACGCCATTCATTTAGATTTTGCCATAAATAGGATTGTAGATTAAGTTCATTTAAGATGAAAAAAAAATTGCCAAATAAATGGTAAAAGTTGATGATAATTATTGTTTTTCTTTAATAATATATGTAATGTTTTTAGTCTCACTTAGGATATATTATGCTCTTTCGTTAAATCTTTAAAACTCTCAACATGATTTTTTTTTCAAGTGCTTTTGTTAAATCTCTAAAGTCATGTACATGATTTTTTTTTAATCCATAGGTTATTACTATCTTATGGTTTGATTTGTAAGATTATTTAGCCATGTGTGTGTGCGCGCATGTGTATGTGAGTGAATGTGTGAGAGAGACTTAAAACAAAGTTTATGGAAAAAGTTTATCTTTAAATTGATTTGGAGGAAATTACTCTAACCCACCACATAACAATTGATAAAATCATTTATGTGTACTTTCAGTCACACAACTTATTTAATAAATCATGTAACTTGTTTAAAGAATACACATGGATGGTTTATGAGTTGCCACATATTAGATTAGGATATCTCCAAACCAATTTGGACAAAAAAACTTCCAAATAATATAATCATGTAAACATAATATGAGCATAAACATATTCATTAACATAAACATAAACAAAGATAAATAAAATAAATCGGCGTAAATGTATTTTTAGTCCCTAAATTTTGGGCTCATTTCTATTTTGGTCCCTACATTTCTATTTTACCGCTTTCAGTCCCTAAAATGAAAAACGCGTTCCATTTGATCCTTACCGTCACTCACTTAACGGAAATTACTAATGTGGCAAATGGAGTGCATTGTTGGCACAGTAAATGCTGATGTGTCCATTAAAATAATATTAAAAATTTATTTGGTATTTAAAATATGCCACTTCAGCATTTTAATTTAAAATTTTAAAAACAAAGAATTTCTAATGTTCTAATTTTCTTTTCATTATTTTTTCGGAAGAATGTGTAGATTTTTCTCATGTTCTTCTCTAGAAAATGATTGATTGTTCTCCATGTTCTTCCCCAAGAACATGGTTGCCCAAAAAATTAAAAACTCAAGATTTTCTTTTATTTTCTTGCATTTTTTTAGCATCAAAACAGGGAAAAACACATACAAAAACCATGATCAAACTCAGCAATTCTAACACAATCAACTAAAAAAATTCAAACCACGGTCAGATCAAAAACAAAAACACCAAAACCTAAAGCCGATTCTCATCAATAAAATACACCTAAACCCAAGCCAATCCTCATCAGTTTTAGATTTGGTTAGAATTGAAACCCAAAATATACATGAATTCAAATTTAATTTCATCTTAAACATAAACACAACCTAGAAAATTTAATCTTACGAATACAAACTCAAAACACACAACTGGAATACAAGATCACAAATACAATAACCTCCATAACACAAGAACACACACAAACCTGAAACCTCCAGCAGATCAAACATCAAAACCCATTAAGACCAAAACGTCTCAAATCCAAAACACCAAAACATCTCAAATCCAAAAAACCAAAAATCCATTGAGACCAAAACCCAGCAATCACAATTTGATTGAGAGAGACCCACCGATTTGAGAGAGATACACCAATTTGAGGGAGAAATTGAGTCGAGTCGTGCTGTCTTGCTCTTCCTTCAAACCTCGATCTGATACTTTCAGTTATTCAAATCTAAAAAACAGAGAGAGAGAGAGAGAGAGAGAGAGAGAGAGAGAGAGAGAGAGAGAGAGAATGTCTTTGGCGAAGACAGCGCGGTAGAGAGGATCGTTGGCGATGGCATCGAAGGAGAATGGTGCGAATGTTGAAGAGCGAAAGGGCCAAGTTCACCGCCGATCTGCTTAAATCACCGCCGATCTTAGACCCTCGCTCTCTAAACCCAAATCCAAACCACCGCCAACCTCAGCCATTCTCTCTACCCAAATCCAAAGCACCACATCTCAGCCTCACTTTCTCTAAACCCAAATCAAAGCCATATCCCAAAAACTACAACTTGAACTTAACGAGAAAAAGAAATAAGAGAAAGCAAAGAGGGAGAGAGCGGAGTTTAAGTGTTTGACCCGAGAGGGAGAGAGAGATAGGAAAATGAAAAATGAGTTTGCACCGTGTTTGAGTTTTGTGTTTATTGATGATGTTGTGTCTGGTTGACAAGAAAATTTAAGAAAAATTGAGAAAGTTACTACAAGTTTTTTTTCCCTTAATCTTTAAAACTGAAAAGAAAAAAAGGTTATTTTTTAAAAAATTTAAATTAGAATTGCAAAATTAAAATTTATTTGTTTTTAAAATTTTAAATTAAAATGCTGAAGTGGAATATTTTAAATACCAAATAATTTTTTGTAATATTATTTTAATGAACATGTTAGCATTTACTGTGCTAACAGTGCACTCCGTTTGCCACATCAGCAATTTCTCCATTTGTCACATCAATAATTTTCGTTAAGTGAGTGACAATAAGGACTAAAATGAAACTCGTTTTTCATTTTAGGGACTAAAATGGGTAAAATAGAATTGTAGGGACCAAAATAAAAATGACCATAAAATATAAGGACCAAAAGTACATTTACGCCTTTAATTTTTTCAAATATCATATTTTTGTTCTAAACATGTATAAGACAAATAAAATATTAAAATGGAAAACGAAATTAAAATATTGATATCAATATAATTGTATTCAAGAACATAATTGTAGGGTAACAAATTGTACACTCAAGTCCAAAACATGCAGGACCTGGGCCCAATAAGTTCGCTGCAATAAATTTGTAGAGAGTGGGTTAAAGAATTAGGTACAAATGGCGAGGATTACGTTCAACCTATTCCTAAAAACAAACTAAAAAGCTAATAAAAAGACTCAAAGCATATCGAGATGATTTGATATAAGTAAGTTCTTATTTCGATCCGAGGAGACATCATATTATGTAATTCATGTTCTTTTTCTTTCTTCTTTCTTTTCTTTTTCTTTTTCCAATCCTCCCTCTTTTCAATGGAGGGGGTGTTACACTTATATAATCAACTTCTAGTCATCCTAACCTTACCCTTGTCGTTCATGTAAGACATCACTTGATACTTGTCCCATCAGACATTTTCTTTGACTTCCTTGTGAGCTGTAATAGTTTTGGTAGCACTGTTCAGAGGTCTTCTCCACATAAATGCGGCCAGAAAAATAGTTGTAGGGTATTTAATGTGGTGGTAGCAGCATTTCTTTAGATATTTTGGGATCTTTTCATTTCCAGTAAGTTTACAAAAGCCATTTCTGTTATTGGAGATTCTAGGAGGATTACTCCAATCGATGAGATTCATCCTTGAACCTTACTTTTCTCATCCGAGGGCTATATCCTCTTCGGATAGAATCGTACGTTTCCTATGTATGAATCTTTTGAAAATATAATATTTAATAAATGTCGCTCTGCTCGGCCCATGAGTCTTCCTCAGATTAAACTCACAGCCCAAGATGCATGGCTCTTAGTTATTTGTCCCCACAATAATCATTAATAAAATATTTTGGTTTGTTATAGCTCTTATTTAATATTGTATTTTCATAATTGTTATAGAAATGTTTTAATAAATTGAGCGTAAATATTTAATATTATTAATATATTGATCATTGAAAACATGAGAATCATGTCTTAATTTTGCCATCTATACGCTCCAAGGTATGTTATGTTTATTTCTTTAAAAATACTTTTAAACATTGTGGCGTTGGGAATTGTGAGCTATCAACTGACTTTTTCTGGGTGAAAAATGACTATATTGATAGTTGATGGAATCTTTGTTGAAGGCTTCTTGGTTATGACATTTGTATTAACTAAGAGCATTCACAATGGTTTCTCCCATCCTATTCTATTTTATCATCTCAAAAAGTTACTTTATCAATTATACAATACCATTTTACAATTCACCCAGCATTCTAACTTTTATTTTACCATACTACACATTAAAATAATATAAAAATATTTCTCACTTCTCTCTCTAATCTCTGTTTCTCTCTCTCAACCACCCACCACAGTACCACGCCACCACCACACCATCACCACCCACGTCGATCTCCACCAAACCCATCACCAATCTGAGCAAACCCACAACTCCAACCACCAAACCCACCACCAACCACAACCATAACCATAAGCAGAAGCCACCACAGAGAAAAAAAAAACACAAAGAAGCCTCCAAAAACCACCAACAACAACCACATCTACAAGAAACAAGCACCACATAATCACCAAGAGAAGAAAAAAAAAAAAAAAAAAAAAAACACAATATTGAAACCCAAAAACCCACCGCTGCCAATCTTGCCGATCGAGAAACCCACCACCGCCGAGCTCGCCAATATTGAAACCCACCACGTTAATCTCCACCTCGCCGTTCCACCGCGCCGATTAGCAAAACCATTACCCATGGCAGCACTCACAACGGAAACCCATTACCCACTACAGAGAGAAACCCATTACAATTCACCCAGCGCCGATCAGCAAACCCATTACCCACTACAGAGAGAAACCCACTCACGACGAAAACCCACCCATGACTGAAATCCAACATCCCCCAACACCACCGACCCAGACCCACGCCGCCACACAACCCACGCCGCCACCACCGCCACATCAACCGAACTTTTATGCCACGCCTACCTCTGTTGCTACCACCACCACACGGGGTTTTGGGTTTGAGAAAATGGTATTTTTGGTTTGAGGAGTAGAGAGGACAGAACAAGAACAAGGGAGAGAGAAGAGAAGGAAGACGGAGAGAGAAAGAGAGAGAAAAGAATAAATTTATATGGGGAATAAAATATATTAAAAATTATACATAATTTTACAATAGTTACATTTTAGCACATCTAATGGAGTGGGCTTTTTGGGCTAAATGGTAAAAAAAGCTTACATTTGGCATTTAGCTATTCCATTGCTGATGCTCTAATCAATTTGAACTTGGAAAGGTACATGATGGTATTCAAATCTGCAAACCCTATGGTTTTACCTTTATGTCAATTGTCAAACCTTAGCTTATATTATTGAACTTGCTGGATGGGCAATTGGTATTAAACTCGGTAACCAAACTTCCAGTGTCGAATATAGTGGGCACGTAACAATTGGCATTTTTCTTTTTGTCCTTGGAACACTTTAAGTACCCATAATTTTCCTAATTCAATCACCAAGTTATTTTACATATTTCCTATGAAATTTGATTTGTATTTTGTTTAGGTGTTTGCTTTGTTTTTAAGGACCAAAAAGGATCATAAATTCAATTAGTAAAGTTATGGACTACGGAAGCAATGAATGTGAAACTAATAAGGGCATAGAAGCAATGAATGGAAAATTAGTTAAGGCTCTTTCACCGGTATAGTTATTGCAAGCTTCACCCCTTAAATTAGGGTTTTGTTGATAACTATGTACGAATTATCCCATTCTTAAGAATCATTGGAAAAAAATTATCTAGCTTCTAAACTTAGAAAAGAATTGGAGCATTTAAAATAGAGCATTGACAGAACAAATGTCTGTAATATCATAGCACAATTTTTTTCCCCAAAAAGTTTATAAGTGAAGTGAAAAATCCTATAGTTAAAAATACTTTTTGGTTGCAAAATAAGGAATTATTAATAGTGTATTTTTTTTTTCTTCAGATTTTTCAATCTTATTGGTTAATTTATAAAGTTATTTGGCAAAATCTAAAAAAGAAAATGAATCAAAACAAATATAAACAAAATACTAATAAGCATATACATACACAATAACATAAACATAAACAAATATATAAATACCACGATGAGTTTTCTTTATTTATTACAAATACTACTTTTAGGTTGTATATAATAGTAAGAATATAATGATAATGAAAGGTAATGGAAGCATTTTGACTTTTTGTTAAACTCTTTATCTTATGTCATAGGTTAGTTTAAACTTCTGTCATGTGTTTTCTTTAAAAGAGAATTATGTAGACTCCTTGTCCTTGTATAAATAAATCTTGTGGAGCTTATATAAGATAAGATTGAGTAGAACTTTGCTCTTTCAAGTTTCAAGCATAAGTGTTAATGCTTTTCCTTGATAAAATTACTTCTCTAAAAGAAGGTGAAAAACAAATATCGAATAAAGCCGATAATTAAGGGTAATTAAGGGTATGCTGACGTAGCTTGAATCGGCTAAGCTGTCTTCAAGCATGCTAACTATAAGATTCTATCAAAACATGAGAGTCTTATTTACTAATAATTTATGGTAGTTTTTTGATAAGCTCCAAGGTAAAGCTGTTATATTTAATTAACCACAAACCAGCAGTAATTATTCCATGGGCTAACCACTATAATTTTTTTTTTTGAGAGACAACCATTTTTATATACCATGACTATCACTTTTAATGGAATACTAGCTTGTTGTCATTGTTGCCACATCTCTTACCAGTTGCAGAACCAATAATCTTTTCAACAATTGTTTTCACATTAAAAACATCAGAGACACACACCCACATCTTCAACTCAAAATAAGTCTTCACCTTCTCATCATTGTATACATACATTTTTATATACCATGACTATCACTTTTAATGGAATACTAGCTTGTTGGGGTGTTTGTGGTGCGGTGCGGTGTGGTTTTGGGTCATTTTTTAGCACTGCACTTTGTAGTGTAGTTTAGTCAAAATTATAACCGCATCGCACCTCAATTTTGCGGTCAAATGTGCGGTGCGGTTTAGAGTTTAGCCAAAACCATAATCGTACTACACTTAATTTTTGCAGTCACATATGCAGTGCGGTGTATAAGATGTGATTTGAATAGTTTGAAACTAGTATATTTTTCAAAATTTGGGCTTTTCTGGCTCAGCCCAAAATTGATTTTTCCCTTTGTTTTGGGCCAAGTTTTAAACTATTGAGTTAGTTTTTCTTAATTTTGGGTTGACTTTCTTAATCAACACTTGCTAAGATTATTAAACTTTTTCTTTTTTGAAAACTAGGGTCATTAAACTATTAATAATATATTTACTATTAAAAAAATAAATAAATATTTTTTATTTAATATAGAGAGGGTGTGGTGTGGTGTGGTTTGTGCGATTTTCTTATTATAAAACTGCAAACTGCATTGCACCATGCGGTGTGGTGCAGTGTGGTGCATTGTTACTTGCAGTGCGGTGCGGTTATGCCATTTTGTGGGCAGTTTGTGTGGTTGGTGAACACCCCTACTAGCTTGTAACCCGTGCTTACACACGAAAACATTGAACAATAAAAAAAAAGTCAAGAGTTTTACAAATATTTTGTAATAATATGTAAATAATAATTTATTATTATTGCTATTCTTCTTGAAAAAAGTATTGATTATTATTAATTATAATTCTATTGTTGCTAATATTTTACTTATTATAACCTCCATGTATCCAAGAATTTTGATCAAGGCGGTTCAAATTGTCGTCCTCATATAGCCTTCAACAAAACATCAGTGTTGCAATTTAAAGCTTCCCATTTAAATGAGCATGCCATTGAACATCTATATTATAGTTTGAGAAATGTTAACGACTGCCCAAGGGCATTGGTTTAGAAACTATCTTTAGAAACATTTTATAGGAAAATGATAAAACAATTACCACCGCACACCCTTGGTGCGATGGTCACTCCACAAGTATAAGTGCTTGTGGGGTGTAGGGGGCAAGGGCCAGGTTTAAGTCTCCAGGAGGGAGTTTCACACATGTATACACTTAGATTAGACTAGAGTAGAAATTCTATCTTGTATAAAAAAGAAAAAAAGAAAAAAAAGAAGATAAAACAATTAATTTTTTTGACAGCTTTTTATATTTTCCATAAAAGTGGTGTTAAAAACTTTCCAAATATGATTTTTTAACAATTGCCCTAAGGGTACCTGTTAACATGACCCTTATAGTTTTAATACTAGAACCATTGGCCCCTCTTAAACACACAAAAATCTTGAAGTAAGTCCCATGAGCTATATCCTATGATGCATCATAGAAAATTGATACTTTTATTTGGACCAATCAAACCCAGAACCTAATCAATTTGCTCATTTATCATAATGTCAATATTTGTAAGAGTATTGTGGTGAACAACACTTTTACATGATGAAATAATCTTTGCATAACTTGATAAGAAGGGAATAATATCTCTTCTCCATCAATTATAAACTATGCAACTCAGTTAATTGCATGCGGTATTCCATCATCCCAATTAGTTGCGCACTGCATGCCATCATTCAACAACACCAAAAACATGTCAAAGCACCAAAGAAAAACCAGTACTTATTTTGTACTGTAGTAATTTGTTATACTACTATAGAGACATTTAAGTTATTTATTTGAGCAAGAACAACCTCTGCAAACTGTACACAAATTAAGAAGTTAAATTCGACAAGTGGTGATAAATTGGACTTCAACAAACTACAAAATATTATTACCAAAAAAACAAAAAAAAAACACAAAATATTAAAAGGTCAAAAAAGCTACCAAAAGTAACATATGCGAAGCAAACATACATATTCAATTATTACTAAGATTAAAGATTAAAAATGTTGATTAATTTTATTATAAAAAGCTTACAAATTGACATGACAATGAATTTAACAATGAATATATCTACAAGTACAATGATAATTTGTAAATATTAGATAATACAATGGTAATATTGGTAAATTAAAGCGAAAAATCAATAATAAATTGACATCTATTTATCATAAAAAATGTTGTGAACCTATCATTAATTCGTTAGTCGCAACAACCATGAATACAAAATGATATAACTTTTTACATGACTCATTAAAGTGAGGTTGTGATTCTTGTTAACGGTAAAAAGAAAAACAATATCAATGATGGATCCATGTAAAAATAATTATCCACTATTCATAATTTGCCATGTTAACAAATTGTGAAAGAAGTTATGTTTGTATTAATAAAAATTTTAAAACCATAACCAATTTTCACAACTTGCTAATGTGGCTAACCGTGAGTGATATAAAAAGAGTAACGAGTCTATTGTAAAAAAAAAGTAATTATAATATGCTACTAACTCCGCAGCTCAAATCATTTTCCTCTTAAAGCCGCAAGCACTATATGCATGTGGATGTGTCAATTCAGTTACAAGGCCTTTGCCATTGAAAATGTATTTGTTATCAAATGATATCATATCAGAGGTATCAAAATCCAATAAGTGTGAGACATGTCAGTAAAAAATAACTAACCCACTAATAACTGGAAGATATGTGTTAGTGTGTAGTTATTTTTATACTAACTCCGCAGCTCGAATCCTTTTCCTCTTAAAGCCCCAAGCACTATATGCATGGTGAGGTGCTAATTCAGCTACAAGATCTTTGCCACTGAAAATGTATTTGTTATCAAATGATACCATGTCAAATGAATCAAAATTCAATAAGTGTGAAACATTTCAGTAAAAAATAACCAACTCACTAATAACTGGAAGACATATGTTAATGGGTAGTTATTTTTATATATATATCTTTTATTTATTAGATTTTGATACAAATAACATAGAATCATTTGTTGCTGGAATAACTCCCATGTTAAAAGATCACATGAAAGTCACATAATGCCCACTTCAGTAACAAACCAAAAGAGTTATTGTTGTGGCGACATGTTTTACGTGAAAGTCAGAAGAATCCATCAAAAAATTGAGTGCACGCCGCGCTAACTTAAGCCGTACTGGCTAAGGCACCAAATCCAAAAGTGTCCACCTCGCCTCCATTTCCCCTTTCGTGTCAAAATTTCGCAACATTTTCTCATTTATCACAAAGTGCGCGCACTGCGCACCTCAGCGCACTATAGCAAAATCCTGAGACCCACTGCTACACCAAACTAACACCCACTCCTCTCCTCCGATTGAAAGTTCGTTGTACCCCCCGTGACTCCGTTTTCCGTTAATATCCTCCCAAAAATTAAACCATGATTAGCACGGTAATTACGAATCTGCCACCACCCTCACTACCTTATTGAATTTTTTCTGTTTTTGTTTACATTTCAAACTCAGTTTTTTTTTGAATTTTGCAAAATCTCACTCTCATGGAGCAGAATAGAACTCTATCGGGCTCGTCGCAAAGCCCTAGATCTCCGTCTTCGCAACCACCCTACCTATCGGTTTCGGTCAGTGATCCTGTCAAATTAGGCAATGGCGTCCAAGCCTATATCTCCTACCGAGTCATCACCAAGGTAAATTCTCGCAAATTTGAGCTAATTCATGCTTTTTTTGAACCAACAAATTTAAGTTATTGGATTGGGATTAGGGTTAGGGTTTAATCGCTGGATTTTCGTGGTTACTACTCTTTAGCTGTTTGTGCTCAATTTTGAATCTAGGGTAATTAAGAAGAGATATATTTAGATTGATTATGAATTTCTGTATTTGTTGTTATAGGAAAGGAAATTATTTATCGAGATAATGAAAAAGCTTCCAAATACTAGATCATGGAAATTTGGTTTAGAGTGTTTGGTCAAGGTTGTTGAGAAATGTTATTGTTAGGTCTCTTGAAGGCTATAAAAAAATGGGTTAGGAATAAGAATTTTTTACCGTTGGTGGCTGAATTGGTGCCATGCAGATTAAACTGTGAAGTTAGAAAGCATTAAACTTTATTGGGAAAAATTAATGGATGTGGGTATTTGTTTAGGAACTATTTTAAGAAACTTTTTTATGGGAAAAGAAAATAAAAACAGTTGATTTTTTTGATATTTTCTATGAAAGTGGTATTAAGACTTTCTTAAAAGGACAAAACTTAGGTACAATACTTTGGGTGCTGTTCCTTAGATTCCCCACTTAAGATTGAGCCATGTGGGTACTTAACAAGAAAATACACTTCTATCCCATGAAGAAAAATCCACATGGCAGAATCTTAGGTACAATACTTTGGGTGCTGTTCCTTAGATTTTCCACTTAAGATTGAGTCATGTGGCTACTTAACAAGAAAATACACTTTTATCCCATGAGGAAAAATTCACATGGCAGAATCTTAAAAGAGGAACTTAAGGATTAGCACCTAAGTACTGTACCTAAGTCTTGCCCTTCTTAAAATGTTCAATTAATAAATGCATTAACGGTACTTGTTAACTAGACCCAACTTTATTTATGCATAACTTGAAATTTTATGTACATTTTGGAGGATAAGAAGTGGTGGGTGTGTTTATGTTTCCATTTAAATTTGAGAAATGCTATGGGATTTTTCAAGTGTGCCTTGTGATAAAAATTTTAAGAATAGAGCTAGAGCATATGTTGAATGGCGGCGGATTGACAACCGAGCGTGTTACTAGTGTACTTGCATGCTACAAATTTTTGATTTCGTGGCCACTGTCATTGTAATCTTCTTGAGTTTAACATCTGGATTTGAATATTATGAAGATGTAAAGTGAACAAGTTATGTCGTGTTACTGGCCAATGGGTTCTTGTTCAAATGGCATCTCCTTACCTTGTAAGAGCAAGATGAGGGTGAGATCATGGGTTCAAGACCCAATGGGCGTGTCTATAACTTACCAATAGAAAACATTAAAACTTTATGCCATGTTATGGTTTGAATGTTGGAAGATATTGTTTTGGCAGACAAATTTTCCTGAATACCAAGGGCCAGAGAAGATTGTCATTCGACGTTACAGTGATTTTATTTGGTTACGTGATCGTCTTTTTGAGAAGTACAAAGGCATTTTTATCCCTCCTCTTCCAGAGAAAAGTGCTGTAGGTAACGAGCTTACCGTCTCCTTTTGTCTTTTACACTTCATCTTCTTCTAAAACTAGAAAATGCCATGAATATATTTGCCTGGTAATAATTACTTTTCAGGGCTGAAGTTTACTTCATATATAAAAATGTGGTTGATTCAGGGGAAAAAAAGTGGTTGAAGATATCTTGGCAATTGGTTGAAATTACCAATCAAGCATTGAGGCAATGCCTGGATGGTTGGACATTTTTATTGCAATTTCTGTCTGTACCATTGAATTTCTTACATTTGGGTGATATATGTGGCTGAAATATTTGCTTTGTGTGTGCATGTGTTTGTGTGCTTGCATGCGTGTATGAATTGTTTTGAGCAGTTAACCTTGTTTTATTTTTTCCCAAAGTGAGGGAGGAGAAGTTAAAGAAATGTAAAATATTTTTTCAGCAGTAATATATGTATTTAAGGGGCTTTATTGATCCCCTGGGGGCCCTACCTTTTTTTTTAAGTAGCTAGAAAATGAGAGCTCACATGGGTTGTAAAATACATGAGTGCTATGTAGCCTATTCATGGATGGGGATTGACCCTGAGATTTGTCGGCTGAAGAGGGCTATTGAGTTATATCCATGAATTTCAAGCTTAAGTTTTGGCCATCAAGGTGGCTGAGATCTGTCATGAGTAACTTTTGCATGACCAAATTATACATTTCACTGTGATTGCCAAATATTTGAGGAAGTTTGTTTATACTTAGGACTGGTTGCAGCCATGTAAGATATTTTGTGATGGATGTTTTTGTGTAGACTTATACTACCTCGATGGGTTAAGGCATTTGTAATGGGTGGAATCATGAATGGTTCTTTATATGTTGATTCTTGTTCAGGTGCTTGAAATTCCTCTTAATTGCCTTCCTTGTCATAGTCAATTGTGGATGTCTCTTCCATGGTTTTGCATTATTTTCTACTCATTTTTGTCTGATGCACATTTACACTTTAACAAAATTTAATTGCATTTCAGAAATTAGTGTCACATTGCTATTGCTTGGGGCCATATATCAATCAGTATCTTTTTTGGATAAATGAGCTTCATATGTCCAATGCTTAACATGCATGTCATGTCCAAACATGGATTTAGCTTATACATCTCTGTTGAAAGTGCAATAACCTGCTCTGATAGTGTTGCTGTCTGTGCTGATGAAGATTCAATTTTGGCTTTGTCTATGACATTATTAGTTTATTCTTGAATTGAGACAAAAGATGTTGCAGTATGATTGTTTATGAAGCATTCTGAAATTTGATTGTGACTAACATCAGATTCTCTTTTGCAGAGAAGTTTCGTTTCAGTGCTGAATTCATTGAGATGAGGCGTCAAGCATTGGATATATTTGTTAATCGTATAGCTTCACATCGTGCACTTCAACAAAGTGAGGATCTGAGAACCTTCTTGCAGGCAGATGAAGAGGTGACGTTTTTGAGTCTGATGCTTTGAGTTGTACAGTTCTGTCCTTTGCTATCCTAATATTTAGTTAATTCTGTCCAATCTTCCTGCCTATGAGTTGGACAAATCGTGCTTGTGGACTTAACAGACGCACACATTACTTATAAAATAAAAAAATTAAAAAAAAAATCTGACACACACATTCAGTGGAAGAGCTAGGATTTTAGTTAGGGAGGATAAGGTTAAAATAAAAGGCAAAATTAATTTTAAAATTTTTAATTAATATAAGTAGAAACTAATTAATTAATTAAACAAAAATTTGGATTAACATAAAAAATATAATGTAAATGTAAGTTCTAATTTTCTTTTTTCATGCCTAGTGTTAAGTTAGTATAATCATTATTGTTAGATTGTATGTTTTTTTTTTTGTAAATCAACTTAAAAATACAAATTTTCATTTTTCCTATCTTAGATTGTGTCTATTGCCAACAAACTTAAAAGAGTATATAGCATTGTAGAAGAATTCAAGAAAATAACATATGAAATTTGGCACATTTATTTTGGGTGTTGCTATAGTACACCATTTTATAACTTTAAGACTATGTAGTGTATATATATATATATATATATATATATATAATATCTTAGTTTTGTAAAAGGGGTGGGGTTGCCCCCCTCTGGCTCCGCCCTGCTCACAGTGACACACTTTGATATCAATAGCCTAGATTATCTACTCTAGCATGTGGATGTAATAAAAGGAAAAAAAAATACTGGACATAAAAAAAAAGAAAAAAAGAATATATATATATATATATATCTTTCACGGTAAAGTCATTTTCCACAACTTTTTATCAGCTTGGTTGCACAAGGTTTTTTCAATTTTGAATCGAAGGACATTAATACTGTTGGTACTCTAGTGTTGACATTGCCTTTTTACTGAAAGTTGTCCTAGGTGACGCTGCTAGGGACTCTGCATTAAAAGTCTTAGTTTCCCTATTATGCAAAATCACTAACTGGTTGTTTATCAATTAATCCCATACAATTCCACAATGGGGGGTTGGGGGGGTTCGTGGGAGAGCTAGAAGGCCATGTGCTCTCCAGTAATTTTTTGTTATTTACTTTTCCCGATTTCCAAAATAAAATTGCCTTAAAATCTTGTATCTGACCTGAAAGCAAAGCCACTGGTCCTGGTAGTTTGAAAATTTTATGTATTACATGAGAATATCTTCAGGAGCCTTGAGAGAATTCAATAATTCAATTCTGATGTGCGCTTCAACCCTAAGGCCTTAAATTCTACAAGTCTCAACAGGAAGGCTTAAAATTCTTTGCTAGAGGAGTCTGTATGAAAAGTGCTAGGTTATCAAAGGATTTAGTTCATCTAATAAGCTTTATGTGACATTTCTATGGATGAATTTAAAGTGCTAGCCCTTTTTGGGTATGAGGCACTGGTGCTGCCCCATTGCTGGTGATGTTATATGGAATCCTATTGAATCCTTTTCCCAAATGAGAAAAGCTTTATGTTTTTGGTTATTTAAGCATTGCTGGAATGCCTCTTTTAGGAAGATTTTTCTTACTCAGTGATGATGGTAACCTAACTTATCCAAAAAAAAAATTGTTGATGCTTGTACAGTTCTTCAAGATTACTTTTAACCCCCACCCCCTCTTTTGTTTTTGTTTTGAGGTATTTACTACTAATGCCCTTAGTTTATTTGTTTTTCATCTTTGTTCAGACAATGGACAGGCTAAGAGCACATGAGACTGGTATTTTTAAGAAGAAGCCAGCAGATTTGATGCAAATGTTCAAGGTTAGATAAATTCTTTCATGTTCTTAAGATATTTAACGCTATCAGTATAATTCAACTCTAATGTAAATGTTATTACAATGTCATTAGGCATTTATGAACTTTACTTGATCATAACTTACTCCTCTTCTTCTACTCCCCCCCCCCCCCCCTCTTCTGCTGGATAATTTTCTTGCTTATAATGGACAAATGAAAGGATCCACCAAATCCAGTACTGGCAGTTGTCACCAACCTCTAACATATTCACATAATACACACCATATTAATTTTTCTGGACTAGTTATCTTGGATCTAACAATGAGATTTAGATCTATGATGTAAAAATCCATGTGGTTGAATATTCTATCGAAAGCCTGCTCCTTGGTCTTGATCTAATTTGCATAATTTTTGTTGGGATTATTATATGCTTTAAGTTTTCATGAATTCTGGGACAGAAAAGGGTTTTTTTTTTTTTTTTTTTTTTTTTTTTGAAGTAAAGGAAGAGTTGAAATCATGAAATGCAAGCACAAAATGCAGTCTTTTCTTCCCCTGTGCAATACTTTGGTTGTGTATTTATCTTCAATGCCTATCAGATTAAGTGAGCTACTTGAACTAGTATGCGATCCATGAGAAAGATGATCTGATCTAGCATTAACTCATCCTTCTGACAATCTGACAGGATGTACAGTCTAAAGTGAGTGATGTTGTTCTTGGGAAGGAAAAGCCAGTGGAGGAGTCAGATCCTGAATATGAGAAGCTAAAGCACTACATTTTTGAGCTTGAGAACCACTTGGCTGAAGCTCAAAAGCATGCATATCGGCTTGTAAAGAGGCACAGAGGTAATGAGGGTTATGAAATTTGCATATGAGTTTTAGATGCATTACCTGTTGGTGTTATTCTTTCAGGTTTTAACTTCATTCATTCGTGTTTTAGTGGGTATATGCAAATGACACTTGAGTTCTTATATTTGCTTCCTCAGAGTTGGGGCAATCTCTGTCAGATTTTGGGAAGGCAGTCAAACTTCTTGGTGCATGTGAAGGAAATTCTCTAGGAAAGGCATTTTCTGAGCTTGGGGCAAAATCAGAGATATTATCGGTTAAACTACAAAAGGAGGTAGGCTTTAATAAACAATTCACCCTTTTTCTTTAAGCTAATTGTGCTTGTGTTGTTTGCATGCTCGCATCTGGTCGTGTATGTGATGTTAAAAGGTTGAGTTTGTCATGTAATATGAAGTTTATTTTCTTTGTATTAATTTGCAGGCACACCAACTCTTGATGAACTTTGAAGAACCCTTGAAAGATTACGTACGCGCTGTGCAATCTATTAAGGTGGATATTCTGTGTCATTAACAATGTTTGACCATATCATCCAACTGAAGATTTTATTTCTTAATTTGTCAAGATAATCCTCTTTCTTGTGTGTCCTGAAACAGGCAACTATAACAGAGAGGGCCAATGCCTTTAGACGACAATGTGAACTGACTGAAACAATCAAGTTGAAAGAGATTAATCTGTATGGTTTTGTTAATATCTCTATTAATTTGCGTTGCTTACGTCTGTATTTAAGTGGGCTCTTGATTACTTGTAATTTTTGCTAAACAGTAATAAACTCTCACTAATACGTTCTGATAAGGTGGGAGAAGCTGAGATGGAATATAATGAGGCAAGTCAGCTTTCAAGGCATTCTCTTTTTTACGTTTTAGGAATTTTTGTTATTTGACTAAATTGGTTTGGTGATGCAGTTGAAGGCAGAGAGTGAGGAAGCAACAAGATTATTTGAGTCAATTGTGCGATTGATGAACGAAGAGCTAGTGCACTTTCAGGAACGAAAAACTTTAGATATGGGGATTGCTTTCAACGAATTTGCAAGAGGACAGGCACGTCTGGCAAATGGTATTGCCGATGCATGGCGAAGCCTTCTTCCTAAGCTCGAAGCTTGTTCCTCCTCTTAATGAAAGGACTCCAAAAGCAAGCAATTTAATTGTTCATGGTGGTTCTTAAGAAACACAGGAAAAATACTTGTTCACTTGGGTGGTTCTTTGAAGTGGCAGGGGCAACTCTTGCTGTGTAAAACTCATCTTTCGTGAGCTGATTCCGCTGTTCTGGTGTTATACGAGATTGTGGTTATTCTCCATTTTATAACCTGTAAAAATTCAAAGCCAAGTGGAAAAGGGAAGCAGGTTAATCTTTTGAAACATCAATTACAGAGAAAACTCGAAAATTTTCGTGTTTATATCACACTTCCAGAGTATAAAATGCTTTCAGCGAGTATTATTACACTTTTATTTTTATTTTTTTTTAATTTTATATTTTGTAAAATCTTGACATTCGTGGCTTCGTGCACTTAGAAAATTACTACAGTTGGTTATCCCAATCCCAAAAATCATTCTAAAGGGTTTTTCCTATAAAATTTCATCTGAAGGATCAAGTATCTAAACTCACTCCAAACTTATTTGTGATTGTGTTGGATATGATTGAATTGCTGCAATTTGCTAATCCATCATAGCCATCTAATTAATTACCAGCCAAATCAATCTAACAAAATGATTTATCTTTAGATAATGCATAAGATATAATGGCTAGGGATTAGGGGTGTGCAGCTAACCTGCCGATCTGATCCGTAAAAACTGATCCACTCCAACCTAACCCAGTCAGTTTTTAAGAGTTGGTGGGTTGAATTGGATTGTCAAATTTATTTATTCGTTATTTTCCCTAAACATCGTAGCAATTTGTTTGCCAGTTAAAACTCTTGGCCGGCATGAAGCAAAAGTTATTTGAAACCTGAATGAACCGACTTTACTATACTTTACTCAGCTTATTATTAACACCATATAAAAAGCCTATCCATCTATCTTATCCTCTATAAATTCTTTAGTCTTTACACACCCACTCTCTCTCTCTCTCTCTCTCTATTATTAGAACTCAGACAAATTCAGAAGCCATGGCCTCCTGCGCTGCGAGGCTACTCTTCCAACCCGCACGTGTCAACTCCCACGTGCCACTCTCCCCTTTAACTGTTTCTTCCCGCTCACCATTGCTCATCACTCGGGACAAAGACAAAGACAACAACATCAACAACCGGTTCCTCTTTAAGCTCAGCCAACGGAGTCTGACGTCAGTAGCCAAGTCTTCACCGGAAAGTGACGGCATTGTACCGGCCGACGAAGATGGTGTCTCTCTTGGGACTTTGAAATTGCCTTCCAATACTAACCTTCAGAGATTTGAGAGCTTGCTCTTCCAGGTACTCAACATAACACACACACACACATATAAATCTTTATTTATTATAATTATGATCATATTCATAACTCATAACAGTGGGGCAACAGTCTTTGCCAAGGAGCTAATCTGCCACTACCTGTACCTTTGAAGGTAGGTTGCTTACTTGCTTTATTATGCTTTATTATTATATTACTATATTTCTTTCATTTCATTAGTTTTATTATTATTTTAAAAAAACACGTATAGATGCAACAAATTTCACAACTCGTTAAGGAACGTAAAATGTTAGCCGCCTTTCTGCACTATACCTTAAAAGAATTAGTCAAGTTACGTATTAGGATTCCTTGTATATAGTCCAAATCGACGTAATGAACACCCACCCATGTTACAACTCATAGTCCAATTCTAGACAACTTGGGATATCACAATACAACCACTTAATGCGGTTGGCACTTATTTATTTATTTATTTTGGGAGAATCCAATGTTGTAGGCACTTGGCCAATGCTTATCAGTATATATGTTAATGTTAAAAAAATTATTTCATAGTGTTGTGAAAATTTGGTGAAGTTTAAGAAGCGGTGAAAAGGGTTGGTTTATTATTTGGGGCTTTGTGTGGGTGGGAATTAGTGTATTGCTTGAGAAGTGATGAATTGGGGAAGTGAAAGCAAGCTGCCAAAAAAAAAAAAAAACTGGTGGAATGCTCTTGAAATCAACGCTGGATTATCAATTATGTGATGGGTAACTTTGGAACAACTTAATTTTGCAGCATAGATCACTTAGGGACCTATTAACTACGAGGTCCATACACTTTCTCACATGCTTTCCCTAGGTTTGATGTGTCACCTGCCCATTTGCTAGCAAAACATGCTCAAGGTATTGAGCACTTTGTTTCTTGGATTGAAGAGAGCCCTTTTTTCTTAGAACATGCTCTCTTAACTGATGTAATTTCTTTTCGTTCGTTTTAATGAAGTTTCGGTATTCCTAAAAAAAAAAAATAAAGTATGAGGTCTAGTCCTTATCTTGCAGGAAACATGTACGAGGTCTAGTCCTTATATAGAGTTCTTAACCCATCATGTCTTGTTGTGATTATAATCAACTTGATAGAATCATTCTTGTTGGTAATGTTCATTTTAATGAATTTCTTGGTTATTTATTTGAGTCATGATTTGCTTGTTACTAGTGAGGTTGTTCAGACTAGAATAACATTGTGAAGTCTAACCATGTAAGATAATGCTTGTTGAATAGCTATCCTAAGTGGTCTTGATGGTGAATGGTGATGGATTAATCTGCATTTCGATTATGCAGGTAGACAAAATTCCTGGTGGAGCTAGACTAGGTTTTATTACGATTGGTGATGGGAAGACTGAGGTACTCGTGTACATAGATTGCTTGGTTTTTCCAGCAACTGCTGATTCTGGTCCAGTTTTCCGAGCTATAAGAAATGGACCCTTAAAAGATCAGTCACCTCCTGGTGAGCCAAGAATCATGAGAAGTCTTCTGGAAGCCCTAAAGAAGTCCGTGGAAATCGCTAGAGTTTGAACGAGTATTTTTTGTGTGTGTTATATGTAATATTTTTTACTATTAGTGTGTTAAATTTAATAGTATAGATTCTGTTTTAATTATATCAACGTTTTCATGCATAGTTTGTACTTTAATGAAGCTTGGTTTTTGCAGAGATCTTAGTCCTTGTCTCATGTATATGCTTGCCGACCAATAGATCATCCAGGGTTTAGAATCTAAATGGATTACCTTAGGCTGTTAGTTTATTAAGAAGGTGATGTAAAATTGTTTATAAACAGCATCAATCAGTATGAAGCATTTGCTTTCTACATGCATGCTGGGACAAGAACGCTGGAAATGATGTGCTTTCTTATACTATTTGGGTTGTGTGCTTCTATATGCTGACAAGAGTATATTTGTTGCCTTTTGGATTTATGTGATTGTTCTCTTCTCATATAGCTTCCTATATTGCGGGTACAAGAATTATGGGAACAACATGAATCTTTTTCGGATTATAAGGGTTTATGAGATTCTATATTTCTGGGACAAATATATCTGCTGCTTTTTTAATTTTATGCTAATTGTTAATGAACATATAAGAGGTATCTTGTCAAGGAGCATATAACTAGGTGATTCTTATGTGCACATTTGTCTCATCTTCATGCTTTGGTTCTTTCATCCTTAAACAATGTCTTATAGCTAGTTTATCAAAAAAAAAAAAAAAAAAAAAAGAGTTAACAAGGCATACTTAAAGAGACAAACTAGTATATTCAGTGACATCCATGCAGGCAGTATATTCAGCTATATTGCTATAAATATTCTAGAATCTTAAACTGAAATGCTCACACTACTCTTAGCACTTGTTTTAAACGGAATGTTCTAATTGGCAATACACAAGAACTTGGTTCAAGAATCTTTGATTTGGATTTCGAAGAAAATGAAGATACAAGCAGAGTTGGAAGGAAGGCTTGGTGATGGAGAGGAAGATGGTTATGATGCAGTTGTTGTGGGGTCTGGATACGGTGGCTCTGTTGCTGCTTGTCGGATGTCAATTGCAGGAATAAAGGTATGTTTAATTGAGAAAGGCCAGAGATGGGAAGCTCAAGATTTCCCAACTGACAGCTTTAAGATCATGTCCACTGTGAGGATGGAGAACCGGGATTTAGGCATCAGATTTGGCCCAAAAGATGCTTTATTCCAGGTTGTTTTCTCTTTTTATGATGTTCTCTTTGAACTCAAATATAAAGACAAAAAAGTGATTACACAATAATGTTTTAGCATATGGATATTTGGAATCATTGACAACCATGAACAAAAATATGAATCTGTTATTAGGACAATTCCTCTGTACATTTGTGTAGATATTTTACTAATTAATTGATATAAATTGGTTGTCACCAAAACCACATTGAGCCTATAGAAGCCAAAAAAATGTAGTAGTCACATGAGTTGAAAACCTGGTTAAAATATCATTGGTTTCCTAACTGTAGGCTTCAGTGTAAATGATGAATGTAATTTTTAACTGTTTGATGAAAATATAGGTTTATGAACAAAATGATTCTCTAGCAGCAGTGGCCTGTGGACTTGGTGGTGGTTCACTTGTGAATGCAGGAGTGATGCTGCCAACCCCAGTTTGTGCTAGAAGGAACCCAAAGTGGCCAAAGGAATGGGAAGGGGATTGGGATCATTGTGAAGCTTCAGCTGTTGCCATGCTAAGAACACAAAGTATTCCCATCAAGTTTCCTGCTGCCAAAGTCTTGGGAGAAATAGTTGACGAACAGATTGAAAATTTATTTGAGACTTCAGTGAAGCTAAGCATGAATTTTGATCTTGAAGAGTCAATGGCTAATTCAATGACACCTCAAAAAATGGACAGCTGCTTGGCCTGTGGAAACTGTCTTGCTGGGTGTCCTTATAATGCCAAAAATTCTACGGACAAAAATTATCTAGTTTCAGCAATCCAGGCATATTTCTATCACTTCATATGTTAATAACTGCAAAACTATATTTTCATTTACTTGGTTCAGAAATTTTCCATAAATATAATTTGCTTCTCAGATTTTGTGGCTGAAAGTCCAAAACCAAAATGATGGTAAAGATTAGAACAGCATCAATTTGTTTAATCCATTATTTTATAATTTTTTTTTGTATTTTCAAATGCTATAAGAAATAAAGGAAGTAATATTTGTTGGGTTGTCCAAACAGGTTCTTACTTTCCCTGTTAAAATTAGAATTTCTTTATGTTGCAGGCAGGATGTGAAGTTAGAACAGAATGTCAAGTTCAGTATGTGGTTAAAAACCCATATTATACTTGCCAAGAAGAAGGCAGAAATAGCAGAAAGAGAAGATGGCGTGTTTACTTGGATGAGATTGACTATATAACCAGTGATTTTGTAGTCCTCTCAGGTAGAAAGCAGTAGCAGCAAATAGTTTGTACCTTTTGTTAGAAATTTTGTTTAAAACGATATGTTAACAAGTTCCAAGTTCCAATTATATGTTTTCCCCAGCTGGAGTGTTTGGCACAACTGAGATACTTTTCCGGTCACAAATGCAAGGATTGAAACTTTCAGATGCACTTGGCTCTGGATTCAGCTGTAATGGAAATACTGTGGCCTATCTTGCTGGAAGCCCACTACCCTTGAATTCTTTTGGATTAGACTGAAAGAAACTCTCAAAGATACCTTTTCAAGAACGGCAGGGCCGGCCATCTCTTCATCTTACACGTCTTCATTGGGTTTCACCATCCAGGTCTTGGAACTTCTCTAGTAAAACTTAAATTAACTATACTTCTAAATGGGGTGTTCCTTCATGTCAGCTTGTCATGATAGAGTTTGATCATCAGATTTAGTTGATGATGAATCTGCTTTTTAGTAGCAAACAACACGTCAAATTTATCCTATGGGGAAACCAGATTATGAATTATATCCATATTTTGGCTTAACAGATGCTTCCGACATGCTGATTACCTAGGGGTGTTGAGTTTGACTTGAATTATGATCCAATATGCTGGTAGAATCCCCAACCTTGCGAAAGAACATAGCTAGTGTGAAATTAATGTATCTCAATCCATACTCTATTGACAAATGGCATTAAAAATTAGGTAGCTAGTGGCATTAAAAATTAGGTAGCTAGTATGGTCAGTTTTTGAGTGGCTATGCAGTCTAGGTCTTTGCACTAATAAATTTCTATGAAGATACAATCTCAAAGTATCCAAACATGCTTGCATACATAGACATGCATGAATTTAGAACTATAAACAATTTTTTTTCATTGTGAACTTATCTGACACACCCTTTTTTCATTGGCACAGAGTGCTGTACTTCCAACAGCTTATCCTCACCTGCTATTTAAAGGGATCACAACTTATGGTTGGCCAACTGGCTACTGGTTCTTTCACGGGATTATTGATAAGATTAGACATATTATAGGTTTGAAAGCAAGTCAAGCTATTGTTCTTAATGCAATGGGATATGATGAAAGTGATGGGAAAATTATGATGGAAAAGGACATGAACAGAATTTGCTTTAGTCCACCCCATGATCCTTTACTCCCCAAAAAAATCGAAGCCTTTCAAAAACTAACTAAGAAATTAGGAGGAATTCTCTTCTTATCAAGGTACCGAAGCACATTGGTCCATCTTCTAGGTGGGTGCAATGCATCATCTGATCCTTCATATGCTGTTTGCAACCCCAGTGGTCAGGTATTTAACCCAGAGTCTTCAGTCATGGTGCACCCAGGCCTCTATATCTGTGATGCTTCTCTGATCCCATGTTCTGTTGGCATAAACCCATCTTTTACTATTGCAACTGCAGCTGAGCATGTTAGTAAGCGCCTTGTACAGGATGTTCTCAAGCACAAGAGGGTTGAAACTGCTTATCAAAATCCACATTCTATCTCTAATAAGAATACAAAGAGTGGTTGGAGATCAATAGTCATGTTTAAAGAAACCATGAGGGGTTATGTGGGGGGTGTGCCATGCACAGCTTATCTAAAAATGAAGATGAATTCTCAAGAACAGAAGGGCTTCAGCGAGTGGAAGTCATGTATCAGCAATTGTTATCCTTTTCTGAGAGGGAAAGTTGGTGGGTATGTGGAATTTAAAGCAATTGAGAAGGATAAATTACATATCATAGATGGGAAAGTAAGTTTGTGTGAAGTAGATTACAGAACTCCTTACACACACTATATGCATTATCATCTTCTCCTTGCAGCTTCTTCTGGTTCAAGGTATGAGAAAGTTTAAATTCCCCGATCATTTTCTTTGATTATATTAAAGAATTAATAAATTCTATTTCATGCAGATATATTCTTGAGGGAAAGAAGATAATGAATCCTTATCTGTTTGCATTATGTGCATGGAGGGAGATGACGACACTGCATGTGACATTTAAGAAAGTTGCAGAGAACAATTCAAGGGAAGACATGATGCATCTAAAAGGCGAGCTCAATATCTCCATGATAGAGCTTCTAAAGAGTTTCATAAGCCTTAGAGGAAACAACAGAGGAAGGTTCATATGTCATCTATTATACACACTCTACAGAACCTTTTTCCTACAGATATCACAAGGGAGCCACAAGGACTTCACTCCATCAGATTTGTATCTTAAATTTTATCCAAGCAGCACCCTCCATGAAATTAAAACAGGTATCAGGAATCTCAATCGATTGTTTAAGAGCATAAGAACTCAAATCTGCTTAGAATTGATGTCAACATATAATGCACTCTCAAGAGAATCAATGATAATAAAACTCAGAAAAGAAAGACTAAATAAAACTATGGGGTATTCATTTAAATTCTACCAATGTATTAATTAAAAACTTATGAAACACACTTTCAAGCTTAAATTTAGATAAGTTGATGGAAGAAGAAATATCCATCAACGTCGACTTACACACTCAACTTGGAGATTTGACTTAATTAATCACCAACATGATACCTGATGGAGCACAGAGTTCTTTGTTGTTACTTTTATTTCCTTTACTTTATTACTTAAGTTTCTAATCTGGGTCCTTCCTGTATATCATGCAGAGGATGGATTTATTATCAGTTGCAGGCAATGGAAGTGCAACCAAAATTTCTCAAAGCTTGAAGGACCAAAACAACCATATCCAATTCTCCTTCTTAATGGGTATTCTACTGAGAGTTACTGGTTGCCCACTGAACCAAACGATCTAATCAGAACTTTACTAGAAGAAGGGCATGAAGTATGGTTATTGCAACCAAGGTTACACCCTTTGAATCCTTCAAATAACTTCACAATTGAAGATATTGGAAGATTTGATGTCACTGCTGGTAAAGAATTCAGAAACATACCCCACTTGAAATCAATTCTTACTAACCTCTAATGTCTTGTCAGTACTCACTTTATTATTTTCTTTTGCAGCAACAAATAGGATCCTTGAATTGCATGGGAAGCATGTAAAGATACATGTTGTTGGACATTGTGTTGGAGGCTTAGCCATACATGTTGCTCTCATGGGAGGGCACCTCTCTGCAACCCATATAGCTTCTTTGTCTTGCACCAACTCTTCAATGTTCATCAAGTTAAATCCTTTGTCCATGTTTAAAATGTGGCTTCCTCTGATCCCAGTAAACTCTCTCTCTCTCTCTCTATTGCTGTAAAATATAGTTTTGTCTTGAAGAACTTGTTTGTTTTTGTTTTTCTTTGTTTTATGTTGTCTTGCGTGGCTGTGTTAATCTTCTTTATTCTGTCCCCTTCTACTATGCTCAGCCAATAAGAATAATAATCAGAATAACAATAACAAACAAACAAAAATAAATATCTAGGTCTAATGAAGGCATAATGTGATATAGCACAATTTTATACAAATCCATTTCTCCTTGAGCTTAAGAAGGTTTTCAAATCAATTTGCAGCTTTCAATGGCCATACTAGGCAAGAACACAGTTCTGCCTTTGTTGGGAACATCAAAGTCTAGTTTGCCTCATCGACTCTTCAAATCCATTACCCGTTTGATACCACGTTATGAAAGATGCACCTGCAATGAGTGTGAGGTTTTTTCTGGTGTATTTGGAAACACATTCTGGCATGAAAACCTAAGCCCCAGCATGCACTACTGGTTAAACAAAGAAAATGTGACAAAGCTTCCCATGGCAGCATTTCCCCACCTTAGAAAAATCTGCAATGCTGGTAACATTGTTGACAGTGAAGGAAACAACTCATATTTGATCCATCCTGAGAGGATGCCACTCCCTACGCTTTATATTTCTGGAGGAAGGAGTCTCCTTGTGACTCCGGAGACTTCTTTTCTTGCTAACAAGTACATGAAGTTGCACCAGCCTGGTTTTAGACATGAAAGAGTTGTAGTGGAGGGCTTTGGGCATTCAGACCTTTTGATTGGAGAAGAGTCATATAAGAAGGTTTTTCCTCACATTACATCTCATATTAGATCAGCTGAAAGAGAAAATGGTGCCATTAGTGTTGGGGGAAGGAAGTATAGCAAAGAGGCCATGGATTGGGAAGATGATCCTTACGAACAATATGGAGGTTTTAGCACTTGGTTTTCTCCTTGTGTTATTATTTTGTTGTTTCTCATGTTAGTTGCACTATGCTTGTCAATGTTCAATGTATTGGTAGTATAAAATACTTGTTAGCCTTGATTTCAAAGATGCTTACTAACCCGGTAATGAATAAAATATGGAACACACCCAATTTTACAACACGCTAGTTGTTGTTTCTCATGTTAGTTGCACTATGCTTGTCAATGTTCAATGTTTTTTAAAGAGAAAAGTTATCTTGTATCGTGTCAGTTGAACCCATATATTAAGGCAATTAGAATACTCCATAATTAGCCATTTTCTTGTATTTCATTAAAGATTGGTATTGGCTAATGAAATTTGCGGCTACTTGATCTTTAAGTCAAACTACTTACAGTTCGTGGTTTTCATATATATACTTTTGTTGTTGACGGATGTCATTCGTTTAGAAAATACTTTCTAACCATCGCGTACCATTGGCGTAATGTTCACTCCATAGGTATAAGTGCTTGTGGGGTGTGGAGAGCAAGGGTCGGGGTTCAAGTTTCCAAGAGGAAGTTTCATACACATATACATATAAATATAAAACTTATATTTATGTTGGACTTAGGCTTCATCTTAGGTTTCGTTCTCATTTAGACCAAATTTAAATCAATGTAAACCAAAAATAACAGAAAATTAATAATATTTGCTATCAATATTTTTTTCCTTATATAGTATTATTATTATTATACAAATGGTGGTTGGACAAACTAAAATTGAGAATTTAGTAGATAACAATTTAAATGATTTTTTTATTATTACATTTGTTTCAAATAAACTTATATTTATTTTATAAGTAGCTATTTTATATTTTCAAATATACAAGCATTAATTCTTAAAAAAAAAAAAATACAAACATTATATATAAACTTGGTAAAATTTTAATACGCATTTAGTTATGCTTATTTGTAAATGTATCTCATGCATATGAATGAAGTTACAAGCTAGTATTTATAGAAGTGTTAACAAAATTTTCTTTATATGGTTCATAAACAAATGTCTTAAGGGCATTTGTTAACCGGATCTCTCTCTCATAACTGAAACGTGTGCATTTAAATGCTGCCAAGAACTCATTTGACTGCATATATAGAGAGAAAAAGAAATGGGACGTTAACTTAGATATCGTCATCAAATATCTTGGCAATCAATGTACAAGTATGAAAATAGAACCAATATTGCTCCATTAGCATTTTTGAGTTATTTTGAAAATTTGTCACTTTTAATGAGCTTTCGATGGATTCATTCGATTTGTTCCATTTTTTAAAGAAAAGATGTTGAACTATATATATATTATGCTAGGGTAAAATTCCATTTATAAGAGCATTACCATTAGATGTGTCAAATGCCAAATATTTGGTATTTGACACACCAAACACCAAAAACCAACCTTCATAAGATATTTCAAATCTCAAAATTTTTGCATGCGGCTATAGTACACTCTCAAATATGAGATGGTACGGACAAAAATGCCAAAATTTTTATTCTTATTTTATTTACTTTTTCTCTCTCCTCCCAACACATATCTCTCTCTCCGTCTAGTTCTCTCAACTCTCATCTCTGTCTAGCCCTCTCTATTGCTCTTTCACAGCCACGTCGATCTCACCTCAGTGACCACCACGCCGCGCCGCCGAGCTTCGTGCCATCCACCACGCCACATCACGCCGCTGAGCTTGCCATGCCATCCACCCCCCCCCCCCACGCTGCTGATCTCTCACTGTGTGAGACATGTCTTTTTTTTTTTTTTTTTTTTTTTGTTGCCGTGGGTTTTATTGTTGTGGCTATTGGTTGATTTTCATGGGTTGTGGTGGTGGCTTTTTTTGTTGTTGCCGGTAGGTTATGAGGTTCAGGTTTATCTAGAGGGATTGGAGGTTGGGTTTGTTTGATTTGGGATGTGTTTTGAGGTTTGTGAATGTGGTGGGTTGTGAGTTAGTTGTGGCAGTGGTACTGTGGTTGTGGCGGCAATTTGGTGGTTGTGGTGGTGATTATTGGGTGGTTGTGGTGGTTATTTTTTGGGTTGTTGTGGATTTTTTTTTTGTGGTTGTGGTTTTTTTTTTTTTAATTTTTTTTTAAGGTGGCATTGTTAGATGTGGGTTTGTGCCGGTGGTGGCTGTCGGTGGTGTTGTTGCAGCAGTGGTTGTTGTTGTGGCAATGGTGGTTATGCCGTTGTTGTTGTTGTTGTTGTTGTTGTTGTTGAGGAGTTAATATATTATTTTAATGTGTTGTAAATATTATTTTAATATATAAAATTGAAAAATAAAACATGTGATGAAGGGGATATTGTAAAATGATGTAATAAAATAATAAAGTAGGCTTTTGGTGTGTCAAAATGACATCTTTTATAGAACAGCTGATGGTAATGCTCTAACAGTAGTTTTTTATGACTTGTGAACTTTTGCAGATAAAACTTATTTACTAATAAAAAAATATCATCAATTAAAAAAAAAAAAAAAATCATGTGCGCCTCATAGATCCAGAATTGAGTTAAAAGAATAAAATGTTCCAATATATGTTTACTAAAAAAATTATTTTATTCTTGGAATTGAGAATTTATTGCACCATATGAAATGATCTAATCAATAATAATGCTTAATTGTAAAGTTATCTTGCCGATGACAAAAAAAAAAAAAAAAAAAAACTCGAGTATAAATTTTTTTTTGAACAAATACTTTCATATGAGTAATATAATTATTATATTTTTAGTAGGAACAAACTTTCAACTAACGTATATATTATATGAAAGAAGAGGGATGGAAATTTCCTCCAATCATATATATATACTTGCTTTTCAATTGTATGCCCATTTTAGCGAATAACCATATGCGTGGGCATGACTCGTGAGTCATGCCCCCTTAGTCTATTCATAATTTACAGCTATGTTAAGAAATAAGGAAAACTAGAAAAGTTAGTTTACATTGTACTATCAATATAAGACTTATTTGTGAAATTTACATTATAAACTAATCAAATGTGTACAACATTATACACATTTTATAAATGTAAATCTTGATAGCATCAATATAAGATTTACTCCTCTCGCCTTTCTAGCCTGCCTTGTGTTGCTCAGAAATGGCTAAACCTTTTTCGAGAGGCTTTCACCCTGAAAACTTAACTAAAGACCGTTACAAGATAGCTCGACTGGGAAGTAGCATATCTTTCAAGAAAAAAAATCGGTTACAAGGTATTCACCCTAATTGAATAAAAGAAGGGTAGGCTCAAGGGCTTGTTAAGGAAGGAGGCAAGGGCCGACGAAGGGGGGAAAACGAAAGACGTTTTTTGGTCTCCCCTGATTTTGTCATTTTTTCATCAATGTTGGCCCAGCCCAGTTCGCTTCCTTGTCGCTTCTTTCTGGCAACTAGCTTCTCAAGTGGGTGGCTTAGTAAACCCCCATGATGTGGTAAAGAGAGGATATTAGGGGAAGCAGTGAGTGGAGATTCCCCTGCAGAGAGTCGGATGAGGGGATACCTTCACATCCAATTTGGAGGGCGGGGATATCCCGACCCTACTATCATTATGCCTTTGCAATGTTACTTGGTTCAACTCTACCATAAAATTAACTAATTATTTACTCATAAAAAAAAAAAATAAAAAAAAAAAATCAATCTTGATAGTATCAAATATGTTATTATTGTAACAATGTTGTACACTATCAATGTAAATCACATTGATAATACAATTTAAACATAATAGTCTAATAAATAAATATAAGACTTTGAATTTCCAAATAATAATAATAATAATAATAATAATAATAATAATAATAAGACTTGGACTCAGTTGCGTCGCAAGAGAGAATAGATAATGGTCGTGCGCATCATCATCATGGCCCCCTAGCCGCTTTGTTTGACAAATTAAAATTTCAGATAGTTTTGGATATTTGTCTATGCACCGTTTGGATACAGCTAAAAACTGAAATTGAAAATTAAAAAACACTGTAGTAAAATAATTTTTAAATGTGTGAATAGTACTGCAAGACCCATTTTTAATAAAAAAATTGCTAAAAAGTGTAATTTGTGGGACTGTAAATAGTGCACAGGTCACTATTCACAGTAAAAAAGTCAAATATTGTAGCTACTGTTTATGAATAGATAAAAATATTGGCCTAAAACACGTGCAAAAAAAAAAAAAAAAAAAAAAAAAAAAAAAAAAAAAAAAACTGAAAACGCAAACACATCAGCCGGACCCAAACGTACCCTATGTATATTTATTGTATATATATAACATAGATTAGGCAATCTATTCTGTGACTTGAAAATCCATCTCAAACTAATTAAACTTTGAATGTGTTAGTTTATTTATTATTGTTTCAGGCTCAGGGTCAAGAATCTTTGATTTAGATATAGAGAAGAAAAATGAAGAGACAAGGAGAGCTAGACTTAGAAGAAAGGGTTGGTGATGATGATGGAGAAGAAGATGGTTATGCCGCAGTTGTTGTTGGGTCTGGCTATGGTGGCTCTGTTGCTGCATGTAGGATGTCAATGGCAGGAATTAAGGTGTGTTTATTAGAGAAAGGCAAGAGATGGGAAGCTCAGGATTTCCCAACTGATAGCTTGAAGATCATGTCCAATGTGAGGATGGAGAACCAGAAATTAGGCCTCAGATTTGGCCCAAAAGATGCTCTATTCCAGGTTATTTTCTATTTTTTATATATGCTAGCTCTACGTAAACATGAAAACCATGATAACACACAATAATGCTTTAGAATAATATGGATACTTCAAGTGTGCCAATTCCATTCGTAATTCCATCAATTATTGTCTATAAAAAAAATGAGTTAATTCGGCCAATGCTCAAGTTACATATTGTGCGTTACTGCTTGCTTTATTATTTGTTGTATTATTGTAAAATTTTGATTTATGCTATGCTTTACTCCCACCAATCTTCAACATAGCAATGGTGAAGAGCAGCAAAGAAAAGAAGGCCTTGAACACAGCTCAAGAATGGCCTTTTCAAGTGTTTGGAGACTATATATGACTACATAGTAATAAAAAAAAAGAAAAAAAAAGATGGTTAGAACTTAGAACTTAAAAGTGATAAATCAAAAGATTTTTATTTTTATTTTTCCGTTCATGCTTATTTTAATTAAGGAACAAATCTTTCTTTAAATTTTTGTTCAGTATATCTATTCCTTTCAAACAAAATCTTGATATCATAAAAAAAAAAAAAAAAAAAAAGGCATGATAGAACTTAGAAGTGATAAATCGAAAGATTATTTATTTATTTATTTTTTATATGCTTGTTTTAATTAAAGGACAAACCTTTCTTTAGATTTTTATTCGGTATATCTATTAATTTCAAACAAGATCTTGATATCATAAAAGAAAGCAACTCTCAACAACATCTTCCTTCAAACAAGAGTACAAGACCAAGACTCTTAAATTCGTGCCTTTAGTTTTCTTCTCTCTGTCTCTCTCTTTTTCAACGTCTTTAAACGTTGATCATTGACCGTTCCCACATTAGCTGAAAGAGTCACTTCTTCAAATACCAATGGTTGTCTTTATCAATCATTCAATGCTTTGTTGAGCTTACTTTGTAATAGTTTTTATATTATCGGTTGACCTGGTGGTATTTTGACCCTTTAAATTAGATGTGTGTTTTGACTTAATTTGTAACTTTCAAATTAGATACTTTAGCCTTCTTATTATAATGATGGAGTCTTTAGTTAGTTATTTTTGTTTATCTGTGCTAAAAACAATTTAAGAATAATATGATTGTTCTCAAAATAAAATCAAACCAATATTATATAAGTGTTTAATTAGGAGAAACAACTCTTTTCACATGCTATACCAAATTTCAAACTATAATTAATGGCACTTTTTTTAATAATATTTTATATTTGTCAATCTCTTCGAACGTCACCTCCTCCTTTACTATCTATCCAATTTTATTTTATTTTATTTTAAACAAAACAAAAAAAACAAAAAACTTTGACGTGTAAAATTGTTCTTTCAAAAATACAACCTTAAATTTTGGAGTATTTTTTAAAAGTTTACTTTTACAAACAACTAACCCAAATAGACATGTTGAGACAATCCCTCTCTACATTAATGTAGTATTTAAAAAAAAAAAGACTAAATTATAATTTACACCTATAAAATTTGGAATAATTTTAATTTTAATTTCTAAAATTTCAAAATCAGCATTATAAGGTTAGGCTTTTGATTTAAGTTCTTCTATTTCCCATAAAGTGCCATCTAAACCAAATAATCAATCATGTATGCTAGGTCAAATAAATAGCATAAAAAAATATTTAGTTTTTTCCCCTTATTTTTCTTTTTATTTTTCATTTTTTTCTTAGGGTGGTAAATGAAACATGTTGTTTATAAATAGCTCAAGTTCAGTTCGAAAAAATGCTAGTTTATATTCTTTTGTTAAGGAAACAAGCCAAAATCAAGTCTAAGTTTAAACTTAACTAGTAAGTTAGTTAAGCTCAAATATAATAATATATTAGTAACAAGTTCATGAATATGAAACTCGATTTAGTTATATATAAATTATATTTTTACTTATAGATTTAATGTTGACATGTATATATAGAAATGATATCAAATATCAAATAAGTATTTGTAGTTTATTGATAATATAAAAATAAGTAACAATTGATAGATTTTTTAAGATAAAAACAATTAATAAAGGTTTTACTATATATATGAGAAAAAAAAAATTAATCAAGCAATTCTTGAACAAGTTTGAATTTATTTAAAAAAAAATCAAATTTTAATATATAGTCTTATTTGGTCACAAGCTCGAGTTCGAAAAATTTAAATGAACAAACTTTAAGCATGGTTTTAAAAAACGAACTAGACCGGTCGGTTTGACCAAGAATCGGACACTAATATGTTCCGATTCTTATAAAAAACTAGAAATTAAAGAAAAAGTACATTTAACAGGAAACTGTTAGTCAAACCGTGAAAACCACAAACTAGGATAGTTAAATTGGTGTTTCTCAAAAAAAAATAAAAGGACTGTTAAATTGGTTTTCAACAATTTCAGCAAATTGAGCAAAATAAACAAAATTTTTCCTCATTTTGACAGCAAAGTTGGTGCTTATCTCTCATTGAAGGTAACATCGTTGCTTGTTGTACATGGTTGCTTCTTGTGAGTAAGATGAGATTTGAGGAAATCTGAAATTTGTGGGTAAAAGAAGATTTAAAGGGGTGAGAGAAGCAAAGTGAGAAATGTAGTGCTTAAGAGAGTCAAAAGGAAGAATTTTTGGTTTTAGCCTTTAGGTGATGAACTGGTTCGGCAGAAGAGAGAGAGAGAGAGAGAGAGAGAGAGAGGACAAAACACTAAAATAGTGGGTGGGTTTAAGAAAAAAAGACACAAAAATACTAGTATAATAGTATGTGGTCTACGTTTTAAAGCCAACAAAAGTAAAGAAAAATAAAATAAAATAGTGGAGTAGTTTGAAAGATGGCAGTGTGTGAATTAATAGTTTGAAAGATGGCAGTGTGTGAATTAATACTGATTCCATTTACACGGGAACTGGGACTTTGATGATGCACCTAAACGAATGGCAGCCAGCCATGTGTCCTTGAATGTATTTTATTTTATTTTATTTTATTTTTTGTGTGTGTTAATAAATTAATATTAATTGAAAATGATATATAACTTATTTTTTAAATATTAAAGAATAGTTTGTGTTGTAAGCCATTAACATCTAATTTAACACGTTCATAAAAAAAATAAAAAAAAATCTAATTTAACACCTTTTTATGTTTAGAATAGATTTCTACGAGAAAAATATATCAATCCTAATTTAAGGGAAGTTCAATTAAATTATGTATTCTTAATTATGTTATAAAAAAAGTTATATCATTGTCATTATTTTTGTAAATGTTAATTTATGTTTATATTTTTTTGTCCTATCCATTTATATTTAATATAAAGTATGAAAACTCATTTAAAATTGTTAGTAAATAATATGATAAGTTATTTTTAATTTTTATAATTTAAAAATTATTAATTAAATTATTTATAATATCACCCCGTAAAACGAGGAATCACTCCATTTTCCGAAACGACATTCGACGTGGTGATTAGTTCTGATACCAAATGTTACAAATCCTTGGGTAGAATTCACTCTTGAAAAATCAGCTTGCAAAAGGAGGGTGTCCAAGAGCTTATAAACACATGATTAAACTTACGCTTAATCCATGTGGGACATTAGGATCATAATAGCCTAAAAAGTTTTAGTTTGTAAAACTGTGTTTGTTTCACTGAAATTCATCTGAATTATTCAGAAGAAAGATATCGAATTTGAATCTAAGAAACAGAATGAAGTAATGGGTATGACAGTATGTAAAATTAATGAAAAATTTTGAATTTTGCTTTGGTTTTTCTCGAGAATCAAACAAGGAGATGCAAAGTAGCTTTTTTTGTGTTTGTTTTCCTAGAAAATTTTGATTTTTTGAGAAAATGAGAGGAGGTTGCCAGTTGTGCATTTGGAGTAAATGAAGTAAAAGAACCCCAAATCTAAATGCTATGTAACTTTGTGGGTGTGGATCAAAATTTTGAAACTTTAAGTTTAAGAGGTAACATTAAAATTACTCTAAACTTTAAGGATGTAAATTGCAATTTAATCTAATAATTAAATGATATAAATTGGTTTCACCAAAACTAATTGGGACAACTATCATTTTTATTTGAAATAGATTTATTTTATGGCTTAGATTAGTAGATTATTACAAATCTAAAGATATACAGACTATCACGTCATTTAAGATGACACTTAATACAGTTGGAAATATAATCTTAACCACGAAATTGAATGAATTTTGTTCAAGCACATTGAGCTTGTAGGGGCAAAAAAAGTATTAGTAATGTGAGGTTGAAAATTTGATTAAAACATCTTTGGTTTCTTAACTGTAGAGTGTAAACTTCAGTGTTGATGATGAATTCATGTGTATTTGATGAGAATATAGGTGCATGAACAAAATGACTCTGTAGCAGTAGTGGCCTGTGGGCTTGGTGGAGGTTCACTTGTGAATGCAGGAGTGACAGTGCCAACCCCAGTTCGTGCTAGAAGGAACCCAAAGTGGCCAAAAGAATGGGAAAGGGATTGGGATAATTGTGAGGCTTCCGCTGCTGCCATGCTGAGACTACAAAGTGTTCCTATCCAGTTTCCTGCTGTGAAAGTCTTTGGAGAAATAGCTGAAGAACAGATTGAACAATGTTTTGAGACTTCGGTGAAGCTAAGCATAAATTTTGATCTTGAAGAGCCAATGGCTAATTCAAAGACACCTCAACAAATGGGCAGCTGTGTGGCCTGTGGAAACTGTCTTTCTGGTTGTCCTTATAATGCCAAAAGTTCTACAGACAAAAATTATCTAGTTTCAGCAATCCAGGCATATTTTCCATCACTTCTTACATTGTTAATAAATTATATTTTCATTTACTTGGGTCAAGAAAGTTCCATGGATATAAAATTGCTTCTCAGATTTTGTGGCTGGAAGGCCAAAACCAAAATGGTGGTAAGAGATTAGAGCAGCTTATTTTCTTTTAAATCCGGTATCTGATCCTATGTAATGGTTTTGTATTTTCAAATGCTATATGGAATAATATGAAGTAATATTTGTTGGGTTGTCCAAACTGTTTCTCATTCACTTCTATAGTTCTGTATGTTAACTTCCCTTTTAAAATCGAAATTTCTTTATGTTGCAGGCAGGATGTGACATTAGAACAGAATGTCAAGCTCAGTATGTGGTTAAAAACCCGTACGATACTTGCCAAGAAGAAGGCAAAAATAGCAAAAAGAGAAGATGGCGTGTTTACTTGAATGAGATTGACTATATAACCAGTGATTTTGTAGTCCTCTCAGGTACAAAGCAGTAGCTATAAATAGTGTGTACTTAGTAGAAATTTTGTTGAAAACAAACATTTTTTAACGAGTTCCATTTGTATTGTTCAATAGCGGGAGTTTTAGGCACAACTGAAATACTTTTCCAGTCACAAATGAGAGGATTGAAACTTTCGGATGCACTTGGCTCTGGATTCAGCTGTAATGGGAATACTGTAGCCTGTCTTGCTGGAAGCCCAGCACCCTTGAATTCTTTCGGATTAGACAGAAAGCAACTCTCAAAGATACCTTTCCAAGAACGGCCAGGGCCATCCATCTCTTCTTCTTACACATCTTCATTGGGATTCACCATCCAGGTCTAAAAACTTAAAAACTAAATGCACTGTACTTCTAACTGGGTTTCCCTTTATCTTAACTACTTGTCATGATATGATTCGATCATTGGATTCAGGTGATACTGATAGACCACAATCCATACTCCAATGATAAATGGCCTTAACTGGTATGGTCATCTAGTTTAAGCGGCCATGCAGTCTAGGTCTTTGATCTAGAAAATCACTATAAGCATACAATCTCGTAGTATCCAAACATGTTTTGCATACATAGACATGTATGAATGTAGAACTATAAACATTCTTTTTCATTGTGGACTTTTCTGACACACCCTTTTTCTATTGGCACAGAGTGCTGTACTTCCAACAGCTTATCCACACCTGCTGTTTAAAGGGATTGTGAGTTATGGTTGGCCAACTGGCCACTGGTTGTTTCATGGGATCATTGAAAAGATAAGACATATTTTGGGTTTTAAAGCATGCCAAGCTATTGCTCTTAATGCAATGGGTTATGATGACAGTGACGGGAAGATTATGTGGGACAAGGACAAGAACAGAATTTGCTTTAGTCCACCCCATGATCCTTTACTCCCACAAAAAGTCAAAGCCTTTCAAAAGCTCACTAAGAAATTAGGAGGAATCCTCTTCTTATCAAGGTACCGAAGCACATCTGTCCATCTTTTAGGTGGGTGCAATGCATCATCAGATCCTTCATATGGTGTTTGCAACCCCAGTGGCCAAGTATTTGACCCAGAGTCTTCAGTCATGGTACACCAAGGCCTCTATGTCTGTGATGGTTCTCTAATCCCATGTTCTGTTGGCATAAACCCATCTCTTACTATCGCATCTGCAGCTGAGTATGTAAGTAGGCACCTTGTAAAGGATGTTCTCAAGTACAAGAGTAACAAGAGTATTGAAATTGCTTCTCAGAATCCACATTCTGTCTCAAATAAGAATGTAAAGAGTGATCAGAGATCAGTTGTCACATTTGAAGAAACCATGAGGGGTTATGTGGGGGGTATGCAATGCACAGTTTTTCTCAAAGTGAAGATGAATGCTCAAGAACAGAAGGGCCTCAGTGATTGTCATTCTCTTCTAAGAGGCAAAGTTGGTGGATATGTGGAATTAAAAGCCATTGAGAGGGATAAATTACATATCATAGATGGAAAAGTAAGTTTGTGTGAAGTAGATTACAGAACTCCTTACACGCAGTATATGCATTATCATCTCCTCCTTGTAGGTTCTTCTGGCTCGAGGTATGAGAAAGTTTTAGTGTAAAGTAAATTTCTTGTTCATTTTCTTTGCTTATATGAGAGAATCAATAAATTCCATATCATGCAGATATATTCTCGAGGGAAGAAAGATAATGACTCCTTATCTCTTTGCATTATATGCTTGGAGGGAGTCAACAACATTGCATGTGACCTTTAAGAAAGTTGCTGAGAACAATTCCAAGGAAGACATGATGCTTCTAAAAGGCAGGCTCACTGTCTCCATGGTAGAGCTTCTAAAGAGCTTGATAAGCCTTAGAGGAAACAACAGAGGAAGGTTTATATGTCATCTGTTATACACACTCTACAGAACCTATTTTGTACAGAAACCACAAGGGAGCCACAAGGACTTCTCCCCAAAAGATTTGTATTATAAATTTTATCCAAGCAGCACTCTCCATGAAATTAAAACAGGTATCAGGAATCTAAATCTGCTCAGAGTTGATGTCAGTGTACAATGCAGTCTCAGGAGAATCAATGATCATAATCAGAAACAAAAGACTACATAGAACTATGGGATATTCATTTAAATTCTACCAATATGTAAATTAAGAACTTATGAAATGCACTTTCAAGCTAAAAAAATTAGATAAATTGATGGAAGAAGAAATACCCCACCAATGAACTGTACGCTCAACTTCGTGATTTTACCTGATCACCACAATGCTAATGGAGCATAGACTTCATGTTATTTCTTTTACTTCCTTTGTTATATTACTTAAAGTTTCTAATCTGTGTCCTTCCTGTTTATTATGCAGAGGATGGATTTACTATCAGTTGCAGGCAATGGAAATGCACCCATAATTCCTCAAAGCTTGAAGGACCAAAACAATTATACCCAGTTCTCCTTCTTAATGGGTATTCTTCTGACAGTTACTGGTTGCCAACAGAACCAAATGATCTAGTCAGAACTTTACTGGAAGAAGGACATGAAATATGGCTATTGCAACCAAGGTTGCACCCACTGAATCCTTCAAACAACTTCACAATTGAAGATATTGGAAGATTTGATGTCCCTGCTGGTAAAGAATATAGAAATATACCCCACTTGAAATCAATTCTTACTAACCTCTAATGTCTTGCCAGCGGCAGTTCTCACTTTATTTCTTTCTTTTGCAGCAATAAATAGGATCCTTGAATTGCATGGGCAGCGCATAAAAATACATGTTGTTGCACATTGTGTTGGAGGCTTAGTCATACATATTGCTCTCATGGGAGGGCACGTCTCTGCAACCAATATAGCTTCTTTGTCTTGCACCAACACTTCAATGTTCTTCAAGCTAAATACTTTATCCATGTTTAAAATGTGGCTTCCTCTGCTCCCCGTAAGCTCTCTTTCTCTCTCTTGTAATGAAATTTAATTTCCACGAAAATATACAGAATTTGATTGGCTCAAACTTGCTAATATGCTCAGCCAATTATAATAATCAGAATAAAAATAACAAATAACAAGAAGCAAACAAATAAAAAGTAAATAAATAAGATGTCTAGGTCTTATGAAGACATAACATGATATAGCACAATTTTGTACAAACCTCTTTCTCCTTGAGACTAAGAAGGTCTTTCAATTCACCGTGCAGCTATCAATGGTCATACTAGGCAAGAATAAAATTCTGCCTATGTTGGAAACATCAAAGTCTAGTTTGCGTCATCGGCTCTTGAAGTCCATTGCCCTTATGATTCCACGGTATGAGAGATGCACCTGCAATGAGTGTGAGCTTTTTTCTGGTCTATTTGGAAACGCATTCTGGCATGAAAACCTAAGCCCCAGCATGCACTACTGGTTAAACAAAGAAAATGTGACAATGCTTCCCATGGCAGCATTTCCCCACCTTAGAAAAATCTGCAATGCTGGTAACATCGTTGACAGCAAAGGAAACAACTCATATTTGATCCATCCTGAGAGAAATGTCACTCCCTACGCTTTATATTTCCGGAGGACGGACTATCCTTGCAACTCCAAAGACTTCTTTTCTTGCTAACAAGTACATGAAGTTACACCAGCCTGGTTTTAGACATGAAAGAGTTGTAGTGGAGGGCTTTGGTCACTCGGACCTATTGATTGGAGAAGAGTCATATAAGAAGGTTTTTCCTCACATTTTATCTCATATTAGATCAGCTGAAAGAGAAAATGGTGCAATTAGTGCTGGGGGAAGAAAGTACAGCAAAGAGGCCATGGACTGGGAAGATGATCCTTATGAAGAATATGGAGGTTTTAGCACTTGGTTTTCTCCTTTTGTTGTTATTTTGTTGTTTTTCATGTTAGTTGCATTATGCTTGTCAATTTTCAATTTTTAAGGATGAAAAGTTCTTGGCCATGCTATTGAATGATGTATTTTTTTTTTCTTCATATTTTGAATATGAAATTGAAAAGCTCTCTTGTTTATCTTATTAATTGAAGCCATTATATAAGTCATTTATGATAATTAGCCATATTGTTAGAAAAAAAAATTTTAAAATCAGAAGGAATTGTCTTCTTTATGGACCTTCACTAAATATTTCAACATAATTCAAGATATTAATGAAGAAATCAACCATCAAAAGAAAATACTCTTCACTTTGTGCAGCATGATAGCCAAAAGAAAATCCAGTTGAGCTTAAGCCACTGTCCCATCGCTCTTGGAAGCTAAAACTTGACAACATGAGAAATTTGAACTCATAAAATGTTTTTGAGTACCAAAATCCTAGCCGTTAGGCTCACATGCCACAATTATGGATGAACTTTGGCAATATAGTTTTCTTTTCTTTTTTTAATCTGCAATGTTTATTCAACAAGAAAAGAGGGAATGATGTTCCTCACAAACTGAGTCGAGGACTCTTTGAGGATTGTTCTTTGTAAAACCGAAAGACATTTTAGACTTGAGAGAAAACTTTGCAATAATGTGAGCAACTGTATGTGTTGCAATCTCTCTTGACTGAGCGAAAACAACAACCTAAAAACAAAGCTTTGAAACTTAAAACATTGCTAATAACTTTCGCACTATAGTTGATTCATCATTTCATGAAACTATCATAGATAGTTACTGTGAGTGATAGCATTAAGATGTTTAAAAATTCTTAGAATAATTTCACCGTAGAGTTTCTAAGATCCCATATCCACTTATTTTGAAATAAGTGAATTAAATTTTATTACGTCACCAAAATTATAAATTTAATAAATATTAGACAACTTTTGTTCAAAACGTCAATATCTATGTAAAACCCAACAATATTTTAACAATTGCATGTAAAACTAATTCAAAGAACCTACATGGTGATGAAAATCTAAACCAAACTATTATTATTTTAAAAAATATATAAAATAAAAAACATAAAATACTATTTTAGTTTATAAACTTTATCAAAAGTTTGTTTTTCATCTCTAAACTATTAAAAAATGATATCCCTATTTTTATCTCTAAACTATTAAAAAAATCTTTATAAAGTTTAAGAAAAAAAAATGTAAATACTATTTTAATTTCTAAACTTTAACATAAGTTTGTTTTTCGTCCTTAAACTAAAAAAAAAAAAAAAAAAAAATTCATCTCTAAATTTTGTAAAGAGTTTTTTCAATAGTTTAGAGACAAAAATAGGGATGACAAAAGATTTTTTATTAAAATTTTTTCATTAGTTTAAGGATAAAAACAAATTTTTAGTAAAGTTTAGAAATATAAATAAAGGACAAAACTTAGGTACAGTACCTCTTTAGGTTTCTCTCTTAAGATTTAGCCATATGACTATTTAACTAAAAAATACATTTTCATCCTATAAGAAAAAATTCACATGACATAATCTTAAAAATGAGAACTTAAGGAACAACACCTAAGTACTGTATTTAAGTCTTGCTCATAAATAAAACATTTTCAATAGTTTAGAGACAAAACATAAAATTTTAAATAGTTTAGAAATGAAAAACAAACTTCTTAAAATTTAAGGACGAAAATCAAACTCTTAATAAAGTTTTGGAATCAAAATAATATTTTACCCCAAAAAAAATCTTATCCAAATAAAAATCATCCATACCGACTATAACAGTCAAGTGTCAACAAAAATCTTTCGCGGTAAAACGGTTTACAAGGTAAGACGTGGCCTTATATACATCGTTGGATATATATATATAAAGCAGGCCTTAGATACACACCCTATTTTCTCGTAGATTCCCACCGAACCAAACCAAATCCATTAAACAAAACTCTCACTCTCACTGTCTCACACACTCTCTCTCTCTCTCTCTCTCTCTCTCTCTAAAAAAGGAAATGAAATTCAACGAAGAATAGAAGATAGAAACAATGGCTCTCCATCTCCACTCTCACTTTCTTTCACCAAAGCTCGATACCTCCAAAACCCTAATTCTCTGTACCTCTTCCAATGGATTCCCAAAACCTTTCGCTCTATTCAAACCCACCTCCTCACCTTCACGTTCACGCCCTCGATTCCTCTGTTCTTCTTCTTCCTCAAAGGACTCCTCCAACGATAGCATCCCCAGGTTTGTTTTCTATATGTTCTGTTTGGTTGCCGAGAAAATTTGTACGACAAAAAAAAAAATTTGAATTGTAAAACTTGAATATAATATATGAAAAGTTCTACGAAATCTTATACAAATATTTTTTTTGTTTTTGTAGCAATTTTTGTATTATAGAAGGACCAGAAACTGTTCAGGATTTTGTTCAGATGCAGCTAAGGGAAATCCAAGATAACATAAGGAGTAGACGCAATAAGATCTTTCTCCTCATGGAAGAGGTAAAGTTTTTTGTTTTTTTTTTGGATGAAATTCTTCAATTTAGTCTGCAAAAATTCTAGCACCACATCTTTTGTAACAACTGTCTACATGGAAAACTTTGACTATATGAGAAAAAATTGGTGGGTCCCCGTAGAAGTGTGAAAGTTACACGTATCTAGTTACAGTATAGTTGCGGCAAAAGTTGTGACATTTAGTTTATAATGTGTATAGTACATCAATCCAGAGTCACAACAACATTTCATAACTGCTGAAGTGGCAATTTGTTATTGGTAGTTACAGTCTACCACGTAGGATAGTTGCGGCAAAAGTTATGACATTTAGTCTATAATGTGTATATGTGTATAGTACATCAATCCAGAGTCACAACAACATTTCATAACTGCTGAAGTGGCAATTTGTTATTGGTAGGTAAAAAGGTGAACCCATATGAGAACCAATAAAAACTTATTAACTCAGCTGTTTTGAAAAAATTGTGAATTTTTTTTGTGTCTGTAGCATTACTCGTGGTTTATTTTAGCTATTTGCTAGTGCTAGAGCATAATTCCTTTGAATTAAGATCCTCTGGAGTTATTAGGTAACTAGACTGTGGAGTTCCTAAAAATCCTATTCATCCATTTTAATATGAGTGGATTGGATTTTGACATGTCATCAACATTTAAACAAATGTTGATTTTAGCCATTTTTTGTATCTATTTAAATTATTGATGATTTGGAAAAAATCCAATCTGCTCATTTCAAAATGGATGGATAGGATTTTAGAAACTCTATGGTGGAGTTACTCTAATAACTCTAGAGGATCTTAGTTCTTGCATTTTCTATGATTTTTGTTTTTCTAAATATTTGAAAATCAGTTATTGTATAGGTAAGGAGACTGAGAGTACAACAGCGCATCAAGAATGTGAAAGTTGTCAACAAGATTAGCGAGGAAGAAGCGAATGAGATGCCAGACATTCCGTCGTCCATTCCTTTTCTCCCCCATGTGGTGAGTTTCAAAATGAATAAATGATTGTGCAAAGAACACTGGGATGTTCACGTGACAGAGCATACTAATAGTTACCAACTAATAGAACACATGCACTTGGAAGAATCAATCATAAATTTGGTGGGGTTTGTAGAAAAATAACTTGGGTGCAAAGAGAAAATAGAAAGAGTGGTGTAGACACTCAATTTTGCACCCATAATTTAACCTTGGAAATTGTGTTTTACATTCATTATGGGTGATAGAGAAGAAAAATGCCAATGAAGAAGTTGTGGGACAAGATGTTTAGAATCCTATGATTTGCCTTTTTTCCCCTTAACTAGGTAGTTATTGATATGTATGAATGCAAGTGCATCATTTAGTCTATTCATTTTTCCTAATGCATTTCTTGGATATCCTCTAAGCTTGTGTGCAGGAACAGCACGCTCTTATGCTTTGTTCTTTTTAGTTTTTAATCTCTTCAAATTTTTACTATCTTGTGAGGTCTGTGTTACTAGGGCATTTATCTTTTAATGTGTTGGGTAACCTTCTATATTTTTCTTTTGAAGTAGACACCAAAGACATTGAAGCAACTGTACTTGACTAGCGTATCGTTTATATCTGGAATAATCATCTTCGGGGGTTTTATTGCACCTACTGTAAGTTTATAAGAGCATCTATATCAATTCTCATTCAATTTAATGATAATTAGAAAGTATCAATATTTCATTGTCAAATTTGAATAACCCATTTGTTTAATTATGTTTATGTGTGTGTATGTGGAGCCTTAATTTTCAGTTTCACACCATTATGGTCAGATAATTTAAAAAACCATAAGGGCGTTTATGTTCTTTTAATGCTTAACCATGGTCCATGATCCTCATCAAATGTCTAAAATTGTTTCTATGGCAGCTGGAGCTAAAACTAGGTTTAGGTGGCACCTCATATGAAGATTTCATACGCAGCATGCATTTGCCTATGCAGTTAAGGTATTCACCGGGTTTGCATTTCTCCTAATTTATGAATCTGAGTCTGAAGCAACCAAAACTTTGGTGTTGATGAAAGACATATCTGCTTGGTTACTGTTGTAAATAACAGTTGTTTAATTTCTTAATCAGCCAGGTTGATCCCATTGTTGCATCTTTTTCGGGTGGGGCAGTGGGTGTTATTTCAGCTTTGATGTTAATTGAAGCTAACAATGTAGAGCAACAAGAGAAGAAAAGATGCAAGTATTGCAATGGAACTGGTATGTTGAAATTACAATCGAGGAGATTTTCTTGTATGTCTAAAGAAGTTGAATTCCCTGCTTAACAGTTGCAGTCCAAACACATTCATCTTCATTCATTAGTTGTTGAGTAAAATTTTATTAGTCGATGGGCTGAATAGTGTGGTACAAACAAGCTTTTTAAATTTGAGTTAGACCTGGTTCTGTTATGATGAAAAATTATCAAAGTCTCCCTTAGTCTGAGGGGTTTCCATATTTATGAGTCATTATTGAATTAATTTGTTGCTGAATACAAAGTGATGAAAGTGCAGCTGATAAATTTTTGATTGCATTGTGTGATATTGTATTTGAGCTGCAATGTATTTTAGATGCTTATGGGACAGTTCGTCTCCCACAAGATCTTCAGAAGTACATGGATCTTGTATTATCATTTGTTCCATTTGCTGTCAAATTGATTATTTATTTTGGAAAGGAGGGGAGGGGAGCAGGGGAAGGGTCCAAAAGAAAACACTCATAATGTCTCTTCTTGTACTTATTTAATGGTTTAATATATCTTCTGTTGTCCAATGGTCAGGTTATTTGGCCTGTGCTCGATGCTCTGCAAGCGGTGTATGCTTGAGCATTGATCCTCTCTCAGTATCAAGTGTTTCTGATCGCCCTTTGCAAGTGCCCACAACTAAGAGGTGTCAAAACTGCTCCGGTGCAGGAAAGGTATATACTCTGATCAGATATAGATTATCTGTGGAAAATAGATTGGCATTTTCAAACTTGTGTACTCTTTTTTTTGGGATGACTAGGGTATTTCATTTCAACTGAAAGATATAACATGTTACAACCAAGAAACCTCGCAGCTAACAAACCAAAACAAATTGCACAATCCAACACAAACTGTAAAAATCGCATCTGCAACTACTTTACAACAAAAGATTTAATACAGGCAACAGATTGCCCACTTGTGTACTTGCAATTGTTTACATGATCTTTTGTAGTGCCATTAGTAATCTCTCTCTCTCTTCCTCAATAATACCTGCACACAGAGATTAATTAACTATATATTAAACTGAGTTGTGATTATTATCTTCCATATGTAGGTGATGTGCCCAACATGCCTGTGCACTGGAATGTTGATGGCCAGCGAACATGACCCCCGAATAGATCCATTTGACTGAAGAGAATTGGAGCCTGCTGTAATTTTCTTGTTTCTAATGTGACTTAGGAGAAAGGAAAAAAATAAAAGGCCTACTTCAATTTTCTCATTGTTGCTCTGAGTCTGAGTATTAATCAAGTGAATTGCCCTGCTTTTGCCAGAGGACTCAGGAGGGAATAATTTCTCGCATTGATTATTCGTAGCTAAGCAGCATTTGCTCCAAATCATCATTAGGAAGGTTTGTCAATCGCAGTTGTAGTTTACAGTATTGGCCTTGCGATCTTTCTGCTGATACTTAGAAATGAAACTATATAAATATATATATATATATTTATATATATATATATATATATATATATAAATGAATATTGGCCAAACCAGAAACAAAAAGCTGCTTACTCAAAGCTAAATTGTCTTCAATCAAAGAGAATAGTTCCCAACCGGGTTTGTTATCTTTCTTATTCAGAGCATCCGGGCAAATTTTGCAATATCCCTCAATAATAATTCTACACTTGCTATGTTCCTTTGCTAGCATCAAGGCCCAACGAATTGCCTGGGCTTTTACCTCAGGAGCACAGCTAGGAATTAACATAGACCAAACTCCTTTAACCACAGCTCTATCATTCCTCATAATGACTGCAATGCAAAGCTTGCTCACGCTGCGTCAGAATTCAATTTGCAGTACCCTTGAGGTTTACTCGAAAATATCGAAGTGATAGAACCAAATAACAGTTAGCATAGAAAAGTACCACCCTTGTGTGTGTGAAGAAGAAGAAGAAGAAACGAAAAGAAATCAAGAGTGAAATATATCAATATTTGTTATCTCAAAGAAAACATCATAAGTTAACAATAAAATAAACTAGCCTCACCACACAACCATAATGAAGCTCTTTCTTTCTTTCTTTTTCTTTTTTACTTTTTTTTTGAGGTTAAGTGTTATAATTTTTTCACTTATTCCAAGTTTACATATTTGCTCACTCAGGAGGAGTATCATGCTCTTCTCAAAAAAGAAAAGAAAAAGGAGGAGTATCATGAGGCTAACTTAAAAAAAAAATGAACAAATTAAGATGAGAGAAATTTGTAATATGAAAGATTTAAATATGTAATAATGCCTACTTTTATGATGGTGGTGAGGTAATTAGAGAAAAAGAAAAAGACAAAGACAAAGAAAAAGAGAAAGTAATATAATGAAATTTATTAAAAACAAATGGTATGTTCATACCTTCTTAATTGAAATTTGAGTGATTGTCTTCCTTTGAAATTAGTGGGAACATGGGAATAGATATGTAGGATTGGATTTGTTTTTTTTAGAATTTGAAGAATAAAGAGAAAAGATAATAAAGATAAAGAAACATGTAGAATGAAGTAATTGCTTGTTATTGGGAGTATAAAGTTAATGAGAACGTGGGAGTAGATATGTTCAAGAGAACAAATGAAAAAAAAATGGTACATAATTTTGTTTTTAAAGAAAACCCATTAGTTTATGCTTTTTAAAATTTATTTAAAATTTAGGAGTTCTAAAATTAGTAATTTTACATATCTAACCTTGATATTTAAACTTTTTAAATATGTGAATTTAAGGCATTTTGGGCATAAAAAAGTAAGAATTTAAACAGAGAAAACCCTTTAAATAGTAGAATAGATATAGACACAAATAACATCTACCACTAAAAAAAAATGTGAAAATATTATTTTAGTCCTTATATTTTAGGGTAGCAGTTAATTTGGTTTATGTAATTTTTTATTTGCAATCACTTTAGTCTCTACTATTAATTACTAACGAAAAATGCCTACGCAATATCTATCCAATGGACTTTGTGTTCCAAACGGTCCCACCCCACCTATCTTGTGTAATGGACCATTGATTGCTTCAAATGAATGACGAGGTGGAATGATTAAAATGGCTGGACATACAACCAAGTGGGAGCGTTGTATTTTTGTGCTTTGGAAGCTTGTGCTTGTTCTCAAATGAGTAGTTGAAGGATTTAGCTGTAGGGTTAGAGAGAAGTGAGCAAAGGTTCTTGTGGGTAGTTCGGAGTCCAGAGTCCACCTACAAAGGACCAAAGCAAAGACTCTTCGCCACCACCTGACCTAGATTTGGAATCATTACTCCCTATAGTTTCTTGAATCAGAAAGAGAAGGGACTCGTGTTTTTTTTTTGTTTTTTTTTTAATTTTTTTTTAATTTTTTTTTTTAATGAAATGGATAAAGAGAGGGGGAACTCGTGGTTGACTGATATGTTGATTTGGGTTTTAATTTTTCTGGGTTCATGTTTGTCCATGTTCAAAATTTGGCTCTAATTTTTTCCTTTTTTGGTGTTTGATTTTTTTTCTTTAAAATTGATAAATTTTTATTTTTTAATTCAGATGTTGATGTGGCAATTTTTTACTCTTATTTTAGTAGTGTGCCAACAATCCACACTGTTAGTCACCCCAGTTTTTCATTAGTAGTCAACAGTAGAGATCAAATTGATTGTAATTTGAAAATAGTTGAGACCAAATTGACTAATATCAAAATTTAAGTAATAAAAAAAAAAAAAAAAGGTGCAAGTTAAAAAAGAAAAAATAAGAGGGTTAGGTTAACAGATGCTCTTAGGGTAATTGTTAATAGGGTCATGCTAACGAGTGCCCTAAGGACATTGGTTAACAATCCATTTTAGGAAAGTTTTGATACTACTTTTATAGGAAATGAAAAAAGTTGTCAAAATATTAATTGTTTTTTTTTTCTTTTCCCATAAAGACACCACTTTAAAGGGCATTAGCATTTCCCTTGTTAATAAATCATAATAGGAAAGTTTTGACGCCGCTTTCATGAGAAATATAAAAAACTGTTAACAACATTTTTTTTTTTTTATTCTTCCAATAAAATATTTCTAAAAATAACTCCTAAACTAATTACCAACATTTCCAAAAGAAGAATAAAAGATATAATGTAGGGGAAATTGCACTTTACCCACCTGTGGTTTGGCCTGTTTTAACAATGTCCACCCGTGGTTTAAAAGTTATCACTTAACCCACCTGAGGTGACCTCCGTTAGACCCCCCTTACCCATCTCTCCCTTTTCATCGTTAAAAATAAGGGTAAATGTGTCTTTTTCATTATAATTTATGTCTCTCTCCTCTTTTCTCTCCTTCTTCTTCTTCACATAAAACCTAAAAGAAAACCAATACACCTACAGTCACAAACAAAGCCATAAATCCATGTGAACATACACCCATAGATTCGCTAGCTTTCCACTGCTAAATCCAAAAATTGACTACATAATTCTTCATAGAACAATCACAAAATAAAACTCTAACCCTCTTTCTTTTGTTGGTTCTCTAAAAAAAACCCAGATTCGCAAGTAAAAAAAAAAAAAAAAATCTGCAAAAAAAAAACCCAGCAATCTGTTCAAATTTTTTGGGTTTAATGGATTTGTGGGTTAATGGGTTAATACTGCTACAGCCATAGATCTAGCAGCGAACCCAACTCTGTTCAAAACGACGCCACTCTGAGCCGATCTAGGAGCTTCAGCAGGTGGAGTACTGCTATGTTGGCGACAGCGCTGAAGCTTTAGAAGCAGGTGCTTGTGTTGGCGACTTTGATGGAGAGTGTGAAGGAGACTGGGCTAAAATTAAATTCACTCACCTCAAATCTTGCAATTCTGAACAGTATTTCGCATCGAGGCCTTCAATTTGGGACTTGAGGTCCGATATCTTGAAATTCTGAGACGCGATCTTTTGGTCAAGTATCAAGCACCTTTGCTCCATGGCCCTGATATTTGCGTGCTTTGACGCCAAGACCTGAGACTTGCTTGCTTGCAATTCTCTCTCTGCTTGCAATCATTTTTTTTTTTGGGTGTGGTGAACATAGGTTGATAAAATTAGTGATTTACTCTTGTTTGGTTGGTGGGAAAATTTATAGGAGAGGAAAACCCAAGCTTCAATACACCTCCTTACTTGCAAGTGTTTAGATTTCACTTTGGCAATCTAAGTGAAGAGAGAAAGGGATTATGGATTTGGGGATTTTTAGGGATTCTAAGGTAGAGAGAGGGAGAGAGTTGTTCTTCCTTTTAGAGTTTTATTTGGGTTCTAATTTTGGCTTATATAGTAAAAGAGATTTTTTAATGGAAATGGTAGAGGTGGGTAACGGGGGTCTAACGGAGGCCACCTCAAGTGGGTTAAATGATAACTTTTAAACCACGGGTGAGCACTGTTAAAACGGACCAAACCACAAGATGGGTATTTTTCCTATAATGTATTTAATTCACAGATGATATATCACGTTTTTTTTCTTTCATTTCTATATGATATATCACGTTGGGTGTAGGGTTCGAGACTTAATTAATTCTATCTCATATCTCAAAAAAAAAAAAAAAAAAAAAAAAAATCAGAGTTTCAAAATCTTTTTCGTATTTTCCAACGCTTTCTCCCGTGCGGCCGTGCCTAGCTCACAAGACAAAAAGGAAAAATAAAAGATAAACAAAACAGAGAAACAAAACAAGGGCAGGAGACAAAAAGTCAAAAACGCAGAACAAAAGCAAAGACCAGCTGAGCCGAGACGGAGAAGAAGAAGAAGGCTGCGATGGGTTGGGGTTGTTCTTTAGCCGACTAGCGCAAGGTTGCGACTAACTATATAATATATATACCGGGTCTGTTCAGGGCCGGCACTACGCGTTGGTGACCAGGTCTTTTCAGGGGCGGCACTATGTGTTGGTGACGGTGGTCACATGACTACCTCACTTGAAAAAAAAAATATTCAATATTAATTAAAAATGGGTTATTAACCAACTTTAAAATATATATATAAAAAAAAAAAAAAAAAACTTACCCATCCTAGAAAAAAACCTTGAACACCCTAAATAAAAAATTTGAGCCCATTAATAATATATTATGGTCTCTTCAAAATTTTGGTTCATTGAAAGCTAATTTTAGTAATTTGCATTAAAACAACAATATTAGATCAATAGCTTAATTGTCAAATGGCAATAATATCAAATGTTTAAAATTGTTTACATTTTTAAAAGCGCACTTTTTTCAAATTGTTAATCTGTTTGTTGGATTTGTATGATACATTTTGTATATACGCGTATGCACTAATATAATGTCTAAAGGCTTTATTGAACATGATAAATGTAATGGTTTAATGTCTAAATTGAATGAACTTATAGTTTATCATTTATTCTAATTTGCTAGAACTATAAACAAATTTCTTATAAGAAAATCTATTACAAGATTTATCTATTAAGCGAATTTGTATTGATTTGAACCATCTTCTTTCAGGTCCTAGAATATGAGAAAAAGTCTCATATTTTTATTTTAATGATCATGATGAAATAAGAAGAGCATACAAAGAGGTTCTTGTCAACCTTTTAGCCATGATTTCCCTAAAAAAAAAAATTAGTGGAATGTTCAAGGTTTTTTCTAAGGTTGTAAAGTTTCTTTTTTTCTAGGTGTTAACCACCTATATTGATTTAAAATTAAATTTTTTAAAGTATATATATATTTTTTCCAAGTGCCGCCCCTGCCTGTACTCGGAGCTAAAAAAAACTTAGCCTTGTGGCTGTGGAATACGCTGAAGAATAGTGACGCAGCTGGTCCTCTTTATAAAAGGGATGTAATAGGGAGAAACATGCAGAGTGTGGAAGCTGTGTGAAGAGATAGAAAGAAAAAGGACAGTGTCTTGTTCAGAGAGCAGATCTTGTTGCATTCTTGGTTTCACTGGGTTTCTAGAGAGGTATTATTGTATTTTTCAAATTTATTGTCAACTCAAGTTTTGGACATAAACTGCATTCTCTATTTTATTATAGTAGATTTGTCCCTTAAGAGGGTTTTTCTCGTCATGTGTTCTTGTGTGATTAATTTTCTTGGTGGTTGCGTGATTTTTTTTTTTTTAAGGTTATATTTAAATTTTATTAACATATAGATGGAGATTTATCCCAAACAAATTTATGGCTGATGTATTGTCCCCTACCTCTGTTTGTGAAATGACTGCATAAACAAAACCAATATATTCTTACTAATCTATTGCAGTCCTCAAGCCATTATAATGTTGTATCATTGACCACATTGTTCTCAATTTTACAGGATTTGAAAGAGGTGATTGGTAAACAACCATTGCCTATGTTTACTTTCATGGAGATGCTTACATCATTATCGCCATTTTTCACAGCTGCTGCTGTGATTGTACTAAGTCCCATAGTAAAAGAACGCATTCCTGAAGAAGTCCGCAATTTTCTCCTCCATCTATGAAAAATGTCTGTGTATGCCTCAACTCAATCTCATCATTGAAGAGGACTGTGGTATGGATCGCAATCAAATTTATGAAGCTGCCACAACCTACCTACGTACCATTATTAGGGATTCAACATCACCAAAATTTCTCAAAGTAAGCAAAACCATTAAGCAAGAGAGAGCAACCGCTGATATTGTAGTGGGTGACTCGGTTATTGATTCCTTTGGGGGAATTAAGACGCTCAAATGGAAGTTAAGTGCAGAAAAAGACGCGCATGGTGATGATTTAAGATATTTTGTGCTTTCCTTTGATAAGAAATTCAAAGAGTTTGTGCTAGACTCTTATTTATCTCATGTATTATCACGTTCTGAGGCTATACAAGAAGCAGAAAGGGAGGTAAAGCTTTATAGCCGTGAGTGTGGCCATGGTGGTGGTGAATGGGGTTTTATTATCCTTAAACATCCTGCTACATTTGAGAAGCTGGCAATGGACCCAGAGCAGAAGAGGAAGCTCATTGATGATTTAAACAAGTTAGTTGAAAGAAAGGAGTTGTATCAGAGAGTTGGCAAGGCGTGGAAGCGAGGGTATTTGATTCATGGGCCCCCGGGTACCGGTAAATCAACCTTGATTGCTGCCATGGCTAATCACCTCAAGTTTGATGTCTATGATTTGAACCTTTCAAATATACGGTCAGATTCAGACTTCCGAAGAATATTGCTTTCAACATCTAATCGTTCAATAATGGTGATTGAGGATATAGATTGCGGTGCAGTGTTGGATAATCGGGAGCAAGGGGGTAACTTTCAGATTCAGATTTCTGGCCGTAAGCCTGAGGTTAGCATTCTTTATTGATTCTCATAAAAACTAGTTTTGCAATTACTCCTATAGCTATATAATTGAAAGTCATTCACTTTATTTTGTCGATTTAGATATCAGTTTTAGGATCTATGATTCATTTTCAATGACTATGTGAGCCGTTTTTGTTAGATTTGGCTATAATTTTAATGGATATTTAGCTCAATGAGTCTAATTAGTTTCTACCTGTACTATTGGGTCTAAGTCCAAGAATTAGCATTTTTAAAAAAAGAGAGGAATAAAAAAAATTATTAAGGTTGCCTACCACATCATCTCTTCTAAGCCCTGGGAATTGGAGTTTTGTGCATTGAGTTCAATTTTTACAAATACATATGTCATGAACTATATATGTCTACAACCATTACCAGTATTATCACATTAGCTGATGCAAATGACATTATGTTATGATTTGATCTAACAATATTTACTATCATGTTAATTTTTTCAGTTCTCATTGTCGGGTTTATTGAACTTCATTGATGGATTATGGTCGAGCTGTGGAGATGAGCGGATTATTGTGTTCACCACCAATCATAAGGACCGGCTTGACATGCTTGATCCTGCTTTGTTGCGCCCAGGCCGCATTGACATGCACGTGAACATGTCATATTGCACCATGGATGGATTCAAGTTGTTGGCTTCTACTTATCTTCGCATAGAAGATGACCACGAACTCTATGGACAAATTGAAAGATTGTTGAGGAATGTAAAGGTTACCCCAGCTGAAATTGCTGAGGAGCTTTTGAAGAGTGATAATCCCGATGGTGCTCTTGGAGGAGTTGTCAAATTTCTGGAGGAAAAAACACCAAAGAATGTAATAAGCGTGTGATGGGTTTATGGATATCTTGTATGGGTGTGTATGGTTATGTATGAATTATTATGCTTCTCTCTATCATGTAGTATTTTTTTTGGCCAAAATGTAAAACTTATTCTCGAAGTTTGCATTCTGTCATTTAAGTTCTCGAAGTTTGCATTCTATCATTTTAGTTCTCTAAGTTTCAATCCACCTCAATTTAGTTCTTTGTTGAAATTCCATCCATTCTTGTCGTTAATTAAATATATAATATTTATTTTATTATTTATTTCATAATTTTAAAAAACGTTAATTAAAAAAATTCAAAAATTAATATAGCAATCCATGTTGTTGCCCTCCCCAGGGGGAATGTGCAGAATAGACAGGTAAAGGGGTTGTATATGGTTAGTTAGGCAACGTTTGAAACAATAAAGGAAAGTAGTATCTCGAGTTTTAGAAACTCGAGATCCATATTAAAACTTGAGTCCCAAAGACTCGCTTTGCGAGTGTTTGGGGACTGAAAATGCCACATAGATCTCGAGTCTTTAAGACTTGAGTTCCATGCAAAAAAAATTTCTCCTATAGTGGCGTTTTTAAGCCTTACAGTGACGTTTTAAAGCCCTATAGTGGCGTTTTCCTGCAAATTTTTTTTATAAGTGATCACTCCATATCAGGTTTAGGGAGCCCTATAGTGGCGTTTTTAAGCCTTATAGTGGCGTTTTTAAGCCCTATAGTGATGTTTTTAAGCCCTATAGTGGCTTTTTTCTACAATTTATGGAACTCGAGTCTTTAAAACTCGATTTCCACGTGAATTTTTTTCCAAATCAGACCCATCCTCTTACAAATCGAGACTTAAAAACTCGAGTTTTATCTTGGAACTCGAGTTTTAGACACTCGAGATGCTAGTTTTCAGCATTGTTTTGAAACGTGACAACTAACTAAATTTTTTTATATTTATTGTTATTTGGAAAGGATGTTCTCCTCCCCATCTAAAGAACACGAATAGAAACCACCCACCCCAGCCTAACCCATTGATAACTGAGACCAAGAGGGAAAAAGAGAGAGAAAGAGACCAAGAGAGAGAGGAGAGATAGATCGACGAAGAGAAAGATGGGGTTGTTGGGTATGAAGGTGGTGGTGGTGGAGATGGGCATGTTCTAGATCTAGACATTGCTGTCAAATATGGGGTTTTGGTTAAGGTTGGTGGTGGGGTTGTTGGAGCTAGTGTAAAGAAATTGGATTTGAAGAAGATGATTGAAGAGTTGGACTTATATGAGGTTCAATCTATGTTCATTTTCCTTTCAAAGAGAGAAAGAGTCTTCTTATGTCTGAGTCTGATTCCTTTTCTTCTGTATCAGGTTCTTCTGTTGAGTCAAATGCTTGTTGTCACAGTAGACTTGCTAGACGATGTCGTTTCGCTACACCTTCACCAGCTGGGTATTGCGTTTCGCTTGCATTGTCAATTATTATTGTCCATGAGGATTGGGGTTTCTTTCAAATTAAATGCTCTCAAAATGTAGGGACCAAATTGATAGTGACTGAGACTAAAATGATATTTTAGCAACAAAAAGAAAAAGAAATAAAAAGAATATTACTAAATTCATAGTGATGGAATGATTATGGATTTTTAATAGCAATTTTTTAATAGCAATGGGTAACTACATGCTTTAAGTATTTACGCTTCTTCTCTCTCTCTTTTTTCAATGCCATTGATTGGAAAAAAAAGCAAGATAGGACATAAAAGTTTACAAAATTGTTGGGTTAGACCAACAATAGTGAATAGGCATCCTAGTATTCAGCAAAAAATAAATAAATAAAAAATAAAATAGGCATCCTAGTTGCTAGAGAGGTTATATCTAATAGGGTAGTGTTAATGGGCACCGTGCGGTGCCCGTTAAGAAACAACTTTATGTCAGTAAAGTCAACTTTTTATCATATTTTTGACCAATTTTATATAGTGTAGAGCCAATAAAGCCAACTTTTTAAGTTTCACTCGTCATTTTGATACTATTTTCAATCATTTCATCAATTTATACCAATTTTTTATTAGGTAAACCCTACAAAAATTCATCCTTAATGGACATCTTCCGTCCGTTAACATTTCCCTATCTAATATATTACATAACATCTCCTTGGGGACAAAAAAATGCATGAAAGGTCAGTCGTCTATTCTATGAAAGAGAACAAAGGTCTGTTGTCATGGCCATCTCTTGCCAGGTAGGTGAACTCTGACCATTGCAAATTTGGATTGATCTTCTGCAGTTATTGAGTGTTATGATCCTAGTGTCCCACATTGGTTAACTGTAAGCTTAATCATGTGTTTATAAGCTCTTGGGCACTCTCCCCTTGCAAGCTGGTTTTCAAGGGTGAGTTTTACCTATGGGTTTGTAACATTTTTGCAAGCCGGTTTTCAAGAATAAGTTCTATCCATGAGTTTGTAACATTGAGGAACAAGATTTGACTGAACCCAAGGTTTCTAGCTATTATGGATGCTTCCACTATAGCTTCCTGAATTGCTATGGAGGATGAGGGCGCTGTTGTACTTGCACCACCAATGAAAACTATTGCTCCCTCCAAGTTCTTTGCTTCATAAGCAAAACTACTTCTTTTAGGCTTCTCTCTTCTGAATCCAGCAACTTTGATGACAAGTTGTCAATTTTCTATGGGAATGTGCCTAGGAGTTTGGTTACCCTTGTTCTGAGGCAAAGTGTGGTCATTATTGAAAGCTTCCTTGTACCTGCAAATTAGAGATTGTGATGTGGGAATGACTTTAATTGGATTAGGTTGTTTGCCCTCATGAACTATTGTATTTTTGTGATTCCAAATAGTCCATATGATAGTGAAAATGGACTAGAGATATTGTTAGGGATTGTGCCCTAAAATCCAATTTGACATGTTATAAATAATTAAATTGTTTAATTATATAATATTATTTGTCTATGAACTAATTGGACATTATCATATAGTCCTTGATCGAGATGCATTGTATGTGATTTATATGATTTAGTTACAGAAGATATAAATCATAAGTTCTTTGTAAACTCAAAAATATAGTTTGTAGTTAGTAATGAAAGTAGGCGTTTCATCTGCGAAAACTATATAACATGTTAACTACAATGATTTGTCTTGACCATGGAAGTGGAGACTTCTAATTGATGTGTTGGTGTGTCTTAAGTGTGTCAGACACATTAAACTGGACCGCTGTGAGATTAATTATTCAATTAACAACTGTCATCTGAATAATAAATCTCACGACTTCTATTTTCTTAGACTCTTAATCCTAAAAGGATTGTGAACCTAATCATGAAATATAGGTTGCTTTGATATATCAAGAGTGAGATCTAATTTAACATTCAAAATCTCAGTATGTTGGGTAACCACACGTAGTGTTGAGGGAACACATATTCTCAAAATGGAATCCATAATCTCTTTCTATGGAGACACAAAATATCATCTTAAGATAAGTTTAATGGGAATTGGTTATTCAAGGTGCTGGGCCCAGCCACTTTAGTAAAGAATTACTAAAATTTATATTTAATGAAATTAGATTTCATAAAATATGAATAACTAAAAGATTAAATTGGGGACTCAAATAATAAAATAGTGATTTACAAAGTGGCAGTTTATTATGACTTTGTTCACTATGAATGTTTCATCGAGGGGTCAAATGATATTATATTAGAGTCTTAGGATATAATTTATTAATAATTCTTAAAGTGCAATTATATTTCCATAGTGGTACTTGTTATATAATTAATGATAACTTTGAGCTTGTCATGAGTTGATGGAAGCCCAAAACCCATTGGAGCTAGAGCCTTATATGTCCATTTGGTCTCATCCCAAGCCACACACTAAAGTCCAATTGGGTTGGCCCAAAAAGCTAATCCAATTAGATAATAAGTTGTTTATTTAATAAGAGTTATTAAATAAAATAATTGTATTTGGTAGTTAAATGTACGTACAATTAAAAGAAGAGAAAATTATTTTTTCTTTAATGAACAAAGTTTTCAAAAAAAAAAAGAAGTATGTATGTAAAAACTGATTGAGAGACCACACAATTTGAGCACCATGTGGAATTAGGATAAAAATTGAAGGTCTTCTCAAGATACAATCTACTTATTGTTTTTTATTTTCATTACATCAAGATACGTTTTCTATTCTTTGTTCTAGAATTCAAAGTTGTATGTTATTTCTTATGAATAAAGTAGATCATCGTGTTGTTTCCGCTGCTTGTTTTGTATAAGATGCAAAATTATGTTTTCCAACAGATATAACATATGATCCTAATCCATTAATTGGTGTTGTCTCAAGCAAGCAGTAATTAGCTAGAATTATGTTTTCCAACAAATTGTATGATATATGGATTCATCCTCCTCTTTGCACAAGGGACATAAGCTATTAGCTAGAATTCCTTTGCTGTTCAAAATCAAATTTACAAGCAGATTGTCATGTATAAGCTTCCACACAAAAGTGTTGATTTTAACAGGGATTTTCACCTTCCAAATTAGAGGCCAACTTTCCTGGGGAATATTGTGGTCTCTATGTTGGTTGGTATGAGAAAGTGTGGCATCTTTAAGTAACAGGTTGTAGGCTTTCTTGACTTGGTATTCACTTAAGGGAGAATCCAATTCTTCTTCTCTCTCAACACTCAATTTCCCCTACCAAATTAAAATGAATGAAATAAATGAAGTCTGCTTGTTTTAATGAAAACTCCCCCAAAAAAAAAAAAAAGCAATCTTCTTGGTAGAGAGTAGAGAGTAGAGAGTAGAGAGATTATTGTTATTATTATTACTTACTAAAAAAGCCACATAATTTATTAAGGTTAAATTACAAATTACACCTATTAATTTTTCCTAGAATTCAATTAAGTTCTTTAATATCACTTTTACTCAATTCAATCCTCCCTTTAATCTTTGTAAAAAATAAATTGTTGGACCTTCAACACAACATAGTTTTGCATTAAACAAAGTCAAAAAGTAACGGCACAATTATAGCAATGACTAAGGGGAGGGTTGAATTGAACAAGATTGAAAGTTAGAGGACTGAATTAAATTTTAGACAAAATTAGTAGGTGTAATTTGTAGATTAGCCTTTTATTAATTTACAGGTTGTTCCAAAATCGAGTTCTGTATCACTGTTAATATGGTATATATAAAATAAAAATAACATTAGCAAACATGTGACAGTTTGGCCGAGTGGTCTAAGGCGCCAGATTTAGGCTCTGGTCCGAAAGGGCGTGGGTTCAAATCCCACAGCTGTCAATAAAATCGTGTTTATGTTTTGTTTTCCTAATACCAATCTTTGGTTTTAAACGTCGTCGTTTCCCTTGCGTAGCTGTACTTCTCTTTGTCACTTTTTCACTCTCAGACGCTTTGAACTCAAAGGAAAAGGTGGAAATGGCGAGAATTCTGAGTCCGAGAAACAAGCCAGGTTTCCACAACCTCCTGACTCGGTTCCTCAACTCACCGAGTCCGCCTCATCGTCACGGAGCTACAAAATCACTAGAAACCCTAGCATACGAAGAGGTCCAAGCTTCAACAACAGGGAAACCCTACAACTCAACAGCCTTCGTTCTTCACGGCCTTTTGGGATCCGCCAGAAACTGGAGATCGTTCTCTAGAACCCTAGCTTCCGCTCTCTCCAACTCCAATTCCTCTCCATTAGAGTGGAGGCAGGTGCTTGTGGATTTAAGAAACCATGGAAGATCAGCTGAGATAGAAACCCTAGAACCACCTCATGACATGGTCAACGCGGCCAACGATTTGGCCAATTTGGTCAAAGCTAGAGGTTGGGCTTGGCCTGAGGTTGTTATCGGCCACTCCATGGGTGGCAAGGTTGCGCTTCAGTTCGCAGAGAGTTGTGCTCGTGGTGACTATGGTGATTCTGTTTCATTGCCCAAACAGGTTTTTTCTTCAATACTTTTCCTTTGAATATGAAAAGTTTGCTGTTAAATTTGCATTCTTTTTTGGTTAGGTGAATTTAATTCATGGGTTATCATAGAATACGAGTTTCATGGACTATCATAGAATACAAATATACTTTAATTCTTCCAATGAGAGCAATTTGTGTTTGGGAAAAAATCAATTAGTAACTAGTCAAGAGTCTCGTAGGTCGACGTCAAGAGTTCAAATTGCCCTCCCCCCAACCCAACTATTAAATTATCAAAAACAGAAAAAGATCGATTATTAACTGATAATATGCAGCAGAACTATGTGTGTAACCCTTCAATGTAGCTCGACTGGCCCCTCCTGGTGTTTCCAATAGAGACGTTGAGAGTTCAAATTGCCCTCCTCCGACTATTGAATTATAAAAAAAATGATCGATTAGTAACTGATAATATGCAGTAGAACTATATGTGTAACCCTTCAATGTGAAGGAAAAGGCTTGGGAGTTGGGACCAAGTTTAGTATCTAGTGATTACTAGAGGTAAACAGACATCAAGAATGTAATTGTTGTAGTATGAATCCTGTTGTTAAGGGTTCAGATTAACCATTGACACAGTAAAATCTTGAATTTTTGGTACTAGGAGATTCAACCATTTTCAGTTACTTGCATATGTGGAAAAAAAAAAAAAGAGTGTCATTTTTTGTTTCCCTGATGCAGAACAGCTGTGGATACTGGATTCTGTCCCCGGAGAGGTGAACCCTGAAAACAGTGATGGAGAAGTTGAGAAGGTGTTGCAGACCTTACAGAGTTTACCTTCATCGTTCCCATCACGAAAGTAAAACCCTTTTTTCCCCCTTGTAATGTATTATAATTTGTTGTAAAACTTAAGTTAGGATCCTTAGGTCGACTTTGTTGAGTTCCATTTAGAAAAAAATCACCATATTATATTTAAAATAGAAGATCAGGGCCCATCATCTCATAATTTCCCATTGAAAATGTATAGTTTACCAAAAAGAATCTGGTGAATTTTGACATTTGATCTGAACTTTGAATTATATCACATTATTCTTATCAGTTTTGAGTCACTAATAAAGATTGGTTGATTTCTCTATTGGAGCCATCATTTCTAACTGAACAAGTACTCATTTGATTTATTAATCAAGAGCCATTGAACAATAAATTCCAATTTTTGATCCACTGGTTGGTGTAAGAGAATTTGATGGACCTAGGCTAAGGAACTTTACCTAAATGTTGCCATTAGTTGTGTGCATGGTTGATGTATTTTTATATAAGTGGCATCGTTTAGTTGCATTCCAGGAGCTTTTTCTTCTGGCTGAATTTGGTGGATATAGGTTAATAATCAGTATAAAGATTAGTTTCTTAAATTTCTTTCCTAAAGCGTAGGTGATTTAGCCTTGGTGGCAGTCATTACTGGTTCAGATAAGAAACAGTTATGAAACCAATGTTTATTCTGTGTTCATCTAAGGCTTTATTTATTTGTACTTTTTGTTTCAGATCTTACCGTAAATTCTTATCCAACTTTTAAGGGTCACTAAATCTTTTTTTTCCCCCTTTGTTCTTGGGTACATGTTAAAACTCAAGTTAGATCTTTGACTGGTATTATAAATAGACTCGACAATGATGCTTATAGTGGCCTGATATTTACATGGGTAAAACAAAGTCAAATCAGCACCTGAACTATATGGGTGGTTAACTTCTGATTGCAGGTTTATTCTCCAGCAATTCAGTAATTGATATGATGAAAGTTTTATCTTTACAATTTCTCGTATCATGTAATTGTTATATCACAATTTTATTTAATAAGTTGGATTGCAACTAAACGATGCCATAGCGAGGATGTTGATCCTTACTCATCTTGGCCAAGAACCATTTTACTTACTAAATCATCATTTTGTAGATTAAAGTCATCATAGCATTGGACTGTACATGGAGGTTTATTTAAGTCATCGTTTTTGAAAACTAAGTAGGTTTGCGCATATACAATGTTATCATCTCTTCTTATTAGAGCATCCATTATGATTCTGTGACAAATCATGTTCCTGGTGTCAGGTGGCTTGTCAATCATATGATTGAACTTGGGTTTTCCAAGTCCTTGTCAGAATGGATAGGCAGCAACCTCAAGAAATCAGGAGAGCATGAGACATGGGCGTTTAATCTTGAAGGTGCTGTGCAGATGTTCAATTCATACAGGTAAATGTGGTTTTCCTTATAGATCCATTTGAAATCTCTTCCTTTTAAAAAGGCACATTAACAATGTATAAATCCTGTAGGGAGAAGTCTTATTGGTCCCTTTTGGAGCATCCACCAAAAGGTATGGAGATAGCAATTGTGCGCGCAGAGAACAGTGACCGGTGGGACTTAGATGTGATCCAGCGGCTTGAAAGCCTTGCCACTCGAGTAGGAGATGGGTCTGAGGGGAAGTTTTCTGTTCACGTGCTTCCCAATTCAGGCCATTGGGTTCATGTGGACAATCCGAAGGGACTTCTAGAGATGATTGCTCCAGAGCTTGCATCTCTTAAACCTCATAGTACGTGATATAGTGGATATCAACAATGTAACAATTTTATATTCTGAAATCTATTGGTTATTCAATAATGACAATCTTTTAAAAAAAAAGGTTTGATGTGTACTCTCTTCATAGTTAGAACCTCGATTCTTGAGAGTACAGAATTCATGATTACAGAGTCAGATCCATCTGTATGTATTTCAATTTTTAATCCAGTTTCTGTATCATTTGGATTTGCTGGTCTAGTTTGGGACTTCCATTTGAAGTTGAAATTTGAAATGTAATCGGTTGACAAGCATTCTTAAGTGGTATTAAAGTTGAATGAGATTTTTACCTCAGAATTTGATTTTTTTTTTTTTTTTCTTGTAATCCGTAAGTCATAATAGCATCCGTATCAGCTGTTGCAAAAATTATGTCATTTTACTACACCAAAGGCATACTTTATTATTTTACCACATCATTTTACAACATCTTATTTATTTTATCATTCAATTCTATACATTAAAATAATATTTACTACACATTAAAATAATATCTACAATTTATCAACACAATCAACAGCCATCACACCCATGACACTGTTGCAAAAATTATGTCATTTTACCACACCAAAAGTCTACTTTATTATTTTACCACATCATTTTATAACATCCCATTTATTTTATCATTCAATTCTATACATTAAAATAATATTTACTTCATATTAAAATAATATTTACAATTTATCATCACAATCAACAACCATTACACCCATCACACTGCTGCCAACAACCAACAGCCACAACCACACAACCACCACATCCTCCACAACCAAAAACACAACTCAAAGCAAACCCAAACAAATCCAGCCAGATTCCACAACAAACAACCATAACCCCAACCCAAACAACCCATCAAATCCCAGCCAAATCCTTCACAACCTAAACAAATCCTAGCTAAACCCCAACCCAAACAAATCCAGCCAAACCCCAGCCAAATCCTCCGCCACCCATCAACTGCCTCAACCAATCACTGACCCAAAACCCCAACCCAACCAACCCATCAACAAACAAACTCAAGTAACCACAGGACCAAAACCCACAACGCTACCGCAACCAACCTCGACCCACAATGCCACCGACCCAAAACCTTGACCCACAACCCATAGCCCACCAACACCAAATCGGAAGCCCCACCACCACCTCAACCACAAACCCCGACAAACCCACCGCCTCCACACCCTCACCCACACCCACTTCCAAACCCAAAACCTTCATAATCCAAGTCAACCTAGACTCCAAACCCACCATCTTCATCGCCGTCATCGTCATCGCCGACCCACACAACAGACCCACACCGACATTACTCCCACACCGACATCGCCAACCCATAGCCTAGCCCATCCGAACCCACCCACCTCCGTCAAAACCGAACCCATCAAACCACAGCCAAAAAAAAAAAAAAAAAAAAAAAAAACAGAAAAACCATTGCTAGAGAGAGATCGGCGTCGGCGTGGAAGTGATCGTCGGCGTTGGTGTTGGTGTGGGCGTGGAAGAGCAGTGAGGGTTGGGGTTTGAGAGGAGAGGATTGGGTGAGAGAGACAGGAGAGGATTGGGGTGAGAGAGGTGAGACTGACGGAGAGATGAGAGAGAAAGAGGAATAGAAAACGAATAAATATATATGCCACACCAGTTCCGTACAGTGGCAAATTTATGAGTATACTGTAACATGTTGCAAAAAATATGAGATATGGCACATCTGATAAATGGGATCAAATGGTGTTTGGTGTGTCAAATGTGCCAAATATTTAGCATTTGGCACCTATAGCACAGCTGATACAGATGCTCTAATATGTGCATTCTTTATGTTATCTGTCTCGCATGCACCTCATGTGAGATGGATGTTCCAAATACTGGTTGCACAATAAAAGTTCGGATTTGTGGTGGGTAAAACGTAAACTTGTTATTGCTGAAATCATATAAAAGCCTACTCATGCGTCTTCGCAAATTATTGATGCTTTCTCTTGCTTGCTATCCATCTCCTTCTTGGACACGCTTTATTTTTTTCAGCAGCAAGAATTATCTTTTGCATGTTATATATGCATCATTTCTTATGAGTTTGATGAGAACATTCATGAGGTACTCGTTTATTAGATCTTGTTGTATGATGTGTATTTTATAGGGGTAAAAAAAATGTGTGTGTGTGTGTTCATTTGCTAACTGCTTAGATGCTTTAGATGGAAGGATCAATTGATTCATTTGGCAAAATGAGAGACTTAATTAACAAAAATTAAAAATTTTAAGAATTGGTTTGGCAATCTATATATCTATATCTATATAATATCTAGAAATTGAAGAATATCTTTATTGTTGCTATGCTCTTGTTAAGTGACATTAGTATAACATTTTTGTTCATTTGGTCCATTTTAGTCCATTCAGTCTATTTCGGTCCACTTTGGTCCAACTGGTACAATTCGGTCTATTTGGTCTATATCAGTCCATTCGATCATTTTGGGTCCTTTCAGTCTACTTCAGTACATTTTGGTCTATTCAATCCATTCCGGACTTATTGGGATTTAAATCAATTATTTTTGTAGGTTGTCTTTTTAGTTTTGGACTAAAAAATTCAGTTTTTTCCTTTTAATATTGAGCTTAAAAAGTATGAAATTTTATTATATTTGGGCTAAAAAATTCAAATAAAATAGGCATTAGAAATTAGATATATAAACTCTAACTCTAACAAAGTAATAAAATGATAAATATGCATAAGATTACCTTAAAATTCATTTTTTAATAACATAGACATTATTCTTATATTTGGAAAGAAAAAAATGTTACAATTCTAAATTTATATAATTATTTAAATTTAATATAACATGTTACATGTGTTCCATGGAATGTGGTGTGCATTTAAAAAAAAAAAATATTTTTCTCAAAAACAAAAAATATATATTATTAAATATGTTCAAATTAGTCAATTGATTATGGTATATTTAAAAAATATTTTTTTATATAAAACAATATTATAATTATGTAATTTAAATATTTTTATTAAATTATATATATATATCACTATGTATGTATATATGTATATCACTACATATTTTTATTGAATGCAAAACATATTATATGTTCTATTACATAAAAATATTTTTTTAAAAAAATTAAATAACACATGCACTATTTAATATATAAAATTTTTACTCATTGCATGGGTTTGCACCTCGTTAAAATAAAAGTCAAACACTAAATTTTAATTTTAAATAATTCTTAAAAAAAATGTAGTGTTCAAAATATTATTTTTTGTTTTTGTTTTTTTAGAAAAGCAAAATACCAGTAAACTCTCAGGCTTGTACATACAACTTACAGAAGAAATAGGGGCATTTACGTTATTTCACATGCGCTTCCCATTCAAAACCCTAGCTATAAAAAAGCAACGAAAACGTCTTTTTTAACCTGCTAGTGTTTTTCGAAGGCCGAGTCTAGCTCTCATTTGCTCTCTGCACTCGAACTCGCGCTTGTACTCGCAGTCGCCATGGTAAGAGAATCTAACCCTAGATCTCATCTCTCTCTTTTGATTTCCATTCTCCAAATCTGAAACCAGCATTTCTTAACAAAACTGAACTTGTTCGAAATATCAGTTTGTGTTTTGCTGAACGATCTGAATATAATTAAAAATATTTATTTGAATGTTCTGAATAGATTGGTTAGTTTCTTTTAGATTCTGAGAATTTGTGGGAAAAGAGAAAATTATTCAACTCAATTATGCATCATATGGTCACCTATGGTTTATAGGATTAGACAATGTTGGTTTGTTTTATTTTTGTTTGTCTGTGAATTATGTAAAATAAAATAATAGCCATTTGGGTTTTTTTTTTTTTTTAAATATTAGTTTCTGGTTTCGAAATGGATTTATATGGATAATGTGATATAGTATTGTTTGAAGTAGAGATGCATTGTGTATAAGAAAGTCTAGCTACCCTTAAACCAACAAGGGATTGTCCAAGTGTGGATTCAAATTTAAAGAACCAGGTGTAGAAAAAAAGGGATAACTATCTCCAATGACATACATTCTTTTCAAATATTATGGAGAGAAAAGGAAATGGCTCAAGCATTTTTCAAAGATATCCAAGAGAAGTAGCTTTTTTCCCCCATTTGTAGTCTTTAGCTTTCTGTGATATTTTCTGAAGAGAAAATGGATCAGAACTCGATTTTATGGTGAGGAAGAGCGTTGTGGTCAAATATATGCATTGGAATTGAAACTTTATAAGTGGGGTCTGCATGTGAGACCTAACATGTGATTGGGGGAATGTGTGTTAATTCACATTTTGGAAATATAGGAATGATGCGAGTGCTGATGATAGTAAAAAGACGGGGCACATTGTAGCTTTCTCCTTTAAAATTTGAGCTAATTAATGTGTATGAATATGCTTTCCATTTGTGCTATTATTGTCTATTGAATTAATTTTTCCATTTATGCAACTGCTATCTTTTGCATTGATTATTTCTTTCTCTTCAGAATTTTATGTTAGTAACACTTGTGAACTTGTATAATATGTAGTCTAGAAGGAAAACTAGGGAGCCCAAGGAGGAGAATGTTACCCTAGGACCTGCTACACGTGAAGGAGAGCAGGTTTTTGGTGTGGCCCATATTTTTGCATCATTCAATGACACTTTCATTGTAAGTATTAACTTCTCAATTTATATATGCATTTTTGGTAGTTCCATCCTATAATTTAGTTGATTAACTATATTCTGGTTCAATTAAGTAATTTTTTTTTACTTTCCTAACTTTTTTTTGGTTTGATTTGCAGCATGTAACTGATTTGTCTGGAAGGGAAACACTTGTTCGCATTACTGGTATGATACAGGCTTTCTCTTTGTTCTCCGTGTTTTTTTTCCCCTGTACTTGCATCATACACAAGCATATTAACAATCCTTTTAACTTTAAAGTTTGAAACTTGCATAAATAGTGCTTACCAAGGAAAAAAACTGCTTAAATAGTCTTGATGTTTGCTGGTTATCTCTGCCTGGTTGAGACTCTCTTGGGAATTTGGTTAATCCATGTATCTTGGATATTTGAGGTTCTAAGATCAGTTAGTCTAAGTGACTCTTTAACCTGGGTTTAGGATGTTTTAGGAAGTACTGGCCTTTTTTGAATCCTACCATGCATTTCAACATATATACATCTTAGTTCTGCTATAATTCAATTCTTTGAATCTTTGTTGTCCTACTTTCTTTTCATTTTCATTTAGATAGCAACAGTCCACTATTAATGTAATTGGTGGTTGGGTTTTTGCTCCACTTAGTGTGTATTTTCAATCTGCTTTATTAAGAGTGCCAATGTTTTTTAGTCTCGTCTTTTATTTTTTCTGTGACACAATTATCTCCTTTCCGAATTACAGGGGGCATGAAGGTGAAAGCTGATAGGGATGAATCATCACCATATGCAGCCATGCTTGCAGCTCAAGATGTTTCTCAAAGATGCAAGGTTTACTCTCTTCTTTGGTTCTTCCATAGGTCATTAATTTCTGTGCAGCTACAGAATTATAATTTATGTGAATTTGGTCGTCCTGGTTCTCTTTTTTCCATTTTTACGTACAGTTTGACTTATGTCATGTGTGTAAGTTCTATTAATTGAAAATTATACATGCATACGTACACGTGTGTGTGTATATATATGCCCTCAAGAATGTGTATTTTTGTAATTACTTGTCTTTTAATCAAATTTTTTGGTGATTAATTTTGTTCTTTTGGTCTAGAAATGCTTCCTGATTCTTTAGTGCCTGTATGCAGGAGCTTGGCATCACTGCTCTGCACATAAAGCTGCGGGCTACTGGAGGGAACAAGACTAAGACTCCTGGTCCAGGTGCCCAGTCAGCACTTAGAGCCCTTGCACGTTCAGGCATGAAAATTGGTCGCATAGGTAAGGTTTTTTTTTTTATCTTTACATTGCTTCAGTCTTATTCTCTGGCCTCAGTTCCACTTTTTTTCACTTCTGAATAAGCATGTTATCTAAAATTTACTATAGGATTTCTGCCAGTCTTTTTTACGTATTCGTTAAGACAGCCTTTTCCTCCAGTTTTTATGTTTTATGCCACTCTTGATTTATACCTCCTATAAAGCTGATTTATGAATCACAATAAGTTGAAAGTTCAGCTTTGTCTCGTTGATATCTATTTGATTTAAGATTCCATTATCCTCCTGATTTATTGTAACTTTTGCATATATTTCTTGGTTTAAAATCCGGTGGCTCTTTTATTTTTTTATGGCTTAATCTGAGGATACTTATAATGTTCCTGTCTTTCTGTCAGAGGATGTGACCCCAATTCCCAGTGACAGTACTCGCAGAAAGGGTGGCAGAAGGGGTAGAAGGCTGTGATTCCTTGTCATATCAGATCAAGTTGATTCAGCTGCTATGTTTGCTTGGACTTTGTTAGTCTAAATGCAACCGTATTCTTGACTTCCTTAGACAACACTTTGTAGTTTTGAATTTCGATTTGTTTGCATCTTATCATTTAGTTGAAGCGCACGAGATTTTTTCTCAGGTTCCATTTAATATTTTACCATATGATTTTGTGAAGCAAAGATCGATACGCAACATACAATTTGTGTTGTCTTTATGACTCCTTTTTCCTTGTTGGTCAATCCTTAAATGATTTTGTTTGGCAGACCAGATGGCACCATTCTTCTAGTATTAATATCTTGGTGCAAATTTATTTCATTAAGTGGGCAGTTTTCTTTCTAATCAGTTTTTATCATCAGCAGTCAGTGGCTTGTTAAAAAAATTCGGCAGTCAGTGATGTAGTGTTAAAACTCTAAGTATGTTTGCTTTTTGCTAGGTTTGATATTGCTGATCTAGAATAATTGAGTAGAGAACGTTATCACTGATCTTAAATTGCTCGGACTAGAATGAAAACCATGTGATTAGCAGCTTTTGGTTAAAATTAATTTCATAGTCACAGCAATTTGTACCATCTGCAGACTCTTGTATCTTTGTCCTTTTTTGGACTGACGTGGAATCTCACCAAGAATGGGTCCTTTGGACTCACCCTTGGGGAGGAAACCTCGAATACATGACCTCACCTGATCGGTGTGGTAATGTAATACATGAGTACTCTTGTAGCTTTTGGTCATGCGAGTTACAAGTGCTGGATTGAATGTAAACCACGAATTTAAACCACGAATACATGACCCACACGCGTGATCCGTGTGGTAATGTAATCCATGAGAACTCTTGTATCTTCTGGGGCATGCAAGTAACAAGTGCTGGATTGAATTATTATGAATTGAAGGATGAAATATTGTTGCCCATTTCTTACAAGTCATTCAGAAACAAATGAGGTTAGATTACAAAGTGTCTCAACTTTCACCATAACGTACACAGCTTGGACGAAGCCCACTGCCAACAAAACAGCCCTCAACTAAGGATGGAAACAAGCTGCTTGTAAGAGCATTCAGGTTCTAAAAATTTTAGCTTTTAGCACTTTAAAAATTACTTTATTTATTTTACCAATTTATTTTACAATACACAACATCAAAAGTTCTATTTTTTTTACCACTTCATTTAAAATAATATAAACAACTCATTAAAATAAATTTTTTAAAAAACCAACACAAAAATAGCCACAGCCACTTGCAACCACAACCTACCGAGAAAAAAAAAAAAAAAAAAAAAAAAACCGCCACCGCCACTGCCAGCCACAACAATCTACTATCACAGCCAAAACTAACCACCATCACAGCCAAGATCCACTAAACCCATGCCACAACCAAAATCCAAGAAATCCACACCCAAAATCAACCACCACTACTAAACGCATAGAGATGGAGAGATAGAGAAAAGAGGAAAGAGAAGAGAGAAAAAGAAAAAAGAAAGAACTGGTGAAGAGAGAGAGAGAGAGAGAGAGAGAGAGAGACATTATTTTATTTGATAATAGAATAAATAATTATTATTTGTTATAATTTGTGAGCTATAGACTACAATAGATTGCCATAAATGGCAGTTTATTGTAGCTCATTTGCAAAAAAATTAAGAGTAACACCATCAATGTAGCATGTGTTTTTGTGGTGTGGGTTGTTAAAAATAGCTTTTTGGATTTGAAAATGAGAATATGATCTATCAAATAAATCCGTGTGCATCTTTCCTTCTCACGTAAGGTGAGTTTTTTTCTCTACATGGGAGTCTCCTTCTCACGGTTTTGGTGAGTCTTAGTAGTGTGACTAGTTTTTGTCTACCAGTTTAGGTTTTATTACACTTCTTTCAGCCTTACGTTTCCAATTATGGATTCGAATTTTGTGCAAAAACTAAAAAACATTAAGTTGACGGAAGATGAAGGTGCGGTTATTAGGGTTGGAACAATGCATAGGGACAAAATGTTGGAAGAATGCTCTCTCAGTCTGTTGGGGAAATTTCTTACAAATAGGCCATTTAACCAACGTGCCACTAAGACCTTACTGCGATCTATGTGGAAGATGGGTTCTGATGTACGTATTGTTGATGTTGGAGATGGTGTATTTCAATTTAAATTTTCCATGGAGAGCCAACTGAAGTGGGTGCTAGCAAATGGTCCTTGGAGTTTTGAAAATCATCCATTGGTTTTGTGTAGATGGGAACGGGGTATGACTGCTACTTCTGTCCGTTTTACTTCGATACCAATGTGGGTCCAGGTATGGGGGCTTCCTTTTGATCTGTTGTCTGAGGAAGTTGGTAGAGATATTGGCAATGGACTGGGTAAGGTTGTGGAGGTTCATTTGAAGGCTTTTTCATCAGACCAAGCCCGTTTTCTACGTGTAAGGGTTGAACTGCCTTTGGAGAAACCGCTACGTAGAGGTGGGGTTGTTGCAAGTCCTGAAGGAGACAAAGTCTGTATTGGCTTTAAATATGAAAGATTAGTGGGGCTCTGTTTCAGGTGTGGGCGGATTGGTCATGAAGCAAGAACATGTTCCTTTCAAGTCGAAGATCATCAAGAACTCCCTTATGGTGAATGGTTGAAGGCTGGTTATCGTAAGACCTCTACTTCTGTAAACAATGGTGGCAGATTTGAAAGAAGGGAGGTTGATGCGCAACTGAATCCGGGTCGAGGAAGATTAACTGCGCTGTCTATCAGAGAGAATGTAAACTCGAATATTGAATTTGTGGGAGTTGTTTTAGGGCAGAACCAATGTGAAGTTGTTAGTGGTGGTTCTAGTGGTGGGCCGTCCAAGGGTGGTGCTGTGACAGAGTCAGTTGCGAAGGCTGGGACAGTTGCAACTTTTGCTGGGAAACTTACTCCTGACTTTGAGGAGATAATATCTGAGATTGATCAAGCTATCCAATCAGAACCGTGTATTCCAATTTCAAACTCTATCCGTGTTGATCAGTTGAAGCGTGTTGAGCAATTGAAGAATAAAACTGACTTTTACTCGGGCTTGGTAGATATTGAAGTGATGGATGATGATTCACTTACTTGCAAACGTGTTTCATCAGGAAAATCACTTGAGCCGTGTACTGCTTCGTGTCTTTAGGAGAATGTTAGTGGTGTTAACACTGGCAAGGGATGTGTACAAGAAGATAGCAACCCGGTTAAAGGCAGGCCCAAGAGAAGTGGAGATAAAAATATGGGTGGGCTGCTCACTATTCAAGGCCCAAAGTCTAGTGGATCAAATGAAGGTGCAACTAAAAAGGACACATCAAAGGATTGTAATTCAAGTAATGCTGGAAAGAATGGGCTCAAGAAAAGGACTTGGAAGAGGGCTATTATAAAGTCACGGTCTAGTTTAGAGGTGCCTATTAATAAAGTACTTGGGCCAAAGAGGAGTAGCAAGGAGATGCTGCGTGGAACAGAGGAGGCAGATTTGACAAAAAAGAAATCCAAGGTGAGTATTACTGAAGGTTTACATGTTCTTTCTGGGGTGGATCAGATTACAACGGCGGAGGTTGCTACGCAACCCCGCCGGGCATTATGAGTCTATTGAGCTGGAACTGCCAAGGGCTTGGGAACCGTCGGACAGTTCGTGCCTTGCTCAAGGTAATCAATAAACAAGATCCCAATATTGTCTTTTTAATGGAAACAAAATCTGGTTTGGATTGGATGATAAAAGTTTGTGATTGGTGTAAATATAAAAATGCTCTTATTGTGCCTAGTAGGGGAAGTTGTGGTGGTTTAGCTTTATTTTGGAAAAAAGATATTAGGCTTGATATTTAGACTTATTCTCATTCACATATTGATGCATGGGTAGACGAGGGGGATGGTATTGGTTGGTGGCACCTTACTGGTTTTTATGGTGAACCGGATACTTCTAAGAGATGGGAATCATGGAAAAAACTTAAACATTTACATGGGACATCATCTTTGCCGTGGCTAGTAATTGGGGATTTTAATGAAATTACTAGCATGAATGAAAAGGAGGGAGGAAGTAATAGAACAAGACAGCAAATGAAATATTTTGTTGACACTATTAATTGTTGTGGTCTAAAGGAAGTTCGATTCACGGGGCCTTTGTTTACTTGGCTGTATTTAAAAGAGGATGGATCCCAAATTAGGGAAAGGTTGGATAGAGCTTTGGCTACGGTGGAGTGGTTTCATTTGTTTCCAATGGCTAAGCTTACTCATCTTTCATCTTCGGCTTCAGACCATTCCCCTCTTATTCTTCAGTTGTCTGTAAAACCAAGAACAAAGAAGATGGGTAGGGTTTTCAGATTTGAATCAATGTGGTTAAAGGACCCAAGGTGTGAGGCTATTGTAGAGGAAGCTTGGGATGAAGGCTTGTAAGGAGAATCGGGTGATGTTCTTAATAGATGCTTGGAGAGTTGCTGTGCTAGACTTGAGGTATGGAATGGCACAGAATTTGGTAATGTAGGGAAAACAGTGGCTGACTTATAGAAAAAACTAGAATGGTTAGAGCTGCAACCTTTAACACCAGATGTGATTAGATCTTTGAAGAACACTAGAATTGAGTTGAACTGTTGGATGGATAAGGAAGATGATATGTGGAGGCAAAGATCAAGAATTAGCTGGATGCAATCTGGGGATAGGAATACCAGGTTTTTCCATGAGAAAGCTTCAGCAAGGTACAAAAAGAATTTCATTGAGGGTTTATTGGATAAGGATGGTAGGTGGTTGGAGGGAGATGAGCATGTAGAGGAGTTGATGTTGCAGTACTATGAGAGGCTTTTCACTAGTAGTGATCCTACGGAGTTTGAAGAAATTCTAGATGCAGTTCAACATAAAGTCACCCCTAGAATGAATCAGATGCTAGTAAGGGAGTTTACAGAATGTGAAGTGAAAAATGCCTTGAAGCAAATGTACCCATTGAAGTCCCCTGGACCGGATGGTATGCCTCCACTGTTTTATCAACACTTTTGGTCCAAGATTGGTGGTGTGGTTACTTCAACCATTTTGGCCTTCCTCAATTCAGGTATTGTTCCATCGAATTTCAATCATACACATATTGTCCTTATTCCTAAATGTAAAGAGCCAAAAACTGTGACTGATTATAGACCCATTAGTCTTTGTAATGTGGTTTATAAAATTGCATCAAAAACTATTACTAATAGGTTGAAAAAAGTTCTTCCTTCTATTATTAGTGATACCCAAAGTGATTTTGTGCATGGAAGGTTAATCACTGATAATGTTCTTGTAGCATATGAGATGATGCATCATATTAGTCAAAAGAAGAATGGAAGAGTGGGTGATTTGGCTCTAAAGCTTGATATGAGCAAGGCATATGATAGGGTAGAGTGGATATGGTTGGAAAAAATTATGCAAAAATTGGGGTTTGATGATAGATGGTGTGCTTTAATTATGAAGTGTGTCACTATTGTTTCTTATTATGTGAAGATTAATGGCAAACCTAAAGGGCATATTGTTCCAAGTAGGGGAGTCAGGCAGGGTGATCCATTATCTCCTTATCTATTCTTGTTATGTGCGGAAGGACTTTCTGCTCTTATTAAGAAAGAGGTGGAGAATGGAAGGTTGGGGGGAGTTGCAGCTTGCCGTAGGGGTCCAAAAATATCCCATCTTTTCTTTGCCGATGATAGTTTGATTTTTTGTAGAGCTTCCTTGGAGGAGTGTGATGCCCTTCAGAGGGTGTTGAGGGTTTATGAATGTGCTTCGGGGCAGCAGTTAAATAGTGCTAAAACTTCTCTGTTTTTTAGTCATAATACTTTTGTTGATATTCAAGAAGTCATCAAAGAGAGGTTTGGGGCCCAAGTGATTAAGCACCATGAAAAATATCTTGGTTTGCCATCATTGGTGGGAAGGAATAAGAAGAACACTTTCATTACTATTAAGGACAAATTAAGGAAAAAGCTTGCTGGTTGGAAAGAGAAGTTATTGTTTAAGGCGGGGAAAGAAGTGTTGATCAAAGCTGTGGCACAAGCGATTCCGACCTATACTATGAGTGTTTTCAAATTGCCTGACTCTCTATGTGAGGATTTGATCAGTATGATTCGTAATTTTTGGTGGGGGCAAAGAGATGATGAGAGGAAGATAGCTTGGATGAGTTGGGAAAAATTGTGTGCTCCGAAGAGTTATGGTGGGATGGGGTTTAAAAAGCTTAAGGAGTTCAATTTGTCTTTATTGGCAAAGCAAGGGTGGAGACTTCAACAGGGTCATGATTCATTGGTGTACAAGGTTTTGAAGGCCAAATATTTTCCCACAAGTGATTTCTCACAGGCTGTTTTGGGTAATAATCCTTCATTTACTTGGCGGAGTATTATGTTTGCTCAACCTCTTGTTAAATATGGTTCAAGGTGGAGACTTGGTAATGGTGAGAAAATTCGGATTTGGGGTGATAGATGGCTGCCTAAGCCTTCAACTTTCATGGTTTCATCCCCTAGGTTGTTTATGCCACAAGATATGAAGGTTGGAGAACTGATAAATAAGGAAGAAGCTTCATGGAAGGTGGAGGCTATTGATGCTCTGTTTTTGCCGCATGATGCAAAGGTTATAAAGGCAATCCCCATAAGCTCTAATCTGCCAGAAGACAAACTGATTTGGGCTTGGAGTAATAATGGAGCTTTTTCTGTAAAAAATGCCTACTGGGTTGCGTCTCGAATGTCCCTAACTGCTTCCTCCAGTTCAAGCTCTGATGACAGCCAAGAAAAAAGCTTTTGGAAACGCATATGGCGGATTAATGTGCCTCATAAAATAAGGCACTTCGCTTGGAGGGCTTGTAAAGACATCCTACCGGTGAAAACTAACCTTGTTAAAAGAAATGTTTTGCAGGTTGATACATGCGAAGGATGCAACTTGGAGGCAGAGGATGCGATTCATTTTTTCTGGAAATGTACCCGAGCTAAAGAACTTTGGTCTTCAACGAAACTGGTGTTTCCTAACGTGATGGACCAGTTTTGCTCTTTTAAGGAGATGTTATGGTGTTTATTGATGGACGAATAGAGTTCACCGGAAAATATTGAACTGTTACTGACCTGTGTGTGGGCGATGTGGAGTAACAGAAATGAAGTTCGACATGGCGGAACGCGAAAAGATGGAAGAACGCTGTTTCGGTGGGCAATGCAATACTTAGATGAATATCGGGCTGCTGTTGATCTTTTACCGGTACCTCAGATGTCTGTCCAGCATGTTCAGACATGGTTTCCACCAATTGCTCCGTGTCTCAAGTTCAATGTTGATGCTGCTGTGTTTGCAGAGCTACACACTGTTGGAGTTGGAATCATAGCACGGGACTGGAATGGTCGTTTTGTAGCTGCAATGTGGAGGAAAATTCAAGCACCACTGGGGCCTCTTGAAGCGGAATCGAAGGTTGTTGAAGTGGGATTGCAGTTCGCAAGGCAGTTGGGTGTTTCAGACTTAACAATCGAGGGTGATGCGTTAATTGTCTCTAGGGCTTTGAATCAATCTTCCTCCTCAGTTCCGGCCTCAATTGATGCGGTGATTATGGGTATTAGATCAGCTGTCTTGGAGTTCCATAATGTGTTTTTTTCTCATGTGAAACGTTCTGCAAATACCCCAGCACACTTGCTAGCAAAGTATGCCAAGGGCATAGTTCATCAGTGTATGTGGATGGAGAGTTGTCCTAGTTTTTTAGAATTAGCAATTCTTCATGATGTAAACTCTATTGTTATTTGATTAATATTATGTGTGCGCTTTCCTATCAAAAAAAAAAAAAAAAAAAAAAAAAAAATCTTTTTGGCAATTTAAGAGCATCATTGTGAATGCTCTAACGGCATTATCATTAGAAATCTTATAAGAATAAGATCTCGTCAAAATTGAATATCTCTAAACATCTATGATATGTATGAAATGAAATTTTGGCATTTTAGATGATACACTCATATACTCTTATTATTCATCCATGCTATTGGAATTCATGTAGAATTTACTATTTATAATGATGATACTTCATGCTTAAAAAAATATAAAAATACAAATATAATTTCAAGTAATTCTTTTAAATGGATTGAAATTAATTCTATTTGTGTTAATTCAACCTGGCATATTTATTAGATAGGTTTTTTCATTCCTTCCTCACTTCCAAGAAGGCCCCCAATATATTGAGTCAATGAAAATCCAACGTAATTTGAAACCTTAAAAGTGTTTCATAGCAAAAAAAAATTGTTATGAACTTGTCAAATAATTATTGACAATCAACTTTCCAACAAATTGTACAAGAGATATTAATAAAACCTAAATAAATATTTAAATAAAACTTAATTAACAAATTTGTATCTCAAAAATTAAAACAATGGAATCTTATAAAAAGTTAAACAACTAAGGGTGAGTTTGGTTCAATTTTTTGATATTGTGCTTTTTGAAAAAGTGGGGTTTTAAAAAGTGTGGTATAAAACTAGGTTTTTTGTAAAAGTCGAGTGTTTGGTAAAAGCTGTTAAAAAGTGTTTTTTGAAAAAGATGAGTGTTTGGCTAGCACTTATAAAAGTGGCAGTTTGAGAGGTAAATTACCAAAAAGGATAATGTATATATAAGGGAGTTTATTTCATACTTAAATCAACTGCTTCATATACTTACTAAAAAAAACTAATTAATAATAATAATAATAATAATATATTATTGGTATTATTTTAATAATGTTTGTGTTTAGTTCTTTTTAGTGTCATAATTATTTGTTATTACCATTAATAACTTCTTATCAATATTAATTAAATCTAAATAATTTTCATCATCATGAAACACAAAATGAAAATGTAAAAAGATGATAAAATACATACCAATAATCCAAGTTTAAATTGTACTACATAAAAAAGTAAAAAGATAATAAAATACATACCAATAATCCAAGTTTAAATTGTACTACATAAAAATGTAAAAAATTGTACTACATGAGTTCTGCTCCAGTTGCTGCAACATCCCTAAATATTCTATCAAGTTGTTGTAGATTTTGTAGACCTTTATGTCGAAATTTAGAAGTTTTGGGTACTTCCTACAAAATGCAATTGTTATTTCACTCATATTACAATAATATACATAATTATTTCAAACTAACTACATATTAATAAAATACTCAACTCACCTTCAACTTCATGTCCCACCAATCATCACTAGCGTCAATCGTTCCCTTCACTGCATCCCAACCTAAACTTGTGTCAAGACCCTTCAATTTTTCCCACACTCTCTAATCTGCTTTTAATACATCTCACCTACTTTTTAATTGGTCATTATCATAGTTTAGACTGGTCTCATCACAGAATTTGATCACCAAATTGCTCCAACCTTCAAGACTTAAGGCAGCAAAGATTCTTCTATTCCCAGCTTCAATCTCTTCCACACAAAGGTTACAAAAAGTAGTTGTCCAACTTGGATCTCCCCATAATGCTCTTGCTTTTTTTGCCTCGGAGTTGGAAGTGGTGTTTTTACCCATCTATAGAGTTAAGCAACCATAAGATATTTGGGCAATTTGGTAACTGAACACAGCCTTCAACGATAATATTTATGAACGCGCATTGGCTTTTGCAAAAGGCTCTGAAGAGCTGCTTTTTAGAACGCGCATTGGCCTTCACATTTCAAAACGCAGCTTTTTAGAAAAAGCTGCTTTTAAAACCTTACCAAATGCATATATTATTTTTTTGGTTTCAAAAAGCGCTTTTTGCCAGAGGAAAGTGCATACAAACGGGCACTAACACTTAAAATGTTTTAAAAAAAAAACCACTAAAAATATCACCTTAGGTTGCAAATGTATTGTCGACCTTGAGGCAGAGACAGAGAGAGGGCTAGTTTTTGAAAAGAGTTTGCAACTCAATACTAAAATATCAAGAGCTTGCAACTCAATTGAAACCTCTTGGTCGGAGGATATGTCATAAAAAATAGAGGAATGATATGTCAACAATATTTTCATAACATTTTTACAACAAATACTAAGTGGTAGATTGTTACTGGTTGTTATTGTTGGGGCAAAAAAGTAATCTTAGTGTTAGGTTCAAATTTGAACCAATAATAACTAATCATTTATGATTCGTTATGAAAATATTGTAAAAATGTTGTGAAACCTAGCACCTCTTTACAAAATAATGGGATTTCTTATGGGTTTGTTAGCAAAATTTAGGTTGGATTAGTTGTACTTCATAACCAAACCGACTTTAGCAGCCCAATAAGCCCAAGCCCGAATAAATCCCCTAAAAGCCCAAAATGCAATCGGGTCAGGTCAAGCTTAGCTGCCCCCACATAGATAAAACCCTAGAAGCCTATATAGTACTGCTATAAAACCCTTGCCATTTTCACTCTCTCCGTTTCTCTATACAGAGTGTAGAGAGGCAGAGAGAGAAAGATGCAGATATTCGTGAAAACCCTTACAGGGAAAACCATAACTCTCGAGGTCGAGAGCAGCGACACAATCGACAATGTCAAAGCTAAGATCCAAGACAAAGAAGGTATTGTATACTATTTGATTGAAATCAAACTTTAGCTTCTTCTGTCTCTTTTTTCACAATCAGAAATGACTGTTAAGTTATTGTTTTTTTTTTTTGAGCAGGGATTCCACCGGATCAGCAGCGTTTGATCTTTGCTGGAAAGCAACTCGAAGATGGCCGAACCTTAGCTGACTATAACATTCAGAAAGGTCTCTTATCTCTCAAAAATTACTCTTTTTTATTGGGTGTAAAATGAGTTTCAGGATTTTTGAATTTGAATTTGTTTGTGTCTTTGTTATTCAGAGTCGACATTGCATCTTGTGCTGAGACTTCGTGGTGGGATCATAGAGCCTTCTTTGATGGCTTTGGCTCGCAAATACAATCAAGACAAGATGATTTGCCGCAAGTATGTTTTTTTTTAAAATTTTTTTTTTTGATACTTTGTGTTTTTGCAATCTTAGTATTTTATCATTTGGGTGTCTGAATTTGTGATTTTTTTTAATGATTTCGTTTGTGGGTATTGACCCAATTAGTTGAACGCTAGTTTATGTTGTTTAATTTGGCTGTATTGGTTATGAAATGTTGTTTTCAATGTCAACTTTTATTATTAATTGATTACTCTTTGATTGATTGATTGATTGATTTGTTTGTTCTTTTGTTTACGGGACAATAACTAGCCTCTTCTGCTGTTGAAGTGCAAAAATGGTTAAACTTGCTCCCAATATTGATTTCCATTCTTCCACTTTGTCAGCTGGACTCATTATTACGCCAGTTGATTTTCATGAATGGTACATAATATATTTAGCATAAGAAGAATTTAAAATCTGCATAATGCTTGATTCTTCTTTCTTTAGATAAATAGTGAAGGAAATTGGATGGAAAGTGCAGGTGATGCTTGTTTGAACTAGCCACTCTCACTTGTTATGTAGAAGGGCTTTGTTAAGTTAAAAGTTCACTTAACAATAAAACATCTCCTGTCACTACAGAATTAACATTAACTTGTTGTGATCACTATATGATCCAGAGTTTGAGCTTGTCCTAACAATTTGGAATCTTTAAACAAGATGATTATTCTTCTCTCTTGACTATGATTTTGTGTCTTGGAATGTTGATTTGAATTGAGGGGTACATTTCTGGGTGTTCAAAGAAGTAGACAATGGGTAGATATGTTCTTTTACTGATGGGACATACTTGGCCTCTTTTGATATCCATTTTCCAACTTTGTCAGCTGGACTTGAGCAAAAGCAAGCATAGGAGCTAAACTGCATAACATTGCTTGCAGTTGATATTCATGGGTGGGACATCATAATTTCCTTTTAGAATATAAGGGTGACATGTTGTTGTCTAGACTATATTGGGAGGATTCAATGTGAGAGACAATTAGATCCTGGTGGTTGGGTGTGGTTAACCATTTGCATGTTCTTATGTTTGCGGGACAATAACTAGCCTCTTCTGCTGTTAAAGTGCAAAAATGGTTAAACTTGCTCCCAATATTGATTTCCATTCTTCTACTTTGTCAGCTGGACTCATTATTACACCAGTTGATTTTCATGAATGGTACATAATATAATTGGCATAAAGAATCATTGAAAACCTGATGCTGCATAATGCTTGATTCTTCTTTATTTAGATAAATAGTGAAGGAAAATTGGATGGAATGTGCAGGTGATGCTAAATTGCACTGGCCACTCTCACTTTTTATTTAGAAGGCTTTGTTAAAGTTCACTTAGCAATAAAACATTTATTCTCCTACTACAGAATTAACTTGTCTTGATCATTGTATGATCTAAAGTTTGAGCTTTTCCTAACAATTTGGAATCTTAAGCAAGTTGATTTTTTTCTTCTCTCTTGACCATGACTTTATATGTGTCTTGGAATATTGATTTGAATCGAGCGGTACATTTCTCTGTGTTCAAAGAAGTAGACAATGGTTAGATATGTTCTTTTACTGTTGGGACATACTTGATACTTAGCCTCCTTTTCTGTTGAAGTACACATGAGGTTGTGCCTTTTCCCAATATTAATTTCCCTCTTTCAACTTTGTCAGCTGGACTTGAGCAAAAGCAAGCATATGGGCTAACCGGCTTAACATTACTTGCAGTTGATTTTCATGGGTGGAACATCATAATTTCCTTTTAGAATATAAGGGTGGCATGTCGTTGTTGTCTAGACTATAGTGGGAGAGATTCTATGTGACCCTTCTAGGTATTAATTTTTATTCTAGTGGCAGAGCTGTTTTTAAAATTTTTTTTCTTCACTTTTTTCTCTGATATGTTTTGTTCATATACTGACGGGACAATAACTTAGCCACTTCTGCTGTTAAAGTGCAGAACTGGTTATTCTTGCTCCCAATATTGGTTTCCATTCTTTTACTTTATCAGCTGGACTCATTATTTCAGTTGATTTTCATGGGTGGTACATAATATATTTGTCATAAGAATCATTGAAAATTGCCCATGAGGTGATCCTTCAGAATGCTTGAGAGAGTGAAGAGAATACAGGCTATCAGCCTTCCGGTGGAGATGTGTCTAGGATCATATGTATTTTGTAACAACCACACCCAAATCTTGATCAAAATTTACCTTAAATATGATTTGTTTCTAGTTTATTGCTTTAATTCGCTCAAAACCAACTCTACTGGACTTGGAATGTTTTCATGGAATGTTTTCATTGTTGGGATCGTTATATGTTCTAAAATTTTTACATCCCCGGCTAACAATTTAGGATCTTAACCAAGACAATTTTCTCTATCATGATTGTGACTCTGTTATTAGGATTTTTAGAACTTTTGATTGTTCTGATTGTTATACAATCTAAAGTTTGAACTTACCCAACTTACAATTTAGGATCTTAACCAAGATGATTTTTCCCATTATCGTTGGTGCCTGTTTAATGTGGTTTTTCAATTGTTTATCCCACATCGGAATAATATCAAGTTTTATATTTGCTTCGCTAGTAATAAACACTATTCTAATTCTATGAACTTTATAAACTGGTGATGGGTTCACCTCTCTTGAACCCTGCAGAAGTGGGAGCTTTGTGCAATGGGTGATACATTTCTGTTTTTGATGTGTTCATGTATCTTTAGTTTTCTATTGGTGGGACTATAAGTTGAACTCTCTATTGCTGTTTACTTTTAAGTGCAAAGGAGGGCATCCTAGCTCCCTATAATAATTTCCATTTTTTCAAATGTTTCAGCTGTACTTTACACTACAGTTGATTTGATTTGTGGTATATCTCCTGTATTTGACTATCTTCTGGGTGATTGCCTACATTTATTCTGTAAGCAGCATGCTCACTGCACATGATAAGTTATTACAATATAGGGAGAGGTGCTAATTGGAAGGAGAACAAGAGGAGGAAAGAAAGTTAGTTGAGTGGTAGAGGAGCACTCATGGATTTTTGTGTTGGATTATTAAATTTTTCTATAAAGTTTTGATTTGTATTAACTTGTTCATATTTGTTGCAATTTTAGTGTAATAGTTAAAATAGAGGAGAAGAAGCCAATGAGCCTTAGCTCAAATAACATCATTTCTCCTTGTAGGAGCAAGGTGGAGGGTGAAGTCTAGTTCAAGATCCATTGGGTGTGTGTAACTTACCAATAAAAAATCTGGAATAGTGGGAAAGAAAGGGCAACCACTAACACCCCCTCACAAATTGATTACTTGGTTTCCATTAGCAACCCCTAGCTTAAATATTTTTTTGAAAGTGTTTATTTTATGTGTCTGTTTGTGCAAGCACCAGTTTTGAAAAGTTGCAAGTTAATAATTGTTGTATATGCCCGTGGACAGCTTTGGATTTGGTGTTTTTATTATGTTTTGATTGCATCAGCAGTGATGCTGATATTTTACCTTTTATTCATTTATCAATATTTTAGTAATAGGATTTTCAACTAATCGTTATCTTTTCAATTTTTGATGTGTTAGATGTTATGCACGTCTGCACCCAAGGGCTGTAAACTGCCGGAAGAAGAAGTGTGGCCATAGCAATCAGGTACTTTTTAGTTGTTTAACAATTGTCGTCTGTACATTCCAGTAGTAATTTGCTGTGTAATTCTTGACAGCTTAATATCTATGGTTTACAAAATTGTAATCCTATTTTTACCTAATTGCAGTTGAGGCCAAAGAAGAAGATTAAGTAGACTCTGGACCATTATTGCGTTTTATGTCTCAGATTGTAATTGAAATTTTGATATTAGAACCAAGATATCTAGTACGTGATTTTTTTTCCTATTGACATTAATGAATGAATTCCAATTTTGATATCACAAATATTATGATGATTCTTTTTAGTTATCAGATTCAAGATAATGTTGGAAAGATTTTCTTAATTGCTTCATAGGAAAAACAGTCTTGTTTATTTATTTGAAAAATTTTCCTCTTTTGCGTGAATCGCGTCCAATCCATCTGAGATAAATGTTTGTCTTAGTTGAACATGTTGTACTTGCTAGGCTTTTGAGGAAAAGGTATTTCTTCTGGTTTGTTCACTTTAGTTCCGGTCTTCCAGATACTACAATGAGTTTGGCTTTCTGAATTGTGTTAAATATTGAAGAAAGTCCTTGCAAGTTACTACAGATTGTTTGAGCAATAATGATTTTTTCCTATTATCGACATTATCCACACATTTGGTATATGGATAATGTCTTGCACACAATATGTTGTGAAGGAGATATATACGCAGGATACACAATTACAGGAGATACTTCCCTAATTCATGTACAGCTCTTGCTTTTAAGTTTAGCCCAAAATTACAGATATAGCATATAGGCATCTTCCAAATGCAGCTAAGGATCCAATATTGGATTGCATGTTTGAAATTCTTACACCATGCACACCTTCGTCCAACATCTTGCGTCACCTTCTCGAATCAATTGCTCCTCACACCACAGACAATCCATGGTGTAGCTTGTTTATTTTAAGCCCATCTCACTTTATGAACCGTACCACTCACCTTTCGGCCATTAGACAATTATTCAGACCTCCATTCATAAACAAGTGATCTCTAGCTTCCAACTTGCAGAAAGTACACATCATAGATCAGACCCCTTAGAGCATTCATATCAAAGGTTCTAAATTTTTTAGCTTTTAGCATCTCAAAGTGCCACTTTATCTATTTTACCACTTCACTTTAAAATACATCCAACATCAAAAGTTCTATTTTTTTAGCACTTTATTTAAAATAATATAAACAACTCATTAAAATAATAAAAAAACATCACCACAAAATCTACAACAACCAACCTCAACTCATCACCACTAGCCACTACCACCTCCACCACCAACCACAAACACTGTGGCATCCATAACTCACCACCCACCGCAAGACAAAAAAAACAACCTATCATCACCAGTCACAAGACAACCCACCATAACAACCACAACCCACCATCACAACCATAACCTACTGCCACAACCACCATCACAACCATAACCTACTGCCACAACCACCATCACAACCACAACCACAACCCACTGCCACAGCCAAACCCACAGCCAATATCAACCACCACCACCACTACAATCACCAATCCACAATACCCACACCGAAAATCAATCACCACCACCACCACCACAACCAAAAATCCACTAGACCCACACCCAAAATCAACCACCACCACCACTACAACCACTAATCCACAATACCCACCCCCAAATCAAGTACCACCACGGCACCACCGCCAATCCACAAAACTCACTCCAAAAATCAACCACCACCATCACTACAACCACCAATCCACAAGACCCACACCTAAAATAAACCACCACCACCTCCACAACCACCAATCCACAAAACCCACTCTCAAAATCAACGACCACCACCATCACCACAACAACTCACACAAACCCATACCAATGGGCAAGCACGAACCAAGGACAACCACCAACGAGTACAGACCACCACGACGACGAGAAGAGAGAGACTAGGACGAGTAACCTTGAGCCATCGTGTGAGAGGATAGAGGTGATGGAGGAGAAGTGAGATAGAGAGAGTGGAGAGAAAGGGAATGGCCGAATGGGTTGTGGGCAAGAGGGGAGAGGAGAGTGAGAGGAGAATAAAGAATAAAATCAAATAAAAAATTTATTACATTTAGCTACAGTGAGCTGTTACTATTAGCAGCTCACTGTAGCTAGGTGCTAAATTTTTTAAGATATAACATCATTGATGGAGCTAGGTTTTTTTTTTTTTTTTTTTTTTTTTTTTTGTGTTTGGAGCTATAAAAATAGCATTTCATCTCTTTTACAACCTTTGTTATGAATGCTCTTAGCATTCACATCTTGAATTCCTATCCTATCCTATTTTATCATCCCAAAAAGTTACTTTATCAATTATACCATACCATTTTACAATACTCCTAACATCCCAAAACTCTATTATTTTACCATTTTATTAAAATATTATTTTTTAATCGTCCTGGAGCAGGAAGGCAAACATAAAAAACATTTTTTTATTTGTCCTCTCTCATTTTTTTCATTCATTCCTCTCTCTCTCCTGTCTCACTTCTTTGTTATCTGGGTTTGATTATGTTTCGGTTCGTGCATCTGTGAGATGGTGAGTCTGTGCTCCGGTTGTGGATCATGGGTCGTGGATTGTGAATTCGTGATATGGGTTCGTGGGTCTGTGCTCCAGTTGTGATATGGGTTTTTGTTGGTTGTGCTCTGGTGGGTTTTTGTTGGTTATAGGGGTCATATTTGTGGGTTTGACCGTGCTCGATGGCGTCGCCGTCGGTTTGGCTGTGAGTCGTGGGTGTCATCGTCGGTTTGGCCATGGGCCATGGGTCGTGGTTGTGGTGCTAGGTTTTTTTTTTTGCTTGGGTTGTTGGGTAGCGATGGTGGTTCGGTGTCTAACTACAGCGGTGGTTCGGTGGTTGGTTGTGCTTGTGTCGTGGGTTGCCGTCTGATCTATGGTGCTGGGTTGGTTGTGCTGTGGGTTGCGGTCTGATTTGTGGGTTCAGTGTTGGGTTTATGAGATGAGTAAATCGGCAAAGAGATTTGGAGATGGGTGAGGGTGAATCGGTAGAGACATTCGGAGAGAAAGAGAGAGGCTTGGTGAGAGGCTTCAGTGATGGCGAGAGAGAGAGAGATGAGACCGTGTGAATGAGAGAGAAGAGAGAGAGGCTTGGGGAAGCTTCAGCGATGGAGAGAGAGAGATGAAAGACATGTGAATGAGAGAGAACCTGATATTTAGAATAAAATATTAATATTTTCTTTTACAATTGAGCTACTGTGTGATTCTACATTTAAAATCACACTGTAGCACAATTGCAAATTTTTTTGCTATAGTTGGCTTTTACAAGTCCGGATGGTGTGGGGATTTTGGGCTTTTATGCTAAATTTTCCCTACATATGACATATGACATTCCCAATATGAATGCTTAATACCCCCATATAGCATCTTTTAGGAATGTTTTCTACAAATCAAATCAAAGTACTCCATGGAGCATCGACCTTACAAGATCTTATTAGACCTTTTTCTTCTTTTTTTGATAAGATACAAGATCTTAGAGCTTTGCACGCTGCACTGCAAGAATATAGCTAATTTGGGGATGGCAGAACTGTCCGTCGTCCATTATAGTATTTTAACACTTTTTTTCAAGTGGAGGTCGGAGTATAAATGAGTCCTAACACGTATATTATTTTTTTTAAATTTCTGAATTAGGAGGTAGAATGGATATGCAATTCGAATTTTAAGCTCTTAAGAAATCGTTTGGTTAGAGCATAAGACACCCTCAAATTGCTATTTTAGCAACACACACCCAGATAAAGCTGTATATATATTTTATCTGGGTGTGTTGCTAAAAAATTTTAGGGTCTGTTTGGTAAAAGAGTTTGAGTAATGTTGTTTGTAGTTTTTTGAAATACGTGTGGGTGAAAAAGTGTAAAAAAGTGTGTAATATTATTTAAAAACTGAAAATGAGTTGTTTAATAACTCTACCAAACAGGGCCTTAGTAATCATGAACAGTAAGTTTGTATATATATATTTTATTAATATTCTCTCTCATCAGATTTATCTATCAAACTCTCTCTCCTCTCTTCCTCTCACTTTTAGGCTCTCTCTCTTCTTTCTTTTCTCTTCTTTCTTTATTTTAACACTTCTTTTCAAGTGGAGGTCTGGAGTATAAATGAATCTTAACACGTAAATTATTTAATTTTTTTTAAATATGAGGTAAAATAGATATACAATTCAAACTTTAAGCTATTAGAGCATCAGCATCCCGAAATTCCAATTCTACTCTATTTTACCATTTCAAAAAGCCACTTTATTATTATACCATACCATTTTACCATACCTCCAGCATCCCAAACTTTTATTTTCCTATTCTACTCATTAAAATAATATATCTACATAATAAAATAATATATACCAAAACCCAAATAAAAACAAAAACCCAAATCACCACCTGCTACCACCACCACCTCGAACAACCATCAACCCATTACCGATCCCAAACCCATCAACAACCACAGCACCAATCAAACTCAACAAACCCATCAGCACCGATCAAAAAAACCCAGATCGCAAACCAGACCTCTTCCTTTAGCCATCGGTCACAACAGGGAAAAAAAAAACACACACACACACAGAGAACCCAGATTGCAACCTAGAAGAATCGGATCACAACCCACTTCGGCGACGCTTTTTGACACTAGATTTTCCACTTCAGCGCCTACAAACTCACGTTCATCGCTTTCCTCCTATTCACTGCATTCATCGTCACGCTATCCAATAGCATCATCACGAAGAGATCGTCTTGTGTCACGGAGAGATCAGCTCGTGTCGCTCTGAGCACCAGCGATCTACACGGACTCAACGGCGGCGACGGATCGAAATCGACGACATCTGGTTTTTGGACCTTGCATCGGAGACGGACTGAAGGTGTGATAGAGAGGAGGGAGAAAGAGAGGAAAGTGTGAGATAGAGAAAGACAGAGACAGAGATGAGAGATGAGAGAGAAAAAAAGTGGAATAAAATATTAATATTATTTATGGCATAGTACTACAGTGCCATCTTACATGTAAGATGGCACTGTAGCACTATGCCAAAAAAATTTATACTTTCTCACTTTTGGCATTCCGGCTGCTGAGTCCAATTGTTGCTCAATGCTTAAATTTTGTGGACATTTGGCATATCCATGTCCCATTGTGGATGCTCTTAAGAAATCGTTTAGTTAGAGCATTAGACACCCCCAAATTGCTATTTTAAAAACACTTGCTTAAATTGAGCTTTATCTGGGGTGTGTATTGCTAAAAAGTTTTAGCAAAGTTTGTATATATATTTTATTAATCTTCTCTCTCTTCTCAGATTTATCTATCAAACTCTCTCCACTCTTCCTCTCACTTTCAAACTCTCTTTCTTCTTTCTTTTCTCTTCTATCTTTCTCTCCTCTCTTTCTCTCACGCTCTGACTCTCGCTCGCAATTTTGGTTGGCTATTTTGGGTGGTTGTAGATTGGCGGGGCTTTGGATTGGCATTTGGGTGGGTGGATTCAAATCTGCATTTTAAATTTTTAAGTGGTGGAGGCATAGTAGGTTTTGAGTTTTGTGGGTTGTGGGTTTTGATTTCGGGTTTTATGGGTTGTGGGTTGCTGGTGGGTAGTCATGGGGTGGTGACGTGGGCCATGGTGACATGGGTTATACGGTGGTGGTGTGGGTTGTGGGATGTGCGGGTTTGGGTTTTGGTGGGCATGGGTTGTGGGAGGCGTGACTCGTGAGTTTGGGTTTTGGTGGGTCATGTGGTGGTGGATTTTGGTATGTGTGGTGGTGGATTGCAGTGGTGGGTTGATTTAGCGTGGTGGTGGCGGTTATAATGGGTTGCAGCTGTAGTGAGAGTTGGAGGTAGGGGTTTGGTGTGGTGGTGGTGGTCAATTGTAGTGGTGGGCTGGTTTGATGGCGTTTTCGGTGGCTGTTGATGGTTCTGGTGGTGGTGTCGTGGTGGGCTGTGGTTGCTATGGGTTGGTTATGTTATGGTGAAGAGAGACAATGGTGAAGAGAGGCATTGACAGTCATGAGTAAGAAGAGAGGGAAAAAAATATTTAAAAAATGAATAGTATTAAATGTATGGTTTTAAAAATCGGTACGGTGAAAGAACCAAAAAATAAGCTAATTACCGGTTTTATGGTCGGACCGGAGTCCGACCGATGGCCGAACCGGTGATGTTATAAATAATTTAATTATTATTTATTTAAATTATATAAATAATTAATAATTTTTTAATATACTAAAACTAACCAACCAATCGTAATAAATATGTTCCCTTTAAAAAAAAATACAAATATATAAGTATATAATATCTTTTTAAAGAATTTAACATAATAATATTACAAAACAATCATCCTTAACATAATAAACTATCAACAATTTCAGATTGGCTGGAGATTGAAACCCACAAAATCTTTATTTCTTAGTTCATTTAAATAATTATTTTTTCTCCCTTGTCTCTCCTCTCAACATAGCCAGCCACCACTGCATCATAGCCAGCCACCACCCACCACAGCTGCCAGAGACCACCACCACCATTTACAACCCAACTTTAAATAAATTAATAATTATGTATTACACTTTAAATATATTCAAAATACAAATAAATTGAGAGAATAAATTAAAATGATAAGAAGGTGCTAGGTGGAGACACGTGGGCTACAAATCAGATAAATGCCTCCAGCTCCATGATCCAAGTTCCAACACCTTCATTTGCTTTACTTTTTGACTTCTCTGCTTTTCTTTTTTCCTATCTTTCTTTTCATCTTTTCGTTTTCCCCCCTCTCTCTGCTTTGTCTTCCTCATGAGAAATAAGGAAGTTTCCGCCTGAAACTTCAGCATTTTCTGAGCAATATTCATGAGTTTTTTTTTTTTTTTTTTTTTTTTTTTTCTTAGACAATTTTCAACCTCCATTCGCTTGGTTTTTTAGGCGTACGGCGTACCTGTACAGGTTTGTGCGTGCATTTCCTTTATATTAGTAGTATTTTAGGTGAACTTGTATTGGTTTTTCTTTGAGAGAGTGAGAAATACATTCCGGCTGAATTTTGATTTCGGCCAGTATTGACCGAAACTGTAACGTGAGAGTGAGAGGACAGACCACCACAGCAAAACCGGTTCGACCACGACGGTTTTCGGTTCTCAAGTTGAACCGGCCGGTTTGCACTATTTACCGATTTTAAAGCTATTTTCGATTTTTTGCCATAACCGACCGAATTGAAGGCTGGTTCTAGGTTGAACTAGTTGAATCGGTCGGTTCGGTTCGGTTTTTAAAACCATGATTAAATGTGATGAGAAAAATAAAAACCGACATGTTGTGTGAGTCGAAATAAATAGAGTAATTTTTTTTTGCTATAAAATAGATCTTTTATTTATTTATTTATTTATGAATGATAGATCTTTTTTTTACCACATTGAGAATGCGAATGCTCAAGTTCCAATTGGTACACCATTTTAAATATATGTTTTCAATTTTTAAATGACATTACACATGTTTTTATATATTTTTTTACCCACACGTATTTTTAAAAAAATTAAAAACTTTATTTAATCACACGTAACAAACATGCCTCAAAGATCACAGCTATGATTTGCGTCTAAGAACAAATAGCTAGGGTGTACTATTGCCTGACTACCTGTATATGTAGACCGTAGTAAAATGATTCTATCGAATGATAGCTATGTATGCTTGGGGAAAATCGTTCACACTACATGATTAATAAGAAGTTATATAGCAAGGTTGATGTACCAATTATATGACATAGTAAATTCATTGCTGCCACTACATGATTAAGTAATATATTTTACTACTCACCACTGGAAAAAGAGTGTCTGTGTCTATAGCTGCTTCAGTGTGTTATATATGCTGTTGGACTTTTATTGTCAATTGTAGAATGGATTTGACGTATAGTTTTTGCGAAATGGACTGTTACTCATTATCTGTTCATTTAACTGTTATGAGAATATGATAAAATTTATTGTGTCTATGTCATTACTCATTAGCAAAATGAGTTAAAACCCAAGTTTGAAATTGTAATTCGCCACATCTGATATCACAAGAATTATAATAATAAAAAAAAAAAAAACAAATTATAAAACATTCAATCAATTAGAAATGGTATTGACACCGATTTTGGTTCGGGCCAATAAGAGGCCTGTGCACGATTGGTGTTAGGCAATTACATTTGAGCCTCATCAATCATCATTTCATCACATGGGAAAGTACTACTAAATTTTGCACTAAAATGGCCTTTCATAGTCTTGAACTTGATTTGTCTCATATATTGTTATCTCTTTTAAATGTACTTAAAATCAATTACTTATTTTGAGTCCAGGTTTGTTGGCTCTTTGGTTTTGGTGATCACTTGTAGGTTTCTTATCAATGCAGTTACAGCTGTGATGAACTTACCATATGCGACATGGATAATGATTAGTGCACACATCTTATTTTGCCACGTGACATTTATGTGTACGAATGTATAATTTTTTTTTTTTTTTTGATAAGGTACGAATGTATAATTGAATGTGTGAAGTAGACACTGCCGGCCATATATATCATTGATGCACGTCAAGAAGTCACATTGAAATTGATTATAATATAGTACTTGAACACACTTTAATTTCAATTTTTAGATCCAGAGCTTTCTGATCTAGCTGGAGCTGGAGCCCAGACCCATTCTCCATTATTAATAAAGCAAGAAAGCTTGTGTAAGGAAGTACTGGTTGAATGTGATCCGAAAACCATACCTCAATTTTCTATTGCCCTTCATTGCCAGCATGGCAAAAGGTGTTCGATACCAAAAGGAAATCACAAAAAATTTAGGAAAATATTGTTGTAAAAGCTTTAGATTCATCAATATAACCATGAGATTGAATTCAGTTGTGAAATTCAAGATACAACGCCTAAAGAACTGTACTAAAGTTTTATTTTCGTTTTAACCCAATCTTGCAAACTAATTAAATTATGACTTATGAGTGCATCACAATATTAAATACAATATTTTGGAAGGACTTCAGTTTGACAATAATACATGCACTCAGTGTAGATACCATATTTTGTACCCCTTACAACTTGAGCCCCTGTTCCCCAATTAATGATGCTGAATTCTAAACCCAGCAAAAAGAACAAAATAGAATTGAAAGAGAAAATTGCTCATTGAGCGTGTTGAAATTTGAAAAAGAAGAATACAAAACAACGACACGGCAGTCGTTTATGAAGAACTCTGTGCATTGCTACAAGTCGTATTGTTAAGCTTATATTATGTAAATCAGTCAGTTAGTGATAGACACGTGTTTAGCTTAGATTGGACAGCCTTGTAAATAGTTTTTTTTTTTTTGGTTGTAAATAGTTAGTTTGCTACAGTTGTTTCTATATAAGCATAACAAAGCTTGTAATTTAGATAAGCTTAATTAATACAATTTCACAATCTTCTGCAATATAGTGCTGCCGATTTGATTAAATAGAGATTGAAATCCCCCTTTATTCTACCAAATTCAATATTACCATACGTGGAATCTTATGGGTGCAATTCTTTGCATGGAATAATATGGGTTTCTAATTTTTTATTTTAATTTTCTCTATCAGAGACTTGGTATCTATGCCCTTGCTATAAAAGTTCTCGAAGAATTCTTGCCTAGTGAAATTCCGATAAATAGCTGGCTTTTCGGGTGACAATAATTCTGGCAGAGGTCCATGGTAGCCATCTCCTTTCCATTTGGCTAAGTTGAAAAATATGACGATTGAGATTCGTGCTTCCTTAGATGAATTAGCCAGTACTCGATGTTGTACACTTTTGTACTCTCCATTAGAGATTATCTAGAAAAAAATGTCAAAACAATAATATTGAAATTAAGAATTCATTAAAAAAGTTGAAGATAATAGACAATAGAAGCATGAAAGAATAACACAAAAGAGAACACAAAAAATTACTTGGTTTGGCCTCACGATTTAGGTACACAAAAGAAATTCCTTAGGCCAGGGTTATATCTTTGATATATAAGTAAAGAACAAATTAATCCTATGTTACAATTAATCCAATATGGAGATTTATATGAGTATTAACCCTAAACTAATCTAAAATTAACTATGGTTAATTAACTTGTTTTACAAGTAATATTCTTAGATTGCTCGCTAAATAAGATTGGGCTTGGACATTGACTATTGGGGATTTTGCTATATAAATTCTACGAATTTACATGTTGAATAGTAACTTTGACATTGACTTTGTTATCCCCACTTCAATAGTTAAGAGGAAGAAGAAGATGCATGTCATTCACTCTCAACAATTTTAGTTTTCTTCTAATTGATGGTTGCTTTAACTTTTCGAGAAATTCTTTGTTGGCTTAGTAAAAGTTTCAGATTTTGATTTAGCGAAAGCCATATTGAACGTATAAAAACACTACTAACTATAAACAATAATGATTGAGCAGATCAGGTTAAAATGTTAAATAGTTAGGGTATTATACCTATACAATAGCTAGTAATGGTTGAGATTGAGAATTAAAAAAAGAAATTTTCAATCTTAACTATTGAATAATAAAAAGAAAAAGAAAAAGAAAAGTTAAAGTTAAAAGGTGAAAATGTTAAAAGGTGTTTGTGAATCGGGATGAGGTTAATTGCACCAGGTGCAATACTCTTCATTGTAAAGAGAGATTTCTAATTTGACTATTTAGTATATGACCTAACCTCCCGCTAACAAAATGAGATGGGTTCCACATGTGTGCATGGAATTCATCCTCATATAGTCTTATAGGTGTAAAGGGAATTGAAACTAGGTGCAATTCCTAGAAAATTATATTTGATGCGACAACTTCTAGTAGTTGAGATTGAGAGTTGAAAAAAAAAAAAACTTTCAATCTCAACAATTGAATAAAAAAAAAATTAAAGAGAAATTAAAATATTAAAGTTAAAAAGTGAGAATAGTAAAAAATTATGTGAGTAGGGCCTAATCATTATAACCTTGCCTCCTAACCGAAATGATATGATCACTCTAGACATATGACCTTCAACCCCTAATCAAAACTAATAAGGAACATATCTGATCAAATACATGATAATTTTGTATGACCTGTGTTCTAAGACTAAAAAAAAAGGTATCATTTTGTCATGACATTACTTCTTATCTGACAATATTAGGCATTATTATAAATCGATTACACAACCAAATGAGAGAATAATAGATAAATTATTAATTATTTACCTGCTTACATTGATAAAAATATATTCAGGATATTTATAAAAAAAAAGGTGCAACGGTTAAATAATATAAGGAGAATGGTTGAGAACAATAGAGTAAAATACAATTAAAAAAAAAATACAGTTTACATTTATATTATGTTTAACATGATAGTTAAATTTCTATAATCTATATAACTATTTATTTATTTTGTTATTGATAATTACTATAGATTAATGGGGAATTAATTTTTCTTTTAATCTTACCCTCCCAGGACTAAGATCGGCATTATTAACACGAGTGTATAGAATGGTAGGCGAAATAGTGCATTAAGGACAACACACATCGTATGTATTTGCAGTAGAACATGCGTTAGGCTGCTTTGGTTCAAGATTTTAAGTTTTATCATGTGAAACCTTAGCAGTCAAAATTTCAAAGAAGCAAATTTGGAATGTTATGTGATTATATTGGTCACACACTTTAATTATTGGTCACACACATCGTATGTATTTGCAGTAGAACATACATTAATTACTCACACACTTTACCTGAAGAAAGTCTCCAGCATTTATAATCAAACCTCCAGGCACTGGCTTAACGTTCACCCACTCATCACCATGCTTGACTTGCAACCCAGGTACATGATTCTGCAACAAAACTGTAATCACACCTGGATCTGTATGCGATGTAATCCCCACTGTTAGATCTGGCTGTGGACAATACGGATAACAATGACCCACAAGAACCCTAGCATCCAAAAACGTTAATTCCTTAAACTTTCCAGCCTCCAATCCCAACCCTTCACACAACAACTCCATTACAGTCTCTGCTACCTCTGTTGCACTCTTATCCCATGCAACCACCTCGTTCCTGCAAATCTCAGGTAAATCCGCCACCTGTGAAAAATTAAAACATACCTCTTGTCATTGTTGTTTAAGTGATTCATAGAAAAAAGTCAATTTTAATTAGTACTGTATTAGAATTCTTCTAGCCTATGAGGCTATGACTCACATGTCACAAAGAACAAAGAATATGGGTTTTTCTTTTCAAAAGTTGGACTAAACCTTTCAAAGTGTGACATCTATTCAAACATATAGACTTTTAATAAGATAAGTTTTCATTTATCACTTTTATTATAATAATAAAAGAAAATAAAAGAAAGTGTATAGTAATAATTAAATAATTAAACCCGCCCAAGATTGAATATGCTAGAAATAGAGATAATCTTGCACCACCTTTAATGGCTCTGGTCCCATCCAAGCTTGCAACGAGTCATGCCACGCAGCCGATTTGGCTCGGTACAAGTCATTGTTGCTCGTGTACATAACACCTCCAAGCTCGTTTTCTCGCTTATAGTACTTGCCTTTCACCTCGTGAGGTTGGTCATGGAAAGCTTTGATGGCGTGGATGGTTTCGTCTATTACTGATATAGGCACACCATGGTTGATCACTTGGAAAAAACCCCATGTTTTTGCAGCTTCTTTGACTTGTTCAACGATTTTGAGACGGTGATCGTTGTCCTTGGAGTTTATAATACCGGAAAGATCTATGATGGGGATGTTGGTGCATGTGGAAGAAGATTTTTTGAAGTCAGAGAGAGTTTCAGGAGGGTGAACAAAGAAGCGTGGGATGGAAGTGATGCCTGAGTCAGAGAGACCCTTCACACCCATCTTGGACTCATCGAATTCTTTCAGCTCCTTCATGCGGTCATAGCTAGAGTTTGCATCCATGGCTGCCATAGATGTTTCTTGATTTAGTGATTTGGGTTTCAGAGAATATATGGGGTTGTGTTAAGTGTTTGGTTTGGACAAGAAGTCAAGAAAATATATACAGATTAAGGAAATGTAGGAAATGTGAAGATTGAGAATCTTGTCATCTTGGGTTTTAGCTTCAAACCTCCGTATATCATGACTAAAAATAAAGGTAGATATTGTAGTGGGTGAGCTCAAGTCGGTTGGACTTGGACCTACTCACAATTCAACATAAGCACGGCGTCCGCGCCTCAGTTTTGACTAATTTTTTTTTTTTTTTTAAAATAGTAAAAGCGACAACATAATTTGGTGTAACAAATATAAAAAAGAAAAAAAAAATTAGATAGAGAGGAATAGATTTAGTTTTTATTTAATTTTTCTTGTATAGTTTTCCTTCTTTAAATACTGATATTTGAATTGTATCTAAAAAATTGAAAATGCTTAAGTAGTCTCGATGTTTCAAGACTAGCTAAGAATTATTTTTAATAAACAATTAATCATTCAAATAAACTAGGGGCAATTCTTAGATAATTTATATCTAAAGTTTTTTCCTTAAACTATAAGATAAATGATAATTCTGGTGCCACAACTCGCCACATGGACAAGTTGTGGCATAAGTTGTGCCACAAGTTGTGGCACCAGCATTGCTCATATAAGATAAAACTCACCTATGGCCCCAATATTATTAATTATTCAAGCACACCAAACCCATTGGCCCGCACAAATGCACTCACTCACACATCCACAATTGGCAAGCTTGGAAATATGAAAATAAGAGTATTGTTAACGGATGCTCTTAGAGTAATTATTAATAAATTATTTTAGGAAAATTTTGACATAATTTTCATAGAAAATATAAAAATGTGTTTAAATAATTCTTAAACCAATACCTTTAAGGCATTCGTTAACATTTTCTTTAAATTAAAACAAATTCAACTCACTAAATTTACCATTGTAGATTTGTAACAACTAAAAAGAAAACAACAAAGTTATCCACACAATAAAGTAAGAAAGAGAGAGAGATCATAGAGATAAAAAAAATGTGGGAAAAGAGATGATACCAAGCAAATCGGGCAGCAAGGAGAGCAAATTGAAAACCAATGCAGGGACATTGGTGCCGACTCGACAATCGATAGTGGCAGCGTGGCCTCTTAGACTCCAGACCAAACAAGTGTGCTTGACCTAATGTAATGTCTTTAGATTAAGGTAAAATAATGCTTAAAAACTATGGAAAGTGAATACATTAATTAATGTCACTCTTTTCGTCTCATATTATTTGTCCAACTAATTTAATTTTTCGATTGGAAATCATTTAATACATGCATTGTCTGTTAAAAAAAAAATCAATTTCCTTTTGTTACTAAGCCAAAGATTAGTAGCTAACTACCCATCAAAAAAAAAAAAGATTAGTAGCTAACTAGGAGTGCAGTTAGTTCACAAGGAAAAGATGAAGGATTTGTGAATTTGTCTACCTATTTTGTTACTTCGCAGCAGCTGGAGGTCCTCATGTATAGTTCAAGAACTATGGCTTTGACGTTGTTTTGGATGAGTTAAATTATTTCTCTAAATTACTACTTTGAAAGTATATATATATTTGAATTTTTGTATAATGATGTTGTTCATTCTTTAGCGTATTTAAAAATCTCTAAAATAATGTCGATTTTAAAAGATCAATGATACATCAATAGAAATTTTGTTAATATATAAGCCTATTTTAGTTCATCAAAAAAAAAAAAAAAAAAAGCCTATTTTATTTGATGTCCAAAACATACAGTTGGTTAATTTGACAAGACCATCATAAAAGCATCAATCACTGCCATGGCCTAATTTGACAAGACCACTGATTAGCTGGTTAAAACTTAAAACAATTGTGCTTTGACAGGACACGTGATAAATGAAACATAAAAAAGTTAGCTTTACCCAATAAAAATCTAACATAACATAAAGCAATTTAGAATAAAAGTTCAAAACTCTCCTCTCTTTCGGACTTGTAAAAATTAATTATCCTAAAAAAAATTTATAATAGTACTACGGTGCAATTCTACTTTTAGAATTATACTGTAACTTAATTTTATAAAAAAAATTAATATTTTAATCACTTATTTTATCAATTCTTCTCTCTCTCACCAGGTTTTTGGGTTTTGATTTTTTGTTTTGATTTGGGTTTTAAAATATATTATTTTATTATGTAAAAATATTATTTTAATGTATTGTATTGTAAAATAAAAGTTGGGATCCTGAAAGTATTGTAAAATAGTATGGTATAATTGATAAAATAGTTTTTTGAGATGGTAAAATATGATGAGATAGAATTTTGGGATGTGAATGCTTTTACGGTTCATGAAGGAATTAAAAAAAAAAAACTTTGCATACAGGGATCAGGATAACATCAATCAAAAATTAAGTTTAGTGCCACAATTTTTTTCATAACTTTGTCACAACAATAACTCATGAGTAGTGAAAATAAAATAATGAGTTTATGATTTTACCATTTAAGAATTACCATGTAGCAAAGTTGTGATAAAGGTATAGAAAAGTTTATTACAGTAACTTACTCCCAATCAAAATTCATACACCTACACTCAAAATCTCATGGGTTTCAAATTAACAAAGCTAAAACAAAACCTTGTCTTTCAACTCTAATGCTACACAAAATTTTGTCTTCTAAACTTCACATCAATATATATATATATATATATAAGCAAAAACCTCATACGAGAGTGTATGAGGTCCTGTCAAATGATGCTCTAATTTTGCGTTTAACATTTTTTTTAAACATTTTTCATTAAGTTTTTTTTACTGTTACCCAAAAGTTCATATTAACTTATTTTATTGTTATCTCATTAATGTCCCATTAATTGACTAAGCTTACAACACATCTTTCTCTATTCTTCATGTCTTTTAGCATACCCACCATTTTAGTATTTAAAAAAAAATAAAAAAAAATAATAATTAAAAGACCTGAGACTGACAAAACATTTGAAAGAGAGAGAAAAAAGAATATATGGGGTCACCACCTCAGTTATATAGGTCTCCCACAACTATTAAGACGCTGAAACCCCTACGAGTATTTCTTTTTTCTTTTTTCTTTTTAAAATTAGGGGCTTAAATATGATTTAGGTTTGGGTAATTTGGTTGGATAGTGTTTGTTTTTGGTATATAAGTAGATAAAATATTTGGTGCGCAATATAAAACCATATTCTACTATGGTTTTATTTTAAATCATCTATAAGATACATGCATACACACTTGCCCACATTATATTTTAATGTCACACTATCGATGAGTAAAAGACGATAAGAGAGTTGGGCATACTTTTATTTCATGGTATGAAATATGAGAACACAACACAAATTAGTTGATTTTCATTGTCCCATTACTCTTTCGTATTTATCTTTGATTTTATGATTTTTTTTTTTAAAAAAATCTTACCTTGAGAATGCTACAAATATGTAGTGAAACTACTAAACTAATTTTTAATATCTCAAAATTTATATGTTTCTTTACTCTAATTTAGTTTACTTTTTTTTTTATATATAATATATGTACAACATTATCCAAAACCATTTTACATAAAATATCAAAAAATTATCCGTGCATCGCACGGACAACTTACTAGCATATAATAAAAGCTACACTAACACTCTTCTTATAATGATTATTACACCCCCTTATTATTATTATTATTTTAAATCAATGTGGAACTAATACTACTAATTAGAATTATATTATTGTAATCAATATATTATTCCAAAACCAACTAGACAATCTTTAAACGAATTCCTAAGCTAAATGTTATTAATATTTTTCCTTGATCTACAATTCGATCATGACTTCTTCCTATCAAAATTCTTCTCACACAACACACACTAACATAAATTGATTTGGAGTTCACTACAAATGACCTATCTTCAAAATTACTAATTAGCTCCTTTGACATTTTTGTCTCCAAGAGATTTGTTACCACCGGTTCTAATTAAGTTCTCATTGCCTGTTAGGACATATGTGAATTATGTTAGAAATATATGTCAATATTTTATGTAATTGGCTAATTTTTTGACAAAACGCACTTTACTTGTAATTGGGTAGATGTAGGATGTGTTTAGTACTTCAAGGAACAAGGTTTTAAGATTAAGTGTTAAAGCCATGCAAGTCTGTTCAAGAAACAAGTGAAGAAGTGCTAGATTTTAAAGCTCGATAGCTAGTATCTATCGAGGTTTAAAAGCTGCTGAAACCCGATGCTCGACAGCTATCTCGATAGATAAGCTATCTATCGAGATTTATAAAAACAGATTTTCAGTTCTGTTTTGCATCCAGTCCGTGAGTACATGTTTAGGCTTTCTTTTCTCACAACCCTAAACATATATAAAGATTATTTTTTAAGGGCCGTAAAACGTTGCGCAAGTATGAAGCAAAGTTTTGTTCATGCAAATTGTGACCGGAGATAGAATTTGCCCTAGTTCACCTTTCTCTTGAAGGAGCTGCTGTGTTTGTACACCTTAGGGTTTTGTGATTAAGGAGTTTCGTGATCTTCTTCGTGTGATGAACTGAAGAACTTTGCAGCTAACATCTTTCTCAAGTTAGTGATTAAGTAGCGTACTGGGATCCGCACATCTATTGGTTAGTCACGTACTGGGAGCCATGCATTAAAAGGAGAGATTGTCACTACAGAATAAGTTCAATTGGGTATTGAGGTAAGGGTTCAATTGTAGGTTGGTATAAGGTACTGAGATTCCTTTACTTGTAACCGCTTGTTTTGATAATAGTGGATTATCGGGAGTGGTGACTTTAAAATCACCCGGTGAAGTTTTTGCCGTATAGGTTTTTCCCATTCGTAAACAAATCACCGTGTCAATTTAATTTCTGCTGCAATTTAGTTATTTAGTGATTTGTTTGTGCTACCACGCGTTTTGCATATTAATTGAATTAATTAATTAACTTGGCTAAATCAATTGGTTAATTTATCACAAGGGGTCAATACATTCTTGACCTATCAAGTGATATCAAAGAAGGCACACTCTGATTAGGTTTTAATCTTTGTTGTGTGATCCATTGACCCCTATTGTTATGGTTGCAACTGGCTTGGAGAGATCTTTGTTTTCAAATACATCTTGTTTTTCTAATCTCTACTTGTTTGAGTGTATTAGAAAATGCAAATCTAAAAGTTATTTGAATTCTATTATGATGACTATTGGAAAAGATCTCAGCTTGACAAAGAAGAAACTAGACTGTCTCAGAATGAAAATGTGCAAAGGAGTTCGTTTGAGAAGAGTGAAAGTTAAAGGTTTAGTTCATAAAAGGCAGATGAGAGAAAACACCATTCCCACTGATCTGTCATCTAAGCACGAAGTGTGCTTCATGATGAAGTTCGCATTTAAGGTTATGGACACGTGTTTGTGATACCTTGACAGTGGTTGCTCATGACACATGACTGGAGACTGATCTCTCTTCAAGATTTTCGAATCCAAGAAAGGTGGTAATGTCACTTTTGGTGATGGGAGCAAATCACAGATTAAAGGAAAGAGAATCATATCTCTACCTGGACTGCCAGACATTGCAAATGTTCTATATGTAGAAGGTCTGAGAGTAAACATGTTGAGCATAAGTCATATATGTGATCAAGACTTCATAGTACTATTCTCAAAGGGAAAATGCCTTGTCATGGATGAGTCTGGAAAGAAACTCATAAGTGGTGTTCGCACTCTAGACAATTGCTATGGCTTGGTTCCTGATGCTGATACTGTGTGCAATAGCATTCGCTTACCAAATGAAGATCTATGGCACCAAAGGATGGGACATGCTAGTTACAAACATCTTTCAATTGTATCTAAGCATGAGTCAGTTTTGGGGATGCCAAAGCTCAGTAGAGTGAGCAATATGGTGTGTGGACCATGTCAGCTTGGGAAATAGACGAAAGCTAAACATCCGGGCACTCAGACATCTGTTACATCCAGACCATTGGAGCTACTACATCTGGATCTTATGGGTCCAACTAGAACCGAGTCTCTTGGTCGAAAGAGATATATCATGGTTGTGGTAGACGACTTCACTAGGTACACTTGGGTCATACTCCTACGATCCAAGTCTGATGCTCTTGAGCACATTGAAGCCTTGTGCACAAGATTGCAAAATAAGAAGAGCCTGAAGATTGATCAAATTCGAAGTGATCATGGTAAGGAATTTGAGAACTCATATATGGAGTCTTTTTGCACAAGATCAAGTATACTTCAAGAATTCTCTGCTCCTATAACTCCTTAACAGAATAGTGTAGTAGAAAGGAAGAATAGGGTTATTCAAGAGATGGCTAGAGTCATGTTGCACAATAAGGATGTGGCTAGAAACTTGTGGGGTGAAGCCGTTAACACTGCATGTCATACGGTTAATAAGGTGTACTTTAGACTCGGCACCAAGAAGTGAGTTATGGAAAGGAAGAAAGCCAAATGTGAAGTATTTCAGAATTTTTGGAAGTACTTGTTTCATTCTCAACGATAGAGAGAATGTGGAAAAATTTGACTCCTGAAGCGATGAAGGAATATTTCTGGGATACTCCTCTACAAGCAAGGCTTATCGGGTATACAACAAAAGAACCATGAAGGTAATGGAAACATTAAATGTGGTTATTGATGAATTTTCAGATTCTGGTTCTGAGAAATTTAGTGAGGAAATCCCCAAAGAAATTCTTCCTCCCGAGCCCAGGGAAGTTCAAGAAATTATTGAACAAGAGCCCACATCTCCTAGTACTCTCAATACTCCAAGTGTTGTAGAAGATTCAGCAGACATATCTACTTCACCTGATTCTGAAACCCATGAACAGAAAGGACCTTCCTCCAAGATCAAATTGAATCATCCTCCTGAAGTTATTGTGGGAAACATGAATGAACTTACACTAAGGAAGCGTACAGTTGATAAATGCGTTGCTAACTTTGTGTCTTATTCTTGTTACTTATCGCAGGTTGAACCCATTAAAGTTGAGGAAGCTCTTCAAGGTGAAAGCTGAGTTGAAACTATGCATAATGAACTGCTTCAGTTTCAGAGGAATGATGTTTGGACTCTAGTACCTAGATCGGAGGGTGAGTACATCATCGGCACAAAGTGGATATTCCGCAATAAGACTGATGAGGAGGGTAATATGATCCGCAACAAGGCTCGTCTTGTAGCTCAAGGATATTCTTAGATGGAAGGAGTAGACTATGATGAGACATTTGCTCCAATAGCCCGCATGGAGTCCATCAGGATTCTCCTAGGCTTAGCATGTCACTTGAAGTTCAAGCTATACCAAATGGACGTAAAGACTGCTTTCTTGAATGCGTTCCTTAAAGAAGATGTGTATGTGGCTCAACCAAAAGAATTCATTGATCCACACTTTTCGGATCATATATTGTACCTCAAGAAGACACTTTATAGTTTAAAGCAAGCCCCTAGAGCTTGGTATGATCGGCTCACACAATACTTGGTGTCACATGGGTTTACAAGAGGAAAACCTGATCAAACTCTCTTTATTAAAAGAGAAGACGGCAAGTTGATAGTTGCTCAAGTCTATGTTGATGATATCATCTTTGGGTCGACTAAGGATGAACTTGCTCATAGTTTCTCAAAACTCATGCAGGGCGAGTTTGAGATGCGTATGATTGGAGAGCTAACTCACTTCCTTGGCTTGCAGATTCGTCAACAAGATTCAGGTATATTCCCATCTCAATCTAAATATGCAAGAAATCTTGTGAAAAAGTTTGGTTTGGAATCTGCTAATTCTGTTAAAACCCCTATGAGCCCAAATGTTAAACTCACTATTGACTTGTTAGGTAAAAGTGTAGATTCATCTCTTTATAGAAGCATGATAGGTAGTCTTCTTTACCTTACTGCTAGTAGACCTGATATTAGTTACAGTGTGGGAATGTGTGCTAGATATCAGACTAATCCCAAAGAGTCTCATATGATTGCTTTGAAAAGAATCATAAAGTATGTCAAAATCATTGCCGACTTTGGTGTGTGGTACAACAAGGACACAAATGATGTCTTAGCTGGGTATTCTGACGCTGACTGGGCTGGGAATGCTGATGATAGAAAGAGTACATCGGGGGGTTGTTTTTATGTGGGTAATAATCTTGTCTCCTGGATGAGCAAAAAGCAGAATTCCATCTCATTATCCACTGCAGAAGCTGAGTACATCGCTGCCGGTAGCTGTTGCACCCAACTTCTATGGATGCAAAAACTCCTCCATGATTACGGTATTTATCAAGAGCATCTTACCATCTACTGTGACAATACCAGTGCCATCAACATCTCTAAGAATCCGGTTTAACATTCTCGGACTAAGCACATAGAGATTCGACATCACTTCATTCGGGAGCTTGTCGAAGATGGTACTCTTACTCTTAATTTCATTCACACTGATGATTAGAAGGCTGACTTGTTCACCAAACCTCTTGATAGCAAACAATTTGAATTCCTTTACCAAAACATTGGTGTTATCTCCATGGATTGATCTCCTCTTCTCCTCCTCCTTCCTCATGCATTTGCATCTAGTGTTATGCATTGCTTTGTTTAACATGTTTTTGTTTGGTTACTTTTCAGTTTTGCTTTATTTTGTTTTTCATATAAAATAAAATAAAAATTTGAAAAATCAGAAAAATACAAAAACAGTGTGTATTTGTGTACATTGGTATTTGTGTACCTTAGATGGCCATTGAAACAAAGTTTTCTAAATTTTGTATCTTTTATAACTTAGATGATCATCTTTATGCATAACTAACAAGTGAGCTTTGTGGCTTGTGTTTGTGTTAAGTAAGATTAAGTAATCTCTTGTACTTAACACTCATATCACTCTTTTTGACGGAAATGACTAGAAAATTCTAAGAGAAAGGCATAAATAACCATCTCACCACTGTTGCCCGCCAATCATAAAATGACATTTGTATGCTTCAGCATAGCAAAAGTAGAATGTCAAATGCTTAACATCATTAGGTATTTCTTTTCTCTCTCTTATGTGCCCATGCATGGTTTGCTTAAAAGAAAAAGATGCAAAGAAAGATAAAAAACAAAAAAGCAAAAAGAATCAAAATGCTTTATATATGATTGCAAGCGTGTATTCTAAGAGATGTGGAAGTTATAGGATGTACCTCGAAGGTGATAGTCCCCATCAAACAGTTATGATTGTGTGTGAGTTAAAGTGATTTTCTCATATCTCAAATCGTCATAACATGTAGACACTTATGCAATCTTGCGATATTTTTCACACAACACGCAATATTCTTTGCTACTTTTGATACATGTGCAGATGTAATGTGATTTGGTCATCACAAGGAATACATGTGTTAATGTATGCTCACTAAACTGTCTTAGCTTGTTTTCAAAATATAAAATTGGTTAGACTTGTTTAGTTTGTGTGTGTGTTTTTGGATCTAAATACTTGACATTTTTCTTGATGAGAGATGTTTTTGAGAGCTTAAAATGTTGTTTGGATCTTTGGTTGTGTAGCATGCTTGATTGCATTCATATTTGTGTTTTTCTCTTCTTGAAAAACTGTTTTTAAGCAATCTCGATAGCTTCTCGATACCTCTCGACAACTAGGCTATCTATCGAGACCCTTCAGCTGCTTTTTATCGCATTCTTGATAGCTCTCGATAGCTACTTCAATCCATCGAGAAACCTTCTGGATGCTCAATAGCTACCTCGATCCATCAAGCCCCTCTTGCTTAGACACCTCTCAACAGATCTTCATTAGCTATCTCGATAGCTATTTCATGCTATTTTAATTCTCGATAGTTTTCGATCCATCGAGAATTATGAACTTTTATTTAAAGGGTCAGCGCAATTTCAACTTCACTTTTCTCGATCTTTCTCGATCCTTTCAATCTCTTCACCTCCCAAAACCTCTCTCTCTCACTCTAAACCTCCAACCCACGTGTTCTTCAGCCTTTGTGTGCTTTCTCTGCTTCTGGTATGTCTCTTTTTCCCTCATTCATCATGCATTACACGTTTATGACCTAACTTTTTGGGTTTTTGTTGAAAATTTAGGGTTTTTCAAAATTGTTGAGTTTTTCACAAAATTTTAGGGTTGGTTTTTGTGAAAATGTTTTAAAATCATCATGCATTGCATCTCATTTGCATTATAACAATGTTTCATGCATTTTAGATGTGTGTTTACTTTGTTGTAATGATTGTGTGCTGTTAGGTTTGGATTGGGCTGAGCCCATGATGTATTTAGTTTGCATGTCACATGCTCATGCATTTTCATGCATACATACCTTCAAGTTTTTATATTCTTATATATATATATATATATATAAATTGTCTTATTGGAGCTTTTTTTATTGTCTCTCTCTTTCTCTCTCTCTCTTTCTTGTGTTAGTCTGCTCTATGGCACCCAAACGCAAATCTACTTCGCCCTAGAACCCTTTTCGTTCTGGGGCATCTACTTCCTCTTCCTCTGACCCCACTCCATCTCACGTTCGGTTCCGTGATGAGAAGGCCCGTAAGGACTTCTCGGAGAACTTTTGTAGACGAGGCATTCATTTGGAACGCCAAATCATCTTATCAAATTTTTTCGATACTGACCTACTCACTGTCATCTACAATAGGGGTTGGGAGTCACTGTGTGACGTCTCGGTCACTTGTCCCTCCATGATCATACAGGAGTTTTACTCCAATATGCACAGAATCGACACTTCTGTACCTCATTTATTCTCTCGCGTTCAAGGTACGCGCATCGTAGTTACTCCGGAGATTGTCTTTGAGGTATTACACGTTCCTAGGGTAGCGCATCCTGACTACCCTGGTTGCGATCGTCTGAGGACAGTGTCCAAAGACAAACTCTCATCTCTTTTCTTTGAGACACCTTCTTCTTGGGGTGACCGTTAAAACACCCCTTACCCAGCCTTTGCTAAAGGTCCGAGGTTCCTGAACATGGTGATGACATTCATTCTTCATCCGTTGTCTCACTATAACACTATCACAGAGCCTCGTACTTGCTTTTTGCTATCCCTCTTAGAGGATATCTCTATCGACTTCCCTTCTCACTTCATTCTATCTCTTATAGATGTCTTTAGGGATACGACAACCCATGATAAGCTCATTTTTCTTTCAGCTATCACGCAGCTTCTTCGCCACTTTTCTGTCTCTTATCCCGAGTCTCCTCATTTTCCGGTGATGTGTGTCATAGATGTAGATACCGTTTCACGGAGCGAGGCACAGCTCAGACCTAGGCAGCCCTAGACAGAGATGGCAACTCCTCTTGCTTCCACCGCTCCATCCACCTCCGTACCTTCGTCTTCTGCGGGTGGAGTGACACTTGAGGCCATCATGGCACAGCTTGTGCGCATGGATGCTTGCCTTGACACTCTCAGTGATGAGTTGTGTCAGGTGAACACCCGTGTTAGTTGTATCGCACGACGACAGGCTGTCATGGGTGGTTTCATTGTTGCTTCTTCTCCATCTCCACCAGCTTCTGAGGATGAGAGTGACGATGGCTTTAGTAGTGACGATGGTGCTAGCTCGCCCGGTAATGATGAGATGTCTACTTGATGTACTTGCCCTTTGTCACTCGTAACAAAAAGGCGAAGTAGTTTTGAGATGAGAGTAGTCATACTCATAGGGGGAGGGTTAGTATAGGAGTTTTTGCGATAGGGGGAGTGTATATAAGGGATGTAGTGAGGATTTTTGTATCTTTTCTTTTCTTTCTATTTTAGATACATTATCTCTTGTACATTGGTCTTATGACCACTTAGTGATAGCATTCATTGTACTTATCTTTGATATATATATATATATATATATATATATATATATATATATATATATACTTAATGATGTTGTTATCACAATTCACCTATACCTATCTTTCCATGTGTTGTTTCTTTTCTCTTTTTATGCACATGTTTCTTATTTAATGTATGCAATCTTATAATTCTATTTTACACTAAAATGCCTTGATGAGTTTTGTTTAAAGTGTTTTAGAAATACAGGTTGTCAAAGTCTTCTTGCCATAAACTCTCTTCTTGCAAAATTTTTCAAGAGTTTGTGTTAGGATAGATTTTATTGTATTCAACAAGTGAGTATGAGTTGAGTGATTTATGACTTCTTTCATATGTTCATTTGTTTGTTGTGATTTTGTCACGGATTGCCAAAAGGGGAAATTGTTAGGACATATGTGAATCATGTTAGGAACATATGTCAATATTTTATGTAATTGGCTAATCCTTTGACAAAACGCACTTTACTTGTAATTGGGTGGATCTAGGATGTGTTTAATACTTCAAGGAACAAAGTTTCAAGATTAAGTGTTAAAGCCATGCAAGTCTGTTCAAGAAACAAGTGAAGAAGTGCTGGATTTTAAAGTTAGATAGCTAGCTCGATAGCTGGTATCTATCGAGGTTTAAAAGCTGCTGAAGCCCAATGCTCGACAACTATCTCGATAGATAAGCTATCTATCGAGATTTATGAAAAACAGATTTTCAATTCTGTTTTGCATCCAGTCTGTAAGTACATGTTTAGGCTTTCTTTTCTCACAACCCTAAACATATACAAGGATTATTTTAAGGGTCGTAAAACGTTGCGCAAGTGTGAAGCAAAGTTTTGTTCATGCAAATTGTGACCGGAGATAGAATTTGCCCTAGTTCATCTTTCTCTTGAAGAAGTTGTTGTGTTTGTACACCTTAGGGTTTTATGACTAAGGAGTTTCGTGATTTCATCGTGTGATAAATTGAAGAACTTTGCAACCAACATCTTTCTCAAGTTGATGATTAAGTCACGTACTGGGATCCGCGCATCTATTGGTTAGTCACGTACTGGGAGCCGTGCATTAAAAGGAGAGATTGTCACTACAGAACAAGTCCAATTGGGTATTGGGGTAAAGGTTCAACTGTAGGTTGGTATAAGGTACTGAGATTCATTTACTTGTAACCGCTTGTTTTGATAATAGTGGATTCTCGAGAGTGGTGACCTTAAAATCACTCGGTGGGGTTTTTGCCATGTAGGTTTTCCCCATTCGTAAACAAATCACCGTGTCAATTTAATTTTCGTTGCAATTTAGTTATTTAGTGATTTGTTTGTGCTACCACGCATTTTGTATGTTAATTGAATTAATTAATTAACTTGGCTAAATCAATTGATTAATTTATCACAAGTAGTCAATACATTCTTGGCCTATCATTGCCAACCAATATAGTCACTAATATATCACATAAGAGTGGGGATGAAGTTAAAATCAATAAAGCTTGATCCTCCTCAATTTTGGCCTCCACACTTAACAATTGAGTAGTCAAAATATTAAAATATTTTAAATGATCAATAATATCAGTTCTTTCCTCCATGTACAGTCAACTGATACGACTTTTTTCTAGTACAAACAATGTAAGCAACTTCAACATATATCTCTTTCCTAACTATTTTCATAATTTTTGGAAAGAAATCTCATTTAACACACTATAATTTACATATTGGACGAGAGTCAAACAAATACTTCTAAGTTCTAACAACCTTCATATCAAGCTATTCCCATTCATCATCAAACATAGTGGCCGATTTCTTCGACTTCCCATACAACATCTAAATCAAATCTTTTTAACTTTGACAATGCAGTAACAAAGACTTAACTTTTTTTTTCCCCTCAAATGGCTCAACCTTTGACATTGTGCTCAAAATTAATCTCTAGAAACCACAATCCCTAACCAATAGGTTTGATACCAATTTTTTGTGAAAAACATACAAAATAATAATAAATAAATAAAAAGCATGTACAAGAAAAAAAATTTAAATGTGGTTTGTGAATTCTATGTTTACATCCAATATGGCAAAGCTAACTAAAATCCATAATATGACTTACAAGCATACTCAAAAGCTCCCCAAAGGTACTCATACTAACACACTAGGCAAACCTTATCTCTTAATTGTCACTAAACAAAACTTGTCTTCTAAATCTCACAAACATAACACAAGCTACACTATCAGTCTATCACACTATTTATATTCAATCCATATTTATGCAAAAGATATTATTCGATTTTTTATTATAAAGTGTTTATAAACATTGATTGTATTAGTGTCACACTAAAATCATAATAAATCATGAAAAAGTATGTTAATTACTAAATTTATACACAATATTACAATAATTTCGCTGCAATTTACACGCCAAAGGTTTTGGCATATTACACACAGAAACATCTTTCATATTACAACATTAATTGGAATGTCCAACCATCAACAACGTGATAGTGCTTATTTCAATGGTTTCTACCATGATAATTGAAATACTACTGGTTGATTGGATTTTCAGCAAATTAGACTTAAATAAGATACTAAACTACTAGTTCTTCTCTCCTTCAGTTCATTCGAGGACTATTCATGCTCCATGCATTGACATTCTCTATGGTAATACTCTCTGTCCCATTGTTAAATGCATACAAGTGAGCATCATTGAACACAGCAAGTGTAGGATATACCCTTGATAAGATGCATGTTTTTCCTCCAGCTCCGAAACTTTCCACAACGGAATGATCAATCTGCAACAAAAAATTCACAACTCAAACATTCATAGAGAAAAAGAGAGAAACAAAGATTTTAATTAGCCCTTATCATGTTTATGAGAGGGCATACCAAACTCCTAAGAGAGAGCTTCCTGTCTGTTAAATCCACATCTACAAAGCCTGCAAATGATGGTTTATATAGTCCATCCTTCAAAGAGGAACTATATATATGAAAAACAAATAGAAACCATGTCAAAAGATGTAATAATTATTTTATGCATCAGATATGTATAATTTCTCACACAGTATATGGATCCCACAATTATATTGAGCTTGTATACTATGATGAAAGAACGTATATATTTGATACATGACATACTTTTTTGTCTTAGGTGAAAACAGAAAATCTTATAGTAATCTAAAATGCAGCTAAACAGTTAATCACACAAACCTTCTAGCATCAGAGCACATGAGAACTACATGCTTCTTTGGAGCTTTGAAAACTCTAAAGAAGACAGGAGTGTACTCCTCTAGATGACTTGAAGCTAATGTCAACAACCCAAATGGCCCAACCCCGCCTTGAACTTTTGAACCCTTTAGGCCACAGAGATCTTGTGCGTTTACCCAACTAGCATCAAATTCCTCGGCGTTGTCCAAACTCTTCGGCAACAAGAAGGTAACCTCAACATCGGCCTGTGGAAACATCAATAAGAATAATCACTATAAATGAATTGTGTTTGATGCTAAATGAAGTAATTAATTTGAACCGTAATAATGTAATGATATTGTCATCATATAATTAAGAATTCCGAAGAGACAATTTTTTTTCAAAATCTTCCCCACAACTAGTTAAAAACTTGTTGAGGTAATAAATTATGAAATAATGTCACTTTTATATAGTCCCATCATTTTTATGATTATCACAAAAAAAAAAAAAAATTAAATCAACAGTTATGAAAAAAAGTTACCAAGGGTCTTGTAAATGAATTGACACCTCCTCATATACAAAGTACTTGGAGTTTAGTGAGAGGATTCGAGTTGTTAAACAAAAATACACTAAAATAGCAAACCTGGGCAGCAGTTATTCCTTTAATTTCAACATGCTCTCCCTTTTTGACCTGTTGATTGCTTATCTGAACTTTATTGCCTCTAAGAGTTTCTAGTTCTTCGACAGGCCAATGTAACACTTGTTTGCCACTATTGTCAAGCCACACCATCCTTGGAATAGCCTACAAAACAACATTTTTGTAAGTAACTTGCCAGCAATTGAACCTATATATATGATGATTACTAAATAACGACAAAGCCTTAAATCCCAAATATAATCAAGTTACTAAAATTCAACATAATTATTACCTGAATTCCGGCCCATCCTTTTTCAACATCATTTTTAGTTGAGTCGGACTCATTAGCCCAACCCCACAAGATCCTTCGCTTCTTCCCAGCTTCAAAGAATGACTTTGAGGCATAAAAATTTCCATAGTCGTATCGCAGCCCATCCCAACCATCAACCGAAGTATTATCTGGTACATACCTGTCTATTTGAGTGTGGTATTTTCCAACGGTGTAGTAATCATACCTAGTAACATCAAGGCTCACCTTGAAAACATGCTTTAAATTTGGCCCAACCAAAGAAGTGTCCAACCCATTTTTACCAGACATTGACACGGGGTAAAAATCTGGGCACTCCCACATACCAGTCTTAGCTTTTGAATGTAGGGGATGCTTGGCCTTGACCCAATTCACAAAATCCTTACTCCTATACAAATGGGCTATGCCTCCATTTCTCCTTCTGCTACCCACTAAAATCCTCCAATGCCCATCTTTTCCAAACCAAGCTGTTGTTGGGTCACGGAAAGCACTTCCATTGACACTCTCATCAGCCACCGCTATTGGGTTGTTCTTGTTGGGCTTAACCCATTCACGGAGATATGGATCAGAGTAGTTTTTTGGGATGGCATAGTTTTGGACTTGTTGATTTTGGGTGTCAATGCCAGTGTAAAGGATAATGGGCTTGTTGCCTGGGAGAATAGTGGCTGAACCAGACCAACAGCCATTGATATCAAAGGGCTTACTGGGATAAATGATAGGCTCAAGTGCTTCCCAGTTGATCAGGTCCTTTGATACTGAATGGGCCCAAACAATATTGCCCCACACTGCTCCTTTTGGGTTGTATTGGTAGAAGAAATGGTAGAGTCCATTGAAATACATAGGTCCTGTTTGCATTTATATGAGAAAAACACATGAAGCAAGAAAAAAGTTAAGGAGAATACAAATTATTTAAAATGTGAGAAAAGAAAGTTCATTTGCAAACACTCACCATTTGGATCTGTTGTTGGTTCATTGTTATGCGTATTTGAACACCCAAGAAAGAGAAAAGATTGGAAGTCAGTGAGTGTGATTAATTATAGTACTTAAAAAACAATTAACAACGCATTTAAGGATAAAACACTTGTGTTAATAACCAGGAAAATTGTTGGTAACTAGCAGATTAACAAAACATCAATGTCATGTGTAGAATATGCGTTGCAATCTGAGTTGGGATTGTGTCCAGTGCATTGATGCACTGGACACAAGCCGTGTTCTTGCAATCTATGCACAATATAACAAATAAGTATCCGTTTAAGAGAAAGCATATGCTATTTAATACTCAATCCAACTTTTAAAAATTAAAAAAAAAATTATTTCGTTGATACACTAAGTTTTAAATAAAATATTATTATATTCCAAAACTATCCTCTTAGTATAAACTCAAATAAGACAAATAGAAAATGAGTATTAACATCTCAAATAAAATAAATAGGAAGGTATGAAGTTAAAATTTCTATGGTACTGAATTTTTTTTAAGTAAAATATATTTTGGAATATATATCAAAATGTAATGGAGGACAAACAAAAAATTTAAGTCTTTTCATAATGAAATAAATGGTTTAGATTGTATCGTATAATTTATAAAAACAATTAATGACACTACTGTATAAGATACTTATGAAAAAGAATTTAAAAGCTTTGTATAATCATGATTTGAAACCATTTATAACAAAAAAAAATATAAACAATCTTGAAAATAAGTTTTAGCATTTTTAAAATACTGACAAGGCATTTTTTAAATGTCAAATAAATTTTTTTAATATTATTATAATGGCAACGTCAACTTCATGTCTGGTAGCGGTGCAATTCGTTTGTCACGTAAGTTATTTTTATTAGTGAGATAGGGACTAAAATAAATACGATTTTTTAGTTTTGTGGACCAAAATAGGAAGAGAAAAATACGGACCAAAATGAGACCAGCCGAAAATGTAAGGATCAAAATGATATTTCTACTTTTATAACAAACAATTTTTTATAAACAATCTTGAAAATAATTTTTAGCCTTTTTCGAACATTTTTTAAAATTTTTACCAAACAACTTCCTGATATTTATTTTTTTTGTTCTAGTACCACATAAAATGTCTAAATTTTTGCCATAACTGTCTTACGTGTTAGATTGTGACTGATTAATTGTCACTTTTACATGAACTTACCACTTTTTTCCACCATTCACAGTCTGCCACATAGACAGTTGTGGCACAAGTTATAACATTTTATGTGGTAAACTCTCCCACCGACATATATTACACTCATGTATTACTCTAATTCCAAGAAATAACTTAACAACAGAACGATTAATATGTCTATCTGGTCGTGGATTATAAATCAATTTTTTAGCTTTTACAATTTTATTTACAACTTTTTAAAACCTCATTTTTTTTCATATTTTTTAAAACACTAGTATATTTTAACACACTTTCAACAAAAAAACTAAAAGTTATTCCCAAACGGATATGAGTGAGGAGCTATTTTAGAAGCCTCTAACAAAAACTGGTCTATTACTATATTTGGATATTCCTTCCCCATGCATATTGCTACATCAATACAATAATAATAATCATCTCTGCATTCGTGCATGTTACATAGTACCACATCATAGCAGGTGGGGCTACCTTTTTAACTTATATCTAACCGGGTACATATTACATATTACATACTACATAGTACCATGTCATATTTTGTTTTTTAAAAGATAAGATTTAAAAACCGCACATATAGTGTAACCTATCAATGTTTATATTGAGCATATGTGTCGATTTCCAATTTATTATTAAGCATTTCCTGAAAATGTCTCTCTTGCTCTCAAGGGAAGAACAGGAGGAGTTAGCTCGGAGTAAGAAAAAAGTTAAGGATGTGAAACATGCAGGATTTAGTGAAGGACATGAGTCGGGCTCCTCATCACCTGTTAAAGGTCTTGGTCCTTGGAATCAGAGTATGTCTTTTAAAGACAAACTTGTTGGCGAGATTTAAAAACCGCACATATAGTGTAACCTATCAATGTTTATATTGAGCATATGTGTCGATTTCCAATTTATTATTAAGCATTTCCTGAAAATGTCTCTCTCGCTCTCAAGGGAAGAACAGGAGGAGTTAGCTCGGAGTAAGAAAAAAGTTAAGGATGTGAAACATGCAGGATTTAGTGAAGGACATGAGTCGGGCTCCTCGTCACCTGTTAAAGGTCTTGGTCCTTGGAATCAGAGTATGTCTTTTAAAGACAAACTTGTTGGCGAGATTCCAGGTGCGTATATTCAAGCTTTCAACTTTGGGGATCTAATGGAGGATGATGTTGAGTCGGACGAGGAGGTAGAGACGCTAAGACAGGGGCTGGTTGTTGTCAAGCTTTCAAAGGAGTTCAAGCAACAGATTCGGGATCCATGGGCTAGAGCTCTAATAGTTAAGGTTTATGGGAAATCAGTGGGTTTTCATTTTCTCCAAAGTAAGCTGCTCTTTCTGTGGAAACCAGCGGATAGGATGGATTGTGTGAACTTGGGTAATGGATTTTTTCTTGTAAGGCTGTCCTTGAAGGAAGACTTTGAAAACGTCCTGAAGAAAGGTCCATGGTTCATTGGTGAGCATTTTTTGTCTCTCCGACCATGGGAACCAGACTTTAGACCTTCGACGGCAACAGTATCCTCAGTTGCAGTTTGGGTAAGGTTGAATGAGCTTCCGATAGAGTATTATAATGCTGAGGCATTACATCGGATTGGTAACTCCATTGGTAAGGTGCTTCGGGTAGATACGTTCACGGCTTCTGAGACTAAAGGTAGGTTTGCTAGATTGTGCATCCAAATAGATGTTGAGCAACCATTGGTTACGGCCATACTTCTTGGGGAAGCTGAACAACTTGTTTCATATGAGGGAATACATAAGTTATGCTTTGGTTGTGGGAGATTGGGTCACCGACGTGAAGCTTGTCCATATTCTATCCGGCAAAGTTCACCGATGAGGGAAGGGAAGACGGGGGTGGAAGAAAAAGAAGATGAGCATGCATGCAATGAGCGTGAACAGAGTAGGACAACTGTGGAGGTGGGGCCTGAGGTGGTGCAGAAGGACGTGCCAAAGGATGTACAGGATTGTACATATGGGTCATGGATGGTGGTAGCACGGAAGAAAAATGGGACAAGAACGTATAGGAGTGGTGGGGCCCCTGTGGGACAACCAAAGGCACAAGAGTTTAAAAGTAACGGTAAGCATGTAGTGGATGCCAGGGAAAGTAATGTGCTGGGAAGGGCCGGAAACTTTATTGGGCAAAGCAGGGAGACTAAAAGGAAACTTTCACCTTTACGAGTAGTAGAGAAAGCCCAAGTTATTAATGCCATCCAAAGCATTAGTAAAAAGCCCGTGGGACGGGCCCAGCCCCCTTCAAACCAAAGTGTAGGCCTGCACGAAGTTGCTAAGGCGGACAATGGACCTAACCCGGATCACAGGTCAGTTAAGCCCACACGGCACTCTTCAATGAAAGGTAAAAGAGCCTTAGCTCGTCTTAGGGATTCACAATCTCAAATTAAGGGCGCTGATGATAATGGGAAACCTCAGAGTTCCTCTTCAGTGCAGTTTCAGTATCGCCCTGTGCAAGCCGTGATCTCCCATAAGCCGAGCGGTGGTGATCTTAGTCCGAGAGCTGCTTCGAATTTTCAGTTCGGTGACTCCAGTTGGGCTGAGGGGGCCTATCAGTTTGAGGGGCACAGCCGTGGTGAGTCCGGAGAGTTTTTTAGCTGCGATCCGAATCAAGCAAATTCTCACCATGGGGTTTCTCAACACGATCATGAGGAGAACACAGAAATGCAGGTTTCCGTTGACGGCGATGGGTGCGAAGGCAAGATGGCTACTGTTGTTAGACCCAGTTTGGAGGATTGCGAGGAACCCGTGGTGGGTAGTGCTAGCGGTTGCTTTGACACCAACAGAGGAGATGAAGTTTGGGTGGGTAAGAATGACACAAATACCAAAGGAGTGGAGTCACTGGATCAGATGGAGTTTGAGGGAGATGGTGGAGCTGATGCCGCATGTTGAATATTGCCCCACCCCAAATTGTATTTTTATGATGAATATTATTGTGTGGAACTGTAGGGGTGCGCTGAAGCCCTCCTTTCAGAAACATGTTAGAGAGATGGTACAGCACCATGATCTAGCAATTCTTGTAGTGATGGAAACCAGAGTTGGAGGTGAAAGAGCAAGGGAAATAACTGACAAACTTCCATTTGATGGAGCTATTCACACGGAGAATATCGGGTATGCTGGTGGTTTATGGGTTCTTTGGAATGCAGACAAGGTGGAAATTTCTCCCTTAGCTAACACTGAGCAGGAGATTCACATTGTGGTTAAGGTACGTTCTTTGAATTCTAGTTGGCTATTTACAGCTGTGTATGCTAGTCTTAGGAGTGCTGAAAGGCAGATTTTATGGAATAACCTCATGAGCATTGCAGAGCTTCAAAACATGCCTTGGGTGATAGCAGGGGATTTTAATGAGCCTCCTGTGGAGGAGGACAAATTTGGGGGGGGGGAGCTGTTAGTGTCAGAAGGTCTTTATTGTTCAAAGAGTGTCTAGACAAATGTAACATGATCGATATTGGGTTTTCTGGTCCTCAATTCACCTGGACTAATAGAAGAGACGTGCAAGCGCTAATTCAAGAAAGAATAGATAGGTTCTTTGTAAATCCTAGCTGGTGTGTGCTATATCCTGAAGCTAAGGTGGTTCATCTCATTAGATGCCATTCGGACCACTGCCCTGTTTTGCTGGAGATGCAGCCAAGGGCTACAAATAGAAGAGCAAGGCCGTTTAAGTTTCACTCCTGCTGGCTTTCTAATGCCTCCTTTCCAAAGGTGGTTTCTCATGCTTGGAGGCACTGTCCCAGGCTTGCTGATGCCATCGACACCTTTACTAAGGAGGCTAAGGTGTGGAATAAGACTCAATTTGGTAACATCTTCTCTCGGAAAAAAAATATAATGGCTAGACTTAATGGCATCCAGCGTTCTATTGCTATTAGGCCATCTTCCTTTTTGTGTAACCTTGAGAATGAGCTGTTGAAGGAGTTGGATAGTGTGCTCAGCCAGGAGGAGGAGTTGTGGGGTTTAAAATCCCGAGTTAATTGGTTGATCCAGGGAGATAGAAATACCTCCTTTTACCATGTTTCAACTCTGGTCAGGAGGAAAAGAAATCAAATCATGGCCATTAAAGATACGTGTGGGGAATGGATTTTTGAGGAAAGTGCAGTTAAGGAATACATTAGAAGTGGATTTACTGGTATTTATTCGACTTCTTTAGTTAACGCCCCTATCACTTACAATTTAAACTATTAGTGGCAGCCAAGACTTTCGGAGGAAGAGAAGCAAAGTATAAGTGGGGGGGTCACGGATGAGGAAATTAAGGCTGCCTTGTGGTCTCTTAAACCATTTAAAGCCCCAGGCCCAGATGGGCTTCATGCAGGTTTCTTCCAGAGATTTTGGCTTGTAGTGGGAAGTTCAGTGATGGAGGAAATAAAACTGATTTTTGCTGAAAAGAGAGTTCCTGATTACCTTAATACCACCCACATTGCTTTAATTTCGAAGATCCAAGGTCCAAAGACGCTGGGTAATTATAGGCCCATAAGCTTGTGCAATACTGTGTATAAAGTGTTGACAAAGATCATTGTGGCTAGATTAAGACCGTATTTGGGCAAGTTGATCTCTCCCCTCCAAACGGCTTTTATGCCAGGAAGAAAGGGCATGGATAATGTGATCATCGCTCAGGAAATAATCCATTCCTTAAGTAGGAAGAAGGGGAATATTGGGTACATGGCCATAAAAATAGATTTGGAAAAGGCTTATGATAAGATTGAGTGGAGTTTTGTTAGAGAAATGCTTGTTAGAGTAAACTTGCCACCAGACCTTAGGGATATCATCATGAGCTGTGTCTCCACTGTGTCTACCTCTATCTTATTCAATGGAGAAGCGCTTGAGCCTATTTATCCCTCTAGGGGGATAAGGCAGGGAGACCCTTTGTCCCCGTACTTGTTCATCTTGTGCATGGATTTCCTTTGGCAGCTAATAGAAGAGAAGTGTAATGCTAAGCTGTGGCAACCAGTCAAGGCTTCACAAAGTGGTCCAGCTTTCTCCCATCTGTTTTTTCGCGGATGACCTTTTGCTATTCGCTAAAGCAGATTACATTAATTGCTTAGCAATTAGAGATGTGCTTGATGATTTTTGCAGTATCTCGGGGCAAACTGTTAGTGAAGCTAAGTCGAGAGTTTATTTTTCTCCTAATGTGGATAGAGATACGAGGGAATCACTATGTGATATCCTTGGTTTTACATCCACTCCTTTGCTTGGTAGATACTTGGGTTTTCCTTTGAAGCAACCTGGCTCGTCTTCTCAGGATTTCAACTTTGTTCTTGACAGAGTTAAACAGAAGCTTTCAGGGTGGAAAGCGAGCATGTTATCCTTGGCTGGTCACCAAGTTCTTATTCAAGCATCATCGGCAACTATCCCAGCTTATGTAATGCAGTGTTCCTACCTTCCTGGCAGAATTTTGGATGGGATAGACAGAGTAAACCGTAATTTTATTTGGGGGTCTTCGGACTCTCTAAAGAAAATCCATTGGATTGGTTGGCAAAAAGTAACTAAATCGAAGGAAGAAGGGGGTCTTGGATTGCAAGCGGATAAAGGAAGGAATCTTACGCTTCTTGCGAATCTCAATTGGAGGTTTCACACCGAAGGAGATGTGCCGTGGGTGCAAGTTTTAAGCAAGAAGTACTGTTCGGGAAGAAGATTGAGTGCTGCAAACCCCAACAGTCTTCCTTGTTCTTCAGTCTGGGCAGCAATGAAGAAAGGTATGGGCACATTTGAGAAGGGCAGTAGGTGGACAATTGGAAGGGAAAGTAAGTTGAGCTTGTGGTATAGTAGCTGGTTGAGCAAGGGCCCCCTTCGAAGTCTTATCCAAGGTCCTCTTTCTCGGGAAGCTAATAAGTTGGTAGTAAAGGATTTCTTAAAAGACACGGGTTGGGATTGGAATGGACTTTCGGTTGAGCTTCCTTTATATATCAAAATGTTGATACAAGCCACTCCTATTGCGATTACAAGCAGAGGTTGTGATAAAATTGCATGGGCTGACTCCCCTCAAGGTACTTTTAACTTGAGTAGTGCCTATAGGATTGCGATGGGGCATGAAGAGAGTCCAAAATTCAGTGCTAGTTGGATATGGAAAGTAAACACCCTCCCTAGAATTAAAACATTTCTTTGGATGTGTGCTCACAATAGTATTGGGGTTAGGAGTTGCCTGATGAGGAGAGGTGTGTGTGAAGAAGCTGTGTGTCCTATTTGTCAAGAAGCGGAGGAATCAATTTTACATGCTCTTCGTGATTGTCCTTGGGCTAAAGCGGTTTGGAATCATTTGGGAAGAGTAGAAGTTGACCAAGAGTTTTGGAGAAGTGAGTTGCCGGATTGGCTTAGCAGGAATGGAAATCAAAGAAGCACATTAATCACTTTGAATCCTCCATGGAAAACCTTGTTCTCTTTCGCTATTTGGAATATTTGGAAGAGTAGGGACAACTTCGTTTTTCAAAGGAAAAGACTGAACCAGCAGCTCCACGTTGAAATATTGAATCAAATAGTTGAATTCATTCATTGTATAGCTTCCCCTAGATTGATGACTCGTAGATGTGTTAAAAGGATTAGATGGGAAAAACCTCCTGTTGGGTGGATGAAGCTCAATACAGATGGGTCGGTGTTTGGCAGTTTGGGAGTGGCTGGTTGTGGGGGAGTGATAAGGGATGACTGTGGGAATTGGATCTTGGGATTCACCAAGCGCATAGGAATTACCAACAGTTTTACTGCTGAGATGTGGGGTCTAAGGGAGGGTCTTATTATGTGTTGCAACCTTAACATAGCATCTCTCATTGTTGAACTAGATGCTAGAGCTGTAGTGGATGCCTTCAGTAATAATCAGTATGTGAACAATATTATATCTCCTATATTGGATGACTGCAGGTTACTCAGCTCCCGATTCAGCCGGATACAATTTAAACATTGCTATCGCGAAGGGAACCAAGTGGCAGACACTTTAGCTAGGATGAGTTACAACCATGTAGCAGATTGTATTGTCTTTACTAGTCCGCCTGTGGATGTTTTAAAAGTGTTTGAGGATGACTGTAATGGAGTCTGTTTTAACAGGGTTTGTCCTACTCCTCTTGTATTCTCTTAGTTTTTTTTAATGAAATCGCCTTTCACCCAAAAAAAAAAATATATTATTTTGTTGAGTTTCAAAATAATGATTGATAATGATATTTAGCATTACTTATATTGTATGCCAATTGAAACCTATCAATTCAAAAGTTGTGGGGGGAAAAAGTCGTAAAGTTTATTGTGTAATTAAGTAGACTTAGAGCATATTTGGTATACTATAACGGTGATTATATGGTAATAGCTAGGAATGAGAAATGCTACATCCACGATATTTTCACAATAAATTCTAAGTGACAAGTTGTTATTAATGGATAAAAAATTGACGTCAATGGTAAGCCTAGTTTAAAACTAGTAACAGCCTACTACTTAGGATTTATTATAGCGTAAAAGATTAGAAAATTAGAGAAAGTATAATAATAAGTTGGAAAATTATTAAGAAAAAAATTAAAAATAAGAGAGAGATTGTTGAAAATGGGCACGTATACTACTAGTTGATGTATCAATGTAGTTTCGTGAAGAATAATAAACGCCGTACTTCAACATTTAGTTATATATATAGATGTTTATAAAAACAATGATTTTCATTAGTGTCGTTAACAACATACTTCTTCAAAAAGAAAACCAACAACATAAATTAAGAATAAGTGCTCGGTAGCCAGTGAAATCATCGGAATGATGTATAAGAAGATATCAGAATTATCTCTAAAAAAAAAAAAAAAAAAAAAGAATAAGTACATTAATAAATTTATTACCCACCAAAGGTTTTGACATATTACTTACATAAACAACATCTTGCATCGATCTGCAATATTATTAATTGCAATGTCCAACCATAACATGTTGTAGTGCTTATTTCAATGGCTTCAACCATGATTATTTAAATGTCACTTGCTGATTAGATTTTCAGCATATTGGACTTAATTAAGAAACTACTAGTTATTCTCTCCTTTCAGTTCATTTGAGGACTATTCATGCTCCATGCATTGAGATTCTCTATGGTAACACTCTCTGTCCCGTTGTTAAATGCATACAAGTGAGCGTTATTGAAGACTGCAAGTGTAGGATAAACCCTTGATAAGATGCATGTTTTTCCTCCAGCTCCGAAACTTTCCACAACGGAATGATCAATCTGTAGCACATTTACAACTCAAACATTCAAAGAAAGAGAGAGAAACAAAGATTTTAATTAACCCTTATCATGTTTATGAGAGGGCTTACCAAACTCCTTAGAGAAAGCTTCCTGTCTGTTAAATCCACATCTACAAAGCCTGCAAATGATGGTTTATATAGTCCATCCATCAAAGAGGAACTATATATACACGAAAACAAAAAAACAAATAGAAACCATGTCAAAAGGGTGTAATATTTATTTTATACATCAGATATATGTATAATCTTTCTTACAATATATAGATCCCACAATTGTGTCAAGCCATAATTTCATGAGGGGAGAATGTATGTATCCACATACTAAAAAGCAGCTTAAACCATTAATCACACAAACCTTCTAGCATCAGAGCACATGAGAACTACGTGCTTCTTTGGAGCTTTGAAAACTCTAAAGAAGACAGGAGTGTATTCCTCTAGATGATTTGAAGCTAGTGTTAACAACCCAAATGGCCCAACCCCACCTTGAACTTTTGAACCCTTGAGGCCACAGAGATCTTGTGCGTTTACCCAACTAGCATCAAATTCCTCGGCGTTGTCCAAACTCTTCGGCAACAAGAAGGTAACCTCAACATCGGCCTGTGGAAACATCAATAACAATAATCACTATAAATGAATTGTGTTTGATGCTAAATGTAGCAATCAATTTGTGCCATAATAATGTAGCGATTTTGTTAATTATATAATCAAGAATGTCAAAGACACAATTTTTTTCACAATCTTCTCCACAACTAGTTAAACAACTTGTTAAGGTAATAAATTATGAAACAATTTCACTTTTTTATATGGTCCCATTTATTATACGTCAATCAAAACAAGTTAAATCAACAATTATGAAAAACGTTAATGTGAAAAACGTTAAGTTGCAAACCTGGGCAGCAGTTATTCCTTTAATTTCAACGTGCTCTCCCTTTTTGACCTGATGATTGCTTGTATGAACTTTATTCCCAAGAAGTTTTTAATTCTCGACGTGCCATCAGAATACTTCGCTTCCCCCACTACCGGCCAAGCCACCATCCCTGAATCGCCTCGAAACAATTCCAATAAAACCATCAATTTAAGAATCACAAGAATTGAAATATATTAAACGATACATTAAGAATAACAAAACTTTATCTCAAATAAAATCAAGTTACTGAAATTCAACATAATTATTACCTGAATTCGCCCATCCTTTTCAACATCATTTTTAGTTGAGTCGGACTCATTAGCCCAACCCCACAAAAATCCTTCTTCTTTCCCAGCATCAAAAGAATGACTTTGAGGCATAAAAATTTCCATAATCATATCGCAGCCCATCCCAACCATCAACCGAAGTATTATCTGGTACATACCTATCTATTTGTGTATGGTATTTTCCAACAGTGTAGTAATCATACCTAGTAACACTGGCTCACCTTGAAAACATGCTTAAATTTGGCCCAACTAAAGAAGTGTCCAACCCATTTTTACCAGACATTGATACAGGGTAAAATCTGGGCATCTCTACATACCAGTCTTAGCTGTTGAATGTAGAGGATGCTTGGCCTTGACCCAATTCACAAAAATCCCATTTCCCATACAAATGGGCTATACCCTCTATTTCTCCTCTGCTACCCACTAAAATCCTCCAATGCCCATCTTTTCCAAAAAAAAAACCAAGCTAAGTTGTTGGGTCACGGAAAGCACTTCCATTGACACCCTCTACCAGCCACCACTATTGGGTTGTTCTTGTTGGGCTTATCCATTCACGGAGATATGGACTCAGAGTAGCTTTAGATGGCAAGCGCTTGACTTGTTGATTTTGGGTGTCAACGCCAGTGTAGCGATAATGGGCTTGTTGCCTGGGAGAATAGTGGCTGAACCAGACCAACAGCCATTGATATCAAAGGGCTTAGGGATAAATGATAGGTTCAAGTGCTTCCCAGTTGATCAAGTCCTTTGATACAGAATGGGCCCAAACAATATTTCCCCACACTGCTCCTTTTGGGTTGTATTGGTAGAAGCAAAAATGTAGAGTCCATTGAAATACATAGGTCCTGTTTGCATTTACATGAGAAAAACACATGAAGCAAGAAAAAAGTTAATGTGATCAAATACAAATTATTTAAAATGTGAGAAAAGAAAGTTCATTTGCAAAATAAAACTCACCATTTGGATCTGTTGTTGGTTCATTGTTATGCGTATTTGAACACCCAAGAAAGAGAAAAGATTGGAAGTCAGCGAGTGTGATTAATTATAGTACTTAAAAAACAATCAACAACGCATTTAAGGATAAAACACTTGTGTTAATAACCAGGAAAATTGTTGGTAACTTAGCAATAGACAAAACATCAATGTCATGTGAATATGCATTGCAATCTGAGTTGGGATTAGGTCCAGTGCATTGATGCACTGGACACAAGCCGTTCTGCAATCTATGCACAATATAACAAATAAGTATCCGTTTAAGAGAAAGCATATGCTATTTAATACTCAATCCAACTTTTAAAAATTTTAAAAAAAAATTATTTCGTTGATTCACTAAGTTTTAAATAAAATATTATCATATTCCAAAACTATCCTCTTAATATAAACTCAAATAAGACAAATAGAAAATGAGTATGAACATTTCAAATAAAATAAATAGTAAGGTATGAAGTTAAAATTTCTATGGTACTGAATTTTTTATAAATATATTTAGAATATATATCAAAATGTAATGTAGGGACAAACAAAATTTTAAGTCTTTTTCATAATGAAACAAATGGTTTAGATTGTATCGAATAATTTATACAAACAATTACCTAATTACTGTATAAGATAATTTCTTATGAAAAGAAGTACTTCAAAGTTTGTAAGAATCCAAAGTGATTTAAACGATAACACAAAAAAATTATGAACAATCTTGAAAATAAAAGTTTTAGCATTTTTAAAATAATGACAAGGCATTTTTTAAATGTCAAATAAATTTTTTAATATTATTATAATGCTCACGTCAACTTCATGTCTGGTAGCGGTGCAATTTGTCTATCACGTAGGTTATTTCCATTAGTGAGATAGGAACTAAAATAAATACGATTGTTTAGTTTGTAACCAAAATATAGAAGAGAAAAAAATACAGACCAAAAGGAGAATCAACCGAAAACGTAGCGATCAAACGATATTTACTTTATAACAAACAATTTTTTATAAACAATCTTGAAAATAATTTTTAGCATTTTTCAAACATTTTTTAAAATTTTTACCAAACAAATTCCTGATATTTATTTTTTTTAATCATTGGTAGCATGGTTAGGTTCAACTTATGCTCAGACCAAAAGAACCAGCTACCGATGATTATTCTTTTGTAAGTTAGTGAATGATAACGCGATTTGCGACATGTATACACAATTATTTTCTATAGGCGTGGATAAAGCGTATGCCTTTGTTCTGAAGTACTGGTATTCTCTTACATTCAACGTTTCCTGAACCTACATACATTGCAGTGCTCACTACTTGTCAGAAAGTCGATATCTCAAGAGACAATTTTATAAGATAATTTTTTTTTCTCCCATTTACATAGGAAACATACAAGAAAATAATAATCTAGTAACACAAAAAATTTCATAACCTTTTTACATGTGCTAGGGGTGACAAAATGCGATTGTTGTACAATAACAGTGGTGTTAAAAGAATTAAAATTATACCAATAATCACAAGCTATACTGTCTAAAAACTCTAAATTTCTTATCATAATGTTAGCATTGGAGGGTAAAACCTCCAAATTGCTATTTTAAATTCACACACCCCCTAAAACCACAATTACCCCAATGGCTTTTGCTAAAAAAATTTAGCAACTATGAGCAATAAGTTCGTAAAAATATAGGAATTATTGTAGCTTGATGGTAAAACTAAAATATCATATTTTATTGATGAGTAGAAAAGAGAGAAATAAATTTTTAATATTATTTGATTGTGTAGTTTATATTATTTTATTGAATTGTATGTAAAAGTAAGAAATGAGATGTTGGGTCATGAGTTTATTGTAAATTGAGTTGATAATAAAATAGTTAAAATAACTTTTTAGAATATAAAATATATTTCTGGTTTATTTAGTTTCTAAAAGAAAGAAAAATAACTAGAGACAAAAACCTCAATTTCTTCTAATGTACATGTTAATTTTGAAAAAGACAGGGCACACCTATAATTTTTGAATAGGGTTCTCATTTCTGATCATCACTAAAAGAGCCTGCATGGTGGTCCATGAATCCAAAAGCTGTTCATTACATATACCGTTGGAAAATTAGAGACCAGTGTACACATGCATCCAAGGTGATCAGGTTTGGAATCATGCTCGAGGATCTTCAGTGGTGCTCCTCGATGATCAACATCAACATGTGATGAAAAACTCACAAGGAGCTGAAGAAAACCTAAGTGCCCTACCCTACCCTGGCCCCCATAAAAAGACCTGCATGACAGTGTGACAGTAACAGTACTAAATTTCGATGTGGAACAGAGCAGGCATTAAAAATATGGGGGATGAAAAAGAATTGGGTCATATTGTTTTGGAAGAGAATCTAATATGCCGCCCATTTAAACAATGAAAAAGCTAAAATGGTGGTGACCATTCAATACAAAAGATAAAAACAAAAGGGACATTTGTGGACGCCAATGGGGAATTAGAAATTCTTAGTTCTTAGTAACACTTAAAATGTCTAAATTCGCGATAATCACCTTACACTGACGCTGATCGGGACATCATTACTTTTATACTGACTTACCCACTTTTTTCTATCATTCACGCCCTCCGCCACACTGACAACAGGATACAAATTATAACATTTTTATGCCATAAACTCTCCCAATCGACATATATTACACTCATGTATTATTCTAATTCCAAAGAATAACTTAACAAAGGTAACGATTAACGCTGCCTATCCTGGGTCACGGGATTATAAATCATTTTTTTTTTTTAGCTTTTATAGTTTTTTGTACAATTTTTTAAAACTTTATTTTTCATATTTTTAAAATACTACTATATTTTAGCACGCTTTCAACAAAAAACCTAAAAGCTGTTCCCAAACGGATATGAGTGAGGAGCTATTATAGAAGCCTCTAACAAAAACTGGTCTATTACTATATTTGGATATTCCTTCCTCCATGCATATTGCTACATCAATACAATAATAATAATCATCTCTGCATTCGTGCATGTTACATCATAGCAGGTGGGGCTACCTTTTTAACTTATATCTAACCGGGGACATATTACATACTACATAGTACCACGTCATATTTTGTTTTTTAAAAGATAAGATTTAAAAACCACTTTAACCACACAAAAAAAAAAAGATTTAAAAACCACACATATAGTGTAAAATAAACATTGCCCTAAAAACTGTAATGCGTGGCATAAGCAAAAAAAAAAAACAATAAAAGCACGCATTACTCATCAAAAAAAGAAACAAACAATATTGTATGTCCATATTCTTGTACATATATTTAAGTTTTTCTATTATGAAACTTTAAAAAAAAAAAAATTTTGCTATATCCCAAAGAGTAATGTTAGAGATAATAAATTTCACAATTTGTTGAGTTTCAAAATAATGATTGATAATGATATTTAGCATTACTTATATTGTATGCCAATTGAAACCTATCAATTCAAAAGTTGTAGAGGGAAAAAGTCGAAAAGTTTGTCAGTAATTCAGTAGACTTTAGAGCATATTTGTATGTACTATAAATATAATTATATATATTAGCTAGAACGCAGAATGCCATATCTAATATATTTTCACAATAAATCCCAGTTTCATTAAAATACTATTAATCCGATAAAAATATTTGACGCCACTTAAGGGCTCATTAAAACTGTAATGTACCACTACCTGAGATTTATTACGAAATGCTATTAACTAAAGAATCAAGAGGAATTATTACAATAAATACAATAAGTTGGAATGGAATGAATAAAATTTTTTTTTTTTTTTTTGGTTGAGAAATCCGAGGAATAAATACTAGTCCACAATTTAGTATAAGAAGATGTATGAACACCAGACCTCATGGACAATAAAAAAAAAAAAAATTTAAGCATGCGTGCATGCGAAATTATATTAAAATTATATATATATATATTTAGGTCAATTTTAAAACACCCTTATTAATGAAATTATATTTACACTTTTTGTTAATTAACATCTTTTTTTCCCCTTTTACAGCAGGTGGGAGAGTATCTTTTTTCTTTTTTTGGAGAAAAAGGTGGGAGAGTATCCATCTTAACATTTTATTATGTTAAATTTTAAAATTTCAATAATTAATATATTCTTCAAAATTAATAACTTCATAAACGTTAAAAAAATTAAAAATGATAAAATCTTCTGTGAAAGAAAAGAAAGAAGAAAATTAAATAAAAAGAGAAAAGGCAAAACTTAACATGAAAAAGAACTCAACAACTCAATGGAATTCCAAATTCATCGATTAGTATAGATGATGATATCGATCACAAGTTCACAACAGCTATGGATTGAAATTGATAAATCAGTACTTGGTCTATTTAACGTGTAAAATAGAGCTCGGCAAATCAACTATCAATTGATATAATAGGCACCAAAGGAGAGAGACAGCAACTTTTTTTTTCTTTTCCCTTGGGAGGTTGCTAAAAGGTTTTTAGCAATTTTTTAAATAAAAACTATTACCGTAAGTAAAGAAATAAAGACTGCTATTTTTCGTTTTAAAAATCAACTAAATAGCTACGGAGAATAATTATTAGATTATAGTGTCCTTGTACCAAGTACGTGCTCTTATTGTATTCCAAAAGTTGCAGTATTCCAAAAGTTGCATGATAAAAACATAGCAAAAGTTTTATAGTTTCTTTAGAGAATATGAAAAGAAGTTACCATTCATCCAGTGCTTAGGAGGCTGAAAGTGAAACCAGTTCTGTGAACTTGTTTCACTTCCACAGCACTAAGAGACTGAAACTCTGGGTAAATCTTGTGAGACGCCTTGACTACAACATTGTTGCATTCCAAGCAAAGAGAGCAAAGTAAGAATAAAACAGAAAGAAACTTGGAAATATCCATTATCTAAGAAGAAACAGAAGAAAGTATAAGAACTGTGTGAGTAGAAAGAGGCTAGAGAAGAGTACTATATATAGATTATAGAGCGTTAGAGAGAGAAAGTGGTGCATGGTAGACGTAGAAAATAACAAGGATTTTATTTTTTATTTTTATTTTTTGTGAATCCCAAGAAGGATTGGTTTTGGGATTTTTATCTTGTTTTCCACGTGCCAAAAACAAAATACAATAATCGTAGTAGTAGATAGTAATAATATTGTATATATAAATATATACATAAATAGGTTGTAATAATGATATTTGAATTTTGAGAATATTATTTTACAAAGTAAAAATTCAAGTTCTGAATTTTCTAAGTGAAATTGGAACAAGATTTTCACATCCCGAAATCCTCGCAATCACCGGATGGTTCATCAATCAAAATGATACAAAACTAATCCAAAATTGATGTTCAACGCCGTTCGATTCCTATTCAATTGATTGAAAGAACATTCAATCGATGCTCGATTCCTCTCGACTCGATCAAAACTGTAAAATTGAATTTTCTCGCAGACTCTTCTAACTATTCAACGCTTGAAAATGTTTCAAGTATCAAGGAATCTGGCTTTATTTAAACATTTCAACTCTTTCCATATCGCTTTTAAGAAAATAAAACCCCCATGGGTATAAATAGAAACTTATGTTCACTTGAAAAATAACACAAGAAACACAACAACTTAGTTGTATCCTATGGTCATTCTCCAGAATTGCTATTGGTAGAACCCAACAACTTGGTTATATTCTGGGGACAAATTTGCGATAACCCTTTAGCAACAATTGTGCCTCCAAGTTATTGTCTAAGGAAAACTATATTGTGCCTTCAAGTTATCTATTTTTTGTTTTTGTCTTTGTGTTAATATTGTTCTTCCATTATTACTTTGTGTATTATCCCCAACAAATAATAATAAGGATAAATTTTGGTTTAAACATGTTTAGAGTTATCTTTTCTACCTACTAGATGATAAAAGTGTATGTTTAGATTAGTTGTTTTAAAACTTTTTTAAAAACAATGCGGTGAGCATTTGGATAGAGTTATTTAAAATTTTTGTTTTGGTTGTAAATTACCAAAGGGTTTAATTTGTTTCACACAGTTTTACACACACTCACAAAAACAACCTGAATAAATGACTTAGCTCACAATCTCCAATTATAAACACTACTCGTTGCCAAAAAGGACACAACTATATTGTTAGGCTTCTTTTGTCATCTTCTAAGACATAATAATAATATTTTTTATTTAATAGTGTAATGGCTTCTTATAAATAATAAGTGTAAGGACCAGATTTGGGTCCTTAGCCCAAAGGATATATGAACTAAAGCCCAAAACTTAATACAACGCACTAGAGAAATGAATAAACTCTTATGAATCAAACAATAAATAAAGTATCTGTGATTGTAAGAAAATGCATAAATCCACATCTAAGAAACTGGTCTCTCTGGTGACAACCGAGGAGATCGGGTTTACAAGATTGATCCTCAAGTTTGTTACATAAGTTCGGGCTTCTTGATTGCTACGTTGTTTTCCTCTCTTTCTCGATCCCTTTTTTTTCGTGAAGATCTCTTCCATTTTATACTATCTTCACCTTTCATTCCACCTTCCACGCGTATCGATTGTTGGTGTTGATCATTGTCCCACGCACCTTCCTAAAGTTTTTGGGATAAGAAATGGCGCTTAAAAGCCATCGCTCAGATATCAGCCTCATCAATGCACAGAGAGTTAGCTATAAGAAAGATTTAATGCTACAGAAGAACTTTCCCTGGTATATATATATTTCGCGACTTTCCTCTCGTCCCGTTCCTTCCCCTCCGATACTTATCCTCATCCATGGAATGATCCAACGTTACTCTTGATGGTAAACCATACCCTCCGACCTCGGCTTTGCTATGAGGAGGGATTCTTTCTGACCACCCTTCCGATGACTTTAATTTGATTTCACTTTCACTCTTACTAACACGGATCCTTATGAAAGTGTTTACCTGTCCTCTGATTGTTTAACGTCCTCGGATTGGGCCCCTAGCCCAATATAAACATAAATATGGGCTCCTGGGCCTATCACCCCTACAATAAGGTACACTCACATTCTTTTTTTTCTTTTTTTAATAGAAGGGTAAAATTTTATTGAGAAAAATTACATGTAATAGGACGGGCCTCGCAACAAAATAACAATTAAATGATTCGGATAAAATCTAGCTGATCACATTAAGCCTCCTAATGGAGAAAATTGTACAATGAAGAGATGGAACCCAGGTACCATGACAAAAACTTATATCATGTGAATCATGTGCATTAATTAAACACCAAAGGTTCTGCCATATTAGTATATTACATAAATAAACATCATCATGCATCTACAATGTTAATTGGAATTCCCAACTATCATCAACGAGAAAATTCTTATTCAATTGGCTTCTACTGATTTTTTTTGAGGAACAAAATGATTATTTAAATACTACTAACAAACACTAAATTTTCAGCATAATTAAGAAACTACTAGTTCTTCTCTCTTTCAGTTAATTTGAGGTCTCTTCATGCTCCATGCATTGAGACTCTCTATGGTAATACTCTCTTTCCCGTAATTAAATGCGAACAAGTGAGCATCATTGAGGCTTGTGAATGTAGGATAAACCCTTGATGAGATGCATGTTTTTCCTCCAGCTCCGAAACTTTCCACAACAGAATGATCAATCTGCAGTAGAACATTTACAACTCAAACATTTAGAGAGAAAAACAAAGATTTAACCCTTACCATGTTTAGACTAAATAACACACCCTTAAAGTTCTAGATTGTTTTCATTTTAGTTCATAAAGTCGGATTGTGTATTCGAATGTTCATTTTAACAAAATTAAAGGATCAAAAATGAAAACAACTTAAGGTTGAATTTATTCTTATGTTTATGAGAGGGCTTACCAAACTCCTAAGAGAGAGCTTCCTATCTGTTAAATCCACATCTACAAAGCCTGCAAATGATGGTTTATATAGTCCACTCCTCACAGAGGAACTATATACAAGCAAACATATAGAAACCAAGTCAAAAAGGGTGACAAGAGGAGGTACAAAAAATTACTATACTACTCTAAAAGGCAGCTAAATTAACCAATAATCACACAATTACCTTCTTGCATCAGAGCACATGAGAACTACATGTTTCTGTGGAGCTTTGAAAATTCTAAAAAAGACAGGAGTATATTCCTTTAGATTTTCTGAAGCTAATGTGAACAACCCAAATGGCCCAACCCCGCCTTCAACTTTTATGCCCTTTAGAGCACAGACATCTTGTGCATTTACCCAGCTAGTATCAAATTGCTCGGCGCTGTCCAAGCTCGACGGCAACAAGAAGGTAACATCAACATCAGCCTGTAAAAACATCAATTACAATGATCACTAAAATGAATCGTGTTCAGTGTTGATTGAAAGGAATTGATTTGTACCATAATAATGTAATGATTTGCTTGTAAAACAAAAATGCCGACTGTTTTTTTACAATCTTCTCCGAAACTTGTTAAGGTGATAAATTATAAAACAACATCACTACTATATGGCTCAATCAATAACACCACCTTTATAATATATCGATCACAATAAGTTAAATCAACATATGTAAAAAAAAAAATAAAAAAAAATAAATAAAAAAAAGACAGAGAAAAATATTGTGTCACATTTAAGTAGCAAACCTGGATAGCAGTTATTCCTTTAATTTCAATTTGCTCTCCCATTTTGAGCTTGTGATTTTTTATTTGAACTTCATCCCCTCTAAGAGTTTCTAATTCTTCGATAGGCCATTGTATCAATTGTTTCCCACTACTGTCAAGCCACAACTCCCTCGGAATAGTCTGAAACAATTCCAATAAAACATCACATTTGTAAGTAACTTGTTAGCAACTGTTTATATATATAAGTACTTGTCACAGAACAACAACATAGTCTTAATCCCAAAATAATATAAAACATTAGTGTTACCTGAATTCCGGCCCATCCTTTTGCAACATCATGTTTAGCTGTGTCGGACTCATTGGCCCAACCCCACAAAATCCTTCGGTTCTTGTCAACATCAAAGAATGTCTTTGAGGCATAAAAGTTTCCATAGTCATATCTCAGCCCACTCCAACCATCTACTGAAGTATTATCAGGTACATACCTATCTATACCTTGATGATATTGTCCAACAGTGTAGTACTCATACCTTGTAAGGTCAAGGCTCACCTTCAAAACATACTTTATATCTGGCCCATCAAAGGAAGTGTCTACTCCATTTTTACCATTCAATGAAACTGGGAAAAAATCTGGGCATTCCCACATACCTGTTTTATCTTTTGAATGTAGAGGGTGTTTAGCTTTAACCCAATGCACAAAATCCCTACTCCTGTACAAGTATACTATGCCTCTATGTTTCCTTTTGCTACCCACTACAATTCTCCAAAGCCCATCTTTTCCATACCAAGCTGTTGTTGGGTCACGGAAAGCACTTGCATTGACACTTCTATCAGGATCAACTATGGGGTTGTCTTTGGGCTTAACCCATTCACGGAGATATGGATCAGAGTAGTTTTTTGGGATAGCATAGTTTTGGACTTGGCGATTTTTGGGGTCAATTCCAGTGTAAAGAATAACAGGCTTGTTGCCAGGGAGAACTGTGGCTGACCCAGACCAACACCCATTTATATCAAAGTGATCAGTGGGATAGATGGCAGGCTCAAGTGGCTCCCAGTTGATCAAGTCCTTTGATACTGAATGGGCCCAAACAATGTTGCCCCACACTGCACCTTTTGGGTTGTATTGATAGAATAGATGGTAGAGTCCATTGTAATACATAGGCCCTGTTTGCATTCAAATGAAAAACACATAAAGCCAAGAGAAAAAAAAGTTAAAAGGGGGTGAATAAGAATACAATGATTTATAGGATATGAAAGAAGAAAGTTCATTAGCAAAGACTCACCATTAGGATCTGTTGTTGGTTCATTGTTATGCGAATTTGAACACCCAAGAAAAAGAAAAGAAGTCAGTGACTGTGAGTAATTATAATACTTAATAAGCAATTAGAGACAGAATTAAGGGTAAAACACTTGTTAATGACCAGAAAAAAGTTATTGGTAACTAGCAGATTAACAGGACATCAATGTCATGGAGAATATGAATTTCAATCTTTCACAAAATAACAATTAAGTTTCCACAATTATTGAAATCTACATAAACAAAATTTTCAGAATCAGTTGTGGATCTATGTGATAATAAATAACTATTTATTACCTTAACAATTGTTAAAAAATGTTGTATAGGTAACAATCTGATTAGATAAAAATCTCCAGTACCTAACACAATATGACCATTTATTGTATCTTAATCATGGTTAATGCATTCTTTTTGGCCACCATAGCAGCAAAGTGATTAGAATGTTCATGTAGAGAGCACTGTACCAATATTACCCGTAAACAATTATATTGACATGCATTCAGACAAAGGAAGAATATTGCCTTTCGAATTCGAGCTAAGGCCACAAATTGTGTCAAAACTTATAAAGGTTTCCACTAGCTTATAGATGGGATAAATTATACCCAAGTGTGCCCCAACCAAACCAAACCAAAGAGAATATAATAGTACCAACTACTGTTGAATAGGTACAATACAACAACAAAACAACAAAGTGACCCAGACCATTAAATGTTATGGAACTGTCCAAAATGAAAAGGAATCAACAAAATAACATTGGTCGGTCCAATGAAGCCACTTTATTAAAAATATAGAATGACATTGGAATGTGCTTCATCCTTCAAGAACGTACATGAGGAACGGTAGGTTTGAACTAAAAACTTAAGGGCCCTTTGGAAGGAGGAGAGTAGAGTAGAGTTGACTAAAATTAAGTTAATTTTTGGCCAAATTTACTCTATTCTATTTTACTCTCCCTCCTTCCCCCTCAATCCAAACAGACCATAAATTCTCTTGAGGAATGGAACTACTTTGAACCATAAGGTTATTCGCAAATACAATGCATGTTAAGTTTTTCCTTCAAAATATGTTATGAAATTTTAAAAAGTTGTACATAAAAGGTAAAAATTAAAAACTTAACAAGAAAAATGGTCTCAATCACACTCTAAATTAGAGAAACATATAAATATCTTCATTCCATATTCGTATATAAATTCATATGTTTCAATCAAAAACTTTTAACCATATTCGTATATAAATTCAAATGTTTCTATCAAAAACTTCTAAAAATAGTAGGTTATATTCCAAAGAGTAAAGAGAAATGTCAGAGGCACAAAATTTCATAACTTTTTTTTTTTTTTTTACAGCTCATTGAGTCAATAAAAATAATTAAAATTCACTACTAACATTATTTTTATTATATACCTATCAAAACCTCTCAACTCAATTTAGAAAAAAAAAATTTGTAAAATTTATTGTGTACTTAAGTAGAGACTGGTGTTGTATTCCATAAGTTGCATGATAAAAATATAAAACCAATTCAAAAAATTCTAGACTAATAATTGAAAATTATGCTGAGTTGAGCTGGGCTATCTAATGTAATATAAGCATAAACACATAGGCATTAGCCCGACGGATATAATATAAGCATAAACACATAAACATTAAGACTGAATACAAGTTAATTAAAATTCACTATTAACATTATTTTTATTGTATACCTATCAAAACCTCTCAACTCAATTAAGAAAAAAAAATTTGTAAAATTTATTGTATAATCAAGTAGAGATTTGTGTTGTAATCCAAATGTTGGATGATAAAAATATAAAACCAATTCAAAAAATTCTAGACTAATCCAATGTAATATAAGCATAAACACATAGGCATTAGCCCAATGTAATATAAGCATAAACACTGATGAAACGACATATAAAAAAGCATATATGGCCCCTTGACTTCTCAAAAATACGTCCCCTATTATATTTTGGGTTAAAAAAAATGAATTTAAATGATCTAATTATTCTTATACCACAATAGCATGCATATTGTAGAAATATATAAGTAAATCTTGTTAATAAAATTCTTCTTTATTTTTTAGAAAATTAGAGATACTGTTAGGAAAAAAAAGGTTAACTGTGGTTTGTTATAAGTAAGAAAAATAGCATTGTTTAAATTATGTTACAAATATGTGTATTAAGGTTATTCTTTGGATTTAATTTTTTTTGTATATATATTTATATTGACCCTTAAAGAAATTTTCTGGCTTGCCATTCCAGCACAATTATACAAACGTAAGACAAACAAAGGGGTAAAACAAAACAAAACCATTCTTCTGGAATTCAGAAACTGAAACACTTGGCATGCAAACAAAGAAACCGAGATAGAAAAGAAAAAGGAATCGAAAGTTGAAATCATAAACAAAAAACCATAGCAAAAGCTTTGTACTTTCTTTCTAGAATATGAAAGGAGAGTACATACCGTTAATCCAGTGCTTAGGAGGCTGAAAGTGGTACCCAGTTCTCTGAATTAGATTCAGAGTCTCAATACTTTGACTCGTTTTCTCAGAATGCAGAGACTGAAACTCTGGATAAACCTTGTGCGATGCTTGGACAGCAACACAAAGAGAGAAAATTAATAGCAAAACTGGAAGAAACTTCGCCATGTCCATTATCAAAGGAAACAGAGAGAATAGAGACGCTTGGAAAGGTGACTAACTATATATATATACATAGATAGAAGAGAGAGAAAGAGAGAGATAAGGTGATGGTAGATGTTGAAAATAACAAGGATTGGTTTTGGATTATTGTTGGGATAAACACTTTTAATTAGCCTAGCGGTTTATTTTAATCCTAGTACTACTAGGAAAAACTTCTCCTGTTTATGTGGGATTTATATCTTGTTGGTTTTCCACGTACCAAAAACCAAAAAACTACAATAATAGTTGAAGTAGAAAACTGGACTTTTTTTTTTTTTTATAAGTCTACAATATTTTCACGATAAAATCCAAAGTAAGAGTCTATTTAGGGATTTTAATTTGAATCCACCGTTGAAATTGATTTCTTATCCACCAATAACAGTAACAAGTAACAACTTGTTACTACTGAAAATATTGTGGACATAGTATTTTTCCAAATAATAACATTAACAATTTATTAAAAAAATAAGATAAATGTTACGTTTAAAATATTTTCACAATATTTTCGTAACAAATCCTAAATGGTAAATTATTACCAATTCTAATATAAACTTACTACTAAAATTACTTTTTTTATCCATAACGGTCAAAAACAATTTACTATTTATGATGGTTGTGTACGTCATATTTCTCACAATAAAATATTATAGTGAAAACTTTTCTAAAAAAATATTAGTGACAACTAGTGCAACACTATAAAAAAGTCACGAAATAATGAGGATTTTTTTTAAGGTAAAATCTAAAATGAAGAGAAAACTATTTTGATTTGTGGGATTTACTATCTTCGGGATTATCGAGGAAATATTATTGACGGACTCTACCTGTATTATTATAAGATTTAACGTTGACGTATTCAAGGTCAGAGTCAAAGGACAAATAACATAATTCATATACACGTAGAATTGGGAACAATTATTATCTTGTGTTTATAATTTATCTGCTGGGAGCTTGGGACTTTTTCGAGATAAGTAAATTAGATTATCTATTTATAATTTAACGAGAAAAAAGTTTAGTTATAAAATTGATTGTAGTCTAAGATTATAATCTTACTCAATAAATTTTTATTGGAAATAGAATTTTGAGAAATCGATCATTAGATTACATTTTTTTCTTATATCCTCCATGCTTATAAAATTTTTAAAAAATTAAAGATCAATAGCTATGTCATCTACAAAATTTCGAAATATATTACAAATTTGACATGTGTCTTAAGAGCATAGAAAACATGTAATTCAATGGTTAGATTTTCGAAATATATAGTAATGTTAATTATATTGAGTAAAATTGTAGTCTTAAGCTATCACCAATTTTGTAGCTAAACTTTGTCCATTTGATAATTACAATAAGGATAGGGAATTTGGGATTGAGATTAAGTACAGGCATAATAGTCCTGGATGACTGAGATTAAAAGTTGGAAAAAAAAAAACTTTCATTCTCAAATAAAAAAGAGTAAGAAAAAGTTAAAATTAAAAAGTGAAAGTAGCAAAAATATTTTGTGAGTGGAGATGGGTAATTTCACTGGGTGCAATATCTTATACCCGATACTGATTTGGAAATTTAAACCCTAAAATGTCTTGAAAATATCAAGATATATGTGCTAATCAAAGTACAAGATTCTTAACAGTATATGCTTTCTCCAAAAAAAAAAAGTTCTTAGTAGTATATGAGATTTTTATTTGGGCCCACTATTGATATCTTTTTTTTATTCACTAATAACAATTTGACACTTAGAATTTATTGTAAAAATAATGTAAACATAGCATTACTAGTGAATAATAGTAGTTATTATAGTAGTTATTAATATTTAATTGAAATTTATTATGTTTGTACTTATATATAAAACTATCTATTCTACCGTTTAATGAATATATAATGTGATTTCAGAAATAATAAGCTATAACAAACCAAAAAAACCACATAATTAACTACTTTAATTAAAAAACTTAAGATACAAACCTAAATAATTGGACCAAAATTTTACCCTATACTACTCAAATGCTAGATTCCTTAAAATCTACCCTCAAGTCCAAGCCCTATAGAATTAGAAATGCGAACCAAGACAAACAAGGGGCCGTTTGGTAACGTTGTTCTAATAATATTGTTTATATTTTTTGAAAATACGTGTGGGTGAAAAAGTGTGTGAAAGTACGTGTAATATTATTTAAAAATTAAAAAATATTGCTTAAACTACCATACCAAACAGCCCCAAGTTTGCTGATCCAATCAAAACCAAAACACAAAGATGAAAACATACCTAACATGTGTGAAGTCCAGAACCAACATTTGATATTATGTTAAGCATAGACTACAGTACTTGCCTGACACATATATATTCAATCGATGTAGGATTCCCAAACTGAGACTAGCATTTAATGCACCATTTTGTTTTGATCAATAGGAAAAACTGGTTCAAAGCTAGGCATGCAAGGGCAAGAATTAAAGTATGAGCCTTAATCTTTTTGTTATAATGAGACATATATGAGACATGACTACATTGGTCGACTAGTCTAAGGCTTTTGCAAACGGTGCCACACAACACAATTGTGAAATTGAATGACAAGTCAGATGATGTTGGGTAAGGTAGTTTCAAGTTTGTATTTTTTACCACATTTCAAGACTTACACGGAAAAAATTCATCACATGAACAAAGACAGGACTGAGGAGTAATTGTATGTAGTAATAGATTTCAGTGATTTTACCATGCACTATGTCTATGGATCAGTGAAACTATTTTCTATTAATGGCTATGATGGCAGTGAAGAAGATCATAAATGACACTTCTGCAAAGTTCAGTTTTAACCGATTTACCATATATGCAATACACTAAAATAAGTCTATTGCATCAAATATTAATACAATAACATTAGTATAGTAGTATTAGACATAATATCACATCTACAAGTTAAAATTCATCGCAATAGTAACTTAAAAATGGTAAACTATTATATTAATAATAAGTAGTTGCAATAACTTATAATTTTCAGTTGCAATAGAGGTTTTAATACAAAATTCTATTAAGAAAATTTGTTGCAATAACTTAATTTAAGGAAATCATTGCAATAACTTGATACCAATTATTTTTGTAATATATTACAATGAAAATTTCAAAGTGATAGCTTATTGCAATGAAAACATCTTTGCAATAGCTAAATATCAATTATTTTACAATCTATTGTAACGACAAACATGAGAACGAAGATATTATTACAATAATTCGATATGAATTATTTTACAATTTATTGCAATGACAAACATGCAACAATTATCCATTACAACAAAGATATCATTGCAATAATAATTGGTTCAAATTATTTTTGTCAATTATGTGCATTCTATTACAATAAAATTCGTGAAGTATTAGCATATTGCAATAAGATATTCGAAACAGTAAATTGTTTATTGCAATAACAAATATACATTACATCAAAGTTGTTATTAAAATATCTAAAGTTTATTGCAATGAAATTCTTTGTTACACAAATCTATTACCTCAAAATTTATTGCAACACCATGCATCAACTATTGTAATGACTCTGATGTTATTCTAAAGTTTATTGCAACGAAATTTTTTGTTGCACAAATCTATTACCTCAAAATTTATTGCAACACCTTGCATCAACTATTGTAATGACTTTGATGTTATTGCAATGATTTTTTTTGCTATAATAAACATTTTTTTATGTCAACTTTGCTTTACATGACAAGTTGTCATTAGTGCAATAAATTTTAAAATATTATTATATATAATTTTTTTTTTAATTTATAATTTTTATACCCTAAAAAAATTTGTGACCACCCTAATTTTTTTTTAGGCCCAGCATAACTAAAATTTGGATAAAATTTAGCAACAAACTTGGTTGTAGACTGGCTACAACTTTACTCAATATTTTTTTTATTAGATGTGAATTTTGACAAATCCACCATTGTATTATATCTTTTTCTTATATCCTCCATGCTTGCAAAACTTCAAGAAGATCAAAGATTAATTGCTATGTCATCAATCAAATATTTAAATTTCAAGTTTTTGTAGTCTAAAATTATACATAAAAAATAATTTTATAGATTGAATAGTAAATAACATCCGATTGGCATGAAATTAGACATGTGTTTTAAGAACGTAAGGAACATACAATTCAACAGTTAGATTTTCAAAATATATAGTTATGTTAATTTGTTTAGTGAGAGTTGTAGTCTTAGGCCACAACTAAGTTTATAGTCAAAACTTTGTCCTTCAACTTTGGTCCTCTTAAGTCTTAACAATATATTGGGCCATTATAAACAAAAATAAAAATCCAAGGAAAATTTTATTTAACTAAAATTTTGAAGGAGATGTAGATTGTAGTATTGATAATGAGATTATCATGCAACGATTTCAAAATAAGAAAACTTTATAAAAAAAAATTGTAAGATTTTATGCATTTGCATTTTTTTTTTTTTTTTTTTTGTCAATATATGAAATTATCTTTTTATTAGATTTTTTATAATTTAAATTTTTTAATGACCATCTTAGAAAAAATTTCTGGAGCTACACTGTTACCTAACACTAGAAATAAATGTGTAATTAAACAGTGCCTACCACATGCCTATATTTTAGACAAAATCATCCATTTTGTATATATTGATGAGACAATACTACAAAATCATCCATTTTGTATATATTGAAGAGACAAGTATTGATGTAACAATACGGTCTATCTCTTATTCCGGCTGAGTTTAGTACCATCATTACCTGCTTTATAGTTAAATGTACTAATAAATTAATGTTATACATATACTAATTTGAAAAACATTACATCATGAAATTTCCTATTTCTTGCATTAATTTGTTTATGAGACTTAAGAAGTCCAATCTTGGTTGCTTCCTTAGGGTGTGTTTGGATACTGCTTATTTTGCTGAAACTGAAAAATTATTGCTGAAAGTACTATAGATAAAGGTAAATGTTAGTTGAAATAGTACAATGGAGCCATGAATAGTAGCAAAAATAAACTGAATAGTGAAATAATTTTAATTTTTAATCCTAACCCAAACACACACTTTGCCCAAAGACCACATATGTAATAAAATCAATGTTGAAGTGTCTGTCCTGTTCATATGCAGGTTTTGTTGCTCAATTTCATGGAATTTCTTTAAACACTTGGCCTATATGGTGGAAATTTGGGTGTGATGTTTGATATAATGTCGTTTAATTGTACTTTTGCCACATCCTTATTAGCAAGAATCAATTAAGTTATTTTCTATTATACATTTATGCTAAAAGAAAAATGTTGTGATAAAACTTTGCAAGCAAAAATGCTACCGTCAACACTTTTGTTTCATACTACTATGCATGTTCTTTCACATGGCTAGCACAAGGGGGTTCATGTACATATACCTAAAATAGAAGAAACCCATTTTTTGTGATTGGTTGAAAATATTGTAAAACAAAGAACTTTGTTTGGTACTTTGATTAGCTTTTTGATATGACTGATAACTAACTACTTTATTTGATCCGAAGGTGATTTCATTCTAATTTGAGTTGAAAAACTACATAGAATATGTACTACAAGATTTACCATATATTGACATTATGGTTCGCAAAGCTCTTATATATGACACTTAACTCTTATCTTATGGTCCTACTCCAACTCTTCCAATATTTATGTGGCTCTACCATAAAGGATCGCATCATTCGTTATTATTTTCTAATTGTTATTAAAAATAAAAATGTACCAAAAGTTGAAGTACAAATTGCAATATATATAATTTCAAGTTACTTGAAACAATGTCTACATTTTTTTTCCCTAAAAAATTGATAAGGACAAATTCCACGGCCAAAATGGGCATTTGCCCCTTTCGCCAAAACTTTCCAACAAAATGCCCATGTTTTGAAACTATCTAGCAAAATGCACATGTTTTAAACTCGATTTTCTAAAAATTGAGTTTCAATGAAAAACTCGATTTTTAGAAAATCGAGTTATGTGAAATCAAATTAAAAAAAAAAAAAAAAATACATGGAACTCGAGTTCCATGTAAAATTTCTCACATTACTCAATTTTCATCAAATCGATTTTTTCATTGAAACACGATTTTCTAAAAATCGAGTTTCAAAACAAAAGCATTTTGCTAGATAGTTTCAGAACAGGGGTATTTTGCTACATCTTTTGGGCGAAATGGGCAAATGCTCATTTTGGCCCAAATTCCACACTTGATCTTAACCAAAAGGTCAAGAAATTTATTCTAAATAGATTTGAGAGAGAGAGATTTAACCAAAAACAAAACAGTAACACCAAACTAAAAGGGAGAGGAAAGAAGAAAGAAATTTGGGGATTTAGCTCATGTTGGGAGGGGTGTTGGAATAGGAATTCACTAACAAAGAAGCATGCCAAACAAAACCAACTTAAACATGCTCAAACAAAGGTATTTTTTTTTCATATTTAGTGAATTAGAACCCAACTTCCCCTACTCATCAGCAAAAAGTATGGAAGAGACATTGAACCAGTTTAATTCCTCAATTATTTCTTGTATTATAATTCCCAAAAGGACAAAAAGGGTACACCAAGCCCATACTACATTCAGCAAAATAATCTTCCTTTAATAAAATATGAGATCTAAAGTTGGACCTGAATAGAGTTTTTTTTTTTTTTTTTTTTGGAGAAGGAACCTGAATAGAGTTAGGTTGCTTATAGTTCCAAATACTACTCAAAAGTCATGATGAATGTATATTACATAAATGACAAAATTCATGATAATTGCATAATACTTAAATGCCCTATGTCAATTAGATGATGATTTTCAATACATAACCTAGGGCATCTTTGCAGAAAAATCAATAATCTCAAATCAGTAAATTTCACTTATTACAAGACCAACTGATCTAATCCAAAAACAGTGTTAAAATTGGTTGAAAAACAGCCACTCTAGCTTTGCTTCAATGGTGAAAAAGATAGCAGATCCAATGTTAAATTCTTAATGCAAGACCAACTGATCTTCATGACAGTGGCTACATCATTCTTGAATAATTAAGTGCCAAGAATGGCTACACCGATATCAGAGCTGAAAACCATTATGGCAGTTGACACTGTTCTGCAATTGGCACAAACAACGCAGAATTGCTGTCCCTTGCCAATGTGAACCAAGATTTCCTTGGAAGTAACAAGCCCCTTGGGAATATAAACAAGTCTCCATCCTTTTGGTTTGTTACCACAACAACAACAACCAAACCTTAATCACAAATTTTTGGGATACATCCTTTGGTTTGTTACTGTATCATATATTATTTGTGTTCACAAACTTTACTTGCAGGGTTCTGGCAATAAAAAATAGCAGTGCAAGCATGGATTAAAGTATGAGTTATTGAATTGAGAGGGAAGTCTATCACTTAATGGTGGTCCACAGTGCACACCCAAGTGAAAGTAACCTTCAGAGGAGAGGAGAGGAGAAGCTAAATGGCCTTCAAGAATTAAGACCAACATTGCAGCCAAATAAAAGATTACTTCTGATCTTCTTACAAACAAGAGCTGGACTTGACCTACTCTAGAATATTTTTGGCTTGATAATCTTTTAAGGGTTACATATACTTTTGGATCCCCTAGCTTCTAGAGGTTTCAATTTGGTCGCTGTGTTTTTTTTTTTTTTTTTTTGAATTCTTTGATTTTTTTTTAACAATGAAATCCAATTGCTAGAAAAGAGTCCAATTGAGATCATGAGATTTTCCCAGTTAGAACTTTTTTCTGATGTAGCAAATTCACCAGTCAATGTGATATAACGGAAGGCCGACATGGAAATGCATTTGTAGGAAAAAAAAGCCATGTGTTGCGATCTAGTGTCATGTCAGCCTCTCGCTAATGGATTGACTAGTAAGTGAGCCACATCATGTAGGAAAGTTTTGTGACCTCCAATGGTCTCCAATGAAGAAACTAAAAAATAGGGTCCAAAAGCATATTTGAACCACCTTTTCCCAGTAATTTATATTTTCAATAAAACAAGAATAGCATCACAAGCCATGTCAAGAGAACAGTTCAATTGATCTAAGACAAAACTAATCAAGATAAATTGATCTTTGATCACAGACTTATTTTGAATCATATAACTGATTTGAATTACTCTCATCAAGCTCAGTAGTCAGCTAATCACTAGATGTGTGGAGCAGCAGAGAAGACCATAAGGATAGGTCCTCATATGACTTCTGCCTCTGTATACAATACAAGTGAATCAGTATTATCTGTCTAAATTATGATGTGAAGCTAACACAGAATCAACAGGTGATATTTTCACTGCAAGTCCCTGATGGCTTCTAAAGCATTAAGTTATAGTTCACAAATAAGTGGTGGACAATCTCATTCCATAAATTTGAGATTAAATGAATCAACTAATTATACAATGCATGCTTTGGCTGTATATGGCAAGAGAGGAAAACTAAGATTACCAGTATCAATAAGCCAACTACCAATAATCCCCACATGAGCACACCCCCTCCTTGAAGTGGTGAAACCGATTGGAATCTCAGACAGTGATCTCCCTCTTTTTAATGGCTGACACCAACTTAATGAATGTGTGGCAGTCACCACAAACCCTAAGATTTTTTGTAATCCTAATTGGAGTTCCCTTAGATGTTGCAATAAGGCCAAATGCAATTGCCAACTTCTCACTATGTGTGTACAAAATTCCTAGCTTAACTTCCTCGTCAACATCATGCAACACAAAATTTGTATCAGGGTCATAACCAGCCAACTCCAACTTCTTCCTCAAACTTTTCAGCATGCCATAGATCTCCTTTGACCAAGCATGAGTCTTATCACCAACACTGAATTGATAAATTTTTTCATCCACCTCAATCCAAGTCCAACAAGGAAACTTTTTTAATCTCCTCTGCATCATCAGATCCCTGATCTTTGCCACATCTTTCCACTTACCTGCTTTTGAATGAATTTTTGAAAGCAATACATAGTGCCCTGGGCTCTGAGGCTGGAGCTCAAGAAGTGATTTTGCAGCCTTTTCGGCCAGGTCTATACGCCCATGGATTCTACATGCCCCTAGCAAAGCACCCAAAGCCCTTCATCTTTCTCAACTGTCATATTTTCAATCAGTTTCAGGGCCTCATCAAGTCTCCCAGCACGGCCTAAGAGATCAACCATACAAGTATAATGTTTCACATCCGGTCTCACAGCATAATCATCTATCATCAATGAGAATAATTGAAGACCCTCTTCAACCAAACCTGCATGACTACAAGCATATAATAGTGAAACAAAAGTGATCCTATTTGAAAATATCCCACTGCCCAACATCATAGGAAATAAAGCAAGAGCTTTCCATGGGCACTCCATGAAATAACATTCTTTTCTTGCATTCTATCAAAGATTTCCCTTGCAGAATCAAAATTCCCACACTTAGCATACATATCAACCAGTGCCCAAGATGACATCCAAGGAAAACTTATTCCTACATATATAGTCATGAATAACTCTAGCCTTATGCATAGCCCCTAATTTTGCACAGGCATAAACAACAGTCACCGCAGCAACTTTATCTAGTACAACGCCTTCCTCTTTCATCCGTTCAAACAAAACCAATGACTCATTAGCATTCCCACACATGGCATACACGCCAATCAACACCGTCCATGTCACAAGGTCCCTCTGTTGCATTTTATCAAACAACTGACAAGCATCCTCAATTACCCTACATTTTGCATACATAGTGCAGCACAAACAAAATTATTCAGCTCCAACCCACATTTCAATCCAACTTCATGAACCATTCTACCCATTTGGACATCCATTATATCCCTACAAACCCTTATCACAATAGGCAATGTATAATTATCTGGCCGCACCCCGCATCAAATAACCTCCCTAAATGTCCCAAAACAACTCACAAAATCACCAACTTTAGCAAACCCACTAACCATTACACTATAACTAACTGGGTCTGTCTCCCTCATCCAAACAAGGCATAAGCATCACCCAGAGCCTTAAACTGGGCATATATATGTAAAGGACTTTGTTAGCAACAACAAGGTTTTGGAGCATTTCATTCATAGCAACTTGGGCATGAACTTGTCTAATCTGAGATGTGGTTTTATACTTTTATTTCAACTAGTCGCGAAGCCGCGTGTTGCGCATGATAATCATTTTTATGGTAGTTTTATTAATTTTTTTTTTTATAATTTAAACTAATTTAATAAAGAATAATGTATTTCATAATCATATTTTTATTTATTATAGAAACAATCATAAATATAATATAAGAACAATCATAAATCATAAATATAAATTTTGTTGTACCAAAATAAAAACAATACAATTTTTCTCAGAAATTCAAAAGGCAAGTGTAGACGACTAAATTTTTAGTTCGAAATAAATCAAACAAATAAAATAGTTTCACAAATGCGAATTTGTATTGATGAATGTGTGGTACAATTCTCTGAAATTACAAAAAAGTGATCCTCTGATTCGATCTCCTTGAAAGACTTGTTGGTTGGAATTGTAATAATGTGATTTTGACTCGAACACAAAATATCCTTCAATTTGGTTGAGGGATGGATCGAAAATTGCTGAAACGGAATTACAATGAATCTCTGGCTATGAGCTTGTTAGGAATCCTTTGTTCTTCACGTTCTTCGTGTTCTTTGTATGTTCTTCGTCTTCGAAGGTTTGTGGTGGAAGTTCTTCGGGGCTTTAGAAGCTTGGATCCGTAGAGCTTCACTGATTTGTGATTTGTTGATGTTTTCAGACGCTTTTGGCTTGATTCCCGCAAACTTTTGGATCTAGGCAGATAGTTTGGATGATTCTACTTCGAATGTTCTTCGATTTTGAGGTTAAAGTTCTTGAACTTCTTGAAAGCTTTGAGGTTTGATTCCTGCAGAGCTTCTGTACTTCTGATACTTCTGAATCTTCTCTGATGCTGCTTGTGCTTCAGATGGCTTGGTCCCCCTGAAATGTCTTAGGAAGGCTTCTATTTATAGGAGTTTCGGGGTGGGTGAGCGACACGTGGCAGAGTCTGATTGGTGACACATGTCACAGCCTGATTGGTCCGCCTATGTCATCGCTTATACACGCTGGACTGCTTGTGTCATCGCTTACACGCGCTGATGTGTGATTGGTTTTTGCATGACACTTGGCAAACTTCTGTTGGTTTTTGAGTAGTGATAGTAAAACCTAGCAGCAATATGTGGCGCTTTGTAATTGGCTGTATTTTGTGGACTTGGTAGTGTGACGTGTCAGCTTGTGATAGGTCGGGAATTTTCCCTCTCTACAGCAAGTTAACAAAAATATTCATTTTTTAATAAAATTTATTTATAACATTTGTGAATCATTAAAAAGAATATAAAATTTGTAAATTATTCTTTTAGTTTTAAACAAACTTTCTCAAACCTTATTTTATTTGCCTACCATCCAAAACACCGAAAAACGTAACTAAGAAAATTAATAAACTTAACAGTGATTAATTGGACCAATTAGGAAAAACAATTTGTTATTGATAATCTATTAAGGTTATTTTCTTTGCAGAAATTGTAATTTCACCCACCCAAAACATATTATCAAATAACCAATTATTAGCAAAATCTAAGAATTAAATTTCTATATACGCATTGTTATAAAATAAAAATAACAATTAAAGTAAAATTGCAAAAGCTAATATTTGTCACCCATCTGATTATTTTCGTTTGGCTAACTTTTGCTTTTCTCTAAATAAATGGCATTATAGAGTACTTCTAATACAATTATTAAGAGTACTTTGTCCACTACAAAGAATTAAAAAATAAACAAAAATTAGTAAAGTTTTATAGTTTAACATCTAAATTGAGCACTATAAAAAATCATACTGTGTAATAGAATAAATACCAAATTACAATAAATACCAAATTATTCAAATCATCCAAATCATGCTATGTAATAGAATAATATTATATTTTTATATGCTATATTTAATTCTTTATAATGCAATAGGATAAAATTTAACAATCAAAGAGAACAAATAAAAAAATTAAAAACAAAACTAAATTGCATTAACCTAAAGTAGAATTTTAAAGAATATAAAAAATTATCAACCTAAAGTAGAGATACAAGAAAAATAAAAAATCCACCAAAAAATTGAGAGAGAGAGAGAGAGCCTTTTTTTGTGAGAGAAAATTATGCATAGAATGGAAGAGATAATGACAAATTTATAGTAAAAGGGTGTGAATAAGAAGAGACAAAAATAAATGAAGATGAAGGGAAAGAGAAGAATGATATTAATGTAGAGGGTAGTGAGTAGATGAAAAGATAAGGGAGGGAGAAATGTTGGAGAAGTAGTGGGGAGATAAAAAGGTAAGGGACTAAGAAAGGTTGGAGAAATACAAATATTAAAAAAAATGTTAAAAACAATTAAAGAAAAATTGAAAAGAAAAAAGATAATAACGTGAACGCTGATGTGGCTCAACTAGAGCATAGTCACAATAAATACTACATTTCAGCTTTTAGATATACTAACATTTAACCCACACAATGTATGGGGTTATTTTACATATTAGAAAAAAATTAGCTTAATATAGCAATACAATGTACTATAATTCGTCCTGGGCATGAAGTTTAATTTAACTAATTGTAAATATTCAAATAAAGGCACGAATAGGAGTGGGAGTGCTAAATACGTTAAAAATGCTTAAATATTATTTTATGTATTTTAAAATGTCCTGCGACTATGCTCACCACTTTAAACATACTTTGTAGTATGAAACAAACTTCTACACGGTGATATTCAGGCATTAGCTTTCATTTTGCTCATCTAAAAAGGTAATTTGATTTCATTTGAATGGAAGAATTTAAAACTTCATCCTTGAAAAAAACTGATTCATGAAATTTGGTGTGAAGATAGAATTCATTCAGATGTATTCTCTGAAGCTAGAGATTTGAATTAGAATTTGAAAATCGAATTTTAATGCTAAGATAAAAATCTAATGTAGGGTAATTCCTCTAAATTTTTTAACATTAGATTATGACATAAACAACCATCTAAACTCACAAAATGTTCATCCAACAGCTACAAAGTGTCAGACATGATAGAACTGCAATGACAATACCAACTTCAAGTCCATGTGAAGATGGTTTTCTAGCACCTATAGTGAGATACTTCAATTTAAGTTATTTCATCAAAACAGAGACAAAATTGTATCATAATTATCTGATTTTGAAATTATGTAGACACAAATAAAATCAGTTTTTCTTATAATTAAGAAATAATTTAATTAAAATAGTTTGATCATTGCTGATTGGCGTTTCTAAATGTTTAACACGAATGCTATTAGCAACAACATCTCCTTAGTATTTATTAGACATAGATTTAAAGGCACTTGTGACAGTGTAAACTTCCCATCCCTCTTTGACATTGTAACCATCAACTTTTATTTGGAATCTATAAGATTTTCCAATCAAGTTCTAAATTTCTTGATGTACTTATTTGGCTCCTAATTCTGCAAAGTGTAATGCAAAATTTAAAGTTTGTTAGTATTATAAAAACTTTAAGCATAAGTATAAAATTGAAAATGGTTAAGAATTTAGATTAAATATTTTCTAAGAAAGCTTCTGAGAGAATGATTTTTTTTTTTTTTTCTGCTTCTTTATGAGTCGCAATGTAATCTTTCACTTGGATTTATACTCCATAATAGAATATAATAATGAAAGAAATTAGAAAATGTAATAAGCTTATTTTTACAGACATAATTAAAGCAATTATCATTTTGTTTTCCTACACAATCATTTTCATAGGTATATAATATATGTAATGAACAATTTCTACTACTTAAGGTAACCAACCAATTAGTGAGATATACACTCTAAAAAAATGGAGGGTCTGATGAGGAGATTGGCAAATGTACAAATAATCTATTTATGCATCAGAAGTCAAAACAGTGACTAACTTGAAGGAAGAGAAAGATTACATGTTACCATAAACTATCACTTCCAAAGCATCTTTAATCAAAGATTGAAATGAAACTACAATTCAAAATAATTCCAGCAATTACCTGTGTCCCAAATTCTAAGTTTCTATCATTTTCATTTTAAATAATCATTTGAATATTAGTATTGACTTTATAGTTTTCTTATTTATGTCCTATATGCATAGATTTCTAAAAATATGGTAGAAGAGTGAATTGAAAACTGAAATGGGATGGTGAAGCTAATTTAACAATCCAATCTCCTATAAGCTTTTATCAAGATCCAAGACAATTTCAATTCCTAATATCCAAAACAATTTCAATAACACCAAAAGCATATCCCAAAAATATACAAAACAAAGAGAAGAAACAAATTAATAGGAAACAAACACTTACGAAGGGACCAAGGATCTTATTTTGTTAATGCCATCCCTACTAAAATTCTCATTGCCTACAATTGCTCAATGGTGATCTTGCCTACTATATTTGCCATTTATTTTTAAGAAGGCACAAATTCTCAACAATCTTTACCCTTCCAGCAAAATGTAAAAAAAAAAATATATATATATATATATAAATAAAAAATCCTCAAACCCAACCTATTAAGCGCATCTTCTTTCTATTTGCTTCAAAATAAAAGCATAACATTAATCTACCATATGCTTCTACCAGTTTTATAGTAATATTCCCCCATGTATAATCATTTCTATTATGCTTCGAAGTCTTGATGATGTCTCACCTATGATTTCTCATGCAAAATATTAGCACACAAAACAAAACTCCCCAATCAAAGCATCGAAACATAAGAACATATGGAAAATGCTAAAGGTATTACCAATTTTACAACAAAAAGCTTACACAACTTACATAAAAAATAAATAAAATAAAATAAAACTTACATCAAAAAAAATTAAAGTGGGCATATTTCATGAATTTGTCCATCCATTACAGTGATGACTCCAATTTTTCTAAAGCCTCATCCGATATGTTGGATTTATGAATGCAATATTATACGAACTATGAACATTTCCAATTAATATGCAACCAAATAGGTTCAAGAGATACACCTAAAAAGGGAAACATGAAAAGGAAAAATTGTTGTCAGCTCAAATTTTATTTGCTTTAGTCAAATGAGTTCCATAGCAGCAAATTGCTAGCATCATAACTCAATTAAATGGTATAATCATATAATACATCAATTGATGAAGTTAAAAAAAAAAAAAGAGGCAAGAAAATCCATTGAGAAAAAAAGTAAAGAAACTAAATAAGAAATGAATAAGTAGGTTCAAGATATCTCCCAATGCACTGAAAATTTTTTCAAGAGAAAGCAAAAGCAATCACCTTTAAATCAATATCTAAAAACATTATTTCATGATACTGTTATATGAAGGGCATAAGCAATAAGCCTGAACCCAAATATTCTTATATGCCTGTTTCTATATACCCATAATATATTAATTCAGAATAAAGCTTATTTCAACATCAAACTTAGCAAAGTACACCAAATCAAGTTTAAAGCATAATTTTAACAATTATAGCAGAAATATCAGCTACAAATCAAGACGGTAATCAAGACATGTGCATATCTCTAATTTTAACAATGATTATATGGATTAAACAAACACAGTAAGGATAAAATATATACATATACACACACACATTGAATCATTAAAATCACTATTATTTCCATGGACATAATTCACTCTACCATTAAACTCAAACCCAGAGGATGTTTAATGGGCCTTTTGGACTTATGGTTATCAATAGGAATTGGTAACCATCACCGTGGAAAAAAATATATAGTCTTCCAAACTTAAGATTGTCACCATTCCCATCTCTTAAGAAAAAGGAAAAGAAAGGCATGATTGCGTTTGTTTTTATCTATTTTAAAAACATCATTGATAAATACCCAAAACCAATTAACCCAAGTACTCTAAACAAAAGCAAACCAAATGTGACACAAATATCCTAAAGAAAGCATATTCTAACCAATACCTTTATCAAAACAAAATCTAACCTAGAAACGAAAATCAAAGATTTAAAATCAATCTGACCAGAATACCCAACACTAATCATATTTAATGTCATTTTTGTGAGACATAAGTTCAAAAACAATCCAACCAGAATGCCCATTTTAGATGGTTTTTTGGGAGCAAAAATTTATGTTGGTTTGGAATTTTGTTGCAGTGGAAGGCCAGACAGTCTTTTATAGATCATATGTAAATCATGTTTGAAACAGTACTGAAACCTAAATCATGTTTGACAACTAAATTTTAAAAACAAATTTAAAAAAATAACCCTCAGATGTCTTTCAAATTCTCTCTGCCCAACTGATTCATCTCTCCGTCTGAGTTTTTATTTAACATTTGACGAAACTTTATCCTTCAAATGGTACAACTGACAAAACAGTACAATTTTTTGCTTTTTAATCATAAATGTGGCTGAAAGTTAGATAATTTTTTTTTCCTATGTGGCAACACAACCTTAATTGTAGGGCAAAGTTTCTGCTTTTATATATAGTATTAGATATTAGATTAGATATGATATATGATATAAATATATATATATATAATTCAAATTTAATTTCAAAAAAGCACCTTCTCATACAAACTTAAACAGAAGAAACAGAAATATAGTGGAAAAGTTACTAAGGTTTATAGTACCATAGACCAAAGTCAAGGAAATAAAAGCTGTGTGCAAAACTGCATATAACTTCTTCTTCTTTTTTTAATTATAACTGTGTACAAATAAGTGAATAACTTGATCTTCAATCTAATATTTCTTAACACATACATAAGACACAATGGTAATCAACAATAAACAGTTCACCAATTGATTTTTTTTTTTTTTACACATAGATTCATTGCGTTATTGAAAGTGTATGGGGAGTTGTAACAGCAGGGCAGAATACGGAACATATGGAGATATGGGTATTGAAAATAAACTTTAAAAAATTAATTAAAAACAAAAGAATATTGCAAAGAATGCACCTATTGGAAAAATTTTAGACCATGTCAGGACGAAGTCTCTACTTTCATATATACGAAGTCATTCTATCCCTTTAACACCACAAAAAATACCATAACTCCATATACTGTTAGACAATTTTTTTTGCAGAAAATTAAAACAAATAAATTAAATAGTTACTTCATAATTCAATAAAAATAACCTCAATGTACAGCATAATAATTCCATACATTCCAAAAGAAAACATCAGAGAAAAATTTTGGATTCCATCTTATTTTTGTTGTTGAGTTTAAGGTATTTGTCTTAAAGATTTCCTCTTTGTATCCTTGCCCTTTCAGCAACATGCATATTAAACCACTTGAAACCCCTATTTTGGAATAAAGCAATGCAGACTGTAGGGTGATTAACTCTTCCCACTCTACCTAATTCTTTATAATTGATTTGGAAATCAATCACTGAACTTTTAAGAAAGTTATTTATAGTTACATATCTCTAAGTAAATCAAACCCAAAAAAAAACACCATTTTAAGCATCGTACTGCTATCAAATGTTAAAACATCAATGTAACACACATATATTTAGCTCCATCTAGAGCTTTTGTGTGATTCCTAATCGACCAAGCCATCTGTTAATTCTAACCATTTTCTAATATATTATGCATGCCAATTTTTAAGTCAATTACCGATTTGTTGCTACCCTATCTTTGTAGCTCTTTGAATCAGTCTTTTGCTCTCTATCCAAATAATAAATCATTTGTCCCCAGCTAGGATAAATAGAGGTATTCAGCTTAAATAACTAAAAATCATTATTATGTAGCCATTAAAGTTGGGTATAAAAGTCAAGCATCCATACCAATTGCACTGTCTAAAAGCATAAAAATTTCATATAATTTAAGCAATAATAGATCTTGATGATCCTTAAATCAACTGAAATGTATATTAAATATGGATTAGCTTTTAAGCAATAATGATCATTATGGAAATATTTAGTTAATTCATGATGATCATTACCTAATCTACCTAACCAATTGCACCATACAAATATGCATTAGTAACAACTTCTCAATTATGAATGAAATTATCCAAAAAAATCCATCCATGATGACCATGAACCATTTCAATGGATTTATTCTCCAGAACTTATATAAGCATTACTTTTCTTGACCAATGGGTTTAATCTGCAAAATAATTTTGGATCTAAGAAGATTTTCTCGGACTTGAAAAAGAGAAGAAAAAAAAAAAGCAAAATTGAGAGAATGCAGGGAGAAATGTTCTGATGATTCTGACAGTGATGTTCTCTCTCTAAGAGAGTATGTGTCTATACTTTTTTTGTAATGCTATAATGATAAACTACAAGTTCTAAATGAGATTCTCAATGGGACTCTAAGTTGGTGTGCGGAATCAAATTGCAATTGTGCTTTTGTTGGTTACTCTAGTCATGGATGGATACCTTTTGTAATTTAAGTTGAGAATTACATAATAGGATTGTGTGTTTTCTAATCTTGCATATTAGCTATCACAAAACTTAACTACATTGACTTGCTAAAAAAATTACAAAAAAAACATACAACTGTAATTTTCTTTTGGTGTTCATAACATAATGAAATAGATAAATAGTACCTAAAAGAAGCACTAAAGGGGAACACATTACTTTATAATTGTGCGCTATCTATTCTCTTCAACAGTTCCATCTCCCCACTAGAAACTCCAATATTGTCGGACCGTGTGCCTTACCGATCCATCCAACGACCAATTGGTGAAGGATGAGGGGGCACAAATCTTTTATAGCATTCGATCGCAGACCAAGACCATTGGTATTAGAGCGAATTGTGAAATCCCTCACAATCCCTCCCTCACAATGCGGCTCCAACAACTCGAACCTATGACCGGACTCTGATACCACTTGTCGGACCGTGTGTCTTATCGATCCATCCAACGACCAATTGGTGAAGGATGAGGGGCACAAATCTTTTATAACATTCGATCGCAAACCAAGCCCATTGGTATTGGAGCGAATTGTGAAATCCCTCACAAATATAACACAACTGAAAGTCTGAAACAAAAACAGAATATTATGCCCACCGTCAAATTGTAGTACTTTCAAAATGTAGCAAGACCAAGTACCACAGTTTACACTTTTCACTGATTTGTTTGTTCCTTCCAAAAGGTAATAAGTGGGCCGAACCGACGGTTTTGTGGCTGATGTGTCAGAAATTCTAGTAGGGATTTTTCCTAGATTAATAACATTGACACCCAAACCAGTAGATACAAAATTTTGAAAAAAAAAATGATACCAAAATCAAAAGGAATTAAAAAAAACAAATGATAAAAAAAAAACCAAATAAAATTCAAAGAATGAAATTGAAATAAGAAGAAAAGAACAACATCACATAGGATGACAACCAAAAACGTTTAAGCAAAAGAAAATTCCTTGTTTCTTGGCAATACCTTTAATGGTTGTCAACCCTAAGCTAAATGGATTTCAAATGTCTTTGATCGTGCCCTTTCTTTCTTCATTATTCAACCTTAATCAAAACCAATATCCCAAATACCTAAATTAATAACAATCAACCCAAAATAACAAAATCTAAATCATATTTGATACAAATTTTTATTGTTTAAAGAAACCTGTACCAGTAGTGGTTCAGGCAGTATATATCAGTGGCAAGGGGATGGGCTGAAGGTGGGTGATGGTCTGACATGGTGGTGGTCCTCACCCACCCAAACGTTAATCCCACTCATTCAAGACAAAAGAAAACACCTTCCCTCCATCCTTTCAATAGTCACTACAACTGCCATACGATTTGCTGCTCTACCACATCTCTTCTCTGCAACATTATTTTGTAAAATCTGAAAGTTTAGAGTGTATAACAATTTATAATGTTTTCTAAGTGAAATTATGGTTTCTTGTATTGCAATCTGTTATGATTCTAGTTTCATAACATAATTGAGAGCATTAACATACCATACACAAATGATACATGTTTTTTTTATAATGATGTCCACAAAGAACACAATTGAAGGATGATTCTTGCATGGACCAATCTAATTACGATTCTAATATCATAACATGATTGAGAGCACTAATAGAACATACACCGATTTTTTTTTTTTTTTTTTTTTTTTTTGCAGGGATATCCAAGTGACTATAACATGATCCATAACATGAATTGTTGAAACATTTCATTAGTTAATATAAAGACATAATACATAAGCTAAGACATAGGCAGCAAGAACATTAAAAAATCTTATCAAATTAATATGAAATTGAAGTATTCTAAACATAATATACAAAGTTTGAGAAAAATGATTTGGCAATTTTTCTGTTATTTGAATCTTAAAACTTTCTCCTATGTTAAAGCCAAAAATAGTTCTAATTATAAGATATCACATTAAGGAATCATGAATGAAAAGAAAAGATACCAAGTGTCAAATTTGAAGATAACTACTATAAAAATAAAAAATAAAAAAGAGTCAGCAGTGAAGTTGGATAGAGACAATTAAACATCTTACACTTCTAAAGTGATCGAGCAGAGGAGGCATCCAATATAAAATTTATTCGCAGATTCCCACTGGCTTTTAAAAAGTGACCATTCAGAAACAACAGACCCAAAAAAATAAAATTTTAAAATAAAACTTTGGTGTGGTTTTGATTATTAAAGAATTTTGTTTTGAGTGACAGAACAAATCTTCATCTTAATCTGAATGGGAAAGCAAATTCAAAATAAAAGTGACCCAAATGGGCAAATTGATTCTAGATACTTAAAACCAATTTAAAGAAGTAGGGGTTGGACACTAAGAGTAAAGAACCAGAACACTACGAGCCAAGAGAGTGAGAGAAACTGAGAACAAACAGTCTTAGGTGGAACGTAGGAAACCAAATCATAAACACTAACTTTGGTTCTAAGGAACTTCCCATTGTAGGATATCCATACACCTACCATAACAAACAAATTGTGAGCCCAATATAGGAGTTAGCCCATTAGCCAAAAAGTTTGGCTTGTACGATTAATTTTCTATGTTACAATAAATTCTTAAATAAAAGAATTAAACATCAATTTAATGAACAAATAATGAAGTTAATTTTAGTTTAGCTCTCGAACTACACATGTCACACTCATCATGGTGAAGTTCTATTTTTCATCCATAATTTTTCATGATTTATGAATTCTAATGCATAAAATTATTTATTAAAAAAAAGTTTAGCTCTCAATCCTCAAGAGGTACATGAACTATTTTTTTTCCCTTTTAAATTGATGATATATTTGTTTTTAATAAACAATTTTATGCATTAGAATTCATAAATCATGAAAAATTAAAAAAAAATTAATTTACTTTGGATTCAAACTAAGAAGCAAGCAATTAAGCCTAGCTCTTATATATAAATAATATATTTGTACTGAGATGAATTAATTCAATTGATTCTCTTTTTTTTTTTTAATCTAAATGTCTCTTGCTTCTTAGTTTCCTTTTCTCTTCGCTTCCCAAACTCTCTTATTTCTCTTTTCAGTTTCTTGTTCGTTGCTTTCGACTCAGTCATTCATCAACCTTGAAAACGCACACTGGTTAATAGACAAGACTATAACTTCCCAAGTCTTGTGGAAGTTCCGAGCAAATACCAAAAGACATGGTGAAACACACGGTGGTTGAATGAAAGATATCTACCATCAATTTGTATGAGAGAAAACAAAATACGACTATTCTTTCTAAAAGATTCAATGAACCTTGAAAACGTGTGGTTTAGATTAGTAGACTTACTGTTAACGTTTCACAAGTCTTTGGTCATTGTTTGGAACTCCCAAAGACTTTGGAAAGCTGAAGTCTTGGAAGTTTGGACTGTATAATAATTGCTTGATGCTAGTAAATTGTTCTCTGCCATCACCTCCCTTGCACAATGAATTGGCCATTTTTTCCTCTCATGTACTGTACAAGTCATTTCTAGTCACTACTGTTGCTATTGCTAGCTCTCTGTTTTGGCATTTACTCCTAGAGTCCTAGTCATGTTGTTGTTGCGTGGAAGTATCCCATTTTAAAAAAAATGTGTAAATAATTGTGTATATATATATATATATATATATATATATATATTTATATTATCATTGTTTTTTCATAATAAAAAAAGTTTAATGTGACTATAGTCAAGCATGCAAAGTGGTTTTTTTTTTTTTTTTAAAGATGAAAACAATTACTTAGCCATTTATTCCTTATCGTTTATGGTACAAGTATTTTGTTTAAACGGAATTGGTTTTTTTTTTAGGAAATGCTTTAAAAATCTTTTTATTAAGAAAAAAACATAATAGTAGTATGAAATTTTTTTAAATAATTAATTAATAAATACCCTTTTTTTTGGAAATTCTTTTAAAAACTTTTTATTAAAAAAAAAAAAAAGCACAATAGTGGTAAGAAAATTTTCTAAAATAATTAATTAATAAATAGACCGTTATTTGAGAATTTTGTTTCAAAAAATTCTTGGCCCCCCAAAAATTGAAAATCGGCCCTGAAAATTGAAATTTGTCCTTAAAAACTCAAACATTGAAGTGGCCACTTAAATTATATTTGGTTATACACTATAACTATGTATTTGGTTTGAGAAATTGGCTTGTTGCTTATTTAGACTACAAAATTAAAGTTTGGGATTTCAATATTTGGGTATGTGTTGTCTAACTCCATCTAAAAGATTGTTTAGTTGATTTTTTTTATTTGGTCCTCAACAAGATGACTTTGCAATTGAGCATCATTATCAACTATTAATTTTCTATATTACAATAAATTCTTTAGCAAAAAAATAAATTAAATATCAATTTAGTGAACATTAAATAAATTCTCGATCCTCATGATCTACATGAACTGTTTTTTTTTTTTTCCCCTTTTAAAATGATGATATATATTTTTTAATAAACAATTTTATGCATTAGAATTCACAAATAATGAAAATTTGTACGTTTTTAGACCCCTTAAACACAACCAGATTAACCTAGTTATTTAGTCAAGTGATTAACTTAGGTAAATTATGCAGATCTAGGTTAACACAAATATCATATTATTGTAAAGTGCGGAAAATAAAGAACACAACAATATGATAACCTAGGAAAACCAAACCGGTAAAAAACCTGGGGAGGATTTAACCTAGCTATCCTCAAGGTAAAACGAATTCACTATGAAAGAATTGAAGTTTACACAATAGCGACGTAGACCACTAACATCCTATTACTACCTCGAGTAGGAAACTTACTACCACGACCCCATGATAGCTCCGAGTCCACGGACTACTTCTTTCTTGAATTCCCAGCAAGTACAAGCACTCCTGCTTGTATATCTTTAAGCTCTTAATGCAGCAACTAAATGATCACCAAGTTCTTGACATAATCTTGAATCTTGGAAACCCTAAGTATGTGTGAAGGCAAACACCTCTAGATCTCACAAAAGATTCACACACACAACATAAGGAGCTCACCTAAAACGTGTCTAGGGTTTTCCCTTTTATACTTAAGACAAAGCATAAAACCCTACACGTCAAACGAGCTTGGGCTGAGTTGGAAATTCTGCATAAAAAACAATCTGCACAACTTTCAATCGATCGAGTCTAATTCTCGATCGATTGAGCCAGACAGAATTGCACAATAAATTCTGCAGTAACTCAATTCCAACCTTACATAAAAAGCATACACTTTGAGAAAGTCTAAACAAGACTAAAAACCGTTTTGATCATGGTTTGCCAACATTACAAAATAGAATTCTAATACATTAGTTTATAATTCCTTAGAACCTAACAAAAATTATGGACGAAAAATAGAACTTCACCATGATGAGTGTGATGTGCAGTTCATGTATAAAACCAGAAAATGGGGTTTATGAGGAAACACTTGATCTAGGCTTGCTTCTCAATCAAGTGTTTCCTCATAATCCAAAGTAAATTAATTTTTTTTTAATTTACTTTGGATTCAAACTAAGAAGCAAGTAGTTAAGCCTAGCTCTTATATATAAATAATATATTTGTACTGAGATGAATTAATTCAATTGATTCTCTATTTTTTTTTAATCTAAATGTCTCTTGCTTCTTAGTTTCCTTTTCTTTTCGCTTCCCAAACTCTCTTAATTCTCTTTTCAGTTTCTTGTTCGTTGCTTTCGACTCAGTCATTCATCAACCTTGAAAACGCACATTGGTTAATAGACAAGACTATAACTTCCCAAGTCTTGTGGCAATTCCGAGCAAAGACCAAAAGACTTGGTGAAACACACGGTGGTTGAATGAAAGATATCTGCCATCAATTTGTATGAGAGAAAACAAAATACAACTGTGGGGATGCAGGCCCAAATGTATGTTGGGCCTTGGGCCTTGTCCGAGGAGGCACAATGGTCCGAGGATGGATCAATAGCAAGAGAGACATGATACTTCAAACTTCACAAGCAAACTATGATCATAATGGCCGGGAGAAGTTGTCCGAGGAGGAATATCCCCTCGGCTAAACGCAACGAAGACCATGATATGCCTCCTGTCATCCTGGGTGATGTACCAGGAGGTTCTATTGGTAAAGACTTGCAATATGAGCGTACTGGAGGAATGGGAGCTAGGAAATATCTAAGGAAAAGCTGCTGCCACCGTATTGAATGCTCTGCAGCTAACTTTCTAACCACATTTATGTGGAAAAGACCCTTAAACAGTGCCGCCTTGGTTACCCCAACACACACATATATAGTGAATCTTTACACATACTTTTAAGAAAACTCTATATATTCAACTTTTTTGGATGCGTAAAATTATAGACTACTACTCCATAATGATAGTGGCTAATTAATTTTATATTTTTTTTTAGTAATCTCATTTGTAACGCTTCTTACCATTATCATATATTTACTAACTGATGATTTGCATAACAAAGACGATAAATGAGAGGTAGCATTAGTCATTAGATTTTCGAAAGTAATAGTGTATGAAAATTATATTTATATTTATATATATATATATAAAAGGTTAAATGAAATGTCAAAAAATGGATTTTTAAATTTTATAACTTTATTTCTTATGTAATTTCTACTACTATCAGAGAACATCTCTTTTTTAGTTATGATTAATATGGTTTCCATAGTTAGAGTTTGATTAGTTTTAAATTTAAATTTAGTACTATGATTGTATTTAATTGTTGATTGTTGATTTAATTTTTTAAGTGAATTTAACGGTTTATGTTACTACACTGTAAAGTTTTTAATGTTCTCCACACGGTAATCTCTAATTTATTTTTTACTTCTCCTTACAACCTCTTTGTTTTCCAATCAACGATTACTAATTGACGTTTGGTTTTTTTTTTTTTTTTATCTACTCTTTATTACTTTGTATTACTTTGTATTGTTTTCCAATCAACGATTACTAATTTTTCTTATTTGAATTTAAGTAAAATATTACATTTTTTATTTTTTAAAACAAAAAGAGAGAGAAAATATAAATAATTTAATGATAAGGAGGATGTGGTTGAATTTCAATATTGAGTAAAATAGAAGACAAGAAAAAAATAAGAAAAATTAAAAGATATAATAATAAACACTAAATTATTCAAATTATGCTATGTAATGGAATACTATTTTATTTTTATCTACTATCTTTAATTTTTTATAATGTAATCGGATAAAATTTAACAATCAAATAGCAAAATAATAATAATAATAACTTAAAACACAAATGACAAAACTAAATCGTATCAACCTAAATTAAAGTTCTTAAAAACACAAAAATTTATCAACCTAAAGCGAAGATGCAATAAAATATAAAAATCTACCAAAACATTGAGAGAGAGAACCTTTTTGTGAGAGAAAACTATGCAAATAATAGAAAAGAGTGACAAATTTATAGTAAGAGGGAAGGGATAAGAAGAGACAAATAAAGGAAGATGAAGAGAAAGATGAATAGCAATATTAAAGTAGAGGGTAGTGGGGAGATGAAAAGGTAAGGGAAGAAGAAAGGTTGAAGAAAGTGTAAATATTTAAAAAATAAGTGAATGTAAAAAAATTATAAGAAAATTAGAAATAAAAAAGAAATATATATAGATGTTAAAATCCACAAAGATAAATATGTAAAGTAAATAATTTATTTATATTTTTTTTGTAAAAAAATAAGAATAAATAATAAATAATAATTATGTGATGAATGACGTGGCAATGAGGTGGGACAACAAGAGCTCAGAAGTAATAAATGTCACACTTTAACTTTTAGTAATACATAGATATAGATTATCATTAAAGGTAATTCCGTCAATTAACTCCTCAGCTGCCACAAGTTTCAAGGAGTACCTTGAGATAGTTACTTCACCAACTTGTGACTTGATCACTGCCCCAACTAATTCCGTTATCCAAAATAATTAACTACCCGCCAGTCCAACAGAATCCAAGTCAATCTTTTACCCTCCAAAATTTCTGATTAACTCCATCAAAAAAATAAACGGCCTAGATTAAAAGAAACCAGCATAACGAACAGTATATAAGCAAGCAACACTAACAGCTTTTCCCTCCTAAATATTCAAGCTCTTCAAAATATCTCTCTCTCTTTGAGAATCACAGAGAATCCATGGCTCGTAGAGAAACAACAAGTTTCTTGGTTCTGATACTGGTTGCTCTTCCAGCTCTGGTATTCGCAATTCAAACTCTGAGAACTGAGCCTTCAAGGAAGGAGTACAAGGAAGGCGATTACATTCCTCTCTTCGCCAACACAGCTTATTCTGATCGAGGTCCATGGTAATTTCCTCATTTCTCTTTGAAATCTCATCTTTTCAACGTTTTCTTACGATCTTCTATGTGAACTTGAGCTTGGAATTTGATTTTTTTTTTTCTTTTTTTTTTTTTTGTTCAAGAAACCGTTTAGTTACTGAAGAAAATAAACACAAGAATTGAGAATGATCTTAAGTAAATCATTTGTTTATTGTTTTTTTTAGAATCATTTGTTTATTGTTAGTGAGCGAAAATAATAAAATTCGATTTGATTAGATAATTAAAAGAAAAATACTTTCAACTCAATCTTTGAGTTGGTTATAATGAGTTCATAGTCTGAGCTTTTAACTGAAGAGAAATTGTTTCTTCAAAATAATGAACTTGATGCATCTCTGTTTATATATTAATTTGTAAGCTTTTTTTTTCTTTTTTCACTTTCAGTCAGGCATATTCATATTTTGATTTGCCATTCTGCCCTCCTGGAGGTAAGAATAACTTTCTTGGTTTGTGCCAAAATTTCTTGTATATGTTATGGGTCAGTACGATTTTGCTGGGGAAATATCTAAGGACGCTGAAATCAAAGTCGTCAACTTCACGCATTCAGTCTTCTGGGAAGATTTTGTATCCAAGCCAGAGTATCAAAACGAGATCATGCGTGACTTTTGGGAGCACATTGGAGGAGGACTACATGATCCTATGCCTTATGCTACGGCTTTCATCATTTTGGTCTGGCTTTTTATGCTTTATGACGTGACTTTGACATACCTTACTATCTTCTAATAAAATTTGCAGTATCCCTAGAAGGCTAGAAATTAGAATTACTCAAGAAAAAATGTCATGAATATGTGAAGTTGTAGTCTCATAATAATTAAGAAGTGCAGTGACCAGGTCCCATGTTCGATTCCCAATAGGCGAACAGTAGGATTTCTACCTGCAACTAGCCTAAGCTTCTATCTCTCTCGTGAGGATAGGGTGAGGTTTATGGTCACTCCCAACTACAATAAATATGGCTCAATCTAACATTCTCTAATGAGGGTGCCCCTATAGTCACGCCCAGGGGTGAGTCACAATGGTCGCCCCCGCCCCCCTTTTGTTTAGCCAAAAAAAAAAAAAGTGCAGTTGTATACGCTTGAATAAGTAATGGCAGTCAGATTTGGTGATAAGTTGGGAATGAACAGCTTGATATTTGAGTATGTACAGCTTCTTCACAGATTTATATGACATTTTTTTCTTGTGGGTTGTTTTGACAATTTGTTTTTGGATACAAAGATGAATACTTGTACCAAAACATGTGTGACACAAACAATTGTCTTTTTCTAAGTCCACCAAAACTCTAGCATAACGTGGTTAACTGATGGGCCATCCAATGGTTTCAAAAGACAGCAAACACATATGCTTATAATGATTTATTAGTGTCCCTAGAGGAGCCATCCAAAGGTTTCTTTCAGCCTAAATAACTTTTTTTACTTTTAATAATGGAGTTCACTTATGAATTCCATTTGCAGAATTTGCGTTCTCTTTGTTTTGGTATATACAGGTCACCTATATGCCTGCAATAATGAGAGCATGTATATTCTGTTCATCGTGATATATGGTATCACATCATGGTTTTCTGGGTACAAGGCTACTTCATTCCACTCTGGCTTCACAACACGAGGATGGGTAAGAGTAATAATCAACGTGTACAGTATCTCGTATTTTCTGTATTATAATTCTGGCTTCAATTCAGGTTTTTAATTATGTGGTTTATGATTTTTCTTGCAGATAGATTGTGTCATTCAAACTGGGGCCCTGTACCCTATTCCAGTGATCTTAACAAGTCTTGCCACAACTATAGAAGCGAAAACAACCTCCTGTCTTATCTTCTTTTTTTTCATTGCTATCGTACTCCTAACTTTTGGTGGCAGATCCGGGCTGACTTCCCTAATGGCCTGTTTGGATGGAGGGAGGAAGGAGGGGGAGTGCAGGGGAGTAGAGTAGTGTTGGCTAAAAATAAGCTAATTTTGTGCTAAATCTACTCTACTCAACTCTACTCTCCCTCCCTCCCCCTCAATCCAAACGGACCATAAATGAATCTGAAATAACTTGTTCCACCAGACACTTCCAAAGTGAGATTCCAAATCAGGCTTGGTACATGAGGACACCTGCTCAAATGTTCCTTGGGGGTCTTCTGCCTTTCAGCATAATCTACTCCATGATGGATGATATCTATGCAAGCTTGTACAGTTTGAAAGTCTGTGGTGCATTTAGTACTATGTTTACCGCCTTCATTTCTGTCGTTGCACTAACTGTGTTGATGGGAATCATCTGCACATGCTATCAGCTTTACAAGCAAGATCACCAATGGTGGTTGAGGTAATTCTCTCACAACAATGTTATAGACACTATAAATTTCACAACTTATTCACATTTGAGGTGCAAGAATATGATTAGCGCAACATGAATTTCACATAGGACTACTATTGACATTACTTTTATTATACACCAATCACAATCTACAACCTAGTAGTTGTGAAAAAAAAAATGTGAAATTTGTTGTGCATATAGACTTATTGAATCTCTTAACCAATTATAGGAACAACCATCATGATGGAGTCCACCTAATTTCAAGGGTACTTTCATTTATTAATTCTAGGGAATTAAAACTCTCTGTGGAAAATTACCAGTCCTAAAATGATTTAGACTTATGTGTGTTTTACCTAAAATGATTTCCATTAGTTGTTACTTAAGCATGCTGATGCAAATTTGTAAGTCATTCAAGTCTTATGCTGCATGCGTTTACGTAGTAGTGAACTAAGTGAAGACCACAACTCTTATACCAGAGAAGTTCTTATTGACTATAATAAAGAACCCTATCTACAAGATGGCCCCTCATTGCAACATCTGAAATACAGTTTTAAGCTCAAATCATATTTAAATTCAGTAAGAAGAAAGGTTGTCTTTTAAATGCAGATCACGTATTGAGTACAGTTTTAAGCTCAAACCATGTTTAAATTCTTCAAGAAGAAAGGTTGCAACATTTGAAAGTACAGTTTGAAGCCAAAATTATGTCTATATTCATTCCGTTTTAAGCTCGAATCATGCTTTTCAAGATTTTGTTTCTAATTTGATGAAAAATCAAATCTTTTATTTCCATGAAGCAATATACTAATGTCTTCTCATCTAATATCTATCTATCTATCCATTGATCTAAGTCTATCCACAATGCAGATCTGTCTTTCGTGGGGGATGAATAGCCATTTTCATGTAGGCGTATGGCCTCTATTTCTATGCTAGAGCAGATTCCATAATTTCAATGAACCTGCTAGAGTTCCTGGGCTACAATGCTTGCATATTCTATGCTGTCTTCTTGATACTTGGAACCATTGGCTTCTATGCTTCATCAATTGGTTTCCATTACATGCGCCGAGTCCTAAAGAGGAGAGAGACTAAAAAGCTCAATTCTTTCTCTCATGTTGACTCAAAGAGAGATAGCACATCATTTTGGTTATTTTCTTGATTGACAGGCTTGAGGAGGCCTTAGTAATTTTATTGCAATATTTTTCTCTTTTTGGTAGAAGAACTCAACCCCATGGATTCAAAATCCTTGGCCTCACCCATACCTACATTGTTATTCATTGTCCAACTCCATTAATGATCACCTTATAGGTATCCTTGAAGTCCTAATTGCAAGGAAAACTGACATAATCGTCAAAGTCTTCGTAGTGAGCAAAGTTTGACTGCATTCACACCAACCTACCGCTCAGGAACTCCAACAATTGGGGTCGGCATATAATAATTAAGGTGATATGTTGTTGCTACATTAATCACCACATCACTATAGCTACCAACCATCTCTTTGCTCTGTTGGCCTGCTCCACCATTGGACTGCTGCCCTGCACTAGTCCCAGCAGATAATTCCTTAAGCCTTGAGCAAATTGCATCAGTTTTAACATCATATTAATAAATTGTGAAAAAAAAAAAATTTTCTCTAAAACTCTAACCTTACCATTTTTTTTTTTTAAAATTAGACAAACAATTTGGATAACACAAAATGAAAGAAACAGTTTACAAAATTCCGTTAGAGCTAAAAGTAACCTTCAATGGACAATCGATCTCAGGCGGCTTAACTGAGAGAGTCTGATCTTAATTACCACAAGAGCCTCACCCTTATCTCAGCGTTGAACTTTGAAAGATCGCGAGGCTTAAGAGACAGCAATTTGTTGCCCCACAAAAACAGGCCGCAAGGTACTTCTTATTACAGGAGTTTAAACGTGGTGAACAAATAATGACGTATGGAAGACTATACTTCATTCGGCCCATTTTGTGATATCCAAAATGTTTGTCTAATTTAAAAGAAAATAAAAAGTAATGTTAAGAGTTTTAGAGAAACAAAAATTATTAAAAAAAAAAAAATCTTTTCACAATTTTTTAAGATGACGATTTCTGATTAATGCAACATCAACATATCACCTTAATTGTGAAAAAAGTTATTGAAAGATCAATAAAAACATTTTTTTTAACTTACATTAAATGAAAAAAAAAATTAAAAGAGTTTAAATTCAAGAGGGTAATTTTAAAAAAGTAAAATATTTTATTTAAGAGACATTACATTAAATGAAATTTACATAAATTTTTAAGATGAACAAACTGGGATGGGAAATATAAGACAATTTTTGTTACTGCTTTTTTTTTCTCTTTTTTTTCCCTATGGAAGGAGAAACCTGAACCCCAAATACCCATGCCAAATGGTCCGAAAATTTACCAAGTGCTTGAATTTTGTCAAGATCTCTAGCCATTAGGTACCTTACAAGATTGAATTTTTTCAGGGGAACGGTCAATTTAGGATTAATGGAGTACATAGTGCAGGACTTGCTCCTATCAAGGTCGGCTACTAGATCAAGCTATTTCAGCAAATAAAGAGAATGAACAAAATCATCACATTTAGAATTGTACTTGGACAATATTGCTTACATTCAAGAGGAGAAAAAAAAAAAACAAGTGGATAACAAATATTCAATTTTCACTATCAAGTAAACAAAAATGGTCTTACATTACACAGCAAATTGCTGAGCAGTACGGTACCTTGGGAATAAATTCTAATCATGTACCGATCTTTGCATCAATATACATTCCTTTTTTTTGAGCTACAAGTTGCTAAATCCCAAGATAGGATTTACTCTTACTCTTTACCAGACTTGGCCATTACACCCTCCTACCACCCTCTGCTGATTGCTGCATTCTTACAATTATCATATTCGTACGACAACAATGTGTACAAGAATAATACAAATACATATTTCATTCCATAACGCATACAAATAAGCTAAAACTGCACCATTTTTAATTCAGTTGGGTAAGGGGTGAGCGTGGTATAAGCGAAGGTTTCAATTCCTTCACGTCAAATGAGTCATATGAATGGTTTTCCCTGAATTCCTCAAGAAGGGTTTCCATTGGCATGGCTCGAAGTGACTCAATGGTTACCTTACTTGGAACATCTGACTCACTTCTTACTGGTGTTGTGCCACTAGGCTCATAGTCCTGCACATTATTTAAACATCATTAGTCAACTGTATCTTGTAGAGGCCAACAACTAATTTACGTTTATCACATCAGTTTTAAAATAATGATTTGTGGACATTCACGAGGCAATTTCAATGCTCTCAATAGAGAGAAACAAAGCCAATAACAGCTATTTAACATTCTTTGGCAGAAATACAATTCAACATCCCCAGCAGTGAAATATTAATCAACCTACCATATATCGCTGCTGGAAAGTCTCCTGAGCCTTCTCTTCAATAGATACTGCTTGGCCAGAGTGATCCTCCCTAAAACTTTGAAGGCTATTTGTGTGGGCTTTCACAATCTCAAAGATTCCAGATATAGATCCTTGCTCCTGCTCAGATACACCTGTAGCAACATCCACGAAGAAAACATCAATTTCTAGTCTCAAGACAAAATATAACAGCAATAATAATTACAATGGCCACCAAGAATTACCGATGCTTATTATCTATAAGAAAATCTGCACACAAATAACCTAAGCCAATTCAAACATGCTGAAAATTAACTACATTTTGTTATTTTTAGACCAAAAATGTGTTTATCAATTTCAAAACTGTTCAATTTCCCCACTTTTCACACATTCCACATATTTAAGTTTCAAGATCAAGATATCCCAGATTCCCAACAGGAATGAAAAGTTAGCCAGTTAGAAAACCATAATAACATAAATATGTTTTAAAAAAGAACACCATAAAATACATAATATAACATTAGCTCAATAACTATGACACATTGAAGAAAGTGCAACTCATTCAATTTATCCACTTGTCTCAACCAGATTCAAACTATATAAATGGAGTACAAAATATTTTGCTCAGTGAATTTCTCACACATTTATTCATACGATTTAACAGGAAATCCTACATGAATTGCAAATGTGTGTCTATATAAAGCTTCACTCAAATTAATTTAAAGCACCTCAAAATGATTCAGTGGACATGTAGGACCAGAAGTGTCATAATTAAGTTTTGAGTGCATAATACTCACTATTGAGATGCTGAAGAAGATCCTCGCTATTCTTTGACACATCTTGCTCAGCTGCAACCCGTGCAGAACTAATCTCAACATCATGCTGCTCATTGCCATCAGAAGCATTCCTGTATTAAATCATTATAAATTAAATTCATAAAGTAGAAAATAAGAATGCAACCATTTGATTTAGTTAGAAATAGTTGTCAAGACTCAAAAATAAACATTAATAAAGTAATATATCAGAAGGAAATGCTTTTCTTTCTTTCCCATGATCCCATTAATATAAAAGGGAGAAAAAGGTGTTCAATAAAACTTATTAACCACTGACCTGATAATTGATGCCATAGTTGAAACATGTTCATTGCCCATCTTATTCACAGACACGTGTGTCCTTTTTAAGTGCTTGAAAGCCGATTCAGAAGTATTTACACTAAGCCAAATAGAGAATGATAAAATCAAAGAAGGGATACATAACATTGATCAAGAGTAAGAGCAAAAAATTGATCCAAACTTACCATTGCTGAATGAGTTCCTCCATATGGCAATGTTTTGCAGCAGAGTAATCAGCACTATCTTTGGCATCACTTTCCGCTTGTGTAGAAAATGCCTGCCATTTCCTTTTTGCATCTGTTGTAATGCCTTCCATTGATGAAACATGTCCATCCAAGAATGCCTTGTTTGCCATAGCACTTTCTCTAAGATCAACCAGTCTTGTGTCGACCTGTCAGCTCGACTATTAATAAAAATTTTGAAAACTTACATAAAAACAGATATGTCAATAAAAAATTAGAAAAAAAAAAAAGTGTGCACATGTGCACAAAACAGACCAGCTCTTTCTGACGACGAATGTGATCAGAGACTAAATTGGTTACATCAGCTATAAGCTTCTCTGCATCAGATTTTGACTGCTCCTGCAAAATATCAGCTCAACATGTCAGATAATTACACAAAAAACTACATATCTGTGCAATAAAATCTTTTTCATACCTCATAAGCCTTCTGAAACTCAGCAATGCTCTTCATTTGAACTTCATCAGCTTGCAGTGCATAATTTTCAAGCCTTGTTGATTCTTCCACAAGTTTTTGCAGAACTCCTTGAGTGTAATTAGAAATTTCCGTTGTTTGCTCAATACTAACATTAAATCTCTTTTCAATTCAAAAACAACAAAAGAAAAGAATATATTAAGTAAAAAAGTTGAATAATTCAATCCAAAAATAGAAGAGGAATAATAAAACAGTCTTCCAATTTATCCATTAATCCAAAACCTATAACAAGATTCAAAAGCAAAACACTTAAATTAAATTACTACTCGTCCCAAAAGGTTAAGCTATTAGAAAATTGTGAATTTAATAATTTAACCATTATTCTAACAAAGCACCAATGAACTCTAGTTCAAATGGCACTTCCTACCCTTGTAAGTGCAAAGCGAAGGGTGAGGTCATGGGTCTGGGTGCATGTATAAGTATAACTTATGTATAAAAAAAGAAGATACATCATAGACTGTAAATATCAAGGGACAAACCTGCCGCAGTTCCCTAGCAAAAAGTGCCAATTCTCCCTGGTTATTTGATAGAGTACTCTGAACATCATTGAATATCGAATCTGCTTTACCAGACTCTGATGCTAGAAACTGATTAACAAACAGAAAAACTCAGAAAAACCCATATATAAAAATTAAAAGGAGTAAAAGCCCCCCACACACACACACACAAGAGACTAAACTAATATAAAAACCCACAAATGAGGTAAAATAGTGGATAATAAAACACAAGGAAACTCAATTTGTTGCTACCTACTTGTTCAATAGAATGTGCATTAGAAGCAGTCAGAGATGAAATTTCCTCTAGTCCAGCATTAGAGCTTGCCTTGTGCAAACGCACAACATTTTGCAACGCCTCAATATGAGATATACACAAAGTCCTTAAACCTGTAACTTTCTTCCTGACATCCATAAAACCCTGAAGGCAAGGACAAGGTGACTAAATCAAAGATGAAAGGAACTCAATAATGTGACTAGCCAATACTACCATACTAAAAAAAAATAACATAATTTTAAAAACAGAGAAACAATCAGGTAAAAACAATAAAATTTAATGATGATGAATTTATCATTCAATACCTTATCATGTGTTCCTGTAAAAGAATGACAAAGCTTCTCAACAAAATGAAGGTGTTCTTGCTGCTTAGACGTTGAAGTTGCCACCAAGTTGCAAAGAGAACCAATTTTTTGGGCAAGCTCGGCTTGGAAATTGGTCACCACCAATCTGTTATCAGCATTCAGTCTGTCTTCTCTTCCTATATAGTAAGTATCACATCAGAAAGCAGGTTTCAGTTGCAAAAAATACAATTCAAAGCCTATAACTAACTTTGGACTCCATACCAATTTTTGAAAACAATGAAGCATTATCCTCAAGAGCTTTCTCCAAGTCAGATCTTAAGACACAAGCTTGATGAGCCAGTGCATTTTCTGTTTCACACATCAAGCAACAATATGAATACACAAGATATAATCATTCAAAACACTACAAAGAGATAAATTTGAGAATACCTGCTTTTCTCTGTTCAGAGATAATAAAATCCTTCTCCCTCAGAGTATACCGACATTTCTTGAGTTCTTCCTCAGTGTTGGCAAGCAATGTGCTGGTTTGATTCAAGGTTTTCTGTGTGGTTTTTTACTTGTCATAATAAAATCAATTCAAAAATTCAAAAGCATCTACAACAACATAAGAAGACAACTGACCTCAGTGGCATCAAGTTTATTGCTCAAATCAGAGCATTGCCGAATTTGGACATTATATTTATCTTGCAAGTCCTCAAGTTGCTGTTTGTGACATGACAAATATGTAATAAGTGAATAGAAACATCACAAAATATGTGAACATACTCTTGAAAAAATTGTCACATGAACAAACCTTTTGATGGGTTTCTAGCATAATCCCCATTTGTTCAATCTGATCTGCCATAGCCTAAGCACAACGAAAAGAACACATTAATGAAAGGCAACATAAGAGACCCATTGGCATTGGGAAATTCATGAAAAGAGAATAAATAAGGTGAACATCTTAAACAGTATATGTATCCAGTGCTTGCTTCAGAGGTCAAATACGGACAATCAATCTCAACCCCCCCCCCCCACCACACACTCCCAAGCTGCCTCCAAAAAACCCCTTTTTAGGCAAAAGAAAATTGAAATTGACCAAACATCAATACCACATTCACAACAGCATTAAATGAATACCACTTTCAAAAAATGGAATCAAAAGCCAAATGATGCATAGGAATCTTGGTCATAAGGTATGTGAATAAGTAAAAGCACAAAGAAAAAAAAAATAGGGGAGAATACTATACCTTCTTTTCACTCTCCTCCTGATAGTATCGTTCCTTTGGAATATAGACACCATTTTTTTCACGGGTTGCATAGACCTCTGAATAAAAATCAAATGTTGAAAAACAGGAAGCATACAAGCCACCATAGATATCACATGGCACATGTAATTGCCTGCAAATACACTATTTCACCAACTAAAAACATCCAAACTATCTCACCTGCCTTCAGGCGTTCAATTTCACCATAAAGATCCTTGATTAGAGTTGACTTCATCATCTTTTGGTTAATCTGAAAGTAACAAAAACAAAGAATGAACGCCCTATACAGATTGACTGCACGGCAAAAGGGAGGGGAAAAGAAACCCCACAAAGAAAAGAATACATGCACTAAATATCCTAACCAAACACTAAAAAGACATCGAATTCATGAAAATCAGAAAACAAAAAAATTCATGAAATTCTAAACCGTCCCAAAAAGACATCTTAACGTGTCAACGGGCAAAAAACTAAAAATCAAATAACTAACCTCAGGCTTGTTTTTAATATTTTTTGCCCTATGTGCATAATCCAGTGTACTTAATGTTTCCTCCAGACAATGGACAGCAGGTGAAACTGTGGCTATAATGCACGTCTTGGTTCTTCCTCCCAGTGAATCACGAAGTAGACGTGTAAGCTTGCTGTCCCTAAATTCCAGTTCAAAATGTAACAAGAATTCGTCAGAAATGAGATAGGGGCATTGGTTATATAACTTTTAAAATGATAATAATAAAGAGCAAACCTGTATGGGATATGGCCAAGATGCTCTACTAGAGCATTAATGACTCTTCCCAAAGTCAGTAAACTTTTGTTGATTTCTCCAGCTTCTCTAGCACGACCCTGATAAATTATGACAACAAATAAAATTTTAAAAATGTCAGCAGAAAATTTAATTAGGTAACCCCAAATGTGAATACAAAAGCAGCAAATAAAATAGTGTCATAAATCTAAGTGTGCCTACCTCCCGAGCACCAGAACGAGATATATTTTCCGACCCTGCTAAATCAACCAAGTTCAGCTTGCCACATTTAATTAGTTCTTCACCTTCCGGTGTTGCTTCCTTGATGTGTATAGTGATTGAAAACAGAGAATGTGACCGACTGAAATTAAAAACAGATGTTGAATTACATGGGGAAACTTCAAAACCATTATAAGCATGAAAATTACCATTTAAAAAGGAAAATTACCTTGACTGCTTGTTTAGTAATGTTTCTGCAGTGCGACGTTTTGCTGACCCTCTTTCTAAAAGAGTGAAAATCTCACTCGCACTAGTCACAATTTCCTCCTCCAAACCTCTTACAAGAACTCCACCTTTCCCATCCTCCATCAGAGGCAACTGCTTTTTTTGCTTTTCCTCCAAAGCAACTCTTGAAAGTTCCTCAGGGGCAAGCAAATCAGTGATCTCCTCATTGTACAGTTCCAAGAAAGTAACTTTTACACTGTATTCTGCATTCTGGCCCTCAAGAGTATCAAATATCTGCTTAACAGCCCTAGGTATAACTCCAGCTTCTGGAGGCAATTCTCCTTTCGGTCCACTCTGTCACAATGTTACAAGACATTATCAGATTCTTGTTTTCTGATTTATGCATGAACAGATATACAAACATCAACACAAACCCTAATAATTTAGTACCACAAGTATTATACCTTTGACCTCTTGCATTCACCTTCCATCGTGTATGTTTTCCCAGTACCAGTTTGACCGTATGCAAATATGGTACAATTGAAGCCTTCTAAAACTTCATGTACTATTGGAATCACTGCTTGATCATAAAGATCTCTTTGCTGAGCTGAGGGACCAAAAACCTACATATTACCACAAACAAAATCTTAGCATCTACCACCAAATATGAAACTAGATTCTCAAAAATAACATTTTTTAATACTTTTGACATATATGTTCAAATTATAGGACTCCCATGTCCTTTCCATTTCAGTGTTCGGATGTAAAGGTGTACATGGTGGCACATCATTTAAAATTCCATTCCAACTACGCCAAGGAATGAATACTTATTTTAGATGACAAGACACGATGCACACCATTAAAATCCTAAAAACTAAATCTGGACCATTAAATGGACATTTTCCATTTCAAAGACAAATGAAGAGGACCCTTTTCCTGGAAAAAAAAAAAAAAGTACTTAACAAGAACATACCTCTTTACCTACACATTTTACCCTATTCTATCGAAGTTTTATGTATATAGCCCTTACATTAGATTACCCTGAAATAATGTGAAACCAAAGAATCCCTCATAAACAACTAATTAATCTTCGAACCTTAAATCTTGAAAGTAACAACCAAAAGTAAATATTGCACCACACTTTGAACAAACACCCAAATGCCAAAACATCAAAGTCTTAAGTAAAACCCAATACCCCATTTGTGAAAAAAAAATCTACGTATAACACTTCACCCTCCTCAATAACTTCACCAAACAAAGCATCAAGTACAAAAAGTTCATACAATTTTCAAAAATCCACATCCCATATCATATATATATATATATAAACTAATTGAAAGTGAATGAAGTAGTACCTTATCGAAAGTGAAAATCCTATCGATATGTTTGCCGGCAATGTTTTGAGACACGGACACTTCTCTACTGTACTCATTGCAACTAACAACCTGCGGCGCATTACTCCGCAACTCTTCGTCGCTAAACGGCCTGTCACAAATCAAACAAACGAAAAAATCAAAATCAAAATCCTGATTCAACGGATTCAGAAATTAAAATTAAAAAAAAAAAAAAAAAAACACAAGCCCTAGTACCTGCAACGAAGAAGGACCTGAACGTTAACGCCTTTCTCTTTCTCGTGGCGACCGGACATTTTTGGATCCGTGACGAGAAAGTAAAGAGAGAGAGAGAGAAAGAGAGATCGGACAGTGAAAATCACAGAGATGCGAAATGGTTCTTCGCTTTTTTTATTTATTTATTTTTTTGAATGGATTTGTGTGTCTTTCTCTCACTGTCTTTGTTTCACTCGCTCTCTGAAATATTTGGGAATAGAGCGGGCTTGACAACTTTTGAGATTTGAATTTTCGTGAGCCGCTCTCTCTCTCTCTCTCTCTCTCTCTCTTTCTGTTTGGTGAATATCGACGGCTCTACGTTCAGGATTGCGGATCTGGACGGTCTCGATACTGTTTAAATGTTTTTACTATATTACCCCTGTGTGATTCGTTTGATATGGGCTGTGAAACTGGGCTGGGTTCGTTTTCAAAAATTATGTTGGATAGAAACCCAACCTACTAATCGACCCAGCTTTAAAAAAGACCCAACCCCTCACGAGTCACCCACCCAAGTTTTTCTTGTTCTTTTTTTTTTAAGGTAAACTATAACTTACCCACTCGTGATTTGATCGAAATTTAAGTTGTTTACATGTGGTTTGAAATTTAACACTCTACCCACTTAAGATTTGACTGAAATCTAAGCTGTTTGTCTGTGGTTTGAAATCTCGTGATATAAGTGTTTCGCTAACTTCTTTTTTATCTTATTTGATCTTATATTTTTATGTTTTTTGTGTTTTTTGATGAAAGATACATAAAAGTTGTGTAAAATTACATATTTGGCCATATTTTTAACAGAATTGTGTTACAAAACTCTAACTAAGTTAACCTCAAGTGGGTAAAGTGTCAAATTTCAAACCACATGTAAGACAACTTAAGGGCCCGTTTGGATGGAAGGAGAGTGAAAAAGAGTACAGTAAAGTCGACTGAAAATAGACTAATTTTAGGCTAAATCTACTCTACTCTACTCTACTTCCCCTCCCTCCTCCTCAATCCAAACGGACCATAAATTTCAATCAAACCATATGTGGGTAAATTGTAATTTGCCCTATTTTTTAAGATATTGTTTAATCAATAATCATAGCCTAAGTCCTAACCACAAGATGAAAAATTATCTATTGCAACAAATGCAAGTTCCAATTAGCTTTTTGATTCCCGCCTATACCAAAAAATCAATTAGCGTTTTGGTCTGATAATAAAATGCAATCATTACACACCATAAATTAAAATTATCTCTAATTAAAAAAAAAAAAATATATATATATATAACACAACAAATGCATGTATCCGGGCTTTCTATGTATGTTAACCAACCAACTATGATACGTAAATATTTGCAATAAGTGATACCATTCTCTTTGAGAGAATACATTCAAATATGATTGTCAAATTCATCAATTCTGTATGATTGTCTAATGAACATCAATTAAAATGCTTTGATCTTTGATCTGTCAAAACTTGGTGGAGGCAAAAAATTCTAGAGAGAGAGTGAGTGAGAAGGAAAGACACATATCATTGCTTGAATCAAGATAAGATAATCGCATAATTAAGCAAAAGGATATTTTAGTTAACTTCTATTTGCAAATCTTGTATGTAAAAGGCAGTTTTTTTTTTTTTTTTGGAGAAGAAAAAGGCAGTGATACCGTTTCTGAGAGCATAATAGTTTGGAATTACTTCGAAATTTAATTAGATCAAACCTTTTCTTTTAAGTGGAATATCCAGTCTGGTTAATTTATAGAATTAATACATGTTATTTTATTTTTCTTAGTACAATTTGTTGTAGTTATCTACCTTTTTTATGGTCAGTTTGGGCATGTCCAATTTATGATCAACAATTTGTGGGTTCACCTTTTGCATTTTCTAATCCTTAAAAGGCTTTGTGTGTGTAGCTTATTGGTAGGTATTAATAATATTAATATTATGTTTTTTTTAAGTTAACTTAACTAGTAAAATTTGTGTCTTAGCTTAAAAATAGTAATTAATTAAATTATCGTTAAGTGGGTGTCATAGGCTCAAATTTATCATATCTATATATAATACTTTTCAGTTTTCACGCACAATTTATAAGTTTTTAGGGACTTTGAAAAAAATAAAAAATATTATATCTTAAAAAAGTTAAAATTACAAACATTTTTCGTAGTTTGAATGAATTGGGATTCTATCGTAAATCTTACATAAAATGTTAGGGTTTTTAAAATTTCTCTCTATTATTTTAGCCTAATTTGTAGATCTTTTTTATAGTTTCTTTGTAAGGTTATTTTGGACCTCTAAAAACAATCTGACACTAAAAATGCATGAGGTGAAGCCCATTTCTAATATTATAGATATACATTTAGAAATAGAATCACTCTTTTTTTTTTGAGAAAAAAATAGAATCACTCATTTACTTCATTGTTTGAGATAGAAAAATCTCAAAAGAAAAAAATGATATCATGATCTAGCATGTAATTACTTCACAACCAACCACACAAGGTAGGTATATGCATCGATCAAAGTTGTGATAGACCAAATATGGTTCTCATCATGATTGGGATGAATATTTTGTTCACTTCTGAAAAATTGCTACCTTGTGCATAAATCAGGAAATACTACCATTTACAGTGCGAGTCATTATTTACTTTATCAAGAAGCCATGAACTAAATAGCATATGGTGCACACAGGCTGCGTTCGATTAATTTGGTCAGTATGGGTCAGTGTTCAAACTGTGAAACTATATACTATATAGTAGCCCATGGATTGTGACATAAGTCACATAACTCCATTTTTATTGCACAACTCTAGAATATATAGTACCATGTGTAGTGATGATCGTATATAGTATCACATCTATTACACACTTGCACGTACATATAATATATACACTCTTTCAAAAGTAAGGAAAACTGACTTTAAGTCACGGCTTTGAACTTCAAAGAAGTCATAGTTTTCCTTATTTTTAGAGAGTATGTGTACTATGTGTGCATTAAGGAATGTACACTAGACATTTCCCTATTTAAAACGAAACAATCAAATTGTTTTTTTTTCTTTTTTTGAGAAACAAACAATTAAATTGTAGAGGTTAGAGAAAGACCCCAATATTTCTTTCATTACCTCATTCAAGGTCCTGTTTATATTGTTGTTTTGTTTTCTCTTGACACCATCAATTATATTTAAGAAGAAATCAAAATAGACTCAGTATTTTCTCCTTATCATTTAGATAAACAGATGTATCAATATCAAATATGAGGACTCACTGAAAAAACATAGACATAAACAAAAGAAACTTAATGGCATGAAAGATGTATCATTTTTTATCATCTCGAGGAAAAAATTTATGAGGTCAGTTGGAAAGTTGGAAAATGAATGAGTGTGTCACACAGAGTCACATTTTCAGGAAAAGAAAAAAGAACTGAGAGTGTGTCACAGAGATGGGCTGTCCACTGTCACAATGCCGCTTCTTAATTGTATAAACTGTAGTTTAAAACTTGATGTTGTTAGGAAGTTTCATTTTTTTCGAGTAAACAACAATAAATAGGTTATATACACTAATAAAATGGAAATCAGAGTCATTCAATGAATGTTAATATCTCTTCCCAAAAATAGATAGATGGAAGGAAATACAGAACTCGTTATTGCCATAAGGCCATGTATTATGGCTGTGTAGCATTTTGACATTTTATAAATCTATATTAACCAGACTAGTGTTAGGGACACTATTTTTTACAGTAGTTATATGTTGACATAGGTTATTGTGTTTGGAAACAACATCATTTTTTTACCGGTATCAACTGCACCGTTTTTATTTATGCGTCATCGCAACAAACTAAATTAGTAATTGCAAGAAAAATTTGTAAAAAATGTTGTATCCTAAGCTTGTTATAACCTCTACAATTGCCTATATATTCCACTTGGAGAGGCAACACAAAGACTTCACTAGCTGACACTTATTTTTCCCTGCTAACATGTCTATTGAGAGGCTCAACACACAAAGTGTCGAGCCCAAGGGCAGACCAGTTGGTGGTACCGAGTATAGTTGGTGTCAAGCGGTGCCTGGTGGCACAGGCATTGCCGTACTTGCTCTCCTTTCCCCCAAAGCCCCAAACATTTCACATCTCCAAACTGCAATCCACAAACTCCAAAACTCACACCCAATTCTCAAGTCTAGACTCAATTCCAACACTACTACAAACACAATCTCTTTCATCACATCTCCTACTCCATTTGTTCAAGTAAAATCATTCACTATTCCATCAACTTTTAGTATCATAGAAAGCCTTTCCATTCCTACCAACCACTCTGTCTCACCGTTCCATTTAATCCTATAACATGAACTAAACCAAAACACTTGGTCTAGTACTAGTAGTCCTAATAATAACCATACATGTACTAACACAAATGACATGTTCTTTGCAACCACATATGCTCTTCCTAGTACAAAGTATATTGTGGTGTTCCGGCTTCACGTTTCAGCTTGTGACCGCACCACCGCGGTGTCACTGCTGAGAGAGTTGCTGGAGTTGATGAGTGAAGAAGTTGGAGGAGGGTTAATGGGAAATAATAAAGGGGAGGTTAGTTTGAAAATTGAGGATCTTATTCCTAATGGGAAGGCTAAGAAGCCTTTGTGGTCACGTGGGGTGGACATGCTTAGTTACTCTGTTAGTTCTCTAAGGCTCACAAATCTGAAATTTAAAGATACAAGGTCACTTAGATCGTCTCAGGTGGTGAGGCTACAAATGAACCAAAATGAGACCGAGAAAATTCTTGCTGTAAGTTGATTTATGCATGCACATAACTCTTAAAAAGCTTGAACTAGAAAAACAAAATGTATTACTATTATTAGAAAAGTAATAAGACTACTGGACCATTTATTTAAAAGAAGTGCTTAGTCACTTTGATGGGATTATTAATCTTGGTATTTTAAATAGGGCTAAAATTATTTTTTGCAGGGATGCAAATCAAGAGGGATCAAGCTATGTGGGGCATTGGTAGCTGCTGGATTGATTGCTGCATATAGCTTTAAACGTCGACTTGATAATCAACGAAAGAAGTATGGGGTGGTGACTCTCACTGATTGTCGTTCCATTCTTGATCCAGCTCTTTCCAATCACCATTTTGGTAAGCCCCCATCACAAGTCAGTCAATATCTACAAATCTAGTGTGTATATACATTGCCTATTCCTTATTCAAACTGCAAAAGTAGTCAACAGTTTGATGGTTTAGTGGCATTGAGTCATTTATCTTTGGACAAAAACTCATTTATAATTTTTTTTGCTTCTAAATGACTAAATCCATCATCTAATAGCCTTTATCCGGATGATAGACAATGAATTCTATAATGTGGTTCTAGATAGCCAAAATGAACATTAATTTCCTTGATGTATATTGAGATGTTATTATATATTGAGTTCTAATTCTTGGAAAAAGATCGTTTCAATTTAAAATGAATCAATTTCATGATTCAAATTAAATAATATAAATCTCAATATGTATCTAATACCATGTCACTTAAAAAAATTTACTGCATAATTGAATCTCCCTACTTTCATTTGAAATGGCTAGCATCCAAATCCCCCTGAATATGATTCATGATCTGTGAATGTTGGACATAACTAGTAGAATAACCATTAAATTTCCAGGATTCTACCACTCTGCCATCTGCAACACCCATCTCATCAAAGGAGGAGAAAAGCTATGGGAGCTGGCTCAAAAAACCTATATGGCATTTGCAAACTCTTTATAACAGCAACAAACACTTCTCAGACATGGCTGACCTCAACTTCCTCATGTGCAAGGCCATTGAAAACCCTAGCTTGACAGCATCATCTTCACTGAGAACATCCTTCATGTCAGTCTTTGAGGACCCTGTGATTGATCAATCCAATGACATGCAACATGATTTTGGACTAGAGGACTACATGGGGTGTGCCTCGGTTCATGGTGTTGGCCCATCCATTGCCATGTTTGACACAGTTAGGGATGGAAAATTGGATTGTGTGTGCGTGTATCCGGCACCATTGCATTCAAGAGAACAAATGCAAGAGCTAATTGATAATATGAAGGCTGTTCTTGTGAATGGTATTGTAGCTAACCATGTGGGGTGAGAGATACTTGCATGACTTGGTTGGTTTCGGATGAAACATATATAATTTGATGAACTATTAAGGGATGATTAACAATTTTAAATTATAATTTGTAATATTTAATTCGAAACATGAAATATATTTATTTTGAATGAAAGGGGATATTTTTCATTTAATATTCAGATTAATAGGTGGGTGTTTTATGATTTGTATCTCTTTCATAATTTGATTTTAAATTATCATTTGTAATATTTAATTCGAACCATGAAATATGTTTATTTCGAGTGAAAGGGGATATTTTTCATTCAATATTCACATTAATAGGTGTTTTATGATTTGTATCTCCCCCCATAGCTCCATCATGAGCAACTAAAAGAGAGAGAGAGAGAGAGAGAGAGAGAACCACAATGAGCTCGCATGAACCAAATCGAAGCTCCACACCACCACGCCACCAATACATGTGAACAAGTTTTTGAGTGTAAAATTTGAAAATATAATCATTGTATTGCATGTTCTTATTGTAACCTTTATGCTTGCAAAATTTCAAAAAGATTAAAAATCAATTGCTAAGTCATCAAACAAATGTTAAAATTTCAAGTTTTTGTAATCTAAAATTTTGTATAAAAAATAAGTTTATTGATCGAATAGTAAATAAAATCCGATTTGAAAGAAATTTGATATGCATGTTAAGAACATAAGAAATATGAAATTTGTTGATACCCATTTTCGCGACACATTTTTTTTACAAGCACGACTTCCTTGTGGGCTCAATTCATGTATAATATTGTATTTTATTCTTTTAAGCATGACCCAAGCCCATGCGACTTATTGGGGGAACTTGAGGAAGTGTGGTTTAGAGGATATGGGTCGGATCCTTTCGGACCTTTTGCATGAGCCTAACACATACGTGCTACCAAGTGGGCAAGGGACACTGGTAGCACCTTAGGCTCATGGATGAGGTTTTGTACCCGAAATTTTCAACCCAAAACAGCTTTTATGCTCTGGGTGACCGTGGCCCAACTTTTCTGCTATACCTTTTTTTGTCTAAAACACATAGCTGACCCTAAGTGGCTGGCCTGGTCTGCTGCAACAACCAAATGCAATCTCCAAGGACCTGTCATGTCTAGGAAACATCAGCCCATAAATTTAGGCTACTTTATTTCCCAAATTATGCAAAAAGTAAGGCATCTCTCTTACCCAATTAAATCAAATCTGACCATAACTTCTTTGATTCATACCTTAGGGTTCAAAGCCTCTTCTATTGACCAAAAACAGTCACTTAGAGCACCCCAAGTCCAATACAAAAGGCCCCAATCAGATTCAAAATCAACCAACCACGTTCTACCTAGAAACCTAAAATTTCAGAGCAAAAGCCCATTTAGCCAGTCAACAATCTCACAATTTCAAACCTTAGGAGTGGAAATATGGGTACAGGGGAACCTTCCCTCTCTTCCTCACAACCTCTCTCAATTTCCTCTTCTCGGTGACTGTGGGTCGAAGTTTCAGACCTGTTGAACCACGTTTTTCCCATAGAGCTGAAACTTGAGAGCAAAAACCCCCTAAGCCAGGAAACATTCTTACAATTCTGAACCTTAGGGGTAGAAATATGGGTACAGGGGAACCTTCCCTCTCTTCCTCACAACCTCTCTCATTTTCCTCTTCTCGGTGACTGTGGATCGAAGTTTCAGACCTGTTATGTTTTTATACTTTTTCTACACTTTTGTTATTAGCATTTTGATTCTCTCTTGTCAAAGCACCATTAGCCTTTTGTTCATTATACATTTGAAATTTTGGGCTTGATTCTCCACAATAAACACTTCTAAAGAACCCAAGGGGAGATTTGGGTCATTCTCGCATTTTCGGCCCTTATTGCAAAAAAGTCCCCGACAAAATTCAACAATTAGATTTTCAAATTTCACACAAAAAAAAGAGATATATGAGAAGTTTAAAGAGTTTCTCTCCAAATTAGTTTGGAGAGAAACTTTGTTCATTACACCCTATTTTGTTTGCTCTTTTAGCTTACACTTTGTGTGGGAGATATTTTTTTTTGCCAATTTGCGAATTCAAAGGCAAAAGAGTATATAATTTGAACTTTAAACTTTTAAGGGGTGGGGGAATAGTTAGTTGAGATGTTGCTTGTAAAAATAAGAGATAATTTTCAAATATAGGTTATACACCCGTACGACTCAACTATCCGACAAGAGATAATTTTCAAATATTTTAGGATACATCCATTTAGAAGTGGTATTATAATTACCCGCATCAAATGCATGTATTCACCCTCTCACGGGGTCCACCCCCATGCAAGGGTGGATATATACATTTGATGCATGATAGATGGACCCCATGTGAGTGAGTAAATATATGTATTCATGAATGATAAATCTTTTCTAAAAACAGGGGATTATGTACGGTTTATAATAAAATTTTGATATTTTAAATCCAATTTAACTTATTTTAGGTTAAGAAATTTCCAACTTAACTCAATCCATGACGTGTTTAATAATCAACACAATCTACTATGCAATAATTAGAAACAGCCAGTGGGGAAGGAGACAATGCTGCTAGATGAGCAGGGGAGGATTTACTAGATGAAATGGAGAGAGAGACTTGTTTGGATAGATGAATAACTATCCATTTAGAATATATATATTATATTGTTTGGATCATGTTTTTTTGTTTTTGTTTTTTTATACAAGATATAAATTTTACTTTAACTTAATCTAAGTGTATATGTGTGTAAAGTTCTCTATTGAAAACTTGAACTTCAATCCTTACCCCTTACCTCACAAGAACTTTGTGCCTATGAATTGGTCATGTTTTGAATCTTTTGATATTATGGTTTTGAGTAAAGTACTCTTTTTGCTTTTAAATTTTATTTTGAGCTTCATGTTTGATTGTATTGATGTGGTGAGTGGTTATTGGTAAATGAAAAAATGATGTTGGCGATAGATTGAGTAATGCTAGAGATACAAACTATTTTACAAACTGCTGATATAGTGAGTGATTATTAGTAAATGAAAAAGTGATGTTAATGATGAGTTTAGATGAATACCAATAAGAAGTTGGTCACATCAACAGTTTGTAAAAATGTTATAAAATTGTTTGTGGTTGTAGCATTACTTGTGGTGGGTCTAGATGAAAACCAGTAATATAAGATGTTGGTGACAACAACAATTTGTAAAAATGTTGTAAAATAGTTTGTAACTATAACATTACTCATAATCCTTAAAGAATAAGGAAAATGTTAGAGATACAAACTTTTTTACGAAAACTTTTACAAACTACTAATGTGGTGACTGATTATTGGTAAATAAAAAAGTGATATTATTGATGGGCTCAGATGAGAACCAGTAAGAAATTTGTCACAATAACAATTTGTAAAAATATTGTAAAATAATTTTGTAATTGTGACATTACTCAAAGAATAATAATATAAATACAAACTATTTTACAAAGATGTAACATGCTTTTTAAAAACTAAAATGTCATGTGAGATATTAATATAACTCAAATAAAAAAATAAGTTCAACCCCTTTTGACATAAAACAAAAAAAAGTTCAACCCCTCTTAAACACAACAACCTCAAACTTGGGCCCAAAGTAAAAAATAATATTAACATAACTCAAATAAATAAATAAAATCAAGTTTCAAATTTCAATACGTGCACGTTTGGATAACGCTGAAGGCTGAAAGTTTTTACCGTTCAGCATTTTTAGTGAGTCTGAGTAGTGTTTACGAAATTCGCAAATACTTTCTTCAGAAAAAATGTTTCTAAAATTGGGTTTTATAGTATTATTAACACGTTAAAAATTATTTTACGATAGTATTTTTAATTTCGAGTTTTCAACTTTCAAGCTTATCCAAACTACTCTGGCCTCAAACTCGGGCCAAAAGGATAAAATATCAAAACACTGCGTAGAAAAATTCAAAACAGCCCAAACAAGTCTAAGTTCCTCGTTTCGTCAGTCAAAAAATCTCTGCTTTCTCAACTCGTCGTCACAAATTTCTTACTTACTTGGTCGACACTCTTAAAACCATCACCACCACCACCAGCCGCCACGAACTCACCGGAAAACAAAGGATTTTCTCGCTTGGTTCAGCTACTACAACAAACAAAGGTAAAAAAAAAAAAAAACAACTTTGGATTAAGTTATTGTCTATGAATTATATCGAGTTTTTATTGATTTATATAAATATATATATATATATATTTTAAGGTTTGTTTGGATGTCTTGTTTTTGTGTGTGGGTTTTGTTTACGTTCGAAATTGACAAATAAAGATATGGGGTTTTGAGAGTTTTGAAAGCACGGTTTAGTTGGGGCCAAGTTGTTGTGTATTTGATGATATATTTAGGAGGGGAAGATGGGTTTTGTTTTGAATTCCAGACATGGGTTTTAATCTGTGAAAATAAATAAGCTAATGTTATTAAGCGTGGCTTTTATGGATGTGTTTAGACACTTTAGACTTGGGGATTTTTTGTTGTTTTGATATGGGCTTTGCAATGTTGTTGTAATCATAGTTAGTAAAATACGGTACGTGTATGGTACGATGTATAATATAGTAAATTTACGGACGGATATAATTAGGTACCTTTCAAGAAAAGACGTTTCAAAATTTCGGCAGAAAAATACGGAAATATTAGCTATATACTCTTTTGGAGATAAAAAATAATAATAATAATAATAATTTTTTTTTAATAATCATGAATATATTAACTCACTAATATCCATCCTAAAAATAATAATCAAATTAAGTTGTATCAACTATTAAATATTATCACTACATCCTTAGTACGATGGTCACTCCACTCTACTCTACAAGTATAAGTGTTTGTGCGGTGTGGGGTGTAAGGGCCGGGATTCAAGTCTCCAAAAGGGAGTTTTACACACATATACACTTAGATTAGGTTAGAATAAAATTTCTATCTTATATAAAAAAAAACTATCAAATATTGTTCTACTTATTCAAAGATCCAAAATATATGATATCAAATAAATAAAAATAATATAATAAACTCATTCAATTGTTTGCTAAGGGTATGTTTGAATACCGCTTATTTTGCTGAAACTGAAAACTTATTGCTGAAAATACTGTAGATAAATGTAAAAATTAGTTAAAATAGTACAGCGAAGCTCATGAATAGTACCAAAAAGTGCAATGGGACCCATGAATAGTAGCAAAAATAAGCTGAATAGTAAAATTAATTTTAATTTTTCATTGGTATCCAAACACACACTATTTGTCTATTTTTGTTAAGCTTACTTTTGCTCTAAAAAAAATAAAAGTTGAGCTTACTTATTATTTGTCTCTAATATATTAATTCTAATTTCTATACAAAAAAATTACTACTCATTCCATAGGTGTAAAATGTACAAAGAAATAACAAGTAAATATACTTTATAATAATAAATATAATAGACTTAATGAGGAGGATGTAAATAGGGGATGTTAATTTGGTATAAAGTAAATGAGATTTGGCAGCTTTTGTTTTTGTTTTTTGTTTGTAGTTATGAACTACAGTTTTTGACTATTCCTATATTGAAGTGGTTCGCTTAAATCTTTTGTTCCCGTGGTATATCCAAATCTTTTAGTGCCGTGTATCTTGCAAAGTTCAAATGTGTATTCAAATAGCCGATTATAACGTTAGCAGTAATAAATGCTAATGATACTTTAGCTTTCAAATAGATGTGAATATTACTGTTCATTTGGAAACTGAACGGCAAACGCAAGTTTCTTTCCAAATTACGTACATACGAGTACTATATGCGTTATTACTAACTGAGGTTGAAATTGAATATTGGGTAAAGGGGCTATGGAGGCCATGGCACTTATAAACACTATTTGAAACATGTTTAAAGCTATGTTGGGGTTGGAAACTCTGAGGAAAGTTAAGGGTTGTTATCAAATCAGGTTTTAGATTCAATTGGGAGGTTGAAGATTTGAGTTTAAAAGACTTGGGTGTGTATTAGTTTTTATTGATGTTATTGAGTTTTGTTATGATGATTAGAGTGTAATTTTTGTCCATTGACTAATGGTCCATTTGGATTGAGGAGGAGTAGAGTAGATTTAGCACAAAATTAGCTTATTTTTAGTCAACTCAACTCTACTTCCCTCCACTACCTCTCCTTCCCCCCTCCATCCAAACAGGCCATAAGGGTCATCAAACCGCACCAAAAAGGGGGGAGGGAGAGGTTATTTAAGGGACCAAAATTTGTGATTTGAATCTTTGAAAAAAAAAAAAAAAAAACTATTTTAATGGCATGATTTGTGGGTACAAATATGATGCTTAACGATGAGCTTGATAGTTTTATGTTTAAGTTTCATGGGTTTATTGAAGTGGGGTTTATACCTTACAATCATGAGTATTCGGTTACATTGGAAAATGGTATTGGAATTTGGATCTTGAGGTTTTGGAAACTTCCATAGAACTCCTAAAATGAGATTTATAGTAATTAGGACGGATTTTACTATAAGCTGGACATAAAATTGGTCAAGGCCAAAGGCTTGGTGGAAACTTGGAAATCAAGACCGTACTTGCTTGTTTAGCTTTGTAATTTAGAAATTCAACTTGGGGCCGGTTGTATATGATTTAGGCCAAGGATTTTAGTATTGTGAGATGGTTTTGTGGAGACCTTTAAGTTTGAGACTGCTCTAATCAGGCCATAAGTTTGGGTGATTATTCCCTGGTTGTGGGCTTTGGAACTCTGTGCACTAATGGCACGCTGAGAAATGTGAGATTTTGTAGGGTGCACATTGGAGCATTGTAGGAATTGGAATTTGAGCATAAATTAGAGTTTAGGCTGGATAGTTCATGGTTGTGTTGTTTTATATATAGCATTATTATCTTATCTGCTTTCTTTTTGAATGGAAGTTTGTGTAAAAATTTAAGAATATAAAGAGGTTTTCCATTTTTTTTTTTTTTTTTGGGTATATTCTGAGAAATTTTTGTTAAGTAAAATTACATTAATTATTTTTGAATAAAAATCTGATTGTTGAGAATTGGGAGAATATGATGGAAATGTCATATCAAGAACTTTTTCATTCTGGTTAATATACTTCACATAATATAAAATTCACTGAACACTTGACATTGCTCAGGTCCCAAGTGAAAATAGTATAATTAAAATAGTAGATTGTTATCTGAATTGCTATAACTCATGAAAATTGCTCTAAAGCAAATCAATACACATGACATTACTTAAAGCAAGTCACTTATGCTCTTCTCTCCTTTTCCGGCAAAATTTGCCAAACGGTATGATTCTGAAAAAAATTTAGGCGGATGGCATGCGTTTAAAGTTTATTAGTTAGTTGGACTGTTTTTTAGAAATCGAGTATAGCAAAATCGAGTTCAAGCCAAAATCACCAAAATCGACTTTCATATGCTCGACTTCCTATGGAAAATTAGCTCTGAGATGGATAAAAATGGAAGTCGAGTATAGTAAACTCGATTTTGGCTGGGATTTTAGCTGGAAGTCGATTTTGTTGTACTCGATTTCCAAAAAACAGTCTAACTAACTAATAAACTTTGAACGCATGCCATCCGCCTAAAATTTTCCCAATATTATACTGTTTGGCAAATTTTGCCCTCCTTTTCCCTCCAAACTCCCAAACATGGTGTAAGTTTTTGATAAACAAGTTTCATGATTTGATTTTATCATGGTTTTTTTTTTTCTTTTTTCTTTTTTTGCTCTTTGAGGTCGTATGGGGATTAGGTATGCATATCATACTGAGCAAAAAAAAGAAAAAGAAATTATGTATGCAATGTTATACTGAAACTGGATTTTGATGATACAACTTTATAACAGGGATTGAGTCCATCTCTCTTTTGTAGCATCTTGAATGGGCTTTGTGCCGTTGTTTTTGTTTCCCTTATTTTGTTTTGGTGCGTTATATACTAATTTAGTTTTTCTTGCTCTATAGAAATCATGGCAGATGATGTTCCCAATGATGTAAAGGACAAAGTGGCAGATGTAAGTTTATTCTTTACTTTTACATGCCCATACCTTCTCCCCCTTAATTTCTGTGGTGTAGGAATTAGACTATTAGTTAAAAGTTAAAACAAACTGTTTGAGGTGATTAAATTGTTGTCTGGTTAGATTTTAGTGTTAAACTGTCTTCTCTTGTATACTTCCCTTGTTATAAGGATTGCGTCATTTTTGCGCCTTTTTTTAAAGAGAAATTAATTACTAACCAAAAAAGTTAAAGGTGGTGTTTGGTTTCTGAGACTTATAGAATCTTCATCTGATGTCAATGCAGCATTTATCCGAGGTCAAGTTTAGTAAATAGTCATTTTTCTTATATTCAGATGTCAAAAAAGATATACATATATGGATAAACCTTATATAGGCAACATCTTGATGCATTTATTGACATTTAGGACTACCTGAGATGTTTTCTTGACTACAGCGTCACATTATATTTCTTAATGAATTCATTGATAGCAGATTGCCCCATTTGATCCTACTAAAAAGAAGAAGAAGAAGAAGGTTGTGATTCAGGATCCTGCTGATGATCCTGTAGACAATTTGGCTGTGAAGACTGAAAACTTGGAAGGTATTTAAATTCATTAACTGTTAATTTTTAAATGTTGTTTATTTAATTTTATGTGAGTTTGCTATTACATGCGTTACGTAGCTAGAGGCTTAATCCTTTCCTTGCAGTTTCTGATGGACTTGAAAGTACTTTCTCTGGTTTGAAAAAGAAGAAGAAGAAGCCAGTAAGCAGTCTTGATATCTATAGTGAACAAATATGTCTTTCTGTGTTTATTTGTACATTGCCAGCAGCAATAACTTCAGATGCTTGGTATCTTTGTAGGTGGAAACCAGTTCCTTGAATGATGAGAGTGGGGATGCAGGGGAAGATTTGGATGGTAATATGTTGTTGTTGGTTTTTTTTTTTTTTTAATTTAAAATTTTAATATGATTTATCTGTTAGAACCATTGAGATTTTATGTTTTCCCCATTTAGATCACGTCGGTGAGGATGAAGAACAAGAAGGAATTGAACTACATGCACGTTATCCTTGGGAAGGAACTGACCGTGATTATGAATATGAGGAGGTATACTATTTATTTTTATGTTGCTTGAGTTCTCTTTTGAAGTTAATATTATCATAGTTATGTTTTCTGAGTTTTATATTCAGTGGATGATTAATTTATTTTATTTGTTACTTCTTCATTTTTATTCATTAACTCTATGGATGCCTGATATAGGACAATTTGTACCCAATCACATTGTGTTAATCATTGTTAGTTTTTGAGGTTTGTACTTGTGGTTTTGAGAGACCTCTCCTTAGAATATATACCTTAGAAAGCTTACTTTAGAATATGAGTAATTTTTTTCCTAGTGCCTTTGAGAATATGGCAGCATGCACATGATTGAAACTCAAGGAGTTGTGTCTTTTAGGCTATTGACTTTAACGTGATTGCCTATTGTTTGGTAGAGAGCGGGGTGTAAGGAGCTCTCTATCCTCTTAGCTTTTGTTGACCTGCACAGCAGGGCCACTGGTTTATGGATCCTTTGAGGTGTCACTGATGGTGTTGGGATAGCTGTATCTCGATGGTTCTCTTTTTTTGGGGGGTTGGGGGTTGTGTTGTTAGTATTGTGCCTGAGTTTTGTTGTGGCTTGTTCTTGAATTTTATCAAAATGGCTAGTTTCATGCATGCCTTTTGGTTACTGCCCTTCGATTTACTTCACTGTTGGTGCTTAGGACTCATCTTCTTGAGGCTAAAAGTCTTTTGCTATATTTTTTCATTCTCCCGTGGGTTGCTAACAGGGCGAGGCGTCACGAGCTCTTGGGTCTTCTATCTATTTGCTCCAATGAAACATGTGCTTAGAACTTATCACAACTATGGCTGTCTTGACCCCCTACATAATTGACCTAGATCATGTGTCTAACCTAATAACATTTATCATATTAGGTTATCTGATGATGAGACGGTCAGTTTAGCAGGTGTGTGTGAATCAATAATTGATCTCAGCTTATTACTAGGGATGTGGTTTTAACATCATGTGTAGACGTGTCGTATCTTTTCTCCCCTGTATCATTGGTGAATTGGAAAAGGATAATGAGGTTTGCAGATGATCTTGAGCCTACGGTTTGTATTATCATGCGCTGTTAGTAATGGGGTTTTTCTCTGATATTGTGTACAGCTTCTTGGTAGGGTGTTTAACATTCTTCGGGAGAACAATCCAGAGCTGGCAGGAGATAGGCGTAGGACAGTTATGAGGCCTCCACAAGTTCTTCGTGAAGGCACAAAGAAAACTGTTTTTGTGAATTTCATGGATCTCTGCAGGACGTATGTTTGATTTCTTTTGCTTTCTACACCCCCTGTATTGTGAGCTCTTAATTATTTGTGGTTACTATTTTCTTGCATTTTGTTGTATTACAGGCATGCTTCTTGTTGATTGCATTTGAACCTTTTCCTTATACATCCTCTCAACAATCTGTTTCATTCATTCTGTTTTCATTGATTTTTATGTTTTTCTGCCTGGTGTATGTGAAGGTCATGTTCTGGAAAAGATCTTATTGTAATTGATAGATCCATTTTACTGTGCCCACGTGCACAATATGCTGTCTTCCAAGTACAGATATTGCTCAAGTATTCTTTGCTCATAGGTTATATTTGGAACATTTTTCTGGTGCTAGTAATTGTTCAACTGAGATTGTGGCTTGAGTTTATCAAATGATATGTTCTTTACTGGTGGTGGTGTTTTATAATGCTTTCAAAAAAAAAAAAAAAAATACTAACTCTTTGCTTTTTTTCTCTCCCTTAAAAAAATAAGGATGCATCGACCACACGAGCATGTCATGGCTTTCTTGCTGGCTGAACTGGGGACAAGTGGATCAACTGATGGGCAGAACAGATTAGTTGTGAAGGGAAGATTTGCACCTAAGAATTTTGAAGGAATCCTGCGACGATATGTCAGTGAGTATCTCATCTCATTCACTTTTTCTGTGATGAACCGTTGATACCACAGTTGGTTGAACCTAGATAGTATTGCTTTCTAAGTTGGTACGTATATGGACTGCAGTGACTGTGAGTCCAAAAAATTTATTTGAAACAATCTGTCATCTATGCATCTGCTTCTTGTGTTTCATATTAGTCTTGGTGTTCAAATGTAGCTGCACTCCTGCCACCCCTTTCCTTTCTCCAAAAAAAAAAAAAAAAAAAAAGACAATGAAACACTCCCTCCACCCATCTTGCATTGACTAAAGGGAAGGCACTGTATGTGTCGGGCGATACTATCCTTTTCTTTGAACTGCCATACTCTGGTTCTATATGGAAGTGCTAGAAATGTTAACTAGGAGCCTAACACAACCCATATCTTTTGTTTAATGATAATCCAATTGGTCTAGTTGTCAAACATTTTGTGGCCGAGTGTCTCTTGTTCTGCTTCCATTACCAATTGTTGTATATTATAGCTTCTTGAACTCTTGTTGATTGCTACTTTGTTTTCAGACGAGTATGTCATTTGCCTTGGGTGCAAAAGTCCAGATACTATACTTTCAAAGGAGAATCGTCTCTTCTTTGTTCGATGTGAGAAGGTAACCGTCTAATATGTTCATTCTTTCCCCTCCCCCTCTGCATAGTAGGTGATAGACCAGGCTTGGGTTTCACTAATGTCATTAATTAAATTATTTCATCAACTATTGTTGTCACTGTTTTTTAGCTTTAAGGTTATTTTCATAGAAGTCAAGAAGATTTTTCTCCCCTTGGCAAGTGCTCTTTGTGATGAGGCCTTTCTGAAGAATTGCCTACATTGTCAGATTGTCTTATACGTGATTGACTATCTAACACTGGATTATCCTTATTATCTGGTGTTATTAAGTTTGGGTTCAACTTTCAGGATTTTTTTTTTTTTTTTTTTTTTTTAATTGCAAATGTGCAACATTTCTTAAATATCCTGTCTTATTGGCTGTTGGGAAAATCTTTAACCAGATCACCATAATCGTTTGATCTGATGTTTTTTATTCTGGGTATTACTTTTTGAATACTATTTTATTATTCTCCTTTTTAGCTTATTGTTTTGATATTTTATTTTTGCAGTGCGGTTCTAATAGATCAGTTGCTCCAATCAAAGCTGGTTTTGTTGCTCGTGTTGGCCGTAGGAATGCAGGGACATGATTTGGCCTGTTGCCCTTATCCTAGTTGGAGACTCATAGTTCAGCGGGTCATGAACCTTAGAGAGTTTTGTTACCGTTTAGTGTTTACTAATCTATACTTTGTTTTGAGTATAAGTCAATAATTTTTTGATAAATAGTATAAGTCAATAATTATATCTTTTTGCACGGGAGTTTGAATGTGGCAATGAGTTCTTCGGCTCTTTTCATATCGTATAGTCTTTGTCACTTATCTCATTTGATTCTTTTGCTTGAAGTCCTTTGGAGGCATTGAAAGGAATATTGTTCTCCAACCCAACTGCCTTTCCCTTTTTTTCCACATTATAGTTTGTAAAGGTTAGGTGCTTCAAATGAATCTTTGGCTGCATTCTTACCTCATTTCCCTTGGAATAGATCCCAAATTTTATTTTTATTTTGATGATTCCGGGAAAGAAGGAAGGAAGGATTTAAATCCTGAATGTTTCATTTGTAAATAATCAAAATATCAAGAGATGTCAATCAGTTAAGTTACAAGCTCTTGGCAAATGGATCCCAATTAATATTGAGTCAATGTGCTATTGGTTTAGGACTTTCATGATTTTTTTTTGCCATATATATATGTGTGTGTGTGTGAAGAATTTGGATGAAAAAGAGGTGAGTAATTCATTTATAAATGTGAAAGTAATATTCTATTCTTTTTAGTAATAAAGTAACCCCATTCTTTTTGGTAATAAAGTAAGGGTCCTGTTAACGAGAAACTTCTATATGTTTCTGTTGTATGCATCTTCACCCTCATGTGAGGGTGAAGATGAGGGTGAAGATGCATACAACGGAAACATACAATACCATCTCCCTGTTAACGGGTGTTGTGTAGCACCCGTTAAGTAGGAATTTAATAGGCAAAAATGAAAAATTGACCTTCTAACTTTTACCTTTTTTTTATTTCAGTCCTCTAACTTTCAGTTTTGTCAATTCAATCCTCTAACTTTCAATTTTTTTCAATTCAAGGCTCTGTTAAATGTCTGTTAGTGCTGGCATTAAACACACCAAAACGACGCCGTTTTCATGTGTTTTTTTTTTTTTTTTTAATAATTCGGAATTAAAAGAAAATAAGAAAATAAGAAAAAAAAAAAAAAAAAAAAAAAAACAATAAGGGGAACGACGACATCGTTCCCCTTCACTGAATCAAAACAAAATTCCTTCCCCTTCACTGAATCAAAACAAAACGTTTTGTGAAAAGTTCCAATCCCTAACTATGAGAGAGAGAGAGAGAGAGAGAGAGAGAGAGAGAGAGAGTGAGAGTGAGCCGGTTTGAGAGAGAGAGAGAGACTGAGTTCACCGGCGACTAAGTTCGCCTAGTCGCCCATGCTCGCCGTGTAAACCGCCCCTGCTCTGCCTTGACGCCTTGCCTTACCGTAGCTCCTCCTCGCCGTGTAAACCGCTTCTTTCCCAGCCACTTTGCAGGTATATTTTTGCAGCTTAATGACTAAACTAAACTAATTTGTATATAAATGGGTCATCTGCGTTGCACCCCAACCAACACTTCTCTCATAAATACCTTCACCCAGCAAAGAATAAGCACAAGAATAGTTTTAGTGTGTTTTTTTTTTGGTATATGTATTAGCAGAACAATGAGTTGTGCTTTATATAAAGTTGGTGACTTTTTCTGTTGAAGAGAATTTTTTTTTTGCATTTTGTTTGTTTGTGTTGGACTTTGTTGACTGATAGGTGAGATTAAATGCGTTGGGATAATCTACTTTATATAATTTTTTTTTTTTTTTGTCTGTTTGCTGAACTTCTTCACATGCAATTTTATTGTTTCGAAACAATTTGGTCCCCACTTGGAGGAATTGTTAGCTGTGTGGGGTATTTAGATGTCAGCACTTTATTTTTCTGTTGGGCTAATGGTGTGTGTGGGGTTACTTAACACTGAATTTGTCACTGTCTTTGTCGGCTAAAATGGAGTATTGCACTATCTTTGTGTGCTGACTTTTATTATTTTAAACTTTCAGAGGGAAGATGATTGGTCAGAATTTTATATTAGTTCTTCACTACAATGGAATATTGCACCACTCGGTTAAGAAGAGGAAGTATATAGGTGGCAAGGTGAAAGTTTATGATAATGTGGATTCAGATTGCTTTTCTGTACTAGAGGTTAATAATTATTGTGCTGAGTTAGGGGTATTGGATTATGTCCAATTTTATTATCTTGTGCCTGGGTTGGATCTTGACAATGGCCTAAGATATTTATCTACTGATGGTGATACTCATGAATTATTTAAGTGTCTTGACCCCATTGATCCTAAAATAGGCATTTATGTAGAACATGCAACCCCTGTTCAGAAACAATTGTTAGTCAGGGATGTCAGCATTGTTGATGCTGCAAATTTGGTTGGTTGTGGTGTTGGTGTGGAGGGTGTGGGTGTTGATGGCATTGATGGTGATTGTGATGATAATGAAATTGATGTGGAGAATGGGGATGTTGATGAAGTTGATGTTGAGGATGGGGATGGAGCTCTTGCTGATGATGAGTTTGAGGAGGGTGGTAATATAGTCGATGAAGGGAACGATGTTAGGGGCAAGGATGGGAATGGTGCCATGGGAGATGTGGATTATGAATGGTATGACTCTGACTATGATGACCCAGCCAATGAACAATTATATGAAATTACTGTGGATGACTACACAATTCAGCCCACCATAACCCATAACAATCAGCCCTCACAAGAACTCACAAATGCCATCCATCCATTGTCACACCCACCTAATTTTGCAAACCAATCACTATCCCACCTAGATCTAGTTCCAACTCTTTTTAATTGGCCATTGGATGAAATTCCAAGTGGATCCGACTATGCATCCTCGGACCAGTTGCATTCTCCCGACAATTCTGATGGTGAGCAAAAGAAAAAATTACCTGAATTTAGAAGTGAATACTTAAAGGATCCTGAGTTTGTGTTGGGGATGTCATTTAGGGACAACAAGCAGTTCAAAGAGTTTGCATGAGCTTACAAATTGAAGCATGGATATGGCATCAAATTGTCAAAGAATGAGAAGGCTAGGGTGAGGTATAAATGTGTTGAAGGTTGTCCTTGGAAAGTGTCTGCAGGTTTTGATAAGGAGGCAAACTTCCGGATTAGTGCGTTGTATGATACTCATACATGCATTAGATCTTTCCATAGTAAGCAAGTTTCTGCACATTGGATGGCAGAAAAGTATGTTGATCAATTTCGAACTAATATTGAATTTAAAGCTAAAGATTTGGTAGCTGCAGTGGGGCGGGATGTTACTGTGCAACTTGCCTTGTCGAAGGCATATAGAGCTAGAGACATTGCTAGAGGCATGGTAAGAGGGGACTTTTGTGAGCAATACACCAAGGTTAGACGCTATTGTGTGGAGTTGAGAAGATCTAACCCAAGTACCACAACTAAAGTCACAGTTGCTGTCCCTGATCATAATTTCAAGAGGGTCTATGTGTGTTTAGCTGCATGTAAAGAGGGATTTGTTAGTCATTGTAGACCATTGATAAGCTTAGATGCTTGTCATTTGAAGGGTGTAGTTGCTGGCCAACTTCTAGCAGCTGTGGGTATAGATGGAAATGATGGTATGTACCCAATTGCTTATGATGTTGCTGAGGCAGAAAATAAGGAGACTTGGACATGGTTTTTGGAGAATTTAATAGGTGATATAGGGCTTGTGAGAGACCATGGATGGTGCTTTATTTCAGACCAACAAAAAGGTTTACTTCCTGCTTTAGCTACTGTGGTCCCAGACGCATACAATAGATTCTGTGTGAGACATTTGTTTGCTAACTTTAAGAAGAACCATCAAGGAAAGGAGTTAAAGGACTTGATGTGGGGGGCAGCTAAGGCATCAACAAGAGCAGCATTTGAAAGTTATATGAAGCAAATGGAAATAGTAAGCAAGGAAGCTTGTGATGATTTAAGAGGTAAGTCTCCGATGCAGTGGGCTAGTCACGCTTTTCCCTATTATCCAAAGTGTGATATGCTATTAAATAAACTTTGTGAGACTTTTAATTCGAAGATTGTGGAAGCAAGAGAAAAGTCATTGGTCAATATGCTTGAAACCATTAGAAGATATCTCATGGTTAGGATCCGTAAGAATAGGGATTCAATGGCTAAGTATGAAGGCCCTATTTGTCACAAGATCCAGCAAAAATTGGAGAAATGTAAAGAGGCTAGCATTGATTGCACATCTATTTGGTCAGGTGGGGCGAGGTGGGAGGTGAATAGTGGTGGCAAGCAATTTGTGGTTGATGTGGAGAAACGTTCATGTGCTTGCAATTGCTGGGATTTGACTGGGATCCCTTGTAAGCATGCAGTGCACGTAATAGGCTTCAGGAAAGAACGGGCTGAGGATTATGTGCATGACTTCTATAAGAAGGATACATATATTGCTTTATATTCGCATCTCATTCAGCCATGCAATGGTCCTGATTTGTGGCTGGAAGTAGATGGAGATGCAATACTTCCTCCAATCCATAAAATCCAACCAGGGAGGCCTAAGATTGATAGAAGAAGAAAGGATAAAGATGAAGTTCATAACCCTTACAAAATGAAGAGGAATCAAACAAGTTTAAGATGTGCACATTGTCATCAATTGGGTCATAACAGAAGGACCTGCAGGAGCAATCAAAGACCACCAGGAGTAGCAACTGCTAAGGGCAAAGGCAAGGCGACAATAGACAAGGGCAAGGGCAAGGCAACAAGTAACTGCAAAAAGAGGGTATTTGAATTTATTTAAATTATTTCCTTAATGCAACAAATTATGCACATTTCTAATGTTTTTCACATGCAGGTCGTCAGCACTGAGGAGCACTTCATGGGATTTAGAGTGCAAGTAGACAATGCATTTAGCAGCCAACAAAGCAATGTATGTGTGACATATATATATATATATATATATATATATAGCTAGGCAGCCAACAAAGTAACTTCCTTTGTTTATTTCAGTGACTTTGTTTATTTCAATGACTTTAATATGTTTGGCAGCAACTCTAAATACTAAGCCTAAAACTGGTCCTTCAATATACTTTGTTTATATCACTGTATGTTGGATGTATATCAATAAAAAATGTAACACCTAACCGAAGCTTGATGTTTATGAATTTTAATAAAATACCAATATGGCAGCTAAATATATATATGTTTATTACTTTTATATCTTTTTGCTGTCAATTTCTAATGTTTGTATACTTTTCACATCCAGGCTGTCAACATTGAGGGGAACTCGAAGAGATCTAGAGCAGGAGTTGATGGTAGTCAACAAAGTTGCAGAAATTTTAATAGTCAACAAATTAGCAAAACTTAGTTACTTCTAAGAACAGTACTTTAGAACTTAGGCATGTAGTTTGTTATGTAATTGGCCAAACATTGTCACACGGCTATTATTTTGTGATGTTATTGCCAAACTATTGAGGCAATTTAGTTTTTAAAGCAAGTAGGCAAGGCAGGGGTGGATTTGTTTCAATTTTTCTTATACATAGTTAAGGCTTGGTTTCCTTCAGCTTGTGGTGGAATTGACCAGTTTGATTGATTTCTTGTGTTGTATGGAAGGTTTGTTCCATTTATGCATTTACAGGACAATTTGTTCCAAAGCCTATCTCCATTCTCTTTTGGAGGTTTGATATAGAAACCTGCAGTATCTCTCTGCCCAAATTTACAAATGTGATCATCCCAAGTGGGATTTGAAGCTTGATTCAATGAATTGAAAGTTCTTTAAATATTTTGTCCTATTTTCCTGAGAAAAAAGTAATGATTTCTTGACCACCGGGTGTTGACACTTTATAAATATCCCTGTTGACAGGAAGTCATTGAAGGAGTACACCGGTTTCAAAGGCAAATGCTATTCACAATTATGTACAAACAAAATAACCACAGTTGACAGGAAGTGTTGAATCATAAAGTTGATTTTTCTGTACACACGCAAGAGGCCAGCATTAATATGTCCAATTGCAATCATATGGTTCACAGCTATGGAATAGCCATATTTAGAGAGCCCTCATAACCAGTTTGCTGGTTGTGTGAACACCCAGTGCGGCAAATTTGAACACAACACGAGTCCTATATAACCTGTAACACAAATCCCTTGTCAATGAAGAGATGTCACAAAGACAATACATACTCAAGTCCTTTTTGCTGAGTCAATGGTTAAGAATTCTATTAGAACACAGCTGAAAGCTATTGTTATTAGGACACATACACAAAACCTTGCAACTTATCAAACACCAGCAATATATGATTTGAAAGGAAAAGAGATCTTTCGATTATCACACAACATTTTACATTCATTCTTTTTTTTTTTTTTTGCTGGAAAGCATTTTACATTCATTCTTGATTGTTAATCTTACAGAAACAAGGATACAAATCTATTGTGCATTACAAAACCAACCCACTAGTTTTCTGAAATGGAAAACATTACAACAGAGGAAAAAAAACAAAAACAATTGCCCAAAAAAAAAAAAAAAAAATAACACATCTTCATGATACATATGGAGATAATTTATATAAAAATTCTATAAGGAGAGCAAAATTCCTAAACCCAAAATTCTATAAACAATTGCCTTTGAATGCCAATCAAGTCTTCTGACTTAGCTGGCTTCCTCTCCCCACTTTTACCAATCAAGTCCTCATAGTCTTCATGGCACACCCATCACCGATTCAGAACACCCATCACCGATTCAGTCAAGGCAGAGCAGCGAGGTGGTTTACACGGCGAGGAGGAGCTACGGTAAGGCAAGGCAGAACACACCCATCACCGATTCAGTCAAGGCAGAGCAGGGGCGGTTTACACGGTGAGCAGGGGCGACGAGGCGAACTCAGTCTCTCTCTCTCTCTCAAACCGGCTCACTCTCACTCTCTATCTCTCTCTCTCTCTCTCTCTCTCTCTCATAGTTAGGGATTGGAACTTCTCACAAAACGTTTTGTTTTGATTCAGTGAAGGGGAAGGACTTTTGTTTTGATTCAGTGAAGGGGAACGACGTCGTCGTTCCCCTTATTGTTTTTTTTTTTTTTTTTTTCTTATTTTCTTTTAATTCCGAATTATTAAAAAAAAAAAAAAACACATGAAAACGGCGTCGTTTTGGTGTGTTTAACGCCAGCACTAACAGACATTTAACAGAGCCTTGAATTGAAAAAAATTGAAAGTTAGAGGACTGAAATGAAAAAAGGTGAAAGTTAGAGGGTCAGTTTTGCATTTTTGCCAATTTAATAATAATTTTTTACATGTGGAGCAACTTTTTTTTTTTTTTTGAAAAGACACGTGGAGCAACTTTTATTGAGGAAAGAGAAACCATTAAGGGTGTGTTTGTTTTGACTTCAAACCAAATTCAGAAATGTTTTTCCGTAAAATAGGCTGTTTGGTTGGTCTAGAAAATTGGGCCAAATTGAAAATAATTTCAGCTTTGACCGTAAAATAGGCTAACAACGGGTGAAAACCATTTTCGGACACATTTTCACTTCAAACATTTTCCATCTGTGAAGCTCTCTCACACGCACTCACATTTTCGCGTCTAGGTCAAATATGCTCTCTCACATTTTCGCAGCAAGTGCTCTCCAAGCTCTCATCAGTCACACCGAGCTCCAAGGTCGTCCTCACGCCAAACGCTCATCCTCTCCCTCACGCAGTCGAACCTCTCCCTCACGCAGTCGATCCTCTCCACGCACGGTGAGTTTCCCTTTTCCATTTCTCATCAGTCCGATCCATATACTCCATTCTCAGTCCGATCCCCAAAGTTTCTCAGTCCGATCCACCATCACTTCTCACCGATCCACCCTCTCATCACTTCTCAGTCCGATCCACCCTCTCATCAGTTCATGCAGTCCGATCCACCCTCATTTCTCAGTCCGATCCACTCTCTCAGCTCATTTCTCCCTCCGATCCACTCTCTCAGCTCATTTCTCCCTCCGATCCACAAAGCTCCGATCCACATACCAAAAATACAGAGAAAACAAAAGCCGACCCACCCTCAAACCCATAAACAACCCAACCTCCGACCCACCCTCTCGGATCCGATCAATATATATATATATATATATATATATAACTATATATATATTTATTTTTTTATTTATTTATTCATATAATTATTTACTTCATATAATTATTTTTTTATTTACATTTTTTAATTATCAATTTTCCTTGTTCTGATTAATGGGTTTCATTTATTTTTTTGTGGGTGTTCTGTTTTTGTCTGTGTTTGGTTGCTAATTGTTGTGTTTAGTCTTGTGTTTTATGCTTATTTGGAATTTAATTATATTGACATTTATTAATTTATTTTCCTGTTTGTTTATGAGAAAAAGTTTGAAAAATAGAATCAAGCACTTAGCATTATATATACATGTATTGTTTTGTAGTGAATAGTCATGCAAGAGATGAGGTTGTCATGGGTATGCTTTCATTGGAGAGTGACACGTATATATGGAATGAGCCTTTTTTTTTTTTTTTGGTGAGTTATGTCATATGTGGTATTGAGTGGGTGCCTGAGAAGTTAAAATTGGCCAATTGTTGTTACAAACTCTTCATTGCACACTCTTTACAAACACTGACTTGCAATGAAAAAACACAATTTTAGTCAAAATTATGAAAATGGAAAAATCATGTTTTCATTCCACAATTTTAATTGAAATTGTGTTTTCAAAATTTCAACTCACGTAACAGTGTGTATAATGATTGATGAGTGTGGAATAACTAGTATGTCATAATCATTACCCATAATATTATGTGGATATATAACACAACCAATCAAATGTGTAACAAAAAGCATATTCTTTTCACTTATTTCTTTATTTTTATTTTTATAATAACAATCTTCAAAGATATTAACACTAATGGGAAATGTTTATATTTGCTTTCCTTGCTATATTGAGAATGAGCCAGACAATGGGGACAGTGCTGAGTTTGTTGCAGACAATGTGGAGGAAGGTGTGGTCGAGAAAGGGAAGAATGCAGTCGAGTCATCCACCACTGGGTCGGGAATTTCCAAGTCCCGCAAAAGAGGGCGTGCACCTTCTAATGCTGATGATAGTGTGCTGACTGATCTATCTGATCAGCTGAAGGAAATAGCTGTGGCTTTGAAAGAAATCAACCGGGGCCCGGTGGATTTCACAGCTCTTTACAATGAGGTCATGGCTATGATGGCGGATGGGTATAGTGAAGACATGCTCGCAACTGTGTTTGACCATCTTTGTGAAAATGAGAAGGCAGCACGGGGATTTCTAGCCAAGAATGCTAGGCTGAGAAAGCTGTGGTTGGATGGTTTTTTGTTCTCACAACTTTGACTTGTCTGTTTCATGTTGACTGTGACGGTAGCTTTAGGAATTAACTTTTGTTGTAGTACTAGTATTGACCTATCATTGTATTATATATGTAGTTTTTTGTATTATTGGGACGATAGAATTGATGAATTATTTATTTGTACTGTTCAGATACCACGAATAGGTATCATTTTTGTACACCATGGAGGTGTATTGGTTGTGTTGAACGATTGATGAATTATGTATTTGTACTGTTCAGATACCACGAATAGGTATCATTTTTGTACTCCATGGAGGTGTATTGGTTGTGCTGAACGATTGATGTGGATGATTATGTCTAGGTAATGCAGGTGCTTGAATTTGGATGATTATTTTTTATGTTGAAGTGGATGATTAGTTTTGTACTGTTACAGGTTTGTCTAGGTAATGCAGGTGCTTGAATTTGTAAGTGGTTTTATATTTTCCGTAAAATGATCCACAAACCAAACATGAGAATTGATTTTCCGTAAAAACGAATTCTATTTTTCGTAAAATGTTTGATCGAACCAAACATGGGAATTGATTTTCCGTAAAACGGAAATCATTTTTCGTAAAATGTTTGAACGAACCAAACACCGGAATTGATTTTCCGTAAAACGAATTCCGAGACAGCCAAACAGCCTGAATACATTTTCCTTTTCCGGAAATTAGCATTTCCGGAAAATATTTATTTTCCGGAAAATATTTTACAGCTTCCAAACACAGCCTAAATTTGTTATTTATAAGACAAAAATACCCTTCTTCATCTTTTAACTTTCCTCACCTTTTACGCTCAAAACCAGTTTAGCCTCGTTAAAAATTCCAAACCAGAACAAACAACAATTTCAAACCTCTCAAAAAACTACAAAATCACACTCTTTTACAAAAATAAGAACAATTTGATCTGAAATTAAAAACTTCATATGGGTTTTGGGTGTGAATGAGGGAGGAGATAGTCTGTATAAAACTGGACTCGACGAAATGCTTGCTAAGCGGCCATAAGCTTCGGAGAGTCTGACTAGGCTGAAACGACGCTCTTCACAAGCAAATCAACCTCGTCCAGATCTCGACTACCAAAACTCCATCGTAAATTGAGTTCCATGGCAGCGCCACGATGGCAAATGTGAGTGGGAAGTTGATCTGGTTCTCTATGAACACGAGGGAAAGGGGAACATAAATAAGAGGAAAAATAAACTGAAGATTTGTTGGGGAAAATTTGGGTGGGTTCAAAGTTCAAAAGGTCCCTGGATCCCACCATAAGGAAAGAAACGGGAAAAAAAAAAAATTTTGGTGCCACCCAGAATTGTAGCCGTGAAGGAGAAGGAAAGAAATGAAAAAAGAAAAAAGAAAAATCAAAAGATAAGGATAAACAATGAAGCCATACGATGGGAAAGAAATCACAGCGAGAAAATGCTAAAAAATATGGAGATGGTAAAAATTGTTGGGAGGGTATTTAAGTAAAATAATGCAACATTTAAAAAAGTTGCATTATATTTCATAATTAAACATTTATTAATTTCTTCCTCAAAAAAAAAAAAAAAAACATTTATTAATTTTTAGTTTGTGTAACGAGACTCATAATGTTCTGTTCACAAGCATATTTTTTGGTAGAATGTTCACAAGCATATTGGTACATATCCGGGCCCAATTCCCATGAGATTGGCCTTTGAGTCTTTGACTTTCTTGGTAAAGTTTCATGCAATAGATGCACGTACACTCCCCATAATGTAATACAACTTAGCATGGTAAGAAAAAAAAGAGATCTAATTATGAACATCTGAGGTGGGAGTCCAATCTGGAAAGAAAGAAAAATTTAAAAGGTAAAACATAAAAAAGTTTTGGGAGTGTTTGGTATGCGTTTTCAAACAATCATTTTCAGTTTTTAAACAGCATTACACGTATTTTCACACACTTTTTCACCCACACGTATTTTCATAAATATTTTCAAACAATAATTTTTAGTTTTTAAACACATATACCAAACGGTCCCTTAATATTCTATTTCACCTTAAATCTTAGGAGGTAAAAAGCAAACTTCTTTTTGATCTGAATCCAAGTAAAACATAATAGCCGTGTAAAGAGTAATCTTTCTTATGATTGCAAAACAATTATAATGCAGATTGCAATTATAGCGTTTTTGGTTTAATTGTGAAAAACACAGACAAATATAATGGAATGATGTCATAGACAATTATCACAAGTGCCGAACCAAACTTAGGATGTGGACAGTGATGCTTCAACAAATATGTTGCGCTCACGATTATTTATTATCATCAAATAGCATGGGGTCTACAGGAGACTTCAACAAATGTGTTGTGCCCACAGTTATTTATTATCATCACATAGCGTTGGGGTCTATAAGTTCACACAGAAGATTGGAGGAAATATATATAGGACAATATTTATGTACAGTATTTTAGGTGCTGTTCCTTAGGTTCTTTTCTTAAGATTCAGCTATATGGCTACTTAATTAAAAAATACACTTTCATCTCATGAGAAAAAATTCACATGGCAGAATCTTAAAAAGTGAACTTAAGGAATAATACATAAGTACTGTACCTAAGTCTTGCTCATAAATATATATATATATATATATAAATATATATATATAATAAAATTCTTATAAACTTATGGAATATTCCACTATAGTAAAAACTCTATTACCATTTCTCTGTCTCTCTAAATATATAAATAAAGATCTGATATAATTGTCCGAGTGTGTCGCCAACCAACATGTCTGACCACGACATCCCAAACTCAGAACCACCAGTAGCTCAACCACCGGAGCCAAAGTGTCGAGCCGTGGGCGGCACCGAGTACAGCTGGTGCAAAGCAGTACCACTTGGCACCGGCGTCACAGTCCTAGGCCTCCTCCTCTCAAAACCGCCGGACCTCCCACTTCTCCGAAATGCCCTCCACAATCTCCAAAATTCCCACCCTATCCTCCGCTCCAAGCTCCACTACGACCCCACCACCACCACCTTCTCATTCCTCACCCCCACGAATCCCCAACCCCTCCTCCAAATCCAGCCGTTCGATCTCCAATCAACGTCCCGGATCCTCCAAACCCACCCGAACCAATCGAGCTCCGTCACCCCCTTCCGCCTCATCGTCGAGCACGAGATCAACAACAACACCACGTGGCGCAATCCTGAGCATCCGTTGTATGCCGACAAGGACGTAATGTTCGCCAGCGTGTACGCCCTGAGCGAAGCCCAGTGGGCCCTCACTCTGAGACTGCACACGTCAGCATGCGACCGCACGGCGGCGGTGTCGCTGTTGAGGGAGTTGTTGGAGTTTGTGACTGCGCAGAGCGGAAATGGGGAAGGGGTAGAAAGGGAAATTGGGGATAATGTGGAGGTTAATTTGGGGATTGAGCAAATGATTCCTGCTGGGAAAGCTAACAAGCCGTTTTGGGCGCGTGGGGTTGACATGCTTGGTTACTCTTTGAATTCGTTTCGGCTCTCTAATCTGGATTTCATTGACGTCGATTCGCCTAAGTGTTCTCAGCTTGTGAGGCTTCAGATGACTCCACTCGATACTCAGAAGCTTCTTGCAGTAAGTACTTTTTCACTACGCTTTCTTACTTTAACTTCTTTGCGTTTTTACCGTGACCAAGTGCTTCAAACATAATCACAACTTGTCGCGTCACATGATAAGACGTAACCATACTAAAAGTAACAATGAGTTACTTCGTGCCTAAGGAAAACTTGGACCGACTACCTAAGTTTAGTTAGCCCAAGTGCCTTACCACTAGGCAACCAACCCTTGGTAGTAATGTTATGATTGGTAGTGTACTAGATGATTTTTGGTGGTTGAAACAACCTTGTTGATACCATTTCACATGGTTACTAGTATTTGTTTTGTGCAATATCACTTCATGGATGCCACTCAATAGCTTATTTTACCATTTTATATTGAGTATTAATAAGGATCTGTTTGAAATTTGTTTATTTTGCTGAAATTGAAATATTTTTACTGAAAGTATTATAGCTGAAATAGTAAAGTGAAACTTACGAATAGTATCAAAAAGTGCAGTGAGGTCTATAAATAGTAGTAAAAATAAGTTGGCTTTTTAATTTAGAGTTAAACGCACACTAAGTCTAAATTATTGAAGTGGTAAGTCTTGATTAGTGTATGATAAAAATGATGTAAGTTAAAGTGATGTTGTACTAATTATAATGTAGCATCTTATTAGATGTTATGAAAAAAAATTATATAGTCTACTGTATCTCAACCTGTCTTTTAACTCCGTGACACTATCTTCCAAATCGTGTAATTATTTATCTATATCACCATATGGAAAAGTTAAATACAATATTTTATTTCAATTTTTTGAAAATAATAATATAGGTTTTATCGCATTAATTTAAATTTTAGTTCACCTCCTCCTCAAGGACCTCAACTACCTTTTCACTTCACCTCCTCAACTCAAGAGGGTTGTTAATTGTTATCAACTAGTTTTTGTTTAATAATAGTATATTCACCACTTAACTACTGAGATAGACTCTCTGGCCATGTTGGGATAAACAAAAAGAATCCTATAAAAAATGATGTGTCTCAGAACATGATGTCGGAAGTAATTTTAATTTTCACTACGACAATACCTAGGCCTTGACCGGTTGACCCAACCTAACCTTGGGCTAGTTATCGCTATTCCAATCCGACACAACTTGATTTTATGCACCCGAAAGTCCAAGTTTCACTTAATATGGTATAGTAGATTTTTGGCTATGTAAAAATTCACACACCCATGTTATTGCACTAGTGGGATTGATTTGATTGAACCTGTTAGTTGCCCATTGGCATTTAATAGATTATAAGATGTTCTTGAAAAAATATTAGACTATTAGCTACCTAAACAAATATATGTTCATGACATAACCCGACTTGAACCTAAATAGGGGTTAAATTTATTGATGTATAACTTGTTTCCAATTTATTTAACTTATGTACTATTTGATTCTAAAAAAAAAAAAAAAAAAAAAAAACTTATGTACTACTTTTTTATATTTATAACTGTCATGTGTCACTATTAGTGCAACACTAGACCCAATCTTTATCATGCTACACTTCGTAAGCTCTACTTTTATTTTTGATAATTACAACAGGAAATGAAGATTTGAATCCTGTATTTGAATGACTTAAAGTTGTTTGATAATTACATCAGGAAATGATTATTTGAATCCTGTATTTGAATCATGTGACTTAAAGTTGAGGATTTAACAAACGTGTAAAGTATACAAACTTTCTTTTCCCAGTTAGTCATGCTTTGTCATTTTCTCCAAAGAAAAAAAAAGTCATGCTTTGTGTTTATAACATTATTATCAACTAGGCCCAAATTGCGTATTAAAAAAGAATGGCTAGGCCGGAAAGATGGGGTCCTTATCCTTGAGCAAGAGACACCTGACTCTTTTGTCTTGGTTCAATTCTGTGAAACTTCCCATTCGCAGCAAGGATAGGTGTGGGCCTAAGTAAGGGCTATAGCTCTGCTTTTTGTCAATTATTGAACTCAAAAGCTCCGAAATAATCTTTTAGAAACGTGGTCCACGTTCAATTTTCAATCTGGCTTGATATGGACATATGACTCAACCCACTCCTTGATATGTAATGTCGGTGTGAAGGACAAAAATTAGTGATGGATTTCATTCAACCCATTGCGTGGTGATTTATAAAACTATCTTTGTGTATTATTTACACTAAAACTATACATGAATGGTCTCTTTAATCGCCGTATAATAAGTTGGAGGAAGATAACTCTAACCTAGTTAGGAACTAAACTCATTTTTGGAGTATGCGAGAGTATTTGAGAGGGGTTCCAACTTACAATATATAATTTATGTTGGGTTAAATTGTATATATGATCCTCAACCTTACACTTTTGTTAAATCAACCTCATTCTTCATTCTTTTCGTCAGGTCAATATTTTGCACTACCTTTTTTGAAACAATTAAAAACGTAGGGACTAAAGTGAAATATTTTAAGTATAAATACCATCTTGAAACAAAAGTTAAAAGTTGAGTATCAAATATGCAACTTAACCTTTTTGTTTTTAGGGCATAAAAAAAATCACAAACTTTCCTTACAAGTTACAATGTTAATAAGATTTGAATTTTGTGTTTTGTATGGTGCTGCTCTAAAGCTGGCTAGATATGAAACTTTCTTTTGATGTTGAGATATTGAGATTATGAATCATAACCTTATCACTGTTCTGGTAATAATGTAGTACATGAAGTATTAAGCCTAATTGGTTGAATGGGATAGTCATAGATGACACTGGTCCTTCATATGCTATTTGAATTTTCACACACCCAGATGCTTGATATATGCTCTTTAGTTCTGGAAAACATTTGTGACATGATATCTTACATTTTCTATGTGAATTTGTTAAAAAGCAACGGCAATAGACAATTTGAAATTACTACTTTTTACTACTCAGGCCAACAGTGTTAGTGTTCAGTTAATTAGGCTATATCTTTGAGTTCCAAGTTATCCATTGTTGATCGATGACCTTGCTATTTTTACTCTAATTTTGAAGGGTTGCAAGTCCAGAGGAATTAAACTATGTGCAGCCTTGGCAGCAGCTGGATTGATTGCAGCTTATTCCTCTAAAAAACTTCCTGATCATCAGAGAGAGAAGTATGCTGTCGTAACTCTTATAGACTGCCGTTCAATTCTTGATCCAGTGCTTTCCAGTCACCGTATAGGTAAACCTTGTTTCCTAAGCATCTAAATCCCATGCGCTTTACATATGTATGAGGGGTTATTATCTGGTTTTTGTGCATTTCAAGACTTGGCTCAACCTGAATATGTATCTATTGAAGCGGAAAAAGGGAAGAGACAATTCAAGTTCAGTCTTAGATGTCCACAGTTGAAAGCTCTGAGAAATTATATCTTTACTAAAAAACTTTTGGTGTTGCTCTCTTACTCAACATGTGTACAATGATGACAATCTTATTTGTAACATACAGGATTCTACCACTCTGCCATCATGAATACACATGACATATCTGCAGAAGAACAGTTATGGGAGCTGGCAAATAGATGCTACACGTCCTTTGCAAATGCTAAGAACTCCAACAAGCATTTTTCTGACATGTCTGACCTGAACTTCCTCATGTGTAAGGCCATTGAGAATCCCACTTTGACCCCATCATCATCCATGAGAACTGCCCTCGTCTCGGTGTTTGAGGACCCCATTGATGATTTTAGTAAAATCCATCAACAGCTCGGTATTGAGGATTATGTAGGATGTGCTTCAGCCCATGGAGTAGGTCCATCCATCGCCATATTCGACACAATCCGAAATGGTGGTTTGGATTGTACATGTGTGTATCCATCTCCCCTGCATTCGAGGGAGCAGATGCAAGGGCTAATTGATGATATGAGGAGAATTCTTGTGGATGCTTGTAACCAGTTGGGGAGTGAGAGCTAGAAGCCTTAATTCTTTCTGTTTTGAGCTTGATCTTCTCTTATGAGCTTGTTGCCACTGGCTAGCCCATTATTGTTATTCAAATCTGTGTAATGTAGGTTGTCCAGTATGTGGTCTCTACAATTAGTTTGAGCCTTAAAAAAATAATTTTTTACTGTTCAATAGAAGCTATGGTTGGACAAAAGACAAGTTAAAAACATGGTTAACTATGTTTTACCAGTTCCCAAGTGTACTGTGGTTTAACTGGCATTTCTTAATATTGACAGTTCCCAAGTGTCCTGTGGTTTAACTGGCATTTCTTAATAGTTTCAATAGAGGGGTCGAACGTTCAAATCCACTATCTCCTATCATAACTATCAAATTATCAAAATAAATAAACAAATAAAAACGTTCTACCCTTTTAAAAATGAAAGGTTTATACTAAGATTATTAAAATGAAGATCTTAGCTTGAATCCGAGTAGGCTTTCAAGATTAAGGGTTTATTTAGATACCGCTTATTTTGTTAAAACTAAAAACTTATTGCTGAAAGTAATATAGATAAAAGTAAAAGTTAGTTAAAATAGTACAGTGGGGACTATAAATAGTACCAAAAAGTGTAGTGGAGCCATGAATAGTAGCAAAAATAAGCTAAATAGTGAAATAATTTATAATTTTCATTGCTTTCCAAACGCACACTAAGGGTGTGTTTGGATACCGCTTATTTTGTTGAAACTGAAAAATTATTGCTAAAAGTACTGTAGATAAATGTAAAAGTTAGTTGAAATAGTATAATGAGGCCATGAACAATGCCAAAAAGTGTAGTGAGACTCATAAATAGTAGTAAAAATAAGCTGAATAGTGAAATAATTTTAATTTTTAATCTCTCCCAAAACGCACACTAAAACCCAAAGCTTTGTAATCCACAATGTCATTTTCCTAAACCTCTAACACAATTCTTTTTGTCAATAAGTTATTAAATAAAGCAATATTTTATTTTTGGGCCTTTTTAGTCTATTACAGTTCATTTGGCATTTGGGTTGAAATTTTTTGAACATTGATGTGGCATGTGGGCTTTTTTTTTTTGGGGTCCTCTTTTTTAATCCTTAAAATTGGTAATAACTAGCTATTTGGGCAATTTTATTATCTAGATCTCGATCTTAATCCAATCCTATAAACTTATAATTGTTGATATGATTTGAGTTGTTTAAGCGATTTCAACTGTAAAAGCGTAAGATTTTACAATGATTTTAACAATCATGTTTTTCCCATCAAACCAACGGTCATTGCCTAATAAGCCTCTAATTTGTATACCTCAAAGGCTCAAAGTCTAATAAAAATATGCTGCCTCAATGCCTCATACAATCATGATTAGTAGCACTAATAGGCCCTAATTAAGCTTTTGTCTCTTTCTTTCTTAATCTTGTTATCATATTCCCAAGGACTCACAAATTTACAAAAAGTTCTAGGGACATCAAAAATTTTCACAAGATTTTTCTTATAACTATTGTTGTGGCATGCTGTAATTGAATAATAATAATAATAAGTATCAATTAGGTTTGTGTATCATCTTGCCCCAATCATCTAGCCCACTCCATCCTGCACTAACCTACACAAATATGATATTGATTTCCAAGTGGTTTGGGTGAGGTATAGCTATTAAAACAAAGGGCCGGATCGGGTGGCAGGTTGATTTTTTTTTTTTTTAATGAATTGCTAAGACCTGACCCAACCCTATATAGATATAGACGCACACACAAATGTATCTTTAGTCTTTATCTAATATCAATTTTAAATTTGTTTTTGTGGTTAACTCTATGATTTACACATATTAATATGAAAATAAGTGATACTTTCTTGATATATTCATAAGTATGCATAGTGGCATGGATATGCTCTCGCAAAATGAGCAGTTTTATCTGTTGATATTGATGTTTGGGTAGAAGAGTTACCTATTGATTTGGATAATATATTCTAATTTGATTTAGTTCATCAATAAAATTACTTACCTTTCTCTCAACTAAAAAAAAAAAAAACTGAAAACACTCAGAGAAAATACAATTTCTTAAACTAATTGGTCACTTCTTATGATTTCCTTCATTGGTTTATAAGATTTAGAGGAAATACAATTTCTTAAAATAACTAGTAAAAGGTAAAATAATATTTAAGTTTTGTATCAGTACATTACTAAAGCTAAACTGTTCAATCTCGAGAACCACCAAATTTTCAACCTCTGTTTTTGAAGGTTGGTGGGTTTGGAATTTTTCCAACCCGATCATGGCGGATTTGTTGAAATTTTTTCCCCACAAGTCATCCATTCAGTATTAGATCTCTGTGAAAGTAAAAGTCTTGCATGATCACAAAACGTTGTGAAAAGAGCGGTGTCACATGTCAGACAGGCAGAGGCAATTGGCAGGGCCAGCGCAAGCCCAACCACAGTCCTGTGTGAGACTAATAAGGAACCTGCCTTATCATAAGACAATTGTGACCAGCCGATTATATGAGCTGTGTTTAACAGTTAGCCGATCATGCAGTTGAAAAATGAAGATTTAGCACACCTGGTTGGAGGACATTGGTGACAATCGGCTAGAGAACTTGACCGGCAGTGCGAGTACTGTGCCAAAAAGATGCATATAACTGCATGGTTAAGCGGGTGAGAGCACTGCACAGCACATCAATTGGTGTCCGCTCCTGATGATTATTTTTATCATCATATCAAGACACCAATTGGTTATTGCTGTAAGCGGGATTGAATTCCAAATCTCTTATTCAAGAATAAGATATTTTACAGTCAAATTGGATGCGTATAACTGCATCAATCATGATTTAAAGGTGTAATTCCTATGATTCATCACTTGGGGTCTGAGAAATTTTGGAAGAGCTAGCTGAGATGTATATTGTATGATACATGTTATAATATTACATCCATTGAATCACAAGCACCTATTAGAGATACTTGCAGTGCCCAATTGAGCACTTATACATTAGTTGAAACAGCCTCTCTCAATTGATCTATCTTCTACAATCTAATCAAACAAACTCCCCAACAAGTTTCCCAAAGTCAAACTTCCCATTGCTGCATTCTACAGCATTTAAAACTTCTTGGAAAGTAGAGACAGTGCATGGAACCACTAGTCCAGTGCTTTGCTCAAACCCAAACTCATCGTATGACTTCTCCAATAGCATCTTGAAAAGTGGGTGATTGAGAAAGCTGGTTTGCACCACAAACCTCTGGCGCTCCTCTCCTACATATACTGCAAAGAACCCAGTTGGGGTTGTGGAAGAATCAGGAGAACCTTCCCAATATTCCTTGAGCAAATATTCTTCATGTGATCCCTCTTGAACTTGATGATCAACTCCGCCTATAACCTTTACCTTCTTAGCTAGCTTCCTGAAGGACACTATTTTCTTGCCCAGCATTTTTCTCTATGTATTGTACAGTTCAATGAGAGAGAGAGAGAGAACAAGAGGGTGGAGAAAATTGAGGTCAAAGAGAGAGCTAATGAGGAAGTACTAGTAGTTTCATGACTTGGGCTCAGTGAGAAATGGTGGGTGAGGGAGGCTTTTTATTTGTAATGTGTGCACGGCAGGAATGTCTTTTGAAAATGTCATATTTTGACTCTGAAAAATTTTGGAATCTATAATTATGGTTTTTCTTTTTTCTTTATGTTATCAAAACCGTTTTCATAACAGTTTAAGAGCAATTAAGAATCTCAGTTTAGAGTTTAAACAATGAAAAATCATTGATGGGATGGCACTACATTGCATATAATAAGGCTTTATAGTCCACATTTGTTGGTGATACGTTGTTGGGTGGCCTGAGAATCAATCAAGGTCGTATAAGTTCTGCTTCTAATTGAAGTTGATAAAGTGGTGGCTGTTCTTACATGGCATGTAAAATTGGCAAGATCCATTAATAAAAATGAAGGAAGTAATGATTAATTTGCTGAAGAATCTATTCTGTTTGACTCAAATGCCAACCACTGATTGTTACTCTGGTGCTTTAATTGAATGTTAATCAAAACCAACCATTTCTACCTTATGCCTACCTAGCTAGAACCTCCTTTGTCTCATTGAGTTCAGAGAATTGGAATCCTAAAAATCACTCTCACTCACTAAAGAAAAGAAAGAACCAATGCCTCCTTCAGTCTTATTTTGTTTAGAACTAAATTGTGTAAAAATATAATTTTAAAAAAGTTGTAATTTTTTGCAAAATAAAAAAGGTAAGAAGGGGCAATTAGAGTGACTTTCCTATCTAAACGTTATCATAGTAGCATTATACTCGTTGGATTTGAGTCGACAAACAGGAGAATTGATAAGCCATGACTATTAACCAAACATGCATTTTAATCAAAACATCATTATTAGACTTAGGTGAAAAACATGCTTGACCAAAGTTAACCAAACATGGAACACAAAAAGGTGGGGATGGGAAATTATTTTATTTTAGGAGCCATATGAAGAAAGAGATTTGTGGGTGGCATGAATGCATGAATGTTAAACTGAAGCTAAGATTATTGTCATTAATTTATTAAGGTACATTCTATAAGAATATTAGTTATTAAACTTAAAATTAAAAAAAAAATGCAAAACACTCAAACGTGCAAGGGGGAAAGTTCTTAGAAACAAGTGACAAAATGAATGGTTGACGTGGGAGGTCTTCCACACACAAAAAGACACAATTTAGAGACTTATAAGGTGGGCCGGCCCAATGGAATAAGCACTAAACAATTTGACACATTATTTGACTTGTAGAGTCATCGCCGGCGACAAAAACTTCCACACGGCCTATCAATCATCGTCCACTTGTACTTGAAAGTGTACCCACATTGGAAAGTTTTATATTTATATAATGTATTAAGTACTTCCACTTGCAATGAAACCAAAAAAATAGAGACAAAAAATCTACTTCCAAGTTTTCAACTAATGTGTCAATTTTCAATAACTTTCCTAATTGAGGGGACATTTTCTTTACGTCCCCATTTGGTTTCCTTTTACCTAGACTTTTCTTGCAAAATAATCTAAAAAGTTCCTATTTATGTTTGACCTAGTATGTAAAAATAAAACTAAGAGTAAAATACCATTAACATTCTTGAGTTTTGAACTAATGCTAGTTATATATAAAACTTTTAAAAATTGATCAATTTGGTCCCTAATCATTGTAAGAGAGGGAAAAAAAAAAATAGTAATGGCTTAGGGCTCAGATGAGTAGGGATCAAATTGGTTAGTTTTGAAAAGTCCTGAATATGCTAGCCAAAAACCCCATAGGTGTTAACTTTTTTCACTCTAAAACTAAATATGTGTGTGTTTTAGTATACTTAATTGATAAGGTTTTTTTTTTTTTTTTTGAATTATAGATTTGAGGTTCAATTCTACCTATATCAAAAACTAATTTTTGTTTTGGTTTGATGATTAAGAGTAATAATTAGAAGCGGATATCATAGGTTGAAACTAAAAAAAAAAAAAAACAATTGTCAATTTTTTTTTTTCAAAAAAAAATATTCTCAAAAGGTGAAGGTTATTTTTTCAAACAACTTGAATTTAAAGTCTTTGTCTTTAATCACTGATTGTTCTATTCGATTATATCATGACCTGATATATCATTGACTCAACCTTGTAGGTTGATGAAATCTTAACCAACCCAAAATAGGGATCAAAGTACTAAACCTAGGTCAATGACCTCAATTTACTTTCCTTAGACTTAAAAGATAATTACATTATATAACTTTAAAAATTTATTTAATTCAATTGATATCGTCCCAAGTTTCTTCAATCTCAATAAT